>JACCIE010000015.1:0-1463606 GCA_018906755.1 Sycophaga agraensis | reverse complement strand
TCCTCCTGCAATAAAGGGGGATCATTTGGAATCCGTGCGAGCGGCCCCCCGGCGCAATTTACGAGCTGCCGGCCCCCGGCGCGCGGCCAGCCACGGGCGCCCCCACGACGCGCCCCCTCGACCCCGGGACTATAGCCTGGTTACCCGACGATAAACGCCGCGGCGCGGCTTATATCGCGCCGCGGCTGCGCGGACACGCCGTTGATTGCGTAGGACCGGGGCCGCGTCACAGAGAGAAGGCCTCTTTATTGAGGCCGATGTTCGATTGAAGTGTGCCGCGGGGAAGGTGTTTCCATGCGCGAGGGCGAGCCTCCTCGGCGGTGCGCCTGCTTCTTAATCCGCGACTTTTTTTTTTTGCTTTTAATCGACGGTATCGGCAACCGGTTTATTGTCCAAGCGCTCACTCAACGTCCGCGCTCGAGGGAGTTACAAATTGCGTTACCTGCGCGGCGGGACGAGTGCGCAGCGGCGGGGCGCCCGCGCAATATCTGCTCGTTCGACAACCTTTTTCTCTCACGCGCCGCGGAATCTCCAGCAATGGTACATTCGCAAGGGCTGTTTGCTGTGTGTCGGTGCCCGGGGCCTGCGACCGGGAGGGCCCAGCACAATGACGGGATCCACAGGACGCGGTCATGAGCGGCCTGGCGGTGGCCTCGCGACCCGCCTCCGCACCCGGGGGGCGTCCTCCTCCAGGTGGATGTGTGTTGACCGGCCGGCGGCCCGAGGTACTGTGCCGCCGGCCGCGGCTCCCCTGGGCCGGCTCGCCTCGCCGAGAGAGAGAGAGAGCGAGGGACCGGTGCACGAGGGGATGCTGCGCTGCCCGTACGCGGGGAAATGATTTATGAGGCCGGCCCCAGGTAGGGCGCACTCGCGCTCCCTCGCTCCCCCAGCTGTGCGCCCCAGCGGGGCCGGGGGCTCCGAGGCGGCCTGGCCCCGTGGCCGCGGCAGTGCGCCTCCTGCCTCATGCCCGCGGCAGTGCCGCCGTCGCCGCGCGGAGCCTCGGGCCCCGGGTGGCCCTCGCGGCCGGACCAGCAACCATAAGTGACGACGTTGCCTCGGCTCCTGCGCCGATCGCCGGATCTCGCAACGGCTCGGTCGATTAGTGTCTCTTTAACGACGAGATGTTGAAAAGCAAGCAAGTAACAAACGTGCCATTCGATCCTAAGATATTGCATTTCTATTCTTATAGTTAATTATCAACTATATTGATACTTATACCAACGTAATGTATATACAGTATACTTTTTCGTTGTCGGTAAACTCAATTTCTTACAGTTATACATAGGATTTACAAAATATTTGTATAGACTGTCATGTGATTAAAAAAATAAAGCTGGATGTACTAAAAGAGTATTTTTGATGAATCGTTTTATTTGAGGTGAAAGCATCTTTGAGTGTGCGCAGCCCTTTGATGCTTGCTTTCATGCGCCGCGACTCCTACAAACCCGAGTAAAGCCCGCGCGCTCGTCAAAACGAAGAGATTAATATCCCCGCAGTGTATTAGCTAATAACGCGACGAAGCTGCCGCGGTATATTCTTAATTAATATCGCGGGCCTCGCGGAGCTCTGTCGCGAGCTCGCCGATAAAAAAGCCGATAGTAAACAAGCCGGAATAAGGCTCAGGGCTTCTTTTACGTCGCGTTAATACAGCCGCGCGAGCGGAGCCAACATCCCTCCATAAAGTATACGTGTACACGTCGACGAAATCTCGTTCGGCTAATGACGCCCGGGCTCGGGGGAAGTGCATCGGGCGCGAAAAGAGGCGACGGGGAGCGGCTGAGATACGAGCCGCCGGCCGCGGCTTTACAATGCTATCGCGCGCCCGGAGGAAAACGACCGCGCGGAGATGTATATATAACGGGCGGCAGCGGAAGCCGGCCGCGTATACTCCTCCAGGTGGCTTCCGCGGCGGCCTCCTCCTGTCGCGACGGCATCTCTTGGCTTTTCAACTTTCGGGCGGGCGACTATCGCGGCAACTTTTTCATTTCCCGGGGATACGTATATATTTGGCGCTGCGGCGCCGGGAATCAAAGCCCGCGGGCGGGGACGAATTATGCACGGGAGATACGCGCGCCCCCCCCGTCCGATGAAGTAGGGAAACTTGCTTTTTTAAAATCATAAGTCGTATAACGCCGGAGTTTTATGCAAGGGGGCGGGGCGGGAGGAGCGATGGCTACGCGCGCGGAAGAAGGAAAAAAAAAAAGGAAAACTTGTCGATCGCCTGGCGAACGCGACTTGTGTGTATATACGTGTGTGTGTACTATACCAGGCGGTGGGATTCGGGCGGAACGGCGGATGATGCCCTCGAGAAAAAAAAAAAAATTGGCAGAGCGCGCTCTGGAGGAGCGATTGGCTCTCGGATTGTCGCCAGTGGCACAAGAGCCGCCGGGCGCTCCTCGACTTTTTTTTTTTTCCCCCCGCAGCTCTGCCCCGCCGACGACTGGCTTTGACTCGCCGGGGAACCGAGGCAATTGTCGGAAGCAGGAAGGAGGAAAGCCGGCCGGGTAGGTGGGGCGCACGGAGCGCAAGTCGATCCGTCGGCGCGGCCACCCCAAAAACTATCATCAATCATCAAGGAGCGAGACAATCGAATGCTGCGCCCGGCCGGAGAACAGCTGTCGCTTCGTTGCGCCCGAGAGCGGGCCGTGCGCGGCACACGTATACACACGGGTGCGCGCGTCGGTTGTTATCCGAGGAGGGCGCGGCGCGCGGGTTGTGCGTTTTCGGCCGGCCGCGGGATGGCGCGATATGATACGTGCATCGGCAAAAGTTGAAGAAAGTACAAAAATAAACAAAAAAAATAACCAGGAGGATTCTCGAGGAATCTGGGCTGCGCCGAGGAAAGTCCCCGCGATGAGATCAAGAGGCTTTATTTGACTCCGAATTTCCCGCGTGGCATTGGCCGCCTATAGCTCCGGCTATAAATACTCGGATCGCTAGCTGATAATCCTATTAGTTTACGGACGCTCGGTTACACGCGGCTTATTCGAGGGAAGTTTCCAAATTGTACCGCTTGCCGCATCTGCCCTTTTTAACATTAGCCCGAGAAGCTTAAGACTCGGTACAGTACCAAAAAGAGCGTCATACTCCGCGCAATTCGCCACAGGCATTATCCAAAAAATTGAAGGTCTACGTACTTTCTTGCACGGTAAGACGACGCGAGAATTAAGGTCCGCTCTATAAGGCATGAGTATCCGGCCATTCGGGAGGTCCGCGATCTCACGCGGGAGAGGCCGCGACCGGAGGATCCTTTTGCCGTCCGCCCACCGCAGGCAGAACCTATCGCGAGGCTTTGCCTCCTTTCTCCTCGCTGGCCGGTCAGCTATAGCGGGCGGATCGGCAACTCGCCGCGGCAGCACCCCATATGTACACATTATTGGCCCGCGCGTTTCAGGAATAACGTTCGTATTACGAAAGCGAGGGAGGGGCGGGAGAGAGAGAGAGATCGGACGAAAGACGAGACGTACAAAAAAAAAAAGAAAACAAATAAAATAAAAATGTAAAAATTTCAATATTACATCCGATGGGGCACTGGGGGGGCAGCGGCTATATACGCGGCGATATTACGCGGACGCGTGATAGATAGACGTAGCGTTATATTGTCTTTATAAAAACATAACCATTTGTTTTAGAACCCCCATATTAAATGCGAGGCCGCGCGCGGGATCCTCGGCCGGGCCGCTCGCCGCCTCCCCGGCCGAGAGGAAGGAGAGAGAGAGAGAGAGAGAGAGCCCGACTCCTGGCGCGAGGCGATTTTTCAATTTTGACGTATTCGCCTTTAACGTCTTCGACGTTCGCCTGCAAGAGACTAATATGCGCGCACTCGAGAACATATACCTGCGAGCTTTATGATTAATATTAAATTATTAATGCGGGCCCGCTAGGTGAACTCCGGGGCCGCCTCCGACTTCCCTTTGATCCTCGCGTAGCCCCTGGCTTTCGAGGACCGATGTCTTTCATGATCCCGCGGTCACTCGACTGTCAATCACTCGCCGGCTCACCAGCGCACTTGCAATTTAAATTAATAGATACCTATATAACCGAACGGTAAAGACTCTTTTATTCCCAGCGCAGCCTTATGTCGCCTACATAGCTTCCCTTTTTTTATTTTTTAAAGATCCTATCGCCTCCCGTATATGTACACACGCACACACAGGCACACATGTGTCTCCATTGTTTCCAAATCCTAGATCCTATTGGGCTGAAAAAAATGCTCATTTTTCAAGTATGCAGAATAGTCGGAGGCTTTTTCTACATTTGCGGTGAATGGGGGCGCCGAAGGAAGGCGCGCGCGAGTGAAAAATTTCGGCGGCGGTTCGACTATGCGCCGGCCCGGGGAATGAAAATATGGAAGCTCCGTGGCGGCGAGAATTATATTAATAATGCCATACTTTTCTCCCCCGTCTCGCCGCCGCCTAGAACGCGAAACGCCTCCTCCTTCGGGCGCCGAGGCCTCGCGCGGCCGCGCCATTTAATTAAATTTCCGAGAATTTTATATCAAGCCCGCCCGTCCCGCTCTTGTCGTTCTCCCGTCAGATCCGCGAAGCCAATTTCGCCCGCTCCCGATTATTAATCATCGCGCAATTATTTAAACTTTAAGAATCCCCACCCCACGGACGCTCCCGAGACTTTTTAATGAAATGCTTGCCGCGGGCTTATTGTCAGTCGCTCGAGGCATTCGCCTGGAATCGCGCGCTTTCCATCGCCGTCGATTTGCAACCTTGGAAATGATTGTAACGACGATCGTATTCGCGAATTTTCTTACCGATACCGGAGGAAAATTCATTGTCGGTAATGTAGTTCCCAGTGCTGAGGAAATCCCCTTTACCTGAGGCGAATCGAGAAGTGCCGGCGTAGTTCGAACACCAGGACCAAAGATAGCGCTGCCAAATTCATTTCGGCCTTTGTTTAACACTTTCGTTGCTTATTCATTTTTATGCATAATTTTCCTTTTGTTAACTCGCAAGATTTCATATCGTAATAACGTAAACAAATTTAATTATTAACTCTGTAATTATCAATGAAAACAATTATTTTAATACATAATACTTAAAAAGTCACGCAATTGTATAATATTAATATTAACTAAATATTACAGTTCGAATTGTTTAACGATATTTTATCATATTTCTACTTCTTTATATCGTGTCATATTTAAAAAATAATATACGGGAATAGGCATTTAGAGATAAAGTCAATAAATATACCGTTACTACTGAAATGCAGCAACATAAAAAAATCACAAGGAATGGACTTTCCTAATAGCTTCAACAATCTACAATACAGTACAAAAAGTTAATGTAGTTTGCGAATTATCATTGAAAAACTCATAAATAATGCTTAAATAATGCTAATTCGTATTTTATTGAGTATTTCAATATTATTTGAAAGCAACGTTTCGTTCATATTTGACAATTTTCTTCCAGATGTGTTCTATCATCATACAATCTTAAAAAGTAAAGGAAATAACGAAATTTTGACATAATACTTATATAAATCTGTTTTGCAATTACTGTGTCCTTAGCACATTAAATTAAAATAGCAAATTTGCAAAAGAAAAAGATAAAATTCTAAAAAAAACAAATACTACTTTCTGCAGATATTTTTTACACCTGAATTTTTTGATTTCGAAAACTACCTTTATACGGCTAATCAAAAGAAAAACAAACGCACGTTAAAAAGTCGATCGCTATTAGCGTACCCTATTTTACTAATGCCGTCGTAAAAAGAATAGGATTTTTTAAGATACAGTTTCGACCCTTTATTACGTAACTTTAAAAACACATTTCTAAGCAACTTTGATAGTTGTTCCACTAAACGACTTGGCCGAACGAATTCCAAAAGTTTCCCAAGCATTTAGCCCTTGCTTATCAAATGCAACCGAAAAAGCAGTACAACTGTGCACGCAAACTCAGCCACAAAACGGAAACAAAACAATCTCACGATCACGCAAACAATTCTCCACGGAGTCGCCTCCCTCTATATACTTAATGCCCGGGCCGCATTCACCCGCCGTCGATATCCGTCGCGGCGTAACTTTACCATTACTAATCACCGGGTCGACTAAATACCCGCTCGGAGGCCGCTCGCGCGTTATTTTCCACCTCGGCCGTCGATTGCTCAGGGGAACGGCGCGCGCGGGAAATCCGTGAAGGCGCTCGTGTAGAACCCATTCCATTCATACGCCCTGGAATTTTTGGTTTTCCTCGGAGGCGAGCGGACGCGCGCCGCCCTGTGAAAGGGCCGCGAGGGGCCACTTATTTATGCATCTCTCGGCGAGTAGGGGGTTCGGGGGTGTGGAGGGGGGGATTGCGGCCAGGATGGGAGCGAACACGAGCACCCCCGGCGCGGGGCTTTTCCGATCGATCTGTGCGCCACGTGCTGGAGTGAGTGACGTGCAAAAAATATATTCTGCGCGTCAGGGTTATAGCGGACGCTCGAATGTATCTATACATATATATATTCGCAGCGGCCTTATAGCGCGCTTTTATCCGTCGCTTATTTTATTCCCGCCAAGCTTTGGCCGCAGCAGCGCCGTATAGCCGCGTGGGTTGTTTCCGTGAAAGGCCGTGGAACCCGTATACGAAAGTACTTCCTGACATAATAATTCTGCATTAATGCTTCCGGCTCCAGGGCGTTACCTATTATTTTATTTATTGTATAATTAATGTCTTTCACTTTGACGGAGGGGGGTTTAATGGCAAAGGGGTAAAAGTTCTGTTTTTGCCTTTCTTTGATTCAAGTCGCAAAGTCATTATTTATTATATACATGCCTACAGTTTAAAGTTTTTTGTAATGCAATTGTTTCGAGTAATATACTTGCGAAGAACGTTGTATTTCATTAAGAAGAAAAATAAATATTTTATATTGCGAATCAGCTATGCTCTGTTATTATTCTCCTAACGTAATCTATATTTACTCCATATTTGGGGATTATGTTCGTGAATAATTTTAGCACAAAGGGGAGCTATTCTATTTCTCAATTTATTTCAATCGAATTAGAGGATTATTCACTGATTGAAAAATAATTATAGCTTTAGACGTCTTCAATGTAAATATTGAATATTCTAAACGAATCGATAGCTGCCTTTCCATCAGGCAGCACTAAAAATAACTGTTCTTATACCTACTCTGCGGAAAAGTGAATTCTTTTTACTTTGCAAGTAAACTCGTAAATACATTTTAATTATTATTCTAACAAATCATGTGGGACACCTGCCCCCCTATTCAATATTAAATTAAATTTATTTTTATATTCTTTGGAAGCTTGACATAAAGGGCGAGAGCCAATAAATAAAAGCAGCCCCTTAGGCAGGGCAGCCCTCATAAACCCACTAATGTAACGCATTGGTACAGTGCAGCATGTATACATGATGGACTGGGGGGGGGGTCGATCGGGCCATCCGTCGTGGCGCGTCGAAAGTCACGGATAACGCCATCGAATTACGAGAAGAAAAATCACAAAGCCATAATAGGAGTGGACTTTTTGCCGGGCGGCTTCCTTATCGCGATCCTCCCCTGGCGGGCGAACAAATAGGATTCGGAGCTCGCGGCGAGCGGGCCGATTTTTTCCTCCGGCCGGCGGCCTTGTTTAGGTGGGAGGCGCCGACGTCCCGGCCACGCGACGAAGTGACACATTCCCCGAGATTGATACGTCGTCGATCAGCGGGGCCTCGCGACTCGGCGGGCCGCCGTCCCCTGGTGGGCTACACGACCTCCTGGACGTAGCCCCTGTCGGCGCGGCCGCCCGCAATGCACAACCGAAGTACGATTCAGGAGAAATCGCGAGGGTATCGGGGCGCGTGGCGCCGTGCAGGGCCGGCGAGTCGGTGCCGAGATGGCAGGTGCGCCGGCGGCGGCGGCCCTCGCCCCTTCCGGGAACTGGGGCCGCATATCTCGGGGCGGTCAGGAGCCCGGCGGCGGCGGCGGCGGCCATCGCTCAGACGCCCGGGGCAAAAGGGCTGCTGCCGGCGGCGCGGGCCTCGTCTGCCTCCTCGGCCGCCGGCGCCGCAGCCCCACCCCGCGCTGCACGTGCAGCCGGCCTCGCCCTCGGCGCGGCTCTCCCCCCCCACCCGCCACCGCCGCCACTGCCGTCGCCCCCCACTCGCTCCCGGCCGCCCGGCGGAACTTGCGAAATTACTTTTACGCGGCACGCCGAGACACGGGACTCTAATTCCGTAATGCCGAAGTTTGTCAACGGGCGCGAGGGGGCGGGTCGGAGTCGCGCGCGAGCCCCGGATTTTATCGCGATACCCCGCGCCCGCCATTGCATTATTCATCGCTTGACATGTGTCTCGGAGTCCTTATTATGGCGATTTCGGCCTTACGGCCCAAGTTTCCTCCCCGCCTCGGCACTCCGGCTGGCTCTCCCGGGGCGACCACCCCACCGACAATTGTATTATGCTAATTTCTGCTGCCGCCTCAAGCGGCTCCCGCTTAACAATTTTCCGTCGTATTCTTTTAATCAAAATTTTAATCGCACGCAATCGCTGCACACTTTTGAGAGACGCCCGTAGTAGTATAATCGCTGTTAGAAAAATTTGTTAGGAATTTTTAGTACATAAGATAGTAGTATGTTAAAGATAACTTGTGCATGTTGCAATAAATTTTTGGAGATATAAATAGCGCCTGGCATTATATGAAATAGTTTATCAAACTGTGTTTTATCTGCATTCTTGTTAATGATCACGTAAACAATTATGACGAAAATAGCACATGGATACGGGAAGTGTCTTGTATATTCTGTGTAAAATGAAGCGTACATCGAACTGTTCATTTTTTATTTTGTACGTGAGAACTTGAACGTTAAAACGAAATTGAATCACTTTAATATTAAGCTGAGCGATCTGAACAAAAAAAAAATAAATATTAGTTTACCTATTAAAAGCAACAAGTTTCAATGCCAATAACTCTTCAAAAAATACTTTACTGCTTGTTGAAATCCCTGTTCATTTTTTCCCTTATCGATGCAATAACGTTACACTGGACTTCCTAGTCCAGCTAAAATAACCTTTGTACATTAGTACCAAAGCGAACGCGCGTGTTTATTAGATAATCGATTTTTGATTGAAACTTTAACGAGTAATGGATTTAAGCCAAGCGAAACAATGGTTATAAAATTTATATAATAATTGATCTTTGCATCTGTGACAAATTGGTATTTCACGATACCATTTCAAAAGTTTAAATAAAGCATAATATTTTTGTTATTTTTCGCCAAATATCTGTAAAGCAAAATAGATTCGTGTTCACGTGAAGTCATATACAGCGGCAAAAAAAAAGCAGAGAGCGGCCATTAAGATGAATCCAAAGCGTGAATGGTAGCATTAAAAAAGTTACCAAAGTCTTTAGCTTCTCAAAGGCAAAGTATTTAACTCGTTAAGACGAAAGTAAAACAAGCCGAGGACAAATCTGTAAGTGAGGAAAGGCAAAAGGGCCCCAGTGCATTGGGAGTCGATCGCCGCGGCTAATCGGCAAAGTCGCCTTAACGGGGCTGCTACGTCAGATTTTGCAAGGATATAATGCACAGTATGGGCGGGCAATTAACCCCGATGATGGGGAAAAAATGACGTTGCGATGCTCCGGGAGATCCGTCGGAAATAGAGATAGCGTCTTGAGCGACTGGCAAAGGCAAACCCGATGATATTTGCGGTAATTAGGTGAGTGGCCGTCAGGAAGGCGCGCAAGCACCGCCGCCGAGACGATGGTCCTGCACGCGGGCGCCGCCGCCGCCGCCGCGCGCTATCAGCCTAATCACCGCTAATTGGGGGTGGAGGGGAGGGGCCCATTGGCCGAGAGAGGGGCCGGGTCCCCGTGGGAGAAGAGCGGCCTGGGCGCGCGCCCCGAGCGATAAACGGAGCAATTGCCCCTCCTGCCTGCGTTACGCCGTGCGTAGGTTGGGTCGTTGATGCCGGGCCGATACTTGGCCCCCGGGCTCAAGTCAGACGGGCGGCGGTGCGGCCACGGCCCCCGAGATTGCCGGCAGGTTCCTCGGGGCCCGATTAGAATCCCGGCCTTGTGTGTATATATAAGCCCTCGGCGCGCCGATTCGACGCCGCGACGCTCGAGACGGCTCGTGAGTTTTTAATGGCGCTCTGGCGATGCGCACTCGGGCGGGGGGGGAGACCCCACTTGACTAATTGCCTCGGTAAACATTATCGCACCGCCTGATAAGCGGGCGGCAGATCGACTGCAAAGTGGATCTTCCGGATTAGCCTCGGGCCTACGGGGCCAAAGCCTTGATTCCCCCGTAAGCCAACCTGGTGTGAAGATTTTTTGCAGGAGACGTCGTCCCGCCCTGGAATCCACTTACTTACCCCGGAGGATTAGCCCGATTTGCTTTTTGCGATATGCGCCGCGCTCGAGAGTCCATTATGTACTCGGGATTCCAGGTGAGGCCCTCCTCGCGCGCATATACATTAGCAGGAGGCTCGCGGAGGGCGATCGACCAAAAATAGAGGATTAATAGAGAAATAAAAGAGGAGGATAACCGGCCCCCCCCGCGCTTTCCTATGCACGCGGGGATATAACGCACGTGCGCCTATCATTTCCACTCGATTGACAAAGACAGAGGGCGCGCGCATGCGCCCACCGCGCACTCACGCGCATGCATATAGGCGCGCGTGCACGTAAAAAGCCACTGGCTCACTCTCTCCCTTTCTCCTTCTCTCTCTCTCTTGTCGGCGGCCTTTCCATATGACGGCCTGTCAATGACAGAGGGCCGCAATCAATAACCGCGGCATCGCACATCTATGCACGCATTACTCAGCGCGGCCCGATTATATACGCACGGCGCAAATACATACGTGCGCATAGACGGCACGGCTCCGTATCCCTCTCCGGCCCCGCGAGGCGCATCCCCCCCAATCTGCGTTTTAATCGCGCGGAAGGGCCTTTTTTCCTGCGGGGCAAGTGGAAGTGGCGTCGGCACCGGACACTTATGTATTTTGCCGCCTCGATCGGCCGACTCCCTTTCAATCCCGGTGTACATAATCCCGGGCGTCCCTAAGGCGGAGTCGCTCGCTCAACTGTTATTGCGCGGAAGCGCATATCGTATTGAGAAGGCCCGGCGCCCCGGGGGTGTATCAATGGGCAATCGAGTTAGAGGGCCGCTCGCGGCGAAGGAGCAATATGTACATTTGGAAGGGAAGAGGGCGCCCCGCAGCGGGGATTTTTTTATTAAGAAGCCACTTGGATCGGGCGCGCATAGGCAAGCCGATCGCGCGGGCGGAGGCCCGCATAGCCGGGATAAATAGAGGCGTCGGCTTTTCAAAACGGATCGGGAGACGAGTGCCGGCAACAGCGAGCCCTACTATATATACATATATACGTGTATGCATATATATATACGTGGGTGTGTGTATACCTCCAACGTCCGCTTTTGTATAATATAATCTGGAAGTTTGACAGCGTCAAGAGAGGAGGAGGCGGAGGCGGAGGCCGACGTCGACGTCGACGTAGACGACGGCGAGGAGCCGGAGAGCTTGAAGGAGACGACGAGGACGAGGACGACGACAGGCGGTGGGAAGGGCAGGCGGGCGACCGGGGGGCGGGGGACAAGGAGGATTGGTCGGAATACGGGGAGATAGTAGGCACTAAGCGGCGACGGCGGCGACGCCGGCGACGCCGGCGGGCGCAGGCTCGAGGCGAGCCCGCGATTTGCGAGGGTGCCCCCCGCCCCCACACCCTCGGCCGCCTTATACCTCCCCCCCGGCTGTCCTTCTCTCTCTCTCTCTCGGTCCCGACTGCTCCCGGGCCGAGAGAGAGAGAGAGAGAGACGGGGATATTTTGAAGCGCGCGCGCCGCTCGAGAGCACGCCGTATATATACAGCGAGGCTCAACTTTTCCGCGGCGCTCGGCCTTCGATCACTTTGGATAAACAAACTTTCCCGCCCGACCGAGCGGCTACGCGAAATTATCGAACGGCCGCGGGGAATCAATCGGCTGGACCGCGTGGCCGGCCCTGCACCGCGGGTACATATATGACCAGGTGCAAGGGCCTCGGCCTTTTTCGTGAATCCTCGATACAATGCACGGGGCGGGATCGATCGACCGCGGCTCTTTCGCTTGGGCAGCCTACACACACACATATATATATATATTTATATATGCACGGCTGGCGCAAAAAAGGGCACGGAATATATAACGCGAGGCAATTAAAAAGCCCGGCCCAAAGTGATTAATCACGATTTTCATTTTTCCCAGGTTATATTACGGCGTTTAGCCCCGCGGCCGGGCGGCAAGGGTGAGTGGGCGGCGGCCGTCCCCCCCCCCCCGGGGGCGCTCCCGGCGCCCCGGGGCCCGATAAGATCGGCGAGGAGCCGCGCGCGGACACCTCCGCCGCCGGAAATGAAAATCGCCCCGGCATACTGTTTAATTTAGATAAAAGCATATATGTTGGGCGGCGGTGCGGCGGGGGAGACGGAGGCCGGGGACGCCGGCCGGCTCGTTCCCTCGGCGTTTTCCTCCCGCGCAACAAGTCCGCCCGCGCTTAATCATCGGGGCGCGCGGGGGCTTATCGAGTGGTCGCGGGTCGCCGCGGGGCTCCCTGGCCCGCGGCGACCTCCCAACTCTCCGAACTTTGTGTTTGTTTTTTTTTTTTTTCGACTTTGGCCGGGACTTTTTATCGGGCGGGGGAACGAAAAAATGAAAGAAGAAAAAAAAATAAAGGAAGAAAAGTTTTTGGCCATCTTAATAATATACGTGTACGCGTGTGTGAGGAAGTTGGGTGAATACGAAAGCAGCGGGGGGCGTCGCCGCGGCCCCGTCCAACTTGTAACGGGGCCGCGAGCCCACTCGTAAAAGCCACTGTTACGCCGGGCGATCGCCGAGGATCTCCATCATGAGTGTGTACACCACGGGCCCTCGACCATAGCGCCACCATAAATTCCCGGCTGTCTATACATAATTAGCGTATTAGCTTAAGCCGAGAGTGGCGGTCGCACGAGACTGCGCACATTATTGCATAAAGTGGCCCCATTTTCCGGAAGCTCCCAATAATGCTTTCGCAATAATAACTACGACCCTGCAATTCCCTTCTCGTAAATTATCCCCTCCTAATGTGAGCTCCGCTTATTCCTTACGTGCGCCCGCCGACGTACTTCCATCGGCTAGTTTTGCATACTCGAGGCCCTTGATTAATTTCCTCCTGCCGTACGACGCTTCACCAAATGTTATCTGTCCCGTTGCTGCATGCACCCGTGGCTTCGCCCTCCACCTGTGCGTACTTATATGTATTTTCCGTTATCGCGCAGTCGATAACCTCTGCGTGCATGAGTTATTTGGAGAAAGTAACCGTTTTTAAATTGATAATCGTTAAAAGACCATTTTCGTGATGGCAAAGCCTGTCAGTTATTAGAGGTCACTAAATCTGCTATGTTTACCCAATCTCTCTTTTCCAATCGGATTCTCACACATTCGTAATGCTTCTATGTGTTTACGGCTCGTGCGGAACACACTCGTTTATTATTCCTTTCATAACAACAAATTTAACATAACACTAACTAAACTATAATAAGTTACTATTATTTTTTATTCCCTGCCCATATATTTCTAAACATATATATAACAATTTATATTTGTCATAAATATTAAATATGTACTAAGTGGTATATGTTATAAAGTAACAAATAATATTTAATCGTATTAATGAAAAAGCATTACATTTACATAAATCTGTATCAAATCCATTTTGGGGTTTCAGCCCGAATATAACGACAATGAGCGACTTTTTTAATCGTCCACCTGGTCGTTCGCATTAATATAGATCAAATCGCATAATCATAAAGAATTTCTCGTTTATATAATGGCAAAATGTGTATTTAAGTAAGGAAATCATTAAAAGTGTTAAATTAATATTTTCTCACCTCTTAACTATGTTCATTAACACATTCAATGATTTTAAAATTATGCACTGGATAGTATGTATATTAACTAAACAGCAGTCCATTAATTAAGTAGCACCTTCAAAAATTACTATATAAGTACATGCAGTTGTACTGTTTAAATGTATCACTTAATCAGTAAAGTTGACACTCACTGAAACACTTACTTAAGAAAATATTCTACTAGATGCATGCAAAAATAATCGATTTACGCACAGCTAATCACTTGTACAACACAAGTATATAATTTGATATGTTCTAAATCTACAATGAAAAGTAAACAAAAGATGATTCCTAATTATTTTAGTTATATAATTAACTCGATAATTATACTGTATTGAAAACAGGTGAGCATTAATAATTACATTGATATATTTTATGCTTTAATGAATTTATTTTGTTGAATTCATTAAGCAACTACTAATAAATTATATTAAAAAATTTAATCAAATATAAACCAGACATACTATATATCAAATAATGTGTAAAAATATATGTAGAATGTATTGATAATAATAATTATCAAATTTTTACTTTAGCGCAAAAAATAAGGATTTAATTACAAAACGCTAATTAATAACTAACTTATTAACTAACTAATTAATAACTAAAATAATAAAACGTTAATTTGTTTTATTATTTTATTTTAGTAATTATGAGAGAATTGAACTTTTGCGAGGAATTTCTTAATAATTAAGTGTAAGAAAGGGCAAAATAATGCATTGTCTCAACAAGTCGTTCAAGTACATGACAATTATTGAACCAACCGCTTCCCGCAATACGTAAATATTGACTTGTAAAATAATTCAATAGTCTTTATTACGCACATTGCAATTGAACCGGCAACTTTAACAGACCGAACAGCAGGTACCGCCTCGTTTTGGGCCATCGCGCCTAAAATACAGTGTCAATAAGGCGCGGCCGAAATCTCCGGCGCTTATCTCCGGGGACGGCATGGAGCGTTGCGCAAAAGCAGCGGGCGGCCTTTCCTCCCGCCGGCGCGCCGCCGCCTACGCAGGCTATTATTCAGCGAGCGCCGATTTGCCGGCCGGGGGGTGGGGGGGATGAGCCGCGGCGGCGATCCGGGGATGGGCCGGCCGGGCCGCCGGGGCCCCGGCAGAGGGAGCGGGCCCCAATATTTCCGGGGAATCCTCGGGCCCGCGCAGCTCCGCTACGTCCAGACGTCGCGCCGCACTAAGCGCCCCTGCGGATTACGGCAACCGCGACGCCGGCCGGTTCCCCACTGAGGCCACGCTGCCCCCGGGGCCAGGTCGGACTGTCCCCCCCCCCCGGCCCTGCCCCGCACACTCCCTCGATTTTATAACCGGTGGCTTTTTTTTTTTTTTTTTTTTTTTTTTGGCGAGGATTGTAAACAACTGGGGCATTCCCGGGAGCGGCGCTTGCGTCAGGACGCCCGGCATCGCACCGGGAAATCTCGGCTCGGCCTGGGCGCACGTAATAATGCGTGCGGTAAACGGCCGCGTCGTCCCGGCGCCCCGCGGCCACCTGAGGAACCGTCTCGGTATATTGTGGAAAGACCGTATACTGTCTTCTAACCTGTGTTATGACAAATTGAGTTTAGTGTAAACAATTTAATAAGCCGTTTTTGAGGTTCAATTTTCTTTTTATTTCATTAATTAAAAAAAAAACGGACTGTTCAGATCCCCCGGTTTGCGAGCTTTGTCATTTTTAATTTATTTTTAGTTCAAGTGCACGACAAGCTAAATATCAAGTGGAATATCAAAATGTTAATTGAAATATTTTCACTCGGACATCTATAGTCATTGTTGTATATATTTGGAGGTATATTTACTTGGTCGGTGCATTACGTCGATCAATGTCCTATGATGTTTAAAGACTCCAGCAATCTGAGATTTGTAACTTATCAATCAATACATTAAGATAGTTTGGATCGAAGAAAAAAAAAACATGACAATCGAATTTCATTGTCCCCGCGATGACAAGGAAGATTTTTGAGAGTCAGGTGCAGAGAGAAGAAGGAGCCGGGCCCATTCATCGATTGGTATCGAAGCTCAATTAGCCTGCGTGAAAAGTGCACGCGCGTACCCACTTGACTGAGTAATGTGCCGAGTCGATAAATTTGCGTAATGGCGCCAGGCCAATAATCTCAAGTGAGGATCGAAGGGCTCATTATACACATCTGTACGTGGCCAGGCGCGCGCGCGCGCACACAGTCGATTTGTCATCAGCTGGGCACGGCGACATTATCCAAGGAGACGGCCGGCACGGCCCGCCAATGAGCCACTAATGCACCTCGTATCAAAGCGAGTTTGCTATTTTTATGGGGTTCCCGGGCCGAAAGCGGCCACTTAACTTCGAATTAGCTTACTCATTAGCTGTTACGCATAAAAATATCGCACTCGTTAAATGAAAAGCCGCAGTGCGGCCGGCCGTGCGTTAGGGCGCGCGCGCGCGCGGGGCCCGCGTGTCCTGCGCTTATGTATACATGCGCTTAGCCCGAGCCCCCGTCTACGTATGCCTCCTTCTAATGGGATCGTCAATGACGTGAGTAAAACGAGCTGGCCGCCAGGCCCCGTAATTGCTTCCTCCCCCATGTGCACCTTTGCTCCTTTTCCTTTATTTTTTTTTACCTTTCTTGCAACGACCTCGGCAATCAGTGCGCGTGAGTAATGCACGGGCGCGCGTGTCCTCGGGGCCGCCCCGGGGAATGCGACTCAATTGGGCGGAATCCCTCCGCGCGACGCTCGCCTCGGCCGAACTCATGGCTCCCCGCGATCGGCCTACATCGACTCGCCGCGGCCGGACTCGAGCCAACGCCCCACTCAGCGCCTTTCATATATATAGGGCTCGCGTAACGATGCTAACGTGCAAACTAGTGCACCCTTGCACAAATTAACCGGATATGATAATAATAACAGCGCGTAACTCGAGCGCAGGTACACGCATGAATTGCAGGAGGCGCGCGACTCCGCAGCGGACGGGCCGCATTCGCAAATTGCAGGATTCTAACCGTATATATATTGCGGGGCGCGGAGCAAAGTGGGAAGTAACAGCCCCCCGCGCGGCATTTTTTTCGCGAGCGGGGGAGCCGCCTGAGAGCCTTATCGAGACATAAAGATCCCGGGGCCGAAGGTGGCCGGGAGCGGGCGGCCCCCCCCCCTTTCCCCCCGGCCCCCTCGCGAGGCCCTTATCACCCGGCCGTCCCTCCGCGCCGGGGCGTCTCCGCGGCCGCGGCCGCCGGGTGATATATTATCGGACGCTGTTTGCACTTTGACAACATCGCGGGGCATAAAAAGGCTGACTCATTTAAAGGCGGCCCCCGGGATTGCGTCTATATCTGGCCGCCCGCGCCGGCCCCTCCCTTTATCTCGGGGCGCGCGGGAGGGAGCGCTGCAGCCTCCCCCGCCGCCTTCTTCTTCTTCTTCTTCCTTTTTTTTTTCTCCTTCCTCTCTCCCCCGCTCTCTCTCTCTCTCTATTCGTGCTCGCTCGCCCCCGCGGCCCCTCTCGTGATCACTCTCTCTCTCTCTCTCTCCCTCTCTTCTTCCGCGCTGGCGGCGGACTCATCCCCCCGTCGGATGCTCGCCTCCGTACCTTACCCTGATACGAGCGCTCGCCCCCTCCCCCCGCTTTCTCGCTCTCCTCCTCTCCCCCGACCTCTTTTTGCCGCGCGCTTTCTTCATCTGCTTTTTCCTCTTCCTCCGCGCTCCCGGCCTCGGCTCCATCCCCCCCCCCCTGCCAGGCGCCCTCCTCGGGATATTCGGCGCGACGCCGCCACCGGCGCTGCCGCCCCCGGGGCCGCAGGCTCTCGCGCCCCCGTTATAATTGCGATTCCTCGTATAATTTTTATTAAGACTAATTAATTGCAATGGCTTGTATAATTCAGTTCGGTAACTGCGCGTTATTTGCTCGCTCGAGAGCGTAAAAGGCGCGAAAGATAAATTAGCCCCGAGGTCCTTTTCCCGGGCCTCGCCCCGTGCAGCGACCGCAGCCCCTGTCCTTGCGCTCGAATGTCTTGAATAATCGTTGAGCCTCGCAAGGCCAACTATTTAGCCAAACCGTTTTTTTGTACTCTTTTTTTTTTCTACTCCTTTAATTCCACGCTCGAATTAAAGATTTACAAAAGACTAGCGTTAAATGCTTGCTATTTTTACACAGGTAATTGTGTGTCTACTCGTGAGATTTATCATTTCTCGTCTAATCGCTACAGTTTTGCTAGCGGTACAGAACATTACAGTATATTGTATATCAAGTTTAATCATAGAGCCTCGCGCGCACGATGTTATTTTTCTCGCATTCGCACTTGGTTGCCGTCGAACCCCCGGCAGAACCCTCGCAACCGCCTTGCACCCTGAGAGAGCGGAAACGGGATCCGGGGCAAAAACTTGATTGCCCGAAAAGAATTAGCGAAAGAAATAGGAAACACACACGCGCGCCCGAGCCCTATCTTCTCCCATCGTCTCGAACTTTTTTTTTTTCGCACTCCATTGTTTTGTTTGCTTAAGTGTACAAAAAAAAGGAAGCGAGGCACCTACTGGATTTTCAGGAATTGTGCTCCAATGCCAACGGGCGAATCGACGAAGCCGATATATAGCAATTAATTTTTAGCCAGCGCAAGAAAAGCGCAAGCTTTTTGTTTTGGTCAGCCCTCTCGCATTAATCGACTGGAGCGTCAAAAAGAAATTTTTCAAAAAGAGCTCCAAAGGAAAATTAATGATCAGCGCGTATTACAAATAAATAATGTGATTACAATCAGTATATTATTAACTCTCTTGGCAAAGAGTAATGCAAGCGCGATCCATTCGGCCTAATGAATCTTTCATAATAGGTACATATATAGATCGCAGAATTACAATTATTGCAATAAGCACTTTTGAGAATTGATTAGCGCGTATTAATTCTCTGATCTCTCGCGGCGGTGCGGTATGGTGATGAAGGTAATAACGGAAATCAATCACCGGCCGCGAAAAAAATCCCGACTCTTCAAAGGGAAAACAAAAGCGGCCTATTAACGGGACGGCCGCGCGCGCGCGAGAGAGCCGAAAGAAAAAAGTTTGACAAACGCAGAAAAGGCAATAAAACAACTTCGCCGCGGCCGAGGGTGGACAAACACAGGGAGAGACGCGGGAAAAGCGGCTCAAGCCGTGTAAGGCGGGGCGCGGGAGTCACGGGGCCGAGGAAGAGGGTCGGCCGAGGAGCCGGCGGCCGACAGGATGACGCCGATCAATCTCCCGGGGCGCGGATGCCGCGCGAGAACTCATCTAACCGGGGCTTTTTCCCCCGGCCGGGCCTTTCTTCTCCCCGGGTCCGCGGCGATTGGATTGACAGTCGCGCGCCCTGGCCTTTTTTTTTTGCCCGCCCCCGGCGCTTTTTCCCCCTTTTTTCGCAATCGAGCGGCCGGCCCGCGGGTCCGCGCGGCAAGCTTTTTCCCGCCCCCCCCGGCGGTTCCGTAAAGAGGCGCGCGCGCGCGCGCGCGATAAGCCCGGCGGAGTGTCGAAAAAGGCGGGCCCGCGTGGCGGGGGGGCCCGGGGACGCTCCTCGGCGCAGGTGAAAGCGCGTCGCGAGGCGAGCCGCGCAATTAGGCCCGCCGCGCGCTTCAGTTGTCCCCGGATTTTTGAGCTTCGAGGACTCGCGAGCTTTGCAGGTGGGCCCCGCTCGACGATCGGCTTTTCCTTCCCGCGGCTCTGCCCCCGTCCCGGCTGGCCCAAGGTGAGTTCTATGCCTCCTTTATTCCGTCCGTTGCGCGGGATAATGACAAATTCGTCGATTGGGGGGGTCAAAAACGGTAAATTGGGGAATTGGAGCCGCGTGATAGAAGCGCGTTTAATGTTTTATCCAGTTGTTACCGTTGACGCGTCATACTATCAATTTTAGAAGCTTCGATCGACGCTCATTTGGGGAATAATAGATTGGAAGTTGATTTCGCTCGTTTTCGCGCTTTGTAAAAATGTTCACACCACCGGACGGCGGGCGGCGGGCGATGCGGGCGGCCCCCGGCTTTAGGGCCGCGCGGCGGGCCTCGAGGAATCATAAACAGTCTGCGGGAAATGTGTTCCAGGGCGCTCGAGCCGAGCGAGCGAGAGAGAGAGGGAGAGAGGGAGAGAGGGAGCGCGCACCCAAACGCAGTCTAGACGGCCTGGGCTGATCCTCCCCCTCCCGGGCGTCGGCCGGCGCCTCCACCTGCTGCAAATCCATCCCCCTTGGGATCAATCGGCGCCGTCGCACGCGCGCCCCGCGGGAGGGGGGCGGCCATCGACGTCTCGGCGGCCGGCAGGTCCCGACGCCGCGCCGCCTCGACGGGCCCCGGGCGCAAGGGCGGACCCGGCCCACACCCGGCCCACACCCGGCCGCAGCCCCGAGGATCGGGACCCCCCCGACGCCGCGAGCGCCGCTATCTGCCATCGGCCGCCGCCCATTGGCCGCCGGCCCGCCCGCCCGGGCCCTACAAATTCGCCCGGCCCCCGCCTGCGAAATGTCAGTCGAGCCGAGCTCGAGCAAGCGTCCACAGCAGCAGCAGCAGCAGCAGCAGCAGCAGCGCGCACTGCCCAGCTCATCCCGTGCACCGGACAGCGAGTCGCTCGAGGACAGCCCCGGAGACAAGCCTCAGTACGACAAGCGCCCGAAGAAGATGACGCTCGTCGAGTTCAGCCAGCACGTGCCCCTCGTGCAGGAGCACCGCAAGCTCGACGCACGCACGGCCTTCGAGGACAACGTCTACCCCTTGTCGCCATCGAGCGTTGACTCGATCAACTCGGCCTCCAGCTGGAACGGCTACCACGAGTTCAACACGGGTACCGCCCTCACCCACCAGCAACGCCAGCAGCAGCAGCAGCAGTACGTCTGGAGGGTCGAGGAGGAGATCAAGCGGCTCACCTACGAGCACCAGCAGCAGCAACAGCAGCAGCACAACCAGCAGCAGCAGCAGCAGCAGCACCCGATCATCCTCCAGCAGCGCACCTACCTCAGGGAGTCCGATGAGGAGATGCCCCTCAAGAGACAAGCCACCAGGCTGCCGACCATCGCTGCGCCTGCCGCGCCCACCCAACGTAAGTCTCGACAATCCTTTTTTTCTCTGGTCACCTTACTTTTTCTACCCTGGGAGCACACGCTGCTGCGAGTCAACAGTAATACACGAGATGGTTGTTCAGTTGGTCTCTGCTACCGCGTGTTCCCATTCACACCTGTCGCGCCCGACCGATTTTAGATTGACCGCCCCACTTGTTTCATATGAATAAAGAACATTTCAATTTAACTGTCAAAGTCACGCGCGTCAAGAATCATCCAAGAAAACGACTGTGTTTAGCAAACAAGCGGAGCGTTTGTTGACATCCTCGAATCCAGTTTGATTAATGAGCCGGCCGTTTAACCGACTTTAGACTCCCGCTCGGGAGATTATAAAACAATGTACGGTCACATGGTCTCTCTACGTCCAAGATGATGAACTATCTCTGCGTGAAAGTGACATATTTATTAAGTAGTTACAAAATGTTAACTAGCCGCGACTTGTCTACTCCAGCCATTGGCCACTCTTGAATCTAGCATTTGATTTACTATTCATCGCTATCATCGGCCAACTGCATCTTTTTATTTCCCACTTAGAGTTTCTCGCGAATTCGATTAAAACGTTTCAGTTTACTTGTGTAGTACACAAAGGAGTACAACTTTAGAAACTGATGAAAAGATTTTGTTTTAACGAAGGTCGGTTGAAACTTGAACCGCGTCAAACATGTCGAGACTTGGAGATTAAAAATACTTACGCTTTGACAACTGCCCCGGGGCAAGCGTACATTAGAGGCCAAAGAAGTCGGCCCGGACTTCGAATTCCTGGATAGTACTAACCAAGATAAGTCGCGCGTCTCTTAACTACCTGTCAAGCCTGTCCGAAAGGACAATAGATTTCATCATTTCAAATCTTACAAAAACTTGAACTTTTCCAATGAATTATGAACAATGCTACATATTCGACAAATGTTTATTCAATTTTAAAATATATTCGCTAAATGATATCAGATTCATAAATCTAATAATATTTATATCAAATTTTGAGAAAAGTAATCCAAGACATTTTAAATGTATTCCGGAATATCTCAATAATGATTTTCGATCGACGATATTCAAAAATTCAGGATGCTTTTTTGTCCAGTTTCCGATGCCGGGATCGCTGTGCGAGATTACCTTTAAGTAATCGTTTTGCTTGTAAATTCACGGTAAATCGCTTAATCCCATATCAGTGGCGCGGCACTCGGGGCTTTGAGCCGCGCGGCGGGAACAGGAGCTTCCTCCTGGGATAGCAAGTCTCCCGCAGTGAAATCCACCGCAAGTTTTGTCTCGGCAGCGCCATTGGTAATTCCCTCGCCTCGACCCATGGCGCGCGGGATTCTCACCTTATTTCGTCACCGGGAAACGAGCCGGGAAATCAAAATCGTCCCCGCACGTACGCCCGGCTGCTATCTTATCGCGCTTTCGGCATTATCTGTTTCCTCGTTCATTTCTGTTGTCAATCAATGTGATTTGCTTGTCAAAATTATTATTTGTGAATCCAAATGCACGAGAACTGAGCCGCAGCCCCCTTTCCCGATAGAAACTTGTTTAGTTGAAAGAGACACAAGACAATGGAGTAACCGAGCTCTTTTTGCTTTCCAGCGACCAATCAGTCGAGGAAGAGCAGCGGCAAGCGCTCACGTACCGCCTACTCATCCGTCCAACTGGTGGAACTTGAGAAAGAGTTCAATAACTGCCGCTACCTTTGTCGGCCGAAGCGCATACAAATGGCCGACAACCTCAAGCTCTCGGAGAGACAGATCAAAATCTGGTTCCAGAATCGACGCATGAAGTACAAAAAGGAATTAACGGGACGCGGTAGCACTGGTTCCTCGAACAACAACAACAACAACAACAACAACAATAACAATAACAACAATACAAATAACAACAACAATAACAATAACAGCAACAACAACAACAACATGATGCCTAGTATCGGCAATGTGCATAACAGCAACAATAACAGTAGCAATGGGTCCGGACGCTCGCCAGATCACCACCTTGGTTCGCCTTTGAGCAACCAAGATGCCTGTGAACTTCTACAAGCGAGCGTATCGCCGACCCAACAACAGCCTTTGGTATCGTGGCCGGCCCAGCAAAGGGTCGCAGCCCCCGAATACCCGGGCAACGTGCAGACCGCAAGCGAAGGCCGCTCCTATGGTAGCTACTACTACTCCCAGAGCAGCCCCTTGCAGAACCAATTGCACTACCAAGACACTAGGTAATTATCGATCTTGTACAGTTTCCTGACTCGACTTTCAATTCGTCGAATTTACTAGACCTCGATGAGCTATTATTCCCCATGGATAAGACTAACGCTTTTCATCCTTTTACAGAAACAACTACACGGACAACGAGGACAGCTACTATCAGTACAACCAACAGAACAACTTTCTCTCGCAGACGGTGAAGCAGGAGGAGGAGCAACTTTACGCGCCCCAGCAGTACTGGACCCAGCCGAGCCAAACACCGCAGTGCCAGTATAATCTGCAGAGCCAGTACGTCCCGGTGACCTCGACCAACTTCACCTCGGACACAGCCCCGACGTACCCGATCCAGACGAGCGCACCCTCGCAGACGAGCCTCTACGGCCTGAGCACTGGCAGCCAGGGCGACAACTACACCATCAACGGACTCCTGCCCGGATCTCTCCTCATGGCTCACGCAAAGCTCCTACGGCTCACAGGGTTCGATCAATCGACCAGCGGCCTTCGAAGAGCGCGCAACTATTGGCGCCCTCGTCGAAGACTGCCCTGAGCGCCAAATCGACCTTACTAATTTGTAGTGCCTCTATAGTTTTGTAATCCTATGGCCAGTAAAAATAGATATATGTTGCTCTCGCCGCGCGAGTATTTTTGTATTGCCAAATCGTACGGGAACGATTTGCGAATTGTAGTATATAGTTATATCGTGTTTTAAAAATTCCGCTGGATCGTTGCAAATAATTTGTTTTTAGTTTTTTATTCTTCTTTATTTTTGTCTCAACATGTTTATGAACGATTATTATTATTATATTTGTTTTTGGTAGACTACGCGAAGTTACATTGTGATAGGACAATTTGTAAATATAGCACTTAAGTAAATATTACGCGAGAATTGCATGGTGATGTATCAGTGCCAATAATAGAAATAATAAAATAAAGTATGTCTATATTTTCGATTGATAATATTGTATTTTGATAGGTTAAGTATTGTGTACTTTATTATGTACTGAAGTCATTGTGAATAAAAGAGATTAAAATTAACATTTTTTCTTGGCATTTAATTTTCCAATGCATCAAATTCAAGAATAACTTATAATGCTTAACAATGGTATAAATGCAATGTAGACACAAGTATTCTTTTTGAAAAATATACAAATATAAATCGAGTCATTGTTGTCGTATATCCGCCTAAGAATGTAAATAACACAACCGTTCACGAATGCAACTTCACCGATTCTCGGTTATCCGTCTTGTGCGATTTGATTTTATGCGGTGAGGCATGCGCTTAAGCTCGAGCCTTGAGTTTCACCAATGCAATGCAAGGGTCATTTACCTGTATACCTCTTGCATTACACATCATTCACAGTTATGAAAATTTAAACAGAAATCCATTTCATTAAATGTCGGTACACTTTCTAATTTTACTCAAAAATATTAATGTGAAAATAATATACTAGCACATCGTACACAAATAATTTGTGTTTAAGCTGATGAATTTTTTGTATAGATTTTTTAAGAATATCTTTCCATATATAAAAGCTTACACAGATTCATACAACTTATTTCAATATAATTTAATATTTATCAAATCGAATTAAAATATAATTAGTTTTATAAATGTATAGAATACTCAATAGAAATATACAATTTGTTAATATTTTTAGTAGCATAGTACATTGAAGTAGTATATTTATGCTTATGAGTTTGTGTTTATTTTAAATTATTTTAAGTTTAAAGTATAAACACAAGTTGTAATTTCCCTGCTTCTTCGTTTAATTTTTCATTTTGATGTTGCTTCATTAAGTTTATAAATATTATTGGAAGCAGAGGCGATGTTGGCAGAAAGTCATTCTCATTGCAAATACGTATCTAATATGGCGCAGAGTTCAGATATATTTGTCAAAGAAATGTGAAGGGAGAAGGGGAGAAGGACGAGGCAAAAGAAAAGCGAGCGAGTCGCAGCGCGGATGTGAATAAGAAGGGAGAGCAAGAGAGAAAGAGGGGCATTGAATTCGCGAGGACCAGAAGCGCATGGGGTGGTCGGGTGCTCGCAAGAGCGGGAGCGAGAGGAAGAGAGAGAGAATGAGAATCGAGGAGTGGGGTAAGTTTCAGCCATGATTTCCATTCGCCAGCCATCCATCTTGTTTGAGACTGGAAACTGACAGATAGACGTGGATCCGAGTGCCGGTGACGTAGCAAGTCTTGACGCGTGTATGTAGATATTGTTCGAATTTTTCCACTTACTTTTCCACTTCTATTCGTTTTATTATTTTATTTATTAATACTCACTGCACTATTATTCAGTTACGGAATTTGCAAAGTATTAAAAGCTTACAAAAATTTAGAATGTCTTTATTCACGATTATATTCTCAGTCATTCGCTTCTTTAATTTCTTTTATAGATCTTTGAATAGTGCAGAAAAAATATATGAAGTAAATATAACGGACATAAATTAAAGTATTAATATTAAAGTATTCAGATATGTAAAGATATTAATTGTGATATATTGTTAAATACAAGAAATGCTAAAAATATAAGAACCACTAACTATTTTTATTCCTGCTGAATTTAGTGATTAAATTACTAAAACTGTGCGGAGTTGAAAAAACTTTTTGTTCAAGAATATCCATATAAAGTGAATTTAATGTTTTGACCGTGCAAGAATATGCACGCATGATATGTACAACATTTATTTACATTAAGATAAATTGTTTAAATGTCTATTATTTTATTATTAGTTTACAATATTGTTAGATAATTTTTAGCAAATAGTTTGGTAATTTCTTGAACTTGATCAGCCTATGACTATTTTATTTCAGTGAGTATAGTAAAAATTACAATAAAATTTATCTCAGTGTACATACAAGTATAAAAATATATTATTACAAAAATAAAACAGGAGTACAATGCAAGTCGTGATTTAATTATAACAAAGAAATATTCATTTGAAAACGGCACTTTTATCTTATTTTTAAGATCACTCTATACGTCGAAAGGATATAAGAGGAAATCACAGGTTGACCCAGAGTATTAGTTTTTTTTACCACTGAGTAACAAATGGGCGCAATAGATAACAAGGCAATATTGAGAAGCGCGCGCACGAGCGCATTATTACAGAGTGGAAGGACTCGGTCGAGATATAAAGGGTCGGCGGTCGGGGGGTTGTGAAAGGGAAGCGGCCTGTTTTTTCTCCGGCAGCGTGAGAGAGAGAGAGAGAGAGCGTGAGAGGGGAGAGGCGCGCGTTGAGATTCTTAGCAGGGTCGGGGAGGGCGTCCGCGCTCCTCTTCCTCCTGGTTAAAGCGCAGAAAAATTGAAATGGCAGAGGCAGAGAATGAATAAAGATGAGGGCGCGGAGGGCGCCGAGGGCCCGGTCGGCCTCGCCGCGGCCAAGGAAGCCCCGGCGGCCCCGCGGCCGCGCCGAGGACAGCTGAGCCGGCCGGGCTGCTGCGCCCCGGCCCGATATTAGGTAGGAACGCATGAACTTTGATATATATTCGAGGGCCCGTCCCCCCGCGCGGGCGCCATGCCGCGGCAAGTATCCGAACTAAACGTGACCTGCAACTTTCCACCAACACCTTGGCCTTACGGCCGCGAGGGCCGGCATCACGTTCGATTGTAAATGAGCCGATTTCTTCTCCCGGGGGCCGCCTCACTTTTCGCACTTTGTCAAATATGCCCGCGACCCTCTGAGTTACGCTGTTTTCCGAGAGCCGGCCGATTTTCATCCGAGCCCTCCCCGGCACACATTCCCTCTGCACGTTGAAAATGTGCTTTTGGGTTTTAGGTGCGCTATTTTGGAGGCCGCGCGACCAAAAAAAATCGCGAAAAATCGGCGTTCGGCACCCGAGATGCATAAAGGCAAAAAATGGTTTTAAAACGCGTTGGGCGCTTAGCGTATACATATGTAATTAAGAAGATTGTACGCGGCAGATATTAGCTCGCCTGCCCCGGCGTACAGTTTAAGCTTAGAGATAGAATCTCTTTGGATAAGATTGATACCCAATCTTGGCGCGGTAATGCTTTTTCCCACGGGCGAGGGCAGCTCTCGGGGCGGCATCGGGAGCATTTCCAAATCAAATTTTAATTCCGATTGGAAAATAACGCCTCACTTATACACGAGGCGCTCGCGCGCACGAGCAGATTGATCGCATGAATAATGCATCGGTAATCCCGGGCGGGCGGTCAAACAAAACCGAAACCTGGAATAAATCGCCTCTAATTAGTCAGGATGATAAATAGCGGCGTATCGGGATAGAAAGAATACAGCCGCGCCCTGCCGGTGCACCTCTTATGCGCTCGGGAGCCGAGACCCGCTCCCGAGGCCTCCGCGGGGGCGCGCGCATAATACGCGCAGGAGCCCTTTGCGCCACCTCATGATAAAACAGATATTTACGTTTTACCCCCGTTTTTTTTTTTTTTTTTGTTTTGTTCCGCGCGGACGCGTTTGAGCGCCCGGCGTAAAAATAAAAGCGGCGGCCCCGGGGGTTGGGGGGTGGTGGAGGCAAGAAGCGCGGGGGCAAAGTTGGGCGCGGAAAGCGGCGGAAAATAAAGCAGCGGGAGGAATCGTCGCCCGCGCGCTCCCGCCGCGGAAAAAGAACGGGGGCGCTGTCAGCTGGTGGAAATTATTCTGATTATGCTAATTCCGGCTCTGTTCCACTCCTTTAACCTCCCTCCGCTCTGCGGCGCCCCTCCCACGGCCCCGAGGCCCGACGCCGCTGCTCCTGTCTGCGCCATCTTTCATCCCGCGATATTTATAATATAGGGGCTGCCGAGCAGTTTGAAAAGTCTTTTTGGCCCGCCCGCTTCTTCACCCCTTCGGCCCTGCCGCGCGATGTGTGAACGCGAGCGTGCCGCGCGCCTCCGGGGCCCTCGACGCCGCTCTGTTGACTCGGCTTATCGATCTAATCCAATCTCCTCCCTCTCCCCGCCGCCCTCTTCTTTCTCCTTTCCTTCTACATGTCGCTCCTTCTCTGGCAAGCGCTTTCTTGCCCCTGAAACCTCCTATAGTCCACCGAGAATAAAGCAAAAGGATGTACACGCGTATCGAGGCGCGGATAATACCTGGTGAGCCCTCGGGAAGCCGGCGTCAGGTTAGAATGCCGCGTGTATACCTCCCGGTCATCCGTCAACCGACGTACTGCGACAATATTGATTCTGAGCGTGTAAAAATGAAGCGGCCGATGAGCCGAGTTAATGATCCTCGCGTTAGCTCCGCCGAATCGATGCTACGCGCCTTAAATATATATAAAATTCACAGGGCGCCAGTCGGAGCTCCCGGTTAATCGTCGCGCTAAATTTGCCCTCCATTAGAAGACACCGACTCGAAGAGCTCGAGTACGCGACGATTATGGCACTCCAAATGGCTCGTTAAAAATACCCGGAGCAATAAAAAAAAAAAAAAGAACGA
The DNA here is from genome assembly GCA_018906755.1 of Sycophaga agraensis. Taxonomy (NCBI): domain Eukaryota; kingdom Metazoa; phylum Arthropoda; class Insecta; order Hymenoptera; family Pteromalidae; genus Sycophaga; species Sycophaga agraensis. The sequence goes on along the minus strand of JACCIE010000015.1, from coordinate 1,435,088 downwards.
GGGCTTTCAAACGGTCCGTCGCGCCGCCTGGACGCAACCCCTTGTCCCCCCCCCCAAGATCACTACGCGTCGCACTTTGCGTCCTGTTCTCTCGACCGTGAATTATGCCAAACATCCGTTCGTTTTTTTTTTTACGTTCGATAGATGATAAATCCGGAATCCAAATGAAAAATGCCACGCTGCGGTTAAAGAAAAAGAAAAATTGGAGCGAGCGCTTAATGCTCGCTCGCGCCTAATCATACTTGGACTTGTGTAACGAGTTCAATTGCGGGCATCCTTTAATGCCTCGGCGGGCAATTTAGACGATTGCGCTGCACTTGATCACTCGGGCGATCGCCCCTAATAATTCAAGCCGCCTGACAATTACTAGGCTGATCTCCTTGGACATGGCGATGCACACGTACGTATATTATCCACGCCTATTTCTTTTTTCGACAGCGGGAATGTACACCTATATATATAAAATACACGCGAGGGCTTCCGCGGGACAGGGACAATGGGCGGGGATCCGGGCGCGCAATCCCGGTGGCGGGAGTCGCTCGAGCGGAGCCATTTAGCGGCCGACAAAAGGAACGAAAGCAATTAAACATACGGTTATGGGCGGGCGCGCGAGCCGCGACGTAGGTGGCCCACCCGCGGCCCCCCGAACTGGGTTAGAGAGCCGGCGGTGCAGAGCCGCCCGGGCGCCTCGATTAATCACCCGGCAAGTGTATTATTCGGCCGCGGGAGCCGTCCGCGCCTCCGCCATAGGCTCATTGTCGCGGTTACGCGGAGGAGAGACCGCCGCCGGCTCCTTATTATCCGGCGACAAAGCTCGCCGCGGCGGCCGCGTAAACACGGGGCGACCCGCGGCCCGTCCATCCATCAGGACCGGGGGCCCGGCATTGTTGCCTCGGTATCCGCGCGCTCGGGCTTCGCGGGATTCGGGAGGGGGGGAGGCGGTGGCCGATCGCCGGCGCAAGTAGGTCAGAGGGAGATCGAGGTGGGGAGGAGGAGGAGGAGGGGGGGAAAAATGAAGGTAAAAAGGAAGAAAAAAAAAGGGCAGGCGGAGCCGCGGCCCCGCCGGAGCTCACGGCCCCGTTGTCAGGGAAATCAGTCGAAAAGCCGCGATAGCTGAACGCGTAATAAATGAGCCGTTCGAGCCCCGTCCGCGCGCTCGGGGACGCCACGTCCAACTCCGTCGCGCTCTCCATTTTCTTGCGCGCGGTCGATTTTCATTTTTTTTTTCCCCCCCGTCCACTTCGTGGTTGGCCAAAGTGAAATAACGTAAAAAAAAAAAAGAAGAAGACAAAGGTCTATTTCGCGTTGGTTACCGAAGAGCCAAAAAAAAAAAAAAACCAAGGAATAAAAAAGCGCTTGAAAAATCACCATCATTAAAAGACAATTGGACGTGTAAGCCTCGGCCTCGCGCGCGCATTTTTCTTCAAAGCGATAATTATTAAAGGACCGGCCGCGGGCGCCCCGAGGCAGCGAGCCCCTCGCACCCGGGGAGGCGTCCGCCGTGAGCCGCGGCGGGTGCGCTGACCCCGCGGTTTAATGCGCCCCCGGGATGTACAACGATGACAAATATATACACCAGTGCGGCCGGGCACTTTTCGCGCACTCGACGGAGAAAGGCAAAAGTTGGGAAAGGGGCCGTCAGCCGCGGTGGAATTGATACCTGCACGGCCCCGGTTGTCTTCTTGGGCGCGCGGCCCCCCGCTCATCATCATCAGGGCCCGCGGGTGCGGGGCTCCGGGGCGCCCCATCAGGTCTCGGGGACGGGCCCGGCCCAACCCTTCCGCCGCTAATTCACTGATAAGCGCCCGTCCCACTTGATGCCTCGGAGACGCGAGGGCGCCGCCCGGCCCGGCTCTCCTGCATATTGCCTCCTATCTCGCGAGTGTCACGCCGTGAAAAGGAGGAGCCTGCGCCTCGGCCCCCGGCACTTTCCTCCACGTCGCCCCGGGATCACTTTCGTTCCCCTGACGCGCGCCCCACAATGTGCATCCCGGCTGTGTATTTTTTTTTTCTCTCCCAAGGCCTCGCTCTCGCCCGAGCCTCGATGACTTATGAACGGCCAAGTATTTTACCCCTTTTTTTTTATGCATGTAAATAAAGGCCCAATGGCGAAAGAAAATCTTGCACAATATTTTATACAAGTTATGCGAAATTTAACAAAGACGCATCAACGTTTTCTTTCCATTTCGAGGAATTTGCCTATTAGCTTGTTTATTCCAGTTAATCGTTTATTCAACATTACCAATAGAAAAATTATTGTTAAAATTAGGTTTATTCTATCTATTGAATAATTATGTAAGATTGTTTTAATTATAAAAATTAATGTCAATGACCTTTATATATTGTTTTATATATCCACTTATTCTGTTATTTTTCAGAAAACATGCACTAATAATCAAGCAAAAACCATGTCATACACTTGATTAAGCTATTGAGCTATACTGGGTGTTACAAGGAAGTAATTTTTAAGCAGTCACTGTCATTCATGAAATTACTTTGAACATGGAATTCCACTAAAATTTATCACATGCCGTGGTCCACTTTTTCTGTCTCAAACATACTAATCTAATATTAATATGCATACTTTAATATTAATACATCTGTTATTTAATTATTTCATGTAACCTGTGTACAATTAACAATGATAATTCTCTTCAAATTAATTGGAATCGAATACATGATTTAAAATATATTTATACTAAATCTAATATGTAAATAGTGAATATTTATTAACATTAATTTGGAAAACTCGTTTTGTCTCAATTTTATAATCTATCTCGTTCAAACATTTTAATACAATAGAATATGCTATCATCATAACTAAAATTGAGAATATAGCTACCACTGAAATGAAGACAATTGAAATTATCTAGATGAACGAGTACCGAGTTTACAAGGTATAAAAAAGTGAATCTTTTGTGAGGGCAGATCGAATATATGAAATGAATGGAAAAAATCTCCACAGTGATCCGAACTCGAAAAGATTTATTAATCGCAACGGATAGCCCTTTTCCGGTGGGTGTCCCTAGCGCATAAAAAGGTTTAAATCAAGCGCGTGATTCAGTGCGCGCGAGAAAAAAAAAAGCGTGGGGGCTATCCGTACTATGTAAATAGCGAGCGGTGCTCTCGCGCAGTCCTCTCAAGAAAGTAGAGAGTAAAAAGGGAGCGCCGAGTTCGTTCGACGTCATTATTTCATTCGTCTTGCAGCTGCAGCCACGCGTACAGAGCGCCATCGCGTATAATTTCCCTGTAAGAGCGAGCGAGAACGAGTCCCGGAGAGAAGGAGAGAGGAAGGGAGACTCTGGGAAATAATGGTCAACGTTTCCTCCTCGTATTATTTTTCGGGCCCTGGCAGCCCCGGGATTTACGGCGAGCGAATGGAAGCAGAAAATTAACGATTCCGCGGTGCGCCCACAAGGAAAAGAGGCGTCGACGGTCGGGGGTGGGGTAGGGCGGCCGAGTTTTTCTTAGTGTTTTAATATAAATGCGCGCGGATCTGCTACTACGGGCGCGCGAGGCCTGCGCTTGTTCGCGGCAGTTTGTGCCAAGCTAAATGAAGAATGAAGCTGAAATTATTTGTCGGAAAACAGTGAAACAGGATGTGGAAACGACACCGAATGGATTTACAGGTCGGCTTGGGGGAGGAGAGTGCCCGCGACATGTATAATCTCGGACTTTCTGACTCTCGTTTCAACTCAGCTTATGAGCCCCACTGCCACGTCAATTAAATTGTGTGCTGTATTGCATTGACTTCAATATTTTACCTTATTCGGCACTTCTTTCAAATTTATATGGGCAATGCAAGCAGTTTAACCTCTTAATTAACAGCAATATGAATTGAAAAAGTCATACTTCATAACTCATATTTTTATGTCATAGTGTCTCGTATAGTCTCTATAAAAGAGATTTTAACGACTACTGCTCGAAAATGTGTCATGTGTCATCAGAACACTCAAGCAAAATTTATTATACTAAATTTCCTATTCTTTGCACAAATATTTTCGATAATCTTCTATTTTTGAATTGACCATACACTGGGTGTAGGGCTTCCATAATATTCAAAATAATATTAACATTGTCTAAAAGCTCAAAACTATATCAAGAAAAGACCAAAACAGTAACAATGAAATGCAAGACGATATTTATTGCTCAAGATCATACATTTATTACATACTACGACGTCTATTAACCTTAAAAGTCTATAATATTATATTTTAAATATTTGGCCCTATAAGTATCTTCATCTCTAAGAATATTCTTCATATGGTCCAAAAAGGTCGTTCTAATATATTTAGATATTTTTTGATATTTTTCTCGTAAATATAACTGAAATTTATTTATTAAAACAGTTATTTAAATAAGTTATTAATTACATATTTTAAGATCATGTTACATTTATTGCAAATAAAGCTCTTGATAGGTTAACATCAAGTTTGCAGATTTTTATTAGTGTTTCCACATATCTAAAGATTTTGAATACATTCTGTCATACGATGGTAGTACATCTATATGTAATAATTTTTTAATAATAAAGTACCATCTTCTGTTTCAAATATATTTAAGCCTCAGCTTCTCAAAGTAGTATACAACTCTTCAGTACCTTATCAGAGCGCTCGAATCCTCTGCCATAGTATCTTTAGCGATTCCTTTAGCCTGTCTGTAAGTCCTTTGAAATTTACCTATTTTTAACTAGCTCTTTCTCAATCTATCATAGTGATGATACTTTACTACCTATTAATGGTAACCTTTTTTACTTTACTACAACGTTAAAAGCTGAAAAATGTTATTGACATGAAATACTAATACTGTCATGCACTAGTTATCAATACTAAGCATGAATATATATCTTACATCATTCTTCTTCTGAGTATATAAGAGTATTATTAATATTTCATTGATCTATTATTTAGGCATCTGAATCATAAGAACGAATTTATTTAAAATATGAATATTACAAATGTAATTTATTACAAAGAATTCTAGAAATAATATGTACATCTGCTCTCTTAATTCTTGATTACATACTTGATTATCTAAATAAATCATATTTATTAGTAGTGGTTCATGATGAAAATATATAATATCAAATACACCTAAATCTTTTAATAAAAACTGGTATATATCTGTAGAAAGACTATTGTGTTAACGCAGCTGCTTTCTGTGTATCAGCTAGTTGTATATTTTGAGACTATAGAGAAAGATGTTAGTCCATTATTCTAACAACAACTCCATTCGAACGACAATAATTCCTCGGATGGGGTGTAGGTTCGAGCTGCAGAAGCAGAGACAGCAACAGAGAGAGAGAGTAGGATCTGCGTACGGAGAGAGGAACTCCTGTGGAGCCCTCAGTATTGAATTTGTCGAGGGAAGACAAGTCGAGCGAAGCCGATAATCCCGCGCGGCACCAGCGTGCTCCACTTTCCTATCAACGGCGCAGTAAATTTAATGTGATACGCCCCGATAGGGAAGTAACGGCCTCAACGCTAACGCCGCGCCTGGTAATGCCCCCGCCGTACCCCACTGTGCTACCTCGTACCTTCATCCCCACCTTGGCTTCCGAGTGCTAACATTGCCAATTGATCTATCGGCGAGCCCTCGAGAGAAAGAGAGAGGACGACTCTCCAAAAAAAGAAGAGCGCGAGAAGTGAGGATTCAGGCGCTTTAACGAAATCTGGTAATGGGAGAGATAGCGGGCTGTGAATGAGTGGCGACGCATCCGAGAGAGCGAAATCGAGGGAAGCTCGCGGTATTTCGCGCGACGGTGGGACGAGGTACGAGTATTCTCTTTCTTCTCCTTTTTTCGAGAGAACGCCCGCGAATTGTCGCGCATATCTTACGGGATGACGGATAAGGAGAGCGATTTTTCTTTCTTAATGAAATTGCCGTTTTTCTACTTCCCAATGCCGCTCAAGTTTTACAGGAACGCCGTCATTTTGTTACACAGATTGGTTCATAAATACTTGGAAGATTATATTCAACTATCCTTAGTAGATAATTCTCAAAGTACAAAGGATATTTTTCATTGGTCAATAATGAACGCTAGTTAATTAGAATAACTTTATAAGCAAAAGCTGTCATGTAGATGAAAATTGTCTCTTCACACGTAAGTATTTGTTTAATTTAACCATTTTTACAGATAGCTCCACTGTGAATGTTAAGAGTAGATATATATTCAAAATTGCATTTAAAGTTCGTACAAAAGGAACTTGGCAAGCTAAGAATAAATTGGCATGATAGAGGTCGTGAAGCGCGAGCACGCCTACGATAAAGAAGAAATCTGCAATGGACTGTTAGTGGAAGGCAAGTCTGGTAACGGGCCGTATCGCGCGCCCCGCGCAAGGGAGAAGTCAAGCATGGAAAAGAGGAGCTTCCTAGAGTGGAAAAAAGAGAGGGCAAAAAATGAAGAAGACATAGCTGGAGTAAGAATCAAGTTTTACTGTAGAAGGTAATAAAAATGCTCAGGTTTTATTTCCGGTGTAAAAGGAGTTCAAATTATCTTCCATAATAGAAACAGACTTTAAAAATCTTCGTTTTTAACTTAATTATGATTAAAACTTGTTTTCAGATTGATAATTTTTGACGCGTACAAATTATGAAACTTATATGCAAAATTTATCTTTGTAGAAAATTAGCGAAATTAAAAAATTATTTTCCGAGCATAGAGAGAATCCAAAGAGAAGAAAGATTAAACATATAACTGAAAACAAAAAGACTTTCACCTTTTTATTTCTCAGTTGATAAAAGTAATTAAATCACGCATAAAGATAGGTCTGTTGGACTATACGTGTAATAAGTTGTGCTAGGTATACTTCAGTAAATTTTTTTATTAGTAATTGCATATATCTATATATGTACTTAGGTTAAAGTAAGTTAGGCGTTAACATGTTACAATAATGAAAACAAACAGATCAACTCTTTTCTTTTTCCGGGAACTCTAAAAAAACTCTGACCAAATGTTTTTGGTGAATTCTAGTAGCGTGGTCAAAAAAGCCTTTCTAATTACTGTTAGGTATATTTTTATCACGATTGCATGAGAGATAACGGCAAGAAGATCATCAATGATTATTGTGAAAACTATCCTCTAGAGAGGGCTCTGGAGCTAAGTGCTTTTATTTTTCACATAAATGTATCATTCCGAATTTTTAAAACGTAAAGGAAATTTCTAAATTCTACTATTACTTTAGCTCGAGGTACGAGATGAAGCCTTTTTTTATACTTTAGAATGATCTTGTTTCTTAAAATCCTGTTTAAACTCTTTCATTCTGATAAATATTTATGTTTCTCTCTTGCAAAGAATCCACTACAGGTTTTTTATTTACTGTGGTCACACTCGCACCCCATAGGCTCCGTCATGCCGATTCATTCTTTACTTACTCAGCTCTTTTTACTTAAAATTGAATTAAAAGTTCGCGCTAATTAACGTAATCACCGGGAGACTCGCAGACCCATTCGCTGTTAACCTTTCGACCGGTCGCTTGCCCCGAAGAAGGATCTTTGCGGCCGGGAGAAGAGCTATTATGATGCTCGGCGCCTGTTGCACTGGGCAACGCGGCTTTGGTTCTCTTCTCCGCGCGATGAGCGACTCCATCTTCGTCCCTTTCCCTTGCCATTCGCCCTGCCGCTTTTTTTTTACCTTTGTCCGAGTGGAATGGCCGAGCAAGTGTGCGAGACCTTGACTTTGATCTTGAGTTCTCTTTTCGGGCGCTGCAGGTACGACAACGTCCTTGTATGTATACGTGTATATGTAAAAGAGCGAGAAGGGGCAAGGAGGGAGAGAAACATGCAAGCTCCAAGGGGAGGAGCCGAAAAGAGAGCGTGATCCGCGTTTGACTAATCGAACGTCAAACGCTAATAAGCAAGTGCCGATTGCTCCGCTGGATCAATGTCAGATCTCTTACATTTTTTTATTAACCCCTACACCAATGATGGTCTGTCTTCCAAAAGTCCTTCTTTGTTCCTGTATTCTTCTTAGGCTTTTGTATACTTTTTCAATACTATAAACGTTGTATCGTTACGTCTATAATATAATTTTTTTATGTTTGTTTGAAAAAAAAAATTAATTAACTATCTAACGATTATCAATCCACAAATAGAATAATGAATAGCTTTAAGCATAAGCTTTCCAATCAATTTAATGCTTTTTCAATTGCCTTGTTAAAAATCCCAGAATTGATGGACCATTTCCTGACGCATGTAGTCCACGGAAGTCGCCCAATACTAAGTGGTTTCCTAAACATTAATAAAAATCAAGCGACTTTACGTATTTCCTATCGTGATACACTAACGAACGTTGTCAAAGAATAGTTAGAAAGTCCTGGTCCTAAAGAAAAGATATTCTTATCGAAATATTTTTAATGTGTGGACAAATTATATTCACGTTTTGAATCTGAAATTCTTGTGAACGTAACTTTAAATTTATAAACAAAGGATTTTTTGAAAACCTGACAGCTTCATCATGAGTCTCTCAATCGAGTAACGTATCGCGGGATCGCGTCTCGCTCAGTCCAATCACATGTACATTATTGCGATACCCTAATAAAACCTAAGCCTTATGGTTAACGTATTTCAAACAGATTACAACTTAAATTGTACTACGTACGCTCTCATATCGTCCGTTCGTTTATTGCTGATTGGAGCTCGTATTTCTAATTGTTCTTAACGACGGTGAGTGCAGTGCACATCTAGGCTGGATTATTAGCGACGAGCGTTTCCTGTGACGTTTGACAAATAAGAAGCCGGATCCAGCTGTATCATTACTCCTAGTCCTCGCCCCTCAAAAACTCTTTCGACGATCTAATATCGCCGAGGACGTGCCGCCTCATTAGTCAAGCAGCGGAGAAAAGGAGAGGGTCGAGAAGAGCCTCGGATCAGACTCGCCACTCGCTGTATACTCAATGGACCTTGGGTATAAGTGGCTTTCTTCGTTCTTCCTATTTCAACGCTCTCTAGATGGGAAAAGTGTATCGGTTAAAGCTAGGTAATAACCGGGCGAGAGGTTCTTCCCCTACCGGTACCTGCACTTTTTTCTTGGCGGGATTATGCATGGATCCAAAACACTTGTACGATGTACCAATTGATAAAAAGTCGTCGCTTTTACTTAAAATTATCATCCTTAGTGTACGTTGTATAAACCTGTCTTTTTTTTTAAAGGACAGCCGCTGCTTAAATTTTTGAAGCAAAGACCAGAGGGGATTATTGACGCGCGAAAGGAACCGAGTTAAATCAAGAGAAGTCGCTCAGCGGTAGAACGATATTGGCCTCACCGAAGTCGTCGACGCAGACGTTAACCGTCCAATAAGCAGGGCAATCAACAGCAGGCAGCGGCTCGTCCAAGAAGCAGCTCGCGATGAATCCGCGCGGGTAGCATGTCAGGGGCCGGCGGTGCAGGCCGTGTGCGCGGGCTCCACGGATTCTCGGGGGCGGCTCCTCCCACCCTCGGCCCCATGATGGATGGCCGTCGACTGGGGCGCGCGGCGCGTATTCTCGAAACGCGGGCAAGCCGCCGTTCTCCCCAATTAAACAATCGCATTCGCATCCATAACGGGGCGCCGATGCAAAAATGGAAAGAAAGTCCCCGGCGGATTGGACGGCCGTACATGCACCAGGAGGAATCGGCACATGTGCGTGCGTCGCGCGCGACAAAAAGCCGGCCGTAACGAGCGGGCAAATTGAATCCCGGTGCAGCCGGCCACTTTCCTCCCAACATACGAATGTATTGCGACTCTGCTCTCCTTCCGTTCGTTTTTTCGCGGCGGCCACCGCGGCTGCCGATTCGTCCGTGCGCTCTGTAACCGATACGATTGGCCATCGTCTTTTTGCGGGACCGATACATTTAATTCCTTGTGCAGGCCAGAGCTTCTACTTTTAATTCTGTCGGTTTTACATTGGAATATGGGTTTACGAGGAATAGATATCAAAATTGCTAGGTTCAACATTTCTTGATGTTATACAATTTTAGCCCCTTTAATGTATTTACTAGGAATATATATTTAGATAAGATTTCAAAAAAATTAACTTCCTTAAATAATACATGTTGATTTTTTTATAATCTTTAAAGTTAATCATACTTGACTACTGCCTTTTCGGTACCTTGAAATTTAAATGCATATATATATTAATATATTCAGTTTAAAATGCATTGTATTTTTGAAAGAATCTATCTAAGTGTTTGTAACCAGGAGACCAAAGCAATTTTTATTTATGAAAGGCATTCTGAGAGTTTAAAGCAAAAATCTAATTTTCATTATTTTAAACAATAAAAAATTTATTTTGTGCCCAGAGGTACACATGGCCCTTATTGTTTAAAATTAAAAAAAAATCGCACTGTTAAAAGTAAAATGAAAAATCGATGACAAATAACACACTCGTTTGGCCGATTTTCTATAAAACGTACAGTTACGCTAAGGATGATACAAGTCCAAACTGTGAGGCAACGATCGCCCTTCGACGGGAGCTCATGTTTCCTCGCGCAATAGCCATGAATAACAGTGGCGCACAACAAGCGATTCAATCCGTTGGCCGGGCGTCCCGTGGGCCAACCACATCGCCGGCGAGCCCGGGGAAAAAGAAAAGGGGGCCGCCCAGCCCTCCCCGAGGATCCCGCGGTCCGTCACGTCTCTCCGTCCATCTCGGGGGTGTGGCGAAATCACGCGGGGCTCGCCTCGGAATTTTATGTAAAATCCGATGCGCCTGTTAGTTTATGCGGGTGGCATACATTGGCGCCGGTCCCACGGACGTGCCCCACGTACCAAGCTCCCGGCCGATCCGCCGCTCTCCTTTCCTTTCCTTTTTTTTTTTGTTCTTTCTCCAACCGCCCGCGCAGCCGCGGCGGCCGCCCTTCCGTGCCGAACCCTCGCGCAGCCCGGTATTATATGTATATATATATATATAGAGAGGAGGCGCGATCCGCGCCGGCTATTCAATGGTCTACGGTTTTGGCCGCGAGGGCCCCCCCAGGATATATATCTCCCCCGGGCATATTTTTCCCGAAAGGCGTAGCCTCGCGCGTTTATCATAATTCTTATGGACTATTTGACATTTGCAGCCTCCTGGCCATTCGTATAACAGAAATTCTTTTATAACCCGGCCCCTCGTTCGTTCTCCTTAACTCGTCTCTAATTCGCTTTGGATTTAATAGAGTGCGTGATTTTATAGGCACGCCCAATTGGACTCGTTACCGATCTATCGTAAATTGATTCACCATAACTACACCGTAAATTTGAATGTAATAATGTGTACGAAACACCACTTGTCATCAACCAAATGGTAGCGAAGCGTCCAAAAAGAAAAGCCCTTTTCATTACGGAAAACGTTTCCAACGCGCATATATACTTTACAGGACGCATATAACCCAGCTTGTTATAAGCCATCGCACGGAGCCAGATCACCTAAGCCCCCAGAAGCGCCCAAAGCTCTCCCCAATTATTTAATGGGCTGTTGAGCCTCCCCATATCGCGCGTTAAAGACAACGCAACGGCCAACCCGCCTCACCTACTCATCTCTATTAATCGCGCGGTAAGCTCATTTCCCAGACGCGGTGCGCGTCGGGCCCGGGGAGCCTCGTTCCGTCCGGCTAGCGCTGCACGCGAGGGGCCTCGCGCCCATTATATCCACCCCCCCTGATCACGTGTATAACCTTTTTTCCCTCCGGCCCGCGGTTTTTTCGCGTGCGCGCCTGACGCGCAATCGCGTGCTTATCAGGGACTCGCGGCCGGGAGGGGGGACGATTCTCCTCGCGGCCGGGGAAGATCACGCGGATAGGGGCCGCACGCCGCGAGTGACCCGAGGAAATAAGAAACGAGCGGGGCGCACGTCAGCGGCCGCGCACGCTATATACAACAACCGGCCAGTCGAGGTGTACGCATATTCGCTGCGCCCGTAGGAGGACGCGTGTCCGATCGATAGGTCGAGTGTCGTCCTAGGGCGGGTCAAGGTGCTCGATTAAATCGATGAGTGACTCTTTTGACGAGCCGATGCCCGGGACACTTCTTGCGGTTCTGTAGGCTATTTATCCGATAACTAACGATTCGAGGGGCTTCTCCCTCGCTTCCATGTTCCCTGGCCAATTTTACTGGAAATATATATATTCGTGGAACTTGTTCGTTATGCGAAAGATAAGTTTCTTTATCACAAAAATTGTACCTAAAGTTAACCGTTCACTCGGACGCGTCTGCAGGCATACATTAAAAAATTTATTTTTAATTGTTAGTTGTGAAGATGCAAGAACTTTTCTGAAATTCTTTAAATTCTAAACTTTGAGTTCATCATAGATACCCAAAGTTTTAAAACATGAATGGTTTATGATCTCATTCTAGACTTTTTTGTACAAACTTTTTATTAATTCACCGATTTGTCAAGTTATCTCTGGAACATATCGGAAAACATCCAGCAGGGTGGCCCGATACCGGAATAGCTTTTTCTGACTCGGTGCCACGGAGTTGTCGAACGGTCTTCAAGCGCATTTTGCAGCGATTCAAAACCGAAGGAGAGTTTCTTCGGACTTGCCCCGAGGCGAAAGTGGGACACCGGCGGACGTGAGCCCCTTGAAAAGTGCACAAACTGCGCCATTTGGCAGAGGACGCGGGGAAGGATAGCCGCGGCGAGGGCCGGGCCGAGGGCTGCGCGTGCACTTAGCCTCGCGGGGGGCGTCCGCGCCGCCGGGAAGACAAATGTCCTCCTTTCGCCGGGATAAAAAGCCGCGGAATTTCAAGGGGATTTCTGACTGATTAAGGCCCACGGGAGCCGAAGTAATAGCCGCGGGTGGGTGGGTGGGGGCGAGACGGGCGCACCGACGCGCGCGCGCGCGCACGATATCGCGATATTTGCATGAGAAATGCATGAAAGGCAGGCGAGAGCGAGGGGGGCATTACCGGGGCGAGACGCCGCGCGTTCTGACGTTCGACGTCGCCGGCGGCGGCGGCCGCCCCTCCCCCGGCCAAAGCCCCGGCCCGCGCTTGAAAAATGATGCACCGCGACCGAGGGAGTGGGGCCGGGCGCTTTCCCGGCGCTTCCCGGCGCGCCCCGAGTACAGCGGGCAATAATTCCGCTCGAGATGAAACGCCCCCCCCCCACCCCGCCACCCCCGCCGGGGGCCCCTTTTTATTAATAAAATCTCCCGGGCGCGGGAGGATGTGCCCGCGAGGCGCGCCGCCCGCGATATTGCGCACGTGGCGGCGCCTCCGTGTCGAATATTCGAGGGCCTCGCGGGAGGGGCCGAGATTGCCACCCTCCGGGCCGATACGTCCCGCTGGGCCGGGCGAGCGCGCGGAGGTTATGGTGTCGCGGCCGGGCCGCTGCGCCGTCGGTAATGAAGAGCGCGCGCCCGAGCGCCGGCTAGTCGCTCGACTGCTACTCGGATGCGCCTTGATGGATGACGTCTCGATACGCTGAAAAATGATGATTGATCGGGCCGCTGGGCCGCGGGCGCCAACTGTATTTGTGGGTCAAAGCGCGCGGCCCATTAGCTGGCATTGACATTGTAACCCCAGCGCGCGAGCGGCCTATTTCCCCTCACTTTGTTTTTTTTTATACTCCGCGGCGATCGGCAGTCGCGCGGCCGCGGGAAAGTTATGTTTTTTTTTTGCCTTTCTTGGACGAGGGCGAGCTCGCGGCGGCGGTGGCGCCGCCCGGTCATGACTAAAACATCGTAAACTACCGCGGAGTCTTTCGTTTCTGGATCATAGTAAAGCATCAGCATAATCTCGTACGGGGGCTGAAAGGCGAGGCGGAAGCGGGCGGCGGAATAGAGGAGCCCGCAGCCCCGGCGATAGGATACAGGCCGCGCGGGCGCGCGCGCGTGTCTTTGTGGACACATATCGGGGCGCCGGGGCTCGCGCGCCCGAGACGAACGGCCCAGAGGGTCGCTCAAACGATCGGGATTGGCTCCGAATCGGGAGGCTCTCTCGCCCGTCAACTTTCGAGCCATCCGGGCGGATCCGCGCGCGCGGCCAAGCTTTCGCGCCACCCCTCGCCCCGCGCCCGCAATCGATATGAGCGACAGACTGTGTGACGTAAATAGAAAAATGAACCTCCCCGCCGACGCCGCCGCCCGCCAATCGTCAGTTTACTCCGCCGCTGCCGCCGCCCGCCGGCCTTATCGAAATTTATATTCTAAAGCAAGGAGCTGCGCTTCCGCCCCGCCGATGCGACCCAACCCCGCACCTCGTATCTCTCCGCGTAAAAGCCAATTATGGCTCCCACTTCAGCCCAAGCCTTATTTATGCTTTACTTTCCCTGCCTTTTTCTGCAAAGGATAGCTCTTTCGACCAATGGACCTGCTTACTATCTACTTACCGCCATTTTCAAATACTAATCTGATCAAATCTAAGATTGTCCAAAACACGAAGAAGCGTTTCTTTTAAATGGATTATCAAACTCAGTTAAGGATCTTTTTATGTATAATTATTTATAATACGCTCTTATTTTTATTCAGTTTTTCTATGTTTGTAAATTTCTTTATTATTTACATTATTCGACTGATAAAATAATATTGTTTACTCGTTTTTCTATTTTGTGATATTATTGAATGAATTAATTTATAATTAATAATGTTCTGTTTTTTATAATATTATTTTGTTTCCTATCAAATCACTGGTGCAAAGTGATTGCGATTTCAAATAAGTACTTTACAACTTAAAAAATGTAATTACAGTAATCATAATTACTACAGGTATGGCAGTTTTTTTTATTCATGTACTGTTTAACCTGATTGTCCTCGGTTAACCAAATTATGCTTTGAATAATTTTAATATCATTGGATTTTTCTACAAGTGTTCATGCCACGAGGACAAGTGTATTACGCTATGAACTACTATTTGAAAATCTGCATACGGAAGAAGTAGACGGGGAAAGGGAGCATTCGTTGTTCAAAATCGAATTACGGAATCCCATATGGCTCGTCACTTGACCCTACCCCGCAACACCGAGGGAAGAAAAGTCCAATTTATGGATCAGGGCGAAGTAGCACCCACTTGAATGGGGATAGGAGTGTAGGCGGAGCCCTCTCATCGAATGTAGTCGTTTCCGGTCATCGGTCGCTCGATGTCGGCGAGGCAGGCGGCCCGCCGCACCCAATAAATATGAAAAGAAGACAAATCATCTCGCGGCCGTGTCGCGGGCGAAGTTTATGGAGCGGTAAAATCAGACGGGGCGAGCTGCCTGATAGCCCGGGCGGTCAGTTCAAGCGGGGGCGAGAGTCGAGTCGGGCTGCCCTCGGCGCCCCGGAAGACAAACGAGCCTGAGGTGAGAACTTGCCCGATAAATACCGAAGGCGACACAGCGTTTGACCAGAGGCGAGCCGCGCGGCGGTGGGCGCGCGCAAGAAATACTGCGCCCCCTCGGCGCCCTTAGTAGCGCCCCGGCCCGGGGAGGGAAAGCGGCCAACAGGGAAACCCGCCAGGGGCGGCCAGTCCCTTTTCTTCTTAACCAAAGCGTATCCACTTAGCGCATTAATTTAGCGAATTTCCGCGGGAATGCGACGTGTACGTGCACGCGCTATTAAAGCGCGCTTTCCACCCTACTCCGCTTTCGCAAAGTCCCGCGGCGGCCGCCCGAGCCCCGCCTGTATTAAAATCTTAGCGAATTAACCCGGGGGTTAGCTAGTTGGGAAAAGCGCCCACTTTACTCGGGCGATTTTTCTATTTATCTCGGATTGCGCTTTTATTCTCTTTACGTATGAAAAATGACTATGAGACTACCCTGCACTGTACGCACTGAGTTAATCACCAAAATATTATCTCAAGTATTCAATAATGCATTGGAATACTAGAAAATACAAAATCATGCCAAATAAATTTTCTCACTCAAAAAGTACTGACGTAATATTCTATAATATGAGCTAAGTAAAGTAATACAAAGAATACATAAGTTATTGAATCAATTACACTTCAAATTCAGCATATAATATAATCTTCAAAGAATATCATAATATCCTCGAGTACGTAGAGTAGATATTAGTGAAAAAACTCTTTTGTCCGCTTTCTACAAATATTAATGAAATTTTTTTGCAAATACATTCTAAAAAAGAAGCGAAAAATCACTTCATACGTAACGAAATAAATTCAAAATTTGCAAAAATAACAAGAAAAAATAGTTGGCTTGTTACTTACAATTCAATATAGAAAAAAAAATGAAAATCAGTCTACTTTTACAATATTATTGCGATAAAGTTACGGGAGATGTATGGCTGATCTTGAACTGACCTTGAGATTAAAAGTTTTTGTCAAAAAAATAAGATTTGTAGTTAAAATATCTGATCTGAAATTTAAATTTGCAAAAATTGAAGATGCAATGGAACTTAGGCTAATGAATCATTCTATATGAAGGATCTTTTAAATATATGTATATTTTACTGCGTCCGCATCGTTATTTCTAAGCAACTCCAAAAGGAAATAAAATGGTTGACCTTGAAAGATAAGCTCAAGATCAAATCTAAGGTCACCTTTGAATTCCGCGATGAAATTTGCATTGCAAATAATCTTTTTTTGGTAATAATTATGTTAACTAAGTAAATGTTCAGAGGTATCTAAACTTGCATCAAACCTTGCTTACATATCAGTCTTCTCAACTACGACTTTAATTACCTATAGCTTTAAAGGGGTGTATGGAGTAAATGTATAGTTTGATTGATTGATTTGATATTTATTTATAACCTACAATATAAGCCCGTATGACCCAAATATGAATACAAACACTGTGTATAAAATAAAAATAAATTTATTTAAGTACTTAGTAAGTCATACGAATTCCGAGAGAACAATTGGTAAAGAATGAAACTTATATGGGGTATAAAGATAGACTATCGCAACGAATAAACAGATAAGCTGAAAAAGTACCCAAAGCAAGTAAAAAGATGGACACTAATTCAATCAAATATAAGGCATTGTATAAATTAACATTTTTTTCAATTTTTCTTTTGACACTGTTTTTTTAAAGTATGGCGTCGCCATATTATTGTGAAATATCGTAACAGTTTGTATAAAAATATTATGTACTCTTTCGCGAATAGAAGTTCCACGACCTTTCAAACTAAATGTGAAACATATCCTAAAATAGAATATAGATGTGGGCAGCAATGTATACGGGGGCTTAACCGATCAACGGTATAATCATTCATCCACGTATCATTGTGCTGCAGAGCCTTGCGCGTGAATCTCCTCTCAGTCGATCGAGCGCGTGGCAGAATCAATTTTCAAGGTTGTGCAAGGGGAGGCGGAAAGCGGAGCGGAGCAAGCTCGCGGGGGGGCTCAGCGGTCAAAAGGCCGAATAGCCGCGCGGGGAACAAAAGAAAGCTCCTCGGCGGCTCCCCCCCACACACATCGCGAAAAGAGTGCAAGCGGGAGAAACTCGGGCGAATTGGCCCTGACACAAATTACCTCTTTAACGGAGGTTAGCCGGCCGCTCGCCCAGTCCACTCTCCCGGGCGAAGGCGGAAAGATGGAGAGGTCCCCGGAGAGCGAGCGTCGCCGCGTGCCGCCTCGGCACAAAGAAAGAGAGCGTCCGGTCTTGAGGCGACGGCCAGGGGGCGCCCGCTTTGACAAATAAATGCACACGCCCCGTGTCCACGACCGCGCCACGAAATAAAAGCTTCCTGCGTACACGGGGAATTGCGCTGTGCAAGCACATTGCGGCGCGCGCGTGGACGACCCGGAGCTCGCGTGCGCTTTGTCCGCACTCTCTGTACTTCTTCCCCTTCTCTGAGGTGAAATATTGAGTCCGGGCTCGAGGCTTTACGCTCCTGAGCTTACGGCTCTTTGAGCTACGGTATTCTTATACTGCCTGAAAGCTGTATCATTGTGGAAAGTACTGTACTAGCCCAGCCAATCATAAACAAACAATAAAATAAAATTCTATTCTAGTGTACTAAAACTTGTAACTACTGTTTTATCTATAGTGGTATTCAAATTTTTACTAAAACTACAATTTTTTTTGCGCAATCAATGACATTTTCACAAACCAAAGTACTATTAATTGACTATTATTATACAAAAAGTGAAAAATAAATGTTAATTTATTGTAATACTTTTTGTACCACAAAAAAGATACCTCCTTCCAATTTTCAGAGCTTACACTGATTTTTTATTTAACTATTTCACAATGATTATTGTGGTTTACAAATTGTAATAAACTTTAGATCAGAAATATATAATTTTGGAGGGAAAGTTGGAAGGAAATTTATTGTACAACAAGATTTGATTAGTCATTGCTGACATCATCTAAGGACATTTTGTACATTAAAATCACATAGTAAAAGTTTTTATGCGCTTTTAGATAAATCAAATATAATTTGTCTATTATAACATTATAAATATCCTTGAAAAAGCAAATTTCAGAGAATAATTATATTGTACTTTATATAAAATAATACGAAACTCGTGTAACAACTTCGAAAAGGCAGATTTTATTGTAATTTTTAACATGTTGTCTAATAAATTGATCATAATATTCTAATAAGTCCATTATTTTGTCTGATATATATTAGTATATTGTTAGACAGTTTTCAATAGAAAGTTTGGTATAATTTCTTTAATCTGGGCAATCTATGATCAATTTACTAGAAAGTATGATAATAATTACTATAACATTTGTTTTAATGAACAACAAGTAGTTCACCTATAGGATCGGTTCTATTATTCGCTGTAAGTCTGTCTTTGCCTTACAAAATTGCCGATCTCCGACCACTACTTTTATCGTGCCTATACTAGTACAACTTACTATGGAACCTACCATTTTTATTCACTTTGCAGGTATTACCTCTCGAACGACTAGGCTGCTCAAGTCGTGACCCAAAGCATTTGAACGACATTGTGCACTTTTCTTACTCCTCGGTACTTACCTCTCTCAGTTGTCTCGTATAGGTATTCAACTCAACTGGCATTGAAGACGACGCGCACATCGTTTTCTAGTTCAGTAAGTGCCTAGCCAATATAAGCATAGTATTCTTTCTCTAAACTTTACCTTATATATGGTATGTGACCTGTACCGACAATCATTGTTAACACGCTTATATAAACAATAATTGTAAACTTTAAATTAAAAACGTATAAAAAATGCAAATAACATACTACACGTATAGTTTATTTCTGACTGGATTGAAAGCCTAACTTTGATTTCTTGCAGGATAAATATTTGAACACATAACTGAACAAGGTTAGTTCTGGTAAGATTATGGAAAAAATAATTATCCTGCGGGCAACTGCATGAATAATACAGTTTACGCTACAGATACAGTTGGCAGGACATAAATGCCAGATTCCCGGGATCACAAATAGCGTATTTCCCCTGCGTAATTATAGAAATGTCCTCGAGTCACGTCGTCCTCGAACGAATTGCTGCGGCTGCGGTGCTTTTTTCCCTCGTAGCTCCGCCTTTTCATTTAGCAACAGCGGCTCCGCCGGTTTCGGAGACGCCGCGACCGCGGGGCCGTAGCTGCACCTGCGCCCCGACTGCAAAAGACAATGATATTTTTATAATTGAAATTAATTGCTCGGGGGCCTGCAAGAGTGTCGGGCAAGCTGACCGCCACTTTAAAATTCGGCACGAGATTCCGGCCTCCCGTGCACCTTGTCCTGCCCGTCTAAGTGCTTTTTCTCCGCGCGAAACCAGGGTATATGTGCGCGCGGGTAAGCGGGTGCTCGAGACGAGGAGCTGGATCGTCGTTTTGAATACGCTGCTGGAGAATTAGAGCTGCGTGGCTTACTTTTGGCACGTGCAATCGTGTTTTACAAGAGGTTGAATCTGTTGGTACGCATATAGCCTTTTGTAAAATGAATAAAAACTATTTTTATTCACTATGGATAATTTTTATACATATTAGGATAGGTGATAGTGATATTTTTGATAGAAGGTATGTAGAATATATTGCTAGAATGAGTTACGTATTTGGTTAAATATCAGTCGCACTGCAAGAATATCACGAGAGCTCCAAGCTATATAATATCTTTGGAATTGTTTTGAAACGTATAATTCACCGGTAGAATTATTGTCAATTAACGAGCTAGCCAATCGAGGCAGATTCTCCCATGGCCCGCGCCGCAGTTCTACATCGAAAGGTATTCAGCAGGAAGCTTTTACGTAAGCACCTTTATTTTTTGAAAGGCCTGCACAATATGAGAGAGCATCAGGGCTGGCTGGCTCAATTTTCTGGAGAAACAAAAAAGCCGATTCACATTGCACTCCGGGCGGAGGCCCTTGTTTTTTTCTCCGGCTTTCCGCGAAATCGGCCTAACAAGCCCTCGCCTGGAGAAAAGTGAGAGATAATGTAGATGAGAGGCAGATTGGCGGTTCTGGGTGTACGCGCGCGCCCACCGCTCGGTAGAAGCCGCGCAGTTTTCGACCGATGAGGATGATGAACCGAGCGCTCCATCAGTCCCGGTGACGTAGCCAGCCGTAATTGTCGGTGGGCCGAAGCCCGGGACCTCCAGATCCTCCGCGCAAGCGTACAACCGTTCATCAAAGTCGCATTTTCAGCCATAATGCGTGTGTTTAATTCGATGCTTGGGAAGCGTGTGAGCGCGCGTAGCCGAGCCGTATGAAATTCAACAAGGTCAGGTGTAGCGCGAGGACGAAGCCAAAAGACATGACGTACATCCTCGAAGAGGAACTCAGTGACAGCGTCATACTCCGAAAGGAACGCAGCAAACCTCCTTCCCATCCATATCTCGGGATCGGCGGAGTCTTATCTCGCGCAGAGCTTTCGCACGGGTGTAGGTAATAAGCCAGAGGAGCCACGTAAGCAGATGTATATATATACACACACATATGGGCAGCCGGGGGATACACGACCGTAGTATCCGGGGGATTATAATTGGCTGTGAGGCCGGCGAGCGGCCTCTAATTAGCTTCTCTCTCTCTCTCCTCCCGGGAGCCAAACAAAAAAGTCGAGCGAAAGGTCGGGCGATTGGCGCGGAAGGGCACAAGGCGCCCGGGGGTGGGGCGATCGCGGCCGGGTCGCGATCGGCCGGGCGCCAATAATCGCGCGGACGCCCGCGGCCCCGAGGCGACCAATGGGGATGCCGGCGGGCCGGCGCCGCTCTGTTATTAGATCGCGTTACCCGCGCGCGGCGATTAAGACCGGCTACGGCCCTCTCGCCGGCCCTCCCTCCCCCAAACACACACCCGCCCCGAGGCGAATGCATAATACATACCCCGGGGGCGACATATACACACACACGCGCGCGCGCGCGCTCGCACACGTATGCGAGAGGCGCTTCCTCGCGGGCAGCCTCATATCGGCGAGGAGGAGCCGATCCGGTGGGCAGGGAGGCTGCGCCCGCGGGGGCCGCATAACTTTTGGAAAAACAAGGGGCCCTTCCACGCCCCCGCGCGCCGCGCGCCGCACATACGTTACCGCTAACGGCCTCGAAAATCTGGTTTTCCTTTGCCCCGCTCCTAGGGGCCGTCCCCGCCGACCACCCACCGCCCACCTAGCTCTATATATATGTATACATATATATATACGCGTATGTACGGTTTACCAAAGTGGAGCTTATCGCGGCTCTCTCTCTCTCTCTCTCCTCTAATAGAATAGGTATACCGCGCGCCGGGCGGCGGCATCTTCTTCTGCTTCCTCGGGCGGCCCGCTTCTTTTCCCTCACCTTTTTCTCGTGAAAAGTAAAGGAGGGGGGGTGGGGTGGGGCGGCAACAAAAGGAGCAAGGATAAGAAGTATACCGCGCGGGGGCCGCCCGAGATATAGAGCGGAGCCCGGCGAGGAGAGTCTCTTCTCTCCCCCCGGCCGCGTTTTGCGGCATTCGAATTGCAAATACCGGAATGTTTGCATGTTGTTGTCACCGCATCGGGCGCTCGCTCGCTCGCATCGGCAGAGCCGACCCCCGCCCTCGCTCTCTCCCTCTCTGTCTCTCCGGGCCGCGGGAAGCCGGGACGGCGAAGGGAGCGGGAGAGAGAGAGAGAGAGAGAAAGAGAGAAGGGGAGAGAGAGAGCTCCTCGAGAGGAAATGGAGAGGAACCGAGTCGAGTCTCAGATAAAGGCGAATAAAAATAGGCGAGAG
Source organism: Sycophaga agraensis (assembly GCA_018906755.1). Lineage (NCBI taxonomy): Eukaryota > Metazoa > Arthropoda > Insecta > Hymenoptera > Pteromalidae > Sycophaga > Sycophaga agraensis. The sequence goes on along the minus strand of JACCIE010000015.1, from coordinate 1,413,084 downwards.
CGAGCGAGCGAAAGCGCCGGGCCGGGAGATAGAGGGCGCAGGATGGAGACGGCGCTTCCTGCCCGGGGAACATTAGCGCCCTCGATACTCTCCTCTTTCCCTTCTGTCCTCTGTCTCTCTGCCCACCCCCCGGTCTACCCCCCCCCCGGGCCGCCACCCGACCCGCACCCTTCCGCGGTGTCCCCCGCACCCCCCCCTCGTTTTCCTTCGCTCTGTCGGCCCTCTTTATCCTCGGCTTCTCGACCGCCCCCCCCCCCTCGGCTCCTTCGTTTTTCCTCGCTTTCCGCTGCGCCTGGGCCGCCCGCAGCTGACAGACAGCGCTAACGCGGATCGGCCGGCCGGTCCGCCAAAAGGTGTTTATACGCCGGAGCGAGGGCCCTTCCGAAGCCCCGGGCCACCCGCCAATCTTTACGGCCTCTCGAGACAATGAATTTCGCCATTTCTTTTTATGGAACGTCGCGCGCGGTACGTTAAGTCGGTGTATTCCCCCGCCGCCGCTATTCCCAATTTGCGGAAGGACTCGCTTCCCCTGCGATTATGCTCGATAAATAAATTGATAAGCGCGCCCCCTGAATATTAGCTGTTTGTACTTTATTCTACTGGAACGTACTGACAGCAGGGTTCTTGCATTCTATGCAAGTTCATTCAATGTAATACACCTTGACTATACGTATACGACTATAACATTATTGTATTGTATATTATATCAATGATAGATCATTTACTTACTTAATACTGCATGTGATAATAATAAATTACATTCTATTGCTTTATTTGGTTTTACAAAGGATCGAGTAAATGTTATGAGAATTAATTCACATAAAACATTTGCGGAATTCAGTTTCATAAAGAGAATTGAAGGTTCAAAGGATCATGCTGTAACTGATTTTTTCCAGAGAGCTTGCTCTCAAATACTCTGGAGGACTCTTCGTAAGATTCAAAATATGCGCCTGAAAATGCTTCTGTATGATCTAGAATGCCGAGTACGCCGACTCGCCTCGTTGGACAGAGTGTACACACGTATATACATCTAACGAAGCGTAGGGCAAAGTTGGGCGGAGAAAAGACTCGGCGCAACGGCCTAATGCGAGCTGGCGTGCACGTGTCGTCGCCCGCTCGCGGGCTTAAAACGTAACGCGAGGCTTAATCCACGGCGTCTGCTTGGGAACGACTTGAACCGGGCGCGCGGTCTATATCTCCCGAGGCACATCAAACTTACCGGGCGCGCACAATTATACGCGCGCGCGCGGCTCTTTTTCCCGGGGTCTCCCCGGGCCGGGCGGCCTCTTGGCGATCCGCGCGCCACCGGAGATATGGCGCGGCGATAAGCGCCCGGGGAGATAATGACGGCCCTCGGATTTTCATAATTATGTATCGGATTGTGCGTATCGGCCGGCGCTAATGCCCGGCGATTTGTTACGCCACGGCCCGCCGGGGTATGTAATACGTGGGGGCGCCCCCGGGAGATCGTTATAGCGCGGGCCTCGCGCGGGCGAGGCCTCGCGCCTTCCGAGAAACGCGCGTCCACTCGTATTAACCCGGGCGTTTTTATCATGCACTCACGGGCGCGTGTGTGCGCGGGGCGTAATTGTTGCGGGTAATGAAATCCCGCTCGCCGCGCCAAGATGTATGTGCGCGCTTTCTCCGCTCGCTCCGCCTGTAATTTATGGAAAAACCGCGCAGCGCGCGCGCGAGCGGGGATAAGTTGTAAAAGAATAAGAAAAAAAAGGCCCCCGCGGTAAAATTGACTCTGGGATTGCGACTTGAGGTAATTACCGAGGTAATAAATACGTGTCGTCCCCTGTTACGCGAGCTCGCGTGATTAATTCCATCGGCTCCGAAAGAATTTCTTTTCCGTCCGGCTCGCGTGTACGACTTTTACAGCGCTTATATTCGTTGAGAAACGTAAAAGCCGCGCGTTCTGCAATTATTATCGAGCATTGCGAGCGCATTACTCATACGAAGCTTGCTACAAGACGGCCCTATACCTAATTAAATACACAAGTGCATAAAATGCGTAAAAAGTAAATGATTTATGTGACACGGTGTATATATATATGTATACAGCCGCGGACGGATCCTCGTTTTACAGAAATACACAAGAGCCGTCGATGTATACATATATATGTACACAGCGGACTCGGCAGGCCGGCTATTAGAGAAGGCGGCGGGCGGGAGAAGGAGGCAGGCGGACAGGTCGCGCGCGGCCCGGCGATAGGTTCGGTCACGAAAATCCGTCCCGGGCAGCGTGCACACGCGGCTCGGCCCTTTTCTCGCGTGACCCGTGGGCGTGTGCGCCCGGGACTTGACACGCTCGGCCGATCGCACCAATCGGGCGCGGCTACTTTGAATCCCCCCCGGGTCACGTGAGGGCCGCTAACGGCGGCCTCGCGTGCCCAAAGGCTATATGCATACAGGTACGTATACACACACGAGGCGGGGGTAGAGCGCGCGCGGCGCAGAGGCCAGCCGGCTTTTAGCGCGCTGTCATTCGCTCGCGTCCGGCGATTTTTATTTCGGGCCCGCCTAATAAGCGCTACGGCCGACAAGGATCTTCCGCGTGCCCCACGGCCTGATGACTGTCTACGCCCCGGTGCAAGTGGGGGACGAGGAGGTATGGCCGGCTCGCGGTACGCCGCCCCTGCGGGAGAGTTATCGGCCTCGACGTACAATGTGTACTTGTGAAAATTCGCCGCCGCGGGGCGCCCGGCGCCGATGCTAATCGCGTGCGCCTGCGCCCTCAAACATTCATGAAATAGGTAGTATATATATAGGTTGTCCTCGAATTAATAACGATTTCAGGGGATGGAGTTAAAGCCGGCCTGGCCTCCTTGGCCTCTGTGTGAAGGGAGCTGCCGTTCGATATATATATATATACAGGATACGCCTCCTTCCGTCCGGCCAATTTTCCAGCCGGAAAATTGTCTCTCAATCGGGAGCGGTCTACTCGCAGCCCGAGGCCCGGGGACGACTTAGCAGGAGACTTATCCTATATCCGCCCGCGCGGCAGGAAAATCGGCCGTGTACTAAATTCAAAGGCAATACCTTGGCCTTTGTACGAATCCCTGAGCGGGCGAAAGCCCCGCGGCGAAAATACGCGACAGATTTAAGCGGAACTCTTGCGAGCGCACCCCTGCCTCAAATTGCCTCCGCCTACTTTTTTTTCTCCCCCTTACCTCCGCCTTAGCACTGCACGTATATATACACACATACATATCGATCGAGCAAAATATATCTCTCGGCGCTTTGGAACAGATCGGCCGCGTGCGATGCCGGTCTGAATTATTCGCGAATTATCGGAGCCCTGTCGCGGCACAATGCGCATCCGTACGTACACCTATATACACGCGTGTGTGCGAAATGCGGTCGACGCGCGAGGGAGTGCGGGATGAGAAAAAGAAAAAAAAACAAAGGCGCTCGAATTAATTTCGGATTTTCTCGGGGGGGCGCGCACTTGGTCCCGGTGGCCCGCGGCCCACCTAAATGCCATAAATTAGAAAAAATGAAGCGGAACGCCAGGCGGAATAACCCGCGCGCGGCGCGTCCGGCACAATGAGGCGGCGCGGGGAGCTCGCGGAGAAAAGCTCGCCGGGGTCCCGGGCTGAAAGCCCAGGCGGCCGCGGAAGACATATAAAAGAGCCGCCATTATCCGAGGCCTAATAGTCGGTTAATTCGCAGACAATGTAGGATGTTTAGCGCGGCGGGGGGTGGGGAGACCGGGGTCTCCGGCCGTCTGTGTATATATACGGATATATATATATATGTGTGTGTATGTATATATATATATATAGCGTCGGGCTCCCGGGCTCGCTGGCTATAGCGCCTCGCCGACTAAATCAATTCATAAAAGAGTCGTAATTAGCGCTCTTTTGTTGGGCCGACGGCCAGAGGGAGCCTGAAAACTGGGACTTCCTCCGCCAGCTGCCGGGCGCGGGTTACCCCCTGCCGACCCCTGCACAACCACCAGTGCACCGATCGAACGATCATCATAATAATATTCGAATGAAGGAATTTCCGAGCCGCGAGCTTAAGAGAACTGCTATTCGGGGAATTTTTCAAATTAAAAATTATTACCATTCGAGGCATCTGCCTCGATCTATTTTCGTTTTCTCGCCTGGTAATGTACCACCTCTTGAGAGTGTACAACTATGCCCCCTAGTCCTTGATAATATGCGCGGTGTCGGTGCCGCCAAAGGATCATCAACTCAGCAAGCGTTAGAAATCATCCTGCAAGCGTTGAAAAACAATGCCAATTTTTATTCCTTCCTCGAACGAAGATTTCCTAGAATTCAAAGTAATCTTATTCGTGCTTAATACTTACTTAAATAATCGCAATTAGACTCGTCAGTTATCTTTTAATATCGTATTAGGCAGAATGACAAATGATAGAATCGAGGGATAACCTTTTTGATTTGACGATTTATTATATGTACTGGACATCGTATAATTAACTACCTCCCTCCACGCCAGCACAGATATTTATTTCATAATTTTAATATAAGTGATGTGTTCCAGAATGCCTTGCAGGACGGAAGAAAAAAAGGCACGAGGGATCAATTAGAAGAGTGTTTTTAATTCTAAAAACTCATCGTCAAAGTCTTCGAATATCTTGGAAGAGCCAATCTGGGCGTAAACTTCCGGCACTCCTTACATCTTCGCCTTCAATTTGACGAAGCTACTCTCATTATGTGAAGGAAATTAAACGCGCCTAAAGATTTCGACACACATCTCTGCAACTCGGTTAACATTAGTACGTAATTCAAAATTGTATGCATTGAAAATATGTTCCTTCCGCAGAATATGTGTAGATAATTTATTAAGGTATAAAAACTTGTGGTCGATTTAATTGTACTTTTCTATCTTCGATAAAATGTAGATACAGAAAAATGTGTAATAAAATAATAATGCTACTTGTATAATTATGATAAACATAAATTAAAATCCACATTGTCCATTTCACTATTAATTTTTGAAATTTTTTCTTAATATCCTAGATAAAACGAAATTCCAAAGTAATTCATTAACATTAATGTATATAGTTCAGCGGATATTTGATATCAAGACAAGTAGATAATCTAAAACTAATCGAGGAAGAAAAAACAATAGTATATACAGGACTATTTATAATAAAAAGAGGAATGGCAGCAGTCGAGGGAGGAAAAAATGCAATTATTGGGCGGACCCTGGGCGAATGGAAGTACAGCGGCGGATGAGCAAGAAAATTCCTGCATCTCATGCAGAGCGCGCCTCGGATGACGCCTCGGTTTTTCGCTTTGGCACGGGCGGCCCGGGCGCGCTCGCGGCACCCGAAGACAGGCAATCCCGGGGCGGGCTATATGCGCGCCCTGGGAGGCGGGACGAGAGGCTCTCCTCGCGGGCCGCGCGATCGATAAATCTAAGCGATAATAGTGATGTTACGAGGAGTAATCCCGCGTGCTCTCGAGACAGATAAATGGATCGGCCGCAGGGCCGGGGGGGACGCGCGGCCCCGGCGAGAAAATTCCCGCGTATCACGTCGGCGTGCTACACGCGAGCCCCCGCGCATCATAAGCACGTGCGCCGGCTGCCTAGTCATCCGCGGCGAGGCCCGCCCACCCCCGCAAGTCAGTTATCGCGCGCTCGGACGCGGCAACTTCATATACACGGGCCGTCCGAGGGCCGCCGGGGATGACTGGACTGGCGATCGCTCGATATGAGCCCCGCGGCCGCGCTGCATCTTCACTAGAGAGTTGGCCCGGGCGCCGCCGAGGCCCGCCCGATTCCACGAATTCCCCGTTTCCCGAGGCACGAGCCCCGGAGTGATACCGGCACTTAGTCTGATGATACGTCGATTTCGAGAATGGCCCGAGCGACGGCATCCATCGCCCGCGCGGCATTATCCTACTTATGATACTGTTTACGCGCCGGTCTTACCGATCCTTGACCTCGTCTACTTGCGCGGCCGACGTTCATTTTTTGTCCGCGGTACATTACCATCCTCCTGGAAAATATGCAACCGTTAGAATTTGCACGACAATCAAAATCAAAATAATAATCTAAATAATAACAAAAGTGGCGAGAAATTTAATGGATTGCTTAAACACCCATTCCGTAACTATACGACTATGCTCAGATACTGATATTATTTAAAATCGTATTTAAAACTGATTATTATATTTTTTGTTTAAATTATCTTCATAAGACTTGATTTGACTTGATTAACACTTATTCCCTTCTCAATATTACTGAAGTACTCGCAATATAAAATATTTATATAGGCTAAAAACATGAATTTTATGTGATAAAATCTATTAATATTTGTCGTTAAATAACATCTATTGAAAGTCTGTAGATTAAGTAATTCTTAAAATGTAACATTCTACTTTTTCTAAATTTTCAGTTTGGTATAGACTGGTAGTCGTACCCGAATCGCATATTAAATACCTATACGTTGAAAGTCGTTTCAAAACAAAATTGATCGATGGTTCTATGAAAAACGTACATCAAATTAAAAATTTTGAACACTCAATATATCAAAGTTAAATGAGCTAATACCGACTATTCTAACAAACTTATTCAACTATAAAGTTAACACATGATTCAAATAAATTTGATATGCTTATCAATAATATATTTTATTGTAAATATTTATGATTCAGGGAGGAAATAAGTAAACCCCTTAATTCGATTTTCAATTAAATTTTCTGTAATAATTTATCAGTAATTATTAAATAATCAATATAATCCATTAGTAAGTATGCGATTGATTTCATTTTAGTTACTAAGCAATGCAGGTCTCAAGGATATCTTATTAAAGTAAAAATACCTGTAATAGATCTAAAATGATATCCCTTGTTAAATAGATATTTGTTTTGCTGACCATTTCATGATTATCTAAAATTCATCGATTTAGGAATTGTAGCTACAATAACGATATCTACTAATATAATAAAAAAAATGTAATAATCGCCTGCAATTTAGATCTCTAGCACACTATTACCATTGTCGTTGATGATACACAAGAATCCAATCTTCTAGCATGCGAATCGTCGAAACACAACGTTAGATAATGGAGCCCTGCAAATCTCCGCGCCCAAGATTACCTCAGTTAATATTGGGCGCTGCGGGGAATCGTGAGGAACGGCGATCCCGGCTAACGGCAACTCGATAAGCGTAAAAACGTCGGGCGCGCGGCAGTCGCAGCGGTCCGCTCCAACTTTCGGTATAATTATCCGTCGGGACTAGCGCGTGTATGTGTTAAAAGTTACGCTAATACGCGTGATGCGCGGGGCGGGGGCAAACCGCGAGGTGACGGCTTATCCCGCAGGACCTACGACGTCGTTACACGCGGCTCCTGCACCCCCGGCCTAATGTCAGGATCGCGCGGCGGCGACCGCACTTTGTGATCCCCGGGTCTCCCACCCCCGGCCCCGGAAGTGCGGCCGCAGCAGCTCTACCTGGGCAAATGACGGCTCGGCCGCGATGAGAAATTGAAGCGGAGCCGCGCATGTGCGTGCCGCGCGCCTGTATGGGAGATTGACAAAAAAAGCTCGCCTCGGCCCTCTCGGGCTTGCGTAATTTCACGGAGGGCCGGGATGGCCGCGGCATGTCCTGCGCCCGACTTTTTCCTCCGGCCGCTTGTTTTATTGGATGATTTATACTCCTCGGCGGCTTTTTCGCCCACAGGCTCCGCCTGTATCAATTCCCTTTATTTGCTTGAGGAAATGAGGGTGAACTTTTATTTTGAGTAATCTTGTAAATCGCAAAATCTGGAAATGAATAATCGTCCTGGTCCACGTGGGAAACAATATAACATGGCCATAGAATACAAAAACATTTTATGCTTCCATACTGTTTTTACCAATATAATTCTTGGACAAGTTTATTTAATATTGTTTTCTTTCAGCTCGATTTTCAAGTATAATTTTAAGAGTATAATTGCAGTAACAGTACAATTGAGCGCACATCCATTACAAATTGACAATATTCTTGTTCATCCATAAGAAGTTTGAAACTTATTTCATGTTTTTTACTTCAAACTCATTTTTCGTTTCACAGTGCAGAATGTTCTGCCTCTTTGGACGAGCAAAACCCGTTACAGTTGGAAACGTTTTAGCACAGGTGTCGCACTCCATCCTACGAGTAAGTTCCTCTTTAGCTGTAGCAAATCAGATTTACAGAATAGAGAGTGAACCACGGTATGAGATTTTTAAAGTATCTTCTGCCTTTAGAACATTAGAATTATCTTAAATACTTTATTATGTACGTAGTATTTTCAAAAGTATTCACTTATACCACTCGCGCATTTAATGAATAACGAGATTCTAATTCTAGTATGCTGGAACTCAGAATATGCTTCTGGGTGAACATTTAAATGAGTTTTTAGCCTCTCGACTTTCAAGATTAAATCATGTTCAAGAATTTTTTTCGGCTATTGAAACTTTGTTCAAAACTGACTGAATATTTTTATATTTTGAATATAACGAGATACACTGTTATTAAAGTCAAAATTTTGTTTAGCTACTTTGTGAATTTATGTATTTCTTAAAAAAGTACGTGTCATTAAGTGTACATGTACAGTAAAAGATGTCCCTACTTATTTTAGAGAAATATAATAAGTATGTGTTACTCCCTCTTTCAATAAGTTCTTACTTGGCGCCATTTGGTCCGCGACAACTCACGCCATTTCGTGAAACTACCTTATACTAGAGCTTGACTGTTGAATTTCTTAGAATTATTTCTACCGCATTTGTTTGTACATTTTGGAGATTCTCTGCTAGAAAAACTACGTAATCGTAGTATTATGGTATATTATGACATAAGTATTATAAAGTGACGCAATATTAAATATCGATTTCACGCAGTATAGCACAAATGATATGTACAAAATATAGATGAATAGGGACAAAAGAGGCTCCGAATCGGCTTCTTTGCTAAAGAAAGGGGTCACCGGAGTACGGACGTGCGCGCACTCATTGGTTTCCGAATTCAGTTTTGACGCATTGAATTCGAAAGGACCTCGGAGGAACGAGGATGCTGCCAAGGATACTAAGAAATTATATAAATATATATATATAATTGCATGTATAATATTTATGTTAATAGATTTGATAGTTAGGTGTTATTAGTAGAGCGATGTTTCTGCTTTAAAGGGTGAAGAAAAACAACATCGCAATATCGATCGCGCTAGCGGACGAAGCTCTCTTTTTCCTCTTTCATGGTATGAAAGGGGTTACAAAGCCGTTTTCGCGGCTTGATCATGATCATGAGAATCTCACACCACTGACTCGGGCAATTCTCTTTTGGCTGGACTGGAGTCTTGTGTGATCTCAATGCGGCTCGCGTTAAATTAAAATAAGACAATAAATTAAATAAAATGCTAGTTAATGCGTGTCTCGCGGATAAGTGGTATCGTTCTCGAATTCACTGTTTTTATTATAATTTTATTATTTTACAGTAATTATTAACCGTCGCTGCATAAATAAATATTAATATTCATTCGTAGGCATCTATATATTTATGTTTTATTTTTGTACCATAACAGTACTGAAATTACTTTGTTACAGTCGGGACCACATGGTTCTCCGTAGTTGACCGTGGTGAATTCGACGTATTTGCCTACAACTCTATGAAACAGTACTTGACATAGTGCCACGAGATTTTTTAACAATTCATTTATAAATTGCAAAAACCGATACGAGGGGAGTATAAGTATAAGATTGATATAATACGTAGGTATAAGACCACCACGGCGAAAATTAAGCGCGAGAAACTGTGAGTGACTTCTGAAGCCGTGCGGATCAAGCCTAAGATACCTGCACATGCGTATAAATCGTCTCAACCTCGTCCCCCTTTAGATCAGGTTGATGCAAGTCAGCCCGAGGTTACCCGCATCTCCCAAAGAAGAATTGTAGATCATCACTACGCTCGGACAGGTTGTTGAGCGGAGAGATGGCTCACATCATCTCTGCGCATAGATTCGTCAAGGTGCGAGACGCAGTAAATCGGAATGGACCGAGTTTCCCCGAATCGGCAGCAAGACGGAAGACGGTGACCAAACCGCGAACTCGGTTGCGACCTGTTCTCAGGAAATTTCTTTCCTCCTGTTCAAGTTATTTTTATTCGCGGCGTGCGAACCAATTCTGTAGTTGAAATTATTTTCTTTCTAAATATATCTTAATAAATTTAGTGTAAATGGCGCCACAATGTTCAACGGAGTGAATAGTGATCCATTAATAAAAATGTAGATTTAAGTTCAAAATGTTTAATAAAAAAAGATGCAAATATGTATTATGTAATTTTGAAAGTACCTTGGCCTCATTCCATCTCGCAAGCCTTAGTGATCACTCTATCATATAGAGCCAGGAATAAACGTAATATGCACAACGAGTACTGGGTCAGTTAAAAGTATATTGATATGCAATTATATAACTTTCGCTTTTTGATTTAAATATCCGTATTTACCCTTAATTTCTCAGAATCTTTTCCTCGATAATATATTCTTGAAAGTTAAGTTTCAAGCGAGTTAGTTTGAAATAGAAATGGCATGATTTGAAATTCGCGGAAAATAATATGATTTTCATTAAAGATTGTTTGACTATATACGGGGCCACATAAGAAAATCAATCAATTCATGCATGAATAATCGGATGACGAGAGCCAGGTGAAAGTAAAGAATCAGTATAGAAAGAGGCTTATCAGGCTGCATTTGAAGAAAGCTTATTGAAAGTTGGCTGACGCGGGCGGACGGGTCCGCCATCCTTGGCAAGGCGAGGGACAAAGGGAAACTTTTTAAATAAACTTTTATTCGAGCGATCTCCTTGGCCGGCCCGCGTAATCGCTCCCAATTTATTTAATCGGACAAAGAGGGAGGGTAGAAGGGCCGCGGGCCTTGTCGGATTCCTGAGGGCTACACGGTATTCCCATTACCTTGGGATATCCCGGCGAGCGCACCGCGAGGGACGCGGGAGCCGCCGGAGGAAAAGCCCGCGCCCTGAAAGCCAAGGAGCCGCCATACGGGGAAAGAAGAGGAATGCCAGAGCGGCGAGCGGCGCGTCGGCTGCGTCGCGAAGCCACCCGGGAGATTAATGCGCAGCGCGCGTACACACGCACGCGCCAATTAGCGGATTCGCGCGAGAGGACAAAAGTGACATTATCGGCCGAGCTGCCTTTCCTCCTTTATTTCCCGCCGCGGGGCCAACGCCCGCGAGGAATTAATAGCGCGCGGGGGCGGAGTCGTCGCGCGGGACGTTTCAATGGGCCGGCGCTATCGGGGCGCCCGGGGTGTAGCGCCCGCTCGCTCTTCAATGGAATTCCCAGGCCGCGAGTGGGGCTGTCTCGTTATTGTTATTGATGAAGTCGGGCCGTTTTATTGCGTCGAGCCCCGAGTGGGAATCCGAGCGGCTTTTTAACGTCGACACTCGTGCGCCGTCGAGTCGCGCGGATTGCGCGCCTCCATTATTATCATTACGAGGCTCTTCAAACGCGTGCGCCGATCTCTGTATACATGCCGACGTTTAACGGGTTATGTGCATTATCTAGTGCTTTTTAACTGACTTATAAAAAGTCATGCATACATACATACATACGTACATGTATACACGTATATTACACGAAGGCTGGCATAAATCAAGAATAGATTATTTATACGCTCTGCTAATGATTAATAAACAGTGTGATGTATATGCTCATTGTTGAAGATCGCGCGGAATCCGGTGACAGTTGCGGTGCTACGTCCGCGCTCGGGCGCGATAACCAGGGAGACAACTGCGAGAAACTTATGCCGTTAGGTATTTTCGATTAAGCGGTTGATCCGCGGAAGCCGGTACTTATTCAGGCGAAAGATGAAATATCCTCTGGCGGGGGCGGCGGGAGATCCGGAGGGCGGCTGCAGGGCGCGGAGCCGGCTAATTATACATACATAATTAAAGTACAAAGGCCAAGGAGCCTCGTCTCCTGCCGAGGAGAAAACGTACATCAGCCGACGGGCCAAGTGGTGGGCCGCAGGGGCGGTGGGTGGGTGGGGGGGGGTTAGCCAAGTAGGGCACACAGCCGCCGGGAGGAGATAGGCAAAGTGTGCGCGGGCGGAGAGGAGGAGGAGGAGGAGGAGGAGGAGCATCTGCCGCCGCCAAGTATAAAGAGCCGAGGCGCTCGGCGGCTCGCGCTCGCGCGCGATATCATCCGCAGTGAATGCTTAATTAAAACCTCAGACTGGCGCCCGCCACCCCAAGTGTATATATCCGCAAGAAATGCCCCTGTTCGACGAGGGCCCCGCTATCCGTTAGCGCAGCCCCCGGCCGATCTTCTCCCCACCCCCCTCGGCTTTTATACACAAACACACACACACACAGAGACGGGGGCTCGATCATTCTCCCGAGGATGATTCTCCTCGCGCAACTGCACATGCAGACGCACACGCGCGGGCGCGCTTTTCCCTCGGAAATTTTGGAGTTGGCGCGTACGCGCGGGGCCGATTCGCGGGCCGGCCGGCAGACCGCAAACACGGGGCCAGACAACGAGCTCATTAAACAGTCGGGGAAAGGCCGGAGATCAATCTTCCGGCGTACAATAGTCGCAGTCCCGGGATTCCATGTGTCGACAACGTCTCGGGCGCGCGCGCGCGCGCGACTCCCCGGGACCCTCGGCTCCTCCTTTTTGGCGGGCGGCACATATGCGCGCGGGAGCCGGGGCGAGGGCAGCCCGAAAAAGAAAGGCCCCGGGTGGGGGAGACAGACGCGGAGACCGGCGGCGGGGAAAAAGGAAAAACCGGACTCGCGGTCCTCTTAACGAGTTTGCTTTCACCCGGGCGTCGCGCGTCCTGCCGGCCCCGTATATAGGAGGAAAAACTTCGGGGGCCGCTGTCTCTGTGTGCGCGCGCGCGCGTAGCTAGACGGGGGCGCTCCGACCGATGCGCTGATTGACAGTCGGCCCGCCACCGCTAAAATGGCGATGAAAGATGGTTTATTTTTAATTGCTTCGTCGCCTGCTTAAGGAGGCGGATATACGCGACGCCGCGCCGTCGGCCCAGAAGTCGGCGCGCCCGCCGTCTCGTGTTTGTAGCCGTTTAAAAAGTCGCCGATCCGGACACGCGGATATAGCGCCGGCCCACCGACGGCTAGCCCCTCGTCTCTCGTGGCGAGCTGCGACAACCTATCCTATTTTAACAGTAGCGTCTCGCTGTTGCTTTAGTTACTTAAGAAAGGAAATATGGCTAATTTCGGTAGGATGCATTTCGCTTTTTTCAGCCAGAAACAATCGGGTAAGTAGCTTTAGAGTATTCTATATACCTATACGGCCAATATAATATTCTTAAAAAGTAAAAGAATATTCTACCTGGTGTGCAGCCTTAGGAGTAGTATATCAGATAACTGTTTGATAATTTATAAAATATTTTAAGAAACAGATAGAACACATTGAATCGCAGCCCTTTGATCATTCTGAAAGCTGATATAACAGGTGTTGACTGCACGTGCAGCATGATTATATTGGCGTCGCTTCAAAGAGCACAGATCAGTATTTCTCGGGAAGGCCCGACCCGCTGCCGAGCGATCGGAGACGCGCAGTGCGACTACAGCATCAGCGACGGCCACGTTGATGAATCCGAGCCAAAGATCCCGCGCGGTGAATCGAGGCCGTACACCTCGTGCGTTTAATCAGGCGAGGGGGCAAAAAGTTGAAATTAAAAAGCATAAATTCAAAGCTGCTACGGTCAATCACTCGAGTGCCAAGTGCGGAACGAGAATAAAAAGAAAAAAAGCAAGAGGAGAAGCGTCGCGAGAGCGGTACTATATATATATATATATATATGAAGAAAGGAGGAACGTCACACGTGCCGCTGCCTTGCCGGCGCGTCACACTTCGGGGAAGACGAATCGCCCGCGAAATTCGAAAGAATGCCCCGGCGGAGATTAGGGGGGGCGCGTGGACCGGCGATGTAAGCCAAGTAGGCGTTGAGGGCCTCGTTACGACGCGCACTCAAAAGGCTATTCGAAAGCCATGAACGGCAGCCGCGGCCCTATATACCTGCGCGGCCCCCCGGCCCCGCGCCAATATATATGCAAAGCCCGGCGAAACGATCTATCGGTAAGTAAACATGTATATACAGGGGCCGGCCGAGCGAGCGGGCCGTGCACGGAGGAGGATATACGTGTATACGGCCCAGAGGAGTTGATATATACATGTAGGTTGGCGCGCGATGATAAAAAATTGATTCGTATCCTTGATTATATATCCGGCGCGGCAGGCGTTCGAGCGGGCCCTGCAGCCGTCCTCTTCTTTTTTCCTCCGCGCGACCGCGCGGGAAGCCCCCGAGCGGAAGGGCCGCAGGCGCGCCGAAGCAGAGGCAGCCGGCGCTCGGCAATGATATCTGCACCGCGGGACCCGGCCAGGTTGGGGTTGAGCATTGCGGGGGCGCGGCGGCGTCCGTAACGACAGCGGATGGTTTAACCGGCAATTCCGGATGCTAATGCGCCCGATAAACGGAGGAGTGGACAAAGGGAGAGGGAGCGGGAAGAAAGAAAGGCGCGCGGCGGGCGGGGGTGGAGGAGGGGGGAAGCCCGGGCGAAGGGTGCGCCCGCGGAGGACCCGGCCAAATACGTAAGGGGCTAGCTCCGCTGGGGTGGCTTTGCCCCGCCCGGGATAAGAGAGATCCTCGAGGATGCGAGGGAGCGCGCCGCGACGACGACGGCGGCGGCGGCGGCGGCCCCGGCTCTCTAATATAAAACTTCATTTCGCCGCGCAATCGATGCCGGATGCGTCTGTATACGTGTGCGTGTGTACGTGGGCACGCCGGGGTGGAGTCTCCGGGCGTTTATCCCCGGGCGTGCCTGCGGATGACGCCCTCGCGTGATGCCTCCTGGCGATTATGTATCGGCGCAGCCTCCCCCCGCGCCGATCGCGAGCGAGGCGGTCCGTCGGAGGAGGGGCCGCGCGCCCCGGGCTTAAGCCGCGTGTATAAATTCCATCCGATTTTAATAAACACGCGAGTGTGCTCGCGCGCGCGCGCCGATCCAATATGGCCCGGGGGCCGCGCCGCCGGAAATAATCCCGCGGTGACGCGCCGAGGCGGTAAAAAAGAAACTTGTTTGATCCGCAGCGGCGGCGGCGGCGGCGGCCCGCTCCATTTTTGCGAATTCTCGGAAGTGCCGGTTGCGCGAGCCGCCGACGGCGCCCGGGAGGAAAAAGTCCGGGGGCAAGTGTGGCGCGGCCCGGCCCGGGCGCGATGAAACTTTTAATAAATGGCGGAGTCGATATGAAGTATAGGACTTTGACATATCGCGTGTCTGTAATGTATAGTTAAATCTCTGGCAGCAGATGTGCCACTTCGCCCGCGCTCCCTACCTATATATGTATATATATATATATACGGAGCGGCCCTCTCTCTCTCTCGCCCCCGCCCCGCCGCGCCGCTCGCGTTGCAGCATCCCCAAATTTCGGAGCCACCTCCCCCGTGTGTGCGCTCGCGTGTGTATACGTGGGCGCCGAGCGGGGGCCAGGGGGCAGATCGCCCGCGCAATCAGAATGAAAATGCATCTTTTTAAGTAATAGACATTTGCCGGCGCTCGAGAAAGATTTAGATTTGATTGGATTAGCCTCTAGCCTCCGCGGCTTACTATCCCGACCCACTAACTTATCGATCCAAATTTTTTATTCACTTCCCTTATATTGACATCGTAACAGGATCACTTTCAACCCAAACGATCGCCTTTTTTCCACTTGCTTTTCTACGGTGTGTCTCGAATGTACTTTTAAGTCGAATTTGAATCGAAAGCTCGCCTGAAAACAAATATTCCTCGTGCTTAACTGCCTCAAATTTTTCCCCAAAATAACAATCAATTTTTTTATCTAAGCGAAAATTCTCCCTGACCTGTCGAAAGCAACATTTACGGCCTTTGAAAGTACTATAAGTCAAAAGTTCACCCTGCTCCACAATATAAAGTTTTACGCCGACATACCATAAGA
Organism: Sycophaga agraensis; assembly: GCA_018906755.1. Classification (NCBI taxonomy): domain Eukaryota; kingdom Metazoa; phylum Arthropoda; class Insecta; order Hymenoptera; family Pteromalidae; genus Sycophaga; species Sycophaga agraensis. The sequence goes on along the minus strand of JACCIE010000015.1, from coordinate 1,397,145 downwards.
TTAGCTTCAAACTGGATTCTAATTCATTTTTGTTTTATGTCACATAATTTGTGTCGGATGCAGAAGCTACGTGCCGAATATAGGGGAAAAATGAAGTGATTTTTTTTAACTGTGCATGCATTTTCAGCCTTATGTTTAATCTAATAAAAAGTAACTTAAAATAACCAGCTTGTTTAAACAAAAAAAGCAAAACAGCGACGTGGAAAAAAACGCGAACAACAGCGGCTCTAGACAACGAGTAAACAATAGTTTAAGCCCTCGACTTTCTCTAAAGTGACGCTACTATACGAACGAATCTTAAAAGTCCGTTACTTTCCTAGCCAGTGAGCGTGCGAGGCAACCCAGTGGCCCCGTAATAACCCAAAATGTTGTGCACTAGGCACAATGGCCCCGAAAGCGCGCGGACAAAGGGTTCGGTGTACACGGTTGTTGCAGATTGCAGAAATAAAAGGCGGAGCGCTCGGCTCCGGCACCGGCGTCACCAATCTGTGTGTATATATTTTTTTTTTTTTTTCTTTCTTTCCCCCGAGCCCGCGGGGAGGGCGCTTGCGATGAACTTTTCAATCAAATCGCCTGTCCAAATGAGAGCTTCGCCACAAAGCGGATCGAGGTAATCTGTCATCGGAAGCGCTCCTGCGGCGCTTCTGCCCTGCCAGTCTCCGGGGCGCGCGCAGCCAGCAGCCGGTGCCGGGAGCGCGCGCGCGCGCGTCCCGGGGCTCCGCAGCCAACCGTTAGGCCCGGCGTCGCGCGCATGTATACCCGGGGACGGAGCGACGCCCGCTGCACAGCCGCTGTTTTAAATATTGGTCTCGATCATGGGCGGAGCGAGGGAGACCGGCTCAATGTACGCCTCTCTTATTTTTCGGGCCAAAAACGTGCCGCGTGGAAAATTCGTTTCCCTTGAAAAATTGCCTTAACGACGGCGCCCTACGTCTTTCTTCCTTTTTTTGTTCAACAATAAACTGATTACTCGCTACGAAGCAGCCTCCGTCATTGGATAGGTGACAATTTTGTGCAAACACTTTTTTTTGTACATTTAAACAGTGCATATACATGTGAACATGTATGAGAAAATTGGTTAGAAATTTTTAATCTTGTTACAAATACATGGAACGAGCTATGTGTAATAATAAGAGCGATATTTATCCAAAAACATTTTTCGATGGTATATGAATGAGAGTTTATGTCTCTAAAGTGAGAAATAAATAATTACAATGAAAATAATAGCACAAATTAGTAGTCATACTTAAATAAACTGCGTTTAGAACCATGTATCTATATAGGCATCTTTATGATTTTACATCTATTATTACTCTGGCTTAATTTTAACTTTCTAAGCAATAGTAGTAGTAGATAAATATTTCTAGGATGATTTTATTACATTACACACCAATTTTTAAAGCATTTTTTAAGTATCATGATAAAGGAGATATGTAGAAATTGTGACTCAATAGTTATAGAACAATCGTTATCCTACATATTATAGACTTAGTGTTTTGAGAGGGTGTTCGATGGTAGGCGTAGAGCTTGGTCTCGGTTAATATCTATCATTACAGCACTGTCTAACGAGACAAATGTGCATGTGCAGGTAACCTAAGTAATGAGGCTTTGCCATTGGAAGATCGATATACAATGGCCGATCGAAATAACAGCGCGATACAAATATCACTGGATTTTAATCGCGCGCTTTAGCAGGAGCGGGCAGTTGGCGCGGAGCGGGGCCTTGGCCGCGGGCTCGGGCCGAGGTGGGCAGGTGCGGGCCGGGTTGGAGGGGAGGGCAGGAGCGCGTGGGCTCGCACGTGACGGGGCCCGGGCGGGGCGGGTCGGCCCGCCCACCGGGCGCATGCAGCCCGGCGAGGGAGAGGCGCGCGGGCGCCAAGGTGCGCGCCGCCTACGCCGGGAGGGCCGGGGCGCGGAGCGGCGGGACCGGGCGGCCATTGGCCCGCGGGCGGGCCACGTGACCCCGGGGCGCCGCTCGGGGAGGGAGCCTCGGCCGGAGGAGGCGCGCGCCGCGGAGTGGCTCCCGGCGCGGAGTCGACTTGGAGCGCGGCCGGCCGACGGAGCGACAGAGACGGCGCTCTGGCACCCAGGGCCGGAGAGCAGCCACCGAGGCAGAGTCGCGCGCGCGTGCGCCCACCGCAGCCGAGCGGCCGGCAGCCCACCCGCCGGCAGCCCACCCGGCCCCGGTCCCAGTGCGCGACGAGGATGTGACCAGTGATCAGTGCCGCAGCCCCTGGCCCAGGCCCCCTTGATGCGCGGCGCCCCCCGGCCCACGGACTCGCCCTCCCCGCCGACCCACGCCGGCGCCCTGGCGGCCGACGGCGCCGGCGGCTTCTGGCTGGCCTCGCTCGCCCCGGGGGCCGGCGTCCTCCACGGGGCCCACCCGGCGCCCATGGACCCGATGGGCGCGCCGCCCCCGGGCCCCCCGGGGCCCCAGCCGCTCCCCGGCACCGAGACCGGCTTCATCAGCAGCCAGCCCTGCATGGCCGAGTTCATGACGGCGCTGCCGCAGATGCAGCCCGCCGAGGGCCAGATGCAGCAGCTCTCGCCGGGCCCGCCGCCGATCAGCCCGGCGGCGCACCACGCGCCCTACCACGGCCTCATGGACCCGCACCAGGACCAGTCGGGGGTCAACGTGCCCGAGTACCCCTGGATGAAGGAGAAGAAGACGACGCGCAAGACCAGCCAGCAAGGTCAGTAGCCACCAGCCCGCGCCCCGCTCACCCGTTTACACGGCGATCTGTGACTCCGACTCGCGCGATTAGTCAAATTCGCCCTGGTTACTCCTCGAACAATTAATCTTCCCTCCTCGATCTGCGTAATTAAAATAAACTCCATAACAACTGCGTCTATTACGCTAGGGAACGTATCATCCAACTCTGTCTGTCACTCGGCCTTTCAGTGCTCCATTCAATTCCATGGCTCTCTAGGTGTAAAACTAATATTATCTAGAGGGTGGAGTCAAAGAGGATTAGTACCGAGTTAACCGGATTTAAACCATTTTGGAGGATTAGGCTTGCGTGTTTAGACACTCGGTACTGTGAGTGAGGTTCAGCCTGGGCCTCAGTTTTCCGGTTAAACTCTCCAATGACTTCCTGTACCCGGCTTATTGTAAAATCAGTAGTAGAATATTCTCATTGAATGTGCGACGTAAGCAGCGTCATCGGAATTATAATTTTTCATGATTTCCAAGCTTTGCCCTGGAACTCGTCACAAAGTTATTAGAGCAGTTACGACAAGACAAAACATATTACAATATGCATAATGTTATTCTATAAGAATAAAGCAAATATTGAACAGTCGACGCAGGTTAAGACTAAAGACATCCTGTACACCACTTATTCCTGTCGAAAACAAACGGAAATAAGGTATTAGTGAGAGGAGAAAACAGCTAGGGCACTTGCGAACGCGATCCCCCGGCGACTAAGGAGTTTGCACACGTGTTCAAATAGAGCGGAGGTCAGCCTGGTCATAAGACGGGTAGCAAATTGACATTATTGAATCAATTGTTATCGGGGAGCCCCGACGGCTCTTGAGGATCGCTTCATTTGGGACATTAGCCGCTCCTCTATTGCCCACCACGAGCACATTGTGGTCCTCCGCAGGGTGGCCCCGACTCGTAGCGCTTCCTAATGGCGATTCCCTGCCACTCCTCGCTCCCTCGGCAGTCTCTCCGTTTCTCGCAGCGCGCCCGAGCCGCAGCCGGCCGCGGCCCTTTAAACCTGACACATCTGCGCCCGGGGTCCCGCGGACCGGAAAACCGCACGTCACCCGCATCCCCCGCCCCGAGCATTTGCAAACACGGACACCTCGCGACGCAACGACGCAGCTACGGAGATCGTAAAACGTGTCGCGCGAATCGGCCGGTCCATACCCCCCCACTGCCGCCGGGGACGCACACGCCCAGCGTGAAAATCGCCTCGCCCGGAAAGATGGCGCGCACATGGCGGAAAATGCGCGCATCCTTTGGGCACGCGGCCGGCGGCGGAAGCCAACGCGCCGACAGCCGTCGGATGAGTTATTGCGCCGCGGTGGCAGCCAGCGGCGAGGCCGCCCGCCGCGCTTCCCCGGCCGATTTCCTGGATTTTCACTAATGTCGCGCGGGCCGCTTCCGTGACACTCGAGGAGCAGCCGGCCCGCTAATGGCGTTCATTGAATTATCGACGGACTCGCCGCCGGACTCGGCCTCTAATGATGATCGAGTCGGATTAGGGAAGAAATTCGTCGGTCGCTTTAGTAGTCGGCACACTCCACCTCCGCGATATCCGGTGTTGTGTTTCATCTTGAAAACATTCGACAGTTGCACAAACCAAACACATCCCTAGGATAAATTTTAACCAGTTTCTAGACGGTTTATGGGCAAAATTGAGTCTAAATCCCATTTTTGTTTCCAATTCGAAATTCAATCATTGTTTTACGCGTTATAGATCTACGTTACAGCTTGTATTTCAAAATGGGTTCACAGTCTGTGATGATTTTTACCTCGATTACCAGTTTATTTAATTCATTCAATATTATATTGGATTAACACGTTTACCATAAATTTTGTACGAGAGTTAACACTAATTGCTGGATTATCGACTTCTTATGCATTTGCGCATTTGAAAATGCATTTAAATAAAATATTATTTAGAAACGCTAGAATCTTTGTTTTAATGCTAAATTAAATATTTATTTTATGCCAATGATTTGAGTAGATGTATATTTCTTTGTTTAGTACATCATTAATATTGATACAAATTTAAAGAAAGCGATTACAACTTGTTTTAGTCACGCTGAGACATCATATTATTAGGTATACTTTAATTTTTACGCATATATGTACCAGAACAGCACTTTTATTTATAAATCTATCTGTATATAATTATATATGAGCATTTACCAAATTGTGAATTTTCAAAGACACGTTATAACGCCTGAATTAATAAAAAATAAGAGTCGTCAATAAATGTTATTGAATAATCAGAAAAAATATTATTTTGTCTAAATAAAATCATTTTAATTAAATAAACTAGTCCAAAATAGTATATCTCTGCATAGATAATACGGAATAAAATGTTACATAATCCTTTACTATCCTTTACTATATATTAGCTGGAATCAAAGTTGCTGTTTTGAGCATAGCCTTGTCATACATACTTATTTTCAAATTACGATAAATAATCAGAAATGTCATTACAAGGTCTCGATAAGTAATTCGAAGACTTTTGTCGGGCATCCTGTCGAGTAACGTTCACTCAATGTCCAATAAAAAGTATGTTAATATTTATTTAGTTCTTATAAATTAGTTTAAAAAACAAAAATTTAAGTGAACCTAGAAAAATAAGCATAGGATTGCATAAATTTATAAAAAACGAGTGAAATGATCTATTTACGTAATTATTAATTTTAATAGCTCTTATCGGATGATTTTGTTCAACGTGAATCAACAATTAAACATGTATTGAATTAACTGTACATATAAATAATAACTTATTCATATACTGTAAGAAAGAGAAAGAGTCTTTCAAAAAATTGATGAAAGGCTTTATAGAACTATTGATCGATGAACTTATTTTGAGTAACTAATGATTGTTGATTAGCATTCGCATAATTATGAATATGTAATTTTTAATTTTGACGGTGCACTAGTTAAAAAATGAACAATCGGCAATTGCTTTATTTTCATAAAGCTATACGTATAGATATTCCAAGGTATAATTCGAGAATGTTATGAGCACACCCTATATATTCTTCTTATAGTTATAAAAGATATTCTCGAGTATAATGTTAGTCTGAGACATGTTGTTTGAATGAAACGGTTCTTCAAGCATGCATATTTTATACGTATGTATCAACATATCGATAATTCAGATATTGATTATTACAACAAAACGCTATTGTTACTTGGTTTTGATCTAATGCCCCGAAGCACCGCGAGGGTTGCAGCTCTTTCCTCCTGATTTGTTGATTTTGACATTGGAAGGAAATAAGGCGGCAAAAGTGGGAGCGGGCGCGGGTTATTGGCTGTTCGCTCGTAGCGGGACGCGGGAGCGGGCGCTCGAGACCGGTTGTCGGCAAAAAGGCGAGGTGAAATCGGCCGGGGCCGTGGGGAGTTAATTAGAAAAGCCTGCCGCGCGCATCGGCGGGCCGTCACAGGCGTCCGGGTCCGCCGGCGCGGGCAAAATCCATCAGGGCAATCAAGAAAGCTCGTCACCCCATTACAGGCTCCATAAATCGTGGCGCGCGGCGGCGGCGGCGGCGGCTCAGCCGAGCGGCCCGGCGTTTTGTCTCGGTGGCGGGCTATCGGCGGCCCGCGGACGTATTGGGGCGCGGGGCGCGGGCCGATCGTTTTCCGGCAACTTGTTGGCTATTGTCGAGGCCATCGAGCCTGCCCATAAATTCTGCGACGCCCTCGGACCGCCGGTTTATGTGGGCCACGAGGGTCGCCGCGCCCCGGGCAGATTAACCGCGGGCAGAAAGGAGGCGCGCGCCGCCGCGGCCTGGCCCTCTCCTGAATATTCATCCGAGGGCCGAATGGAGTCTTAGGTCGGCCGGGTGCGCGTATTAAACTCGAATCTGTTAGGCCCGGCTCCTCGGCGGCTGCCGGCAAAAACCCGACTCGCCGTTTTTCCGGGCGGCCGGCCCTCCGCCCGGGGCGCGGCTCATCAGTCACCCGCGGCCTCCCGCCCCGGCTTTCCTCGAACGCCGATGTGTCAATTAATCCCCGCGTCCCCCGGGAGTCGGCGAGTCGGCCGCGCGGCCCGCTGCCTCGCCCGAGGGGGCGGGGCCGCCGAGCCCGCGCGAAATTAATCCCCGCCCGTAATGACGCCCGCGTATTAAACAAGGGTACTTTGCCCCGGAGGAATCTTCATTACCACTTATCGCGAGCCGGCCGGGGATCCCGCGGCCGCGCGGCCCTTTTGTCGCCGGGCGCCGCTGCGCCCGTCAGATTTACCCGGCTAATGGCACTGCTTGCTGGATTATCCCGCCTCGAGGGCCGCCTCTGCCCTGCTCTCCTAGCCTACGGTTCTTAATGATTTGTCGGTGAATTAAAAGCAAGGGAATAGATGAGCTCCGATGTAGCGCCGCGATCTCCGGAAGCGCCTGTCTATACGCCGGCCGCTCAGACGTGCCTCCATCACCGATATACTACTTACAGTAGCTTCGATCTAAACGATCTTACGCTGCATTGTAACCAATATTCATAGTGCTACTTTGAATACAATCGGACAGCCAAAGTCATTAAATGTGTATTACGAAGTAATAACAGATCTTTTCCTCAGTGCAGTTGTTGTAATCTACTTATTAACATAACTGAATCTCAAATCTATCAAATTAACCAGCAAGTGCGATAAAAATTGTGGAAAAATCACAATTCATACATAAAACTACAATTTTTAAATAAAATAAATCAATTCTATGTCATTGCACGTGTAAAAGCTTCATCTTCTCATCGAAACCTTGCTCTAAACCATAAACTAACCAGAAATCCATTTAAAATTATGTCAAAGTTCATTCGTTGTTGAATAAAAGGAAAATGCACTCGTGTCAAGGATATTTCAACGAAACAGATTTTCTTTTTTGCGCGTCGTTTCTTAGGACGATCGTCTCGATTGGTCTAAAATACAAAACAGTGTATATAAGGACGCGCTGTATAGGGCCGTATACGAAACTGCTGATTTTGATTTCACGACGGCGCAAGGAAGATAGTAGAAATTGTCTGATAAAAAAGGTCAAGCGAGTTTCGCTGGAGCAAAGACCGAGTTATCGTGTTCTTGGTTGGCTGGACCCAAATCCACCGTCCGGTCGCCTAATTCATCGTGGACAGCTCGATGCTCCTGCGGATAACAAGTCCATTCTGCTGAAAAGTACACCCGAAACCCCTTTTTCTGAGCGCGCGCACTAAATAATAAAGTGCTGAGACGACAAAGTGGTTTCTTTTCAAATAATTTCTCGTGCGCCGGAACGATAAGGATTATCAATTATGTAAAATGCTTGTGCGGTACGTATATTGAAGCGGTGGACGATTTAAAAAAACTTTGAATTATCTGCTTGAAAATTGTAACCTCGGTGTAATGCACGGGTTATCCTTCTAAGCTGGATTATAAAAACCTACAACTTCCTTGGAAATTCCCATCGCCTTGTAACGTTAGATTTTTTAAACGCGCGAGGAAAAGCAGAACTTTCCGAAGGATTTTCCAGCGCCAACAAAAAGTCAAAGCAAAGGCTTGACGGGAAAAAACAAAAAAAAAACAGTGATGATTTATACATAATTAAAATCTAAGCCCGCCGGAATTACGTGGGAACACACGAAAGTTGGGCCCTATAATCATCGCACTGTTGGAAAAAAGGATGCGCACCGGCCATTATTCTCCCACCCGCTCATCCCGCGCGAGCCTGGCAGGCGAAGCCGGAAAAAATGGAAAAACCCATCTGGGCGGCGCGACGGCGGCGGCGGCGGCGGCGGCAGCGCATATGCATGGGAATGGCGGGCGGGCGAGAAACAATAAACACGGGGATAACAAATTGATAATCCCATAAGCGTCTGGCGCGAGCGCGAGGGTGAAATCCGCGCGGCGTCGGTCCGATACACTAAAAAGAAGTTTCCACGCTCGTTGTCGCGCCAAATGGGCCGCTATAAAAGCGAGTGCCGAGCGCGCGCCCGGGGCTGCAGGGCGAGGCGAGCCGCGTCTTCTTCCCTCGGCTCCTCGGCCCCACGGCTCTCTTGGCCCACCCCACGCGCCTGCGATTTCCGACCTCCGGGGGTAGCTTATGGCGGCCGAGGGGCGGAAGGGAGAGAAGGGGAAGAAAAAAAAAGGAAAAAGCAGCCGGGAGCCGAAGTTACTCTCCCGCCCTACTCCGACCGCGCGTTTAAAATAATAGAAGCTCTTAAAAAATCACTTCCTCCCGGGGGACGTAGCCGGGCGCCTTATTTACACCGCAGCCCTGCGGCGGTCCGCGCTTCCCCGGGGCTTTATGATACGCGAGCCCCGTTGGCGATAAGCGCGATATCGCTCCGCAGAAGATAAATGGCGCGCATGATGCACCGAGTGCAGTCTCTCCAAAGCCCGAGAGAGTGAAATTTCGCTGTGTTAACGGGTTGAAAAGGTGGGCCTGCTTTTAAAAAAAATGGCTCCCGTTTGAGTTGGCCGGTCCTGCAGGCAGAGTGTTTCGGAGGTGTGTGCTGCCTGCGCCTTAAGCGCTTTATAAACATTTGAAAGGAAATGAGGGTTTTTTTTTTTGAATAAATGGCCCCAGTCAATTCGTTTGAACCCGTTGGAGATTTAATTAAACACTCGCCCGCGCTGCATATAACACAGGCAGGCGGCGGAGAAAAAAAAAGAAAATAAAGGCAGACAGGTGCCTATACGGAGTGAGAGAGGAGGCCGCGGGTAGGTGCACCGGGGAGAGCGATTAATTACATCGTGTCCGAAGCGTCGAAGCCGGGAAAAAAGTTTGACGAAACAAATTAAGAAAGCGGAATAGTTTGGAGAAAATAATTGTCTTGTTTCCTCCCTTTGTCCGTGCGATCGGTGCGCACACACTCCTTGTAATAAAGCCTCCGTATATATAAAGCGGCCGAGGAATCATTAATCAAAATCTATCGGCAGGATCCCCGCGCATCTCTACTCCCCCCCCCACGGCCCCAAAGAGAGAAAAGGACAGGGGGCGCAACCTCGCGGCTGCGGCTCGCCTCCTGCGGCCGGGGTGGGATGGGGGTGGACCACAAAAAAAAAAAAATAAGTGCCGGAGGAGCGCGGGCGATGCCAGGAACGTAACTAACCGCCCGGTCTCCGGGTCGGCGCGCGCGTTAATAATAATTTTATGTAAATGTCCGCGCTCGAGGCGGCGCGCCTCTCCGGAAGCGGGGACCGCGCGACGCCCGCCAGGCGGCTATGTGCCGAGGGGACGCCGACGCCGCCGTCGCTCACTCGTAAAAAAAACGGAGAAGTAGGTGTAACAAAAAAAAAAGAAAGGAATAATAAAAAAAAAGAAAGAGGAAAAATAATCCACGGGGAGAACGTGCCAGGCGGGCGGCCCGGGGGCTGCGGAGACCCAGATTCGCGCGGCCTCCTTGCCGAGGGCTCGGCCGATCATCTCGCCCGGGCCCTCGTAATCGTCGCCTCGTCCTCGGGCTAAGTGAATATAATTTACGCTTCTTGGGGATTTGGTTAGCGGGCGGCGAGGAGACGCCCGAGTCTACACGCGTCTCGCTTCTATTTCTATTTTATTGCGATGGGAATAACTCGCTGCTAAGAATACCTCTTGGCTCACGGGCGCAAGCGGTCACAGTTTTGCGGACGCCATTTTTTTCTTTTCTTCCTATTATTCTACCACTTTTGTACACCTTGCTTAACAACGCTTGGCAAACAAACCCTTGGTACGTGGTCAGCGGGGGTGGAACGGTCGATCGGTACAATTTTGCGCCACTTTTTAACTCGCCTCGTTGCGTATATAGATACGTGTGCGTACCAGCAGAGTGTACAATATAATTTATTTTATAATGATAAATAAAAATAAAATTTACTGCTTTTAGGATAGTATAGATGTATGAGCTAGGTATTTTTTATTATATTTCGAGTGTAAAATAACGGTTTAACCTGTAACAATAGAAATTGTGATTATTTTTACTCTAAAGTTTTTTTTTATTTGACAAGTCTGTTCGCAGTTTACTGAGAAGTATAGTAAAGATTCTTTTAACGTTCCCCTTCGCATATATAACCTATTTTTTAATGGAAAAATTGTCGCTATTAGAAAGTCCTCGATGCTAGGCCATAAAAATCCGAATCATAAGCGACGCGATTATAAAGCCTCTTAAAAGCGAATGGCAAAGTTAACACCGATCCTAACAGGGGGCCGCTCGGTTTCTGCTCGCTTAATCGGAATTAAAAGCCCGTAGATCTCCGGCGTATTATCTCGGGCGCATCGGCCGCCCAGTTTTTTTTACGAGCTCTTGACATTTCCCGGGCAGAGGTACAAGTTCGCGTGGGGGGCGGCTCGGCAGAATCTTTCGCCGCCCGCGCGACGCGCTCTTGGCTCCCGGCTAATTACCCCGCAGGCATTCCGCCGGAGGGCCTTTCGCGAATGTGTACGTATGTTTACACAAGCCCACGGGCGGTGAGTCGATCGCGAGTCCGAGGGGCCGGAGCGATGCGCCGGGGGAAATACTCGCTACTTTCCCGGGTCGTTGAAATACCATCTCGCAGGCGGTCTTGGAAGTAGCTGTGTGCCCATAAGCGAGGTGTTTTTTCGAATATTCTAAGCCGTTAGTTGGGTCGGTAGTGGGCGGGTTGTGCGCGTGAGGAATCGAATTCGGATTGTCGATCTGATTCGGACGCTACTTCGAATTCTTCAATCTAAATTGTCGGGCACTCGCGGAATAAGGAACACGTCTGGACAATGGTCAAGTAAATGGAGATGCGCCAAGAAAAATCGATGAAAAGATTTCGATGTAGATTTAACGGTAAGCATGTGGGTTTACATGTGGGTTTCCGCACGAGAAGTATTCGAAAACCGAAATCGGAGTCGGCGCTTTGATCGCCGCGAGTGACGAAGGAGTTTGTATTGTTGGCTCGTGAGTGTGAGCCGTGTATTATGTGCGCACCTGTACTCACATGTCGGCGTATTTTTACTGCTCCGACCTACCGCGAAGAGCGCGTCCTTTATATACGGTGGCCCGCCCCGAGGATATGTTTTTTACCAGTCGAGCTTCTGTGTTGGAAATCGTCAAGTCGTGTTTTCAACTCCATTGTACCAAAGTGTGATTGCGTAAGGTACTTGCGTAATGGAGTCTCGCGAATGCAGTTGGACTACTTCAGCACTATATCCTTAAAAACGACTCAACGTACACAATGACTTGGCTACATAGTTGACGTCCAAAATTGAAGATCGCGCTTGCTTGACTGTACACGAGTTCTTTCGATCATTTTTATTTTAACATCTTCTTTGATAGAAATATTATCTAAGAATAGATACGCCTTTAAGAATGACGTTTGAACGTAAACCTGACAAAAATGCTTCGTAGTAGGTATAGATCGGTATTGAATATGAATTAAACTTGAAAAGGATCTAAAAATAAAGCTAAGCAGACGCGAATTCCGTTGTCAAAATCTGTGCAGATATTCTTACGTAGAATATAACTTAATAATATTTCATCACAACATTTAGATTTATTGCTTGTATAAATACGTTAATTCAAGAACGAGTAATACATACGTTAAAATGCTATATTAAAGTGGAAGCGTATATTGTATAAAGGGTAAGCTGCGGAGATAATTGTACTGCAACTAGTATATTAATAACGTTTAAATACAAAAGAGAAAGACTTTAATAGGAAGAGATGCCTTGGCTTGGGTGTGCAGTATAAGCCAGTTGACGAGAGATAATTAACGTTAATTACCGTCTCGAAAGCGAACGCGATAGTTATATTTGTGACACGAGCCGTTGAGAGATTCGCTGAAATGTCACGAGACTCATCGAAGAATTTTCGCCGCGCCAGCAGAGTAGCGCAGAGGAGTCAAGCGCACACTCGCAGCCATGTGACATTGAGGCGCGTCACGCCCGGCGACGCCTCGGATTAAATTAATCAAAAAACTCGGGCTGCATAATAGTTCGGCCGCTTTTGAAACGCGCATAACGCGCTCGGGCGCTTTATTCGCGGCGCGCGCACACACAAACCCTCCGATAATGCGACAAAAGGCGAGGAGCGCCATGGGAGACCCGTGCGCGCTACGGTCCCGCGAAAACCGAGCAAAAACCGGGAGACTCGCGGCTCCTCGGGGAGGCGGCCACGAAAGGAGATGGGCCGGCCGGTCACGCTCCCACATCCTCGGGCCGGCGCGCCCAGCGACTCGTCCAATTTTTCATTTCTTTTTCTCCTCCCCCCACCCCGGCCGCGCTCCTCCCCCCGCCTTTTCTTCATTTCAACGGAGATTTCGTTAATAAATGCCCGAGAGAGAGAGAGAGGTAGGTGGTGGGTCTCTCCCGCGCGGCGCCCCCTCGAGAGCGCGCCCTCTCTCTTTCTCTTTAATTTCCTCCCGGTGTCTCGGGCGCCCGGCCCCCACCGGCCGAGATTATACGCGGCCGCAGATGATTTATCAGCTGAGGGCCGACTTACAAGTTCGCCGCTCGCGGAAGTCCCGGCGCACTGTGTTTGCCGAGGGAACACGTCCCCGCCGTGGCGAAGCGATTACGCGCCGCGAGAGCAATCAGGCCGATGTGTACGCTCGCGACAACCCCGGGCGACCGGTGGCCTCTCCACCGCACCCGGGCCGCCTCCGGTGTATATTCCGCGGTCAGACGCCGAGGCCCCGGTTCTGCGGCTCGGCCAGGTATGGCGGCACCGCCCCGCTCTCCCGAGTCTGCCTGAGCAACGCGCTTGTATCCTCCGAGTGTTTTAAACAAAGGGGCCTCGGAAGAGCGCTGTTATGTCGCAGAGGTGTCCCGTCGCCTCGTATGCCGATCGCATCCGTGTAGCTACTTGTTAACCGGAAAATCCTAGGTTCGCGTTGTATATACCGAATATGTATACATAATCCTTTAATATTGCAGCAATTACACCCATGGGGTAATTAATGGAGCTGTTGGTGAATTTTTCACGCGTTATAACCATTATTCGTCTCTGCTGCATCAAGTACGAGATATAATACGTCTTACTAAACCGCGTACTTGCGTACATCCGCACACGAGGCAGTTAGCGGCTTCCTCGGCAAAGGGCCGACGCTGAAAGCCGGCTGATCACGGAAGGGTGCATATCTGCCAATTGGTCCCCGGCCGCAGCTTCCCGCGCGCGTCCCGATCACCCGCGGGGAAAAATCGGGCGACTACGCGTGGGGCTCGGCGCATCGATCCCCGGGTGTCCGGGGCCGCGGGCGTCATGTGCGCCGCGCGAGAGACCGTGACTCGGCGGATCTGCCAAACGGCCGGCAGTGCGAAGTTCGCGCTCGCCCGGGCTGGACGCGCCGCGCGGGGGCTGACCGACCGAGGCGGACGGCCGAGCGCCTTTCTGATTGATGATCGCCGGCCGGCCCAGAGAGAGAGAGAGAGATATATGCCCGGCGTTTTCCCTTTTTTTTTGCGCGCGCGCGCGTGTGTGTATACGTGTCCCGGGGGCGCCCGGTCCGCCGGCTGCGCCGGACAACAACTGCCCCCCCCTTTTATCCCGCGCGAGGCCGCCGCCGGTTTTTAGCGGGGCTGGCGGCTTTTCTTCCGCGCTGTTGCGGCTCCCACGCAGCGCTTTTATTTCATGGGGTTCCGCGGGAGAGGCGCCGGGGATGGCGGCCAAGATGCCTCCTTTGATCGGCTCAGCCCCGGGGCAGGGGATCTTCCTGCTTATGCGATCCTTTGTGTCGACCGCTTCGAATTATTCAGAGGATGTATATGCTCGCGCGAAGATGCAGCTTGTCGTTTGGCTTCGAGTCGAACGATAACTGCGGGCCCGTTCGATCATTAGGCTTGTAACATTGAGTTAGCGATTGTGCTTTGGATAGAGCGCGTGTGAAAAGGTTGTATCGGTTAGCGTTGTTGCACGGATATTTGATACCGGTTGCGTAATTCTAGGCTGCACCTAGCGATCGGCGCTTTAATATAGATAAAGTCAAAAGATTTATGCCAATCATGAGAATTTCACGCGCCTTCGAACGAATATTAATTATCCATTTTTTTTTCTCAACTGATATAGATACGTAAATCCACCGAGTTTCAACTATGACGAAATATTTTAGAGCATGAAAAAGGTTTACTACTTGTCATCATAAAGAAAAGTGAAAATCCATCATCTTCAATGATTAATAGATCCGGCGGCCCGTGTGAAGAAGAATGCCGCGCTAATCGCACTTGTGTAAATACTTTTAAACAAGCCCCCGAACATCCATTATTCAAGCCGATTTATATTTTTCTACAATAAAAGCCCGAGTCAAATTTTATCCTCTCGCCGCCAGTGACGAGTACTGGAAATACTTGTAATTCAAGCCAGGTAGGGCGAGCTTTGACGAGGCGCGAAAGTTGCGTCAAAAGGGGGGAAAAGCGGAGGCTGCGCGTAAACAAAGCCAATAGGAAGTTGGCTCCGTGTGCCAAAAGCGCCGGGCGCGCAGCCGAGTCGGCAAAGTGCGCCGGGGGCGGGGGGAGGGGAGAAAAAAAAAGGTGTATTCAACTAAATTCGAAAGTTCAGAGAACTGATGGCATATTGATTGGCGGACCAAGTTGGGAACGGTTCGATGCCCAAGAAACACGATTGGAGTAAGCTGCGGAAGGCAAAAGGGCGCGAGCCGGGGGATATGGAAGCGATGAAAAGTGACGGTGCAAAAAACGTCGGCGGCCTCCTCCCCCCCCCCTCCCTCACCCCGGGCGCCCCTTTAGCCAACCGACCCCCCCGTGCGCCGTTTCGCTCGTCACTTCCATATCAATGTAAATCCTCACTTTCTCTCCCCGCCTGAATCAACTCGAATTTCACCTGATTTTTCGTATAAAAAATAGGGTTTTAACTTTGCTCGAGAGCGGCGCGTTGGCTTGTTCTTTTTCACATCGACCGCGAAACTTTGGGCATTAACAAGACAAATTAAAAAGATCGATATACACCCCCGGCGGCAAAGCGAGGATAGTTCCTACGGTCGACTCGTTAACAAAAGTCCCGCAATCGATAGGACGAACCCGCGGAAAAGCCAATAGACTTCACTGGACAATAAAACGCTAGCGCGCGCGCGCGGAACAACAAACGCGCCTCTGTACCGTACTCGTGCAATAACAATTGCAAAAAAAAAGGGGGAGGACGACTGCCCCGGAGGAATGAACGAAAGATCGAGCCGGCATTACTCGCAAGCGGCGCGGCCTCCGGAAAGCACCAGTGTTCGGGTAAAGCGGGCCTATAATTGAATCTTCTCTCGCCGACTTGGCGAGGAAGCCGCGCGCTGGGGGGGGAGGGGCGGAAAAACGCGGGCACTCGAGGGCCGCTCCCCGGGGCGATAACCACTCGGCGGTGAATTCGGAAACGCGTTATTTAACCCCTAATCGAGCAGGGCTCGTCGCGCGGGCGCCGGGGCCATGAATCGCCGGGACGGCTCCTCGGGTCGGTGCATGCAAAAGAGCCCCCCGCTCCGACCCTGCGGCTCTCGCCGGGCGACGATATTTCTTTTCCGCGGCTCCCCCGCCGCCGGGTCTTTTATCTAACAAGGAGCAAATCATTTCCCTATTATTTGGCCGCTATCGCCGGGTAGGACGGCTTCTCCTGGAGGCCATCCAAGAGTGGATGTATACATACATATATATATATCTAGCTTCTACACACCCACACACATATATATATGTATGCATGGATATATACGCATATATATATATACGTACATCCATTGTCGTATTCCACGGTCGAGGGCACCCCGGCTGATTTACAAGTATCATTTCTGGCCGCCCGCGCAAAAATAACCCCGGGCTTCGTTAGTGGTGCGGCTTGGGCTGCGTAGCCGCGTCACGTGTAGGGCAAAGGTCCCCGGGTCTAGCCCCCGGTTCTTCGGGGCCGCCTCGAGGGCAATCGGGTTGACCGGGCGCGCATTAGGACCGGGGAGCCCGAGGGCCGCTGCGGTCGGTTTAAACAATTATCACGAGGGTCCCCGGGCGCCGGCTGGAGTGGGTAACTTATTGCCCCGGGGCTTGCTTAGGAAGGGAGGCTGCGGAGGCCGGCGGACCTTGGGCTTGACCGGCCTCAAGGGACGATCAAGCCAAGCCGCCGATTATTGCACCGTTTTTCCGTGCTTGTCGCGCGCGCGCGCCCCGCCCTCGCGACCCGCTGGTTCTTGTGCCACGTTCAAAAGTCCAAGCGGGGGGCAGTGCTCGCGCGAAGGACAAATATACCCCGGGGTTGAACAAACCAATCGGAATGAAACTCGGTTAGCCTGATCTGCGCAGTGATCGTAGGTCGAGCACAAAATACGGGGAGACCTTCTATGGGGTACGAGTGCGACTCAAACTAGTCCAACCCACTGTTCATGGATCTGGACACTCTTCCTTTGAAAGCCACTTGTCTTTGGTAATATGCAATGGATCCTTTGCGATCCTTCTTACTAATATATATTTTCTTGCAACCATTCTGCTGACAAAATATACCCTTCTATCCAGTTGTATAGGACACCAATTTGGACTCGATATTTAGGGTTAATATTTTTGTTCCACGTATGCACAAATGCAGCATGTATTCCAACAAGTGATAAAATTGCAAAATTCGTTCTCGCAAACAATTTCCATTGAATAGCAGCCGGAGGATTTTATTCACTGGGAGCAATGGATGATTAGGGAACGAGCGGAGGCCGCGTGGGAGAAGGGGGCGAAGAGGCAGTCCATTGGCGAAGGACGGTAGGTTAGCCGGGGCACTCGAGCCGGGCGTTGCGGGCACACGTCGCCTCGGCGAGGACGCGGGGTTAGTCGGCGGCCCCCTCGGCCCGGCCCGGGCGCCCACCTAAGAATCGGGTGAATATAAAAGGAGCCTCGTAAATCCCGGGGCCCGGGCCGAGTGTCCTTTATGGCATTGTTAACAAGTAATGTATGCCGGGCGCACCGGCGGCCCCGGCCGCGTTTAACATTCTTTAACATTATTATACACATGGCGCCCGTCTGAGGGGCCGCCCGCGCCTCCCCGATTCATATATATATATATACACGCGCAAACCCTCTTCCGGCGGCCGCCTTCCTTTCCTTTTTTTTTTTTACGGCGCCCGCGCGCGGTCTACCCTTTTTCTCCTTCCGCCCGGCACCTACGCTGAATCTAATTTCTTTCCTGGCGCCCCGTTGCCGTCCTATTCTTTCGTAATTATGAGCGCGGAGGCGCCGCCGCGAGGAATGGCCACAGCTCGCCCGCGGCCTTTTGAATTATAACGGGCCGCCGCCGCCGCCGATCTAATGAATAAATATAATAAAGCGCACCTGCATGCGCGCCCCGGCCTTTTATTTCTACCCGCCCGACTGCGCGGATTTATTTTCGGCTTAAGCGGCGATTGTTTATGTGCAGTTTAGAATATTTTACCGCCCTCGCCACCTCGGCCGCCGCGGACTTCTCCCGGGAATTAATAGCTCCCTCACGCGTTTCAACGGCTAGATCCTGCCTTCCTTCCTTCCTTATCCCCTTACACTTATTTATTGATCTCTGCCCACATGACAATGTTCTTTTAACAAAACCCAGTGCGATCATAGTAAACATTGAAAGGAACTACAAACTTTGAAAAAGCATTGGCAAAAGTTTATTGTTTTACGGATAGTAAATTATCATAGTATGTACACAAACATTAGAAGAGAAATTGTTAAATAATCAAAACACTTTATAATTCAACTCACTGCGTTTCATATCATACACAAATAACAAGCAACCCAGTATAGATTTTTTGTCATAAAGTAACTACAGTAGGGCGTTTGTATATCTGCCCTTTATAGCCTTTTAATTAGCTTTACCATTTGTAACATTTGTAATGTTTCAGTGTTACTAAAAGACAGCCAAATTTTTTTATCATATCTAGGTTATTCTCAAAATGATCTCTTTAGTACAAAAACTGCATATATTCGTTCTGATATTTTAGGTAATAAATAAAACAGTTGGAAATGACATAGAATGTAATGTTTAACGAACCGTCTTTTATTGCCCAAGACACGGCAGGTCTAAATATTAAAAATGGAAATGGATGCATTGGAAAATATTTGACGAAAGGAAGGAAGAGGAAGCAATCGGAAGGATTAACAAAAGCAATTACTTTATTGAGAATTCGGTCAGGCTCGAACAATTTCAATCGCATCAGAGCGCGCGACTCGATCCGCCCGCATCAGCTGCTCGAGGCTCTCCGACTCTCTCGTAAAATCAATCTCCCTTCGGTACCCAGGAGAGTCGCGGGACGCTCCTCCTCCCTCCTGTTTACGGAAAACTTCTCTTTCAAGATCCCGGAGTCGGGCCTCGGCCGTCCTCCCTTCGTTTCCCGCGCGTGCGGCAACTCTCCGGAGCGGCCGACGGGGACAGAGGGAGCGAGAGAGAGAGAGGGAATCGAAGAGGTGAAAACTAATTTCTTGATAATTTGCGTTCTGCCAAGTCGAAGAGGCTCGGGAAATTCCTCCCGGCCCCGAGTCGCCCTCGCAACTTCGCCCTCCAAACTTATCCGTCGCGCTGACTTTTTTTTCCCCTTCCCCAACGCCGCAGCGTCGCTCTGTATCAGCGCGAGGAGACTGCCAAGTCATTCGGGAGGCCACCCCCGGCCGTGTTTGCGCGCCCCCGGGGCCAAACTTCCGTTTCATTTTTATCCTCCATTTAGAGAAAAATGTCTCTTTAACCTCGAATATTACGCGCTGATTACGCGGGGCGCGTACACCGCGCAACCATCTCCCGGCAACTCTGCGGTAACGCATTACACCTAAAAAAAAATCCATTTCATATCCCCCAGCCGACGAACACGTACATATATACGCGCGGAGCAGTTGGCTTCTCGCCTCCATTTATCTAACTCCGGCCCCGCAATCGTGGAATCTCTAAGCA
The DNA here is from genome assembly GCA_018906755.1 of Sycophaga agraensis. Classification (NCBI taxonomy): domain Eukaryota; kingdom Metazoa; phylum Arthropoda; class Insecta; order Hymenoptera; family Pteromalidae; genus Sycophaga; species Sycophaga agraensis. The sequence continues at coordinate 1,377,668 of JACCIE010000015.1, read as the reverse complement.
ACTAATCATCGCACTCATCGGCCTGCCGGATCTCCTTATCTCGGCAGAACGATCGCGTTACTTAACGATGGCGGCGGCGGGCGACAAAGGCCTCGTATATACCCGCGCACATATAGGGCCGACGAGCGCCGCGCGTCAACCCCGGCGCGCCAAGCCGCAACGCACAACGTGTATTAACGGGACCACTTTTTTTTTTTTCGTGGGGGAAAGAAAAGAAACGAAAGAAAAAAATGGGAAAGGAAGGGCGGGGGGAGGGGCCGCCGGGGGGACAGGAGGGAATCGATCAGCGAGTCGTGACCGCGCGGCGCCCTGCCCGCGGCGACGTCCACCTGGCCGGGCCTCCGTCTCCGCGGCGAGGGCCTCGCCCCACCCCCCCCCCACCCATGATTGCAGGTTGCGCGGTGCACGCCTCCGGGGTACCGCACGCACGCCGCTCGTGCAGCTTTCCCACCCGCGGGGAAAGCGCCCGTATATATACGTGCGCGCGTATATATACGTATAATCACAGGTTGGCCGCGTGCAACCCTCCCCGCCCCTCCCGCCGCCTCGTGCAGCTCCACCATCGCGGCTCGGCAACATGGCCGTCGCCCGCGTCACGGACCTCCTTCCCTCTCCCCTCCGCCGCCGGGAGGAGCGACTTATATACGCGTGCACGAGGCGCGGTGTGCACCGAGCGCAGTCGGCGGGTATCGACGTCGATATTTTCCTCCGTTTTGGCACCCGCCCCTCGGCTCGACCAGCGCCAGATAGAGCGCCCGAGGAAGAAGAAAGAGAGGTGCTCAACGCGGCTATTACGCCTGCGTAGGTGCACAAGCCGCTTTTTAACCGCTATGCTAATGCGCGCCGCGCGGATCGTCGGCCGGCGCATAAGGGCCCGAGCCTCGGCCCGGAGACGCTTGAAAAATAGCGGCAGGTGGATAATGGCGAGCATCTACCTCGATTTTTCTCTCCTCTTCCCGGGCCGGCCTCTCTCCGCACCTATAGCCCGCGCCCATTGCGTTTGTTTCTGCTTTTTCCCCGGCCGCGGGAGTAATTTCCGAGGGCCCTTCTCTTTTTCTCCCGTTTACTTGTTTTTTCTGCCCAGCATTTGACTTATATTTTTGAACTCGCTTTAAACAGTAATTGCGCCTTTTCGCTCGATCGTAAAGAAGCCCAGATGCACGCGAAATACTTGGACTTGGAGGGATAGTTTTCATCCACCAACTTTTATTCTAATTTCAGCGATACAAATTGTTTTTCTTTACCTCGGGAACAGAGGTGTATAAGTACTAATATAATATGCAGACCTCGCTAATACAATAAAAATGCTGTTTCAAAAAAATTACGTATTTATGCAAATGTAGTGGAATTAAATTTCATGAACGTAATGTTGTTACATTTAATTTTATAGCAAAATTGAAAAAAAAAATTTTACAATTCTGCTGTGATTACTAGTATTGTGTAAAAGAAGAATGTAGATGATATCTGTTGGTGGCAAAAAAAACTCTAGTTAAATTTGTTTATTTTACAATGTAGGATGTTCAAGTTTTTTGAAGTTTTTCTCACTATCGTGTGCATACAGCGAGAATTACGGGAATTTTTATCGTGAAGCATTTAAACATTTCAATTACGTTCTAAAGTAAATTGTGCATTAAATTTAGGTTATCCTAAAGGGGTTTATATACGCATTATAACTTGATCGGTAGCAATGATTTGTTTTTATGGCGCGAAAATTAAGGTCCGCCCAATACAGGCGATCCCTCGTAATTAAAGACAATGGCCCAGGCGGCGCTTTGGGAGGCGAATCCACAAAAGCGGCCCGGCGCGCATATACTCGGCGTTTTGCTCGGCTATCTCCCGTGCATCTCTCATCGCCCGCCCGATCCCACCTCCCCGCGCGCGGCCTGTAAATGGAGGCTGGGCCGCGGGCGGCGCCTCCTCTCCTTGTCTCCTCGCTCTCTAATCTCCCGCACTCGTTCCTGCAGCGGCGCGTTAATTGATTACGAGCCGGAGGCCCGGGCGCCCGGGCAATATACCGGGGGGGCGAGCCCACGAAAACACGGGAGCTTGCGGTGCCAGGGGGTTTTGTCCGCGGCATAAATCCGTAATAAGGCGCTCGGCGCGGGCGCGAGCCGCGAGGGACTCCCCCCTCTCCCCGTCCCGCGCCGGCCCTGCGCGTCAACCGCTAATTATCCCGCCGCGGGAGGGAGCCCAGGTCCCCTCCATTGTTTTATGAGAGCGGGCCTTTTTAACGTTCCCACCTTGCGCCCAGCTGGGCTGGGAAGCGCGTGTATACGCGTTTAAACGAGTCAGCCAAAACAACGTCCCCCGGCCTCATGCTGTGTACAACTTGTTGACGAGCTTTATCGCGCTTTTAAAGCATGTAGATGCGGAGATTTATCCTCCGCTTGGGGAAGAGCCACGGGTTGCTTATACCAGTCAGTTTCTATATGGAAATCTTGTTTGTTGTCGTACAAGCTTTACCAGACAATTTTTACGGTATTTCAATTTTTTATTTCTCAATTGCAGAATAATTTACTAAAGCAATTATTTAAGCGATGTATTGTTATTGATTCTTTGTTAAAAAATTAATGGATAAATAAATTGCATATAAATGCTTGTCACAATCACTATTAATTGTTAATTGGGTAAAGAACTATTATTTCATTCGATATACCTAAATGATTATTAATAATTGATTAACTTTTTGAAACGAGAATCATTAATCAAATTGAAATTGATGCTTTCAAAACCTTGAGAATAGAGTATTGAAATTATAATAAATAACTGAACCATTGGTCTATAATAGCAGGTAGGGGTGCCTTTTCTCTTCTAAACATAGAAAAGTTTCCATGCTTAAATATGAAATCAGCATGAAGAAATAATTTAATCAATACTGATATCACTGAAGACATAATTTCTGAAAATATTACGGGTATATCTTGTAAAATTAAATATAATAAATCCATCGATAAATAATTATAAATAAATTCTTCAAATTATTCACTTTCTCTCTGTGTCATGTTCATACTGTAACACTTGCTATTCTATGCTTATCTAGATAAATTATTGAAATTTCTTCTAAATTCTTAATACATACGATCCTGCATTATATAAGAAGCTTTGTTCGCATTTGTTACAATAAAGCGACTAGGGAAGGTTGTAGGTGCGGCCTACAACATGAGAGCGACCGACTACAAACTGCACTTGCACTCGATCAAAAAATCAGAGTAGAAGCTCGTCCCGAGCGAGCGGAGCCGCCGACACACGTACGGGGGCAGTCGATCGGGCCGAGTAGTTCGGCTACCACTGCGCGCCTCCCGGCAATTCGTCAAAAGAAAAAAAAAAAAGGGAAAGCCGTCCGTCGGGAAAAATTAGAGCCGCGCCGGATGCGCAGCGACGCGGACCAAATAAATCAAAAGCGCATATACACACACGCGTAGAGATAACCCGCGCGGGCGATGGGGCCCCGGGCGGGAAATCAAGGGCCGGCGTGGCGCGCGAGAGCCGTTCCCGCGCCGCCGCTCATTTTTCAGGCGCGGGCCCTCCTTTTGTCCGTAGTTTCTCCTCGCCGCGGGGGCGGCGGAGAGGAATATCGCGCGCGCGGGGCGCACCTGTCCGCGGAGGCGCCGGGAGGCGGCGACTTTAGAGGGTCCGTGGGCGCCGCGCCCATAGGCAATTTTTCTTGCGTCCGTGTGCGGGACGCGACCTTCCCGCATTTTCTCCCCGGGACGGCACCCTAATTAAAGGGCTGTGGCCGAGAGAGTCGGGCCGCCGGCGCCTTACGTGCCCGCAGGATATATCCTCGGCGCACGTGCGCCCCTGCAAGACGATTAATTTCGGGGAGACACGTCTCGGAGGAAAAGTGCCCGCTGCGGCATTAATTGCCCCGGGCCAAGAGCGAACTCCTTTTTGAAAGTTATCTCGTCGAAGGCGCGCCCGGCTGCCGGCTAGCACATGCTAGCCGTCCCCAATATACACTCCGATGCCCACTGTACGATTGTTGTACAGTCCCTCGTGGTTGGTTGTACATTCTTTCCTTGTATGTGGGTCGTAATTTGGAGGCCGGTGGAAAAGGTGCTTGGCAGCGGAAAACGAAGGTGCGTTCGACACGAAACTCATGTGGATTCTCATACGTAGATTGCAGTACGTAACGCGTTACTCCAGCAGTCCTGCATGAAAAAATCTAAATAATAAATTATATAGCCACGCGGAGACGAGGTTTTCTTTGATATACAATACGCGCGTGGTATCTTTTTCAAAAGTTCCGATGCTATGAACAATTGAAATAAAACCTGCAAATTGCAGCGAAATAATTACCTTGTATTTAACTTACCGAGCTACTCGTTTTTGTTTAACGGAAGTCCCGCGTTGCGCCATTACGAGCAGCCTAATGATTGACCTGGGGCAAGATAAAGCAGGCCAAATAACAAAGAGCAATTGTTTTGAAACTGACTCTGAAAATTATTCTAAAAGGTCACGTTTATTGCCTTAATTTTTATAATCGCTGGGTAAATGAAACAATGGAATAAGTTTATTTTTCTGTGCAAAAAGTTCGGAAGGACGTTCTATATGCTTGGGCGTCTTTTGTATCTATTTAACTTTGTTCAAATTATATATTAAGGTGGACTATACCTCCATAAATTAGGTGACCTTCATTTTTGTACCGAAAGATGCGTAGTAGTGCAAATTATAAAAATCTTATTGTGTATATTTATGTAATATTTCTGACAGAATGCAACCTGCTGAGAGCCTTAATACTGCATTACATTTGTCTGCAGCGCTGCGGATGTATTTTGAGCTTAAAATGTGGGTTGGTCTCAAATTAATCAACATAAACTAAATTCTAACCTTTTTTCAAGTTAATTGAATATATTTAATCTGCACACAATCACCGGTGTAATTGATCGCAGTGGAACAGACCAAATAGCCCGAAAATTCTTTGATTGTTTAAAATTTGTAGAAGAAGCAGGAATAATCAGCTCGGCAGTCAACATAGGTATAGAGATTTGACGAAATTCCTTTAGTCATCGGCGGCGGGTTCGCTGTTGCGAGCTCGCGTCGCGAGCGCACCCAAAACTCGGCCCATTGTTTTCCTTTCCCGAATTAAAATCGGGTTTTCGGAGAGCGGGCCAACCTTGAGGGCGGCGTGCCGGCCGCCGCGGACAAAAGGAGGATGACGGCCGGGGCGCTCGGGCGGCCAAAGACAACGCGCAGAAAATATCCGCGGGAATAGCGGCGGGCCTGGGCGGCAGCTGCAGGGGCTGCGGCCTGTCGATGATTGAGCCGCGGGCGCCCGAAATACCGCGGCTCAAAGCGCCGCGGGCGCATATATTGTTCCGCGCGGCTCTTTCATTTTCGGCGGCGCTCCGCCGTGTCCGCCGCGGCCAAAAATAGGGAGATATGCGCGCGCGTACCGAGCAAAAAAAAAGGTTCGCGGAGGCGCCGGGGGGAACGGCTCAAGGGGTTGACGCCGGGCGCCCGGCCGCGTAATTACGCGCCGCTCGATAAAAAAGACGAATGCCCGGGAGGGCCGGGGAGCGACAGCTGCTCGCGTTTTCTGCGATTTTCGGGAGGAGGGGGGGCGAGTCTCGCCGCGTATCGCGCGCCCGGGATCTGCGCCTTCCCCGGGGGCTTCCCTCGGCTCCTCCTCGGCCGATAATCGGGATAACGAGCCGCTCCGCCCGGCGGATAACCTAAGCCCCGTGTACGCGCCCCGGTGTATTTTCGAAAGGGCCGCCGAGGTGGAAAAACAAAAGGGAAGGAATCCTCATTAAAAGGCGACTCGCCGGGGAAGCCGAGGAGGGCTAATCCGTCGCGCGGCGGATTCCCGCGGCCTGCTCGAGCTATCTTTACGCGGGTCTCTTTCTCTCGCGCGTACATCCGCTCCACCTCGCGCAGACGCTCCCGTCAGTCTTCATTGCGGCGTGTCTCGGGCGATCCGTCATCGCCCGGGGACTCCAGCGCCAGCGCCCCGCGATCCACTCCGATAATGTATTTTCGTGGCCGTGTGTGTGTGTGTGTGTGTGCGAGGTGCAGCGGGGAGGGCCGCCCGAGCCAGATGACGATTTGCGCGCGCGGGACCGGCTGATTCTCGGCCGCCTGCGCCGTACCCGCGAGCGATTAATATGCCCGCGCCGACAGAGCCCTCGTGTTATTTCGACGAGGAAGTAAAAGGTGACTATGTGTTGGGGATAAATCAACCGGCCGAACGCCCTGCTTTCATACTCTATTTGTTTCAATGAAGACGCTAGCCTCGGCAGCCCGTAACGGTTGCGTCGGAATGCATACACTACAATTAGCATGCCCGTGTGAAACGATCTGTTCTATTCAACTACGACATCCAGTCTTTTATGCTAACTTGGTCGTTTTGTAAATAGGCTCCAAAATTGCTTCTTTATTAACTCATATTTCTCTTTTTATCTTCTATTCGTAATAAAATCGAAAAATATAGGAATTAATTGTATTGAAAAAAATCATCTTCGTTGGAGTGGGAATCTAATTTGTCAGAATTCACTTTAATTAGAACTGGCTTTTGCGACAAAATAGACACAATGTCTTCTCGGAATAAAATACACGACTGCCACGACTGAGGGCGTACGCAAATAAGCGAATTTCAAATCCAGCAAATTTTTATATCTCCATGTAGATCTATATGTTAAGTCAGTCTGTAAAGTTCACAGAACTCGCAACTGCTTTGAATGTTTCCGTCGTGTCCAGCGGATCTGTTCCCTTTTCGATATATCGAGCAATGCCCGGCATCGGGCAGGAACAAAAAAAAGGCTCGTGAAGTCAAATCACGCGGAGCCGGGGCCCCGGGCGATGCACGTATATATATATGTACGGTAACAGTCGGTCCTCGGTCCGGGGCCGGGGGGTGCGTCTGCGACGGTGCAGGGGATCGGCCGGCGGGGTGGGTAAAAAAGAGCGGCGGGGCCGAGCGGCACATCCGGCGGGGTGAAGCGCCGAACGCGCAATAGGCGTGGAGGCCTCCGGGGCTGATTGACAGGTCTCCGCGTCCAGCCAATCGCGAGCCGGCGAAATGCTGATGAGGCCCGCGTCAATCATGCAGCGGCCTCCTATCTCCGCTCGCCGGCCTGTGCCCCTCGCGCCCCGAGCACCAGCCCCGGGATCCACCCTCCGCTCTCCCTCCAATCTCCTTCTCTCTCGTTTCAGTTTTTTTTTTACGCCGCCCCTGCACCGGGCGGCGCCCTCGCCGTCTGTCCTTACATCCGCCCTGGCTCCCTCGCGGGAGGAAAGAAAAAAAAAAAGAGAAAAATGCATAAGCCAAGGAAAGGCGAGCGGCGCCCGCGCGTGAAAACTGAATTCTGCCGCCGAGCCGGTGCCCGAGGGATTGCCAACGGCTTACCTAACAGCCGGGAATGTATAAGTAATCGATAAATGCTTCACTGTAATGTCGGGAATTTTTAACTCGCGGGCACTCTACATGCATTTAGTTTCAAACGATCTGCAACTAGATTTTAAACGAGTATACGTGGCGATCGTTTGAAAAACTCGAAAGAAGAAATATACCGCGGTAATGCAAGGTATACAGTAGTCGGAAAGGGCACAGTAATACGGGCCGTTTGCTTCCTAACTGTAGTGGAAAATTCATCACGCTTAAATAGAAAAAGTTTGAGTGGCTTGTGATTGATTGACTGGGTCGGAAAATTAATTATTAATCGCGACAACCTAATATTTAAAGTTAAAAATGCATTCTTAATCGACGCGTCTGTAGGCCTCGTAACTTTATACTAGGAAGCCCGGGAGAATACACTGGCGAACTTGGCCGTCCCCGAGCTCCTCTTGTTATCGCGTTGTTAAGTTTCTTACCGATAACAATTAGGCAGCCTTCCCATCGACACGAGATACAGGGGCCACCGAGGAACTTATCGCAAAACTTTCTACAAGGAGTCAAGCATCCGCAGAATGTTCCCTAACCGGAGCGATACACGTCTTATGGTACAGTCACCCTGCAAAATTGTTCATCATAATCTCAAATATTTCTACGAGAACAAAAAAAATTTTACTTTTATTATTTATGTGTTCGTGCGTACACATGTAAATATTTTATTTAATTAAATTACAATTATTAATTTATGGTAGACATCTATAAAAACATTTTATCTGCCAAGATTCTGTACAATATCTGATATTTTTACGAATATACCTTACAATAGTGAGCTATTTTTAGCGGCTCTTGATTTGGATACTGTTAATTGAAGAAAAGTATTCTATTTTCATAGACAGTTCGAAAAGAACTCTGCCCCCGATTATTCCCTGATAAAATACACGCGGCTACTTTGATGAAATCTATATAGTTCAGTGCATGCGGAATAGTCGTTAATCACGCTGAACGGATCATTGTGGGAGTGAAGGCATCCAAAAAAAAAGTAGACGCCAGACAGGCGTTCAGAAGCGAGGGGCATGTGAACTAATCTAGAATTTGTGCCTTACAGAGAATGGCCTACCAAGGAGATTAAGAACAGCCTACACAAACACCCAGTTACTGGAGCTCGAGAAGGAGTTTCACTTCAATAAGTACCTCTGCCGACCTAGAAGAATAGAGATAGCGGCTTCGCTCGATCTCACAGAAAGGCAGGTGAGGACAAGTAAAAAAAATCTTTTTCCATTTCTATATTACAATATAAGAGAAAGCCTCGGCTTCTGCCAGTAAAATTTCACTTTTCTATTTATAGCAAAATCCCATACTGCACACTTTCTTCTTTTCATTATACTTTAACATGAATAACTGAATGCTATTATGTAACTGTTGATATGTATTTTCAAAGGTCAAATGAAAAGTAAAAATTTCATTATTCATATTTCTACGATAAAAAAAATTGTTTAACAAGCATTGAAAAAAACTATTAGAATATTTAAATTTTTGTAAATGAAAAAGCGTAAATGCATCAAACAGACACTAATGTGTGCTCGAAACCCAAATTCTATTCTCAGGTAAAGGTATGGTTCCAAAACCGTCGGATGAAGCATAAGCGTCAAACGTTGAGTAAAGAAGACGGGGACGACAAGGACGGCGGGTCGTCAGACGGTCTCGAAAAGTCGAAGAGCGACAAGCTCCTCGGGATCGACGAAGATGAGAAAAAGAGCTGCCACAACTGTGATATTTCTGGAGTCGGCGACGTCGGCAGCACGTTATCCGGCGATGTAACCGATCTGACGTCCATCCGTGGTGGGGGTGGCGGCAGCAACAGTAATAACAATACACCCAGTGCTACCAACAACAATACCAATAACAACAACAATAGTGCGGGCTTCAACGCCAACAGTAATGGCGCGAGCAGTGTGGGCAGCACCAACAGCGTATCAAGCACCTTTGACAAGATGATGGTGGACGAGGACTCGCGGTCGCACGACGGAAGTGACGTCACCTCCCCCAGCCTCACCTCGAAGAAGCTGGACGTGCGAGTGAAAGTCGAGGCCGAGCACACGAGCCCCGGATCCACGAAACAGATCAGCGTGAGCAAGAAATCTCCGTCGGCAAGCGCCAAGGATATGTGTTCGGTATCCAGCAACGGAGTACTCCTCGCCCTGCCGGACTCCACCGTCGGTACGAACCCTCTGTCGAATCAACAGCAGGGCTCATCGACTCGCAGCCTCACGCCATCCTCGACACCCAGTACACCCGCCTCGGTCCAGCTCCAGGGCAGCCCCCTGAGCGTCCAGCAAGCCGCCCATGGTGTCTATATGCAGCAGCGGCCTCGTAGCTCACCCTCAAGCTCGAATGGAGCCAGCCCAGCCGGGACATCTCCATGCCTCGAGCAACCCCGCGGGCGCCATTTCGCCCCACACACGTGGCAATCCGCAGAACCACTTCCAGCAGGGTGTCTACCACCAGAACTCCTCGAGCGTCGACTACAGGAATGGCGTCGGTGGTGTCCAAGCTGCTAGCAGGCAAACGGTTCCCATGAACAACCAGCAAGGTTACTGCGCAAGGGAGACCGGCTATCATCAGCAAAGGATCGCCTACCCAGGGGACATGCACCCGCAATATGGAAGGCAAGGGATGGGCCGCGTTGGACACCACCCCAGGGCCAGCGCCGCTCGATCCATGTATAATCATCACTCGATGCAGTTCCATCAACAGCACAACCAATACGCGAGTACCGGCGATTACAACGGCTACGCACAAACGGGAACGTATCATGCCTCTTATCATGCCAGGTAAGAATATTGTTTTGTTTATCACTTGGTTGAAATTAGCTTACATTTATTATCCATATAACCTGAATAGATGAACATATTTCTGACCGCGGGTACGGATGATTCTAAACCATTGCCACTGAAAATTCTAACGAAAAAGATATTCCAGAAATACGAACTCGCTCAACCATCGCTCATTATATGTTCCCTTATGCGAAGCAGGAGTATGCCGAACGCAAACAACGGTGGTTACGGTGGGGCAGCTCAAGCTTACCCAGGCGCTTCGGAGCACAACGGCCCCGAAGGCTACATGAGCAGTAACAATTACGGATATCCGTCGTCCTCGGGGGCCGCGGCGGGCTCCTACCACGCCTCTCCGTCCAGTGGCGAGGCCGGCGCCATGTCCGGCCACCACGCGCACGCGACGGTGCCTGCCCACGCCAACCAGCACTATTACTCGGAGGTGCACCAGCAACAGCAGCACCACCAGCCGCAAGCAGCAGCAGCAGCAGCAGCAACACGCGGGCGAGGCGTACGCCAGCCACCAGACGGCGGCGATGCACTCGAGCCCGAGCCTCGAGTACCATCGGTCCGTCGCGGCCAAGTGCCACCCCAGCTCCTACTACGAGCAGTCGCAGCAGCAACAGCAGCAGCACGGCGGCCAGCTCCACGTGCACCAGGGCGGCGAGGCCTCGAGCATCCCCGCGAGCTACGTCTCCTCGCCGGACCCGTTCCCCGCGGCCCCGGGGATCGCGACGACGGCCACGGCGATAGCCGCGGCGACCCAGGCGGTGATGACGGCACCCGGGGCGGCCAGCAGCCAGAGCGAGGCGTACGGGGCCGCGGCCGGGGCGTACGGGGCCTACTACGGGGCGGAGTCGGGCGGCGGCGTGCAAGCCGGGCCCCAGGCCCAGGAGAACAGCAACAGCTCCTCGGACTTCAACTTCCTGAGCAACCTGGCCAACGACTTCGCGCCCGAGTACTACCAGCTTAGTTGAGTCCAGGAGCCCGAGGCCGCGGCGCCGGCCTCCAACTGCCAGCAGCAGCAGCAACTCGACTGGAGCGAGGAGCAGTACCTCCTGAACGAGCTCTACTGACCCGGTTGCCAAGGCGAGGCGACGTCTCCGTCGGGGCCCCGAGGCCAGCGAACCTCGCGGCTCTGCCCCGAGTGAGAGGCCTGGCCAAGGTCCGTCGCTCCCAGGCGCCCTGCTGTTCCGCGCGTGGCTGTTCTCGAGACCGCTCCCCGGGTGGATCCGCGGAGGGTCGCGACGCTTGATTGCCGCGAGCTCGTCGAATGCTCTTTTGCCTCTTGGTTAGCGCCCTGTGAGCATTATTGAACGAGGCGGTCGCGCGCGCGCGCTAGTTTGCGAGCGAGGTGCGCGGCAAGCCTGTGATCGATATGCAGAGACGATGTCGCGCTTGCGTGCCGGGGGTGTTCAATTTAAGATGTGCTTACACGTAGGACCGTAGTCACCGTGAAACGATGACGCGCGCACGCGTACACTTTGATGGTTTCCGTTAAACGACCCGTGCCACGGGCCGAGCCACCGAGTAACAACCATCATTAAGACTTTTCATAGAAAGTATTCCCGATGTATATGTAATATAAAATGAAAAACGATATCGTATGAATATAAATATAGATAGTCTGATCGATTGCGAGAGCCACGTCATTTGGAGTGGGACGATCCTATCGTGTAGATAATCGTGCTTGATAATTGCAGATCTCCATTACATACTGAAACTTTTCTTTACGGGATTACCGCGGCAATATTGTAATTCTAGTGCCTGTTGTATAAAAACAAACGTGTATAGTTGTTGCAATTTTTGACTTTCAAATTTATTACCGCGCGGTTGTATTTGTTTATATGACGAATTGACTTTTCGTGATACTTTCAAAGCACTCCGTTTTATTTAGACATTCGCAAATTTCATTGACATACTGTATTGTACGAGTTCATAAATAATCTAGAAAACGATGCGTTCCGTTCGCTACTGTAGCTAACTTTGTGGCTCGTTAATGCGTTAGAGAACAATGAATACCATCGTTGAAAGCATTGGGAGTCTTTATTCAGTCGAATTAAGCATTCATCAGAATTAATTCTTAAGATATGTAACTATTTTGCACTTTTAATCAATTGCCTAATTTTTTCCGGTTTGGCGAGCACGATATGATCTACATCTCGCAAATAAAATAACGATACCGCTCATTCCGTAAAGTATGAAAATTTTTAAATATTAAAACTGAAATTTTTTAAATGACTTTTGAATGAAATGTTTTAAATGTTGCTAAAAGAGTTTTAAGAATTAATTCTCGACCGGTTGCTCATCGTGCTTAATTGGACTGGACTACCCTATATAGATACCGAAATAAAACCCTAGTTGTAAAAGTCCATCTCGATCAACCGTCTCTTTTGTATTATTATCTACGTCGCCTAGCTGTTGTTGTTTATACACGTACATATATAAATATAAAAATGGGCTTTCTCACGAGGAAAGTGTTTTAAAAAAAACCTTGTAAATATTTGCAAAAAATGACACATATACATATAAATAATAAGCGAAGACATTGTTTCTCTTGAATAATACGTAAAAGTTGTACGCGAATCTGCGACAGGACGTGTAAAAGGTGTTCCATGCGCGTATACGTTTACTCATTAGCACATTTATCAGAACAGAGGTCATAGCGATGCCCATATAAGAAAGATGAAAGAAGAAAAACCGACGAAATCGTACTGCAACTTTGACATAGCGTGTCCGCTAAACCGAATTCGATAACGATTATGAATTTTTGCACTAGTTCCATAAATTTGGAGCCGCTACGATCTATTATAGATAAAATTAGATAGTCTCCAATATGTTGTAATAAATTTTGACCTGCCGCAAGGTAAAACAATCAATTAAATGCAGAAAAAAAGTAAACTGAATTTTTATTATTATTACTATCATTTCACAATGTATAATCTATATAAGATGTGTATTTTTCCGCTTAATAATGCAGTGCCTTTTGGTGTCTATATATATATATATATACATTCCACGAATTAAAATCTTATATTAATTAAAATCTTAAGTTAATCCGTTAATCGATTATTTATCTCAAGTGTTATAATTTTATAGTTTGCTTTGTTATTAAATTGCAATTGGCTGAGAGAGAGTCGGATTAGTTTTCATTTGAAACCACACGTTACTTGTCCACACAACCCGTAGCCCGTAATCTTTGGCGGAGGCCCGACGACGAAAGGAGGAGCAGCATAGATGGAAGGGAATTTATTCTACCGGGTTTTCTTGCCGATTACCGGGTAGGAAGGGAGTAAGAAAGCCCGGGGGTCCAGGGCCGGCCGCAGGAGCGGAGCAACAAACGAGATCCCCCGAAGAAAAGCGGCTTGGAGGCGGCTTGGCCCGGCCGCGGGTCCTTTCTTGCCTTTGACACGCGAGCGGGCGGGAGCCGCGGGCCCGCGGGCCATCCCCGTCGGTCCTGCGCCTCGGCCGGCGGAGAGAAAGCCGCGCGGGAGAAGAAAGAAAGGCCGGAGAGGAGCCAGGGCCGGCGGGTGTGTATAAGCGGTGTACGCGCGGCGCGTCCGTCCGCCGGTGAAGAGTTCGGTGACAATGATGGATGAGCGCGCGGCCGGCGTGTGGGTGAGGGGGCCGCCCGCGCGCCCGACGCCGGGGGAGTACAGTCGGCTCGCGCCCGGCTTTCACATGCGCCTCCTCCTCGCGTTATATATCGGCCTCGGGCGCATCTGTGCGCCGCGGCGGCGCCCCCGATCGGCTAATTCCGGCGTATCGGCCTCCCTCCCCCCCGCCATAAGCGAGCCAAGCGTGCGTATACACACGGACGCGTATACAACGGGTGATAAGGTGGGTCCTAATAGGAGGCCCCTTGTCCGCGGCCCCGCCGAGTGTAGGGTTATGCGCGGAGGCCTACGGTCCGGCGGGGCTGCGGCCGAGTCAAGGGTTATAGGCCGGCGGAGGGGCCGAGGGAGAAAGCCGGCCATAAATCTTGCCATCGTCGGGGGACGACTCATTCACGCCACTTCACTTTCCGCCCGATATTCAGTGAAAGAGATCCCGGGCCTGCGGACCGAGTGGCCGGGACGGGGCCGGCCCGAGGGGAGGACCGCCTGCGCCCGCCTTCCACAATGATAACGCGCGCCCGATATAGTTACCGGGGGAGCGGCTATATAAGCGCCTCTGCAAGAAGATATACTTCCCCCGGCGATGCTCCTCCGAATTAGGATCCTCCTCGAGGGGGCCCCTCTTCCTCGGCCGAGGCTCCACGGCCGACTTCACGCGATTGACTCCGCGGCCTCGCGCGTTACGCCTGCGCCCTTCAATAAAAAAAAATAAATAAATCCATCCCTCCCGCCGCCACGCGCGATCCCCGTGTATAAATCACCTATCGGCCTACCGCATTTACCGGCCGATTCTTCGGTTATTATATTGCGCGCTAACGAGGGATCGCGCGATACGCGTATCCGCGGCCGGTCGTTTATTACACGCGCGGAGCGGCGGCCCGCTAGCTCCGGCCGCGTTCGCACCGGGGAATCAGCATCGCGGCCGGCGCGCCTTTTTTTTTTTCTTGTATATATCACTCGCTCTTTCAGCGGGCCGATTCACAGCGCTAATGCGCTATCAATTAGCCGGGTTAACGAACACACAGCCCCGGGGGGGCTGGACGCGGCCACTTCAGCGCTAATCGTAACGCCGGGGTCTATTGCGTCAGCGCGCGCGGGAAGAAAAATCAGGGGCCCGCGGACAAAGGGTCCGTTCCGCCTTTTCGAGTATATGTATATATATATATATATAGGTACATGTGTACACGTATGATCGGCCTTCGGGGGCGAATATAATCACTCACCGGGCGAGGAGCCGGGGTTCGGATGGGGCGCACCTGCGGGCCCTTAATTAAAGGGCCCCGGGCGCCCGGCGGAGAAATGCTGTTAACGCTTAAACGTTATAACGACTGCAGAGCGGCGCGGAGGCCCAGCCGAGCGACAGGTACATATATACGCTTTTTGAGGCCCCGGTTTGTCATGGCTCGCATGATAGATCACGCGGGAGGAGCTCCGAGCCTCGCGGCCGATAGTCGTTACACAGGGGCGCACCCGCGGAAAACCTAACCCATCGGACATGCATCGCGTTGGCAAGGAGCCGCGGAGGTCCGGGGGTACACGTGTACCTAGACCGGGGGAATGATACCGGGGCGCGCGCGCCGCCCCCGGAATGACAAGTGGCCGGCGGACACGTGAGCGGCCAGTCCGGCAATATCCCGCCCGCGGCCCTGCCCCCCGGCTATGGCTTTCTATTCTTTATCGGGGCTCCGGTGATTGCGCCATTGCCAACCCACCGGAGGATCGAGCGGCCGCGCGCGATTTATCGCGCCGACAAATTCCCCGGCACGCCTGTCCTGCCCCCGGGCGATCCTCGACATTCCTCCTCGTACGCGGCCTGCGAAACCTCGAGTGCTGCCGTTCACCGCTGCGCGCCCGCAGAAGGAAGCGGCTGTCATTGCCATCCTCGTCCGCAGCTTATAAGTACAACTGACACCGTTTGCGCGACAAGAAAGTATAATTTATTTAAGGTATCCGTCATTTGTTTACGCAATACGAGCATGTGAATTATGACGGATTATAGAATATGCCTTGGTGTCGGAACCCTTGTAAAATCGGCCGATCATAGAATAAATGCATAAATCGCAACAAGTGACTCGGCAGTCCTTCCATATGTATACACACGGCTAGTATTGAAAACGATCGAAGGGGCCCTTGTACTCGTTATTTACAAGGCGGATGCTCCTGGTGAATCGGGCGTAATAGAGGGAGAAAACGGACGCGCTGGAACGCGAGGAGGATAGGATTAAAGGAGGTTGAAAGCGAGCCGGCAGCGGGCGGGAAAAGAGCCTCTAATGAAATACCGGCCGAGCGTACACAGGAGCGGCGTCGAAGGGCCGCCGGCAGGCCATCGGCTCTTCCTCTCTTTTGATTATTTTTTTTCTTTTTTTTTTCGCGACAACAATCGGCGCGCGCCTCCGCGGCCGATGATGCATCGATCGCGGATGACCTTGTATCTCGGATCCGTTATGCATTCTTACAGCTTGTTCGGGTTGCGTCGCGTCGCGGGGGCCGCGAGCCGCCGCCGCCGCCACCGGGGCAAATGACTAATGATGCCCGGGCGGCGGCGCGCATATACCGGGGCGCAAAGTGAAGCGCGGGGGCCCATTGATTCGTGGGATGCATAAGTGACACGTCTATCGGCTACCGAGAGCCACCAGTCATGCTGAGGTTTTAACTCCGCGCCAAGCGCCGAGGTGAAGCCCCCCGAAACTCGACCTGCCGCCCGAGCGAGACAGAGCGCCGCGCGGGGATGATAAACGGCCCCCAAGCGCTGTATGTATATATACGTACGCCAACGGGAGCTTATCCCACTGTTATCGCCCGGCCCGCGACTCCCAGCGGCGCTTCGGTTTTTCTCCCCCGCGAGGAGCCCGGACCTACCTGGCGGACCTACCTGGCCCCGCGCGACCTGGGCCTCCAACCCCCCCGCGTAAATGCAGCTCCCCCCGAAGGAGGCGCGTATATCAGTGCGGTAGTCCTGTAATCGGATCCCGTGAGAGAGAGAGAGTCAGGCGATTAGCCGAGGGCGTCAAGCCGGCCTCGCGTTCCCGGCGGGCGCACAAAGAGAGCCGCCGAGGAATTAGTCGAGTATAACAGACTCCCGTCCTCCCGGCCGTTCGATCCATCAGGTCTAATGCCGGCCGCGTACGCCGGCCCCCGAGCAGCCGGCCGATGAGTCTCCCCCGCGGCCGTAATGCCTCCCCGTGGCACGAGTCCTCCCCCGCCACGCGCCCCCGGGGGCATTAATCATTATCCGTAAAACAATATAGATAATTAATACGGGCCGCTTGGAGATAATTGGAAACCGCGGGCGCGTGCGCCGAGGCTCCGCCGGAGACAGGGCCGCGCGCCGCGTATATATACCGTATATATACAAGAGCCCGGCGAGGCGCGCCGGCCTTATGCTCGATCTATCATCCCCGCGCCACTCGTATAAATGTTATATGGGAGATTCATGTGTACCGCCGCTTGAGCTCGCGCGCGATTTATAAGATTAACCGCGAGCCATGATTTCATCGCCGGCCTGCGAGCTGTGCGCAATTATTATTGCCCCCTTGGGCCGAGCCGAAGCCAGCCGCGCATTCGTCATTCTTTTTCTACGTCTTTCTTCGTCGCTATTGGAAAAGCCGGTGGACTTTCAACTGAAACCTGTTCAAAAGGACTGCCGCGCCTCGACAAAGACTGTTTCCCTGTTTCGAGCACTAATGCCTTTCTCTTATGTTTTGACAGCTATTCTGATTAACAGAATGAAAAACTCATTAAGCAAATTTATCTCGAAATTTATCGAATCAAGCGCGCACATGAAAAATCAGTTTTCGTAATAGGATATCCTTTCGATTTATTATTCTTCCTAATTGCAATCGCGCATCTATCTATCAATATTTAATTTTCATGAAATTATTCATACCGGATCTTGTTAATACCTTCCATAAACAATTAAATATCATGCATCTAAAATTTTAATATTCCACATCATGTCAATATACTCCGAATGAATAATACATTCAAAGCAAATCTTCAAGTAATTTTCTTGCATATATTATAGATAAGCATAAAAGAACATATAATTACAGTAGAAAAGAAATTAATCAAAGTAAAAATTACTAAAAATTAATATACAGAAACATTATCCAATTCGAAATAGAATGCGAGCAATATTAAAACGTTACAAGATCCAATCAACATCTCAATTTCTCCATCCATGATCCGAAAATTGGGCCGAGACACCACCATTGGAAAGATTAATGTTCGCACTAATTAGTCTTAGGGTCTCGGCAGACGTGAGTCTTTCACCATTATAGTTGTCACGTGATTTTTGTGATGACAAATAGTATTGAGACTAAATGAAACTAATATTAATTTTTTGGTTATTCAAGTATTTACAGCAGGTTGCACGGGTTATATTCAATTATTTCAAAACACTATTTTACTTAAAAACGTTATATATTTATTACATAAATGTTTCTTTCTTAACTCGTTATTTATATAATACCAAATAGTTCATTTTTAATAAAAGTTTTTGGATATAAAAAATAGTAATAATTTTTTAGATTAAAAGAAACAAAAACTAAACTATGTATTGTAAAATTAAAAGGACGTTAAGCAGGATAAAATGTGTCTATCGATAAGGTAGGAAGATTGATCTAAACGTGGTTATCAGTCAAGAATACGAGGTTTGTTTACGTGCGTGTTAACATGGCGTCGCCCTGTCTTATCCTTCCCCTTCTCCACCGAGCGAAATGGTTGATTTATAGGCGGAGCATCTGACAGTAGACTACACCCCCAACCTTCCCAGCTGTTTCATGGAGGGAGCGTAAATCACGTG
Source organism: Sycophaga agraensis (assembly GCA_018906755.1). Classification (NCBI taxonomy): domain Eukaryota; kingdom Metazoa; phylum Arthropoda; class Insecta; order Hymenoptera; family Pteromalidae; genus Sycophaga; species Sycophaga agraensis. The sequence continues at coordinate 1,359,083 of JACCIE010000015.1, read as the reverse complement.
TCAGCGATCATAGCTCCACCTGTAGAAAGTTTTGCAAACTTATTCAAGGCTATAGTACGGTCACGATACATGTGTTCATTTTTAGTCAGTTTTGTATCAGTCGATGGTAAAGTAGATTTTCATATTATCCACATTTGATGTTTGGAAAATCGTTTTTTCTGAGAACGATAAGTTAGTAAGCAGTTCTACCGTTTCTTGTTAAGATAAATTTCAAGCTGTTATCATCGTTAAATAAAACTAAATGGATTTAGTACTATTTTCAGACATTAGAGTTCACTCGCTCTCTCCTTATCAAGAATAAACAAGAAAATGGTAGCAAACGTTACACTGAAATAAACCTAGACAAAACTAGGTTTCTAAAACAATTGCAATATTAGTAACAATTATATTTTGATTTTACTTCAGCTAAAAAGTACGCGACCATCGGCGTCAACCTACAGAAAAATATCTATTTCATGACCAAGTGAATTATGTAACAATAATGACAAATATAAAAAAAATTTTATGAACCAATTCGAAAAGCTTCATTTGTAATCTCAGTCGTATTTTTAATTGAATTATCAGTAGTTTCTCCGAGAGCATCGATGTTCGGAAAAAACGTGATTCGGATGAGTACGGGCTTAATAAACTTAGAAGTCTGCTACATGGGAAAAAATGTTTCGGCGAAGAACAAGTAGCAGGGCTGAGGGCGTTGGAGACCGGGGGAAAATCCAATTAACAAGACGATAGGGGCGCGCTTCGGATAATTTCGGAAATTATCCGCGGATCAATCAACGTAAGAGGCTGGGCGAACGCGTGAAGGTCAACACAGAATTGACCAGGGCCAATCTCTAGGATCAGCTCTCCTCTAATAGAAACTTCAGCTCCAGGGGACTGGCAGCATCTGCGAGGAGCGCGCGAACCCCGCAGCCGCCCCCCCCCCCTCCCTCTCGCCCGTTCCCTTTCTAGGCTCGGCAAGGAGCGGGGAAAAAAGATATCCCGCGCCCGTTGTTGACGCCCGAAACGTCCCGCGATCGATCTTCGTCAGACTTGATTTCTGCAGCGCTACACAATCGTCCAACAAATAGAATCGTACGGCAGGACGTCCGAGCTGTCGCTGCCGCTCGCGCTTTCCAAAGGATATGTCCCCGGCGAGGGCGATCGCTTTTCCTTGTCAACGCGCGCGGCATTGTGCCCGGGGAAAATGCCCCGGCGGCGGCCGGCCCTCGAATTTAGAGATCAAGAGGCCGGCGGTAGCCCTCGCGCGATCCGCGCGCTCGCACCGATTACGGAGCGCGGAGCCCATACATACATGTATATATATATCTGCACGCGCGCGCGCGCCGGCAGAGGAGAGAGTTTATCGAGGCGAGAGATCGGCCGAGGTCCCGAGCGCCACCGCCGCCGTATATGATTGATACTCCGTTCCGGTATTGTTAGCACGTGTATTTACCGACGTACGCGGCCCGCGTCCCGACTGCCGGCCGGACGTTTTAATTAAAACGTATATATGCCCGCGGGCCGGGCTCTGTGCGCATCGCTCTGGCGATTTGTCGCCGCTCGCCCGGCCTCCGCGGCTACCGATCATATACCGATACCGCGACGAAGGTACCTCCCCCCGAAGGCGTGAACGCCCACGCGCACGCTGGTAACGTATACAACCGCTGCGCGTGCATCAAAGCGCGCTTGTGCGATGCAGAGCCAGCGACGTTGACCGGTCAATCGGCAGGGCGGATTGAGCCGTCGGCCAGGAGGCGGCCTCGCCGGGGCACGCTAGGGTTCTCCGGGCGCGTGTGCGTGCGGAGGCCGCGCTTCGGCGGCGGGGCGGGCGCACGCACACGCGGCCGGGCCCCCGGGAGGAAGCGGTGGCAGCTCGCCAGAAGAATGTCATAGCTAGTTGTTTCTGGGCAGGAGGGAGGAGGCCTGACACCTCCATGATGGATAGCTGCCGGCGGGCGTCGATCGCGCGGGGCCCCGCTGCTCCCGTCGGACACCGTCGCCTCGGCCGCGCGTGCACACGCCATATATACATGTATACATGTACACGCCGGCGAATGGACGCGGCCGCTCCTCCGGAGGGCCGGGACTTTTCTCGCGAACCGAGGATGTCCCTCCCCCTCGGCCAACTGCGCCTGCGCGCGCTGATCGGCAGATCGGCCCGGCTGCCTTCGTGCGATCGTTATTGTTTCTGACGTCTCTGTTCCTTGGCTTCTCCCTTGGATTTCACTCGGTCGGGCCCGCGGGTAATTTGGGAGTCGCGCCTTATACCCCGCGCGTATGAATTATTCATGCACGGCTCTTTTGCAACGTCCCGCCGCGCGCTCTCGGGAAAAAGCTCCCGGAGTACTTTTCCGGTCGAGAATTAGCTACGGCACCCCCATACATTTTTATGGCTATTCTTTTCTGCAAGGACGAAGCAGATGGAGAATTGCAAAACAGCTGTCTTTCACGCCGCCAACATGGCGTTCGTGCCAGTCTTTCCTGCGATCGCGTTTCAAGTATTCGCATACATACTACCGGATTCCGATACAGTTAAGATTTCAACTGAATTAAACTGTTATTCTGGCTGTCTATTAACAATCGCCTACAATTCATTAAAAAAAATTATATTTAATTTGCTACGTAAATGTGTTTTTGCATATAAATAATTAATAATTGTATGATGTGAATTTTCTGACGCCATAAAAATTGCACGTGACATTTGTGTACGAAACAGTTTTTAATCAAGAAGTAATCGATTTTTGTTTATACATTTTATCACTAATCTCTAGTAGTGTACCATACACATCGCCTTTCTGGTAAACAAATTGCAGGCTAAATTATCGACTTCAATGTTAGATTCAGGGTTAGTACTTATAAGTATATTTCTTTGCACGTATATAAATATATTTTTATAAATTATTACGCTACATAAATGTATATGATTCACATTGAATTATGCAATAAGAAATTATTCGTATACAAACCACTTAAAACAAAAAAATGTATGATTTGCATTAATAAGAGCTTAATAACAATTGAGCATGGTAGCCTGCTTTTCATTTTGGTAATGTATAAAAAAATGACATTGTTATATAGATTTTCATTGCAAATAAAAACTTTGATCATTGATTTAACCCAGTCTCCGTTCCCCGATTGATTCATAATTAATACTTGAACAACAATTTTGGAATAATTAATTTACTATAAGTGTAAGGCAATATAAATTTAAAGGTTTATAAGGCTAAACTAATTATTTAATCATTAACTAATAAGTTACAAGAAAAATCACACTTACAGTAAAATCATAGCTACTTCTGTGTGTTATTCACTAAAAAAGTTTATTTTATTCATTGAGGCATTATAATGTATGCACTAGCAGCTTACCTGTAATGATTAGATAGTTAATCTAATATTTGTGCTACATTCTATTGAGAATCCAGCTGATTATCAGCTCAAAGATTGGTTTCTAGGTTACAGATGAAGGGTAGCAGTTCAGTCATCCCTCTTTGGTTAGCTCAGCATGATGTCCAAGGTAGTCCATGAGAGAGTTGTGGTAGTAATACAGAAACGATCAGTTTTATCATGAACCTTATTTCTTTCTATCACAAACTTTAGTTTCTTTTTATGTGACTACAGCAAATATGAGTGTCTTTACTTATATATTTATTATAGAAATTTGGGCCAAACTCTAGCATCAACAGTCTTTCTTTTAGAAAATTAGGACAATAAATTGTAATAATTATATCAGCTTAAGCTGAACGCGTATATCGTAATTGAAAAATGATTATTTTCATAAAATTTACACATATATAAATTATTTATGTTACCCATAAACAATTTTTTAGAATGTAATGAAATAAATGCGTAGAATTAAATTAAAGTCCAATACAAATAAGCATTATATTTTATGATGTAAACATATGCATTTGTTAAAAAGATTTAACTCTATTTTATAATTATTCATCGTTTTTTATGGAAGGTATAATTTTTTCGTACGTGATTCACTTTTGTTTGAAGTTGCTATAATTAATACAGTATTTGATATTCAAATGTGCAATATTAAGGTTCCAAATGTTTGTCTGAAAAAATCGCAATCAATCATCAGATTAAACGAACGATTATCTCGTACATTGCAATAAAAACAAATTTTTTAAGAATTTTGCTAATCGTACGTGATATAGATTTTAACATGTTTAAATGTAGAATCAATTCGTTTAAAACAAAATTTTAAAAATCATTATAATACACTATTAAAGTTTTTAATTTGTATTTAGTAATTGTTAAATTATCTTCGACTACATAATATGAACTCTTTGACATTTATATTTCATTTCATGATCCCATTCATCAGTTAGATTAGTGTTTACTTTATACACCTCGTAATTGCTAATACCGTTTTGATTTTAACCATATATTCTATAAGAAATATTAAAGTAAACAAACGTATTTGTATTAATATAAATATGTTCAATATTATAAAATGTACTTATTGATTTATTCAAAATATCGCAAGAAAAATAAATATAGAACATTAAATATACAAGCAAAATCATTAAATAAATGAATATGATGTAAAACAAAATGTTTAAAACCACTGAGTTATAACTTATAACCAAATCCAGATCAAAAATTTCTGTATACCATTGGCAATAACCGAATTGGAAACCGCAAAACTTCATTATATAGCTTTTCCTCTTGTGTTCTGTTGAATAAACTTAATACTCTAAATTGTTTGCATACAATTAATGTACAATAAAAAATACGTTTTTATTTCATCCAATAGTACTAGGAGAATACCTCAATTATCATTTTGTCCTTGTCTTTCTTAAAGAACTCGCGTATACATTGACTCTTTGATAAGCAGTCCAGTTCTTCTCTTTAGAATCTACTAGAGCTCGGCGCCATTCCGTGCGTGAACTCACGCTGTTTCGCCAATTCTCGTTTTGCTATTACTCTCGAATTCTTGGAAATCTTTTACATTAAACGACTAATTCATTCAAACCGTCACGTGTGCCTCGGCAAAAATTCAAACAAAACATAAGTTACACACAAAACTAATGAATCAACAGATAATGGAAGTATTTTCTTACCTTCACAAAATATAATCATGTAAGAAAAGGACTCAACGCTCTGTGAACTGTTGTAAATTGTCCTCTATATTTTTATAACCATGCGCATATTATAATTATCTATCGAAAAAATAAAATTCGATAATGTAGTACATTGTTAGATGTTGCTCCTCGTGTTACTCTGTATATATAGTATGCTTCATCGAAAATAAGTTCTAGCATAATCCTCATGGCTAGAGATATTTATATTTTATGTATGATAATCCATATATATAACATTTTATTTTAAATTAAGTTTTTAAAAATATATTTTAGTATCTTATGATAATGTCTATTATAGCGTTAATATTGTTGGGAAAACAATATGCAGGACATAAAACAATACATCTTATACATTCTTAAAACTATACAAATAATAAAATATACATTAATATACTAGATTTTAATAAAATAATGATAAAATTTAGTATCTTAATTTTAATATCTTCGATTTGATCAGTCTGGTACCATTTTAGTGAAGAGTGTGGTAAAAATTATACAACATTTCTGTCAATATAAAGACATCATTTTATACTTTTGATGATTTTATATAAAGAAGTATAGATTTTTATGTATATTTCAGATTTAATAAAAAAAATAAAGATGTTACATAGATAATAGTATTATGGATTTACACAGAAGTATGGGCAGTCAGTGTTTGAAAAGTTCATTTGCCAATTCTCCAGTAGACAACTTAGTTTTTCGTTTCGAATGAAGACTTACTGTTGACTTTTTGGCTTTCCACTGCTGTTCGCCTCTTTGAAAAACTCTCGAGACCCATGAATTCTTAAATTTAAATTACGTTTTTCGGCAGTCGACAAAAAGCATCAAAGAGTGTAGAGAAAATAAAAGGACGAGCGAGGAGAAAGAGCGAGCGAGAGAGACAGTAGTTGGGCGTTGCAGAACGAAACTGGCGACGGGAGCGTGCTAATGGCTACTGACGTTCAGTTTTGATGGATCGGGTACCAGCTCGCACGAATAAAGAGCGGCCGGGCGAGGGGTGGGCGAGTAGCTCTTTTTCGCTCTAAACTCGAAACACGCGGTACGCTCTTCATGTGTGTACATATATATCACGCTGCGCCCATAATGCGCGTTAGGCCCCGGCCAGTGGGATGCGCCCGAAGGACCTCGTGGTATTACTTCTTTTTTTTTTTTGTCCGGGGGAAAATGGCGAATTACAGGCGGGCCGAGGGCCATGGCGCTTACACGCACATCTCCCCACGGCGAACCTCTCCCCATATCCGTAGCTGTACATATATATACGTATACATCTCCGGCGTAAAACTACGCCCGCAGATATATATAGCGGCACGGCTCGTTGTCCTCTTGTCCAAGTTGACGTATCTGTCCCCAAGGATTGGCTCTGGGCCGAGCCCGCCCGAATCCATGTATACGTGCGTGCATATATACATACATATAGCGCGAGCGCGTGTGCGGCCAAATTCTATAGATAAACATTGTGCGCGTTAACACGGGGCGAGACCGCCGTGGTTTACGCGCGGCTTTACAGTTTATTTAATAATCTTTCACGCCTCGAGCCCTGTTCAGCGATTATTTCAGGACAAATTTTCCTTTCGGCTTGCCGCGGCCCCCATATACAGCCCCGCACTGGCTGAGTCATTTTCATATATTGAACGCATGACGCGCGAACCAGGAAATGGCGTATACATTCGATTTTATAGAGCCTGGCCGAGTGATTGATAGCGTGCGAGAGAGGCACTCGAAGCGTCGATCAGTCGGCTCGCGCTGCTACTGCATTATTTTAAGATTTGATTTGACGCGCGGGTGCATTATTCCCTCCTTAAATATTCAACGTGAGAATCAATGACGCTTTAAAAGAGCATTATTAGTATCATCGCGATTTTATACTTCAAAGCCTATCACTCTTTCTTTATTTGTCTATTACAACCATCGCTCGTGTAAATACCGCGTCACGACGTTATAACTATCGGTGTACAGAAGCTTATACAATTATCAGCTACTAATTCTGCGACGTACTCGCGGCTTGTGTCTGATAAAATATTGACTTTATCACTTATTTTAATAAATTTAATCCGCCATTTTTTAAATACAGGATTCGGTTACTTGTGTGTATTCATTTTTCAAACATTTGTGTTAGATTTTTATTTTATTGTTAAATCTTTTAGATTTTAATTATAGGATTAAAATAACTTTAACATTGAGTAACATTCGTGTGTCGTATATACATTCTAATTTGATCTTCGAGCGCAATTCTCGTCCTTAAGTTTACTTCTCAAAGTGTTTTATTTACGAAGGATAAACTGATGTAAAAATTAAAAGAGGAATAGATTAACCATACATTCAACCGTGCGAGTCTTGTGAAAGCCCGGGTACGGTGAGCAACGCCGAGAAAAAACTTCACGAGCAGCAAGAAGAGCGGGCATATCCGAGGCTCGCGCAGCCTCCGGCGCGCGTGTTGTTTCTCAGGACGAAAGCGCCCGTGACTGGGAATACGAATCCTTGGGGAGGCCCGAGCTCTCGCACAAAGTGTACGCAGCCGTGTAAGGAGCGGGCGCAACTCCCCAGAGATCTCGGACTTACCTGCGGTCCTCCGGGGCCCGCCGCGGTGGCACCGCTATACACGCGGGAGGCTCAACCGTGGCCTACTCTGCCCCCGCGGCCCGTAAGCTTTTCGGGAAAAAAAGCGGCATTCTTTCGTTATCGACCGGTGCGTCCTACCGTCCTCACTGTGTACACGCATACATTTGAGAAGGACGATGCTTCAAATCTATATGCACATAATTAATCATTGACTTTTAAAGGCCGAGATTCTTGTTGTGGCTCCGAGATAAGTACGAGAGGGGGCCGGAAGGTATCGGGGTGCTATTGGCAAAAAATCAACGGCTTTGGAGACCCTTGCGGTGGTCCCTATACCCGGATACTCGCCGTTATCTCTCTACGTATCAACGTTCTCTGTGCATTACCTTAATTTGCATGGCTTTTTACTACACTGTTGTTATAATTGCTATTATTAATGAATTCAAAGCCAGTTGTGAAAAATTTTAGACGTATGATATGTTCAATTTATCATTGCGAGAGCCTTCTTTCTAAATAACCTGTTCCGAGCAGTCACTGTAGCGGATAAATATTGCAGCGAGCAATTAACGTGTACAGGAAAATGAAATAATTATGTTGTGCGAATTAGAAAAATCTAAAACTTTTAAAGTATCATTCTAAAATGTCAATGTCACTTAAATTTAATAAATGATTCTAATTTTAATTTCCATAAAGTTGCATCTGCAATTCTAGCTTAAAATTAGTTAGATAGTTAAATAGAATTTTGGAATTACAATTTCATGATTTACGTGATTTTTTATAGTGTGGGCGCGATATGGCGATATGCACAAAATATAATGTTATGCAATTCATTAAATATTCCTTTTTGCAAATTCTGATTTATTAAAAAAGAAATTTCGAAATGCATAAACAGATTTTAAATAATAACAATTTTTTATGGTGTTTCAGTTCTATACCCATAAATGTAAGTAAAATATATTTTTAAATTATACAGAAGACTTTCTGTAAATAAAATTTGTGAGTGACGTATCAAAATAATTACTTTTCAAATTGTTTAATTAGACTTTATTCGTTAATAATAAGTTGACGTTCAACCTACATTTCATTAAACGAATGACATTAAGGCGGTTTAAAAGTATATCTGTAACAAACATATATTATTTAAAAAAAATAAATTTTGTTATAAAATATTTTAATGTTTCACATATACGCTAACTAAATATGTGTATCTTTACTCTGGTATATAAATTATTCAAAATATTTGATTATATTTTGAAAAATAGCTTTTTTTAGTTCCATCATAGGAACATAAGAGTTGTGAAAAATTCAAAAAAATTGATATGATTTTCAAAATGAAATAAATAATTTAAAAGACTTTGTACTCTTAGAATACTCACATTGAATCTTCTTAAAATATGGTTCAAAAAATAGTACATATAACTCCATACAAGCATTATTTTTATACTCATAAGTTTTAAGATTCAACTGTTTAAATAAACATTTATTAATTAAAAAAAGTAATAACTGCATACAAACCTCTAAACAAGGTTTCAATAAGTTTATTAGTTAATCTTCTAATAAACTTCTAATTTTTATACATAACCTATAATTTTTTTTAATATTGGATTCAATAAAAATATAATTTCAGTTTTAAATAGTAATTTTGACTATCGAAATTATAAAAATGAACGTACTTGTAAAATGTAAATAAAATCTAATTTTTAAATATGAAAAATAATATATTTTATTGCAAATAAACTTGCAAGTAACATTTTTTAATTAAATAATATCACGTATTTAATAAAATTATACAGACAATAACACAAAAAATTCGTTACAATTTAAAAATGTTTATTCATTGATATATAACTGCACTTGATACTCTCAATAAACTCTCCATATTTATTCAATTAGCCAGTGCACATAATTATCATATTTTATTTAACCAGTACTTATTACATCATAAATTATTTGCAATCAAATGTTATGGATCAATAATGGACCAGAAATTTTCACGATATTGCAGAAAATATATGTTATTAATTTATAAAGATATTTTACTCCAATTGTTATTTTTTAACTATTTGTTTTGAAAAATCAATATTTTTTGGGTTTGTGCAATATGAAATTTAAAAGCTAATTTATTACGAATTTAAATATTATCTAATCGAAACTTTCAAATTTATGCACATACAAATATTAATTTAATAGATTTCCAGAAAATATACATACATAGAAATTAAGCTAACAATTAATTAAAATTTTACATAAAATATATAAATATTTTGAAATTTCCGGAATTAATGTCAAGAATTAAGGTGAAATTAACATACAAATTTTTTATTGTTAGAAAAAATGATAAATTTTTGTAGTATAGAATACAGATATAGAAAATAGCCCGAAAACTAATTAATTCTTCTATCTGAACATACAACACATATGAAATATAATTGTAAGTACAGAAGCACTAGTGATATGATTATAGAAGTAAGTTTAAATAACGCTCACCGTTGAACTATCAAGCAGTGCATGAAATAAATAAAAAAATTATCTGAAACCGGATTATCTTGCCCATCCGGTGCAAACTTTCTCGTGTGACTCTGCGAAGAATTAATTAGCATCGAAGATTGACAGACGCTTGCATATATGCTTGAAGGAAATCGAGATTGTGAGCCCAGTTCGATTCGTACACGAAACAACCTATCTGTGATCTGACCCACTGAAGATTCCGAGTGAACACGTGAAATCTTTCATGGCAAGTAGCTGACATGATTACAAAAAAATATATTCCAACAATAATTTTTACCCATTATAAAATGAAAGACCAACAATTTACTACGAATGTTCTAATATTTTGTTATTAAGATGTTTGAAATAATATATAATAAATGCTTATATATATGTATACATAATTCATTCTTGAACCGATTAGTACTTGAAAATTAAAGCTTAAACAATAGATAAATACAGGTTAAGTGTACAACTGTTTGCATGGATTGAGAAATATAAAAAATGGATAGAATTTTGCCTGTAGTCTTTTAAGTTTAATTAAAGTATCGTGACTAAATTATTCAAATTACAAATTTCATTACATTTGAAATGTATACTATTTTTATAATCTAACAAATTATTTCATAAACAGAAATAGCATACAAACTTCTAGCATATCGCAAATTTTAAGTCCGACAGAAGTTTGTTGAAAATTTCATAAATAATTTAATCTTTTAATCCTTAAATATATATTGTAATGTGTACTTAGAAATACATTTAAAATAAAATTTAAATTGTTTACTTTCTTATTATAAATTGATTGTTATTTAAAAAATCTGATATAACATACAAAACGAGACTGTAATATTAATTTACTTCACAATATATCCACATTTATTGTAATATTTATAAGATATCGAAAAACATATAATAGATAAAAGTCTTCACCATAGCAGATGCAAATACACTACTTATACAAAAATAAAAAATATTCATAAATCTTTAGGAATATAATGCAATGTTACAGCGTTCTAAAATCTCATCAAACAGCAATTTAAAGATTTGTTTAGAAAAAATACAATTTAATCTACTAGAAGCATATATAGTGTGTCAAAACTACGTTTTAATTTTTTTATAATTTAAATTATAAATATTATTAAAATGTTATCATTTATATACTTTTTTGTGTTAATTAATTGTTTATATTTGAATATCATCTGCTGTGATAAAAATAAAAGCCACACCCGAGAAGCTCATACAATATTTACATTTTAAGCTTTAAAGCTTAAAGAGTCATTATACGGTTTAAGCTAAACTGTACACTATAAATCAAAATTAAAAAAATGAGATAAGTCTAAGAACTCTATTTGAAATAATGTACACCTTCGGTTAAAATATTAATTATTCTGAATGAAATTATTGAAACTTATATTACTATTTATATTATGTGAATAACTATGCTACAGAAATATAAAATTTTTATGCTAATTTTTATGTATTTGTCGGGCTGGGAGGGTATCGGTTAATACATGGATGTACTTAAAAAAAAAGGAAACGTAAGATATAATGATATATCGATATTTCTTATTGCATGCATAACATTTCAACGTCATAAATCTGTCAGATGTGTATAAATGTCTTGCCTCTCTCCGCGGTTCTATTACACCTGCGGAAACGAGCGAAAAATCGGATTGAACGTACAACCTCAAAGGAGAGCTCTCGAGGCGATACTGGAAGTTGATATCCAGACGGGTGATTGTATTGTACGCGCATGTATATATGTGATGGAGGAGCTGCAGAAGGAGTGTTATCTCGGCGAGGCTGGAGTGGGATATAATATAATATACATATATATATATACGTATAGAGGAGCGGGCAGGAGGATCTCGCGCGAGCGCGCGGCATTTCGGGCGCGTGTAGCCCGGTTACACGGGCCCCCGGCTCGCACGGGGCAATAAAGCCAGAGGAAAGGAAGATGAGAAGCGGGATGACACGGCTGGAGAAAATGACAGGTACACGGCTCGTCGTCGGAGTCGAAGGAGCCCCGGCCACTGATATCGCGGCCTCGTATCTGACATACAACCCCGAAGTCGATCCCCAGACTGTCCCTCCTCTCCTCCTTTCGAGCGTGTGCGTGCGTGCCTCCGAGGCGTCTCTCTCCCGTCCTCCTCGTCCGCCTGCCAATATGCCCGCCTGTCAACACACGCTGCATTCAATTATAAACTCCCGGCCGAGTCCTCGCTGTGCCTGTTTAATGACGCGGAAATCCACGGCCCCATGAGAGCGAGAGAGTCGGGGAGAGGCGATCGGGCCCCTGCGCGCCCCCGGGGAAATCCCTAGATACTTGACCTTTTGCCTTATCTACTGGCCTCGTCTCGGCAATAGGTATTCCTCGTTCCTTTCTTCCTTATCGTACTTTTGTTGCTCCCTCGCTCCCGATACTCGGCCGAGCGCCTATCTACATATATAGCCATTATTATTCAGCTCTTAGAAGCAAATTTATGTCTTCATTCAACGATTTTCTATCATATTCAGCCAATATAATTAATGCGAGACATAGGCATAAGTGCACGCGCGGAAAAAATCCCGGAATAAATATATATATTTAAAATTTAAATTAAATTTCATTTTCTACAATTTGCATGATCCCGGCTATTTTTCAGAATTATATTCATTTTGTTATATAAAAAGGCACAAGTATTTATTAAAGATTCATAATTTCGAAGCGCACGTTTATAATAACTGGATCATTAATATCCGGATGCTTTATGTACGAGCACTTTGGCGCTGTACCATTGTAAAAGTCGGCAATAAACTATTTTCGAAAAATTCCTATTTTGAAAGTATAACTTTTTCAAAAAAATAACTTATTCCTATGTCAAATATAAAATTAAATTCAATCCACTCTGGTGTCGACGATTGACATTTAGCACGAGACTTGCAAGCGTACTCGTAAAAACGAAAGTTATCGAGGAAAATGCGCACCTTACGTTTCATTAGCGCACTCTCCGATTGCCTGTTAATTTGAATTTCGCGTAAGCGAACGAGTTTAGTTTTTTCCCGGCCGTGCAAACACAGGCGATTGAAATAGCAGCTGCGATACACTCGGCTACTGGTTTTCCTGCCCGTGCAAAGCGAAGCTCGCGGTGGACGTCCGTTGCCCACACACACACGCACGCGCGCGCGCATGTGTACGCACGTAACGAGGCAAAAGAATACCACACGAGTCCAGGGGCTCGTCGCAAAAATGAGGATCGCTTTCGAGTCGCGCGCATTATCTCCGTCCTCGATGATAGACTTTCACTGGAACTATATCGATATTACACGCTCATTTCCCGGGCGCCCGAGGGCCCCCAGAGATATCCTTTAGTGCTTTCGCTAAGTGAAAAGAGAGGAGGAGCGGGGCGCGCGCGCGCCCGCGAAGGAGTCGCGTCTCCCCGGGCGCTTATCTAACACGCCGACGTGTCCCTATCGCCCGCGGGGACTACTGACGAACGCTATCGAGGCGCGGCTTCGGGAGATATATATAATGCTTCCCACACGCGGAACGAGGCTGGCAGGTCCCGCGTCTCCGTGTCACATGGATCACCTTCCGCCTGGATGGCTCCCTGAGAACTCGAAAAAAATCGTGCGCGGCCTCGGGGACGGATACACACGTTAAAGCGCGCCCCGCTCCCGACTAATGAACGGGGAAAAATGATTAACGCGACCCGGCCAGCGCTGTGGAAAGAGGATGCGCGCCCCCTGCCTGGTGTGCGTGCACGCGGGTACACACAGGCGCGCGTGTATGTGTAACCCCGGGCGTAAGAGAATAGGCGCCCCGGATGTCACCCGGACCTCGAGCGACGCGGTTCATTCATTAAAAAACTAGAAACTGGATTCTTTCACTCCTCTCGCCTGGCATAATGGCGCGATGAACAGAATCTTTGAGACACTTAGATTTCAAAACCTGTTTATCCCTCCGCTGGCCGACATATTCGGTAGACGGATTTCGAATATATATTCAGTGTTTATTTTCCTTGGGTGGCGAGCGAATGCGACCGCCAGATAAGTCATCCATTTCCTTTGGAATTATTATATAAAGAAGCGCCTGCTTTAATTAAAAACAATTTTTATGCCCTTTTCTCTACGTATATATAACATGAAGTGTACACGCGCGCGCACCAACTGTCGAGCCGATAGCAAAATCTTTATTACCGAGAAAAATACCAATATTGAATCTGGTGAAACTATCTATGCAAATTTTCATTTTTTTGCCTTAACTTTTATTCCATTCTTTTTTCTTTTTCCCGCGTACTCTTATTTTGCTACTCGCGGACAGATATTTGTGTTGAAATGCTCTGATAAAAGTGTAATAACCTGTGTAAAATACTAATAAAACTCCAGCCCCGTGCATTTAGAGTAAAAAAGAATTTTTAAATCAATTTAATTTAACTCTTTCCGTCGTGGTGGGTCTGTCGATGATCTACCTCTTCAGTTCTACTTTTTAGTTATTTTACAGTTCTTTTTCTACCGTGTAAGGAATTATTTTTTCCGAATAAAATAAATCTAGTAACACTTTTAAAAGTGCGTCACCTTAATATCCCGTACAGGTCAGTTATATACGGTACGATTTACTCTTTTTTAACCCATAAATGTTAATCACAATAATCATTATTTTTTGGAAATTATAGTTTGAAAATTTCTTAAATGGTTATTAATAGATGCAAGCTTTTCAAATTGAACGTCTCATAAAATCATCATTTACACAAAAATTTCAGAGAAATTGGTTCGCGATTTTTATGTACATGGCTCAAAGTGTTATATAATTTGCGCAAGCAATTAATACTGAACATCGGGCACGTTTATAATACGTATATATAAAAGTCTGGGCGTGTTAAAAAGTCTAAGAATCCTGAGGTGAACATTCGATAATTTTATCCGTTATCAATAAAATAATAATACATTTCTTCAATCACAGTTTGAGCACGCGATTGCACGAAGATTTTCATCGACAAAGCAAAGCGAATGCTTTTCGAAGGAATTAAAAGGCCTCGCTCTAACAGAACCAATATGCCACGCAGTTGCGAGGGAACCGGGGGAAGGGCGTTTATATATCAGTGGTAATAAAGTTAGCATGTTAATTATGACAAGCTCGTTACCGGCACGTCGCCCGAGATATGAAGTGTTAATAAATGGAGGCGGGCGCGCCGAGGGGTGTTGTGTGCGGCGGCTAACGCGCACGTGGTACCATCCCGTAACTCTCCATTACTCATAAACAAGGTGAACTCGCCGCGCGGGCGCCAGCGACGCCAGTTAATTCGCCTTCGATCTTTTTTTTTTTTCGCCTTCCCTATTATTTCGGTAACACGTGCACGCGTCGCCGCATTCAAAGCGCTCCTTTTAACATCGCATTTACCGAGTTTTCAGAGGCGAAACCGTTCTTGCTGGTCTTTCCTATACACATATTCATTAATTGAATGTAGCATTTTTTCGATTGAGTGGACTTGAAACCGTGAACGATGATTTGAAGGATTTAATCATCGCAGGTTACTATTTCTCTCGTAGAATTTAAAATTCTGTGATGTAAGTATAGGATTTATTATAATTTTATCAAATATCTTTGAAATCTCATTTTATTGGATGGATTTTTTTTTGAAAATATTCCTTATTGGAATTGTGCAAGATATGCAAAATCGATGAATGCATATAGATTGAAATTTATCGGTATTGCATGTACACCTACAAATCTCAAAATAATTTGCATGCTCATTATGGGCTCAATCCTTACAATTAACTATGGACATAAAAAATAATACGCACCTAGGACTATTAAAAGAAGAGACTTTCAAAAAGTGAAACTCTTGAGAAAATTAGTTAAATAAATTTTCGATCCAAATTAATACCGATGAACTCGAGGTCTAATAAATTTAATTTGCCGAAACAGGATTATATTGACTGAACAGTACATATACAGTATTATATTGAAGTGACACATCTAAAAATAAAGCCAGGCAAATGCTTTACACGGGCAATTTATCTATTTCGCCAGACACGAGGAAAAAAATCGAGGTACATTTACGATCGACGTGTACATGCGTAAATTCTCGTTTAAGATCTAACCCGGCACTCGACGAGTAGAGCGCCTAGGAAAAAAAAAAAAGTCCGGCCGAAAGAAACTACCGTTGAAACGCCCGTGAAATCAAAGATCGACGAAAGATTAGCAATAAAAAGAGATATCAGGAGTGGCGATCGACATCGCGATACAAACATTCCATTGTATACCGAGCGGGCTTATCGTCCGCACGGGCCTCGGCTCGGACGATAATAATTGTCGGGCGAAAAAGAAGAAGGAAAAAAAAAAAAGGATTTTCGCCCGCGCCATCGAACACAGATGCACACGGGGCCGCGTGTTGTACGCGCGGGCGCGAGAGCAGAATCGTTCGCACGGTTGAAATCGGAGTCTTTGTTTCCCCGACAGCTCGCTGCCCGCTCTTGAAAAAAGCTCGGAATGTTTACGCGGCTCCCTCCCAGGCTGCAGCCATACGCGCGCAGGGCTTGCATTAAAAAAAAAGAAGGAGCCCCGCCGGCGGAGTCGCACGCACGCGCGGCCCGTGTGTATATATAGCGTAATATATAATCGGCCCTCCCGAGCTGGCGTTTCGTATTTCTTATCGGCCGCTCGATTTCCCCGGGCTTTCCGCGGCTCGTCGGCGGTGGGAGGAGGGCCCGGGAGAGTCCCCTTCAATTATTAACTGCGCAATCTATGGCGGGGCGCGCGGGGCTTATCTCGGCTCTCGAGGAGCAGCCGGCCCGGCATATCGGCCGCAGGGTATAAGCCTAATTACACTTATTCGACATTTACGCCGATAGGGATCGCGCGGGCAGGAGAGGCTTTTCGGGGCGAGTGCCGCCCCTGTCGTGCGCGGGGGTCGCGATGAAACGGCAGTTCGCGCGATCTTTGCAGAGTCACCGCGCGGCCAACGGATGACGGCTGTCCCGGCTGTCCTTGTTTCAGCCGGCCGTCGCCGCCAGCGGCTCGATGTAGGTGTATACGCGCGCGCGTCTACTCGGGATTTCCAGGACTTTTCCCGCGAGCGGCCGAGCGGTTGACGAGCCGCCGCCGGCGCCCGCGAGGGAGAGAGGAAAATCGATGTTGGAAAGTTTGAGCGGCCGCTTTTACTCGCGCGAGTTTTATTCTACTTTCACCCGCGGCTCCCGTTGTTTTGTTATAATGTGCAGGATAAACCCGCGCGCCCACAATTCGGCTGTGCGCGCTTAAGTTATGTTTTTTTATCATTCTCTTCGCGCCAACCAGATTAGTCTTATTATCAGATAATGCACGAGTGCGGATTTATTTGTACTCAAAGCACGAATTTATTTTCGAAGAAATTTACGATAACATTCGAGCTCGCTTCTTTTTTATCTTGCTTCTTTATCGCGCACTTTTTTACAGTATTCCTTTTTTTTTCCTACGATGGCCTTTTCCGCCGAGTCCTATGGAGAAAGCGGAAGAAAACCAAAGGGCCTGCTAATTAAGAACATGACTAGCCCTATAAATGATAATAACCTACGAAGAAATCTTAATCAATTGTTAATAATGTAGCTCTCCTGCATTGACAAAAGTTAACAAGCCAGGAGCCCTGAGCGAGAAATAGTATTAAAGGCTACGCGAATTATTCGCCAATAAATAAATTGAATCATGTATGTAATGTACACTTCAGGTGCATCTAAATCGACAACGAAGGGATTAAACCAGTTTACATAGCTAGAACTTAGCACTTGTTATAGTTTGTTGTATTAATGAATTAGGCATAAACATCTTCTAGATAACGCGCAAATAACATATTTACTATAAAATTGAATTGTTAAATATATTTTTATACTTAACGTGAACATGTTATGTAACTGGTGTAAATTTAACTTGTAAATAAACACAAAAATATAACTGCGTTCTATTAACAAAATACCAAAGTTCTGCCGATAAAATCTGCTGTTGCGTGGATAGTTTTTCAAAAGCCCGTAATTTTCCTATACCCGAGGCCGTAATCATTGGCGAACCGTTGAAGAGCCGATCGGTGAGCAGCCCGTCCGGGAATCGTCCTCCGCTCTTTGCCCGTGCGACTCTTGGTGTTTTACACGCGGATTCGGACAGGGGAAGCGGTGGTCAAAACAAAAGGGCGTTCCCATCGTAACGGCGCACCTAGAGGCGGCCTCCCGGAGACGGACAGGGCGCTCTCGCAACTCGCGGCGCCCCGGTGGCCGATGGCTCCTCCGGCGGCCCCCGCGCACTCGCCCCGGGCGCGTGTTTGTAAATGTATTCGATTACGGCTCGCGGGCGGCTGGGAGCGCGGGACCTCGGCGCCGGGGAGGAAAAGAGAGCGAGGGCCCGGTAGGTGGGGGGTGGGGGACGGCGGCGCGTGCAGTAGTTGGAAGCGGGGCAATCGAGCGGCTCTCGTACGAAATGATTGATGACTCCATTGTGCGGGCTTTCTCGCACCTATATACGTGGCCCTCGGAGGCCGATGTGTACGCCGGCTGCGGGGGCCCCGCCGCCGAAACCCCCGGAATTACGGAAAATGGGAAAATTCAACAGCGCGCCACGGGAAGATCGATCGGCCCCGGCCCGCAGCCCGGGGCCCGCTAGCCGAACCGACGGCCTCGAGATTACCGGGCCGCGCCTGCTGCCGAGGCTGCTGCACTCGGACGCCTCCCCCCCCCACCCCACCACGATGCTAATGCGCCGCCAGAGCTTTTACCCGTGCTCGGATGCTGCGCGCGCCCGTAATGGACGCTCGCGCGACAGTGGCTGCGCGCATGCTCCCGGCCGCGAGCGCTTCCGCGGGACTGTGTGCCCTTCCGCCGCTCGCCAATGGCCTCCGAGTATGGCTTTTTTTTTCATTTATTGGCCTTTCCAATGGTATCAGCCTTGCTATTAAGAACGCTTTTGTTGTTAATTTTTGTAGCTTTTTATAAAAGGATGATCGAGCTACAGGCTAGAGGTTGGGTCCTCTTTCATATGTTTTATGACTGTAAGGAGAGTGGACGTTTAGTTTCGCGGGTTCTTCTACTGATTTACGTTTCTCTTTGCTCTTCAAATTTTTATCAGTACCTCGGGACATGGTTGGTGTCTTCTTAGTTTGCTTCATGTAACTACACTCGGAGTTATGAACAATTTTTATTCGCGCAAGTTAGAACGCCAGCTGTAAAAGCCAGCCCTTATTCTGTTTTTTTTTATATGCCGTGAGAGTTTTTCCTTTCAAACTTTGGTTTACCTTTGTTATCAAAAATTTTCAAAATAATTTTTCTATATAACTTGACAAGAACTCACAGTTTTTCTTCCTTGGCACATTGAAATAGATTTAATATCCGTGCAGGGTATTAAATTTTTCTCATAATCCAAACACTCTCAACAAATCACTAAATATATTAATGTCCCGATATTTAAATTTTAATGCGTGACTCATTGCTTCGTTTAACGCAATACTCTCACCAGTCAATTATGAAGGCGCCTAAATGAAGGTATCATAATAGTTTCGATTCATTTTCCGCATACTTCTTTCTCCGAATTACTTCTATCGGTAAAAACAGTAAGCGCACCTCTTCCATTTTGATTAAAAGGTCAATGCTACCAATACTTTTTATCTATCGCAGACATAGTATTTAAATATCTTATCGAGACGCAAATTTATTCATCAAGATTGGTGAACTGATCGGAATACAACTGCACTAAAAAAAGATTGGTTGATTAAATTAGGTGCATTTACTCTTAACGCATTCGACCACGACCAAGAAATTGTCCCCATCTGCTTAAATTATAAATATAACTGTAACCTGTACACGTCTTTCAATATCTGAAATTTTGTGCAAGTACACAAAGAAAAATAATTAGTAACAGTAGATACCTGAAATGAGTAGCTCATATAATTTACGTATATAGATTAGGGGATAATACATAAACGAAAGAGACGAGTGTGCTGGACTTGAACTTGTGTTTTGTATCTTTGAAGTTAAATACGTTGATCATTCCGTCGCTGCGCCATCCGACGCATCGCACAACGTTGTAAACTATGTCGCTAACAAGCAACATAAATTCGTGATTCATGAAATATATTGTTTTCTCTAAAAATATTATTGATAGCTTATTCACTTCAAATATCTTTATAATCATTTTCAAATATTACTGTTATATATTATTCTACCTTTACAAATTTTTATGTGTCTTCATAAAAATACTTATATTTTAAACGAGCTTATTTGCGCCTAAAGCATAGTTGTAACTTTTTTATTTCGCATACATTGTACATTCTTCCTTTAAATTTAATCTTTATTTTGCACATAGTATTACGTTGACTACAGTACATCTGAATGAAATAATCGTATCTATAAAATTATATTCAAATCAAAATATCCATAAAATATAAAATATTGAACTAAAAATAATGTAACTCAAATTCAGTCTTTATAGATAATACAAAAATTTGATAGACAAATATACTTTTACAGTTGCAATATTAAAAAGTAAATATCTTATAGCATTTATCTATTATAAATATTATAAAAGTACTTAGATTTTAAAAATAAACATTTATATTTCTAATGAGATTGAAATAATATGTGTAATATTTAAATCATACGCGTAATTAATTATGCTGACTCATAACATTTTTGTCATCGCTAAATTTGTAATATATTAATGCATTAATCGCAGCATTGCGTATTATTAACCAAAATTAAATTGATATTTACATTGTTTAAACAAAATTCTTTCTTTATATAAAAGTTTTGGTATAAGGAATTATTAATAAAGTCTCGTAAATTTACTTTTTTATATTTGGTTTTTAATATTTTATCATCTTGATAATATCACGAAATACAGTGTTCGCAGCTGCGGTTACTTCGTATGTTTGCCACTGTACTCAATAATTAAGTATCCTTTAAGCAAAACGGAAAATGTGCAAATTAATATTGTTTCACTGCGCTTATGTAGTTCAATTTCAAGTGTATAGAGTATAATCTGGAATACCTAACTCAATATAATAAAGATCATGTACTACTGGGTAACAGTGACTTACATTCAATATATATGGGTCACTCGTTCCTACATATACATATACCTTCTCAATTGATATATACACGATGCATTGAAAATAACAAAAGAAGCAGAAGAATTGTTTAATTTCTATAGAGAGCGTGGAAAAAAGTCTGCGCAAGGGAAGTCGAAATGGGAAAGAACAGTAGGAAGGTTAAAAGAGCGCGGCAGGGAGGATCGGCGATAGTCGGCCCCAATGAGGCGCAAAATCGGCCCTCCCGGGAGCGGGGATCCCTCCCAGGGTCGTGGTCCCCGTGTATACGCAGATATATAGGCGCGCGGGTGGGGGCGGGGATGGCCGGCTACTCCTCCGCGCGGCCTCCTGACTTTTTAATCCTGGAATAACAGGCGGAGCGGATAATTTTTCGGGCGGCGGAAGAATTCGCCGGTGTTTATCTTCGCGCGGGTGCGCCTGCGGGAGCCAACCTGGGCGTGGGCGGCGGGCAGCGCCCCGCGGTCGCAGGTGAGTGCCGGCTTTCACGGCTATAATGCACCGGCAATTATTGTCCCGGGACAGGGGAGGGCGCGCGGGCCCGAGGGCCAGTCACGTCTTAAACGTACGTCCCGCCGGTGTCCTGTCAGTCAAGGCCGCAGGAGCCCGGTTAGCCCTGCCGCTCCCCGGCCCACTCCTCCCCCCCCCTCCGGATCGGTCTCTGTTTACCGTCCGCGCCGCCGGGGCATAATAGCCGCGGGCCCACCGAGCACGCCTACGCGGCCCCGGGCAAAATGTGGACGGGTACGTCGCATCCGCCGTCGGGTCCCCAGTTCCCCCGGGGGCAAGCCCTGCCGTACTTGTTGCCCGTGGAGTTGAGCGCTCGCCCCCCGGCCCCACCTTCGACCCTTGCGCGCGGTGCGCACACCCTTTTTTATACGCCTTCCTCCTCGCCTACTTCGCCATTCTCTTGGAGTTCGCGGAATCAAAACGCCTCCGGCTTTGTCCGCGCTGCTCATTCTTCAGGCCGCCTCGGCCTGCCAACTGTCTTACTAGCCCGCCTATATTAAATCGCGCGCGCTACAAGTGCCTAAAAATAGCCGACAATGCTTTGCGAAAAAGTGGCGAATTAGTCCTTAAGCCGTCGCTCGAATTGTACGGCAAAAGAAAAATACTCCATTTGAGGTGTTAGTCGATCGACAAGAGAATCCGCACAGAATAAGGCAGTGCGGTAATATATGCGGGTTTCTAACTGCTTGGGATTTGCTGTCTGATTTACATATTTCGGATAAAAACTCGTTAATTGTTTCCACATTTTTCGACTGCTTGGCCGAGTAAACACGGTCTATTATTACATCTATGATCGGCCGATTACAGCGGTTAAGATGTATCCTCTTGTCACGATTAAACGATCAAATAAATGAACTTGTAATTCACTAAGGAGCCAGGACTGATCAATCACGCCACGTCTTGATTCTTTCAAGGGTACACTAATGTAAAACTGCAGATTTAATTTTCAAATCACGAAGCTACTTAAATAGCACCTCCTTATATAATCCCTTTTGGAGCCGTGCACACGTATACCGGGCGTGGGGCCTTCCCGGGAGCCCCGCTTAATGGCTCTCGACTTTAAGGAGGTGCTAAGCCCGCCGTGGCCGCTCGTCCGTGTAACAAGCGCGTTGTGCGAGTGCGCGTTAATTATGCTAATAAACGCCGAGGGAACCCGGGGGACCCGGGGGCCGGCTACCAAAAAACGAGACCCCGCGAGGAGGGCCGATAAAAGGCGCGAGGAACAAAAGTCGGGAGACGCGCGCCCAGGAATCGGGCGCATTATGCAAAATATTTATGTCAAATTTCTCGTGTTCTCGCGGGGCTCAAGATCGAAGGCCTCGACAAGGAGGCCCCGAGCTGCGAGCGCCTCTATATATGTGTGACCATATACATACATATATATATATGTGTGTGTGTATATATCGGCCAGTGTCTCGGACTCTCCCACCCTCCCTCTCCTCCTCCTCCTCCTCGCTCGCTCGCTGGCTCGACCCCCCCCCCTCCCTCCCTCTCTTCGAGCGGAGTCCGCAGAGACATCTCGTGAAGAGAGCCATGGGTGGTTCGCAGATAAAGGGGGCTCAAGCGGCTGGACGTGACAGTTGCGGCTCGGCATGACAATGCAGGTGCCTCATCCCACGTCAAAACTCAGCGTGGCGCCAAACGAGATTGCCCCGTGAGAGAAGGAGGCCTGAGAGAACGAGACCGAGGGGCCGATCGACTGGTCCGCGCCAATTGTTTAAGGGGATTAACCCCGCCGCGAGTTTACACTTCCCCGGAATTCAAGCTGGCACTGAGCCGGGGATAAACACGAATTTGTCCGGATGATCCGCGGGAAAGTCGGCGGCGGCCCGATCGCGCAAAATTATACGTGTCTACGGCCGGGCGTGTGTCGGCGCTCCCGGAATCTCGGCCCCCGCGCCGCCGATCCCCGCGGCTCCTAGCCGCCGGTGCGCGCCTCCGCGTCCGCCGGAGGAGGCCGACTGGTTTTTCTCCGGGGGAGACTCCCAGCAGATGTGCCAGTTCTCGCCTCTCGTAACCCTTACCTAATCCCCGCGGCTAATTAGAGCTCGGTTTTTTTTTTATACTCCGCGGCTGCGCACGTGTACGTGTCCATGTATCGAGCGGTGAAAAATGCATGATTTAAACAAAACGCGCGGCGCGCGTAGGAAACTTCGGATGGGGCAATTTTATGTATACTTTTCATCGAAGCCCGCGCAAGGATCATTAATCCTTGAGAGCCCTGGCGAGATTACGACACGTAGCGACGTGCCGCTGAAATATTGAAATCACTCCGCATATATAATGGCGCAATCACTGTCACAATCGCAAGAAAACCACAACTAATAAATATAGGTTGCTCTTTTTTTTTCTTTCCTCGCTTTTCAGGCCCTTCCTTCTCTTTTTTTTTGCAGCGCCGCCCGCCAAATCCCCACGAATAAAACAATATGTTCCCGCGTCTGTTTTTCTTTTTTTTGTTTTCATATCCTACCGTCACAAGTGTGCGCGCGCATGGGTTCTCCCAGCCGCGGTCAAGTGCCATGATTATAACCCAGGTGGTTTACAAGGCGCGACTCGCCGGCGGCTCCGGCGACCAGCTTCTAATTTTATCGGCGTACAAGTAACGACTCTCTTTATCTCGCGCGAGCCCTCGCCTCGGGCCCACTTATCGGCGCATATAGGCGCCCGCGCGCGTTTCCTTCCCCGCGGCTCGTCGAGCGCCGACTCGTGCCTTCCGTCGGGCACGCACCTGCGACCGAGTTAATAGCCGCGCGACAATGGGAGAGGCGCGGAGGAGCGCGTAATCGAGGGCGGCGATCGGGGAACAATCGGCTCGCGGAGATGCGGCCTCTCGGGCGCAGGTGGCGCCCCCGGGTATACACCCCGGAGAAAGCCCCGCGGGGTGATAGGCGTACCCGATAGCCGCGGGGGCACGCACACGAGAGCCGCGCTCCCAAAGTCTCACGCGGCAGAGGAATGTGTCATCCTGTCAGTGGAGAGGTAAGGTCGCTCCGGCCAGGATCGCGGCTCTCTCCCCCGGTCGCTCCTCCCTCTCTCACGCTCTCCTCGGGCCGCCACCGCCGCCTCGCTGCAGCTCTCTTTTACGGGGCGGCGGCGGTTCGCGGCGCTCTTTTTTTTTTTTCGACTTTACCTCTTTTTTCTTTTCTTTTTGTTCCAGCGACTCGCGCTCCGCTGCGCGGGCAGATATCACTCGGCCGTTGCCGGCTTTTATTGCTCCGCGAGTACTTACTGACGCTGACTCTTATTGCTTTATCGCGCGTGGGCTGCGCGCTCGTGACGTGAATGCACCGATAATCGCGTTTCCAAGGCGCCTTTTTCTTTTGCTCTTTAATCGAAGGAGAGTTGCCGGTGCGCCGCCAAGTCGCGCCAAACACTGCCTACTCTTGTTTTACCCACGTTCCGTCCATGAAGTAGGATACCATTCCCAAATCGTAAGTTACGCTTCTCGTATAAGCGTTGAAGCGAAGCCACGTCTTTGTCTCGGAGTCGATACAGTTATATAAGCCACGGAAGTGGAATTTTTAAAAAAAAATTTATCGATCGATATCTTTACAGCCCTATCGGTCAAATGAATCCTGTATTTCAAGATCAAAGCTCTTGTAGATTTGTATGTATACAATTGCACAACTATTTTATACGATTTTTCAACTTATCGCATTTTATCGCTTTCATGTAGATAGTAATTAATTGTGTCATTGTCAATATATTGATTACAAGAGTTCAATTTTTAGTTAAAACAATTGGATTTTAGCAATAATCATTATTTTCAATAATCATTATTTCTACCCGAAGATATAAAACATTTTATATTAGAATAATACTTTCAGTAAAATGTGATCTTTTTTTCAAAATTTTATAGAAAGCATGATGAAATTTCAAGAACAAATTAATTATATTATGTAAATATAAATATAATAGGTGACATGCATACGCATATAGACTATAGAGAGTTGAGTGTGCCAGTAGCTGAAGAGTCATCATTCAAGTCCAACTGCTTGTTGGGATTCCCAGTCTAGTAGCGATGAATGAAAGGGCCGATCACAGTCAAGATATTATTTGTGCCGTTGTTTTTTAATTTAATATTATAAAGCTTACAAATAACTATAATGTCCCGTCTTTATTATGCAATCTTTATTATACTTCAGTACACAACCCATATAACTAATCTATAAAATTAATTATTTTGATACTATACATTATAATGTAATATCATACTATTGTATTATTTTCCCTTTTTTCGATACGTAGGGATCAAATAAATAGAGATATTATTTAATTAATTAATTATTTCATTTTTATGATCATCATTTTAATCAAATGGAGCGTTACATCTATAATATTAATCCGTAAATGCATTACAAATCTTAGTAAACTGTTACCGCATATCTTAATACATAATATATAACGCATATAATATTTTATTGTTTTAGAATGCTTAAAATTTTTATTTAATAGTACACTAGAACCCAAAAATTTATTAATAATTTAGATTTCTTTCATACTGGAGAATAACGATAGTATAATTGAATTATAAGATACACAATTCAATCAGAAAATTTTTTATTATCCTAAAGTTATGGTAGTTTCCTTATACCGCCAAATTTTTTTCTAATGTAATGGATAAAATCATGCCTTTCTGTCAAAAATTTAAACATACTTTATGCACATAAATTATACATATTGCTTTTTAGTCTCAATGTTTTTTGAGCAAATTCTTTGATTTTGTTCAATCAAAATATCTAATATACCATTTATTCGCATAAAATGTCCATGCTTTTTTAATGATTGAAAAAATGAATACTACACTTCATGAAATACGTTGCGAAATATTCAGAAAATCTAAATTATTAATAAAATAAACATTGAAATAGTCATTTAAAATAGATTTTGGCAATTTATAACAAATATATTTTATTAGCATCACGATGACGAGAGTACTTCTGCTTATAATATATTAAATTTTATGTTCTGTTAGCAAATTATGTAATATATTCTACCCATATATTGTGACTAGGACACGACAGTAAGTGAACGTAACATATGCTAAAAAATATACTGACATTATGTTAACGATCATAATTTATATAATTCGTTATCGTTGAATAAACCTATATATTATAGTGAAAGAGAGAAAAGTTAATGGATTTATTCAAAGTACTTTTTACCATTACTAGTCTCAAAATACTATCATTTAAAATGTTAAAATTTAAATCGTTAAAATTCAGTGACTTTTTAAACGAGTAATATGAAAAGAATTGTTTTTGTTTATCTATCTTAGACTATATTTTCATTCTTCTAACTATAGCAAATATGGACGTTGAGTTGGAATTTAATGAATTTTTAAGCTAATTGTAAACTACTTGATTCCATGAAGTACTTAACATAAATTGGGCATATTGCACCAAACTGTAATTTTTAAAAGCATATACTTAAAAACAAAAATAATAAATATTTGAAACGTTTCGCGAAAATGAAAGTATTACTATAAACAATTTAATGCTGTTTGTAATAATGTTGTATAATAATGATTTTTAAATCATTATGAAGATATATTTTATAGAAACATTTTGTCTGATAAAATACTGGCTTCTTGAAAATAAAAAATGCTCTGATAATTTCTACCGGAGTATTAGTCTCCTAATCTTGTGGAAAGCTAATTTATATTTGACAACACAATCTGCACAGATTCTAGTTATAAATGTAATGAATCTAATATATGCAAGACGTAGTCTAGTATAACTCTATATACATATATATTTATGAGTTTGCGGATGTAAACGTAAGTTTTCTATTTAAAAAATGTTTCTACTATAATATTTAAAAGATTACCCTTTCAAATTTGATAAAAAATCCAATTGTGAATATCTAACTAAATTCTAGCAAGATTGCCTGCACATTTCTCATAAAAATTTAATGTGCAATTTTGTTCGGTATTATTTTAAACAAATTTACGAAAGTCTATCCTTTAAAATAATAGGATTTTGAATTATATAGATCTGCAAGACGATGGCAGTTATGTACAAAAATAGTTTTAATCAATTTTTAAACCATTGAGAAACTCATGGAATCAGATTAATTAATATACGCAAATCAGTTTCCATATACATCTTAATTTATGAACGGAGACTAGTTTAATTTGAGAAAATAAAGCTTTGTTTTTCATTCGTGTAATCATTCAAAACTTCAAATTCATATTATGTGTTTATCGTTAGTGTCTGGCAATTATTGAAAAGCTACATCTTCATTTTATAGGGTTACCTTGTTCCGTCATACTGTGTTTTAAATACAAACTATGATTTCATATTTTTTTGTAAGTAATTTATAATTCATTGCTTCCACTTAATCGATGATTGTTATTAACTGCTAGACGCATGTACAAAAGTCGATAGAACTGGATTTTATTATATAAGTAGAGGACTTGGAAAAGAGTGTACGTAACACTATTGTTTATACTTTATACTAAAATTTAAAAAAACGAACATCGACACACACTTTGCAAAACAAACTGCTATAAAGAAGAGACACATGGTACCGAGCCCGAGAAGCGATTCGAGGGGGTGAGAGATCGGTATAAATGCTTAATCATCATAACGTCAAAATAGCTTAAATACCGCAATTACATTTTCATTAACAAGACAAGGAGTACACGGCTCCCAATTAACATAGTTATAAAACATTCTTCCGAGTTTTTCAGGCCGCGTACCATTTGTCTTCATCATCGGCTCGCTATACATCCTTATGAATAATACGAATGCCTTTCACATCCGATTCAACGGTCGAAGCCGGGCATACTGATCCTATCGTCGCGCTTGGCGTACACAGCGCCGGCTGCCGCACCTCGGGAGCCTTTTCCATCTTCCCTCGGCTGCCGGTCTACTTGACCGCTCGCCCGCGAGCCCCGGGCGCGTGCAAAACCGCGCGCGAGGAAAGCGGCGCCGTGGCCGCCCCACCCCCGCGCGCCGACTCCGAATTCTTGAGATTTCGGATCTTGATTGAGCGATCGTCTCGGGGCGGGGGCCCCCGGGCCCCGTAGGAAAAGCCGCGAGGGGCGGCGCCCGGGAGCCTCGGTAGCGCCCGCGTCAAAAGCCCTGTAGGTGGCGCCCGGGCGAGCCGGCCCAAGTAGCAGCTGACTGCCAAAATCCCCGTGACACACATCCTGACGCGCGCAAGACGGATCTGCGCGGGGAAGACGCGAGCCGGGCCCTCTGCGTTATTACTTGTATGGGCGCGGCGGCTGCGCGCGTGGCCCTTTGGCCCCCGCGCCCACGGCGCCGGCCCATTGTCGGCCGGCTCGTCCGACGACACGCCGATGATAAATTCGAGCCGGTCTGCGGGTCGCTACGCCCCGTTGGCCCGATCGCTGCCATGCGCCTCTAAAAACTCACAAATTGCTTGCCCTTGTATCTAAATGGGATCTCGATGCGCGCACTCGCACGAGGACCAGCTGCTGTGCAAGGAGATAAGGGCGTTTCGGTGAAAACTCCATGGAGAGAATCAAGCGACGCTCCATTGCGCTTTCGATTGAATCGTGTATCACTCCCCGAATCTGAGTAAGGGACATTTCAATTATAAAATCCAAAATTAGCCCCCTTTTCTTGCCGGGCTCATCTGTTTTTCATGAATGTTTATACTTTACTCTGCACCAGTAGTTATACTTATGTATTCATGAATTATTAACTATGGCACAAGAATATTAAATATATGAATCTAGAATAGATTAGTAGAATATTCGAGATTAATGCATATTATTAACTTTTTTAATACATTAAATAACTCGTTTATACATGTATTACTTCCAATAATGCATTGGTACATTTATGTATGCGTTCAAATTCATTACACTAAAATTTTCGAATATGATATATGATTTTGTACCTCTTTATTTACGTTTTATTTTATAATGCAAGCACCCGCAATACATATATTACAAAATTATAATAAGCAAACTTACTGTACCCGGAATTCTCTTGTTTGTGTGAATACCGAGGTAAAAACCTCTTTACAATCATTTACTTGTTGTAATGTATCATATTTCTATTTTTCATGATTTTTTTTCGTTGTATATATTCTTAAAATAATTTGATAATGCTCTAATTTGTCTCTTTCCTAGTTAAAAACTTATATTTTTAAAAATTAGCCATCAACGTGAAAGTAATTTATCTCCTCAAATTTACGATAAAAAATCTAAATAAACGAACTTGTAATTCAGATCCACATGGTTAGACTTTAGTAAGTGTAAATTCTATACTCCAAGACTCAGAAAAATATTCAAAAACTAAAACTGATGTTTTTTGTAAGTATCTGATTCTTCTATTTAATTATTAATTACTGTCGCATTATATTTTCTAAAAAACCTTATTCACTAATTTTATCAGTGACAAAATAAAAAAACTATCAAAATAAAAAAATTATTTTTCATTAAAGAATTGGTTAAATGAATTTATGATAAAATATTCGGAGCTATTCGATCTGAAATAAAGAAAATAATGCTTTTTCATTGCTTTCGCTATTTCATCTAGATTTCTTATTCCAACTTCTCTTCAGATTTCTACCTATTAAAAAAGTTTAGTGTTTACCTTGTACTACTCTATTTTCACGGAAAATTTTCAGTAGTGATTAGCTTTATTTCGATATTATCTCCTTTTATAAATAGATTATTATATGAATATAGGTAAATAATGAATAGCAGTGACATAAGTTACATAATCGTATGATATGGCAGCGCTAGTAATAATTTAAAATTTTAAAATCTCGTAGTGCCAAATACTGCAATTTAGTATGATATAAATCTGTATTCATATCTTTAATTTTAAAACTTTTTACTCGTTTATTATTTTATCAATATTAAGTTCAAAAGTATTACAAAACAATTCCATTCCTATATTATATTAATACTACAATATATAATGTATGAATATTTTTGTGCTTACAAATATTTATTTAATACATTTTAGAACGAGGTGACGATTTTATCTTAATAAAGTATAAAATGTAGAGGAGACAGAATTTCTGGACAAATTTTCGTGATATTTTCATAAGTTTGAGAAGAATATGCAATATTTTAATAGTTTGTTATGATAAAATTATAAGATAATATATTTTTATTATTTTTACATTTTAACTTTTAACTTTTTTTCGCAAAATAGAATATTATTTATCGCAAAACAAATGAAACTACTGTCAAAAAAGAGTAACTCTATATTAGGAATCTTATGCTATTATATTATTGTACATAGCTAATCGATATGTCTTATCTGTTATAATCGCAGATACTCCATATAGGTTAAGGTTGCGTCCATTTTCTTTATACATAATGAATGTTCTTATTCTGTAGTTTTCTATTTACTTTATTGTTTTTTTATCTTTTACCTTTATTGACGGAACATTAACCTAAGCAGAATAATGTATGAAATTGTGACAGCCATCTTTAGAGTATTTAGATTGAGAAAATTAGACACATTATATTATAAGCATTGTCAACAGTAGTAGATGATTTATACTTTATGAAGATAATGCTAATATAATGCATAATAAAAACCATGCGGATTAAAATGTGTAATTTTTGGTGCCTTTTTTTTATTACCAATCTAACAGATTATTTCTGCTCTGCATTTAAAATCAATCAGTTAAATGCAGGACTTGATAAGGCGAAGACACTAAAAGATATAAATCATTTTTGAATCTGGATGAATGTATCCTGAAGAAAGAATTCAAGACTTCAAGAATCAATGACCAAGCGAAACGGAGCTTGTCTTCAAAGACAATGGCAGATCAGTTTTACACGACCCACAAACCAACTCTGAAATGAAGTTATTTTTAGAACTGGCATCTAGATGACGCAACAGTCGGCTAGTCCGATTTGCTTGTACTTAAAGATTGATAAAGATGAATTTAAATACAATAAAATAGTGAAAAGTATGTACTCTATTTTGGGCGTGAGATGTACACCGATACAAAAAGTGTGCTCCAGTGCTCGGTGAGTGAAATAAGAAGCTACTGGAAAACGGGGAGTCCGCGATGCGCTCGGTAGCGCGAGCCGGCGCTTGCGGTGCGGGCAAAAATGAGACAAAAAGCTCGTTATAAAATTTAGCGAGCAAGCGCGCGCCGCCGTCGGTTGATGAACTCATCAGACGTCGGTCTTAATTAAAAGAACGGACAGGCGCGCGCGTGACTCGCGTACACCGTCGCACCGCTGCACGATCATCGGCGGCGAAAGGATCGGCAAAGAGGAGCCAGCGCACACCTACCTCCCCCCCCCCTCCCTCATCCCCCCCGCGCCCGCCCCCGGGGGCCCCTCGGTCCGTCTCTTTCCCCCGCCGAGGGGCGGTAGCACGCGTTCTCGCGCTTACATTCGCACTTTCCGAGCGTCCGGGGCGCTTGGCCTCTCCTCCTCCGGCCGGCGCGGCTCCTCTCTCTTTCCCCGGCGCCCTCGCTGGGTGGTTGAAAAGTTGGTGCCGATATTACGCCGCGTGTACACAGGCGCGCGCGAGCGCGGGCCCACGTATAGGTATAGCGGGGGCCTGTACGTGTCAACTGCAGCGAGGCAGATAAAAGAAAAAGGGAAAACACAAAATTCGCCGGAGATGATCCATCATGCTGGGGCGAGCGGCGGTGCGCAGGACCAGGCCGGATTGGCCGACTCCGCCCCCTCGAGCGGGGGTCACGTGGGCCGCGGGCAAGTCCCGCCCCGCGACGCTTCGGACGGCCTCCTCCCCGTGAGCCGCCCGCGCGCCGCGCACACAAGGACGCGGCTCGGGCATCCTCGTCCCTCGGCCGGGCGCACACGGACACGCGATAGAGCGGCGCACGCGAGGGAGAGGGGCAGGGAGCCAGCCGCCGCCGCCGCCGCCGCCACCGCCGCCGCCACCAACTCGCTCACCTGCGTCACCTGCGCGCCCGGCTGCAGCGCCAGTCAGCTCCCAGCTCTCCGCGGCGACGGCCGGCGTCGAGCGAGTCCCGCCACGTTGCGGACACCACTGCCTAGCGCCCGCGCGTCCCGCCCCGCCCGCACCCCCAGTGCCAGTGGTTTGTTAGGTTAAGTAGGTCGAGCCGCGCGGCCTGGGCTGCCCCGGTGCAACTGCTGCTCGAGCCGCTCGGAGATTTGCGTGCGCGCGGCACGCGACATGAAGGAGGCCGCAAAGAGCCGAGCTGCGCTTCCTAAGCCCGGGGAAAAATGCGAGCGGGGCCCCCACTAGCGTGAGACTCCCTGGCGTAGTGCGTGCACCTGTCCCTGAGGAGGCCGCGGCGCGCCTCCGACCTCCCAGTGCAGGTAAGCCTACAGGGAATCCCAGCCCCGCCCCGGGGCTTGATGCTCATCCGCCGCGAGGATGATGATGATGGACATGGGCATGTACGGGACCTACGGCAAGCCTGACTCTTACCCGAACTACGGCTTCGCCGGCGGCCATCACCAGGGCGGCATGGGGCACCACCACCACCACCACCACCATCACCACCACCAGGGCGCCGCGGCCGTCGGACACGTGTCCGTCTCGCCGTCGCCCGAGCTCGCGGCCACCGCCGCGGCCCACTACTACCCCCAGGCCACGGCGATCGCCCCCTACTCCTCGGCGGCCTCGGACAACTTCCTCGCCGCGGCCGTCGACACGAACGCCGCGACGAGCAGCAGCACGCCGCCCCAGAGCTTCTACTCCTCGAGCGGCGCCCCCGTCCTCCACGAGGACGGCACGGCCATCATCGCCTCGGAGAACGGCCTCTGCTACACGAACCTCGACTACGCGAACGTCTCCTCCTCCTCGTCCTTCGCCTCGCACGGCAGCTGCTCGGACCACCACCAGACCTACCAGCAGCAGCCGCAGCAACAGCAGCCGCCGCCTCCGCCGCCGCCGCCCCACGTTCAGTCGGTCTACCGGCCGGAGGAGCATCGGCACCACCACCCGGCCAACCTCCACCACCAGGTGGCCAGCCTGCACAGGCTGGAGCACCCGGAGCTGCAGCAGCAACAGCAGCAGCAGCAGCAGCAGCACCAGTCTAGTCACGACTCGAGCGATTACCAGATCAGCCCGAGTTACCTGCACCAGCTGCCCGCCCAGGTGAGCGACCAGGACTCGCTGCAGCAGCACTACGCCCAGAGCGGCTCCCGGCAAGAGGCTTACCCGAGCCAGCAGCAACAGCAGCAGCAGCCGCAGCAGCAGCACTTCAAGGAGGAGGCCCCCGATCACGTGATATACCACGGTCTCCAGCCCTCGCCCGTCCACGGCGTCCATCCCCACGGGCACCCCACCCACGTTCACCCCCCGCACCACCACCACCACCATCCGCACCATCACCACCAGACGCAACCGCCGCAGCAGCAGCAACAGCCGGCCCACCACCAGCACCAGCAGCAGCAGCAGCAGCAAACACAAGTGCCCACGTACAAGTGGATGCAGGTCAAGAGGAACGTGCCCAAGCCAGCCGGTGAGTTGCGCCCTCAAATATTTACCGGCCGTCAAATTTTGTCTATGCTCCAAGTGCGCGCGTGCGACGGCTCGGAAGCACCTACAGTTCTGCACAAAGACTTGGCCCGAACCGAGGACAAAACAGAGAATGAAAGATCCATCGCGCAGAGTCATTCAATCGGCTTACAATGATGACCTGCACTGAGAACGCGAAAACATTTCATAAGTCATGAAATTAGTATACTAGACAAGAATATTACTCATTACGACCTAATTAAGAAATAATATTAACCTAATCATATGGCTCATAACGAGCTTCCGCGTCTTCCTCTTTTTCTCTTTTCAATAAAGCAGAATGCATTTATTATTATCATCAAATGATTCAAACGACCATTTATTTCATTGCGATCTTCAACGAATAGCACATTTATCTTGGGTACTATACAAATAACATGTACATCAATATTCTATTCCCATTAATAATATTCATGAAAATAAAAATTCTTTATTTTTTTTAAATTGTTTCACTTTGAGTAAAGTTTGTACATATATTATATATTATTTATACCATAATTAATATTAACAAGTTTTGTTATATAATTTTCTACTTATTATTTCTAGAAAAATATATTCTTTTTTGATTTTTCGATTTTAATGGAAAGGAAAAGTTCATACTCTAATTTTATTATTTTGTTTCTGAACTTCAACTTAATACATTTTCACAAAGTTTCAATCATAATGATTCTGAATGTTGTTTTGTCATCTGTTACGTGACATGGTTGACCTGCTATACATGCGTCAACTTGGGCTTTGGAATTTTTGGACACTGCATTCACATTACTAATCCATGTTTCAAATAAAATCATAGTCAGCCTCGTAGACATGCAGTCTCACGTGCAACTTCATCTGTTGTCCTCACTCCCCTTGAGAGCGTCACAACAGATCGTGGTCCAAAAATCGTAAGAGTCATTCTGCGCTCACCGTCGAATGTGTGCCTCGGATTCCCCCCTGGTTTTCCCGCGCCCCCGTACGCTTCCTAGAGCCATCGGCGTAAGTCGCGCATACGACATGCAACAGATAAGTCCCTTGCGCGGATGAAAGGGAAGTGATAGGCGCGTGCGAAGCGACTCGCGGTTCGGAAGCCGCTCGAGTATACGCGGCGGCCATAAATCAAACGTGACAAGCGCTCGCTGACGCTCTATCTGTCAGTGTGGAACGTTACAATCGCGAGCGAAACGGACGGCCTGCGTGCGTAGCTCTACACTTTTGCCGACGGTGCATACGGGGAGAACGTAGAGCCTCTTCGATTATCGCTAAGGAATCGGGAGTCACGGTGCGGGGTGCGATAAACCGAGATATATCCGCCCGTGCAATGCCTTTTCGATAATGGCCGCGTATATCTGTACTTGCGAGCGCAGAGGTTTCCACTAAACGAACTTTACAGCAGGTCCGTTTTTCGCTATACAGTGGTCGAATGACTATATTAATGCGGGATTGGTACAGAAATTGCTGCGAACGATCAACATATTCTGGTTTAGATTAGACGTATTTTAATTATATAACTTTCAATTTATAACCATCAAGTATTTATGATTTCTATTGCAGAGATATTCCTTGTAGATATGATAACCAATAATCAATAAAACTTAGTTACATAAATCTCACTATGTATACTGGTAAACTGCACTTCCTTAGTATGTCTCTTAGAAAAAGCGAGAATTATATCTTTTCAGTTTAAAATCTCTGCATTGTCACATTTTCTTTCGCGAATATTCACTATTTAATGGTGACCTACTTTTCGTTTCGTGTAACAGTGTCTATACACTAAAAAATAACGACTGTTCAATAATTTTTCTTGGTTAAGTGTAAGGAAATTACTTTCTCCATGAAGTAATTGATGTCGTGTTTGCTAAGTAGACACTTGAGAAGGACGATGAAGGGTTTTCAAAGCTTCCACTAAGAATGCTACGCATTTACTATATCATTAATCAATCTTCTATTTGATCAGTATTATTGTTATAGAATCTGAAGTAGTTAATTAAATATTTTTAAGTTATATTCTTTCACTGTTATATTTGAGTTGAAAAAGTATATAATAAAAAAAATATAACATGGACTAATCAGTAAAATAAGAGAACACTTAAATTTATGTTTCATGTCACAAATAGATATACTGCAAGCAATTATAATCAAAAAGTAAAGTAAGAAAGAAAGAAGTAAAGAAGAAGTAAGTTAAGTATAAGAATCAAATTATCTAAACTTACTTTCTTTAATATATTACAAAATTTTTCTAAAAATATAATATAAATAACATAAATCTTACCACTGTTGTGTATACCAATAAAAATATGTGAAATATATTAGATATGGTTCATAAATCTATGATCAAAATTGATTTAAAAATACAGAATATTAGGGATCTTATCAAGTAATTTTTTTGTTTGACATACTTACACTCGCAAAAAATAAAATTTCATCTAAATACAAATGATTATACTCAAAATAAATAAATTAGAATGTTTCAAACTTAAATATGAAAATCAAAAAAATAGTTTAATTTTAACAAACACTGCAATTTTGAATATGAAGTAAAACTTATATCAAAATATCACCTAAAATTATGACACTAAACTAAATTTATACACATATTTAAGATTTGCATTTCGATAAATAATTCCGAAAATAATCTTTTTACCAATCTAATATACAATACTGTATTACAATCGTCAATTTCGTTGAATGAATTGTCAAGGTCACTTAGCACCAATAACACTTATCTCCACATGTAATTGAAATCTACATAGCTTTTGAATACAATACAGTTTGATAATAAGATTATAAGAGATTATATACGAGTATTTAAACACATTTACTTGTTTACATCAATTTTCTAAATATTTAACAGAGAATGGGTTATGCAGTATGCTTTTTATTCTAAATCAAGTACATCATTTTTATTATTATTATTTTTCTTTGAAAATAATTCTGGTAGCTCTGATTTATTTTTATTTTTAATATAAAAATATAGAATTATCAACAAACTTAATATAATCAGATGTCTATATCAATCGTGATGTTTTTATTGTATAATAATTATAATAATTATTTCAATAATATTCTGTTAAAAAAGAGTATGTATATGCTAATATTTATCACAATTTCTAGGTACTTATAAGAAAAAAATAATTATTTCCGTCAAAGAATCTTAAATATTAAAACAAAACATGATAATCGAGTATAATGTAAATAAAGCTATAAATAAAATTATCTAAAGTTCAAAAGTACCCGTATGAAAGTCTAGTTATAAGAATATAATTATTATAATAAAATAATCACATGATCTATTATTTTAGTATCTGTCATCTAAGATTTTAAACCGAGACAAAAGTGACATAAACTCGTAGTTGTCACGTCAAGGTAGGAGTCGAACGATTACTCAGTAAACAACAATATATAAAATCAATTAGATCTTTAGAAGAGTCAGTCATACTAAACTTAATTATCAAAGCAAATATATTGTCCATGCAATTAGTTTTATGTACAAAAACTATAACTCAAAATAATATAATTTCTGATATGAATGTTTTACTTACAAAGGCATACTCCAATGAAAAATGTAATAAGTAAATAAATTAAATATAGCCTGATATTACAAAAGAAATTTATCTCACGTTGAGAGGCCAAGGACTTTATATAAAAACAAGGCGAGTGCACGCGCTCATTAGAAAAATAAGGATACCTAGTAATCGTTCGAAGGCATTTACGCGACGGGTAACATTTTGCTGCATAAAAATCGGCATTTACACAGCAATTTATTTTTTGCCTTATCGACTGCATAATACGTACACTTAGCTCGGGGTAAAAAAGGGCCAAATTAAGCCGAAGCGCTCGCTTTATCGCAATGCGCCCATGCAATCAACCGGCAATAAGAGCATTATAGGGGGCGCGTGTATATGCGGAGCGAGCGGCGGTACAATTTTACTTAATAGCGTCGCGTTAGCCGCCAATAAAGCCGATGGCCCTTACGGCATTATACACCGCCGCGGATATACGCGCGGCTCGCGCGCTTCTCCCGCTTAAAAGCTCATTATAATCGAATTAATAAGAGCGCCGCGAGGGATGATAACGGGGCCGGGGATCGCACCGGGGGCTCTCATTGCGCCCCGACATGCGAGCCGGCGGCCGGCCGCGTGCGTGCAGCCTGTACGAAGCCCCCGTGGCTGGCCCGCGGTCCGCGACCTCGAGAGCGAGCTTTAAAGCTCCGAGGGGGAGCTCGCGAGCGGCTCTCTGCGCTCCGCTGCCGAATGTGCCGTGGTCTTCCACCCCCTGATTTTTATCGGCCCTCGTGCTGGGAGTCACCTGCGAGGGCGCGTTTTCACTTGAATTCCCCTAGATGAAAGAAATTGGGCGAGGCCGGGGTTCGTACGAGCGACCCGCGCACGTACCGTCCGTGCGCGAAGGGATTCTTATTTTCCGCCGAATTATGCAATACGTTCAAAGCGTTTAGTTTAATTACGATTCAAGAATTTATATCGCGCTCTTTTTTTTTTGGTGTATTTTTTATTTTATTCTTTTTTTTTACCTGCATTGACGCACTGTTAACGTAGGGGCGAGGGCCATAGGTGCACGAGTCCGCATTTAGCAGGAAACAAATTTACCGGTAGCCGACCATTCGCAACATATCAAGTGCTATGTCCGTCGCGCCACACACGCCGAACAAAAGGACGCAGCGGAGGAAGCAACAATAAAACGAGCGTCGAAGGCGTGGCCATGGCGAGGCCAAGTTTTTTCCTAAATTCTGGTTGGCCGAGGCTTACAATAGATCCATCCCCTCTCCCAACCCCGACCCTCAATCCCCATGAGCCCGCACTCGGGGCTCGGTCCAAAAGATGAAGAAGGGTCCCTCTCTCTCCATCTCTCTCGGCCCCTCGTCCGCGCTCTCTCTCTCTCTCTCTTTCTCGCGTGCCTCCCCTTTTCCTTCTCTTCTTTTCTCCGGGAGCCCCCTCTGCCCCCTCCCTCTGTCCCGCCCCTCGATCCCGCCGGCTCTAGGAGCGGCATCAGCGGCGGTCCACCCTTGGGGTAGCGCGCGCCCTGTCAACCGAACGGCCCGATCTATCATACGCGAAACTCGATTTCTTTTCGCCGGGGCGCGCCGGCGATACTCAATGCGGACGCGCCCCGCAATACAAGCGCGTATACGCGCGCGGGGGGGAGGAAACCGGATGTCCTCGGAAATGCCTCTCCTGTTTCGGCGGCCGCGCACGAGCGCGGACAAATCAATATTGCGTATACGGGATCCCGGCAAGGCCGCGAGTCCGGCCGACTCGAGGGATCGAGACTCCATATGCCTGGAGAACGATACGCTTTCCAAGCAGAGTTAAGGATTTTCTTGTGCTTAGAGTTAAACCGTTATAAGTGCTAGCTTATAATAAATAAGTGAATAATGTATTAAGCACTCTTCCGTTTAAGTTTATGTATAGTATCTTTGCGCACTATATGGAAGTTTCAATTTGATTCTAGAATATTGTACTTGATTTTTATGCAATTTGTTACCGTACTTATAAAGAAATTCGTCCTTCATTTAAGCATAGCATATACGTAATTTAGCAGGCTAAACTCAAATTTATCAATCACAAATAAAAAATACAATTAGAGCTTAAAATATTTATAAGGAATTGCAAGTATTTTAACGATTCAATATGTGTATAATAAATCATTATTGTTTAATACGATGCATATTTAAACTTTGTACATAATTATCCGCAAGCCAAGGTATGATATTATATGCATAGTATATACAGTATACTAAGAATATCACATTATTATTATTATTGATAATAGTAAGTAAAATATCTTGGTCATCAACACACGATAGTACTATTGTAGAGAAAGAAACATTTGTAAGCGTTAAGACTTGTCAAATAGCCAAGTAAAATTAAGTTAATGCGATATCAGTGAAAAAAGAAATTCATTACTTTTGCGTTCGTGCATAATCGACTACATTGCAAATGGAAAAATAATTAAAACGGATACATTATATTTTGTAGATCGGGAGAAAAGATCAAATCTTTAGAATAATATATGTAATATGCATGAGCTATTCAAATCTACTCTTTTTAAGATTCGGAAGAAAGAATAATAATTGTTACCACGCTACATTGCGATAATTAACAACATCATCATCGCATTATGATTAAGCAGAAAACACGCGTGCATTTGATAAAGAGTTAAATAAATTACACAGCTAGTAATAATGTAATGTGGCATTTTGAATTAGAAAAACTTCTAAATCGTAAGGTGTTATAAGGTGTTATACTAGTATACACGAAATGCTTTTTGTGTTTTATAATCTTGACTCGTATGCACGTGAATGATAACCTTCGGCTTGAGTATTTCGCCCTCGTAAATGCGCGCGCTTTTATGGGCACGTACACAATCGCATTCGACGTGTACGTCAAAGTTGTAAAGTGTTTGTGCCATTTCGTCGGTTTTACGGTTTATTATGTAGTTTGACCTAAAAGAAACCCTTCGCTGCTCAGTTTACATTTATCAGACTCGATAGAAAATAGAAAGCAATACATAAGTTAACCGCTAGCACGGATTCTAATCCTATACGTTCGTCCATTGCACTCGCGAATATATATACTCATAAAGCCTTTAAATCCCCGGGCTGCGGCTACACGTGCCAGTAAAGTACGGGAACAGTGTAGCGCTTTCAAGACTTAATTGCTAAAAGTAAAAAGATAAAGATTTTAGCGAGTTTAATGTATCGTTAAATGCAGGAACGTTTTATTTTATTGATACACCTGGCGAGTAATAAAGGAGGGAAATTTATTAACCGTCCGGGGGAAAATGAAAGGGCGCCGTGGCGCGGCGGTTGGAAAAAATTCCGAGCCAAGTGCGCCCAAGTCGGGGGGGGGGCAGACTCGATTAGATTGCGGAAAGTCGGGCAGAGCCGGGCGAAGCCTGCCTCGGAGATAAGCCCTTATGTGTGCGCTCGGCGCTCGCCCTTTGCCGAGCGCCGCGGCCCCGACGCCGTGCACCAGCCCTGAACTTGACTACCGCGCGCTCGGAGTGCGCGCCGACTCCCGCGGGGACGGCGTGTGCATGTGTGCGGGGCGAGTCCGGCCGAGGGACGCGTGAGCGAGCGGCCGATATTATATATCTCGCGAGGGGATCAGAGGATCGGTCGCGTGTTGCGCCCCCGGCCGCTCGCTTTCCTCGCTCTCTACGTGCGGAGGCCTGCGGGCGCTGTACCCCACCCCTGCACCGGCCGCCTCCACGTGCCGCCC
The DNA here is from genome assembly GCA_018906755.1 of Sycophaga agraensis. Classification (NCBI taxonomy): domain Eukaryota; kingdom Metazoa; phylum Arthropoda; class Insecta; order Hymenoptera; family Pteromalidae; genus Sycophaga; species Sycophaga agraensis. The sequence continues at coordinate 1,317,720 of JACCIE010000015.1, read as the reverse complement.
CGTGATTTTCATTTCCGCGGGCGCCCCCGGGGGCCTTTCCCATGTGACTCACTGCAGCGAGAATCGCGCATTCCGCCCGAGGTCGAGGGACTCGCGGCCCGCCCGCGTCTGCAGGATGACCCGCGAACCTCTCGCCGCGCCGCACTTTCTCCGCGTTATAGTCCTCTTATAGGCCTATGTGTATATCGATTCTCCTTAGCGGGTTTATGCTTTATTTAGACGCAGCCTTTCCACTTGGGGCCTCGCGTTTCGAGCTTTCAAGGCCGGGCTTATACCTTCTCGCGCTGTCGAACTTGCAGCGCGGATCTTGATTGGTTATCGTGCCCACACGCGCGCAGGCTCCGAGTGTGTTATACGAATTCGTGCGAATTCCCGCCGCGGATCCAAAGTATAAGTCCGAGCTGTGCCATCCGACGGATAAAGCGTTAGCTGCCTACCGAATACTTAATCGTGATAGAATTTTTATTTTTCATTTATTAACGCAATAAGTATAATATTTACAATCAATAATTAATTCAAGATCACACGTGAATTTTAAAGATTTAAAGTTCCATTAGCAAAGAGGTGCACGACACAAACTGGCCAATTTTCTACCTGCACGCGGTAATGATTCTGAAGTTTTTAAACTTGTATTGTGAACAGCGCAATAAACAAGGATTTCAAATGAGAGGGCAGAAATCGTTTGACCTTTCTGTTAAATTATATTACGCGCCAGGAAAAACACAGTAATTCGCGTTAAATAATACTATTTGCAACGCGACGATATCAATCGACCGAATAATCAGCCATAAACCGGGAAGAAAAACTGTAGCGCGGCCCACTGGATCCCCCGATCATTGGGCGTAATCGCTTGCGGGGATCGATCGGCCCACGTGAGCTTGCGAAGAAGCCACGGCCCGCTTATAACACCTCCGGCGCGCGGCTGCATCATAATAGAAACGCCAGGCCGGCCACACGAGCCAAGATCCCGGGCGGCGCGAGGCCTGTCCGCCTACCGCTCTAAAAAAAAAAGCCCCGCCCGCGCAAGACGTGGGCCGGAGGGCGGCGGGGGGAGGGAGGGTTGTAAAAAAAAAAGAAAAAACGAGAGTCCGCGCGCGCCCGGAGATTGATAGATCGACAAATTGATTATAAGTGGGCGCCCGCGGCGGGGGAGAGGTTCCCGGAACGCGCGCGTGTGTGTGTGTGTGTGTATGTATATATATATATCGCCCGGGCCGATCGTGTCCGTCGGCGCGGCTTATCGGCCGCCTGCTCGGGGCCTCCACGAAAAATCCCCGCCGGATTTTTCGCCGAGGCGAGGGCGCGGGGCCGGGCACCCCACGCGATTCCGGCCGCATTATACGGCCGCGGGCCCCTGCACGCAGGCTCTATGTCACGTGACCCGTGCTCTCCTTTTTTTTTCTTTTTTCTTTTTCTACTCTCTTTCCCCACCCCCTTTCCCTCTCTTTCTCTCTCCCGATATATACCGTGACTCGGAGTATTACCTATCGGGCGGAGGTGGCCGCGGTTGATATATATACGCGCCGCGAGACCCGGCGTCGCGACCCCCGTGCATAACGCAGACGTGCCCCCGCGGCGGCATTGAAATTACCCGGCGCCCGATATCCCCGAGATATCCTATCGCCCCGGGCCGATGCGTATATATATATATACATTCCGGGCGAGAGGAGTCGCGAGATCTCGAGGGCTACGTCGATCCCGACGGCTATACGGCGGCGTTTGGCCGCGAGGATTGCGAGAGTATATCGCCCGCTCCTCGGACCACCGAGGCTTATATATACACCACTTGGCTACGTGTCTTATTTTTCGACGGTTCGTTACGTAGTCCCCCTTTCCAGATTTTTTGACAAGGGAGAAATAAGGTCGCTTATAGATTTCTCACTTGGCGCGCGTTTAATTCTATTGTATACGAGCGTGGAAATAATAATATCAAGCGGTGCGCGCCCGCGATTTAATCTCGGGCCTTCGAACGAACATGAACTGACTGACATGCACGCGGCGCTCCGCAGTCCGCCGGCGAGTGCGCGGCTCCTACACGCGTACACGCGCGCGCGCGCGCCTGACCACCGCCGCGTGCTTCGATTCTTCTTTATCGACGCATCTATGGGGCCCTTCAACGCCTAATTGACTTTGAAATAAAAGAATAAAAGAATATATAAAGGAACGATTATAATGATTTAATGGCCACTCCAATCTCGGACTGCACTTTCATTAGTGTCAGCCTAATAATTAGGGATTCGCCGCGGGTTAACTCGCCCGTTTCCCTTATCAGTTTCGCCGATTTATTTCCCTACATTATGTTAATGCAGTTATATAATTCCAGGTTGTACCCTTTCTTTTCCTTTAGTTTTTCTTGCACATGAAGCATAACAACGACATTGTCAAGCGCAGTTGCACTCGTATATATACGCGGACTGCAATTATTAATTGCGGACCCTCATTTTTAACTTCCTTGATTAATTGAATTATAGCCTATCTTGCGAATTCACGAGGGTGCGCATTATTTTATTTAAACGGCCGACCGCCCGAGTAAACAAGCGGTGTGAATCAACCTATATTTTTTTTGCCTACGCCGACCCACAAAATCATGCATATACACAATCACGATGCTTATCGGTCCGACTAAAAATTTTCATAATATACGCCCGACACACGTCGACGTCTACCACGGAGCCCATATACAAATAAAAGCCATAGAGGCATTCGGCTCCGACGCTCGGGACACATCATCCTTACGTACGGCGCGTGCGCGTGTGTGTGTACGTGAGTCGGTGGCACACAGAGGCGCGCGTGCACAGGAGCCAGCGTTTCCGATTGCGGCGGAGTAGCGGCGAAAGGCAATCCGTTGAGTACACAGGATCATCTGGCTTTGGGCGGTGACGAGTCGCGCGGGACCCCCAGCCTCTCTCTCTCTCGAGCCGCGTGCATTATGCAATTCAAATATTGTCCAAAGGCTAAAAGCCGCGCCGGGGCTCACGTGCAGATGATGCAAGCGCTCGGCGAGAAAAGCGGACCGTTACGGAAAGTGTACCTTCGCCTGCATGCGGGTCGCCCTTATTTTATCTACGCGATATATGTATCGGGATATGGTTACTCGATTCTCCCGTAATGTATATTATAAAATCCAATAAAGCTTGGCTCGCCGACTGTCTTGTCATCTTGTGTGGATTTAACGTTTGAGTGTGTAACTATATAATTTTCAATTCTCACAAGCTAGGTGCGACGTTATTTATTTTATTAGAGATAAATTGTTGTTGGATAAAAATACCTGTTTTACACTGCAAGCGCAGATTGATTAGTGCAATGCACTCGTCAAGTCGATAGTCTTACAATAGGATCGGACGCTTGAATTAGCATATATACGGCCAAGCATACATATATATACACATCCCGCGGCGCAATGAAAAAATATCGTCGATTATTTTTTTGAAAAATAAAAGCCAGAGTTATATAAATAAGCCGGAGAAAAAGAAGGGCAGGAAAAAAAGTGACATTTTCCGTGCGGCTGCCGAGAGTGACGTATATGCCCGGCTCTACGTTTCAAGGCTGCAAAGCCCGGAAGACCAGGTGTATTTGATCGCTATCGGGTTCCGAGATGCAATCACACGGTTCGGCGCAACCGAAAAACCATATATATATATACACGCACATATAGCCGGGCTCTCCTTCCTCTTATTAGCCCACTTATCGAGAGCTTTCAAAAGTACCGGGCGGTACGCGCGCGCGGCGCCAAAGCGCGACCGCAGATAGAATATCGGCTTACGGCGAGTCGTCGGCGCGCAGCGCAAATCGAGCGTGAACGACGCGGATCGATACATGCACACACACGCTCGCGCGTATACGTGGCCGGCGGCATTATAACGTTAGAATCCGGGCGCGCCGAGGGGGCGGGGTCGCGCACGAAAGACAATTAGCCGGGCCGCTTGACTCAGCGCGATCGCCGGGGCGGCTTGTCAGCGCGACAAATGTCACTTCCGAGCGGCGCGGCCGCAGCCCCGGCAATCTCCGCGCGAAAATCGCGGGAGGGAAGAGGGGGGCAGCGGGCCGCCTCGCCGAGGGGACGCTTCTTATCTGCGGGGGCCGGCTTCCCTCTCTCACTCTCTCTCACCTGGGGCCCGCACCTGCCCCCTTAATTGGGAGCCGCGGGTTCCTCGGCCTATCAGTCACTTATATTCCAAATCCGAGGTGAAATATCCGGTGAGTCGAGGAGCTCCTTAGTAAATATATAAATCGAGTTGGCCCAAGTCGTATTAAGCGGGCCGCCCCCGGCTCTCTTCCTTTTTTTTTTTACTTCTTTCTCCTCCTTTCTTCCCGCCTCTTTTCGCCGGCTCGTTCATCAATTTGCCGGCTAACGCGTGAGAAATGCAGAGCTGCGACCTGCCCCGCGAGCTTGCTCCGCTAACTTAATAAACCTGCACTCTAAAGATTACCGCTTGGCTCCGGCCGACTACGCGCCCCCGTGCCCGCACTTACCGCCTCCGTGCGCTGCCGTGCGTCTCGCGCGTTCAACTTTTGCGCGCCGCTTCTCTTTTATTTTTCAATCTCTCGACGCCATTTTTATTTTTTTTTTTTCATTTTACTATTGCCCTCGTGAGTCTATTACAATCGTCCGTGTCTCCGCGCCACTTTCATCAAGTGATATGTTGCAGAGCTGAAAAAATAATGATGTACGCGTGCAAGGCCGCGGCTGCTGTATACGTTCTTTCAACTTAATTAATCAATTGTTTGAACGGTATCGTAAGACGCTCCTCTTTAAGGGAAATACTTTTTCCTTATCGGCCGGCGAGCCTCAAGTTTCCTTCGCCCTCTTCCATTAGGCAAATTGACGAGCACATATCTTCCTTCGAAGGTACCACCTAATTTTAATAATGTTATCGTCGAGGAAAAAGACAAGTGCATTAAACATCTCAACCCAATGATTGAAGACCCACTTTACTTTGTTTCGAAATTCATTGTAATTTTTAACAATGTATGTGCCATTGTATGTACCTTCTTCTTATCCGTGAGTTATTACGGATCGAAGTCCACTTAAAAATGGTAGCTAGCAAAGTAGGTATGGCCACCAGACTATGACATCAATGTCCTCGTTGCAGACTTTCATGCGTACAACGGCAACGTGCTTACGCGTATAACTGGATATTTGCGTGTACCTGGATAATTTCACCTGGAGCGGTAACGCCTTAATTGTGATATCTAGCGACTACACTTCTGTTAGAAATGGAGTCGAAAAAGATGAATTCGTCTATACGGACGTCCTTATAATCTAACAAAGTCCCGCGCTACTGCACCGATCCACCGATTCTGATACGCTGATATTCTGTATATTCGCGCGTCGTTGTTGGATTGGTGGAATCGGAGCGGAGTTGTCGGCGAAGCCCACGCGACACTCGGAATGTTCTCGTAATCTTTATACATATATGCATATGCAACTGACCATACTCATCATGACTTTGCAATAAAGTAATGAGCGAAAGTCGAACAACGCACATTATAACAGCTAGGGGATATGTAAGGTACGGGGTAGAAGTCAATATGGTATAGAGTAACCCCGCGTAAATGTTAAAGCAAATATACAGGCAAAGCAAGCAAGCTGCTGCTACCGCGAGACCAGCTGCAATGGATAGGTCAAAGCGTGCGGGTCTCTGGACGGGAAAAGGGTTTTAATCCGCACATATTGCACCGGTCAGTTGATGCCCGCTTGACGCAAGAGGTCGGCCGAGGTTATTAGCTAACCCTTACCACCCGCCTAACTCTCTTACGCAAGAAATATGATATGTCCAATATGTCCTTTGTATATTTAACTGATCTGTTGTCTTTTTTACAAAGGTTAACTTTCCCATATATACTCTTTAAAATCAAATAAGTGCACTGAGTGGTCAATGAATTCCTAAAGCTAAGATAAAGAATCCTACACATCAATTGGGATGATTTTTCATACTTTTCTCGTGTTCGTTAAAATGCTATTCCGTTATAACACGCGAGTTTTGTCCTCGGATCAGTTTACTGTAGACTGTTCGAAAACCGTTTCACTGTTCGGCGCTTGCTCTTCCCAATCCACTTGCAGCGCAAAGAAAGACGAGGACTAACCGTTGACCTCCCTCTGATTCCAGCACCGAAGACGAGCGCCAGCGTCGGGGAGTTCGGCAGCGCGGCGGTCTCGGGCGGCGTGGGCGCCGTCTACCCCTCGGCCATGTCGAGCGCGAGCTGCCTTGGGCAGGGGGCGGGCGGGCCCCTCGGCAGCCCCGGGGGCGTCTCCCTCAGCGTGGCGGCCGCCGCCGCGGGCATGTCCGCCGGGTTCAACAACACGGGCCGCACCAACTTCACGAACAAGCAGCTGACCGAGCTCGAGAAGGAGTTCCACTTCAACAAGTACCTGACGCGCGCGCGCCGCATCGAGATCGCCTCGGCCCTCCAGCTGAACGAGACCCAGGTGAAGATCTGGTTCCAGAACCGGCGCATGAAGCAGAAGAAGCGGATGAAGGAGGGCCTCATCCCGGCGGAGCACCACGGACCGGCGCGCAGCAGCTCGACCTCGCCGCACCACGAGGCGCCCGCCCCGGCCCTGCACGGCTTCGAGAGCAGTCGCGAGTCGCCCCCGGCCCCGGCCAAGGACTGACGCTACTTCGGCAGCTGCGCCTAAGACCCCGAGCGCCCCGCCACGAGTACCCGGGCCCTAATTCCTCGGCGCGCTCCAACCCTCCTTGACTATACGCCGATCTCCGCGTAAACTAGATTGTCGAACGCAGCTCTATCCGGTACGCGCCAGCGGCTTCGATCAAGGCTTTAGAAGTACTTCGTAGTTTGGAAAAGAAACGATTCGTGTTGTCGTACACACACATACATATACATATTATGCATATATGTTTTACCAGCCGAGGGTTCGTTGGAATTAACGGCTGCCGATAAGCAACCGTTCCATCCTCTGCTCTCCTTTACAGCAATATCCCAGTACAACCGTTCATCGTCGACGATAATCTGAAAATGCATAATAATTTAATGAAAAGGTCACGTGTGTGGCAATCATACAAATGGTTTTGCTGATTTGCTATTGACGATGGCATGCACTTTAAACGTTTCGCCAATCCAAATACCATTACCTATACTAAAGAAAATTAAGTATTCAAAGATGAAGAGTCGAGGAAGCGATCGTTTCAACTTTATAAATTCAAGTTACACAATCTGACGATAAAACGATTATTAGTTTTTTTTCTGCAAGTTTAGTTTTAGTGTAAATTTAGGATTATGACACCGTCAGTCACAATCAAAATTATAAGTTTGTAAAAAAATTAATTATAATGTTAGTTTATGTAAATATATACAAAATATGTAACTTATACTTCACAATAAATGATATTTGTATATGAATGTAAAACGATAGTTTACTTGCGTTCTATTGTTCGTTACGAAAATATGATTCAAGTTACATACATTGATCTTCACCGAACTTGCGTATATACAAAATTATATTCGGTTTGTAAATAATAAAAATAAATATGAAAATTGTATAATGCAAGGTTAAATATCCAAAATTAGATCTCTAATTTTCTTATCATATACAATTAAAATAATAGTATATTGTGCTACAAGGGTATAAAATGCGATTGCCTCTAAGTCGATCAGTGAACTTAAGGGTCGGCATAGCCGCGGCTTGAAATTTTTTTTGATCGGTACAAAAATTTCAAATCGAACGCCTATGTTGCATGTGCTATTTTTTGCAATAGTGTGAGCAAAATTCTTGCAAAATTATTAAATTATACTACAGTTAGAACTCAAAAACACAATAATAGCTAGATAAAGCAGGATAAGAAGTTCATGGAAGAGTGAGCTGGAGGATTGACTTGGTACAGGACTTTATCTCCTCTTCAAAAAGATATTTTATAATTCAGTAAAATAAACAGTGTTTAAAACAAAATAAAAATATTTATATAATTTAATTATCAACTCAAATGCAATTATAAGGTAGCATACTGAACATTGAAATAAAAAAGCACTGTTTATTCGAACGTTTACTATTTAGATCAACAGCTTTATAAATGTTAGCCGATAATGTAAGAGTCTGAGGGTTGGGAGACGTCTAGGGCTACGCAAGTTATGCAGATGACTCATGTGTAATTCTTTGATTAATCGTACAAAATTATAACGTTATTTTTATATGATGATTTTGTAATTCATTATACTTCATAGAGAGTACCATTTTAAATCTTAATAAATAGATCCAGAAACCAATTTTATTAAGCACACTATTGCAAAAAATATTTATTAATTAATGAATTTAAAAGATAAACGAGAGGTATGTAGGGACATTATGTAAAATTCTCTTTATTTATTAATAATCGCAAGCATTATTTTGCAATTTTTAGCATACAGTTCTTTAATCAAAATTTTCAGTGCCGTTGTCACTTCGTAAATATAAATGGATAGATAAAATTGATAGTGAGTATAACTATCAAGCCATTATATTATTTATTTAACTCATTTGTTATTATTATTATTGTATTAATAATCAGAAGCACTTATTTACTTAAAACTATCGAATACTGTGACTGTGGAATTGATGCTAGAAATACAAAATGAAGATGTTCAAAATACTAAACGAATTGCTGTGAATTGTGTACAGTGATAATACACCGAATTATAAAAAAAGTCCCACAAAAAGACTGTACTAATTATTCTATGAATGAGAAAGTGTTCTTTTGTATTAACGACACTTTGATTATGTAATCGTTGAAATAAACGCTCAACCAAAGAAATAAAGAAAAACATTTACCAGATGGATGGTCGAATAAATGAGGCTGGTGAAAAATGCGTTTGTCATGTGCTATATAGTTTGAAGTCAAAAATAATTATGAAACAATATGTATTCTTCGAAAAATAATAACAAAATATCGTGTTTTTGAACTGTTTTAATAAGAAAGCATAATATTTTGACCTATCAGTGTGAGAGTATCTTTATCTCGAATGAATTACTTTTTTGTCGTGTAATAAATGCCTGTTAACTATGTGTTATCGATACACTATTGTATGAATCAATATCAATAATTGATTAACTATAATCATAAGGTCAAATGGCAAAATATTAATAATTGTCATTTATAAGTCAAATGACTTTAAATTTTATCTGTCGATCTAAATACGCCTATAAGAACGTCTTTGAAATATTTCAGAAAAATCTCAAGTTTAAATGATACTCTCTATAAATGTTATCATATTTATTGATCGTTAAATTAGTTTGAGACAATGAAGACATTTCATTTGATTTCTTGCTTAATAAAACTTACAGAAATAAACTTTTAATAACTTGTAAAAATCATTAAATTAATATTATTTTGAATAAAAAGTCATTTCATATTTGCTGTAACAATTAAACAGAATGATAGAGTTCTAATTTTCAATCACATAGTTTTCATAATGAGATTGTACCATTAACTCTGCAGATCGAAAAGATAAATGTTTGATACTTAGTTGATCTATATTCACATGATAAGCGCTACAAAGTAACAAAATATTTAATTGTCTAATTAGTATAACTAGTGAATATAAAATATAATTGAACATTGTAGTTATAAATTTAATAAAGGGAGAGTCCCTTAATATGAGTCTCATATAGATTTTTTCTAATTATGTCTTCTGATCCACAATCAATAGAGCTCAAATGAACTACTAGTAACAAACATTCGCGTTCGTTAAAGAATTTGTTCTAAATCATGAATTATACTGCACATACAAATATAAAAATTCTATAAACAATTGTTAATTCGTTAAACAATTTCTTATATAGGTTCAGAGTCATTTTCCATCAATTCGTACTTTAATAAATCTGTACCTCGTTCTAAAAAAAATGTAAAAAAAAACGTGTATTCTTGAATGCAAAAATTTAAACACAGTTGTTGTTATTTGGAAAATTCGTTCTAGAGAAAATTGAATTTTATATAATTCACTATAATTATGAGATAATGTAAAAATAAATCCAAACAGAAAAATTATAATTAAAAGGAAAGAGCCATCTCTAAAATATTTTATAAAGTAATAATAATAACATTTATGATGTCCTGGATAACATAACAATAAAAATGACAGACGATTACACAATTTATTAGAAGTATTCTACAATGCAGTTGAGCTGCTTTATAAGGGAACTCTCCCCATATTTTAATTCTCTCTTTATATGTGTATATGTAAATAGACACTTATGCAAATGATTATCCAAATTGGTTTAAAATAAACACTTGATATTTATAAGTTATATGCATTACTTTATTTTGATGTAAACTGAAGAAAGGATTTTTAGTTTGCTGAAATGCAAATATTATACACGTTATTTGCATAGGTATCATTTGTTTGATTCATATTTTCGTTTATTAAATCTTTGAAACTCAATGGAGAGTTATTAAAATTAGTCCACATTTTAAAAACTGCAGTTCTTTGAGCAATTTTAAGTACGAACATCTGTATATCAAAAATTCCTTATATCAGAAAGCATCGATAGAAAATAATTCTTTATGTAGCAATTATAAAAAAATAAAATATTATTGCATTTAATGTTTATAACGATAATTATTTTTCTATCCAATATTTTTATTTTTATTATTACAGCATAATCATATTTTGCTCATTTTATATATGATTACTTAAATGTAGAATTGGTCCAAATAGGCACCAGTAACGAAGGATCTCAGCAACTTGTGAGTGAAATCAAGATATAAAATAATCTGTAAAAAATAAGTTATAATAGTAAAAGATTTTTAAATATAACCTCGACAATTTTCCACATTTATAAAAATTATAAAACAATATAACTTTACATGTGATATTTTTATTCGATCTTTATATTAAAATAATGTTTATAATCACATTCAATGATTTTTAGACATTTTTTCCTTTATTGTTTATAGTCGTATTAATATTTGTTATTAGTGACTACATAAAAATATATTTATTAAATTAATTTTTCATAGATAAATAATAATATTATTATGTTTATGTTTGTTGAACATTTTGAAATTTTCTGAAAGCCGATTTTTGATCCTTCAGTCTTCCTAATTGCATATAAACTGATTTCATATAAAATTTTTATTTTATTATTAACGTTAAATTAAAAACCTGTAAATAGGTCTAATTTTTATTCAATTTTGTTTCTCAGATATTTTTAAAATTTGAAAAAAAATCGTAATCATTATTATTTCATATTTTAAAGGATCTCTGTAACTTAACTATGATATATAATGTAATATTAATCTTCTATTAGGAGAAATATTCTAATTGGCTCTGTGTAGACTAAAGTGCTTTTTGTAGACTACACGTTGAATCACTTCATGATTTTAATATTTGAAGTAATGATATTGTGTTTGTGTCATTTTACAATAAAGAGTTTTAGTTCTAATTTCAATTTTTTCTTAAAAATTCGGTATACAGTTAATCTTTTTGACCAAAGATTATCTTCAAAGGAGATTCTCTTCAAAAAAACCTTCTCAAAGGTTTTTATTAAAATCGCTTACTTATATCTGTTTATTACTTAAACCGATGTATTTTACAAATTTTACATTACTTATTTACATGTTTTACAAATATTTTTATGCTCAAAATTAAAACTTTAAAATAATTTTAAACAATTTAAGAATATTTCTAAATAAATAGCTGCACTCTGATATAAAATAATTTTTCTATAATGACTGCTCTTGAAAAATATCATGAAGTATCAATATATTAAAATTAAGTAGCACGACAAAAAATTGCTTTAAAACGTTACGTATCTAACAATAAGCAAATGCAGCTATAAAAACATAATCGTAGATTCAAAACATTATTTACTGCTGCTGTGCTGTTTTATCGACTCGTCCGCTAATGCTAGTGTTTTTCTTTAACGCTCTGCATCTATGCAAAACACGATGCAACGTGAACTTAGGCTTGGACTAGCTTGTGTAGCATTGCCAACATTACTTGAAATTTCGGTAAATTGGTGGCTTGGCGCAGCTAATTGGACCAATGATATTCGTGATTTTTCTATTCATCGCTTATATATACATATTCTAGCCTATGTGGTTTCTTTTTGTCCATTGTCAGCCAATCCAACTGATATAATGCCATTTTGTTTTTTTTATACTATTGGCAGAACTGAGTACACACAATTTGTAAATGTCAGTATATAGTTGGAGTAATGTTTGATAATGTTAACCTTCAAGCTAACTACGAAGATTTTGACTTAGAAATACAAGTTTCAAATTAAACCTGGTCATGTCTCAACAGGAAAATTTAGAAAACCTATTGATTTATCAACAAGATATTCAGTCAGAAATAGAATGTTTAAAAGAAATACTGTGTAAGCTTAATGCTCAAGCTCATGCTCTACAAGTTTGTATTTTTTTAATGAATTATCAAAATCAAAAATTAGATGATTTGTCAAAATACTGTCTGTAATCTTCTTACTTCTTTTACATAATAAAATCTAGGTTGAACAACTCCATATTTTAGATGCAATAAAGAAAACAACTGCATCAAATACAGCAAAAATAAGACCATTTAACTTTAAGCAAGAAATTATTGATACAAAAATTCAAGAACTTGATCTTTCAGTACCTCAGTACCAAAGTTGTGAAGAAGAGGATGATGAAATGTCAAATTAATTTTAACATTTACAGAACGATTTGTTTATAATTATTTTTAATAAACATTATTAAGAAACAAACCAAATTTTAAACATTAATTATAAAGGCTATCTTGTGTCTAAGGAAAGTTTAAAAATAACTCATATTAACAGAGAAAAAAAAAATTATTATTAATCTTTCTTAACCTAAGTACTTGGGGATCTATACACATTTACCATTCAAGTGAGCAGTTGCCACAATAAACAATTTATCTTTGTTTATCACTTTTTATATATAATTAAATATTTTGTCTATAATCTTAAAATATATTGTTAATTTTATGATGGATAATTTTGCTGAGGCGAACCAAGCTGCGAAGGATCTTCAATAAGTGAAGCTGGCTTGAATTGTTCAGCAGAAAGTCTTGTGAAAAGAATACCTATTCCTTCAATAAGTGCTAATAAAACTCCTCCAATTATAGCACTACCAGCCATTGCTGGTAATCCAGTTCTTGCTGCTAAAATACCTCCAGTAGCTGCACCACTTATTATTGAATTCCAAGGATCTTCTTTTTTTCTAAAGTGAACAAGTGTACAATCTATTGTTGAAAACAATCCACCCCAAACTGCAAAATTTCCAGCAATAGTTGGCCCACGTTGTTTGATAGCCATTAAACTTCCATTAAACCTTTTATTTATTCCACTAGGTGCATTACGAAAACCTTTTATACTTTGAAACAAAGAGCCTCCTACTGCACCCATTGTGAATGCACCACCACAGTCATCTAATATCCTCCATGGACATGGTTCTCTTGCGTATTCTTCCATTTTAATATACTATAATGATGTGAAAAACAAACAAACAATTTTAGCTTGGTATAGTTACATAATACTAAAATTGTCTAGTACAGTAGCAATAAATATTTTTATGTATACCAAAAAATAATATGTTATTTTAATTATAAATATAAAAGTAAATATTATAAAACAGTAAGATGTCAATTAATTAAATAAATTTAAAAGCATATTTCGTACTTTTAATTATTATTTATAGCAAATATTAAAAGTACATTATATCATAACAATTTTAAACATGGCAAAAGATACTTAACAATGTTTTCAATTTATTCTATCCTATAAACTAAAAACAATTATAAACTTTAAGTATTTCAAGGATATAATCAAATAAATAATACATGTTTATGTTAGGATTTGAACAATTTTATGGACAATAACATTGAATTATATTTTTAAAATTAAATAATACTTTAAATTTGTAAATCAAATAAAATTGATATATCTACATACATATAAATATAAATATTAATTCGATAATTCACAAATTACAAGTTTTTGTATTAATCTAAACATTAATTTCTGATATTAAGGTTAGAGTGACGAAATCATGAAAAACATCGACTGTCATTTATAATTGTTCATAAATTTAAATATATTAAAAAATTAAATAAATTATTACAATATTATTTGGAATAATTAATACGTACTTATAACAAATTAAAAAACTATTATTTTGTCAAAAATCCACAATCGAAGTCACAATGAACAGATACTACACGATCGGGAACAAGAACGACGTAAGTCAATCACAACTTTGTCTTTTTTATGAAAATACTTTCAATTTCCTTTTTCATTCAAATATATAATCAAAATATCATAATGATAACTTGTAAATAATTTTAAAGTTTATTATAGTATTTAAAAAATTGAAAAAACATTTTTGGATCAATTGTTTTATTAGAAATAAACACGTGCTCGTACGTGCGCAGGCTTAAATCTAAGCGGGAAATTTAAATCAGACAGAAACACAATCACATCTTCTTTGGTTACAAGATAGAAAATTTAATTCATTGAACAAATTGCTTGAGAAATTTCACTATTGGAACTAACTAAAATAAAAATGATTTGAATTACACATAAATATTTATACATTGTGATACTTACTCTTCCTATTTTCAGTAACTGACTACGCGTAAATAGTTTCCAATGTTCGAAAATAGAACGGCCGAAGTGTTCCAAAAATAAATCATATTCTCGTTAGTTTAGATTGTGCCTTACATTGATTCGGAAAGAAACTTCAATATTTCTCGTTTTACACGGAATAATACAGATTTTTGTTTAAAGTTATAGAATAATTAAAAAAACTTTACTTGTTATGAACCTACTATCATTGTATCCATTAACTTAATTTCTAAATTAAAAAATTAATTTCAAATTTATTAAGTAGATTTCGTTTCCAATTTAGTGAATTCAGAATTTAAAATAACTGCATCTTACGTGAAAGAAAAAACATACGATAGTGAGTATTAAGAAGATTTGCTACAAACTTCGAGAGTAACAATAATATGTTTATATTTAACAGATTATTTATAAACACAATTTAATTTGCGACAATAAGGAATAATGTCGGAAGCACAAAATAATTTGTGCAATAACGATTACGGTGATTCTGACGAAATACAGAATACTTTACAAGAGAATGTCGACACTCCAAAAACTTGTCATCAAAGTCACTCAGAGCAGCTTCCTGAGCTTGCAGCTTGTCGAATAGTACATGCTAGTGGTGGTGATAGTCAAAATATAGAAAAGGTACGTTTTAATTTTATAAGACTTAAAATTACTATTTTCATATGTTCCTTTGCTCTTAATTTCATTTAAACATAATTTTTTCTGTTGCTTTGTTAAAGAAAATAAATTAAAATTATAAGTCTTTAATACTCAATAATCGAAAATATTACATCTGTTAAAAGACATTGTATCTTTAATTATATACTTTATTGTATTCTATATCGATCTTTTTTTGGAATACATTTAAATTCAATTTTTCCAAAGAGGTACATTTTGTGCATTTTCACAAATATGCTTCTGTATCAACCATCTTCTTTATAAATTTTAGTGTATAATTCAAATATAAACATCTAAAAGTTTAGGATATAAAAATCAACGAGTACACTTATCTCTAAAAATCTATTTATGAATGGTACATACGTATATTTTAGCAAGAGATGCATACTATATTATTAATAATATTAAAAATGAAATAGCAATGTAAATGTTGTAATATTTTATATTCATAAGCAACATTTTAAATAATTAATAACTTTGGAACTATTTAACTACAGGATGATAATGCTAATACAAAAGAATCTACAGAATCTAATAATAATGATTCTACTACAGTATTACAATTACAAGCAGAAATTCTGGTAAGTAAGAATAAAAAAATAAAAGAAATACTTAATTGTAAAAACTGTTAAATGTTAATTTATTGAATAGAGAAAAATTTTGAAAATTAGTATATTAGGATATAATTAACAATTATGTATCCCTGGAAGGAAATATGTTCAAATTTGTAGTTGAATGAACCATATTAGAAGTATGTATAAACATTTAACTCGGATATATTAATTTATCAAAATTTTTGGTGCGATCGACATAAACTTTTTCCTTTACCGATTGATACAGGTGTTTTTCTTGGTAGGACTGAATAGTATAGGTATGCTAATGCGCAATTTGTGTGCAACTTAAGCATTAAAAACAATTAAGCTACTCTCGCATTATACGTGAAAAACTTATTATTTAAGCCTTCTAGAATAAAATAGATATTTTGACAAAAGCGTATATTTATAATTGAGCTTGATATTTATTGTACTTCTAAATAATTGAAATAAAAAAATTCAAACAATATTATTTAAGTCTTGTATTAACATTTGACTTTAATTTAATTTTTATCTTTATAGAAAAGAACAATGGAGCGCGACGACTTCCGCAAGAGACTCGAAGAAACGGAACGCAGATTAGCAGCTTTACAATCATCCGAAAGTCAGGTTACTAATGTATCGATACTACCAGCAACAGATATTAATTTACAGCGCGAACTCGAAGATTTGAAAGGCACTCTAGCGCAGACAAAACTTGTACTCGATGATCGTGAACGTCGCGTCGTTAATCAGGAAAATCAAATATCCGCTTTAAACAAACAGGTGAGTTCACTGAAAGAGGTCTTTTCTATAACGAAGGACATGCTTAATATTCGCAACCTGGAAGTTAAACACTTGCAAGAAGAAGTCGACAAAATGGAATCCAAAATATCAATCGAACGTGAACGACATACTGCTATGATTAACAAAATGGATGCAGCGGTGCGCCTTAATACGGATTTGAAGAAGGAGTATCAAACTCAGCTTCAACTCTTTCAAGATCTTAAAGGAATATATCAAGAAAAGGTAACGCTACTCAGCGAAGAAAATAAAGCTCTTGAAACTGCTGTGCAAGCCCAACCTGCCCAATGACTAGTATACAATCTATATAAGTCTTTGAAAAAAAATCCATAGATTCTTGTTCAATTATTATATTGAAATCGTAATTGTTCGTTTTGATTTAGTTCATTTAATTTATGTTTGCGTTTTATTTATATATATATTAGAATTTTCTAACGTATTTTATGTAAGTTTTATAAACATTTGACATTTACAATAATAAAGATATAAAAAGTATAATGAAGAAATATGTTTATAACTATATATTGCTGTATGGATTTTAGTAAATTATAAAATATTATAATAAGTGGATGCAAAATTGAAGTATGTAATCATCTGATAAAATATTTTTATAGATATTTTCATTAGTTACCGAGCTAGATATGTAATTAAATATTTAAAGTAAGCTATGATCTGTACATCTCAAACATAAGGAACAAGTAACTTTCAAAAATATAGATTTTTAATTTAACTTTTATCTAATAATTGAAATAAAATAATCAGTTTCATTATTTTTCAAGAGTATTTATTATAAATTATATACAAGTACAACACAAATACCAATAAAATAGGCTTGCAAAAAATTAATTTTATATAGAAAATATAAATTTATAATACCGATAGTTTTTATATTCAAATAAATTTTAGTACTGATGACAATATATACTCAAAGTTTCAATAATATTGAAATTTATTCAATAATATTAAATTTTAAGAATCGAAAGTCAAAAATTAGACATATACACATAATATTCCGAAGTTTATCCCTAGCTAGTTCTATATGTAAAGTTAATGATCTAACCTCTTATCTTCAATTCTAATATTTAGCATAATAATATATATAAACTATTGTATAATGGTTTATATAATGTTTAATATGTATAAACAATTCAGCTCATCGGTTCTGACCTGGCTTATAGTAAATGTTGTAAACTAGTAAATTATGCTGGCGTATACAACTGGTACTTTCCGCGTTTCTACAATTCAGCCGCTTGCTTCGGTTTATTCCTTGATGTTCCCAATCCAATTCAAAGTCCAGCAGCATCAAGCACTCAATTGTGATCAACTGGTATTGCCTGCTATTCGCCTTTATTCGCGTCGATAGTAATTTGACTAAATTACTGTATTTTTATAAACTATATTATTTTACAATCTAAACAAAATCAGAGTAGGAGTATCGCTTCTTTTTAGCTTATACTCTTTAGTATGATGTGAGATATATGACGCTCGATAATTCCTATATAGGTAAGACTACATCAGATCATGTATATAAAATATAATAACCAAACTAGCTTATACATCCCAATTTTTAGTTATTCTAATTTTTTAATAGTTAAATTTTTAAATAGTGTATAGATTGAACTGTCGACCCAAAAACATCGCAATCCATTAGCATTTTCCAAAGCTGTGTACTTAAGTAAACTTACTTAAGTAGAATTTAAGTTCTACAAGGACTGCCATTTTCTGTGATTAATCAGGTTAGCTACATAATTCTTTGCTAGTTTTTTCATTGCTTTGATTATTATTTTAAATTTATTGTAAGCTATTACTCAACCAATACTTAATATAACCTGCTTATTACAAGTATATTTATTAACATTTATTATAAGTTGTAAATTTATTCTCACTAAGGAATCTATTTGCAGTCATTGTCAAAGTAGACAAAATTTCCTGTGAGAGAAAAGCAACATTAAACGGGTGAGTTTCAACTCAAAATATTGCTTAGTTGCAAATTGGACATAAGTCAATTAACCATGTCTGTACAAAGTGTTGCTCTGGCATCTTTAACGGCCACCTATACCGACTCTGAGGGTGAGGATGGGCTGGATGACGACCTTCAGGAGAATTCAAACACTCCCAGAGGGGCTGCTCCACATAATGTTCAAGTTGGTCAGCCCCAGGTTCTCATCAGTCCTAAATCTGGCAGATCAGCCTCAAATAGCCCCATCAATACCTCCAATATTAGTGGCAAGAATAATAATAGCTTGTCAAATGTACCCACCTTAGTAACAGATGTAACATCAAAGGTGCAGAGATTAGTTTCCTATTTTGATGACACAGTAGTCTCTGACGATGAGGGAACTGCGGCAATAACATTTGAAGGGTTATCTTCAATGAATGGAAGATTACCTGTATCTATGGTTGAGCAACAGTCACCTGATCATCAAGCAGATTTGATTTCAGATGGAGAAGCGGATATGTATGGTGTAATTATACCACCCGAGCCACCTGGATCTTGTCCTCTAGAATTACAGGAAAAAATTACAAATCTTTACAGAAAAATGGAGTCTGGTCGCTTAGATATGAATAAAGTTATCCAACAGAGGAAGGACTTTAGAAATCCATCTATTTATGAAAAATTAATTCAATACTGTAGTATTAATGAATTAGGTACTAATTATCCCCCTGACAGATTTGATCCTTTTAAATGGAGTAAAGAATCATACTATGAGGAACTAGCAAAAACACAAAATGCAGAAATGGAAAAATTAGAAAAGGCTAGGAAAGAGAAAACTAAAATTGAAATAGTTTCTGGAACAGCCAAGCGACCAAATAATACCACTGCTGCTGCAGAAGAAGATGCTAAAAAACGAAAAAGCAAATGGGATCAAGTTGCAACAAATCCCCTTGCAGTTTCAACAGCTAAACCTGGAGTTGCTGCAACACAACATTTGACAACGCTAACATCTTCAGTTACTGGTACAAAATCAACAGTAATATCAGCTTTTGGTTCTTTACCAAAGAAAAGACTTTAACACATACTTGCTTACTGTAAATATTCCTTAATTACTTAAAGAGTAAGTTGTTAAAGTTATGTATTTCAAATTAATTTATAACTTCTAAAGATTAATTGATTCAAATTTTGATAATTACTATAAAATTATGAAAAAAAAAATTATAAAAATTTGAAATCAATTTATTGTTGTAAGAAATAAACAAATAATATATGCTTAATTTTTTTCATAATAAAATATTTGAGATACATTCATAAATACAGTCTGTTAAGTAAGAGCGTGTACGGCATCATTTCTCCAAAAATTTATTGAAAAAAGTGTTTCTTTACATACATTTATTGTGCACATGCCGAAGCATGACGCAATTATATCAATAAGATATCCAATCAGCACCAGAGTCAATAATCGTTTGGCATCTCCGCGACATACTTTCCACTAAATTTTCGACATATTCGACGGAAAGCGCTCTCCAAATGCGTCGAATTTTTTGGTTAATTTTAAAGTATAGGTGGATCTCCCTTGAAGCTTCTGTTTGGGTTTAGGCCCAGACGTTTTCGATAGGATTAGCGTGAGGTGATTCGATCAGATGAGGAGCGGAATATGGGGACGACGGGGCGAGGGGTGGGGACCCCGCACCGACCCTACCCGGAGTTCGTGCCGGCTGCCGATAGTTTTCCGGGTTTAAAGGGATACCCATAGGAGCATAATCGAACTGAGCACCGGTTCCTCTATTAGCGGGCAACCACTGTCCTTGGGCCAACCATGTCCCGGACGAGAAGTTAGTAGCCTGTAACTCAATCGCTGCTTTATTGTCCAAGCAGATTCCTACATAACCCCCGCGATTCCTAGGTAGACGGCCGTTCTGGTACCCGTCAGCGTTGCTACGATGACCCAGTTCCATTTGACCTAATCCGTACATAAAACCCCGGCAATGGAATTCGCTGACATACTATTCCTTCCAGTCTGTGTAACGCTGCTCTACATGGGATCAAAACCGGGATAAGCATGTGGACTACAGATCTCATCCCTCAAAGCGGCAGCCTGTTTCCAAATCTCTAAGCCGAGTCTCATGTATGTGGTCCTGAGCAATCTGTCCCACCCCCTGCCCTAAGCCTAGCCTGAGTCGCCATTGAAATTTAGCCCTATTAGGATGGTATCCGGATGTTTGAGATTCCAGCTCTCGGTAAGTGCAGGTAAGTCGCGTATTGCTGGCTCTACCTCTACAGGAAAGCTCCCATCTATGTCTGCAGAGGACAGTGTTCTTTCTAGGTGGTATGTGTTCATAACCACTGCCTTATAACCCAAGACATCCCCCAGGTATCGGAGAAGACCAGTTCCCTATACGGGTCCATCATCTGCCCCACAGCCCAAGAGTGACCCGTAGGATTCGTTACTCTCCGTTCACGGAGGTCGTCGTAAAGTGGTATAGTGTCCCCATGATCCCAAGTACTGAGACCCTGGACTTATATCCGTCATTAAACGAAGTCTGTTGGTAAAGGACCTCGGCCTCTTTGAGGATCATATTGATGTTTCTTCTTTTCTCAGTCTCTATCAAGCTAGTATTCCATGCTAAGCCCTGGATCCTGAGGAAATTGTCGGCTAGTTGATCATCTCTGTCGGCACGGAAATCTTTGACTTTTTCAAATACTTTGCCACCGCTGCATAGGACATTTTTGGTCCTTTTGGATGGATGCAGAGAAAAAATGTCTCGAAGCGTTTGGTGTATGTAGCACTCATTCTGCCTCGCATACTTTTCTGACAAAGTTTCGACCTCCATTGTAACTTTTTTACAAGTGCGTCAAATACAGATGTTATGTCTACTTATTGACAAAATTTCAGGGTTCTACTATTTACTAACTATGAACAATGCCGTACACGCTCTTACTTAACAAACTGTATGTGAGATGATAAAGAATCATGAGCTATGCATATATATTAGAAGTTGTATTTTGGTGTAATCAATGCAAAATTCAATGAGAACAAAAAACTGAAATATTGATATCTGGCATATTTTCTAATATTTTTAACAAACCATAAATAATACTATTTAAATTTTATTTGGAGTTTATGTCAAATTTTTTAATATTATATATAATCCTTTCAAAACATCAAATAGTTTATATTATTAAGTATAATGCTGAAATAAATATCCAAAATAATTTTATTTTTTATAATATTTGCTAAAAAATCAATTGCTAATATTAGTTTAAAATTAAGTAAATAAAAGCATCTGGTTTTGGTTTAATAAGAATTTTGGTAACAATTTAATTACGTTTATTTTATCCCATATTTATAAATGAAAATAAGGGTTAATAAATGTCAACATAATTCCTAATTAATATAATAAGTCAGTATTATCTATTAATTTATTTTACAAAACGAATACAGGTAATTAATGAAGATCTATTATTTTTTCAATTAAAACGTGCTACTATGTAGCATGTCAAAACATAAAAGCTAATCAGTAACTTTTGCATTATTTAACAACTACGATTTATGTTTAAAAATTGTAAATAAATGATTTTTATTTAAGAATGTCTATCTATTTTGTTTACAATAATCTATAGAATACAAGTTAAGTAAGATATACTATTCAGTAACGAAATGGTAATTTTGTAATTATTTTTAGTTTTTGCATGTACATAATATATTTTTTTTAAAGCTTAACAATGCTGTCAAATGTTAGGGTAAAACATTATTGTAAAATATATTTGATTGTTTTCGATTCTCTTTTTATGAATAAAAACAAAGTTTTTGTACATAAAGAACTATTGCATGTATATTTTTATATTATTTCATAAGCCTTTTAAAGCAAATCCTTTCAAACTACAATAACATAAAATTAAAACTTATTTATTTGACTTATATTTTTTATAATGATGTGGACTTTAGCAATTATATCTGATATTGCTTCATGACATATCAAAACTAAAATATTCTCTAAAATCCAAAAAAATTAAAAGTAACATTTTAATATAGACTTCAATATATTGACCAGTGAAAAGAAAAGATAATTAATATTATTGAAAGAGATTTTCATTTGTTTGAAATGGAATACAGCTAATATTTGCTAATAACTCATGTTAATAACAATTTATATACTTAAGATCTCTGTTAGAACTGAACTGTTATTTGAATAAATAGATAGTATAATTCGAATTCAAATATGAAACCAACATTATAATTGATTAAGTGTCATTAAAAAAAATTTTTAAATATATTATTTTTAAGTAAGAAGTGTTTTAACTGTTAAATTGAACAGAACAGTTCAATTTTACAAATATTTTAGATTATCTATAATAAAAAAATATTAGATTAAAATTGGTTTTTTGAGAATCTGGTTAACGAAATCGGTTAATTTATTTTTGTACTTATTACTTATTACTACACTGAGTAACCCAGTAACCCGACCGAATTTCGAACTTGAATTGTCCGCCAGTTTCATACGACGTACTTGTACCAAAATGACTCGGATGTATTAATGAAAGCAACCAATAGCAGCGCTGATTCTACAAAAAGAAAAAGAAAACTGAAGAAAATTCTAAACTGTACAGTTATACACATGTTAATAGCTGCATTTTATATTCTTGTAGACTGTAGTATTTAGCGGTTTAATCTTTGGTAGTTTGACATCTAATTTAACCATGTGATATATGATTCTCAAAAATGTAATTGGAGCACGAATATCCGTATAAATACATTAGTTGGTAAATACGTACTATTTTAAATTTTTAAATGGAAAACGAAAGTAAAATTTGGCAGGAACTTTCTAATATTCCTGCTGATCCACCTGAAATGAGAAACAAATGCTCTCAGTGCAAGTTAGTAAATATTCAAAATTATCAAACTCACAAAATATAACTTACAAAATGTCATAAAAAATATATTATTAATGGTGCATTTTATAGAAGGCCAGCTATAGTTTGTTGGTGTCCTGGTTTACCAAAAACACTATTAAATCCGTCTTCAAAAATTATCATTCTTCAACATCCTGCAGAAGTTAAGCGCTGTTTAAGAACAGCTCCAATGCTCACATTAGCTCTTGAGTCAGGAAAGTGTTTTACTTTTAGGTAAAATTAATTAACAATATAAAATATTAAAATCTCATGCATATACTTATAAAATTAAATTGCAAAATTCATACAGAGGTAAAAAATTTCCTTCTTCAAAACATGATGGATTGATGGAAATTCTAAATGACTCAAATACCATTTTATTATATCCATCTCCAGAAGCAGTGCCATTAAATGAATTATGCACAGTAGGATTAAATGGCCAAAAACCTTATAATTTAGTGCTATTAGATGGGACTTGGCCGCAAGCCAAAGTTTGTATATTAAGAATACAATCGTTGAATAAAGGCTCATTGTAAATTTTTAATATTTCTGCAGGCAATCTATACAGCAAGTCCAATGTTATCTAAGTTGAAGTCATGTAAACTTGTTAATGTTCCCACCAGTGAATATGTTATTAGGACACAGCCTACAGAAGGTTGTCTTTCAACTCTTGAAACTGGTGCTCTTGCTCTTAGTATTCTGGAAGATAAACCTTGGCTAAGAGAAGAAATGCTTGGACCACTTCACTATCTTTGCAAGTAAGATTTTAATATTTTTTTTACCTATGTTAAATCTTAGTCGTGCTGTAAATGTTCTTAAATAATCTATCTATCTTTGTAGATTTCAACTAGACAATGGTGCAGTTACACATCAAAGCAAGGAATTTCTTATTAAACAAAAGACCTATCCAAAACTAATAGGAAGAAGACTTGCAAAGCAATTAAGAACATTACCTGATAATTCTCTAGAATAATTTACTTATAGATAACCTATTTCTGTAAATATTTACAATAAAATTTAATTTTTTTAATTCAACTTTTCAAATATAAAATTTTGTTATTATTACATTTAACTCATATCTAAAACTTGTATTATGGTCATGATTTTCACAATTGTATATTTTTGAATGATATTTCTGATAAACAATGTTTTACCATTTAATGGAAATTCAATGATTTTTCATTGAACATGTACTTGTCAAGATATTTTTCATTTGGTTCATTAATAAAATTTTTGAGGATGCACACAAATATTTTACAAATTTAGATTGAGAAATTTTTTATATTTTGATTGTTAAAAATGTATTTAAAATTACATTTTATTTAGTTAAAATACGAATTATTTATACATTATTAATAATTAATTAATTTATACAAATTAATTATACATTTATACATTAATAATATGAAGTATAAAACCATAATTTTTCGTTTAAGAATAAAAATGTATAAATCATTATAATATAAAAAGTTGTAATTTATAATCATTTACGAGGGAAATTTGTTATTATATCAACATAATTCAAAATCAAAGCCTTAACATACTTTACAAGCTTAAATAAATTCTTCTGTTGGTTAAATTACTTATTTAACATAATAATTACAGGTATAACAAAATATAAGAAATATATTAGTTGATTTGTACCAATATATTCAGTCGTCATTATTATCTAAAACCTTTATTAATTCTATTACTATTTATTAACTTTGAAAATAAATTGCATAGTTCCTTCTTGAGGATTAAATTTAAAATTTGATTCAAATATGTCTTTCCTTGTAACTTTAACATTTTCATTTAATAAATGAACACCTTGTCTTGTATGGCAGTCCCATGAAATTCTAGATCCAGGGATTAGTTCTTCTGTAGGTCCAGATGACACAAAAATATTATCATCTAAATGCCAATCAATCCAAATTGCAATTCCATTGCACAATCCCTCTCTATTGAATTATTATATTAATTTTATTTTATAATAAAAGAAGTCAGATAAATTCATAATGATACAACTTACATTTCAAAAGGAATTTTTTGAGAACATTGGAAATGACTTTGTTGATAAACATCACTATTAAAATCAAAATCAGCTATGGTAAAAGAATTACTGAGTGCTTTTCCTGGATATTCCCACAGAGGCTGTGCTTCTACTGTACTATCAGCTTTCACACTTGATGACTAAACAAATATTAATTTTAATTTAAAAGATTACAATAAACTTTCCGAGTACTGTGCATGTAATATTGATATTAATATTGATATTACCTGTACTAAGTTATCAAAAATAGTCATATCAAAGCCTTCACAGATATTTAAAGGTGCTCGAATTTTTTGGAGATCTTTAAATTCTACTGCAATACCTTTAATTACAGCTCGTTGTGGTATTCGTTTTATATGTGAAGGATATTTTGAAATAAGATACCAAAAATGTAAATTATCCCAAGGTAGAATTGATGTAACATAATAAGGCTCAGCAAAAATGAGTGTAATTTTATCACTTGGTGGTAAATTATTAATTGAATCAATTATTGTAACATTTTTTGCAAGATCATTCTTATCTATAAACATTTCAATTGTTTTTTGAGACAAAGAGTTAGTTTCAAATAAGTATAAATGCTTAGCTCCCATTTTCAAGGCAGAAAGTCCCAACAATGTTGCATCAGTTAAACAAAGACATACTGAATCAGGAGTTATATTTTTATGTAAGGATTCTAAATACTTTTGATTTCTAACTTCATCATTCCACTGACCAATACGTGTTCTAGAAAAAGCTAAATGAATACAACATTCACATGATAGTCTCTGTAAACATTCTGTATCTATCCTAAAATTGTAAAATCAAGTGAATGTTATGAAATATTATTCTACGTTTAATTTGAAAATAAGTACCTTTGTTTTTTTTGCGATTTATCTAAAGAAAACCAAAATGAATATTCATCATGTGAACAATTAAGAAAAAGTTGCATTTCTGGAGAAACATCATAATCTTTTGGTAAATAATATATAGCTTGCATCCAATGATCTCTCCAAGGAATTTCATCAGCTAATTTTTTATAACTTTCTCCATCTTTAATATTAGATTGTACATCAGGATGTGCCCAAACTGGTGCACAACTTAATTGAATCTTTAAAAAATAAAATTATTATTAAAAAAATGCTTTCACAATTCAATTATTTAGTTTATTATATACCTCATCATCCATGTCCATATATAAATCCCACCACATAAAAACAGCATGAGCAGTTCCTTGAACAATAGGTTTTATAGGAAGTACAATGTTTTCATTATACTTTAAAGGAATTTTGCCAGTCCAATCAAACCTAGTGTTTAACGAATTTCGTATAAGTAAATAATAATTTCAAAAATAATAAAACAGTATGTTTACTTAAAAATAGGCTGTGGCTCTATTAAGGCAGTGAAAGAACCTTGTGGTAACTGTGAAAGTTGTATATCATGAACTGCAGATGATCCTGAACAAAATTGAGTAGTTTCGGGAGCTTCGATTAAATTAGTTTTATAACTTTGGTATTTTATTGGATTAACTCTATTCCATCCTTTAACTAATGAACTTTCTATTATTTGTGCCCAAACAGTTCCTTTACTAGGAACTACAATAGAATTTTCCTATAAATAATATCAATATTTTACAAAAATTAGAATGCTATTTTATTATAGAATCTCTTGGCCTATCTATACCTCTAATAGAAAATCTTGAGCATGTTTAAAGGTTGAAAGAGCACCCTCTCCTATTAGTTCTGTATCAAATACTTCAGTTACTAATATATTTGCTCGTTTCAATAAATCACCATCTTTTCCAACAGTCAACTTTGTTGATCTTTTATAAATTAAATTAATCTTATCAGCAAAGCCATTCTTCTCTATTATTTTCCTGGCACACTCAGCAATTGGTTTGAATGTCTAAATGAAATTGCATAGTATCTGATTACTACTGTGCTCAAATTAAGTAAATTTTAAAGAAATTTTATAGAACTTGTTACTACTAACTTCGCAAGCAACAATACTGTCAGCACCACATTGGGCAGCCATCATTGACAACAAACCAGTTCCAGTCCCTATATCTAAAACATTTGCTTCTTCACCTGCTTTATGCTTTTTATCGATGGCAGCTTTTATACCCAAAAAGTACTTTAGATTCTATAAATAATTGTATTATGTTGATTTTAAAATAAAAATAATAAGTACTTTAAATCCTACTAGAAAATATTTTTACTTTCAAAATAAAAAATGGAAATTACCCTTTCATGGTCATGTAGCATGTCAGCAAATGCTGATCTAGCAATTTCTTGATAATAATCATAATCTGGATCTTTTTCTTCCCAAGCTGTCACACCAGTAATAGGATTAATATTTTGAGTAAAAATGCTCATTTTGCATAACTTGAAATAACAGACTCTTAATCTTGACTTTATCATGCAACTAAAAGTAAAAAACTATTAATAAAATAAATTATATTCAATGACCTTAATTAATTATATCCTTACAGACCTTAAAAATTTTATTATTCTACTTTAAAAATATTGATTGTTTACGTACATAAACCTTGATAAGGTTATATTAAATGTAACTTTCGATTGAAAATATCACTCAGATATATGTTATTTCTCCCAAAAAAATATTTATAATTAATATTTATAATCTTCTAACTCATAATGAATTACTTTTAACTACAATATCTCTTAAAATATATATACAAAAATTAATTTTTAATATTGCACGTGCACGTTATGGCACGGCAGGTATATTTGAAATAAACACATTTGCCGGTTTCAAACCCACAAACCTTTACGCCATTTTTAATGGTTACAAAAATGGCGTTTTAAATTTTGAGCGCCTACATCAAAAAATATTAGTTTTTGGGAGTTTAAATAATTGTACTAGCAAATGAATTTTCATTATAAAATATATTTTTTATAAAAATTAATTGTAAATTAATGTATTCTACAACAATTATCCGCAACTAACTATAACTAACTATAATAAAGCATGTGATTATAATATTCTTGTAAATGTATGTGATGTGTTTGATGTCTTAACTGAACAAAAAAATCTTCAAGCTCAACATTATGACTATACGCGGTTGCATAATTATTATTCCCGTAACAATCGTCATTTTGATCATTATTTGTAAATAAATAAGGATGATTGATACAAGTTTTTTTTGAAAATTCAAGTGGTAAATTGTCACTTGTTTCTGTATTTACATTTTTTATTGATTTAGAATTTACAAAATTATCTGGTTCAAAAGGAAATACTTCTGCTTCATTATTTCGACTATCATTACAATAACTTTCAAAATTTTCAGAAATTGATGGTACAACATTGTAAGATACATTATTAGTTTCCAATGGAGTAAACTTAATTTTATTAATACTGTTTTCATTCAATCTACTTGTATTTTTTAAATATTGTTCTTGGATGCTAGAAATACTTGAAGATTCAGAACTGGAATCTGAATCAGCTTCTATTAAAGTATTATTAACTTGATCATTACATTTGAATGTAAGTAAATAATTAAATAACTGATCATAGTGTATTTCCTCATTATCTACAAAATCTCTCAACTTTTTCTGTGTTTCAGTATCTATAATACTTAACAAAATTCTAATCTTAAGCCATTCTTCATAAGTTTTTAAATTAGATTTTAAATACGTGATTGATATATTATATGCACTTATTTCATCAGCAGTCAACATAAGATTTGGTAATGGTTTACTAAAATTTATTGGATAAGGAAAGTAAGAATCAAATTGTTCTCCATTTTTAGATTGATGATAACTTTTAAAGTTTTCTATTTCTTGGTACATTTTAAGTAAATTTATGTCTTGGTTATGTTCACAGTATAAGTAAGTATCTTTAATTTCATCTTCATTTCGGATTTCAGGATATATGCACATAAGAGCTTGTTTTTGAACGCGATAAAAAGTATATAATGCGGCAAAGAAATTCTTTGCGCATAATTCTTTCATATTGCTATTTTGATTCAGCAACAATTTTAATAACATAATTTCGTAAGAAAGCTTATTTTTCCAAGAAGATGCTTCATGTAAAATATATTCTTCAGAATTTTTTGGATAGTCGTATATTTTTCGTAATTCTGAGGTAGTATCTAAAAGTGTCTGAAATTCTACAGTTTCAAATAAACTGCTGTTAAAATGAGCTTTGCTTTCATCTATCATCTTTTGAATATTAATTTCATTCTTGTTATTACTTAATACACAATTTTTTTCTTCATTAATTATATTTTGTGAATTCTTATCATTTGTACTATCACTTGAAATAAATTTAACTTCAAAATAATTTCTGATATTCTTCATTTCTTCTTTTAATAAATTACCTTGTGGTACTTTACTTAAATTTAATGCAAAAGTTGCCTTTTGATTTATTTTCTCTAATTCTGATGGATTATCATTTATGGTTATATTAAATTTATACCATTTATCTTTTTTTTGATAAATT
The DNA here is from genome assembly GCA_018906755.1 of Sycophaga agraensis. NCBI lineage: Eukaryota > Metazoa > Arthropoda > Insecta > Hymenoptera > Pteromalidae > Sycophaga > Sycophaga agraensis. The sequence goes on along the minus strand of JACCIE010000015.1, from coordinate 1,287,820 downwards.
TCATTTGCATTATTACTTTCATCCAAATTATCTTTTTTATCACATTTGATATAATTTTTCTTTTTCTTATTTGATGTAACTTCATTAATTTCTCTATGCACGTTTTCCTTTTTAATAGGACTAATGGGAAGCCCATTAATTGATTTTATTACAGTTTCTTCAATTTCAATAGGTTTTTCTATAATATTTTGTGTTGCTTGCACTTTTTCAAATGTACTATCATCAATATTCCACAAATTTTCTGAATAATCTTTAGGTAATTTTAGATTTGAAAAATTTTTACCACCAACAGATAGTAATAGATCTTGAAAAATATTCAATTCTTGTGAAGATATTATATTAATAGATATACCACGAGAACCATATCGACCTGCTCTACCAATTCTATGAAGATATGTTGCACTGTCTCCAGGTATGTCCAAATTGATTACTAAATTAACATTCTCTGCATCTATTCCCCTTGCTGTTAAATCAGTTGTAAGCAATATTCTGCATTTAAAAGTTTTCAATTTATTTATAGCATCCATTCGTTTGGTCATGTCCTGTTTACCAATTATAAAAATGGCAGGATATCCCAATGAAGTTATTTTATTACAAACAGATTGTGCCCTTAAATATAAACAATTATTTATTTTAAATGCTGTTATTTAAATAATTCTTTATATATAATTTTTAGAGAATCTACCTGGTTTGATAATTAGTAAAGACTAAACACTGTTTGAATGGTATTTTCTTAAAAATATTCATCAATTCCTCTACTTTTATTTGTACCTTTCAAATTATAAATAATTTTTCAGATTAATATTAATTACTCAAAAATAAAATCTATTTGTAAAATCACGTAATGATTTAAATAGAAATTCAAATATAATATTTACTTGTCTCATTGCATTAGGGTGATGGGGGACAATAGATACGAATTGCTTTAATCCTACAAGAATAGGTCCATCAGTATCTGCTGATGAAAGAACTGGTGATTTCATATAAGATTCTAAAAAAATTTCTAAGTCTCCAGGATAAGTTGCACTAGATGAAATAACTTGCTTGTTAGAAGGGAGCTTTGAAAATATATAACTGAAAAGTTTTTGATATAATATTAAATAATTTTTATCATTTTCATAACTATGATAAAAAATCAATTTATGTAATATATTAAGTACTTAATATCCTTTTGAAAGTTATCTTCCATTAACTTATCTGCTTCATCCAATACAAACAGTCGTACATGGTCCATCTTTAAATATTCTTTATCTATTAAATGTTTAACTCTTCCAGGTGCTCCTATTGCTATATGACAATTGGACAACTTTTTCCTGTCTGAATCAATAGTTGTACCACCAACGAATGATTCTACTTTTAGACCTAGTAAAGAATGTATAATTTTATAATTATTACTTTTTTTGTAAACATGTAACATTAATTACCAGTAATTTTACAGCCAAGACACCCTATTACTTCCTTAACTTGGATTGCAATTTCTCTAGTCGGTGCTAAAATTATTACTTGAACAGAATTTATTTCAATATCGATCATTTCTAAAGCTATTACTCCAAACACAGCAGTCTTTCCAGTTCCAGATTTTGCTCGGACAATCAAATCTTTATAAAATAACAAATCATTTGTAATTCTTTTAACATTGTATTTTTTTTAAAACAATAAATGAATTTTGAATTTACCAAAACCACAACGTCCTAAAGGAATCGATTTGTGTTGAATTGGTGATGGCTTGTAGAAGCCGCAATTTATAAGTCCTTCTAAAACAGGTTTTGACAAACCCATTTGAGAAAAAGTGACATTTTCTTGAATATCAATATCACTTGTACGCTCTTTAGCAGATAAGTTATGAGCAATATTATACGCCATTGTTAGAGTTTATTAATATTATATTAATACAATATTATTTATTTTAGCCAGCCTGCCGGTTTTTAAGGTTAATATTGAACACTGTTGATATTGAACCCCATTGAAGATCAAACTAAATTGTACTATAGTAATACTATATATATACTGCATATTCACGATTAAAGCTACCAAGTTGGTAATTCATGCCAACGCAAACCTGTCAGTAAGCCGTAAGTTTACAATATTATATAGCAATTATATTAACATTAGCAGTTCAACTTCTACTGTTTCGCACAACACGGTAAAAAATAAAAATTTATGTGTCCAAATATGACGAATATCTTACATATTGAGCTTATAAGTATAGTTAACGCGTAACTATAAGCAATTTTAAGTGATTAAATATGTTTATGCTAATGTGATTTTAAAAAACGTTAAAAAACAATTTTAATTTTTAACATTTGATCTGAGTTTTTCTCAGAGTTTTTATCAAAAATGTTGCGAATATATAGCCGATCTATACTCACAAATTAGATTTAATACAAGATTCTGATCGCGTTAATGCGCAACTTTAATTTTTAACGGGTGCTATGTGCTCAAAAGAGATTCATAGAATAATTAGGTAGTGGAAGTTGTTACTTATGTTGCACATAGGCATAGGGTGTGAAGAACATATTATAAGGAGAATCGCAGCCTCGCAGGTGTCAGATTTTTAGGACTCAGGATGTTATCAATGCACATATACATCTCAACCGGAGATTTTGTGCTTTCCTCTGCATGATCTACAATGTCAGTGGTTGAACAATTATAATCGAGGTTCTAATTGTGGTCTAACCAAGTGTGCAGGAGAATAATGGTCTTGTAATTTAGTAAAAGTGACAACTGGCGTCATTACTCATCAATGATTCAAAAAGTAGGCGCTTATATACGTTTGGTAGTTTAAACATTAAAAAGTGAAGATGTGACTGACGATGTATCAAGATAGTTAGATATGCAAACACACAATAATTAAAATACAATAACAAACTTTAATATATCATTTTTAATTGTAATAATATGTTAAACAGAAAAAAATATATCCATTATCAGCAGTTGTGTACTATTTATTTAAATTTAATTATAAATACCTATATATGTAATTAACCTTATACTATAGAATATGATTTATTATTCAATTTGTTATTCAAAATATTGCTTTTCGGTAAAGAAAAAAATTATAACGAGAAATATAAGATTGTATTGTCTCCAACAATATATAAAGTCGAAATATCTTTCTGCAGTCAATGTTTACATTATAATTTAAAATGTTCTCACAAAGTTTACTTGGAATCAACGTTCAAAATCGTTAATTATTTACTGTTTATCATGCATTTAATTTCTAATTTATTATCTTTAATTTTTAATTAATAGCATAATTAATTGCCCATTATCCAAAGGAAAAAAACAAATATCGATTCTATTATGTAATCACATAATTCAATCTGAGAATCCAACGTTCCAGACGGTCTAATATTTTTTTTTCTCATCAAGGCTGGATGAGCTGCAAACTTGAACTTATATGATATTAGTATCGATACAAATGCATTATTTATTGTTTAAAAATTCTTAATGAAATTCGTTATTAAAGTAATTTTGTTCTATTATATAATCAGATTAAAGCGCACATGGCGCATACACATGTTTGTACGCTGGAAAATTAAAAATAAAAATACAGGAATGTCATGAATTAATAACGACATATAATGTAAATAATTCATTTGTTCAAAATTTTATTGACCAAAGCATATATATAAAATTCTAGGTGTATAAAGATGAAATTATATGCAGATCAGTATATAGCATATTTATTGCATAAGTTTCTCCTACATTTTATATATTTTAACGTTAGTCTTATGTAATTATGTTCTAATAAAATACTTGTTTACTAGAATAAGTAGATAAGTACCAACTCAGAAAATCAATAAATATATAACAATGCAATAAGTTCATTAGCGCATATTCTAAATACTGTGCGTCATGGGGCTCATGTGGCCACTCCGTTTGTAGCCCGGTTATTTGCGATTGGCGAACATGCTTGGAAACGGACTTTGGCTTTGGCCCTCTTGAACCAGTCTCGCGACTCGCGGTTTGCCGTTTCTCGATACTACTTCGACGCACTGCCCATCTGCCTCGCCTCCTCGCCTAAAGCCTCGTGTGTGTGACGTTCGTCGAGGAGTAAGGGAGGGTAATTGTTAACCCGCACGCACAGTATTGGGTTAATTAATCAAAAAACTTGTAAAAATGTCGAATTGTCGTTTATTTGGTGCCCTCACGCGATTTTCCAGGACAAATGCTAATTTTGTTACGAGAGCAGGTAAAATTAGAAATATAATTTAATTTTTTAAATGTGTACTATGGTTACATGCCGAGTCATTTCTCACTATCTCTTATTTCGTTTGATAATTTGATAATCTTTTTGTATTAAAAGAAAATAAGTATGTAATATATATTTAATGTAACTACAAATTATCTTTATCTTTGATTATATACATATGCGATCAGGTTTTTATTCCTTATTTTAATAGTCGTTCTACTATTTGATGATTTTAAATTTTAAATACTTAATTTACTATTTGATGATTTTAAATTTTAAATGCTTAATTTACTATTTTCTTTAAAAATATTTTAATTATATTTGATGTGCACAAAGATATTTAAGCTGTACTCTACTATTAGAACACTATGTTCTATTTACAAGTTATTTAATAACCTAGTATTAATATTTCAAAATCTGTTCTAAACTTTCAGCTTTACATCAACCATTACGAACACTAGCTACTGAAACTAAGAATAAACATTTTTCATATAAAGTTGTTGAAGATGTAGCTGTAATTTCAATTGACTCCCCAGGAGTCAAGGTCAGTTTTGTGTCATCATTTATATAACAAAATGATTTATAAATAAGCATACAAATGAAAAATGTGTAACAAACTGATGAGTTGGTCTTTATTATAGATGAATACCTTGAATCAAGAAATTATGCAAGAAATTGGGTCAGTTTTAAAAACTGTAGAAAATGATAATTTAGTGAGATCAGCTGTATTAATAAGTGGAAAGCCAAATTGTTTTATAGCTGGAGCAGATATTTCTATGATACAAAAATGCAAAGATGAGCAAACTGTACATCGAATTGCTAAGGAGGGACAACAACTTTTAAATAAAATAGCAGAAAGTAAAAAACCCATAGTAGCTGCAATTCAAGGAAGTTGTTTGGGTGGAGGCTTGGAGGTATATAAAAACATTGAACATTGAAATAAACTAAATGGAAGCACAGTTAAATTCATACAAAATTTTAGTTTAAAAAATTATGTTATGATATAATGATTTTACATAATATATGCTAATTTAAACATAAAAATATTATAAGAATAATTATCATTTAAATGCTTTAAAAAATTCTTAAGAATTATTACTTAACCTTGATAATAATAAGGCTAGATAAATATTAAGAAAACTATTTTGAAACTTTATTATTATCTCTAATCATAAATCTGTTATAGTTGTAAATGCATTATAAGATAATATTTTTACGTGAAGGATTAATAATAATATGTTATTATATCAAATTAGTAATATATCAAATTAGGTTTTTAAAATTTCAATAATAATGTGATAAAATGATAGGTTGCTTTAGCTTGTCATTATCGAGTAGCAGTGAAAGATGATAAGACTGGCTTTGGCTTACCTGAAGTAATGCTTGGACTTCTTCCTGGTGCTGGTGGAACTCAGAGATTGCCAAGATTAATTTCTCTTCCAAATGCATTAGATATGCCATTAACAGGAAGAACTGTTAAGGCTGATAAAGCTAAAAAATTTGGACTTGTTGATCTCCTCGTAAATAGGTTGGGACCTGGACTTTCAACAGGAGAAGAAAAGTAATCTTACTGAAACTTATAAATATTTATAATTCATTACATTATTATTATATTATGTGTTAATATATTCTGTATATATATTTTATAGTACAAAAAATTATTTGGAACAGACAGCTATAAAAGTTGCAAGGGATATTGCTAATGGAAAAGTAAAAATTAATAGAAGTGCAACTACTCCAGTACAAAAAGTAACAGAATACATAATGTCTTTGGAGTTTGTAAAAGATCAAATATTTAAAAAAGCAAAAGCACAAGTTTTAAAACAGACAAATGGTCTTTATCCAGCTCCACTAAAGATTTTAGAAGTTATTCGAACAGGTCTGGATAAAGGCCAAAAGGCTGGATTTGAAGCAGAAGCAAAAGCATTTGGAGAATTAGCTATGACTCCCCAAAGCAAGGGTTTAATTAGTCTTTTCTTTGGTCAAACCCAATGTAAAAAGAACCGTTTTGGTGCTTCAAAAGCTGTTACAAAGTTAGTTGTATTTGATATTATACTAGTTCACCTTAAGTTTAAATAATAGAAATTTTAATTCATAAAATCATATAATTACATAATATATAAAATCATAAATCATATATAAATCATATAATATATATACATTATATTATAAATTGTCATTATGTTTAGATCGGTTGCTGTTGTTGGTGCTGGTTTAATGGGTGCAGGTATTGCACATGTCAGTGTTGATAAAGGTTATAATGTTATACTTAAAGACACTAATAGTGCTGGATTGAATAGAGGAGTAGCTCAAATTCAAACAGGGTTAAATAATGCTTTAAAACGGAAACGTATTAATAGGTATTTTAATTTTGATAATAGCTTTTTAATAATTTGATATTCCATTTTTAAACACAGTTCATTCTAAATCTAAAATTTTGATTGTAAAAACTTTTGTTGTTGTCTAGTATTGAGAAAGGAAGAATACTAGCAAATTTAACTCCAACCTTATCTTATGATGAATTTAAAAATGCAGACATTGTCATTGAAGCAGTATTTGAAGATATTGGAATTAAACATAAAGTTATTCAAGAAATAGAAAAAAATACTCCAGCACATTGTATCGTTGCTACAAATACTTCTGCTATTCCTATTACTAAAATTGCTGCTGGAAGTGGACGGCCTGACAAAGTATTTTATCAGTTATATTTCATCAATGTTTGAGACAATATGATTGTTATTTATTATATTTAAATTTTAGCTTATTGGAATGCACTATTTTTCACCTGTTGATAAAATGCAATTGCTGGAAATTATAACTCACAAGGGTACCTCTGATGAAACAATCAAGACAGCTGTTGATGTTGGTCTTAAGCAAGGGAAAGTTGTTATAACTGTTGGTGATGGTCCAGGTTTTTATACGACAAGAATTTTATCTGCTATGATTACCGAAGGTGTAAGACTTATGCAGGTAATTCTTGGTTTATTGACTAATTCATAATTTATTTATTTTTATGATAATAAGATTTTTATTTAATAGGAAGGTGTAGATCCTTCAGATTTAGATAAGATGACGAAAACATTTGGTTTCCCTGTTGGAGTAGCAACTTTATCCGATGAAGTTGGTATTGATGTAGGTTCACATATAAGTGTTGATCTTGTGAAAGCCCTTGGTAACCGATTCCGTGGAGGAGATGAAAATATTCTTTGTGATATGGTCAAAGCAGGATTTCTTGGTAAAGAAAATATAAATATTAGTGATTCAAGGTAACACTTTTTGTACATTAAATCACTTATAATTTTTTAGGTCGAAAATCCGGAAAGGGTATTTTCGTGTATGAAAGTGGGTCTAAATTAAGACCTATTAATCTTGCAGCAATAGATATTATTAAAAGGTACAGCCTTGAACCAAAGGGCAGCACATCTGATGAAGATCGCCAGTTGAGAATGGTTGCTAGATTTGTAAATGAAGCTGTCCTATGTTTGGAAGAAAAAATTTTAGATAATCCTGTAAGTAACATAAAGCTTATCATTACAGTTTATGCAATATTATCAATTACAATATATAAATTTATTATCTTGTTTATGATAGTTGGAAGGTGACATTGGTGCCGTCTTTGGTCTTGGATTCCCACCATTCACAGGAGGACCATTCCGATGGGTAGACTACTATGGTGCTAACCGTTTAGTTAGAAAAATGGAGGAATTTATGGCTTCTTATGGTGAACCTTTTAAGCCATGTAATCTTCTTTACGATATGGCTAAAGATTCTCAAAAAAGTTCCATCCTCAATAACTTACTAATTATGAGCTAAAACTGTCGTACTTTGAAAAATTTGTTAAATAATCGACATGAGATTCTGAAAAGTGCCAGTTAGAGTGTATGCTTGGGAATAGTTGACCTTTTATAAGGAAAAACACGTAATACTTGTTACTGCATTTTAAAGTGCATTTTTATATACTTTTTTAGAGTCATATCTTACGTATTTTTCGACTGTTGTTGAATGTGTAGCGCATACAAGCTTTTACTATAAGTATATTTTTACAAGAATTTGTTTATAAAATATATTATATATATAAATTTAAAAAAATGTAAATTTGTTTACTTACACAATGCCCCGTAGTTTAAAAATGTTATATCTAATTAGCGCATTAAAAGATGTTTTGATAAGAATGAATAATATCTATACAAATTCAATTGTTTTTTGCCATAAATGTTTTTGTCAGGGTATTAGGTGACCTCCAATATAACTAACAAACTTGATGCAATAGTCAAGTTTGATTGCACACTTGAATCGTTGAAGACTGGATTAGAGTTAGATTATACTAATTAAATAATTTATTTGAAAGTGTAGTTTTTAATTTTAGTTAAAAAATTAATAATAAAATGTGGCATAAAAATATTTTTTTATAATACACAAAATAAAAAATCTTTTATTATTACCTTCGTGTGCAATATTAGTTAATATTTGTTAAAACGTTTGATTCTATTAAACATTGAAAAGCAAGCGCTTTTATAGAATTACACTAATTATTTCTAAAGTACTGCAAAGAAATCAATCGAAATCACAAATATTATACCGCAACAAATAATGTTTTCATGAAAACAAGTGGTAAAAATCATAACCAGTCAGGCGCTTATACAGACAAACGAAGAATGTATCTTAAGATGAAACGCAAGCAGTTTATAAACATCATAACAATTAAGATTTATAGGATTGGAAGTACCTGCACATTGCAATTTACACAAAACTTAGATCATGAAACGGCATATTAATATGAACGACGAAGATATATTGTGTTTAAATTAAAGATGAGCGTGAAGCTTCAAGTTGAACAATTTTAGTTTACTAGTAAAGGAAGAAGTTGATTAATTTACGATTAGAGACAAGAACTACTCTTAAGGAAGTTGTTTTTGTATCACGGGTTCAAATTAGCTTTAAGGACGTAGTTCAGATAGAAACGAGTTGACTGTCCAATGAATTCGTTACCCGCTCGACTCCTAAAATTGTGAACAATAATTACGACAGCTCTGTACATAGAAAGTCGAAGGAATCGGCTCGACGATGCGAGGGGACACGGCGCACAGGTAGGGTGCCGGGCTGCAGCCTCGAATCGCCCCTGTACTTGATATCATATAGCCGCGGTAGTGGATCCGAATGCAACGCTGCGCAATTGCCGGTGCACGTGCAGCTCTGTCGGAAGCGGCATAGCCCTGGCTTCCGGTACGCGCGGGTGCAATCGTCGGGGTTGTTTGCATCATCTACCGGTCCAGAGCCGATCCTACCTTGTTTTGCAGGAGGGGCATACGTGAGCTGGAGCGGCGGTCCTTGGCTGACGCAACCGCGCCGCCTTCTTTCGCGAGATGCAGCAGCCGAGCCCCATCGCTCATCGGGAAGGTTGGCCCGCTTCCTACCGCGTGTACTTTGCCACCCCCGCGGGAGGGGGTGAGGTGAGCTCGATCGGTTTGCCCGCTGGCTGCCGGGCTTTTTTTAGCCACGAATCGGCACGTGAAGGGGCGCGAGTAGCGGCTGGATCGCGAAGACGCGCGACCGTGAATGAACGCTCGACGCTGCGATCGAGTAGGTGATTCTCCTTTGGCGCCGTTGTCTACGATTACATCGCAGTTATGTGAAGTGATTTACGAGTTATCGGTCAACGTGCGCGCAAGCATGTTGCAATTGTTCGGTCGTTTTGCACTAGCCAGGCTTATTAGATATCAATCGCTTGGACAAGTCAATCTATATGCGTTACAAGACTACACGTAGAAGTTTCAAATGCAAATCTGCATGCAATAAAATATTGTGTTTGCGATATGTAGTTAAAGTTAAGCGTCTGGTGATCGAAAAAACATAAAATTTTGGAGTTATAGTTCTTCATAACCTTGAATGATATTTGACCTTAAAAATACTATTTCAGCTTTAGAACATTTGGAAATTCTGAGACTTGGCCGACTTCAAAAATTTGGAATGTTTGAAGCTTGGAATATTTAAAAGTATCGTATGAAGTAATATCTCAAGGATAGGCTAATGGAGAAATTTATTGCTTCCATAAAGTGACGAATGAACGATACTGAAGTTTAGCGGATCAGCCGTTTTATTTATCCCGATGTTTAAAAATCTTGCACTGAATATATTATTAAAAAAAAAATGTCCAAATAATCCATTTAAAATGATGCGCAGTTTTATATCTAAGCAGTTATATATTCAGTGTTTCTAGTTGGATAGTTTGGATATACTTGGTATAGCTAACCGAGTCACGGAGGCAACGACTGACTAATCCTTATCTTGGAGCTTGTTGTTTTTCCTGCTTCGTATCGAAGACAGGAGTGCACTTTTAACTTTATTAATTGTACGAGCCTTAAATAGTAGCATTATTAATAGAGTTTCCAGATTTCTTTTCAAAAAAACTGCTATCACGTTGATCCTTTTATTAGGAAAATGTATCACATCCCTTCTATCGACGCCACAACCGTCATTCTTCACATCATTAGTATATAATAGAGTTGATAATTTAGTACCAATTTTTCCTGGCTTCCTTTATTAACGGCTCCATTATTCGCGTCACTAGACGACGCGCCAGAACATAAAATCCTAGACGGTTTTTCCTCGATTTTTTCACCCGGCAACGGGCAGACCTCGGGGCAGACAGGACCGCCGGCTGACTAAACAGGAGGCCCGCGGGCGACCTTGACGAGTCGGCCGGGGGGTGGGGGCCGCTCTTCCTCGTCGGCCCCTCGGCTTTCTCCGGCCGGCGAACACGCCCCTGGCGCGCGCGCTTTTATTTATAACCGCGAATCTGGAGCGCGGGAGCATCGCGCGTTCACGTGGGCAGAGCCCCGGGGGCGCGCGTACGCCGGGGGGTCGGCTGCAGCGCTCCGGCCGGCCGCGCGCCGCTTTTAGACGCCGGAGGCACGTATCGCGGGGACGCAGGTAGCCGGCTATTTTCGGCGGCTCCCGCGCCCCCCTGCCGTTGCGCTCACGTGTACGTGTATACATGGCGCAACCGGCGTCAGCGGGAAATTCACCCGTGCAAATTTTTCCTCGAACAAGGCAGGAAAAGCCGGGCCTTTGTGGGGAGCTTTTTAGCGTGCGCCGGAGTCGCGACCGATGCACGCGTTCTCCACCGGATCCGCGCGGGACGGTCCGGCCGATAATACCGCGATGTGTATGTATATATAATGGCACTCCGCCTCATTATGCAAACGCGTATCGTTATTACGCCCATTACACGTAATAAAGTTTTTGTCCTCCTTCAAAATCGCATTATTAATTTAAGCTCTCGGTGCGTTTTTCCACGAAGGCGCGGTACTTTATTTACAATCGGCGACGCGGCGAAAAACCATGTGTCGGGTTATTGGTAGACATTGTAGGCAGCCCGCGCGTACGCTACACTGATAACGCGGAAACGTTTGTTTCCGTCGTAAAAAAAAAAATCTACTTGCTTTCAGCGGTAGTTCAAAGGCTTTATCTATCCGCGCGGCTCTCTTTTAATTGGATTTAATAATTGGTAAACTCGCGGGTTAACAACGGAGGCTAATTAATTTACAACGAGAGAAAAAATGTCAATAAGCAGAACGGTCTACTGGATACAATAATAAGCCGGGAAGGTAAACAAAGCCCGCGACGAGGCGTACTTTGCGCCCCGTCGGCTGGGGCGCGCTCGCAGCAGGTGCACGCTAGGGATGCGGAGGGCGGTGAAGGGTGCGCTCAAGAAAGAAAAGTATCAGTTTATGAAAGTATTCAAGATCATTTAATGTCTTGGCTCGATGCTCGAAGGCCGGTTGCAAGCAATGCCAACCTTCTCCAACATCATCTTCTTTACAATGGTTAGGTGTACTTTGGATATTTACATAAAAGGCTTATCACGAGACATTGTAAAAAATATATGTTTATACGCATGTGCATATGTATGTACAAGGATGAATATAATATATGCGCGGGTGGGCGGGTATGTATAGTATGTACAGGAGCCCCGGGCGCTCGGGCAGAGGAATGCTCGAAGTGCTTGGGGCGGCCCGGGCAGTGGGGCACCGGGCGAATAAATAGGAGGCTCGGGCGCGGTCACTGCGCGATCACAGACACAGTTAGGTACGGGGGCGGGCGTTGGTCGGCCTAGGAGGGGAGGGCCGGCGCCTTGGGGGCCAGGAGCGGCAGGAGGCCCAGGAGGTGGAGGTGGTGTTGGGGCGGGGCGGGCCCGGGCGGCGGGTGGGCCGCCTGGGCCCCGGGGCGCTCGCGCGCGTGCCGCTTGACGTGCTTGGCCAGGTGGTCGCTGCGCATGAACCGCCGCTGGCACACGGCGCAGGCGAACTTCTTCTCGCCGGTGTGGGTGCGCTTGTGCCTCGAGAGCTCGTCGCTCCGCGAGAACCGCCGGCCGCACTCCTCGTACGGGCAGGGGAAGGGCCGCTCGCCCGTGTGCGTCCGCCGGTGGGCCTTGAGGTGCGAGGACTTGAAGTAGTTCTTCCCGCAGCCCGGGTGCTCGCACTCGTAGACGCGGCGGCGCGCGGCCGCGGCGGCCTCGGGGCTCGGCGGCCCCGCGGGCCCCGCCTGCACCAGGAGGAGGGGCGCCCGCGGCAGGACGAGGCTCGAGCCCTGGAGGAGGCCCGCGACGACGATCGGCGCCGGCTTCGGGGCCAGGGCCTGGAGCTTGGGCCCGGGGCCCGCGGCCCGCGGCCACTCTCGGTCCGTGTTCTTGCTGCTCACGATGACCTCCTCCTTGCGCAGGCTCATCTTGAACTTGAGGCTCTTGAGGGCGTGCTCCTTGGGCGCCGTGTAGACGGGCCGCGCGCTCCCGGGCGGCGCCGGGCTGCAGGTCCCGTCCTTGTGCGCCCGCATGATCACCGAGGCTCTGGCGGCCGGCCCCTCGAGCAGCAGCTGCAAGCAGGAGGACCGGGCGGTCATTGGGGGGCTCGGTGCGTCAGCTGATCGGCCGCCGGCCCGGCAACTCACCTTGGCCAGCTCGCACTCCTCGAGGCAGGGCCGCTTCCTGGGGGGCTGCAGCTGCTCCTGCTCCTGCTGCCGCTGCTGCTGCTCGTCCTCCTCCGAGTCCGAGGGCTGGGGCGTGGGCGGGAGGCGCGGGTGGCGCGGCAGGGCATGGCCGTGGAGCCGCTCCCCCAGGAGGGCGGCCACGCTGAAGGCCGAGTGGAGGGCCTCGCCGGGGCGCTTGGGCAGCGGCGGGGAGGCTGGGGGCGAGAGCGGCCCCGGGCTGCGGTCCATCTCGGGTGCGGGTCTGGTGCGCTCGGGGCGAGCGCGCGGCTGCGTCTGCCGACGTCTGGCTGCGGTGCGTGCGGGCGCCCGAGTCCCGGCTCGAGTCGGCGCTCGGCGCTCGGCCGCGTACGCGCCAGGGGCTCGCGGAGGCGCCCGCGGCCCGCGGCTCTCCCGGCCAATCGGCGGGGGGGGCTCGGCCCGCCCGGCCAATGGCCCGAGCGCCCGTCACCCGCTCGCCGCGTGATCGGCCGCGTGCTGTGCACGTGCCCGCCGTCTGCGCGGCCCGCGGCGAGGTCGTGATCGTGACGTCAGCGAGCGTGCCCGCCGAGCCGACGCGCCACCGGCTCATACGTCACGCCCGAGCGCCGGGCCGCGCGCCAAGTCGCGCCAGCCGCGCTTGTTTACGCCCCGGGAAGGACGACGAGCCCGCCGCCGACGCCCCCTCCCCGACCCCCCGACCCCCCGGCCCCCGGCCCCCGCTCGGGGGTACGCGGCCGCGAGGCGGCCGAGCCCCTGCCCGCCGGGCCGCTTCCGGACTGGCTTCCGGGCCGCCGCCCGCCAAAGGGTGACCCCCTCGCCCGCCTGGAGATGACCAGCGCGGCAACGTGCCGCCACCGATGCTGCTTGCAAAATACGTACATCGACGTGCATGCCTGTACGTGACCTCTTCGATGACCTCATTCAGACCTACTGACCCACTTATTAAAATAACTGTACACGCCCGATAGTCTACATTTTCTATAAAAATCTTACTTCATTTTGACCTAACGCTTGATTTTTTTCCCTTTTAGTTTCTACACTCGGTCACTTTCACATTTCATCTCGCCTTTATTTTCATTTCCTTCTACGGGAACACATTTTCAATGTGGCAAACAGTCGATCCTCCGACTCCACTCGCTTCCTTCTTCTTATCTTCCATATGTACAGGCTACCTTTCAAAAATAATATAAACACGTGCTTGCACTGCCGAAATACTTTAATGACACAAACACAATCCGCGTTTACATTATGCAAAACCGGATCGATGGTTCACGCGTCCCCAAATACTATTAATCTACGCTTTTGTGGATCATTGTTCAGAAACAAGTGTGGCCGTTTGCAAAAAAAAGAAGCTTAACAAACGCCATTTAAAAGTTCAATTCGATGCGCGCCTCTCAGGAATTGTAATCTTAATATAATCGCGTGTTTGATAGAGCTTTTAAATTTCGTATGTTCGAGAAAAGAGCGGAACGAATGAATCTCATCGCTACCACCGAGACCACCGACAATCCTCTCAATGACGATAACAAGCACAGATCTTAGCAAAACTATCGACTGCGACACGCGCGTCCCACGGCAATAATTAAAACATTGAAACGCGTGTCATCAAATTAACTTTCCTCTCAACTTTGCCTCGTTCTTATATGTCGGCTTTTCTTGCACTCGACACATTGGTCACGAGATTGGTCATAAATTCACCTCGTACCTCACCTCGTGCTTTATGCACTAATATGCATTTGAACCTCGATTTGAACCATCCTACCATCGAAATAGCATTACCAGCAGCACCGTAAAAAATTGTTCGATAATCGTTCGATCACTGCTTATCAACCTATAGATAATATGTACAGTCTTCTTTTGTATTCAATTAAAAGCCACTTACAATAAGCTTTTAATTAATTTATTACATATAACGATACAATACATAGCATATGTCGTCCGGTTGCGGATTAGTTTGATATAAGTGATTTAGAAACACATTTTTTGTATGCATTTTAAGTATCATATTTTTTTAGAATACAATTACATATTAACATAGTAAGTCTTATAAGCCCCCCAATGCTTAGGTTTCAAAAGCGATATAGAGTATTTGTAAAATTGCAACATTGTCTCAAAAGATTTAAAATTCATAACGTAAGGTGTTTATCTTTGCATGTATAAGTGAACACTTTACTACCTTCATTACCATTCAGTCAGATTCATTCATTTGTAGAATACCGTTTTCAAGATATTATTCATATATTTGTTTCAAACTGCGAGTACAAAGTATCCTAATCGAGATCCTAATGAATTACAACCATGCTGTTAATTTGCATTAATTTTCTAAATGAAAAATGAATATAAATATGATAATACCTACAATCTTTCCTTATGCTGAGCCTTATGCGCATATCAAGGCGCATGTTATATTTCTATACATGCACATATCCACTTGTCAAAGTTGAAACAAAATCTAACATTAAGATTTTAATTGATATATCCATAGAGCAGGTATATCATTAGTCGGGTAATTTTCCGTTTACAGAAATTTACCTCTTGTCACGGTTTCTGAAAAGTACGATAAAGTGTATAATATATAAGTCAATTTAATATATGGTTAGACTAAATGCAAAGTGAAATATTAGATGTTCAACAAAGTGATATAATCGATAAATTATAATATTTTACTATTATTGTTTTCATCGCTATAAAATCCAGATTTCAATACTTTACTTGTATTTTGTTTTATAAGTTACGGTTAAACGACATGAACAAATAATAACAAATTATTAAAGCAGTAATACAAAATAGTTTAATTGGTACGTTAAACTTTTTTATATTAACTTTAATCTTTTCTTAATCGGATCTTTTACTTTCTTCTATGTAGAAAACATTATGCAAATGCTTCATTATTGGTTTTTAGTCGGATTGAAACTTTTCTGTAAACGCGAGACCGAGTTTGAGACAATAGTCTGGAAACAAAGCCGATTGGAACAAGGGCAATGTATATGGTTGACAGCACGATAAATCGCCAGTCGAAGAAACGCAATAGTGTATTTTGGCACGATCTGCATTCATTTTAAATATGTATCACATTCGCAGTCACCCACTTTAGGCGCCACTCGAGCCACTCATTGTAACTTTGTTTTGTTCAAGCCACGGTTCAAGCGTCTCTCGAGTCTCTGGCTTTATGTGCTTCGTACAATTCTTTATTTCGCTTTTTATCTCCACTTCTGGCAACGATCTCAGTCAAAATACAAACTATTTTTATTAAATCACTATTTTAGGTGTAAAAATCAGGCACATCTGCCATGTAAAAATTCTAACGGCAATTCTTCCATTATTTTTATTACATCTACGCAAGTTTTAATTAACCGATTTAAATTTGATTAATATATTAACCATACAATCTAGTAAGTCTTTTATCAATGATTGTAAGAAATTGATAAAAATGTTAAAAGTCATACAATAACTAGATTAAATATACATTTTTGAGAACTTAGTTTAGTTACACAAAAAATCAAAATACATAATTCATTGAACTGAAATAAAAGTTTGCAAATTGGAATTCGCAAATACTCATTCAATTTATGACTCAGTCATAAACCTGATCATACTGTATGTTTCTACGTACAACTACTTTTTTCATTCACGTTAATCATTTTTTTATATTTTATTGTACAAGTATTAAATATACCGTTGTATCGCATGATAATATTAGTCAACTTGAATTAGATTTCAATTCGCAAGTTATTTTGGTAGCGAGAAAAAAAAATTTGCGTATTTTTAAGATACATATAGATACTGATCTCTTTTATTTCAGTAAACAGTATTACAGCGAATTATTTTTAAATTGTCGAGTGTAGATTAAAGGTGAAAGGTTATGACGCACCATCGACGCAATGATTATACAGCAACCAAACCATTTGTGTATGCTCTCCACGTATGTCTATAAAGCGATTCCAAGTCCGTCATCGCCGCGGCTCTACGTCACTTTAATACAGCGTAACGTATCGATTATGCATGTAGTCTACAATGTACAGTGAGTGTATTGTACGTGTGTACGTCGGTACGTAAGAGCTCGTCGGGACTGAGGAGTTTGCGCTGAGGTTTGCACGTGACGTTCTACTAACTATATAGGCACGTTAGCGATGTCGAAATGGCACGCGCAGGATAACCTCGGCGAGCGCGATGTATAAGCGGCGGTGCACAATTAACCGGAGCACGCTGCTCCCGAAGAAAGAGAGTCATGCACTTGCCGGTGTGTTGTTGTTAGAGAGGTACCCAGAATCCGGCTTGGAATCATTGTTCCCACATGCTGTACAACTTCGCGCGCAAACGCGTACCTGCCGCTAGCGCATTCACCTCCGTTCGACGTATGCGTGCTCAACTAAGGATCATACATTATATGAATGAAAATTGATGCTAATCATTCCAACCGTGTATATTTACCATTGTCTACCTCATCCGGGAAAATGGTTAAAGCCTTGTAATTTTGTATGAATCTTATATACGAAATTAGTTGAAAAATTATTTGATTCATTCATATCAGCACGTGGAAGATCTTAAGAAATGTCATATCAAGTGAAATGAATTTCTGAAAAGGATTAAGATATCGCTATTGCAGCATTCTTACATTAATTTCAAAAAATTCAATTTATGGTGTTAATGGTACCATCGAGGGTACCATTGAAGTTTATACATTTGGATCTTTATACAATCTAATTGTGATTTGACTACTATTATTCACCTAAAATTATCATATACATACTCTCTTTGTGTATAATATTGATAATATACAAAACCATTTAAATGATTAGTATTTTAATTTGTCTACTTGTGTTACCGTCGGTCTTGTTTTTGGTATTATCATGTAAATTGCATGTTTAATGAATTAAAAAGTCGAATTATTCGTAATGTTGAATAAAATAAATTTGCCCCTCCTGTCTCCGTATCGCGGATGGTACCAGCCTAGTGGTCATCCGCTTCCTACTTTTTATCGGTACATTAAACCGTATATAGGGCCTCGCGGGTCGCGATCCGCGACTCGCTATGCTACTGTAACCTTTCATCCACCCGCTATAGCGTCTTTCCACAGTTTCATAATAATTACATAATTATATGAATTATAAAAGTGTAATATGGTGTATCCAGTGGAAGTGTAATGGTAATCACACAATAATTTCGTGGCCGCCCTCGTCCACATTGATACGCCGGACTCGGAAGTTTGTTCTCCCTCTGACGAAACGTCCCCGAACCCAGTTTAAAGTCTCTCAATTCACAGCGATTGATAACATTCGCAAGCAAACTTGCATCGCATATTAGGCTACAATTCCAATAACGAAAAATATCACGCTGAGAGTGCGAGTTCTCTATCCCATTACTCCCTTTTCTCATTTTTTAAAATATGTTCACACACGTAATTGAATACATGTAGATTTCTAAATAAATAGTCATTCGCTCTCATTTTTATAAAAAATAATGGTACCCGAATCAAACGTAAAATGCTTTCTAATATATGTTATAAATTATGATACTATACTACTCTCAAATAATCTTAAATACCCTAGCTGAAATTAAATTGTGTAATACGTGATTATCAATAGTTAGAATATGCGGAAAAGATAGTATTAAGTCAAAAACTAAGTGAAATTTATGCATTACTTGTTTGCATATATAACACCTGTACGAATGTAATAATAAAAAACAAAAGAACTCAAAAAATTTGCAGGCTATACCTAATAATATAATATAACATTATAATATTAAAAATTATAATAATTGAATATCCTGATATTCACTCATTCATTGCCACAATATACAAACTATTTTTCCAAAATTACTTGAATACAAAATGACGCATTTGCATAGTATACCTAATTTAAAATTATCACATAAATTTGTTCATTGAAAATAAAATTGCACGTATACAATAATAATGTAAAATATTAATTTATAAAAACGAATCCTTGAAATACAATTATTTTTAAATTGTAATTGTTAATCGTGATTTAAATAAATTTTAAACAGTTACGTTTAAAAGATATAATTAATTGATTTGACTACTATTAAAAGTCACTTGCTAACCTTAGTTTGAAATAGAATTGCACGTTGTAATAGCTTGCACATACATTAATGATGATGAATGTGTTTCTTAAATTTCCATTCTTAGTTATGTTTATTACAACTTTTGACGTTTCCTTCTTTTTTGTTTTGTTTTTCTGGTTGTCTGTTTTTTCGGTCCTTTGTCTGTTTCTCAAAAGATTTGACATCTTTAACCTTTTCTCCGAAATTCTTTTCATACAAATACTCTCTAATTTTGCAATCTTTAAAAAAGCATTTAATATTTTTATTTATATCTGTTAAAATCAGCATTTTCCTAATTTCCGTCATTTGATAATAAGCTTCAATAATGATATCGGCAGCATCTTTTACAGTATGTAAAATGTTAGTAACTTGTTCGTCTTTACTATTACTTTCAAATTTTTTACACAAATTAGAAAGAGCTAAAAGCAAAGCATTTAATCCGTTGCCAATTTGGTCCTGTTCGACCATTAATAAAGTATCTCTTTGAATAGCTTTTTCCGTAATAATGGGTAAAAATTCTTGATTGATTTTTGGTGCCTTTAAATAATAACAACTTTTGTTAATTTTATATTTTTTTAAAAGAATTTCTTTTATATCAGCTGGTAAACCTTTCTGATTTATCTCTGACCACTTAATAGCTATTGCTTCATTAATTTCTGGTTCACTGGTATCGTTTTCTATGTTTCCTTCCCTTCCAGGTACCTCTGTATCAGCATTCGTACGGTAGATAAGTACATCCTTCTTTGATAGCGAGTTTATAAAATCTTCTAAACCCTTACGTGATTTAATACGCTCGATTTGACATCCATGAATTTCATCATAATTATCTTGATAATATCGATGACATTGGAATCTACTGTCATGATGATTTTTTGATCTTGAAAACTTTTGCATTGGTTTGTGATCAACTTGATAGCAGCAATTATGTAGCTTTGGTTGAGATAGTGATCTTGAGTTTTTAGTTCCAGATATGTTCAAATTAACACTTCTGCTTCTTCTCTGAGTAACACGTTTTTCGTGTTTATGCAGTCCGTAATCGTGATTGAAACCTTTATCATGCGATCTTGATTGAAACTGGCAATTGGTATCTGCATTTTGTAATAATAGACTGTCGTTAGAAATTGCATTTTCTTCCAAATCATACTTGTTTAATTTATTTTCTAAATTTGCCATCTTCTGCAATATTTTATTATTTTTTTTAAGTTGATAAAAATATTTTTTGCCACAATCTTGATAATCTTTGTAATTTAATATCTTCATCTTTGTATACAGATATGTGTAAAAAAGTGGAACTGTAACTGTCACAAAGCTGCAATAACCCGCGAGCCAACCACTGCAGGTTTCTGCAAGAGCCTTGGGGCTGACCACTCAAAACGAATTGCTGGATCGGAAAGTTCTGCGCCTTACTTTCAAAAGTTGAATGAGGTGAACGCCGCGCGGCGCTGCCTTATACCTTTACAGAGAGTGTGATTCACGAGTCGCAGGATATGGTAAGTAGACGTCAATGCGGTGCAATGTATTATGCACTTTGTAATTTTGTCGATGACAAATGCTGTTTATCGTTACTATTCTCATAATAATTTACCTCTCATATACCTCAATAATTAGACTTTAATAGTATTATTATTATATCATTCAATATTTCTAATACCATTAAGTTGTTTACTTATATTGTTTAAACTCAATTACGATGAATTTAAAAATGTGAAGTTAAATTAAAAGCGTATTTATATTTTTTCACTATAATTACATTTTTATTTTTTATTTTTAACACACGTAAAATAATGCTTATATTTGTACTTTTAATTTACATAAAATATATTAAAATCGAAAAATTGTTTAATTTGTCATATTTCTAATTAGCTACGAAAAAAATCAATTTCATGTAAATTCAATACACAATATTTGTGTCTATGATACTAATATTTTATATTCATTTTTGTCTGGCCCGGAAGTATTAAAAAATCGTTTTCAGCAATAATGTTTACATAATTTTAAATCTAAGAATAGTCATATTATACTTATACGTATGAATTGTAGTAGAATTTTATTTTTTAATTTGTATACAAATTTTGTAACTGTCATTGCAACACATATAATATTGTTTAAATATATGTATGTGCGATATGTTTATATAATGGGCAGTAGTAATTGTTGTTTATGTAATAATTTGCATATATTTTCGACTCTATTATTCTAATTTATTGTTTGATACACTTGATATTATTTTTCAATCGTATAATAATTGTAACATATGTACAAAAATTGATTGAGATTTTTTTTATATCTGAGATATTTAAGAATCAGAGTAATTCTTTCTAATCCATAATTATAATAATCAAGATGAATCTCATATATTATTTAATATATTTGTCAATCAAATATTTTGATAAGAAGTTAATTACTGTGTTATTCTACCATATAATTATCAAACGACGAATAGGGATGACGAACACTCAGTAAAAAATTCAAAGGGCGCAAAAAACTTTCTGATGACGCAATTCTTCCTGCGTTGCTTGTTATGACAAGTATGTCTGACACTAATAGAAATGTTTTCTTTAGATTATTTTATTAAAAATCTTAAATATGTAGATACAACTGGTGCGTGTGCTTTATTTTTTATTTATTTTGATCCAAGTAATTGTTGATCAAATCGTCTTTAATTTATATGGTATAAGAATTAGAACTATATTATTACTAGAATATATATAAATATATGAATTATATTTTTAACTTTTATTGTGCACCTTATATATTTTCTTATATCAAACTTTCTCTTTCAGAATGCGTAACCGTCAAATATTTAAATGACATTAGTGCAATTGTGATAATGTGGATGAAGCATAATGGTATATCGACAGAGATTTTTAATATAAAATACACAGAGCAAAGCGATTGGAAAATTCTTACAAAGCACAAGCACAACACGAAAATGATCAAGTTGTCTGTTCGTCTCACTCCAATCCTGATTACATTTCTCGCGCTTTGGATAATTTGAAAATCGAAATTTTCCATTTTTTCATACTTGCCTATAGACGATTCAATGAAGCAATATAAATTTAAATCATTTGAAAGATCATCCACGTATAGGTAACACCTATTTGTATTGCTATTTGAACAATTCCTAGAAATGCATGATTATTAATATTATCGAAGCCCTATAATCATGGGATGCATATATTCTGGGAATGCATCGTCTATTTATAGATGCCTAGGTCGCAGCTTCGGCCAAAGTGCATAGCAACGTGCTTGTGAAGCATCTAAAGAATGAATACGAACTAATACACGTTTATGTTTCGCTGCGTATGAATAATATAATAGCACTACTAATCTCCAGCCTTCCCGTTTCCGCGCAAGCCGAGCAGTCGTGATCCTCACGTGGCACGAGGGAGTTTATCAGCTGGCGCCGGCCGGATAAGAATAGAGAGCAAAACAATGGGGGCCCGCACTTTTCCACCCTCGCGCTTCCGTCTCTGCACATGCAGCGACTCCTCTCCCCTAGCTGACAAAGCACATCTAGCGGACGGATTCGCGATCGCTTGGTGATTATTTGTACTACATTTGTAAGGAGTGCCCATTGCCTTACGAATCTCTCATACTGTATACTGCACATTACACTTACGTGGGTCATTATCGTGAAATTATATTATACATATATGTATGGATATTGCTAGTACTCTAGAAGATTTCGCTTGCGAAAGGTTATTTGCATTCAGTGGCGATTGCCCCAAAGAAAGATTAGTCGGAAACGTATCTGTAAATATATATAAGATATTTGATAGTGCCGCCAGCCTATTTACTAGAGAATCACATACAGATGTGTTAAAAATAGTTTTTACTTTTTTCCTTTTATCTTGATTAAAGATCTTCAATTAGTTCAGAATAATGATTCAATAGACAGAAACTCATGGCATATATTTAGAAATATATATAAACCTGCATCCTGATTTTTATAAATAAGATAAAATGGATATTGGTAAAAGAAGTATCATTGTTCATTAGAATTAATAATTATATGAAAAAAAGTAAAAACTAAAGTTAAACGTGATAAAACTAATTAACTAACCTATTCACCAAAGTAGAAAGCAGTCTGGTTTAGTCAGACATTAAACGTCATAGTTAGTATATAGAACAGGTATCCTAGAGTAATGCAAATTTAGCGCACTTAGCTGTGTACAATTCAATAAGGATTTCATCATTCAATAGAATGATTACATAATGTATTCCTTTTTTTTGTAAAATGAGCAACTTCAAAAGAAGAATAAAATAGATGTAAATTCCAGGGACGTTTCAAAAGCTATTATAATATAATGAATTAACAAAAGATAGAAATTAGAAAAATAATTAGGTAAAACTAAAGGTAATTTTAAAGAATTGAAAAATAATTTCTTACAAGATAAATTAAAACTAACGAAATATTATCAGGCGAGTATAAAATGTATACTAAATAATATTAATTCCTTTAAATGTCATATATAAATTGTACTTTCCATTTAAATATGTAATTTATTAAATCAACAAGATTATTATATCGAAATTTGTTAAATAATCATACCTTATTAAAATTCTGATACAATTTTAGATATTGTTTATTCATATTTAACCCATACATATAACAATTAATAATTAAAAAATTTTAACCTTTGAAAATTGACTACATTTTTATATAGATATTATTAAGAAAGCTAAATAGTGCCTTATGTTTTATTTAATTAATGAATGATCAAAACTGAGCAATTATCTGAGTAAAACTATACATTAAAACTTTAAATTTATATAATAATATATATAACCGCTATCTCTAAAAGTTTAATTAAATCTAGATTATATTATCACTGATTCAAGAATAAAACAATCTTAAATAATAATATTTCAACTTTATCGAAATTGTATATATTGCAAATATTTCCATAAAAATTTCATCAAATAATTTTATACCTTGTTGAAGATTGTACGCCAATAATGGCGTGTATGATCATGTTGTATGAATCATATATTGTGTGTTTCCATTTTATATTTTTAAGTTGCAAAATAGGTATTTATAGGTCATATTATATATTATGCGTTAAAATTTATAATATTGTAAGTTAAAAATAATAATTGTTGTTAAAAAGTTTTTGAAGTATCAAAAATTTTTATTTAATTATTTATATTTTTAAATAATAGAATAGTATTTGAAATGTATTCATAAGCCTATATTAAAATAAACAAAGAAAAGATTTAATTTAAAATCATGCTATAATGTAAAGGTTGATCTTTTGTACATACTATACTTAAAATTAAATAATACTGTTCTCTAATTAAAAATGTTATAGTGTAAGTGCAGTGAAATCGTATTTTTAAATAAAAAAGGCCCATGTGTATTATTCCCCTTTAAAAATAAGAGTATTGTTATAAATTTGATGAGTTTTCGAGTTGCACTCAAAAACAATAACTTCATGCAACATAGAATCGCAATATATTTTTAGGTTTAAATTATGTTCAAATTTTAATTGGGTTATCTGGTAAGAAGTAAATTAATAATTTTAGTAGAAGTTTTAATGTAAGTAATTCATAAATCGCATTCAGTATATGAAATTATAATAGTTGTTATTTATTATGAATGAAAGTTACTAATGTCATCATTGGACTGTATAAACGAAAATATGTAAGACAAGTTTTTAGACCATGTTGTAAAATACGTACATGGGTAAAATAAACAATCGTTTGCTCTATTTGTTCTACGCCATCAAGTTGGTGACTGATCATGCCGTTGATACATGATCACATTCCAAAAGCATCAGCCGAGAAATCAACGCTCGAATCAACGTATTGCGTACACTTTATTTGTCGCTTATAGTAAAATAAAAATATATAAACATGTCACAATATGCAGTGGATGCGTATCTGAAATCTGGTGCAATTGCAAGTTTAGTTGAGGGTACAGTCTGCGCTCTAGTGAAAAGTACACGAATCGTACATCAGTATATTGTACAAAGTATACAGCAACTATACTGCACGCATATATATAGAGTCTAAATAGCAGTGATTGGGAGTTATGTAGCTTATTATAGATTATTTTTACTACAGCAAAACAAGATTAACCTTCTTATAAATCACGGACGATCCATCGGAATTTTTACCTCTATTTTTACGCCTATCTCATAATATTAATCTCGAAATATAAGGACAATAACAGCTTTGTATATAAATTAATTAATGTTATGATAGAGTATAATTATTGTTTGCACTGTCAATGCAAGTACGATACGTACAGTACTCTTCGGATCGAAACGGTGATTGGAGCGTTAAAAATTTCGAGGTAAAGCCACGCGTAAATGGGAAAGGTTAGAGAAGCGAGGAATTTATTAGGTTTTTAATAGAAACATTGAAACGGTGTACGTATAGCGATGGCGCAGACGAGGAAGGCGCGCGGGCATCGGGACCCGGCTAAAAACGAGCGGGAGGAAAGGGCCTCGAGCGGAGCGCGTGAACTCCGGCCAGAGAGAAACGCCTCGGCGCTCTCAATCAAGGGCAATAAGAGGCGCGGGAGCGGAGATCTGGCCGCCGGCCGGGGGGCGGGAATTGGGCGTCGGGCCGCGTGTGGGCGCGGGGCTTGTCTGTTTATAATGCGGCGTCGGCGGCGGCGGCGGCGAGCCGGCGTACACACCCGCGCGACGTGCACATCAGCCGGCGGGCTCGTGATCGCCGATTGAACTCGTGTGCAGGCCGCGTTGCCGGCGGCGACGCGCGCCTTCTCTTGCTCAACGAGCCATGTATCGCGCGCGCGCGCAAGCGCCGCTCGAGGACGCCCGAGGACAGTCGAGGACGGGCAAACCGCGCCGTTGGCCCCGGTTGGCCCTCGGCTCCCCGGGCCAGTCGCCCCCAAACGCCGATCGACCTTTTATTGAAGCGGCATACGTGCGCCGGATTTATCGGCCGCTTTATCGGCGTCTTCCAGTTCACCTTCTGCGCGCTCTTCAATGTCACTTTTTGCCGTTGCCAATGTGCAGCAGGCCATATTTTCACCATTTATAATTTATTCCAACACGCGGTTTACATGTAGGCTTGGCAAATTCAATATCGTGCGGGCATTATAACGCCGCCTTTCGGAGATGCTTCGCGGGCAGAGCAATGATATCCACAAATTAGATGTTAGAAGGAGGTCGTTAACGCGCTCTTGTAACGATGGAAAACTTCCGTACAAAATTTCTTTCAACATTCATCCTTGCTTTGCAGTCGTTTCGCTATTAGAAGCGTCGCGCGTGATTGATATCATGACAATTCATTTAAAAATTCCGTAACTTGCATGTGAATTTTAAAGCAGTCTTCAAATTTATCAATAGAATTATACCTACATGTGCAAACCGTTGATGCGCCGTACCATACAGAGTAATTAACAAATTTTTTAAACGCACGGCGGAAAATTTTCGTAGGATATACGCATGTGTATAATTCTTTTGTGTGTTTAGTAAAAGTTCTATAACTATAATTATAACGTTTAGACATCTGCTTACAAGGTCAAATGAGGATGACATCCCTTACCAAATCATTATTGAATCAACAAATTTTTATATAGATCAAGGATACTATTATAATCTTTATAATTATGATTCCTGCAGTATTTTTCTTAAAAAAATTGTTTCTTATACAATTTTTAGCTGATTGATGAAACTGTGAATTTAGCACAATGGTTGTGATTTGCTTCCATATTACGTGAAGTATATGTAAGTGAATATATAAAAAATAAAAATAATGAAATTCCCAAAAATTAGAATTAAAAAGCAAAAAAATGCTTATGATGTATCTTTTTAGCATATTATGATTTTCACTTTTAATGCCGATTTAATACATTTACGCAAAATTTAATTTATTAGTAAAAGAATTGCTAGCACATCGATAGCATACTTATGTTTAATATTTTGCCATGACTCACAGTCAATTTTAAACATTGTATTCTTATACAAATATGTTTTATCGGCATAAAATGTTTATAAAGTATCTTTTCATCTAATCCACTGTTAAGTACTTAATAGATCGTCTATGCGCCGTACACCAAGTGTAGATAATCATTTTCATTCATAACGGCTTCTCATTCCTTCCTCTTGACTTATGATATATACTTTCACTTCTTTATTCCGATTGTATAAGCGTGATTACGAGGTTCAAATCACGTACACTAAACTACAGTAAAAACTACAATGAAAATTTAAAAAATTCCTGATGCGAGTTAATTTTTTATACTAAATTTAAATTATTGTATGTTACGTTTACCTTTCAAGGTGAATATTTAAGAGCAAAAATTAATATCCTTGGATTAAATTCAGATATTGAAGTATATTTATAAAATGCTAAAATTAAAATTTATATTATGATACAAGTTTTCTCTTGGTAAAAAGTTTCGCCAGTATAGACAATATCTGGCGAGTTGTTGAACAAATTTAAAACGAATTTATTAAAATAATACAGTTAAGGAAAATCAATAATATATAGTTGCAAAAGAATAGATAATAGGTATAATTTCTATACGAGTCTAAACACTGTCGCTTACGTTATTGTAATATTGCTTTGCAGGGGTTTGAGGTTATTGAAAATCGCATGGAATAACTATTTGCGATGATATCATTATAGTATATATATATTGACCGGTTGTATAAATAAAGTAGAAATCGATTCATGTATTTGAAAATACACTAATTTATTCTCTATTTGCCGATATTGATTGTGCGTCATAGTAATTAAGGAAGAGTTCAAAATACGACTTATTGCAGTTAAATCTCTATTACTTATTTAATAATTTTATCTTAAATATCAACAACATTACAAGCGCTTTGTTGTGAAGTTTGATTAATTAATCTTGTAATTATGTTTGTACATTCAGCATATAAATAATAAATATTGATAATAATCGATTATTGCATTATTGGTATGTTAATTAAAATTGTACCAAAATGATTTAAATCTTGTTTGTAAAATGAATTTGTGTATTGGTTTCCTATATATTATTGCAGATTATAAATATACATAAATAAAGTATTATTAAATGGTTTAATTTTGTACATTTGTACATTTTGATTTATTAAATTTTGATTTGAATTATTATTAGTTATGCAGAAAAATAATTAAAAGGTCATATTATTTAATTAATCTATTGTATACTTACTAATTAATATTATAAAAAAATCTAAAAATAAAGTATTCACTAAATATTTACGTGCATTGAGGTGTGACATCGTGTATTACTGCTTTCAACGGAAAATTTTGATTGATTATAACTACGCGATAACGCGATATAATTTATCAAGGCGATATTTTAGCTTTATATGATTGGAAAACTTTTTACTTGAGCGGATCTGAGTACCTAATTTCCTCTTATTGCAGATTTGTTACAATAATATCTCAGCAAAAATAATTCATTGATAAATGTATACTAATAAAATATGTTAATATATAATGTGAATAAAAAAATATGCGTAACTATTAAGACATATATCAATTTGAGCTGCGTAATGATGAACAGACTTGATGAATCAAAAACATTACTAAATTAAACGAATAACAAGTACGAAGCAAATTTTATAAATACATGCTTATATAATATAATTATATTACATGCATATGTATAGAAATGATTTTGTGTTAATTATCAGAAATTAGGTACATACAACGCTCAAGATTATAATTAACATTTCATTTTTATACAAATTACTTTTACACATATTCTGACACATGTGCATTCTCACACAGTCTTCTTACAAATTATTATCTATTTTTATAGACGTTTACATTTATTCAATTCAAGCTGAATCCTATATTATTAAATAATCTTATTTTCCATTTTCTGCATTCGTTTTTCTAAAGCATTTCAAATTCTTACTTTAATTTCCGTTGTTTACATTTTGCCATTCAATTTTTTTGTCTGCGATTCAATTTTCTATTTTCGTTTAACTTCTTCATATCGTGCTGGATTATTACAATCGCATTGGAAAAAATGTAAATTAATTTTCTTAGTATTTCTAATGGGATCCATTATGAGGATTGAGGAATTATATTATGGCAGATGATTTTGCCGACCGTTGATGCATTTATACGCAGTGTACGTGTTAGGATAATTTGTGATTAGAATAAAATCAAATGCAACCGGGAATGAGAATGGAATAGAAACTCAGTTTACTTATATATGAGCAGAAACTTTGACAGGAAATCATGGAATGGTATAGTGGTATCTGGATTTTTAATTCTTCTCTGAAACCATTGGTTCATTCTTCATTTGACGGTTAGACAGAAGATAATTAATTTCGTCAGAAGTTCTGTTAAGTAGAATGTTTTTAATTACCATGTATCTACTTTAGTGTTTATACTTAATTGAGATTCGGAATACTCAACCTTAGGTTGTACCTATATACGCGAACAATGTATTGTTCGCTTTAGAAGGGTATATTGACAGTAGAACGGCAGTAGTTAGTTTAATTAAAATTTTGTTATCTCTAGATGTAAAGCGACTATATGGCTTTATACCGATGTAATATATATATATATATATATATATATATCTTACATCGGTAATATATATATCGGTAATATAATATAATACATAATATATAAAATATATGATAGTTTCAGTTTGATAAATTTGCAGAAATTTATTAGCTTGGTGAAAATAATAAATATTTCTAATACTTTATGATATTGGCAGATTGATTCGGCAGTTACCACAGGCAGAAAATTAGATTTAGCATCGAGAATATCCTGAATAATCCTATTTGCCTGTATTAGCTGCAGAGGTTCCGAATGATTTTGACGTTAATCACTGAGCCGTTGAGCGTTAAGTACTCTCGTAGTTTTTTTGGTTATAAAACTAAATTTGGTATTAAATGAAAACTAAAAGTAATTTTGGTAGAAGTAAATTAAGTTTGTGACTGTCCTATATCGTTAGAGTCACTTTTAGTTTATTTTATCTAGTCAGAAGTGAAATCCATATCTGATGGTAATATGCTAGGGATAACATAGCTTCGAAATGTATGCTGGCACACTTATACTTTGCGGCGACTATGATAAGGTATAAGGTAATATGGGGAAATAAACGAAATGTTTAATTTATTTGAGCTTAGACCTCATTTATTTCTTTCATGAAATGAAGATTTTCAGGATTCTGCATGACAGTCAGGTGTCATAGCTCGACCTATTTATGCTTTAACCTCTCTATTGTTGCCGCTAAGTATTTTCATATTGTACCTCATATTGAGTGCAGTTGTTGCGATGAGTGCAGTGATCACTGTCTTGAATCTCTGTCGCTCTCTGCCGCTATCTTGTTCAACTGATCGTATAGGTAATAAAGCCGTCGCTCTCACTTTCCCGCCTCATTGACGCTGTCGATAACGTCGAATTCATACTTACCGCAACTGATTTCTTCTCAATCGCCTTATTATTATATCATATATTTATTGCAACTATTAGCGTTTGTACGCAATTGTAAATATTATGTTTCAAACAAGTTTTATTTTGATATTTAATTATTATTTGTTATTAATTTGCGTTGCAATTTTTCTTTTAAATATTTGATTTAATATTTTTAATAATCATGAGTTTCATGGATTAAATTTAAATGAAAATAAATTTAATTGGCTAAAAGTAATAAAAAATATTAAGGCAAGATTAAAGTTATATGCATGAAAATAGAAAATAATTTATTTGCTGAATTTATAAACAGAATAAGTTAATTTGTAACACAAAATTTTAATCTAAGATTTATTGTAGTTGATAATGTAGAAATCATCAATGTTTCATTTACTTCCACAATTCAATTTGTAATTATAATATTAATATTTATATGATGAAAGCAGTATTAATATTAATAAATTTCAAGTTTTTATAAAAAAATAAAATTTTGGTGTGATATTTTTTCCAATGTAGTTGAAAAAAAATCTTTTCGTCATCTTTATTCTTTTATTCAAACTATAAAAGTCGCAGCATTTTTCTTACGTTGGTAACATTCGGAGACTGTTTAAACAGGAGTATTTAGTGCATCTGTGAAGCTGAGGTAAGGAATGGTAAGTAAGCAAGCATGCGCAGGAGCGCACATATGTGTATTGGTGTGAGTAAGCGTACATAGTGTTCATAGCAGCACATAGTATTTGTGAAACTGAGCAACTGTGAGCCACTGGGAGCTTGAAGGCACTATAAAGTTCACAATAGCAAATATGAGTGCATTTGTAGCAGGTGTTTTGTGTTTTTAAGATTTCATCAGATCTGTAATGACTTGAATTAGTTTTTGAAATTATACTAAATCTGATAAAAATAGCAGTACTTTAATTTAATTATTTTTAGTAGATGCAGTAGGAGAAGTCGGCATAAGTAACGACGCTTAGCAGCGTTTGTAAAATTAAATAATTTTCGTATATATCAACAAAAATGTACGCTGACGATGGTAAGTAAAAAACTTTTATCAATAAATTAGTACTTTTTAAAGTACTTCAATTTTATATTTTCACAAGTTTTAAATCCTAACCTCAAATTTTTGTGGTATTAGCATAAAAAGGAGTGTATTCGTAGTAAATACATTTTAATATCTATTAAGTATATCATTTTACAATATAATATTATTTATAGATAAATATGACGACGAAGCCGCAGAAGAAATTTCTTCCAAGCTGTGGCAGGAAGCGTGTTGGATTGTTATTAACGCATACTTTGATGAAAAAGGTTTGGTACGACAACAGCTTGATAGTTTTGATGAGTTTATTGAAATGTCAGTTCAGCGAATAGTAGAAGATTCACCTCAAATAGAATTATTAGCAGAAGCTCAACATACTACTGGTGAAATTGAAGTCCCAATCAAGCATTATGTTAAATTTGAACAAATTTATTTGTCTAAGCCAACTCATTGGGAAAAAGATGGTGCACCATCCCCAATGATGCCTAATGAAGCTAGGCTTAGAAATTTAACATATTCTGCACCACTTTATGTCGATATCACAAAAACTATTGTAAAAAATGAAGAGGAACCAATAGGTTACAATTCATTATTTTTTTATATAAAATAAATACATAAATGTATCTTATTATTTTATTTTATGTTTAAAAATTTCCAGAAACTCAGCTACAAAAAACTTTTATTGGAAAGATCCCAATTATGTTACGATCAAAATACTGTTTACTTGCTGGACTATCAGATCGTGATTTAACAGAATTGAATGAGTGCCCTTTGGATCCAGGTGGTTATTTTATTATTAACGGATCAGAAAAGGTATGAAATAGAATATTTTAAATATTCATCAATATCTATCAGTTACACATTGATAATTATGAAAATAATAATTTTTGAATCAGGTCTTGATTGCTCAAGAAAAAATGGCAACCAATACAGTATATGTTTTCAGTATGAAAGATGGTAAATATGCATACAAATGTGAAATAAGGTCTTGTTTGGAACATAGTTCTCGACCTACATCTACACTATGGATTAATATGATGGCAAAAAGTGGTGCTGTAAGTAACAGCTTTATTATGTTTTATTAATTTCTTATAATTGCTAATATTAATTAAAAGTATTTTAAAATTTAAAAAAATTTTTAGAATATTAAAAAATCAGCTATTGGTCAACGCATTGTTGCTGTTCTTCCATATATTCGTCAAGAAATTCCAATCATGATTGTATTTCGTGCTCTTGGGTTTGTAGCTGATCGTGATATATTAGAACATATTATTTATGATTTTGATGATCCAGAGATGATGGAAATGGTGAAACCATCATTGGATGAAGCTTTTGTTATTCAAGAGCAAAACGTTGCATTAAATTTTATTGGTGCACGTGGTGCAAGACCTGGTGTAACAAAGGAAAAACGTATCAAATATGCTAAAGAAATTTTGCAGAAAGAAACACTTCCACATGTTGGCATAAGTGATTTTTGTGAAACAAAAAAAGCCTATTTTCTTGGTTATATGGTGCACCGACTATTATCTGCTTCTCTTGGTCGCAGAGAGTTGGATGATCGTGATCATTATGGTAACAAACGTCTTGATTTAGCTGGACCTTTGCTAGCATTTTTGTTTCGGGGTTTATTTAAAAATTTGATGAAAGAGGTTAGGATGTATGCACAGAAGTTCATTGATAGAGGAAAAGATTTTAATCTTGAGCTTGCAATTAAAACAAAAATTATAACTGATGGATTGAGATATTCCTTAGCTACAGGTAATTGGGGTGATCAGAAAAAAGCTCATTTAGCTAGAGCTGGAGTATCGCAAGTGTTAAACAGATTGACATTTGCTTCTACGTTATCGCATTTAAGAAGAGTTAATTCACCAATTGGTCGTGATGGTAAATTAGCCAAACCTCGGCAGCTCCATAATACGCTTTGGGGTATGTTATGTCCTGCCGAAACTCCTGAAGGTGCTGCTGTTGGTTTGGTAAAGAATCTAGCCCTTATGGCTTACATTAGTGTAGGTTCACAACCGTCCCCAATTCTTGAGTTCTTGGAAGAATGGTCGATGGAAAATCTAGAAGAAATCGCCCCTAGTGCGATTGCTGATGCTACAAAAATTTTTGTAAACGGTTGTTGGGTAGGCATACATAGAGATCCCGATCAATTAATGGCAACTCTAAGGAAGTTGAGGAGACAGATGGACATCATTGTATCAGAAGTGTCTATGATTAGAGACATTCGAGATCGCGAAATCAGAATTTATACAGATGCTGGAAGAATTAGTAGACCTTTATTGATTGTGGAAAACCAGACATTGCTTCTCAAAAAACGACATATAGACATGCTTAAGGATAGGGATTACAACAACGATGGGTAACAATATTTTCTCGACAAAAAATATGTATTTTAACTTTAAATTAATCGAGAAACCGGTTTCCTTTAACAGATGGCAGGAATTGGTTGCTAGTGGAGTAGTAGAATATATTGATACACTTGAAGAAGAGACTGTAATGATTGCTATGTCTCCTGATGATTTAAGGCAAGAGAAAGAATATGCATATTGTACAACATACACTCACTGTGAAATCCATCCAGCCATGATTTTAGGAGTATGTGCCTCTATTATTCCATTCCCCGATCACAATCAAAGTCCCAGAAATACTTATCAAGTAAGAACATTTTTTCATCTAGCTTTATTTGATTTTATCATTTTGAATTGTTATCGATTTTTTTATCTTTATGGTATCTCTGCAAATTAGCAAAAAATTATTTTATATTTTTAATAATATTGGTTTTACAAATTCTTGATGACACATTTAATTTACAGAGTGCTATGGGTAAACAAGCTATGGGAGTGTACATTACTAATTTCCACGTTCGAATGGACACCCTTGCACACGTACTGTACTATCCTCATAAGCCACTTGTCACAACGAGATCTATGGAGTACCTTAGATTCAGAGAATTACCAGCTGGTATTAATAGTATTGTGGCTATCTTGTGTTATACTGGTTACAATCAAGAAGACAGTGTCATTCTTAATGCTAGTGCCGTAGAGCGAGGATTCTTCAGGTCCGTTTTCTATCGTTCTTATAAAGATTCCGAAACCAAGAAATTTGGCGACCAAGAGGAACAATTTGAAAAACCAACGAGGCAAACTTGTCAGGGTATGCGGAACGCTTTGTATGATAAATTAGACGACGACGGTATAATTGCTCCTGGTATTCGAGTATCCGGTGATGATGTTGTAATTGGAAAGACAATGACATTACCAGAAAACGACGACGAATTGGACAGTACTACGAAGCGCTTCACAAAACGCGATGCTTCAACATTTTTGCGTAATAGTGAAACTGGTATTGTTGACCAAGTCATGTTGACGTTAAACAGCGAGGGATACAAGTTCTGTAAGATTCGTGTGCGCAGTGTGCGTATCCCTCAGATCGGCGACAAGTTTGCTTCGAGACATGGTCAGAAAGGAACCTGTGGTATTCAGTACCGACAAGAGGATATGCCTTTTTCGTGCGAGGGCTTAACACCCGATATTATCATAAACCCTCACGCTATCCCTTCCCGTATGACAATTGGTCACTTGATCGAGTGTATTCAAGGCAAAGTGTCTTCTAATAAGGGAGAGATTGGTGATGCTACTCCCTTCAATGATGCCGTCAACGTGCAGAAAATTTCGACACTCTTGATGGAATACGGATATCAATTGAGAGGAAACGAGGTCATGTATAACGGACACACGGGACGTAAAATTAATGCTCAAGTTTTCTTAGGGCCTACGTACTATCAACGTCTTAAGCACATGGTAGATGACAAAATTCACAGCAGAGCTAGAGGACCAGTGCAAATCCTTGTGAGGCAACCTATGGAGGGAAGGGCAAGGTTAGTACGATAACACAATATATTTAACGCATAAATGTCACGTGAAGTGTGTTGGATTTTTATTGAAATTGTTACTTAAAATTTAATCAACAATAAATGAACTAATGATAGGTTTTCTGATAAAGTATAAACTAACGTGAGGCTTTTTGCTAAAATATGACATAATATGTTTTTACAGAGATGGAGGTCTGCGTTTCGGGGAGATGGAACGAGATTGTCAAATTAGTCACGGAGCTGCGCAATTTCTGAGGGAGCGTCTATTCGAAGTTTCCGATCCATACAGAATACACGTTTGCAATTTTTGTGGGTTGATTGCCATAGCAAATCTGCGGAATAATACATTTGAATGCAAAGGATGCAAAAACAAGACTCAAATATCTCAAGTCAGATTGCCTTACGCGGCGAAACTTTTGTTCCAAGAACTGATGGCAATGAACATTGCACCTCGACTTATGGTTACTTAGACGAATCGACCTCGTGTGATTTTTATGTATTTATACTCTATAACTATAGAATATTTGTAAGATTTTATTAAGGTTCCTTTTTAGGAATAAACAAAATATTTCCTTTAGTATATAATTTTGATATTCCCGTTATTCTTGGATAATAATATTCTTGCAAAACAAATCTTTTAAATCTTTATTTTGTAATTGAATATATTGGTCTTTTTTGTAAAATATTAAGGACATTGCAGTAAGGTTGGTTATCATTTTAACGCATAATCATTTTTCGATCTACTTACTTTGTTTTTGTAAATAGGTAAACAAATTTATGAAAGAAAAATATGTTCAGCAAGTATTGAAAGAAAATTGAAATAAATTGAAATTTTTGAAACGCAACGACTGGTTCAGATTGATGATTGATGAATTGTTAAATTCTTCCTGTAGTCTTAGTACCATCCATTAGTTTTAGGTGAAGAATGGCTTGAGGTGCTTGACCATTGTAATTAGTTATGCAAGTGTCGTTGGGCAAGGAATTGACGGGCGGCCGCGGTAGAAAGTCCGAGTGGCTAGGCAGGAGGCTCCGCCGGGAAGCGGGGAAGGG
Source organism: Sycophaga agraensis (assembly GCA_018906755.1). NCBI lineage: Eukaryota > Metazoa > Arthropoda > Insecta > Hymenoptera > Pteromalidae > Sycophaga > Sycophaga agraensis. The sequence continues at coordinate 1,251,259 of JACCIE010000015.1, read as the reverse complement.
CGAGGAAGAGGACCTTGGCGAGGCAGGGAGGAGGCGCTGGCGGCAGTCGCGGGAAAAAGGAAAAAGGAGCCGGCGGGCGGCGGGCGGCGGGCGGCCAATGGGGCGGAGGGGCGAGGCTGACGTCACGCCACGTGACCGGTGGGCGTCTGCTCCGGAGCCGGGGTCCCCCGATCCCCTCCCGGGCGGAACCGGGCCCGTGCACGTACAGGGGCGCACCCACACGGGCGGCGGGCGCACCCACACGCGCAGGTGGCGGCGGCGCGCGCGACCGCCGCGGGCGGCCTTGGTGGGGGTCTGTTTGGCAGCGGCAGCGGCGGCGGCTGGCGGCGCGCGGCCGAGTTTGTTTAGTTGCCCGCTGACAGCGGCCGAGGGTCGAGGTGTGCGCGCGCGTCCCGACTGCGCTCCGACTGCGCCGACGAGCGCGACTCCGGCTCCGGCCCCGGCACGCAGGTCCAGCTCTCGGGAGGACGATGCGCGCCCCCCGGGGGGCCCGGGCCCTCCTCTAGGAGGCCGTCGCGGTTGTGTGCGCGCCCCGAGTCCCCGGCGCCTCCGCGAGGGCCGGCCCCATGTCGCCGCGGCTCGTCTGCCCCTGGTGATGGCTGCCGCCGCCGAGAGGAGAGGATGTCGCGCCGCAAGCAGAGCAACCCCAAGCCACTGAAACGTGAGTGATGTCGAGAGGCCGGGGGGGGGGGAGCCGGGGGAGCCGGGCCGCGGCCCAGCTGACCGGCCGGGTCACGTGGCCGCCCGCGCCCGCGCCGGCCCGCCGGGCGGCTCCGCCGCGCGATAAGGAACCGGTGGCTCTAGAAAGTCCCGCTCGCGCCCGGGGGAACAATTCGGCCAGCCCCCCGCCCCCCCTCCTAATTAATCTAATCAATTGATGGACTTTTCGGGTAAATTCAAATGAGCGGGCGGCTAGAGCGCGGCGAACCGGTTCCCCGGCCTCGCAAGCAGAAGAATTCGTCCCCGGCGCCGGCGGCCCGGTCGGCCGGCCTTCCCCGGGGCATTTGCGCCGGGATCCCGCCCCCGCGTCGCGCTCCCGGTTCCGCGCCGCCGGAAGAAAACAAACGAATTTTTTTGTAAATTTAGATGTTACGTGCGCGCTATCGCCCGCGCGCGGCCACTGTGTGCCGGGCATAAAATATTAAGCTCGTAAAGAGTCCACGCAACAAAGCGTGCAGCCGACTATCAGGCGAACCAAAGAGACTAATGATAAAAGCGAATTTCCATTAGCCGCCGCGGCCGCGTGCGCGCCTTGTACATGTACGTGTTGAACAAGGAGGAAGGAGCCGAGGAATCTGGCACGGCTTAATGGTCATAATTAAAAATTGCCGCGGACGCGTACCGGCGTTGCGATAACGCTGGAAAAAGTCGGATATTGCGGGCCGCGCAAGGAGATGAAAACGATTCGAGTATCGGCCGGCGGCGGCGGTGCTCCCTAGCCTGTGCGTGTGTCGCGAGCGCGAGCTTTTCCAGGAACGAGCGGGCGCTCGTGCGCGTTGGAAAAGAAGCGAGGCGCTGCGGGCGCGGCGCGCCAGTGGGAACCGAGAGCCGGGGCCATTTATTGCAAGCGGCCCGTTGCGAAAGACGGTCGCTCGGCAGCGATACGTCTCCTTCGACTCTATCCTTAATTCCCTGGGCGAGTTTCGCACTTTTATTGCACAAAAGTGGCGTGAGCGTTGCGTGCCCTCGCACGGGCCGCGTGCGCGCCGGGGAAAAGAAAAAAAGCCCGCGGATCGGCCCGGCGACGAGACGACGCGCGGATTAGGAACAAGGCCGCGGCGGGAACGCGAGGGCGCAATAAAGTTGTCCAATGGCAAGGGCCGCGGCTACGGCCGGGCGCCACGGCTCTTTACTGCGCCGGGCGATAAGCGCGGAAAGTTTGGCGGCGGCGGCGGCGGGCCCACGTGGAGGAATCGGCGGCGCCGGCGAGAGGAGCGTGACGCCGGGGCCGCGATATGAATTCCTTATCTGGCCGGGCGGGCGATACCCGCCCCCCACCCCCCCGCCGGCCCGGGGGGCTTTGTTTCGCGCCCGAGGAGCCCCCGGAACTCGGGGCGCGGGCGCGACTGTTGTACCGGGGGCGCGATAGCGTTAATTAACGGATTATCGCACGGCGCGAGCGCCGCCCCACCCACCCCGGAGTATCCCGAGGGCGACGGCGATAAAGGCGACGCCGACACGGATTCTACGGGGCCGCCGGCTTTTTTTCCACGGCCCTCCCTGGCCCTCTTCGATTCCGTTTCGCTATCTCCCGACAGCCTGTAGTTGCGAATTTACTCGGCTAAGACGCCGTCGAGGAGCCACGAGGGCTCACATCTGCCGCTTTTCTGCTCCTGCGATTCCGCCTTTGCCGGCGTCTATCGCTCTCAAACGGCGACTTAGTGCTATCTGCTTTGTAAAGATATTTGGAATGGAGTAAATGACAAAAGCATATATTAAAATGTATGGAAGTCGATAATACCGCTGGGAAGGAACAAAATGTTTGAAACGTCTTACTAGATGGGATACCATTTGATTTCATTGTAAGCGACGTAGATATCGGTGTTTTAAACGAGCGTAGGTGTTTAATTCCGACTGGTATTATATGGATCATAAGTTTAATAAGAGAGTCAAAATAGATTATTGCGCGATTTGTGTCCAAGGAATTGGGAGGTAAGCAACCGGCCACCTTACCGTAGTTAACATGTCGACGCGCGTAAAACCGCGGTGTTTAGTCAGTCGGGAGGGATCGGCAAGAGCCGCGAGGAGTGGGCTCGGCGATCGGCAGCGCGTGCGCTTGAGCCCCAGTAGTTAGAGGCGTGTATGAATCAGACGGCAAAAGCGCGCTATCTCGACTGGAAATCGCCAAGTGGCTGTGTGCCGTACTTGACTGCCAGCTGGCTCATTAATATTTAATGGTCCAAGTAAATTCGGTCGGCCGGGGCGATAGGCAGTTATCATTACCCCATGACGGCCATTTTTCTCCTTATCCGCGCGCGAAGGCTCTCGGGGCGCCGGGCAATCTGCCCCGGCGTATATATAACGAGCAAATAATTAGAGCCCCGCGAAGCGCGGGAGCGAGGGGTGGGGGGGGGGGCGAGCGCAGGCTCCCGGGGCGAGAGGCGTCCCGCGGCGCGCCGCCTAACGCCGATCGATCGGCCCAAATTAATAAGCGATGATTTTCGAGAAGCTGCGCCCGTGGGAGCTTCCCGGCCGCCGGGGATTCGGCCCAACCCCTCCTCGCGGGCCCCTCAGCTGTTGGCGGAGGATCGGCCCCCGCGAGTCGGTGTGTGCGTGGAACGGACCGTCTGGCCGCAGCCGCAGCCGCAGCCGCCATAGATCCAATTTAGATGGGCGGCCTAGTCGCGATAAAGGAGGCATTTAAATTGGGCGGGCCGCGGACCGCGGCGGGGCGAGGGATGACGCGGTGGCCGGCGGCTCGCCGGAGGTTTTCCTCCCAGGCGGCATACCATGTATCGGCCGCTGAAATTAGTTAATTATACGGCCACCTACTTATCGGCACGAAATAAAATCAGCGGAGGATGTGAAACTGGGCGATACGTATAGTTGTAATTTATGCCTCTAGACTCGGGCCGATAAGGCCGGCCGGCGAGGTAAAAATTTAATTACCTTATCATATGAGGTTTATCGAGTGGCAGGCAAGGCGCTCGGGCCGGCCCGGGGGAAATTTCTCAATTTGCGCTTATTAATTACGCAAGTGGGCGCTGCATAATAAGCGGCGGTCGCGCTCGCCGATTTCTCCGAGGGGATACAGTGGCCGATCGGGCCGGCGGCTCCGCGGCTCCGCGGCTCGTTAGCGTAAATGATCCGACCGGGGGACGCGTCCCCGTCGCGTCGTACCCCGGCGAGGAGTCGCAGGGGGTATCCTGGGGGCCGATCGTCGCCGGCCCGGGGATATTGACAGGTGCGCCGGGCCCGAGACAAAAGCCGGGCGGTCGCGGGGGCGCTTGGCCGTATCAGTGTCGATCGCCGCGGCCCCTTGGGCGCTGAAAGGCCCCGAGGCACTTGGAGCGGCGGCCGCGGCTGACGCGAAAGGAGAGCGCCGAGGGGAGCCTCCCCCGTCCACGGCGGCGGCGGCTCTTATCTCCGAGGCGCGTGTACCGGTCACTTGGGCGCGCGCGCGCGCGAGCCGCCGGACGCACGCGGCCGTATATATCGGCCCGGCCATCTCGTCTAGTTAAGCCCCCCGCGCCTCGGCGTACCCTCGGAGGTCCTCCCGCGGCAACAATCGCTGGTTGGGCAGGTGACGCTGCCCGGGGATAAGTGGGACAAGAGGGGGCCGGAGGTCCGCGAGGCGCCGGCGCGCCCGGCTGCACCCAGCGTCCTTTCAATTAGATCCCCGGGCGAAAAGAGGAAATTTATCGGCGACGGAGATAAAGCCGGGGCAAGCGGAGCGCGGGGCGAGGCCGTGGGGGCCGGCCTCATAAATACACGCGGGAAGAGGGCAGCGGGCCGATTGCCGTGCGCGGCGCCGCCGGGGCCCGGAGGAGGAGGGACCGGGGGACCCGAGGGCCGCGAGGGGGATCGGCGAAGGGCGAGCCTACAAATTGCTACAGCGCATTGTGGTGTCAGTCGGGGCCGCGGCGACACGGGCCCGGCATCGCCGGAATGGTGTCCGCGCACTGCCCCCACCGGGACGGGGCCTCGGGAGCGCAGCGCCCGTATATCGGTAGCCCCTCGCCGATTCCCTTTGTTCCCGGGGATTCCCAGGCGGCCGCGATCGCCCCGCCCGGCTCTTACTTCCCCCGGCGGCTTTCCCGAGCGCCCGCCCCCCGGGATGGGCTTTTCACCGGCCCCCTCCCGCGGCCTCGCGCGCCTCGCGGTAACGAGCACCGCGGCCACGTGCGCCTCGCGCCGTAAAAACCGCCGGGGAGAACACTCGCGGGGCACGATCGCGATAGCCTATCGCCCAGCATTTCGAGTGAATATTAGCGTAATGAGCCGATAGCGGCCCGATACCGCTCTCTCCTCTCCTCCTCCAGCCCCCGTCGGCCCCCCGACCCCCCCCCGTACCTCCCCCGCTCTCTCTCTCTCTCCCGAGCGCGAAAGATTTTAACTTTCTCCCTGTGTGTGTGGAGCGCGCGGCGCGCGCGGGTCAAATACGGCGCGTGTACAGCCCGATATGCCGTCTATCCGCCCGGCGATCGCGATCGCGCCGCCGTTGCGCGTTTCCCGCCGCAGGCTATCGTCGCGCCACCCTCGTGACTTTGACGTCCGACCTTTGTGCCTCGGTCGGGAGTATGCCTTTTTGTTGGTTTTATTTTTTTTTGTCGCTGTTTGTCCCAGAGGACTCCCCGTCGGGAATGCGTCGGCGGAACGTCAATGATAGTTTTATTGCCCGATGTTCATTCGCGGCGGGATACACTTTCCGATGGTTGCCGTAAACCGTATTAATAATCCCGGGGTAAAAATAAATTAGTGCGTAATCGCGTGCGCGGGGCCCTGGGTATATTAATCTATCTCGGCGCATTAACGCTCGCGATATCTGCAGTTGTACATAACATTTCACGAAATCAAATTTACAGCGGCAAGATTGAATCAAAGTGTACAATAGATTGATACCAGGCAGCCGCGCCGATCGCAATAGGAAAGCCGAGGTATATGACGGCCGCGGTAAAAGATAGAATTATGAGTCAACGATTCAATGAATAGCAAAAAAAGAAAAACACGGCGCTGCACAGGCATCGAGTGCGCTCGCACGGGAATGCGCTCTTCGCATTAATGCGCTCGAGTTAACTAGGTTAATGGCGAAAATTGATCACGAGATCTATCGCGATAGGCGAACGCACCGAATTTACCCGCTGCCCTCGCGCCCGAGCGAATAAATAAGCTCCCGGCCGCTTATAAATAGGGGGATAGGCTTTCCCGGGTCGCGAGTCCGTATTTCGAGCGGGCGCACTGCGCGCCTCATCGTATTGTTTGCTATAGGAGAAATGCGGCAGAAGAGCCGCTGCCTGCGTTCGCTCATCGTCGGCCAGATAGCCGCGCGCACTTAATTCCGGTGCGTATATATATATATACATATATACACGTATTCGAGAGTAAGCGGCGTTTAAGGAGCCGCGGCGCAGATTGCAAAATGGCTAGGCCGGCCTTCCAAATGTGCATTTATATGCATGTGTATATGTATATATATATACGCTCATTAGCGCTAATCTAATCGAAATGGCCGCGCGCTCGCGCAACGAGTCGCGAGGTATATACGAGGCGGCGTGCGTCCTTCTTTATCTCGGCATCGCTCGCGGCTCCCAGCTCGAAAGTCCCTAGCAGGGGGAAAGGGGGAAATTTGGAGTGAGCTTGAGCGCCGGCCGCCGAGCCGGCCGCATCCCCGGGCAAGCGGCCGGTCTTATAACGTACACTCCTTCATATCGCTGGCATGTGTTGTGCCCGATAAGCCGCGCTTATTATAATGCATTTTATATAAATTCATTTTATCGTTTCGCAGTATCTGCCATGTTATTCTCGATCTCAATGCTGCAATGATGCACGAATATAAATATACGTTTTGGAGAGAGAGATACATTGGCGCAAATGAAATAGTTGGGATTCCCCGTAGGAGCTGCGAGTACAGCGTGCGCGAGCGCGCGGCAACCGCGGCGACGCAACGCGCGCCCCCCTACGTACACACACACACACACAATTTGTACACCGGCCGTACAATTTACGTATAGCGGCGGGATCGGCCGGCCGCGCGCGCGTACATATTGTATGCACCGGTCTGCGGCGATCCGGCCAAGACAATCGGCCCGCGACGCCGGGGACCCGCGGAAGTAGAGGCCCGCGGGCATAATCCGCGGGCCGATACGGGATCGCGGGCGTAAAATTTATTGGCGCCTCGCGCGGCCCAGAAGAGTACAAAAAGGCAAGAGGAGGAGCGCGCCGGGAATTCGGTCGGCGGCGCGGGAGCCTGTTGATTTATCGCCGAGCGCCGGCCCTTATCCCCGGGGCGGCGCGCGCCGCCGGCCCGCCGCGCTTTTACAATCGCGCTCCCCGATATACGCGCAGACGCCTCGTAAAGCTCCGTCTCCAGATGCGCGCGGGCCGAAAAGGACGGAAAAAGAAAAAACAAAGAGGGCAGCAACAAAAAAAAAAAAGGAAAAGGAAGGGAAGCCCCGGAGATAATAGGGCGATATTGCGGCCTAGCCTCTCAGACGGCCCCCAACCCCGATATATGTACACACACGCTCGCGGCCCGCGCTCGTGTGCGCATCGGGTTTATCGGCCGCGGGGACCGGCCCGATAAGCCTGGCGCCCCGGCCATTTTCGGCCCAGACTGTGGGCCCGGGCGAATTCCGCGCGACGCCCGCCGCCCCACCCCCGAGATAATCTCGAATTAAAGAGTCCCCGGGCGTAATGGGCCGGCCCTCGCCTAGTGGGCCGTATCGGGGCCCGCCGCGGTTATCGGGCCGCGGGCCGGTTTGCCGCGCGGCAGGCGCCGCCCTAGACTCGCGAGGGTTCGATATAAGCGTCGCGCTCCTCTGCCGGCGGCTCTCCTCTCGCCCGCCGGTTTTTCCCCCGCCGATCCGTGCCCAGGAGACCTGCTGGCCGAAATGTTGCGGGGCGCGCTGCCGATCGCCGATATTCCTCTAGGCTTGCGAGGCACATGCCTTGGGGAAGAGTACCGTTGCACTCGGACGTGTCCAATATTTCTTTATCTACTTTTTCGAGCCAATTAACAATGAAATTTATTTCTTTGTTTATCGTGTACATATTTACCTTCGCTTTTATCACACTTTCACATTGATAACAAATTAATTACATTATCTGTAATTATACTAATTATTCTAATAACTCAATAAATTATATATGTTGTATATTCAAGAGAAAAATTAACTAGGTTAATGCATTTTTTATAATTTATATATATATTAAATTCGAACGCTTTGAAACATTCATCGTCGTTAAAAATACAGTTAGATGATTGATTTACCGTTTAACAGTCCTTTGCATTGTAAATATATTGGCCACAGACAAAGGTAAAGAATGAAGCTCTTTGCCAACAAAAGGAGGCGCGGGAAAAAAAAATCAAGGAGCGTCAGAAAGCACATGTAACTGTCCAAGTAATGCGAGCTCCCGAGGAGCAGAAAGAACGAGTCGACGCCGTCAAACTATTTACGGAGCAAACACACATAGGAATAATCAGGCGGCGTCGGAGAGTCGGGAAAGAAAATTCTCTCGTCACCGGCTCACCGGCGGCACGAGCCGAGGGAAATGGGAGTCGCGTGCCTGGTATTTGTTCGACTAAACAAGATATTGCAAAGTCGAGCGGCGCGCGCGCGCGGCTTTACCTGTAGACTGTGCGCGCGCGCGCGCGGCAGCGTCAAGGGGCCGCCGGGAAGAAAAGTGGCTTTACCCAAGGAGATAAAAGACAGTAGCGCGTTATCGGGCCGTATCGCCGGGCGATGTTTGCGTAGGATTTTCCAGAAAAGAGCCGCCGCTTTCCCCAGGCGAGGCCCCTCTAAATCATCTTTAAATCAGGGGCCAAACGCCGCGCGGGTATACTCGCCGCCGGTCTAATTCATGCAGGAGCCCACTTGACGAGAGTCTGTACGTAATTCCCGTGGGCGCTTCCTTTATTCTTCCTTTTTTTTTCCCCCTCCTTCCCCGGCTCCCCGAGCCCTTATCAGCGCGGCCGCTCGAATATTTACCACAACAATGTCGCGCGCCTCTCGTACAAGTTAAATAAACTTTTTCATATAAGAAGCGAGGACGCCCGCGCCGTATATTTCACGGCGAGAGGCGTACGTGTGTGTACGGGGAGGCATTTTCCAAAGGAACGCTTAACGCGCTGTTTGCAAATGCCGCGGGCCCAAAGTTATACAGTACCCGCGGAAGCGCGCCGAGGCCGCCGCGGCCGCGTGTCTTCGCCGATTTAATAATGAGATCTTGGGGGATTACTAGCGCGCGCAATTCATGCTGCGGCAATCCCGCGGTGAATGCCGAGTTCTTTTTTGCGCGCGCTCGCTGGCCTATCTCGCGGCAGGATCGTCTGCCGAATACAAGAATCGCGGCGGCGCTGCTGCCTCCCTCCCCCACCGCGTGTGTATGGGTGCGCGCGTGCATGCGCACGATCGGGGGAAAAGAAAAGGGACGAGGGACGAGCGAGGGACGGCGATCAGTCGAGCGAAATTTGCAGAGGAACGCGGAGCCGAAGACTCGTGGTTGCGTGCCAATTTCCCTCGGTTGAGGGGGCCGTAGTACCGCCGCGGAATGCGTATATATACACGTGCGTATACCTAGAGGATCACCGAGGAGAAGGAGCCCTCGGCGTAAGGTTTCAATTTTGCCAGCGGACCTCGCGGCTGACAACGGAGAATCAGGCAGTGCGACCCGCGCGGAGGCCGCGAGCGCGCGGGAGTCGGACGCACGGTTTTTGGCGGGAGCCGGGCGCGATATGCCGCGGCAGATATGCATAGATAAGCCCGGGGAAGGAGGCGCGACCCGCGCCGGTCCTCGGCTCTCCTTAAACGGCCCCTCGCCGGGCCACTTGTGCCTCGGTCGGCGCTCCTCGTCGCCAGCCGCGCGCACCGCGGGGCGAGGGCCACCCGAGAGCTGAAAATCGGGCCATTAGAGGACGGGGCGAACGCGGCGGGCCGCCCTCGGAGGAAGGAGTTGTCTCGGTGCACCGAGATAATCGGGCAAGTCAGCGGCAGAGGGCGGGCCGGTGGCGTGCGGGCGCGCCCGGACGAAGGTCGGGCGGAAGTGGCGTTATCGTCGCTCGGGGAGATAGGAGCCGAGAGAGCAGGGCCACCGGCGGCCTATCGGCCCTCGCATCGTCTGCCGGCGGCCCCTATTCCAAAGCGCGAGGGCCGTTTATAAGCCGCGCGCGGCCCCCCCGCTCCGATGCCGTCCCCGCCCCGCCGGACTAAAAAAAAAAACGCTGCCCCGCGGCTCCTCCTGGCGGCTGAATACTGCACGAGCCGCCGGCGATTAGCCAGGAGAGGCCGTCTATCCGGCGGCGCCTCCAACGGAATAGCAATGCGCCCGCACCCGCGATGCTTTGTCCAGACTTTTGTCGCGGGCCCGCCGCCGCGCCCTCCGGGACGCGCGCGCGCGCGGATCAAACGCTCGGATAATTGCTGCTTGGCCCGGCCCCGGTGCGCTTGTTTTTTTTTTTTTTTAACTCTATCGTGCCGCGCGCGAGCAACCGGCTATCGCGCCGCCTTGGCAATGCGACCGCCCCGGCGCAGATATATACACACTTCCACGGCTCTCTCTCTCTCTCGCTCTCGGCTTTGTTTTTCCTTTTTTTTTTTTATCAAGCCGTGCGCGCTCGCGCGCGTCAAAAGAATTATTAATTATGAACTTGATACAATGAAAACGAGTAGCGCTCAGCGACGGCGACTCATCGGCATTATCTACTATTCCTTATCTCGCGTTTCATTATATTTCGCTTTGATTGGCCCCTGCTATCGGCGCTTTAACGCTCCTATCCACTGATATTCATGTATTATTCACATGTCTTGAAAAATTCCATCTTGCAATCTGCCCCTGCGCCGGCCGCGCGCTACCCGCTTACACCACTCGCCAAGGAGACATACTGCCTCCCTTCCACGGGTTTCCCGGGCGCTCGCGCAAAGTCGGCCGCCGTCTGATCGGCAGGTACAATCCCGAGAGCCGAGAGGCCAAGTATAAATATTGTACTTTTTTTCGAATCGTCGAAAGTGAGTCAAAAGCCCGACCGGAAAGAAAAGTATTTTTGCAAGATCAGATTAAAAAGAGGGCAGTCCATTAGTCATTGGCGCAGTAGATTGCCGGGGCCCCGACAGCCAGACGTATATCCTTTCGATAATTAATATCACTTTGTTTTTCCCACGTGCCCGAGCTAATGAGTTTAATAACAGTAAAGCCCGGGCTCTTATACTTGCAGGGGATTCCGTTAACAAATTGACACGGGAGATAAAAATCGACAAATTTGCATGGGCGCTCGGATAAATATCAATCAGCCGTAAGGACACAATAATTTAACGAGAGCCGAGAGCCGCGCCTGTAATCGCATTTAATAATACGGCGAATTAAGTAAGCTAAGCACCCGGTACATCACGGGCGCTTCTAATCGCGGCAGCATTAATCGCCGCTGATTCCCCGGGCGACGAAGCGCAAAACGCCCGCAATTCCCATTTATCAGGCCCTCGGCGTTTTATACGCGCGCGCGCGCGCTCTTTTCGCCAGCTCCCCGCGATGCGTCGTCGGCAATATATATACCGCGAGAGCGGCAGACACTTCCCCTTGCGTAGCCGCCGGCGGCGGCGGGCGTGCAAACACGCGGTTGCCTACACGCGCACCCCGGGAACTTCTTCCATTATTATCGAAGCCGGATCGCGCGCATATTGCATCTGGCCGCGGGGATCCGGCGGGAGGGAAAAAGAGACGTAGTGGCCTTATCGCGTTATCCGAGCGCTCCTCTTGTCCTGTCCCTCCAATTGAATTCCTTCCCCCCTTTTTTCCCCCGTTTCCTGTGTCCCTACCCCCGGCCCCGGGGCATTCCTCTTCGGCCGTCAAGCAGGTAATAATGCGGGGAGAATAACTTTGGACTCGCGCAAAACAACCTCGAATGCGCAGCTGCGCGCCTCTCGGACAAATGCCCCTTTGATTCCTCCTCCTTTTCCCTAGTTTTTCTCCCCCCGCGAGCGGCGCCCCTGCAATTATCCTTCCGCCCAGAACGCCGGACCGCATCAAACACAACGACAAAACGCTTAAATGTGTACTTCCTGTCCGGTGCACCCGAGAGCTCTTGCATAATCCGCCGAGGGTTACGCAACGGGGGGGCCCCTCATTGGCGCATAATTGATCCACGCGGTCAATTAGCCCGAGCGTATGTGTGTGCGGCCCAGTGATACGCGTGATCCATCGCCGTGTACTTTTGACGGAGCATCGAGGCGCGAGGCGGAGGTCGGGCGGTCGCCCTGCGGAAGGCGCTCGTCACCCGGTGATTCCGCCTCGAAATCGAAGCGGCCCTCGGTCGGGGTGAGGTCCTTCGCCCGCGTCTTTGGCGGCTCCTTTCGCCCGGCGCATCGCCGGCGTCGGGGCATCGAGACGAGGGCGCGGGTTATTCGCCCGATGGTAACTTTCCTCTTGGCGCTCGTTACCGCTATCGGCCGGCCGACACACCATCGCTGATAGGCCCTATCTGCGGTAGCTCGCGTGCTCTAGGGGGAGGAGCGCCGGCCGGCGGCGCACCGCCGCTCGCCGAATCGAAACTTTTCGCTAAAAGGATTCCTCCCTTCTTTCTTTTTTTTCTTCCGGCGAACGCCAGCCCGTCTCGCGGCCGCGGCCGATAAGCCGGGATCGCGGGGCCCCGCTAGCACGCGCCGGGCTTATCTCCCGGCCAATTGCCGGCGGCGCCCGCGCCTGAGTTGGCCGCCTCGTCGCCCGATCCCCGCCGAGGATGCGTAGGTGGCGGGGGGCGTCAGCGGGGAGCCGGGCCGCTGGCCTAGGCGACCTTGGCGGGGGCGCCGCGCCCACGACCCAATGGAATCCTCAAGGCTTATATCCGCGGGGGGGGGGGGGAGCGGCGCAGGCCGGCGCGCGGCCCTCGCCCCTCACGATAAGCCCCGGACGGGGAACAGATGTTGCGCGCGGCCGCCGCTGATTGAATTTAATGCGGCCCCCTCCACCCCTCCCGCCTTTTCCACGCCCCGCTATCTCTGCCCCGAGTGTCTTACGCTCGCCCGCGGCTTTCTTCATAATTATCCACTTTGATAAGTAAATTCTACGCGACTTGGGATTCTCGAGCTCGAGCAACTTATGACTGACGTCCAGCCTCTTCCGTTTTATGGCTTGTGCTCCTTTATCCCCGGCTATATAAGAGCCTGCCTCGATTTGCAATTCTTTTCGATTTACATTGCATGGATAAGCAGGTGCGGATTGGCAGCGCAAACTCGTTATCTCCTTAACTTTAGGGATGTACACCCGATGGTATTTAATCGCTCGGAAATCCCTTGTAGCACTGTGTATACTTTATTTTACAAGAATTTCGAAGCGCAGATTAGATCGTATAGCGACGGTGTATGCTAATTGTCAATAAATTAGTATACCAACTATTCGAGCAACTATCCCGTTATCGCTATATGAGTTCTGCTTGTATCTTACGACACGAGCGTATTCTTGATTCACAAACTTGGAGTATTTCTTGCTGATTAAGGATCGAAAAGCCATCTTTTACTTTGTAACGTCTCGCAAGTATACGGTAAACTATGCAGTACCCGCGGAATGCACGCCGCGCCGATCAAATTATTATATAACGACCGTGGCGTAAATATGTTTTCCCAAGTCCCTCCAACGTCCGAGATACATATTGAATGAAAGTTCCAAAGGCTTTGACTACGTATACATGTATATATATATATATGCATGACATGGCATTCGCAAAGGAAAAGGAGAGCTCGGGTGTACGACATGCAGACGATCCCCTGCGTCTTGCGACTTAACGAGACGGGAGCGGGTCGAAGATAACCGCGGCTTCCCGACGGGCGCCGCGTCGATTATAGGCGCATCCGTCGGGCCGCGGCCCCCGGGGCTCCCGGGCGCCTCCGCCGCGCAGTCTCAACAGGTGGGCGCGCGGCGCGCGGGGCCGCGTGCACTTGTCGCCGGCGCCGGGTACGCACGCACACACCCGCGTTTTCCCCCGATCGTGCGCTTTTCCGCGGCGAAGGAGATACGGATCGCCGCGGAGGAAGCGTACACGTACACGCATACACACTAACAGTTAGTTATACGTACACAGTGGAAGCAGGAGTACGGCGGAAGAAGGCCGCGAGCGCAATTCGATAGGTGTATCCCATATACGTATACGTCGTAGAATTGGAGGCCCTGTGGCTTTGGGGGGAAAAGGCCAATGGCCAGGAATTAGCCCGCGGGCTTTCCCGGGCGCCGCGCGAAAGAGACGTACGCTCGTTGCTTTCGCAAGTGCCGAGTGCGGGGAGCCGAGGAGGGCCGGGGCGCCGAGCCGGGGCGAGGGCCGGGGGCGCCCAGGGAGCCTGTACACATATATCGTACATCGTTTCTCTCGGCGACTTATCGCCGCGCACACATGATGGAGGCGCGTATGTTTTATGGCCTGCACTTCCTCCCGCGATGGAAAGATAGACGCTCTCTCCCGAGTCGCTCCCCCCCCCCCCCTGCTTGCCCCTTCGCGCCGACCCCACACCTCCCTCTCTCGCCTCGGCCGGCTACACGTACGCGCACACTGGCGCTCGGTCCCCTTTCTCATCGGTTATTTGCATTATCGGAGGCCGATCGATTCGGCGAAAAACCTCTTTGACCGCGCGCACCACCAGCTCTCCGCGCGCGCCTTTTTCCCCCCCCTCTCTCTCTCTCGCTCGCTCGCTCGCTCGCTCCTTCTCCCTTTCTCCCCGACCCCCACCTGTGCTCTCCCCCGCTCTGACCTCCCCCCGCCTTTCTCGCAATCGCGATCAATCTTAGATGGCGAGATCGAGTTAGCCCTCGTTGAAAGCCATCCAGTCCGCTAAATTATACTTCATTATATTATTTCTCTCTTTCTCTCTCCCTCCCGCGCCCTTTACAAACCCCACCCCCACGGCCCTTTCCTCTCCACGCCTCTCCCCGTCTTTCTCTACCGCGCCTCTACTCTCTTCTTTTTTATGCTTCCTTTGAACGCGACAAGCATTATTGTGCAAGTATCGCTTTATGGGTACATGTGTGTAGGCGAGAAATGTGAGTCATTCTCTGCAGCCTCGCCCAAATACTTTTTACTTTTTACTTTATTCAGAACCGCCGTAATAAAAAGTTCTTTTACGAATTAATTAAATAAGAAAAACAATATTATGCTCATGCACAAGTAAAAAGGTCGCTGCAGATAGAGAATAGAGATTGCTAATATTAATTGATAAACAATAAATTTGAATTACGGTAGCGTAGACAAACTAAAATCAGAATGAAATCGCGTAGGAAAAAAAGCCGATTAAATCTCTAAACTTTGCAGGTGATTTGCAAAAGGCAGGCGAAAGTTTCTCCGCTTTACATATTAAAAAAGCGAGAATTAAGAGTTTATTGATGAGTCACACTTTCTTTCATATCGCGAGACAGTTTGATTCCAAAATCGCGAATAAACATTTTAAATGGATGAAACGAGGGTTGCGTCAAATCTAAAAGGCCGTGTCAGAAGAAAATATAAGATAGGCGGCCGCAGGTCAGGAGAACAATAAAGATGCAATCGAACGGAGGAATAATCACGTGGCCGACCATCGGTGCATCTACTCCACTTATCGCGGGGACGCGAAAGCAGAGGAAGAAAAAAAAAAGAAAAAGCGATCGGCCACCGGCGCAGAGAACTACTCCTGCTTTTGTATAGAAGATAAGGCCGCGCCGGGGCAGGCGGGGCTCGCGGGCCCCGCGGGGTGGAAAAGAAGGAAAAAAAAAAGTCGACTATAAACAAGTTTTTTGAGAGGCGCGCGCGGCTTACGGGCGCGCAGGGGCGCAATCGCCGGGAAACAATACGCAACGGAGGGCGGCCGCGGGTCCGTGTGCGCGTACACGTACAGGGAGACGCCCCGGGCGACGGGCCGGGAGAGGCGAGATGATCGGCCGCGCTATCGGAGGCCGCGCAGCCGATACTGATTGATTACGTCGCGCCCCGGGAGAGTTTGTTTACAAGCGCCCCAGCCTCTCGGTGGCTTTTCCCGCCGGCTCTCTCGGCGTCGGCCGCCCGGCAGATTGTCGGCGAGAAACCGGCGATGCTTCGGCCGCGGCGAACCGCTCGGACTCTCCCCGGCGCATGCGTACGCGGCCACTGCCCGAGATACTGGGCCGGCGAAGGCGAGGGCACAACCGTACCCTTAGCCGCGGCGCGCGGACAACTCGGCGACACTTGTTAAACATCTGCCCGGGGAGTGGGAAAAGAAGGCGGGGGCCAGTGTTATCGGGCGCGCTCGAATATCGAGTAGCATTGGCCTGGGCGGATAAGCGCGGCGCTATCGCGCCTAATCGCCTCGGAGGCGGCGGAGTGGGGGGGAGCAAGGGAGCGATAGGGCTTCGGCAGCCGCGCGCAGACGCTAGACAGACGCTCTTCGGAGAGATAGAGCGCGCGCGAGTCGAGGGGCCCGGTGGGCGCGGACCGCGGGCAGATAACCCGGCGGCGGAAGCGCGGGCCGAGCACCTGTCCGCCCGCAGCCGGGTGCGCGGAACGCCCGGAATTCGGTCGCGCCGGCAGATCGGCAGGGGCTCGCCGGCGGAAGCCGGCTTATCGGCATGCGGGCCGCGGAGGTCCTCCGGGGGGGGTTGGGGGGGGGCAGGTGGGCCTTGGCGGCCTCGCGGGCGCGGCCCTTATCTGGCTTCCGGCCGCGGCCGCGGGCCGGGATTGGCCGCAGATTGCGGAAGCCGGCGGCCAATGGGGAGCCGCGGGCCCGCGGTTATCGGGATCGGTTCGGCTGGGGCGCCCGCGGGCGCTATCTCCCAGCTGGGCCGATAGCCCCAAGGACGCACGCGCGCGCGCCCATATATACCGGCGAAACCCGAGCGCCCGCCGCCGGAGGCCCCCTACCGGGAAGAGGCGCGCCCCGGCAACCCGACACCCATCCGTCTCCCCTCCCCGCGGATCCGCGCGAGGGTCTAATCGGCCCGCCGATCGGTCGCCGCTCCCAATTAACACCTATAAATCAGGCGGGCCGGTTTCCCGCGGGCTTTCCCGGCGCCGGGGCGCGTAATTAGTCGGGCGGCGCGGAGTGACCGCCGGCCAATTATAAACAGGCCGCTCCCGTCGATTCGTCCGGCGCTCGCCGAGGCCCTCGCCGCTCCCCCCATCCTGTTTCGCCCCCATGCGCCCCGGCCGCCGCCGCCGCCGGCTTATCTGATGCCGCGGCAGAGGTGTTAATTCACGGCGGGACCGGCCGAGGGATTCCTCCCGCTTGCGCCCTGTCGCCTTTTTGCCGCCCCCGGCCCCACCCGCGCCGGCCCCCCGATTGATACATCTCCCGCAGATGGCGCTTTAATTGATTCTCGCGCGCGCGCCTCGCCTCCCGGTGATTAATGGCCGATTGTCGCGCCTCCGCGCCAGAGAGCAATTATATTGCCCTTTTCTCTCGGCTGCGGGCCCCGGCTCCCCTCCTTCCCCCCCCGTCCCGACCAGTTGTGCGCCGGTGGTTATTGCTCGGTAAGAGGCCCGCGCGACCTGCACTTGTCTCGGTGCCGCCTCAGCCGGCGAGTACAGAGGCACGCGACAGATCGCCCGAACGAGCGCGGCTTTGATGTCGCGGCTCTTCCGAGAACCCATCTGGTGAATTTAGAGGAAACACGCTATCGGAAACGCGCCGCTATTCCCGCGAACGGCGCTGCCGCCCTATCAGCGTCGGCCTCTCGGGACGGCTCTCGCGCGCATAATTTAGGCTCGAAGCACCGCACCTCGTCCTTCCCTGCCGCCTGCTTGCACTTTCCTGCGAATCGACTCTACACTACGTACATTCAATGATCCTTACATCAGTTATTTGAACGAATCCGTAATCATATTTAAAAACGAGCTAACTGTGGTTAATGAAGGAGGATGGGATTATGCATAAGAGACTCAGGCTGCGATTTTTTAATAATTTTGGCAATGTATTTGACTATACATATTGATTTAGATACGACGAATGCTGCCGCGATACAATTAGCGCTTGTTTTGGTTCAACCAGTCAATTTGCACAAATTGTTTATTTCGCAGCCACGCATTGGTATTTATACGTTTATAATCGAGTGAGAAAAGTGGGTAAGATTTTTGCCGCGGCGAGGGTACTCGGTTAAGACGACACGGACGTAAGTCGATAAGCCGATTGGTCAATAGCGGGCGAGAAAAGCATCGGGAGGAGATTGGAGAAGAATTTCGATAGAGCCCCGCGGTCCGCCCGATATATAGCCACGGTCTGGCCGGCCTCGCGGAAAAATAGTCGGTCCAGAAGGATTGGCTGGCCCTCGCGCCCCTCCTCCTCCTCCACGTAATCTCCGTCTCTCGCGCGCGCGGCTCGTATCGCTGTAAGCCGATCATTTGTTTAGGCTCGGCCAGGTATGCGGGGGATCGGGCCCTCCTCCGGCCCCCTCTCCACCTGCCGCCCGGGAGGGGGCACCTCCGCGCGCGCTCATTCTCACCCGGTGGACCGGGCTGCTGGGCGGCGCGCGAGATAGAGGGAGGATAGCGGCCCGCCGACCGCGGGGACGTCTTTATTTCCCGGCTACATTCGTCAACTATGTATAAAGGAATCCCCGGCGATCCGGGCGTGGTATTTGAGCCGGCCGCCCGATTTATTGGCCCCGCCGCCCGGATAAGCCCCTTATCCCGGGGCCGCGCATTTTTCTCCCCGCCCCCGTCATTTCTCTCGGGGGTGTGTGCGCGCGCGCGGCTCCGATCCTGCGGTTAATTCCTGGCCTGGCGGCTCGGCTGCCCGCGACAGATTCCCACCGGGGCGGCCAGGGGCGGCCGGCGCTCCGAGAGATAGGGGCTATCGGCCGGCCGCCGCCCGCCGAGGATTGCCGATCGTTGCACCTAACTTATCTCCGGGCTGTATCGTCATTTCATCACTCGGTCTCGTCTGCGCGGTCCGCTCGGCCCTCGGCATCTGGGCGGCGGCGGCGGCTGCGGCGGCGGCGGTCCTCCGGGCGGCCCGGCCCTCCTCCGCGTCGCGTGTCTCCGCGCCGTGCCCTCGCTCGCGGCCGCTCGCACAATCTTCGTCTGCCTTTTTTTTTTCCACGAGCCCGCAAATAGCGCTCTAATTATACATTCGTTATTACATTTCATGTAAACGCCCCTGTCTCCTTTGGCTATTTATTATTTCTTCATTTCTTTTACGTAAACCGACTTTGTATAAATTAGCATTTGTTTATCTAGAAAGGTGCTTATATCTGCAATATTCTTATAAGTTAGACCGGGCGCTCCAAAGATAATTCATAAATGTATAATGGTGCAATTACTTATCACTTTCGAATGTCTTGCACTTTGATAAAACAACAGTTTACCGGAATTTTATCGCGAGATATACTTGCTTTTCCCAGACATCGCGTACACATATACATCTGAATAGTTATTGCATTTATTTTGAACATTATACGTGCTGCGCTGACGCATGATTCCCATATATCCTTCTACTAAATATTAATTAAGATATTCGCATGTGAAAACGGCTGCCATATTATTATTATTATTATTATTATTATTATTATTATTATTATTATTATTCCACGGCTGTGAGTTTACGTAGAAAGTTTGGAATATTAAAAATTTATGAAAATGACTTTTTTTACAAGCTGTCGAATGATAACGAAATTCAAGCGTATATAACCATTCGCTTTTGCCATTTTTATTGCATAACTTTTATACGGAAACTTAATAACAACGCCGATACATCATACTTGATTATGCGCAAACTTCCCCCATTGAACCCCATTCTTCTATTTTGAGCACACATGCGCGTACGCATGTATACTAATCATGACTTTATGCGCTAAGCGCATTAATGAAGTATCATAAATCAAGGGTTATGTGCTTCCGTAGAAATCGGAGTCTGTTCGACCGTAGGTATATATGCATGCCTATTCGTATATACATTAGAGATTGCGCGAGCATTAACGACTAATAATACAATTTGATAACCTGAAAATAGTTTGACACGGGTTCCGATGTCTAGGGAGATACGCCCGCGGTGTGAAAAAGGTTATCCGCCGAGGGGAAAAGAGGAGGATACCGCGGCATTATCGGCCCAGCGCGAGGGTCAGGCGCGTTGCAGTGTATTATAAGCCATTTGCATTGATGTCACGTGCACGCGCGCAGGCTCGCGGCTGCAAGTATGTAAAGCGAGGCACCGTCTGGCGCACTTCTGTGCGCGCCGCGCGACGTGTACGGCCTGCGCTATTGTTGCCCGCTCGCGCCTCTCCCACCCCCCCCCCGCGATCGGACGCCGATTATCCGGGAGTCCGCGCGCATTCTGATGCCCTGCCGATTGTCTTGATGCATGGAACCCCGCGATTTTAATAAAACGCAGCGCACCTCTTTTCATGAAATCTTGGGGGAACAGCTCAAGCCTGTGTGTTCCCAGAGTGAATGCTTCCATTTCATTGATGCTCAGCGTGAATTGTTGCGTTATTATGAATAATGCTCGTGACGCACTGCAGAAGATCGATGGACATTTATATATACATTGCTTGATGTATCGCTACTCGAATCCCTATTATTGTTATATAGTCATAGCCTGCGCGTTACCTCGGATTTGTTTGTTGGATTCATTGGTAAGACTTTGAAAAACTCAGTCAATTTTGGAGGCGTCATCTTAATAGGATACTTGAACAAACGGTATTGAATTTCCTTGTCTGCGCTGGTTCAGTTCAACTTCTACTTATCTGAATGTTCCGATGAGTTCTTCTAGGCTCAAATATTATTGCGGTACATGCGTTTTCCTTCAACTATTATCAGTCAGTCAAATTCTTGAATGTTCTGATTCTTGTTCGCATTACTAAGAATTATAGTTGTCACGAAACCGGCGCTTTTGTCATTTATCAGTATATTTACCCATTATATTCCCCAGTCCACAGTTCCACGGACGTAATGAATATGCTACTGCATGCATAACTTTGAGGTCCCGAAATGATTATTACATTCGATAATTCCGATTAGCCTAGTTGAATTCTAATCCAGTATTAGATGTTATTTCCGAAGCTAATTGATCATGCGCGCAGATTGAATAATGCAAAATCCTCGGGAAAATCGTAATTCAAGCCGAAAGGATATATAGGCGCGGTCGTAATGGGGAGGAGGGGCTCTAAAATAACAATTAAACGAGGGGCGGGCGCAGAAGGCTGCGAGTGGAATTGAAATTGAAAGGGCCGTCGGGGCGGTAACAATATTTTTCCCTCGGAATCTCATTTTACGCGGGCCGTTCAAAGGAGCGGAGAACGTAAAATCCATACTCGGACGGGGGTGTGTCGAAAGTCCCGGCGGTCGCACGGCGGCGGCGGCGGCGGCGGCGCCGCGCGGCTCTCAATCCCATAATGTACGCCGGCGGTGGCCGCGGGGGCGCGCCACCGGGGGATACATAAAGAGGAGGCGAAATTCGATTAACGCCCGCGCGACGATAAGGCATCTTTCCTGTGCTTTCTTCGTGCGGCCCGCTGATGAGGTAAAAGCCCCGGGCAGCTCATTCGACGGTGTCCGCGGACGCGGAAAGAGGGTACGCGCCGTGGGGGGTGGGAAAAAAAAGGACCCGCGCACACCCTTCGCCGATTGTCCGGCGGCCGTTATATAACCTGCGCCTACGTAGCCGACCGCCCGTTAATGCAAATGCGCATTATCATCTGCCCCCGCCCGGGACTCTCCAATCCGGTTTTTTCCCCTTGACTTGAGATGGGGTTATTCCAGCCCCCGGGGCGCGCGACTCCGAGCTAATAACGCGCCAAGCGCGGCCCCGATATATATGTAGACGCTCGCGTGGAGGCTCGCCTCTTCCATCGAGTGGCCGAAAGAAGTCGCGCCCCGATCCTCCCTCCTTCTAACTCTGATACGACTATTTTTTTTCTTTGTTGCAGGTAAGTTGAACCGTCTGGATTGCCGCTCCCGCGGGATATGACGCCCTCGCTCCCGTGAGTTACGCCTTCAATTAGGTGCATTGATGGGCGGTAATACCGGCCGAAGAATCCTTATCCGGGGCGGGCGCGCGCTATCGGCGGCCGGCCTCGTAACCCGGGCAGTTAGCCCCAAGAGCCGGCTCGGCCGTTGCAATGACGAGGCGGATGAAATTCCGTTGATTCGCCGGCGCCCGGCCGCGAATCCATTACCATGTATCAGGGGCGCGGGGGCGCGGGGGCCCCGCCGCAGATAATAAAAAAAAGAGAGAAAGAAAGTCTCGCAATTTCCTAGGCAAGGAGCGGCCTCGCTCGGCCCCGTGGACCGGGAGTATCGGGCGCAGGCGGTAATTGCGCCGCGTAGGTGGGCCGTGGGCGGGGCTCGGGGCGGCGCCCGGGGATGTAAGCCGGCTCGTTGTCATGCAGGATGCGGGGGATGAGCGCCGTCTCTAGATCACAACCCGGCGCACTTCATTTCCGCGTCTTACAGCCTGCCGGCGCGCCGTAGGAAATGAAAACAATGAGATACAGCGGTCATCCGTTACGCGGCGCCGCCGCCGCCGCCGCCGCCGCCCCGTTGGCCCGCCCGCTTCTTTACCCCACTCCCCGGGCGCGAGGCGAGCCCCGGCTCTTAAGGCGCCGTTTGTGTTTCTTAAGCGACTCGCGGCACCCGCCGCTCCCCCCCTACGCCCGCGCGCTTCCGGGAGCCGCGGGAGGCCCGCCCCGATGCTCCGCTTGTGCGCGCGTGTATTGTACCGCCGGGCGACTGCGCCGTCTACGCGATTAATTACTCCTGGGGCCTCGGCTGGTAAGGGCTCGAGGCGCGGGGGCCGGACAGCCGGCTCGAGAGCGGCCCGCGGGAGGAGCTCGCTCTTTTCCGATGGCCAGCATCCCTATCAATCTCGCGGGCGCGTCCGGAGACGCAGGCTCGGCGGTCCTCGCGGGGGCGCTCCGTCATCCTCCGGCGGCGGGCGTCCCCGGCGTGTGTACGGGGCGGCGCGGCCCCGCGCGGAAGCCCAAGCCCCGGCGTACGTGCCCTGTGTCTCTGATTTCATAATTTCCGCCGGCGAGCCGCTTTGACGCGGCCGCTCCCGAGACAAGCCCGCGCCGGCGATCGCGGGCCGATAGCCCGCGCCCCGGGGAGCCTCGGTGATGGAGAGCCGTGGAGGAAGGGGGGGGGGGAGGCCTCCCCGAGGAGCCCGCGCGCTACGCGGCCAACTTTCGCCCGCGGCCAGTCGATCCGCCGACTGCCTGCTAAAAGGCCCCGCCACCCACGCCGATCCTACGTGCGCGATCCCGCCCGGCTTTCGATTTAACTCCTCGGCCCGCGGCCTCTTCAACTTGTGCACTTGTTACCAGCCCATCAATCTTTTCTATAAAGCCCTCGGCAAAGTTGCCGGGGAGGGCCGGGTTGCGCGCGCCTATGCCGCGGCAATTTCGTCGGGCGCCCGCTGTAGTCTTTTTCGCTCGGCTCGCGCCGCCTCGGCTTGTGTCATTTACATAACCGACCGAGCTACCGCACTTATCGGAGAAATGATTTTTCGAAGGCTCGCTTTTACTCGCTGCACTTTTCTGCCGCGATAAGCTAAACTTTTATCGTCGTTTTTAATTGATACAAGGCATCCTATTAAAATTTTACTTTGGAAAGAATGCCTTTGCTTCTACACATATTGTGTGTATATATATATTTAATTTGTAAAAATATCCAGTGACAAGTAATGGAAAATTGTGCACTTATCTCGGGCACGGTATGGCCATATGTGTTAATTATCGCGATAAGCTTTGCTGTAAGTTATTGGTCATTATAATGGAAGATAATAACTAAAAATTTTATTCCAATTCCTAGAAACTTGACTGGAAACTTGGTATGTACTCGACAAGGCGAAAAACCGCCTTACGCTGTTATGCACTTGCCATTTTTTTCATTTCTAACAAAAATAACAAAATATATAGAATACGTATCTAGGCAAGGCGTGTGCAAAAATTGTTATCTTTGTACTGCGAAAACTACGATAAAGGTAAATTGCTTTGAATGAAATTAATGTATCTGATAAAAAAAATGTAATTAAGTCGAATGGTTTGATAAAGTTAATAGACTTTCTTGCACGCCTGTTATTTTTAATGTACCTGTGTATATTGAACGTTCAAAATATAGCATAAGATTTTGATAATAGAAAATTTTTTATTTTTACAATTACTTATTAGCCCTATTAACTCTATACTATTTGCCTCATTATACATGATCAAACATTTTAATTATTCGTCATCATCATTTTCATTTACTTTGACGAGCTTTCATAACTTTTTCTCGACAATAAATAGTATAACTGGCTAAATCATCTAAATACTGTATGTTCTTCTATTGTTCTATTCGTTATTCATTTTTCACATTTTCTTGTTAAAATCTGATGGTCATTTAATATTTGAAATTATGAAGAGTTGTTTTAAAAATAATTAAGTTAAATTAGTAACTGCGTGTTTGATATCACAACAGTAACATTGAAAAGTTAACATATATTAGATAAAAATTGAAATATTTTGAAAAATAATGGACAGTTAATCTATCATTTAAACCTAATAATTTTTTTAAATTATACTGCTATTACAAATTAATCATCAACGGATTGAAAACTAAGAAATTTGTGGTATTTCTTTAAAATTACTGACTACTAACTATTGAACAACTGCAATGGTATCGTTTAACTTTTAGGTTTTTTTACTTTTTAGCAGCATATATATATATCTGTATTATATTTCAAATTATTACGATTGTAGTGTCAACAAAGTAAAAAATTGTCTGATAAATAATTAACTAGTAGAATCCGATGAATCTTGGAATTGGAATGGAATTTTAACAGTTAGCAATATTGAACTATAACCTGATTGTAAACTAATTTTTTAATTTGCTGACTAAAACATTGCAGACTATAGTTTTATTAAAAATATACAGCACGTACAACGGTTTCTTGCAGCAATCGACAGAAATACTGACCTTATTTAAATTCTTTGTATATCAATAGCTAATGATGATGATGTCTCTAATATAGATCAAGTTGACTAAAGAAGTAATAATTAAGAAATAGTTCATTAGCATTCAATTGTTGAGGAAGCTCGAACGTAACTTTTAGGTTACTATTAAGATATTAGATATCAAATTTTTGTTTAAGAATATTATTTGGTTATATTGCATACTGTGTTTTGCATAAGATATATTTATTGACTTAAACTACTCGGAAATAAAAGTGTTTTGCGCTATAATTGTACTAATAAATATACAAAGGAGTGACATTAATTTTAAAAGTTATAACTAAAGTATAGTAGATAATAGAGTTAGAAAACATTGTGAACCAGGAATTGTTATCATTCGAGATTTGCAAGAGCAGCCAAGGTTGCTATTGAAAGAAGAGGCGCTCGTAAAGGACTGTTGAACGATATTGGAAAACTTTGAATTAGATGTGGTGATTAATGCAAAGCGAGAGTGAAGCGCACGTTGAATGAAATCGATCCCGGCATCTGAGCGTATTATGTTACAGAAGCGGCGATAGGAAGAATGCGTAGAAGGAACAGGGCATGAAACGATGAAAAAAAAGGAAGGAAAAAAAGGAGAGGCCGTTGACGGGGCTCGATAGACCGGGGCATTGTGGCCGCGTAAAACATTGTTTAAAAAGGGGGGCGCGGCGCGGCTGCGGCCTCGGCCACGGCGCGCCCGGCTCGATTATAGAAAATCGAACAAAAAGGCGCGCGCCGCCGAGATTCGCGGGGCTTATCGGCCTGTCGGGGCTTTTAGTTTTGACGCGCGTTTCCCCCGCGAGTCCGCGGCATTGTCCCAAGCCCCGGGGGCCAGTTGCCCGCGCGCCCGTTGAAAAAGTCCGCCTCGTAATCCCCAATGAATATCTGCCGCGGGGCCGGCCACCCTATATCGCGGCGGGCTTTTTCAATTGGCGCGCGACGCGCCGCCGCTTTGTTTACCCCCCGTACCACACCCCCACCCCCGCGGCGGCGGCGGCGCTGTCGGCGCCTTCCTCCTCCCGCGGCGGCCCTTACCTACGCCCGGGGAAAACCGTGTCACCCGCGGGCCGATACACGCACGCGTCAGCGGGGTGTGTGCCCTCCCCCGCGATGCACACCGGTGATGCAGGACGGCGCCGCCGAGCCGCGGCCACCGCCGATTCGCCGGGCAAACGAGCTCAGCGATTTGTAACGATCGGCCGGTGACAGATGCCGGGGACGATAGGGCCGCGGGCCCGATGTGTGTATCGATTAGATAATGACGGCCTGGAGGAAAACTCTCGAGCGCGCGTAGCGAGCCGCCCGCGGGGCACTCGCCGTAACTCGAGTGGCCGATCGGGAATCAAGTCGCCCGGGGCTTATCTCAAGTGGCCATTGTGTACTTAAAATAACCTTATCGCCGCGATCTCCTTTCGAACGGTTAATGACAGTGGTTTGAAGAAGGCCGGCCTGCACTTTGCAGATGTCCGGGGGGATTATGTGCAAATGAGAGGGCTTAATTCCAAGCTTAGCGCTTAATGAATCTTTTTAATGTATAATTTAGAGAGGCAATTGGCCGGGCGGCCTTGCCCCGAGACGCGGGGAAATTTTGAAATAATCAGGGGACCTTTTAGCATTGTATCGCGCGCGGATCGATCGGGAGATTGGGCCGGCGCGCTGTATCGATCGGCCTGCAGCGGCCGCGGGGGTAGCGCTACAGGTCCAAAAGCCGCGCGTGCCGATGTGTGCGTAGGCAAAAGTAATTGGCTCGAAATCTCGGGGGGGTCGGAAAGGGCCACTATCGGCCGGCGCATATCAAATGCCGGGGCGCAAGGACAGATACGATGGGGATAATTATTCGCGCGGCGGCGGCGGCGGCGGCGCGATCTCGCGGGGAAAAAAAATTTAAAGCTTCCGGCTGGGGGCGGGGGGCCTGCCTGGCGAAAAGCCGGCCGCGCGCGGAAAGGAAAAGCGGAAAAAAGGAGCTCGGGCGGAAAGAAAGCCGGCGGGGCTTGGGCCGGGGGGGGGGCACTGAAATAATGCCGGCTCTATCAGTTTAGCTTTCCGAGTCGTGTGTAGGTACAGGGGCGGGAGGGCCGGCGGGGCCGCTGCACTTATTCTATCGTGCGATAAGGGCGAAAATGTAGCGCGGCGCTTAGCTCCCGTAAATATCGGCAAGGGGTTGCGCGCCGGGGCTCCCCGGCCGGCCCCGAGTACGCGCCTCGCGTTTTCCACGTAAACGCGGAGCCGGCGCCGGCTTATCGGGCTATCGGCACCCGGGCGGCCGCCTCGCTCCTTCCGCGGGGCGCACGAGCCGGGGTCCGAGGCCCCGCCTTGGCTGGCCGCGGGCCTAATGGGGATGCTCCCACGGTCCGAGCGGGGCTCGGTGCCAGGCCGGACGAGGCAGGTCGATCTAGACGGGCGGCGCGCGGCCCGCATCGGCAATCGCCGCGGCTCCTCTCGCCGGCCGCGCGTACGCCGCAGCTGTTCCGCGGGCGGCGATCCTATCGGGCTCCTTGCCCCTTATCGCCCCTGGGGCGGGGCTCTGCCGGGTTATCGGGCCTCTCCGGTGCTCGGCGGCGGCGGCGGCGGCGGCTACGGGACGTAACGGGGCCGGCTTCCGGGCTGGCGCATCCGCCCCGGTGGCAGGCGTCCCCAGGTGTCGTCCGGCTAATTGGGCCGCGGACTCGGGCGGCGTGACCGGGGCCGCGGCCTCGGAGGAGGGCTTCCGGCGCCCGGGGCCACTCGTCGCGCGGCGGCCCGCATCCCGTGACACGGCTAGTCCATTTAGCGAGTTGGCAAAGTCCCGTCGCGCGCCTGCCGCGGACATAAATTGTCTTTGGGAATTGCGGGGCCGCCGCCGCCGCCGCCGACGCCGACAGTTGCCCGCCCGGCAAACTTGGACTTTCACGCGCGCGTCCCTTCTTTTCCCCCGGGTGACGTTAGATAGGCCGGCGGGCCGCCGATCGGCGCACAATGCCCCGGCCGGCAAGTTTACTCGGCCGCGGCGAACAAAGTCCGCGGCTGTCGGCCGGGCCGCCGGGGCCGCCTAACCGCTAAACGGACCCCCGGCAATTAGCCGGCCCGTGTCGCCGCAGCTTCCGCCGGATTCCCCGAAGCGAGGCGCGGGGCCGTTTCCCCGAGGAGGAAGCGATAAGCCGCGATAAGCCGGGGCCCAGGGCCGATCGCCCGGGCCTTCCCCGAAGCCGGCCTCGCGCCCGCGGAAAACCCGCCGCCGGCTCGTGCGCGCCCGCCCGAATGAATATGGATCGGCGGCCCGCGCACGCACTCCGGCAAATGGCTTTCATTATGCGGGGGCCGCGGCGCTTCCCCGAACGGCTCCGCCTGCGCCTTCGAAAATCATCGCCGACGGCTCCGTTTTTTTTTCCTTTTTTTTCCCCCCCCGGCGAGACTCCGGGGCCAAAGTGGAGGAGGCCGCGCGCGAGCTTAGGGCGTCCCTCCCCCCGGCAGATATACGCCGGACAATCAGATTAGCGCGATCTAATTAACGCTGCCTTTAATGGGCTTCATTAGCAGATGCCCGGGGCCGCACCCCCCGTTTTTTTTTTCCTCTCGAGGGGCCCATATCTCCCGGGCCGGGCCCGGGCTCGTCTGCGGCGCTCCCCGATGCCTCCATTTCTCCGGCTCGCGCCTTTCACCGGCTCCCGTCCTCCCCCGTCCCCCGCGGGCGCGCATTCGTCCTCGGCTGCAGGGAGCCGGCTGCCCTCCCTCCTCCCCCCCGGCCCCCGATAACTATCGGCCCAACGCGAATTTCAGTCACTCTGAATTATTCACGGGCGAACAAAGGCCGGGGAGGCCCCGAGAGGCCGCAAAAAGCCCGTTTCTCGCGTCAGCCGACCGACGGACACGGGCGGACGGCGGAAAAAGGGCCGATTGATCCCGGCCGGGCCGCCGATCCCACCTCCCGCCCGGTGCGCTTCCACCCCGCGCCGGGCAAAAAGGAGAAGCCGCCGTCCCCCCTCTGGAGAAAGTCGCGCGGCGTCGGCCTCGCGCGTACACGCGTTCTTTTCCGCGGCCGCGGTCCTAATCGATTCGATCGGCCGCGACTCCTACGCGGGCCTCTTGCGCGCCTCTCTTGCCATCGGCCGGTAGGTGCGACGTGCGAGCATCCATCAATGGGAGCCGGTACCGCGGCCCGCCGATGCCCCCGAGTCCCTTGCCAGCCAGTCAGTCTACGACATTGTATGGATATGAGCCTCTGATTTCTCGCGCAAGATATCGGCTCCGAGCGGACCGAGCCGGGGGGGGACCGACGAGGTCCGCGCACAAGTCGCCGACTCCGAGGGAAGTTAGTCTCGCGCTCGCGCGTCTCCTTCGATTATTCAGGAGACGCCTTTAGGGATACTTTCAACCTAATTTGGCAACCGATTGTTCCGACACACGTGCGGGCGTGCCAGGGCTCTTGTTAAAAATCACGATAGCACAACTAGTCCGCTGGGCGGGACAGTAGTATGCGATAGAAGTTACGGCTCGTCTCCTATTATCATTTAAATCACTGCGTCAATGGCGTGCGCGCATTTTTTAATCGTTCCGTAAAATGCAAGTAATCTTTTCACTGTGTACTGTGCTACGTAACATACTTGTTTCATTAGTTTCTCTTTTTGTGATCGAAGATTGTAGGAGATTATAGTATTTTCGTATTAATTGCCCGATGATTAATAAACAAATGCAGTTTCTGTATATATATACATATGGAATAATTTTTAAAGGAAAAAATCCTTGTTTACAGATAGCAATTTAATGTAAAAGAATTAATTACACCAGAATCGCTGTACATAAATTAAATGAAGTTACAAAATAGCTTTTATCAAAACGTAGTAGGTAGAATGTAAATGCCGTTTATCAATCTGGCAATATAAATCAACTATATCAACAAATGATAATGGAAGATTGTTGAGGCAATAAAATCTCGTTAATATAATACAATAAACTTTAAGACAACATAAAACTTGCGGTTAAATACATCATGCGATGCGCAACTTGTGTTTCGCATGTAGGAACTTGTTTGCTCGATCTATTTAAATATAGAGTGCAATTATCGACAAACAAATAAATATTAAGTCTTTAGAAACAACCATGTTTCGAATTGAGATTAAAGCAAAAATATAACAGGGTTTGGGGAAATAAATGCGAATATTGTTTATCGAAGAAGTTCTTGTTAATTATCAAAGTGAAGAGAAAAAAAATTCTTCATAAATTGTTGAAATAAGGATTTCCAGACGAACTCAATTTTTTTTACATGGTAGATCTCCAACAATCGGAAGATCAACGACGTATCTAGTTTACGCGCGGTAACCGAGTAAGTGTTACAAAAAACATTGAAAGATAATAGAATAAAAAGCGAGGAAATGTTAATGTTAACGAATACTAATAAGCCATGTAAATGGCCGAGGCGTAGGATGTTGGTCTACCTTTACAGGCATGACAGGCTCTTTTCTCGCGGCGTATCGATCCGGCGAATCGGATGGTATCGCGCGCTCCGCGTCGATCGAGCCGCGGCAGCTAACAAGGGCGCCACTTTCAACGCGCCGGCCGGCATGCGCGCGCGCGCTACATGTACGCCCCCGCGAGAGGCCCTCCCGGGGCTTGTCGTCATCGGCGCCCGGCAGCGCGGCAAGTGTCAAATTAGGCAAGCCGCGGGGGAAGGCACCCGGGGCAAGAAGACGGGCCCGGCCGAGGTGCCGAGTCACCGGGCACAATGGCCGCTTTCCCCGCCGTGGCCTTGACTCGGCCGATCCGCGGGACAGGGCCGCCCGGAGGGGACTAATTGCGCGCGCATACGGACGCACCCGCGGGCCCTTGTGCGAAGCCGGGATTGCGTGTGTGTATATATGGATGCAGGTATTTCCCGGTGGGCGGCTCCCGAAGAACCTAGGGCCCCCCGCGCTCGCGCCTCGTCGCGGAATGGCCGGCCCCTGGAGGCGATCCTCGCATGGGAGCTCGGGCTCGATTCTCATGGGGGAAGGCCGGCGCGACGCCCCCGGGCTGTTATGCAGCACGGCGAGTGCGACTCTTGCGACACGGGCCTACTGTTTTATATTTAGTCGCGCGGCGGCCGCGCGCCAGACGAGCGCCTAGATCGCTCTTACTGATCGATAATGCTTTCAATTGATGTATTAATCCGCGGCAGTTGGCCAATAAATCAACTTGGTGGCTATTAATTCTTCCATAATGATCGCCCTGAGATTGCGCGGTTGATGCAATCGCGCCTCTGCACGAATCGAGCCCATATCCGATACATATTTGACTAATAAAGTGTCACAAAGAATAGACTATGACGTGATCGCCGAGATAAATAGCTCGCAGTAGAGCACTCGTGTTTTTCCGTATATTACATATTTGTGAAGCTTCTTCGGATCGCGGAGATCGCGATGGCTTTCCCGGTATTGGTGCGCCTCGTTAGCGCCACGGCAATCGGCTCGATCTACCATTTCAAAATACTAGATAATATTGCCCAGATAAAATCTGTCGGTATTAACCAACCGTTTTTACTAATGGCCTCGCTAACGCGAGTGCGTTCGCACATGACATTAAAATACCCGTATATAGTACCTCATTAAAAGGTCGTTAACGCGGTGAAAATGTATGATTTCCGGATGTAGCTCGGTGGCCCAGGGAATCGGCGCCCCTGCGTCAACGCTTCTGCGCGCGCATGCACGTGTGCCTCGCGGACCTCCGGGACCCCGGGGCCACCGCGCGACTACTTCCCTCCCCCAACCCCGCGACCGATAAATTAATCCCTCGGTCGGATCTCAAAGCAAAAAGAAAAACCTGCGTGCCTTTGACCGTACGTCTCTGGTTTTGCCGTTGCAGCTATAAGTCCCTAGCACGGCGGACTCGGCCACATATCGGGCCGAATCTCTCGGCCTCGCCTCCGCACGTAAGCGAATAAGCTTACTTACAAGCTCGCGTTACGATAATGCACCTAGCGAAAGAGCCCGCGATAAGTCGATCGATATCGGCCAGGTGGCGGGCCGAAAACTCCCCGGATTATATGTGCGCCGCGCGGCCGGAAAAATCGGCGGCCCGGGCGCTTTCCGCGCTATCTCGCGGCCGTTAGCGTTTTCATGCGTGCGAAGCATGTTAAATCAAGGGACGCGGCCGGGCGACGACGGCGTAAGGGATTCGATATCTGTTCGCACGTCATTACCCCAGAGCTGCCGTAGCAGCGGATCTCCGGCTGCGCCCGCCGCCGACGACTCGCTCCTCTAGCGGCCGCCGCAAAGCCGCCGCCGCCGCCGCAGCCGCTCTGACAGGGCCCGCGCCCCATCTTCCCCCGGCCTCCTCCTGCCCCTTTTCCCCCGGGATTTTTCGAGGCCCCGCGCGCGGCGAGCGGGGCCGATCCACATCACTGAGACAATGTCGCCCGGGATACCTGCAAACTTTGTTTTTGTCGCGGATGCCTGTTTTATACCGGGGGGGGGGGAGCAGGGGAGTATCAAGGACCATCAGCGCGGTGTCGCGTTTCTCTAAGGACTCGCTTTAGCAGCTAGTCCGGGGCCCTGCTTATCACATTCATCAGCTACCTGATCGTTATGATTCCTCGTTCAACCCATGCGCTTATGGGTAATATAAAGCGAATGTTATAGTTGCATAGGGTCTATAAATTATTCTTTTAATTACGTAATAGTTTCAGCAAAGTATATAATCGCTTTTAAACGTCCACTCGAGTCCGCCTTTGTATACTTCTTAATTACGGAAAAGTAGTTTTTATTCGAGTTTGTTGTTGACTTTTCTTAAATAACATGGAAATTTGGTATTATGTACACGACCCACAATAAAAGCCGGCGCCTTCGCATACAGAGATCGAATCGGCACTTTTATTGATATGATACACCGCATGTATATGTGTTCACTTGAAGAAGAAGTCCGAGCAAACTCTCGTGTGTGTTTTACTCAAGATTCTCGATAACGGATCATTAAATCGTTTACTATATCTTTTCGAGATATAGTAATTAATGCAGTTGGTGTTATAAAAAGTGCATGTAATGAGCTCGAGTGCTATTTCTCGCAATGCGTTATCCTAACACATCCTTCGCATCACTTTGTATTTGTGCATTCGCCTGTCGTGCAGATAATTTTGATTTTTCACGACAATCCTCCACCCTGGCAAAAATCGTAAATTTGATAATTGCTCCATGTACCTGTACGTATTATATACGATTCAGCCAATTAATATCGCGGGTACAATATACTAAGATATTAATTAATTAATAAAAACGGCTAAGCTGTAAAAATTAAAAATTTTAATGTTTATTCATCAATATTGATCCAGTTTGAATAGATTTAGTCGCCGTCAATAAAGTTAGTTTTAGGGTCGTAATTTTGATCGTAAAATGGCTAGGTTGTAAAAATTTGTTCAACAACTAGCAAAATGCTCGTGAAACTTTTTACCAGGGTACACTTACATATCTATGTAACAGAGTATCATTTAAATTTTAAATGGAGCTCGTTGCAGAAAATTACGAGATCAAAACGTTAAAGGCTCGATTTCAAAAAGCGTTGCTATACGAGATTAAAATCAGAAGCAGGTTGTTCGTGTTGAGGGCAAAATAAATCATGATACGTAGCACTCTGGTACTCGTTTATTTTCACTTTACTTTTTGATGAAAAGGTTCCATTGAGCCGAGTCAGTGGTAATGTTGCATTCTGAGTCTGGCAATTTTTTCAGATTGAAGCGCTGATGCATTACCCATTATATTCAATGCTTTAGCAGGTTAATAACTCTTTTAGTGTCTACAACCATTAATTTATATTGCCCGCAGTTGGCAATATAAATTTAATTTTTCCCTCGTTTAGTAAATTATTGAAAGTGTAACTGCGTAAGAAATATTGCAGCCCCGTTTCTATAGATCCATGCAGAGTGTGAGAAGCAACTTTTTCCGCAGTCTTGTAAATTTCTAAGCTTGTATTTCGTCACATACACTCAAGCGAATCGCGATATTCTCCTTTGGATAGCAACACTTCCAAAACGGCTTTCGGTACCTTTTCAGTACAGTGTTTATCTCGATGTAGCTCGACGTCCGTCGAGGCGGCGACGGCCTTTGGCCAGGGGGTCCAGGGCCTCGGCAGGAGGCGGGCACCGCGGATGTTGACCGCTCGGCGGCGTCGGGGACGCCCGCGCCGCGGCCGCAGCGCGGAGGCCGGCGGGAACAATAATCGTCGCTCGTATCGGGCGGGCTCGGGCGCGGGCTTATCGCGCTTATCGCCGCGCGTCCGGTGCCTATCGGCTATCTATGCAAATCGCAGCTAATTATATTTAATTAGATTCCGCGCGGGCCGCGGCGGCGCGCGGCTCCCACACGAACGGCGCACTTTATGCGTGTCCGAGCCGGCGCGGCCGCGCGTTATGCGCGCCTGCGGTCGGCCCGCCGCCCCCATCAGTCCTGATGATCTCGCGCAAAGCCGGCCCCCAGAGAAGCCGGGATAAAAAATAAGGTGGGGAGGGGGAAATAAAAAAAATTGAAATTCGCGCGGCGGGCCACGCGAGTCGCGCGATCGCACAAGTTCAAGACTGTGTGCCTTGTGCATCACCCGCGTCCTTCGCAGCAGCTCGCGTATCGCGCGGGGGGAGCCTATCCGCGAGCCCGGCCCCGATGCATTATCTCCGCGTAATTAATAGTTTAATTAGCTCGGCCGAACCGGGGGCCAGCGATCCGACAGTCCCCGCAGCGAGATTTGAAAACTCCCCGGGGTTGTGCGCCGCTCGCGATGCTTATCCGCGCGGTGGTGCGCTTTATAAAAATCTGGTATTAATTAATTAACGGCTCCCAGGTGCTGGTTTGCTTAATATTTATAAGTGATTTATGTGTACGCTTTGTAGTGTGTTCATTATGAAATTCGCATTACATGTAGATCGCGAGGTGAAGCCGACCCCGCTGCCGGGGCTCCCTTTCTTTTAGCAGTCTTTTGCAGATTATCATGGGAACGTCCATAAATTGTGGGCAGTGTTATAACAGGAATAGCGCACTCGCAGCTTTGAGACGCGCGTGTAAAATCTTTCAATCGCAAGTTCAGCCTAGGAAAAAAAAAAGCTCTAAAATAGAATTTGCTTTGAATTACGGTTACAATTGTTTTTCGACTCCGAGTGAATTGCCAGTGAGCAAGGTTGTGCAGCAGGGGTTATTAATTTTGTATATATACCAATTACTTTATCAGAAGGTCAAATAATAACTGAGTCAACTTGGCCAACTCCGCTATTATTCATTATAACTCATATAATCTGCAACTATATTCGAATGCAAAGATTAAGCGCGTAACAACGGATTAGCATCACCTTAGAAATTTTATTCTCTCCTGCGCGCGTGCACTTTATCACTCTGTTCTTAAAAGATTAATTTTGAAAACTGCTGTTTAATGCAGGCGTGTACGTTGAAAAGTACAGAGTGAACGAAATTATAGGAATAAAGAACCGGAGAGAAATATTACAGGATACCTGCAGCTTAACGCAAAGCTGTACACATACCTGTATTTGTCAACGGAGGCGATTGACCAGTCGACCCGAGCGCACCAACTTCGGTATTCACACCGACGCAATAAATGCAAGTGCCGCCCGCGAGGGGCCGCGGGATGCTGCGGGGAGATAAAGAGGCGCGCTGTAGACGCACGTGGCCGCCGTCGGCTTTCGCGCACGTGCCATCGAACCGGCGCGGAGGCCAGGGGGAGGAGGAGGACGTCGTCCCCGTCGGCTCGGCGGAATGCGCGTGCACAGGCGGGGGACTCTAAATCAGGGCCGGGGTCCTCCTTTTTTTTTTTTGCGCGCCGATAAGCCGGCGCACCGCGCGGTGTTTTCGATATTCGGCCCCGGTCACTTCTTAATTTCTCGAATTCCGCGCGAGCCGGGACAACGCGCGGCCCAGGGGCCGGCCTATCTTACAGTGTACCGGTGTAAGCGCGATGGGGATCGCGGATTGCCGAGGGCCGGCAAACAAGTCACCGGGGGTCGACGAGTGCGGTGCCGGCGGCCCAAGACCGCAGCCCGGGGTTTAGCCGCGATGGGCGCCAATTAATCGAGCCGCTCCGCCGCGCGGCCCTTGGGAAATTTACCGATTTTTAACGAAATTGTGTTTGTGTTTTGTGGTCGGGTGTCGGTAGGATCGTGCTCTGTCGATGGCAAGTGGCAGAGGTGCGAAGGAATTGCGAGAGCGTAAAAGTGTGCGCGTGATAAACACAGGGAAAGCTTGTTTAATAGTTTCGAAAAGTTTGCAGACGTACGTAAGTAAAGGTCTAAGTAATTATAGCATCAAACTTAGTCACGCAATCCGAAATAAAGATAATAAATAAGAATCCTAACAAATGGAGAAAAAAAAGGTTTAATCAGCTGGAGGATAATTAATGTGCACGTCTTTGTATAAATCAAACTTTAATTCGATTACATAAATAAGAGATCAAACGCTATAATTTATCTCTTTAAACGAGCTTGTTGCTCAAGTTGGAAGCGGACGGGCGCCAGGTACGTGAAGCGCAAACCTACGATGGGGAGAGACTTATTACTCCTGCCGAGTGTACGTGAGGTGCGCTTTCTGGCAGCTTGCAAAATCCATAGAGTAAGGAGGGCACGCGGGCCGAGTAGAAAAGTAGGGAGCCAGGTAAGAAGCGCGGAGGTAAAAAGTCCCGATCCCCGGGCAATCGGAAGGCGCGATAGGGCGGCTGGCGGGGCGGGCCCGCGAGCCGATAAACGAGCCAAGGGGTCTCCCAGTCGATAAGGTCGCCCGCATTGTTCCGCCGAGCAGTTGGATTGGCGGGTCTTTCGTTCCTTTTTTTTTTTTCTTTTTCACCGCGAGTGTGCGCTCGAGGTGCGGTATATATACACACGAGATCGGCGGCGGCGGCGGTTTTTCAGCGATCGCGCGGATGCTCACCGGCCGAACAAACCTTCCGTCCGATAATCGCGCCGCGGCATGAATAATGGAGCTCCCCGGGCATTTGCATAGCGACTTGTTTAGATACCATTATATGTGTAAAGTTATCTCCAATGAATTTTATCAAAGGAATTAAGCTTGCGGAGCGGCTGTGCCTCGGCGGCCGGGCCCCTATATACCGATTGCAATTACGCGGGGCGATTGTAGGCGGCGCGCGGCCGTAAAAGCGCCTCGTTCTTTTCCCTGGCCGAGCGCCGGAGGGATGCCACGGGCCATTTATCACCGTCCGATAAGCGCCACGGGATTAATTAGTAATTGTGCCTAGGATAAAGTAATATCGGGCCGCGAGGAATCGGCGGGCCCGGGGTGGGAGGCCGCGGGCCCCGGGCGCCCCGGACAAAAACCCGGGACGCGGACGCCCGCGGGCATATCCCCCTTATCGGCCCTTGGAAGGCCGATACACGGGGCCGCTGAATGCCCGGCTTTACGGGCGATCCCGGGGCCGATACGCCCGGGAGTATCACTTTGCTCGGGGGCGGGCGAGAAAAGAAAAAAAAAAAAAAACCAAAAACACAAAGACCCGGGGGATGATCGACGGGGCCGGCGGCTTTTAATTTATGCCCGGCGGGTCTTTAGCCGCGCAGTTTTCGCTCCCGCGGCTCGTTGATTAATCGCCGGGCGCATATCTGGCATCGCGGGCTTTCCGCGGCCGACGAATCAATCGGCCCCTCGGAGACGCGGGCCCGGGCTGCGCGCGCACTCGCGCCTCCGCGGGCTTCCGGCCCCCGGCAGGGCCTCGCGGATATAATGCAACAGCGCGCGGATAAAGCCGCTCCCGCGATGAAATACCGGGCCGTCGGCCCGCCCCCGCCGCGGCCCCGGGGCTGGGGCGCCGGGGAGGGAGAAAGACGGGGCCGGGGCGGGGGGCTGAGTGCGCGCTATCGGAAACCTTCGCGCGACCAATGCGCCGGCGCCTTTATCGTTTTACAACAGAAAGGCGCACATCAGTCAAGCGGTATCTCCTCACGGTTGATTTCCCGTGGTCCCGCCGCCGGTAACCAGTCCTCCCCGACCCCCCGACCCCCACCAGCCCCAGCCCCCGCCGGCTCTCCTCACCCCCCGCCCCCCGGCGCCGCCCTCGGCTGCCCCGGCGCGGAAAAGATAGCGCGCGGGCCGACCTGAGCCGAGGTGCGCCGCGGCCAGGCGCCGCTGCAGCCACGGTAGCGACGATAGTTATGAAAACATATGAAATATATTCAATCTGGGCCGAGGCGATAAGGCCGCCATGCCTCTCCCGCTGTCCCGCTGTCCTGCCTCCTGCATCCTGGGGCCGCGCGCGCCCCTATCGCGCCCCGCCCCCTCGCTTCCCTTTTTCCAGACCTTTCTGGCCGCCGGGCCGCAGGCCGTCGGCCGTCCCGGGCGTTTCGACAGCTCACCCACCCCCGCCGCCCTTCCCCCTCTGACCGCGGCTTTCTTCCACCGGCGAGTTAGGTGCGCTTCGCTGACCCCGCGCCTCGACGGCCTTTTAATCCCCCGGCGTCTTCCGCACTCCTCGGCCTGGCGAACAGCACGCGAGCGCGTCAGTGCGTACGCGTGCTGTCTTGAGAAAGACTGGATAACGGCATGCGCGGCATGCACGGCCTTCCCCAAAGCTCCACTCGGGGGAATTTTAGTTCTGGCGCGGCGTCCGCCGGCAGACGGACTCGGTCGGAAGCGCCCGAGCCTCGGCGGCGCACGTGTGCGGCAAGGGCCTCGGGCCGCGCCCGCCGCGGGGAGTTTGTTATCGTTATCGCGCGACGTGGCCGGGCGGCGATCGCGATATACCCGCTCGCCACTGCTCTTATCGGCGCGCCGGCCGTTTGCTTCGCGCGCCTATCCGGCCCGCCGCCCCGGGGAGGGGCCACTTCCCAAGCCGATCGATGATCCCCGCCCGCGCTTTTCTCCCCCCCAAATTCCATTTGCGCCCGATTGGCTTTTCCGCGCCCCCGACGCCCTTATCGCCCGCGAGGTCGGGTCGTCTCCCCCGGTGTTGTCTATCCGCGGGCGCTCGTTAGCGCCGTCGGGGAGGGGAAAAAACGCGGCTCGAATTAAGCGGCCGGCAGATTGCCGGGCCGGTTTAAGAAATGCGAGGCACGCGACCCTCGGCTCATTGGGCCGCGTTAGTTTGCGCTCCCCTGGCAGGCTGCCACCGGCGCCCCGCCGTCTGCGCCCTCCGCGCCCGAGCCGCCGGCCCATAAACCACCGGCCTGCCCCCGCCGCCCGTTACGCTCCGAGGCCATCCAAGCGCGCCCGCGACCGCCGCACTTCCCGCTCGGAACGGCCCCGAGCCGCCTCGGTCCTACGATCCCGGGATGCTGCGCTGCCCGCGACCTGCGGGGTCGTCCTCAGAGGCGGGCTTCAACTGGCGAATGTTTATGGGCCTGCCGGTGTAGGTGGAGAAAACAGTCGAAAGAACCCCGCCAATGGTGGACAGTTAATATTGATCGCAGGCTAACAGGCACTAATTGTTCGGCTGAACACAGTTTGAACCTTGGATTATACACATATCCAGCACGTTACTGTGCTCGAGATTTTAAGACTTTCCTGATCGCTTATCGCGACTGAGCGAGCAGCTAAGCCTCATGCTATTTCTGTTAAATAGAGTCATGAATAACTTTCTGGAGTTTATATTTTTTGAAAGTTATGCATCCTGTAGATGGTGCTACTGTCTAGTGAGTCCCGAGGACATCGTTTCTTTAATTTTTAATTTTCTTATTCAACGTATACGACGGGATTTAATTTTTCTTTCTGCATATGAAAGCCCTACTGATTTAGTGTAGATATAATGTAGCTCAGTGTTATGCTTTTTATCATGCGCACATGATTATGCATAATATTGTATTTCATTCTCCGTATTGAAAATTACACTGCTTTCACTTTTTTTTTTACCTCAACTGATAATGATATTACGTTAACTTTGGCTTCCATGTTAACATTTTAATTCACTGGCATATATAATATACTTTAACGTGAGAGCGGGGAAAATTCTGCAAATATACATTATACGCGTGCGCATCCAATCGGCTTTTCGAATACGGCGGATGAATTTTTTTTTAGGTTCCTCTTCTTTAATCTTAACTCGATTAAAATTATAAGCCGATAATGACATTTTGGTAGAACGAAACGCTGCTGGCGCTGCTGCTGCCGCTGCTGCCGCTGGTCGAAATTTTAAAAGCAGCTTGTTTTTAGCAAAACTCACGAGTCGGAGCGTGCGGGCCCGATAAGCCTGCAACTGTATAAAATTGTACGAAAGTGGACCTAAAATTAGCGGACAAGCAATCAGATAACG
This sequence comes from Sycophaga agraensis, assembly GCA_018906755.1. Taxonomy (NCBI): domain Eukaryota; kingdom Metazoa; phylum Arthropoda; class Insecta; order Hymenoptera; family Pteromalidae; genus Sycophaga; species Sycophaga agraensis. The sequence goes on along the minus strand of JACCIE010000015.1, from coordinate 1,211,524 downwards.
AAGATGAGAGAAGGGGCTGCAGACGGTTGACGGCCCCTTTCGACACACTCGCCGGCCTACGCACACGGAGATAAGATTCCCCGACGCAACTTATAATATCGAACGGCGTTAAAACGCGGGGCGCGTAACGCGGGGCGCAGACGCGGCCGGAGGACCGCGAACGCCTCCTTTCTCGGCGATCCGCCCGCGACACACGCGCAACATCTCGCTTTATATAATTGAAAATTAAACAGCCGAACGGCCCGCCTACTCGTGTCTCCACGGGAGCTCGATTGTCATCTGGCCGCGCGCTCGGGAGCTCTCGGGAGAGCCCCGCCGGAGATTAGGGGCCGCGCGTGTCGCCGATAATTACGTGGACTTTCCCAATTGCCCTCGCTCCCGCAATCGCCGCTGTCGAACGCGCCCGCGCCGCCCGATTATTCCCGCGAGCCAGATTATCGGCCTTTGTTGTACTCTGTTTAAGATTTTGATGCATTCGCCGCTGCCGCCGTGTTCGTATCGATTTACACGTGCGGGGCACTCGAGCGAAAAACCGCTCGCTAATTTCATCGGAGTATCGTTAAGCGCATCCTTTCGGATTCGTACACGATTTTTACACGTGTATGTGCCTGGTACTCGATAATTCTCATCGGCGACCAAATTGGTCTGTATTTTTATTTGGACAAAGGGGCTTAATTCGAGAATCGATTCGGAATTTCAGCCTGAAAATTCATTTCGCAAAGCGCACGAAATGGCGTAAATGTGCGATTGCCAAGAGATAAGAGGACGGTAGGAACATTTGCATTCGTGGCCGCAGGGCCACGTTTGAACGTGGCTTTGCGGTCGGGATTAGGGACAAGAGCCCTAACCTCAAAATCGTTTTTTCTCTCGCAGCGAGAAAGGTCCCCATGGCGGCTGAGGCTCGGGGCCACGCGGCTCTCCTCTGCCCTCCAACAACGAGGCGCTGTAGAGCCGAAGAAATGCAAGAGTGGTGGTGGCGGCCGACGGCGAGTCTAATCTAATCGTTATTTTCTCGTGAAAAAGCGGCGTTTAGTTTCGCAATGGCGACAAGAGATTACGCGATTGCCTACTTTGATTTTTTCCCCATTTCTTTCGCGGCGGCGCTCGAGCCTCGCACATTGAATTTGAATATTTTCCACATTCGAGGCGGTATCTCGATGGTCGATCGAGCGCGAGATAGCCGTACGGGACGGCAGCTGCGCGCGCCCCGGCGACGATGCCGTATCGCAACCTTTTCGTAATCGCGCACCCGCGGCCGAAGGACCCGTTCCAATTAACGTGGCGCCAATCGGCGGGTCGACCGATTTTCCCGGCGGGGGCGTCCCCGGGCGTAAGGCCGAGCGCGAGGGGCGGCCCTTTGTCAGGCGCGATCAAAAAGCCGATGCGTATCGCCGCGCGCGGATCCTACTGTGGGAGTCGGCGCGGCCGATCCCCGGGGCCGATAAGCCGATCCGCCCGCGGAGGGGCTTAAATTCTTTAAACGCCGGGCCGTCGCGTCAGGCTTTGAGGGCCGGCGAGGGGGAGCCGCGCGTCACGAAATTCGATTCCGCCGCCCGGCGACGGCCGGCCTATCTCCGCCCGTCGATCTGCTCGAATTACCTGTTCCTTCTCGCGGCCGCGATCCTACCTGGGCCCACCGCGCGCGGCCCCGAAAAACCGTCCGGTTTATCGGCCGCGGCTCGCGGCCCTCTCCCACCGGGTAAACACGAGATGAGTTTGTAAACCGGCGCGGTCTAGTGTACGCGGTTATCGATCGGCCGATAAGCGACGCGCTGTTCGAGCGGGCGAAAAACAGCCCGCATCGGTCATTGCGCCACTGGACGATTTACGAGTGGCCACTTGCCCGCCGATCGATGCGCCACTCCCCCCCTTCGGCGCGCGCCCTCACCGACCGCCGCCATAATTGCGCCGATCGAGGAGGCCCTGCGAAAAAGCCTTGATGTCCGCCGACGCGCCCTATATTTCGCCCCCCTCCGCGCCCGCGAACCGCTTGACGCTCCGGACCCGCGGCGTTTTTGACCGAGGCGCCGAGTTGCCCGGATGCCGAGAGCCTTTTGTCCTTCACGGAGCTTTGGGAGCGGCGCGCGAGCGCTAACTGTGTCATCGCTGATCTTCCATCGGACCGGCCTCCTTCTGGGAAATCAGCCAATGCACCATCCTCGACTTTAACAGAGCTCCGATAACTCTTGATATAGGCAACGCTCCCGGGATCTCCTTCGGAGTAGCCTCGTTTTGAGACTCCCGCCTATGCTTGTGCATCGCAATAAGTTGCACTTCGATTATTATTGTATTAAAATCCCGTGAATGGAGCGGTGGTGGTGGTAGCTTTACAGCATTTTGATACGTCTACCTTTTTCCGATTAATCTCTCCCGCGTCTTCAGGCGTACATAAAGACCTTAGTTCTATCGTATATCCAAGTAAAAAGTTATACCAAAGATTATTATCAATAAAGCCATTAAAATAACTCGCTTTATTATGCAACTCATTTTTTCTCATACATCATCCAAAAGCAAGCGTTCTAATGTAAGTAGGTGACTTGAGTGTTATAAGTGTGACAGATTTAAATGTGAAAATTGGATAACAATAAGAATTCTCGCTGATTTTATTGCATCGATTAAGCTATGATGTATGAATATTTGGTATTTTTTAATGATAAATGTCTCTAAATATAAAATCGTGATCTTATGTCTTTTATATTCAATCAAAGTAAATTGATGCAACGCTTCAATTGTATTACAATCTGAAAAGACTAAATGATTGTCAAAAGATTAAAAATAGATTGTAAAGTTTTGAACGAAAGAATGACATGATTTTACCAAACAAATTTATTCTCGTTTCGAATATCATGATGAGCTGAATAAACATGGCTGAAAATGTTTTGTCGTAGATATTCCATGACTTGCACCGAAATTCTATTGTTAACGTTGTACAAGTATTTGCATACCTGATAGGTGTAGATAAAAAGCAATATGAAAATTAGGGCATCAAATTGATCATACTATCAATCCACTTGGCAATTTGGCAAAAATAATCAGCATATTTATTTATAAGGAAGATATGCAAAGCTTTTTGAAGAATATTCTTCTAAACAAAATTTGCCGATTTTCCAAATGATTATATACATGTTGGTTTCTCGCGTATTGATTTTCGCTGTTCGATAAAGGGAAGGCATGGGAGAAATAAAAGTCACGAATTAACGATCGACGCTGAGATAGATATCTGGTTTAACGAAAGTAGATTATTCATGGCGATAGGGATCGTAATAACAGATCTATTGTGATTCTAGTTTAAAAATGATCGTCAATCGCAGCGTTGGTGCTCGTCCAATCTAACGGTTCGATCTGCGCATGCAAGCCAGAGGATAATCGCGTCTTCGGGCCGCTCCGCACCTAGCCGCGGCTTTTTCGAAAAGCTCCCGCGGCCGGCGGACGATTGCCTCTCCCGCGCCGGATTGAGAAATAATTCAACGACGGAAAGTTTTAGGTCGCGGGGCCACGTATAAACGAGTATCGAGCGACAACGAGGGAGATTCGAAATCGATGGAGGTTTGGAGGTGGAAAGGCCACGTGGGTCAGATGAGATAGGGGAAGCGGGCGCGTATCGCGCGGGGCATGGGCGCGCGCTGCCTCCCGCTTATCGCGCGAGCACGATAACACTTAGACGCCCCCCAGATCACTCGATAAACACGCTATCGTCATCGGTCATCACTTTCGCGCCTCGGGCCGCCGACGCTGCTGCCGCAGCCGGGGAACTCGAGCGAAGGATAGATAAGCCACCGCCCCACCGCTCGCCTTGTCATATTCCGGCTCCGTGGACTAAATAACGATTATCATTCGCCTTTATTCAAACTTTTATCGAAAGAGTTGTGTGGCCAGGGCCGAGTCGCCTACAGCGCGGCAACGCGCACCGCGGAACAAGACGCCTTACAATGGATAACGACAAATTCGACAATTATGCCTTTTGCCAACGGAGCCTGTACGGCACGGCACGGTTTTAATAAATCACACGGTTGCGCAAACGAAAACGAATCGCAATCGTTGCAAAGCTTCTTCCGGCGAGCGTTTTTCCTCCTTGTTTTTTTTTCCTTTTTTTCGAGCTAGCTTCCGAGCAGCCGCGCGTTAACCAGCCATAGGCCGCAGCGACGACCGACGACTCCGCGTCGTCGCCGTCCATGCGGTATACGAGTCGGCTCGCTTTTCGGCGGCTCTCGAGCCCGCGCGCGAGGGGAAACTGGTTCGGACTCGCGCGTGCACACAAGCGCTTCTCTATTCTGTGTTTGGAGTCCGCGCCGATGCGCAATTAAGTCGGCCGCTCGGGATCGATGCGATCTCGCGCGGGGAACAATTGGGCCGATGTATCGCGCAAGCTGGGCCGCAGCTCCTTTAATTAATGCGGGGATAGCGGCCGGCCCTCGTTACTCGCCTCTTTAATGAGCCGCGTAATTGCCGTTGTCAGTGGGCCTGCTCTTCTGCGGGAAGAGTGTGCGCGCCATTTGTACTTTGTGCGATTGGCTCGCGATGATTTACAAGCCCAAGCGAGTAGATTTAGTATCATCCGAAGGCCTACTTAAACATATATTATCCTGGCGCGGGTGCTTTTACGTTTGCTGTATAACGTTTGTGTCCGCGATACACATCGACTCCGTGCGCTATCGATTTCAAAACCGATTTGGAAATTTTCTCTACGGCAAGGTAAAATATACGGTTGCAATCCCAGAGCCAAATGCAGCAAGCGACCTACAATTTTGCTTAATCTGCTCTATGTTACCAATCTGCGATTTCGAATCTTTTCTGCATTCTACGACTGAACTTTTTTTAAATAATATCAGTTTTGAATTTTGTATTTTAATTTAAATAGTTCGAAAATCGTTCTTTCTAAGTGAAATAATTGATTATAATAATTAAATAATTGCAATCAATTTTTTACTTAGCTAGTTTTGAATATTAAGACATTAAGCAATCGTAACGTGTTTAAAAGGATAAAGTTGACTTGTTAAATGCAACAAAAACCGGATTCTTAGTGTATATTATAATGTTACTTACTCATATATAGTAGGATAGACGAGGATCAGGAAAATAAATATCCACAGGGAGCAAATCTTTGTGACGCGTGATTAAAAGCCGCTGGGTATCTCCGGGCGTGGATCTTACTGTCGGAGTTAGCACTTTGGCAAACTTAAAATCTCGCTTAAAATTCAATCTGCCCGTCGGCCCTCGTATCGGCCCACGACCGTTTCGCTCTCCGGCAAACTCCACTCGAAATACTTTCGGGCAACGCTTTCGGGCCACTGTCGCCTCCAGCTTTCGTCCCGCGGTGATTCTGGGCCCGCTCCCACCCTGACGCTAGGGGCGAGAACCCCGTGACCTTAGTCTCCGCGGGTCTCAACTCGCGCCTTGTCTAACTTTCAAGAGATTACCTTTTCTGTCTCTCGATATTTGTCGATTTTATCCGAGTTTTTTTCCCATTTCACCAAAACATGGTGGTGAGATCGAATACTGCGGTCCGATATGCCACCAATTCAAGGTGCCACAAACATGGTTCCAGAAGAGTAAAGCAATCTCATTTCAACTCACGGCTTCGACCACACGGCCCAAGGTACTTAAAAGGGTCTGCGTACCTCGTTTAGCCGTACAAGTCCTGCCATAATTATAATTTTATATTATTTGATAAATTGAAATATTAAATCTAAAAAATTAATAATCTATATTTTATATATTCGGTTCTTAAAGATAATTAATGCCCATTACAATAAGTAATTTTTAGTTTATGAATACTAATTATTTCAATTCGTTATGAACAACGAGTTACAGTTTTATTACAAATGAACGTTTAATTGAGAATATAAATAAAACGTTTGAACATCAAGATACACAGATATATACCTTATATGAAATATAATACATGGTTATACGGGGTTGTTTATCGAAATAAATCAGATGTAAATGCGTAGGTTTGGGTAATGGAATCGATCGTCAGGGCGAGATAAACGAAGCAAACTTCCGTATTTACCGATGCTAATTACACGGGGCTACAAGGATTATATGCATTACATAGATTTCGAGTCGATCAGTTAAAATCCATTGGCTGACACCGAGTTCACCTAACGGAAGTTGGAGCCGGCGCCAAAGGGAGACTGTCCCGCTCGCGTCTCTCGTTTGGCCAACGAGGCGCGTTAAAAATTGGGCGGGCCGGGGGCACGCGAGAGGGCAGGCGGCCGGCGCCGCTCGATAAACCCTCCCGCGCGCCCCGGAGGAAAAAGCGTGAAATTTCATTAGCCCGGCAGATATAGAGCCATTAGGCGGGGGCGCTTTGGTAAACGGCCCCGGGAGCGCGGAGGGGGGGGGATCCGCGGCCCCGGGCGCCGGCCGCCTGCCGATTCCCTCGCCGCTCAACCGTCATCGATCGACGCGCAGGCGGCAACAGGTGCGATGCGCCGCCGCTGTCCCCCGGACCTATCGCCCCGCGCAATTAGCCTCTTCCCGCGCGCGACGCCCCCTTTCGTCGCCCCGTCGGGAGCGCGCGACTTTCCCCCGCGATATATCGGCCGCCGCGGCGCGCGTGTGGTTATATATATATATGTGCCTGTATTGCGAGGGAGAGAGAGAGAGAGAGAGAGAGCCGCGAGCCCCGGGGCTGTGTGCGCGCCCGGTGAAAGTGAGCCGCGAGTAAAAGCGCCTCTCGGATGCCGGCCCCCCCCCCCCAACCCCCCAAGCGATCCCAGCGCGATAAGCCCCCGCGCGCCAAACCATTCCGAGTTATGGCCGCGCGCTCGCGGGCCCGATTTATTTATTAATCGGCCGCCGGCTCCCCGCCTTTTTCCCCGACGCCCGGTGCGCGCGTCTGTGTGCGCGCGCGCTCTCCGCCTCTTCCTTCCTTCCTGCCCCCCCTCCCCCCTCCCGGCCCGGCCGCGCCGCTGTGTCCGCGGGAATTACGAGGCGCGAACCAGCGCGCCGCAGTCATTTGCCAAACGACTGTATCAATTACGGGCCACGCTCTACTTGTCCCTTGATTGCACCTCTTTATACGCCCCTGTACACCCCGCCTCTCGCCCCTGCTTTGCTCCCTTTTTCCCCCCTCCTCCTCCTCCCCCCCACCGCCGCGTTGCGAGATATTTGCATGACGGCAGTATAAGGGGCTTATTATGCGCAGCTCGTTACAAACGCGATGCGGTGCCGCTTGTTCTCCTCGCCCTTCTTATTTATCCTTCTACTTATGCGTTATTTGACGATATAATGATATAATCATTATAATTTTCAGCGATCGCTCCGAGGAAACGGGAGGATCCATAATCATTATCCGGGATATTAAACGAAATTATCAATTCGGCGATGTTCTTTTTTCCGATCGATGCCGCGACCGGGGCGCAGCCTCGGATTATTTTTTTTGCTCGTGAAAATGTCCGTAGTCGCGTTTTTTTTTTTTCATTGTCTCGGCGTTCATTTTGGAACACGCGTACACCTCAATGAGTTTGGCGACTTGCGTATATGTAACGCGCTTGTATTCGATTACGCTCGCACAGGCCACTTGTGATTGCAAGTCATTGTTATTCTTACGTGTAATAAAGTTTATGCTTCGTGTGCCCATATTATTATACAATGTACGGCTTATTATTTATGTGCACTACATTTCGCATTGATGAAGTGTATCTTCACGCGTGCCTTGTATAGGCGGTAATACGCTGGAAATTTATTGGTCGTTGTTTTCGGATCCTTCTGAAACAATGCATCCCAACGCGTTTTAGCGATTCACGGAGCGATGACTCTTAAATTATTGCTGCGAGATAAGGATCGAAAGGAGCACTCGCTCATTGGCACGCGTACCGAGGGGTTTTCTTTTAATTTTCTTTATCCGTATCGCTCGCATCTGACCCCATAAGTAAATCAATAAATTAGCCTTTCTCTTTCAATTAAAAACTTTGCCAATTTATTGTGTAATGCGCGGGCATATTCTTTGATAAATAAGAAATTCTATCACTGCGCCAAGTCACACGTTTCTCGCTTGGCTCGTAGCAAACGCTGTTTATGCAACAGAGTCAATCTGTTTGCTGCTTGTGAACCAAGAGTTGTCTGTCCCGCTTATATGTATACTCCCCGGACTAACAAAGCCAAGAGCATGGGAACAACAAGTCTGCTTATTAAATACCTATATTTGGCCTTTTCTCCATGGTTGGCAAGACTTCATATCTCCGGCAAACAACATCTCGTATGCTTTAAATTAATACACGCGTAGTTGTGTAGTCGCCATTGTTATTGTAAGCTCATTATTGCATTATTCGAAAGATTAGGCAGGTATCGTTCGAGAGATAGCGCAAAAATGATCGGGATTCAAATACATGTTGAAGAAAAAGCATGCAAGTTGATTAAATAGTTATTTATGCAGATAGCGTATCTTTTTTTATTATAAAACGTAAGAACAGCAACGATAGTTGCAAACAACAGATAGAGGAATGTACATTGTAGATACTTGAGAATTCTTTGGAACGTTCTCGATCGCAGTCGGGAAAGTGCTTTTCCTCACTTTCAGTTTCTGCATGTGAAATGCTGCACAAAGACGATTTTTTTGGTTTACACGTACCGTTTTAGAAGCAAACGTCTACGTGAAAGCGATTTCTTGGAATCTATCTCGAACAACAATCATCATCTATCATAAATCTATGCAGGAAGAGTTTGAAATTCAAGAGGAGTCAATCGACAAGGCCTTTCTCTCGATCGAAGAAAGCAAGCGACTTTTTTCGAATTCGAAGAAATCGTGTCTGGGCGATTTCGGCTCGATCACACGGCTGCACGTATAACGAGTCGGCCGGCTCTGTATATATATATAGCACAATTTGAAGAAGATAGCTCGCGGAGTGATCCACGGAGGCTTTGTGGCGCGCCGCTCGAGGATGCCGATGACCTCCGCGGTGACGGTAGCGACTCTAGCGGCGCCTGTATCACACTTTTCGTCCTGACTCTTGTTCCCCCCGGCCTTTTCTCCGCTTCCATTCTTATTCTCTCTCCCTCTCTTCGCGTCGCAGGGCAGGGGGCAGTGTACGGGGGCGGGAGAACCGGGATCCGGTATGCAGGCGCTGGAGATTAGGATTTGTCGTTAGCTTTCGCGATAAAGCCTCGTGTTGCAATTGATATTAGTATATGGGCGCTGCCTCTTAATCTCCCGCGCCTCCTATTCGCCTTTTTTTTTCCGCACGTGCAGATAAAGGCATAACGGTACGTCCGTGCGCGTAAGTTTCTCTTTTGCACTATGCACCAAATGCAGTGGTGGAAAAGCTACTAAAGTTCGCGAAAACATATACTGGCGCGCGGTCTGCGGTCGCAGATCAAAGTCAAAGCATAGCGATTTTTGCTCGAAGTTTCGCGCGACCTGCTCTTGACTTAAATAACAAATGTAAGCGATTTCCAGTAGTCAATTTCCAGGATGTAAACAAACGCGCTAAAGGGAATTCCAGGATTTTTAGTGACCGTACAGTAACAAAAGACACGAGATAAGTGTGTGTTTAAAGAGTAGAAGTTGGAAGTGTGGAACGCGTTTACGTACTGTTAAGGGTTGTTGCCAGTATCGCCTCAGCACCCGACATGGCAGGATTCTCTACACGCAGAAACGGGATATACGTGTCAACATCCTTAGGCCGTACCAAGCAACGGACAGGTAGATAAGTAGTTTTTATTGTATAAATCATTATTGACGTAGCTAAACGGACGTGTAGAGTAGAGCGGAGGATTTGTCTAGTCTAAAAAGCATATAGAGATAAATGCATCCAGTTATTTGCTTCAATTATCTGTTATAATACGAATTGAGAAATTTGGAACGATAAATTTAAAGGACTATTATACGACAGGGCTGTTTAGCATAGAAGTATTTGGAATGCCAGATAAGAGTTATTGAATCCCAAGTGACGCACTGCTGCAAACGCGATGATGTTTTCAATTCGTGTAACTATTGGTCCCCATTTTTCAATTGGCATCGTACACGAAGCCGTTGATCGCGTTTAATTTCCTCGTGGCGCCACTTTCTCGTATATCATATAAGAGGGCTGCGTTGTTCCCTCGGCCGTGCCATTGTCGAGCGACGGCAAGCGCTGTCGATAGAGCGCACAATGCGCCGATCGAAAGCGCGCGCGGGCTCGCGATGGAAAAGGGAGGGGAGCAGCCGCGGCGGAGTCGCATGGGCCGCGAGCGCGCAACTTGCCACGGGCGTCCCCGCGTCGGCCGGGTGAATTGCGGCGGGAAAATTGAAAGGGGCCGGTCTGCGCCTGGCAACAAGACGCCCCGGTAAACGCGGCTAATGGAGACGGAAAGAGGGCCGCGCGAGGCGCCAATTGCCGAGCGCGCCGGAGAGCAGTTAGCGGGCGCTCAATGGAACAATCGGGGAGCGACAATCGCGCGAGACAATATCACCGGGCCGATCCAACAATGCGCCACGGCGCGTACAACACCCCCCGCGCCTAATTGTCCCCCCGCGCGGGGGGGGCTGACGCGCCCGGCCCCGAGTGCGCACGCGACGCGCGGCCCGAAGAAAAAAAAATGGCGAAGAAAGCGCGCCGCGGGGAATGGAGGTTAACGCGGGCGGCCCGTCAATTATCGGGCCCGATAGAGCCGGAGGGTCCGCGGCCGCGGCAATCGCGCGATAAGCCATGCGGCGGGCTGTCGCGGCCCCGGGAATGCGCCTTTGTGCCGGGCTACGTGCCTCGATTAGATTTTGACGCTCGGTGAGTCAGTCGCCCCGCGGCCGCGCGGATCGACGCCGCGCGCGGGGGGATCGGTTGACGCGCCGAGCTCCCGCGCTATGCGCGCGTAGCGGCTTTCGGGGGGGGTTAGGCCCTTGGACGTCGTTGGTCCTCGATCCTCCCTGGGAGAGAGATTTGCGCGTCGGTTGCGCGGGCGAGAGGCCGATCCCCGGGCAATCGGATCATGACGCGCGCGCGCGCGCGCTCGCAGAGTTTAAAATTAATTTACAATCTCTCGGGGGGCAATGAACCTTGAGAACGTGCGGATTTGACGCGAGGAGTTACGATTAAATTCTATAAGGAATGAATTCAGAGAAGCTTATGCAATCGACTTGGAACGGAGAGAGATTTCACAGGGATAATTGGTTTTATTATACCGATTTATTATATAAACATTTGGCGAAACGGAACATTATCAAGCCAGAAAGAAATTCTATTCTTTTCGTGGTGAAGCTCGTACGACGTTAGATGTTATGCAAAGCAGATGTACCGCTAGCTTATTCGGAGAAGAGTCTTACACTTGAAATTTCAAGTTCCGGGAAGCAGAAAATTAATAGGAAAAAAAAAAAAAAAAGTAACTGCAGCAGTGCTTACGAAAGGGGAAATAAAACCGATCGCTCGATATTGTATATACGGAGCACACGAACACTCGGGTGAATTTGAAGAAAGGTTGTCTTTCCAATTGATTATGGAGTCGAATGGCACTTACAGGCGCGGGCTCCCGAGGATGCCGGGATCGAAAATCGGATTTATTAGTCGAACCGAGGGTCGCGTGTCGCGCCCGGCTTCCCTATTGATTCGAATCCAATCGGAAGAGCGCGAACGCCCGAGCGGAGGCACGGTGAGGTCGTATGTTAAGCAGAAGAAACTTTGGAAGGAGGAGCCCACGGACAATGGGAGGATACACGTACAAAAAGTGGAGATCCGAGGCGGATTGGAGCCGATGGGAGATAGGCACGCGGGCCCCGATAGGGATCGGGCCGTGCGAGCGCGCAATATCGAGGCCGGGCAAAGCGCCCCGGCCGAAGAATTCGGCCGACCACACGCGCCGCCCTCGAGGCTGTGTGCGCTGCGATGCCCTATCTCTCGTTACACTTATGCAACCGGGGATTTATTGCCGACGGTTGTCCGCGGATCGAAGGCTGCGTCGGCGTATGTGTGTGTGTGTGCACGCGGCCCCGCCGGGAGGGCCCGGCGATTGACGCCCCCCACGGCCGATGGATTATCGCGCGAATTATGCCGGTGTCAATCGATTAGCGCGGGCCGCGGGCCGCTTATCGGGCTCCTCGCGCCTCCTCCTCCTGGGGAGGGCCGTAATTACCGGGGCGCCGCCCGCGATCGCCGCCCGTAACTCACCCGGCATTATTCGGCCGGATTGTATTCCCCGCGGGCCGCCTATTAGCGCGCCCGCCTAATCCCTCCCCCTTTTTTTTTTTATTCTCGAGCCTCCCCCCCAGCTTTCCTGCCCCCGCCGCGGCCGGCTCTCGGAGAGTGCGTTGAGAAATCCCCCGCGCCGGCGCGGCCCTGATTTATCGTAAGTAAATTGCGATCTCGCGCTGATCCCATCGGGCGCGTTTCTCTCGGCGCGCGCCCTCCTTTTTTTCCTCTCCGCGGGTCCGCCGCTCGGCCCCGGAGATCCCTATCGGCCTAACGAGAATTCGAAAAAATATTATCGAGATGAATGGCGATGGGCCGGCGATAGGAGGCCCTGGCGGGCTGGTTATTTTGATGCCCGCTCCCGGACAAGGATGTTTTGTTGAATTAGGTAATGGGAGCCGCGGCGGCGGCGGCGCAGCAGCCGCCGACGAGCCACTTATCTCCCGTCGGAATTATGCAATTATGCCTTGAGCCCGATAATGCGCGCGCGATAACGGCCGCCATAGCCGCGCACACGTGCGGAATCTCCCGATGCTCCGCGTCGAATATTAAGAGACATGTGAAAATGCCTTTATCGCCCGGATAATTTTTTTTTTTCCCCGAAACTATATTGCAAACTAATCGGGGGAGACGTGACGCGATAGCGGTGATGAAATTTCGTTGCCGGCGACAAAGCGCGAAACCTGGATAATTCCGTAACTTGTTTTTCTTTAATTATAATGTACTGTCAGGTCGACACCTATCGCTCCCTACGTCATTCTCTATCGCCTAACCAAACATTTTTTCCCAGGATGTTTTTCTACAATCTAACTGCGAAAGCGGCTGCATCGCCATCGCGAGCCCGCGTCCGAACTTTCCCGAGCGCGCTTTCCGTCTTTTTCTTTGTCCCGCCTTAATTTTTGTCTTGTATATTATTCGATATAATCCGCACGCGCAGTGTTATAGGACAACACGTAACTCGAGCGACAAATAAAAATATGAGGCAAAAAGTATCGGGGGAATTTTTCTACGTGTAGTTCGCCCATGACCTTATATGCAGAATAGTACGTCGCTCGTGTATATTATAGATTTTCTGAAACAATCGTATTATGTAGCTCACAAGTTGGACCAGAAGGATTACGAACAATGCTCGGATCGCGAATGGATATATGACTAGCAAAATGTGTATCTGAGCAACGCATGTAGGTTCTCTTGCATATACTATCGCCTGCGCAGTTAAATATATACGAGAGTACGGCTGTTCGGGGAACGTGTAACGGCCATGTTCATATTGTTACGTATTATATCAGCCTTCTGCAAATTGACACGTGTTATTTACTTGTAATTTATTTAATTTATGTACAGTATGGCTAGGCAGTACTTTGGGCCAACAATGTCATTGGACAAAAGAGGTCGAAATGTCACGAAAAAGGCAGAAAAGGCAACGGGATGCATTCACTCTCCCGAAACAAAAGCTCATATATGCATCGGATCATAATGCAGCGTTTGGTCCCAGGCGAGTGCGAATCGACGGCGCTTAGCGCGCCCATCAGACCGGGCTGCATTCGCGGGAGAATTGCCGGCGATCCGAGGGCGGATTAGAGGGGTTAATGTGTAGGTAACAGTAATGCATCCGCGCCCCTATCTAGGAGTCTCCGGGCTCTCGCGGGTATACACCGAGCCTGCAGTTTGGCATCTCTGCCGGATCGGCGGTGCGTCCCCGAACCTTCGCCCCGGGCGAGCTGGCGCTTTGTTCGCTACCCCCACTCCGCGCCCTTACAATTTCGATTCCCCGGACGATCGCGAGGACGACGTTGATTGAAAGTACGTTACCACTCGGTAAGGTGCATATAGAGGCCGGCGGCCGGGAAAAAAGAAGGACTCGACAGAGATCGTCGGCTCTGAGAACGAGGACCCACCCGTACTACGTGCTGTGTACGCCTCGCGGCTGGACTATATCGGTCGAATCGCTAAATAATTAGGCCCGCGCAATTAGCGGCGCCGCGGCCCCGGCGATTAGCAGCCGCGCGGGTGTCTCGCGGCGCGCGGCTGTCGGGCTTATCGGCCCGCGCGCAGATTGCCCCCGGTGAAAATTACGCAATAATCGCGCAGACCGTCGCGGAGCGCGTATATAGCGCGGATCAGCCGGCGGCGGGGACGAAGGGGGGGCGCGAAGCCGACGCAAGGCGGGCTTTCGCCGCGGGCTGAAGCCACTGTCTCGGTGCCTCTGTGTATGTGTGTAAGCCTTTGGAACGACGCGTTTGATTGTTGTGCAGGCCGAGCGGAATACGGATCTCGAAACACTATAGCCTCTGCGATGCATTTATTTAAAAGCCTCCATTCTATATCCGAGAGTTAATCTTTGATCGATTAGGATTGTTTGTTGGTTCTTGCGAAATTTATTGCTGCAAAGGACAAAGCGAATGTTTATTAAATAGCTTTGGCCTCGTAGATTTCATAGGAGTTATCTGGTTCAGTTTTCAAAGAAAAAGGAGTAGGTTAGGATTACATGTGACAGAGTATTAGTCTTTCACAACGTTTAAACCGCTCTTCTCAGCTCCGTATACGTATTACTCTATCACTTTATCTTAACATATAAGCATATTTAAATATCAAATAGACGTTTTACGCCACTACATACATATCATTATGATTATTTTATCACACCTAGAATTATATAAAAATAAAATAAGATTAAAATACCACTAGACGTCGATTGTTAACAACTTTAGGAATTGCGAAATAAAAAAAAATTAGTAATAATATTACGATATTAAACATATTTTTCTTCTATATACTTTTCCAGAAATTATTGCACATAAGACAGTTATTTCACTAACCTTAAAATGTCAAGATAATAATTGATGAATCGTTATAGAAATTAGCAGTTATATCAATTTCGCTTTCAGTCTTAAAAATGTAAAATTGAACAACATTTTTCAATGCGCAAAACATTAAGAATAACGTATTAAAACCAATCGAATATTGTAAGTCGAACCGAGCTTTATTATTGTTAAACTATGTATAAACATGAAATAACATATAAGCACGTATAACATCCAAATGTTACAACGGATGAAAATGTTTAATCAGTAATAACATGATTGGCTGAATAAATTATACCGAAGACTAGTTAGAACGTACTCGAAGGTTACAATAAATTAAGAGGTTTTTTGTAAGACAGTCGGTCGATTTTTCACATGAGATACCCGGTAGAATTAATAACTTATTCCTTTTTGCCAGCGATATAAACAGTGTAGCTTACAAGAAAAAACTTTTATGCAATTACATCGGTGCTACAGAAATAAATGTATACGATGACTCGTGGCTATGTTTTCAGTGCGGCGAGGTGAGTGTAAATATGCAGTGCCCTCGAGTGGGGGGCGGTCCCCGTCGATCCGGGCGTCGATCGAAAAATGATAGATTCAACCTGGCACAATGACGGGCACGAACAGATGAAGCGTTATACGACGCATCCCATGAATTTGATTAAGCTTATTGAGGTGTTGGCGGCGCGGTTCGGGGTGCCCGCCGGGGCACGGACTACACACACCGGGGGGAAAAAAAGGTGTCGAGCGGCCGACTAATTGAATTCGGCCGATTGCCGGATGATTAATAGGGCGGCGCAGGCGGTCGCGCGCCGCGGACACAGCCACCCGTACACAAGGAAATAAACGCGTGTCCGCGCGGGGGAACAAAGACTCGGATTTTGGGTGCAGTGATCGCCCCGGGGTGGGGGAAGAGCCAATAGCCCTCGGCAACCGCGGCCCTCCCGAGGCGGCGGAGCCGCGTTTTCAATTCGATACGCGCGCCTTTCGTCTTGGAAACGGTCGTTGAATAATGTAAAGGGTTCACGGTATCGGCGTAGCCTCGACGAGCCGCCCGGGCATCTCGGGGCCTCCCGTGTGTGATACTGCCCCGTCGGGCCGCTATATGCGGCGCGCGAGATGGCCGCGAGATTAGGAATCCGCCCATACTCGGCTTCCCCGACCCTCGCCCCCGCTCCTCGTCTCTCACTTGTTTCGTCGACCGACTTGCAGATACACACGGATACGTACCGATTCCTCGTCTAACCTTTAGATGTTTTGCATCCTCATTGCGCTAGTGATGATTTATCTTGAGGAATATACAGGGAGACGGATGCAGGGCGAGGGCGCGCCGATGATCATTGGAAAAGGATCCCTCGCAGGGCGTCGATTGTTTGTTCGCCTGTGGGAATGCCAGGGTTGCAAATCGATGCTTCCGATAAAAATAATAAAGCGCTTAAATGGAGAAATGAAGAAATTTTCAGTCGGCTGCATCGGAGGTCGGCGGTGCGTCGGGGCTCAGGGCGAGGCGAGCCAGTGCGAGGAAAGAGTTGCAGGTCGGGGGGGGGCGGGAAGAAAGGGTCGGAAGGAGAGAGAGAGAGCGAGAGAGAGAGGGAGAGAGGGGGATAAGGGAGCGGGTTGATGGGAGGAGGGCGGAGGGGGCGAAGGGTACGGGTAGCGAGGGGGCGGCCATTACTATCAGATATCGCGGGCGCGCAGCCGGGCTCGCCGCAAATCTCGTCCGTCTAGCTCTAGCGGGGCCGAGCGCCGGCTCGCTATTTATCTGCACTTCGCAAGACGAATCTACGAGATTGAGCTATCGCTGCACGAGATCGTTTTTCCCTCGTCTCCCCACCACCTCCACCCCCCGGGCGCCCGCCGCCCCCTCGCTGCGCGGATTAGATCCATCGCGCGGGCTCTCTCGGCCCCACCGCCGCCAAGCCTTTTCTTTCGCGCCTCGGCCACGGGATCGCCGCCGATTTTTTTTTCGGCGAGCGACCCCCCTCTCTCTCTCTGTGGCCCTCCCCCGCGGCGTCGACGAATATTCGCGCGGGGAAAGATGGACCGGCGGGGCGCCGCGAGCGATAGCGTTACGGATTCCCTCGTCGCCCGCGCGCACCGCGGCTCCGGCCACTTGTATTCCCCAGCTGTCACCCTGCAAACAACCTCGAGCGGAGTCACGAAAATTTCCCTCTTCGCGGGATACGAGCCTCTCGCGCGAGGTGTTTCACTCGGGGTGGCTCTGCTGGCGCTGCACTCGCGCGAGATACCAGAGCTCGCGGAGCCCTAATCGAACGATATGCACACATATATATATACATACGGGCCCGAATAATGGCAGTTCTCGCGGCCCGTTCATTGCCCACTTCAGGGCGGCGATTAAAAGAAAATGTCAATCGTCAAGCTCGAGGCGAGGGCCTCGGCGTTGGCGGGAAAACGAGGGCAATAATAACTCCATTCCGCAGTTAATCGGGTGCGCTGCAGTCGGCCGACGGGGGCGTAAAAGGAGAAATATTAACCCGGCGGGTGGGCAGCGCCCGGGGATAAAGGGACGCCCCGGGGACGGGGACGGACTCGCGGTTGCAGTTGCGACGGGCGCAAGAAGCCCGCGCCCTCAAATGGGTCAGCCGCCGTGGCGCATATACTAGACGCGCGCGCGCGCGCGCGCCGCTAGCGCCGAGGAAAGTCTTACCTTGAAATTCCGCGCACTAGCTGAACTGAAATGATAAAAAGCGGAATGGCGAGCGGGCGAGTCCCCGAGCGTCGACGCCGCTGGAACGAGATAAAGCGGCGATAGGGAGATCGATGAAGCCGATAGCCGGAGTTATTACCGGATAGAGCGACAGAGAGCGAGCGAGGGAGGGATGGAGGAGGGTAGGGGGGCGGCCCGCGGGGGAGAGAGATATCAGCTTTGGGGCGAGAAGACCGGCAGAGGGAGGGAGGGAGGGAGGGATGGAGGGAGGAGGCAAGCGCGCATACGTATATATATATATATACGTATATACGTACGCGCGGGAGTAGTGGGGCTGCAGGGCGGCAAGGGCGGGGAGGGGGGGCAGGGCAGGGCAGGGCCGGGGAGGAGGACGGACGAGGCTTGACGCTCGCTCGTCGCGCTTATATATACTGCGGCTCACTCGCGGCGATAAGCAGAAACAGTATCAAGAAATGGAAATGACTGATAAGCTCGGGAGCTCGTTCGCCAGGCAACTCGCTCGCTCTCCGGGGCCCGAGCCGCCGGCGCCCGAGCGCCTTTTTCAATATTTCTCCCACTCGCTCCTCGACAGGCCGAGCTAGTTTATTATTATTAAACCTTGCTTTTTTTTCTCTCTCTCTCTCCCCGCCCCTCTATTTATACTTGGCACTTTCTCCGGACTATATGTATATATTCCGCGATACGGATAGAGCCCGCAGCTTGCCGCGTAGGTGTTGCTTGCCTCTACCCCTGCCCCCCTCTCTACCGGCTTCCTTTTCTTTCCAGGGCTCGTGCGCCGCGTGTCTAGTCGATTCTCGATCATAACTTGCCCAAATGAATTGAAGATTTACTGCAGCGCAGCTTCGCGTAGAAACATTGTACGTGCGAATAAATGGTTGCGCTTGGCCGAGTGTCGATCTACCGAACGGATTCTAGATACCAGATAGACGGGATGCTGATAAGCGAGCTCTGATAACTGCAAAATTATTTTTAATTAATCAATGAAAAAACCTTCAGTGCACAGGCCGACATCAGTGCGGAAAAAAATTCATTTCAACTTGAAAACAGCTGCCCACTGATTCTTTTTCTACAAGATTAGTTAACTATAGCCTGTCAGTTGTATAAATCCTTTTTTTTAGACGTAATTCTAGGATGTCTACATAATTCTAGGATTTCCGACACTCGTATTTACCAATCCAAGTTTCAATAACACATAAAAAGTCATGATAAGCATAAATGAGCTTTTTAATCTATAGCTCGGATGATTATTATCAGTAGTAGCGATGGTTTTCACTTTGATTGCCTGTGAAATGCGAAGCATTTTTACATATACACTCAGCCAAGAGTGATTTTGAGTCAATTTATCCGTGTAGTCCAAATACCAATGGCTTTGGACGTGCAGGAGAATGATTACATATAGTATATAACTTATGCAGCCATGCCTATAGCTAAGTGAATGAACTGGCGACTAGAGAAAAATCTGGCTAATTTATCAAAATGACATAGATTAAAAAGGCAGAGTAGGAGAGCACGTGTTTTCACTGGCGCAGTGCAGTTGAATAAAGCATGCAAGGTATACAGTGTAGACGGATAAAACATGTAAATGAAAGTATCGCCGTCCGCGCAAAGAGGGAAACCCAGGTCTGCATCAGCAGATTAAATTCCCGAGAAGTTATTTAAGTCTAAAAACCAAGGTAAAAACTTTGTCGCACGCGATTAGCGCCGGCGATCGATCAAAACTTATTTGCCCGCGCGCGGCCGGCGATCCAGGGCTACGGGCGCATTATACACACACACGCGCGCGCGCCGCGGCAAGGAAAGCGCGGCGACGGCAAGGAGGAAACGCGGAGGAGGCGGGACGGCCCCGAGGTCGCCCGGCAGACGACTCGGGCTAACAGATGGCGTGGCGAGCCGGCGCAAAGTGTCATCGGTCGTCCCCGCGGCGGCGGCGGTGCGCGCGCACCGCCCGCGGCAGATTAGCCCCGCGGCTCGGTTTACAACCGCGGCGAATGTCTTTGGCATGATGCTCGGGAGATTGGGGAGCCGCTCGCGGCCCTCGCCCTCGCCAAATTCATTATTATGCTTTTCCGCGGGAGATGCTCGGAGGGATTGCGCGGGGCTCGCTGCGCGCCCGAGATAAGGGGCCCGGCTGTAAAGATAAGTCGGCGCGCGCGCGAGCGCGGCCCCGTATAAATCCGCAAATTGTTGAGTGCTTTTCGAAATTATCGCTCCCCGCGGTCAACCCTTGCGCTGGTCGATTTTTCCTCCCCCCCCCGGGCCCGCGCCGCGAGGGAGGGAGCCGGCGAGTTCCCGCGATAAATTGCTGATATTTCGAGGCTCCTCGGGCGAGCCGCAGCCTCTGCACGTATACGCGCGCACACAGGGCCGCGTATCGGCCGCGCGCGAGCCGCCCGAGCGAGAGAGAGAGAGAAAAAAAAAGTTATCGCCCGAGATTTTAGCGTATCTTTATCGCCCCGCGACTGTAGATCACGAAAAAGTTGTTTGCACAAGTGTTGTTTGTCGGAGCGGCAGCGAGGCTCCTCCGGCCGGGAAACGTGCGCCTCGGTCCCGGGCGATTGCCGCCGAGTGCAAAAAGAAAAAAAAGAAAGGAGCCCACGCGGATGTATCGGCGGGCGGGGAGGGGGCGCGAGGCAGGTGGCCGGCCTCGATATTGTGCCTCATTACGCTTGTGCGTGTCGAGCGGTTTTTTACACCCTCCTGTAATAGGTCAAGTTACTCTGGCGGGCGATTAGCACCTGGGCTCTCGCTGTTTCCCGCGGCTCGTCGTATTGTCTTATATCCCCCGCGCCGCTTTAATAATCGGCTTTGGCTTATCCTCGAAGAGCACGTGTCAAATCTCGGGCGCGGGTTGTGCAACCGGTGCAGATTATAAAACGTGGGGCATTTTTCATTGATATATATTAACGTCTCATGAGCCCGGGAGCATTAATATCGCGCGTTATAAAAGGAGCCCTTCGACCGCGCCCGAGAGCGCGTTCTAATTATCTTTGACTAATAACCGACTTGCCGATAACGATATTATGAGCTCAACCCGCAAGAGTCGTAAAACACGCCCTGTTGACGCGCCTCCACGCCTATATATATATATATATTCATTCCCTTAAACGTATCCTGCAACCGATATCCACCGAGGCAGCCGTGCGGGAAATCTGCAAGCAGCGTGTCTCTCCTGCCGGCGCGCGTCTCGCAATTATACCGGCAATAGGTGCACCCTAACGATCCCAGCGGCGATATACAAGCCGTCCGCCCCGGCAAAGCGAGCTGCTGCTCCCTCGCCGGCCGCTTGTAATCTGCGGCATATATATACGGACGGGGCCGAGGTTGCGCAACGCGCGGCCGATCGCCTGGCCGGCCGCCGCGCGGACGATCCGAGATACCGCGCGGATGTTGATTGAGAGGGCCGATCTCTCGGATCGGCCGGCGGGCCGCCGCGGGATGATTCCCTCCTCGATCATTGCGCGCGGCCGACGCGCCGACAACGCCGAGGCGCAAACTTTGTTTCCCGGGGAATTAACTTTCGCCGCGGCTCTTGTCGGCCGATACGCGCGCATATACCTACCCCGGCTACCTTGTAACCCCCGTGTGTACGTATGTGTATGTGCACGGATGCATCGGCCTGTCGCGCGGATCCTTCGTGCCCGCGGGCGAGTTTATCCTCGGCCTCGCTTCCTGCCTTCGCGCCGTAACGGCTCCGCGAGTGCTCATTTGTACGTATACGTATATACACGTGTGTGCATATATCCGCGCGATCTCTCGGCCGGCCGCGCGGGGGCCTTTCTTCTATGACCGATATACATGCACGTGCTAGGTATACCGCGGGAATAAAGACGATCGGCAAACAGATCGTATTTGCCCGGCGCATTAAAGTGTAATCTAAACCAAACGCCCGGGACAGTGGGAGATAAGGCCGATAAGAGCCGACAGGAGTCAATGAAAGGCCTCTTTGTTGCTTATCGGCCGGCTTCGAGTGCCGCCCTTTATCATCGCGCGCGCCACTCGAAATAAACCGGGGCCGCGGCGCCCGCGCGCGTCCCCCAGGAGCGGGATCGAGGTGCCACCTGGAATATAGCTGCGGGGGTGGCCAAGGAAAATAATAACGATAATGGAGGGAGAGCCGCGCCCGGGGCTAAGTGCGCGACTTGGGTAATCAGATGGTATCCGGTCCACGGGCCGATTGCCCGCGGAGATGGCTTATCCCCGCGCGGACGGATAGAGTACGTCTCGACGGGGACGCGCCTCCCTTTCAGAGTCGCGCGCGAGTCTGCGCGATGGCAATCTCCGGGCAGGTGAAGAAAAAAAAAAAAGGTATTAATGAGCTCCGGCTGCCGACGGCGGCGGCGGCGGCGGCGGCCCCGCTTTTTCCTACCTCCGAGCCGCGAGTGGCGGGCTACCGTCGCCGCGGGTGCATCCACCTCCGACGAGCCCGCCCTCTTTCTTTCCGACGCGCCGAGGCTTGGCTTCTTTTTTTGCCTTTTCCACCGGTGCTCGCGCGGACGGCGCGGACGGCGCGACTAAATATACTAAAGTCTCGAGATCCTCTTGGCGAACGCCGAGATCTGGAATAATGGGAAGACAATCGGACCCGTGGAACCGGCTTCAAACTAGTTTCCACCGCAGTTTTTGGTCGGTTAATGTATGCAGGCTAATTGGTTGGAAATTATCGAATTTTTCTAGCTGGCTGCAAGCCTTAATTAAATTGAGCTTAATTAACCACTTAAATCATTTCTATCGGCAGTAACGACACGGTTTTTAGTTTTTGCAAATTGAACGCAGATAGTAAATCTTATTTGTCTAGTGACTACAAATATTAATAATTAGATGGACCGAGACAGGTAAGTCTCAGATAAAAGCAGCGTCAGGCGTTTAATATAATGTTAAACGGTTATTACTGAATTCAATCTGTATTTTATAACCAGGAAGAGAGAAAAGATAGTATAAATCTAGATTTAGATTAAAAAATTACCAATCAACTTCGACTATAAAAGTATTTCGCTAATCATAGTTTGCAGAGTATCAACAGTGTGCTACAGAGCACTTTAGTGTGGTCGAATAACATTATAGCCTTCAAAAAGGGTTAAAAAGAAACGCGTTCACTTATTAATAAAATCCACGTACGAGAGTAAATTCGAATCCTGTATATAGTCACTGCATTACAGACAGAAACGAGAACTTGAGTGTATCAGAGTATTAAGAGGATAGAAAGTAGGTTTTATTACAAATGATTAGTCCACTCGATATAATGATTATTAGCATATATAGAATCTCTTTGTACAACTCTCCAACGCAAGTCCAACAGGCAGGACTGGGAGGAAACGCAATGTATATAGCTCGAGACTATCTGCGCCAATTACAAATATATCTCTATCAGCATTAAATGATCTACTTTGTTGTGATACAGCAGTAATGGATATAATACTGGCATATATGGATCACGATCGCGTTTGATAGCGGGGAAAAAGGTTCAGTAACCAAGACATGTACTCGAATTCTTGATCCCTGCGCTGCTCAGAACTGCACCGAGTGAGCGATAAACAGAGTAGCCTTAAAACGAACGAGCTAGTTACAGAGTAATAATGACCACCGGTATTTCCTATCTGGAAATTTTATTTTCCATTTAAATGTTCTACGAACTAATTAAAAAGTGGACTAAAAAATCCGACTAGCTCGTCTTTTATTTGTTTTCAACTAACTTCACACGCTTTGAAACAGCGTTGCGCTTGACATTGCAGTGCATTGATGCAAAAGCCGAGAGAAAAAAAATCGGCAACTCGCGAGGGGAGAAAAAAAGAAGGCGGAATCGAAAGGCGAGGTGGGGCTTTGGCGGCCCTCGCTCCCGTCAATCTACTCCCAAGGTAGGTGCGAGCGCGCGGGGGTGAGGGCGGGGAGGGCGAGCGCCTTCGCGGAAGCGGTCGCGCGGCCAAGCCAATCGGCGCGGCCGTCAAACGGTTGCGCCCTCCGCGGCGGCCCCCGGCTCCCGCGGATCGGCCCCTTTGTATCGCGGCTTATCGGCCCGCCGGCATCTCCGGCCAATTTACTTTTCATCTCGCCGATCTTATCCGCGGCGATCCCCCGGCCCGGCCTACGCGCCCGCGGCCCGGATTCCCCTTAGCGGCTTTTCTCAACATTGACATTGTTGCGCTCGATAAGGACAACAATGAGGTAATTCGCTCCCAGGGAATCGCGCGGGCCTTGCGCGCGGACCGCGGGACCGGTTAATTGTTTATTCGGCCGGCGGGAGGTAAGGCGCGCCGATGATCTAGTGAGATACAGGCCTGTGTGTGTGTGTGTGCGCGCGCGTTACGGCTTGCGAGGGACCGGCGGGTAGCGCGCGCTTCGCCCGCATTCGCTCCTGGCGTCGGAGTCGTCCTCGCCGCCGGGACGAGTGTGCACGTATGCGTGGACGGGTGCTGTCTGGTCCTGGCCGCGTCCAAGTCTGTATATGTGTATATACTAAGTGGGGCGGCAGACGCGCCGCTCGCGCGTCTTTTTTCTTCTCGTGGCAATTTGCGAAAGGACGCGCTAAAGGACTGCACAATCACTCGTAGAACTGGAATGGAACTAATTGCAAAACTTCTGCCAAGCAAGAAAACACGAGTGCTTTAATGATTATGTTTAAGACAGTTAAGCACCTTAAACTCACTATCGCGCCTCTTATCCGCCGCGCGTTGCACTTCCTTTTTACGTAGCGGCGAAGAATAAAACGCCCGGTACAAAATAATCAGGTAAAGTGTGCGCGCGATTCATTAAAAAAGCCGAACAAATAAACAAAATCTCGAGTGCAGAATCGACCAATTAAAATATATTTTAATATCGCTGATTAATCGTAAATTATTATACAGCAGCTCCTTATCGGCCGATAGCGCACTTGCCATTTATCTCATCCGGTACTAGAAATAATGCGACTATCGCAACATGAATTGTAACTTATTTAATTGATCGTTTTACGTACATGTATGCATTTCAGTTTTATTCTCGATAATTTCCCACTGTTCGGATTTGCCCCTACGCGTGTTGCAACCGAGTTTTTATTTATGAAATTTATCGCGCGTAACGCGTGCCCGTGGAGCGGGAGAAAAGGAGAAGTTTTGTTGAAAATGTGAAAATTGAGCCGTCCAGGAGTATAGGTGTCGAAACACTCGGATAGAAATAGTCGCAGGACACGAGCGTACAAACGCGTGCCTTCTAAGCGGGCGACTTTTACCGGCGAGCCCTATTAAACATATAGATTTGCCGAAGCGGCGAAATAAAAACACGTGTTCAATAATTCTCGTGGCAATTTGATCGGGTCCCGGGCACACGCACGCGCGCCCCCGAGAATAAAATTATCGAGCGCGATATATATATTCTTTAAAGGTGCCACTAAAAGAAACCGGAATGCCGAGTGCAAAATCGATTTGTTTAACGATAATCCCGAGTTATTAAGAAATCGCTTAAGGCTCGCCTCCTCTCTCTCTCTCTCTCGGTCGGTCCCTCCCGAGTCCCGGCGAGGCGGCGCGGCGGCCGCGACGCGCCAAATTAATGGGGCTCCCTTAAAAGCTACTTCCGAAAATGCCTCCTGTATCTTCAGGCTCATTTCTCAGTGTATCTCGAGGCCGGACGCACAATCGGCCCGCGAGATTAGGGGAATTGAACGTTGACGGGCCGCATTCCTCGAAGCGCCGGCGGCGCAGGCGATCGATGATCGGCCGGCGACGGGCCGAGTTGGCCGGCGAGTTGGAAGACGGGTCTAGGGCGCGATCGGCCCCCCCCCCACCTCCTCCGAGATACGGCCCAACTTGCCCGTTCGGGGGCGATACCGCGGACCGGCGCCCCCAAAACTTGCCCTAAAATTCAGCCGGAGGGCAGCCGCGGATCGCGAGTGCGAACGCGCCCGCGCCTGTGTGTGTGCGCGCGCGCGGGGGGAAAGCGAGGCGGCGTCGGTTTGGCGACCGGGCTGAATAATGCATGAGCGGCGGTTTCCTCATACACAGCGCCGTCCGAGGCGCGCGCGGCCCCGAGTCTTACTCGGAAGGTGCACGGGACGAGCGCGCGCGCGCGCGCACAGGAAAGTCCCGATAAGCATCTCCCTCTCCGCGATATCTGCCCCCACCCCTCCCACGCGCCCGTCCCCCGGCGCTCCCATGCGCCGTTTCCCGCTACCGGCTCCCGCGACTCGCCGCCCCGCGGCCGCCGATAATGCGTTCCGCCGTCGCGCCTCCGCCCACGAGTGCCTACGAGGTGCCTTTTTTTTTTTCTTGTTCTCTTACTTGAGACCGTCGAGGGAAAGCGGCCCCCGATTCGGCGAGCAGCCGCTCGGCCGGCTCAAGGGACCCGCGATCCCGCCCCGGACTTTGCATCGCGCGCCTGCCTATTCTCGCGTCTCCGGGCTTCCTGCGATCGCGATCGTATACGCGTGGGACGGGGTGGGGGGGGACGTCGCGGGCCTTTGCGCGTAGGGGCACGTTCGAAAAAGTCGCGCGCGAACCGTTCGGGCGGGAGCGTTAAAAAAAAGGCTTGGGTATCGCGGGCCGCCGCGCCGAGGAGGAAATAGTGCGTTTACGCGCGTGCGTCATATAATGGCCATATAAATATCGCGATAAGATTGAGCGGAGCCGCCGGCGGTTTCTCCGAAAGGCCTTTTTCCGCGCACTCTTTTTTTTTTTTCCACGCTGCAACTGCGGCGGGGCGCCCTTTAAGCCGGCCCCCGCCTCCGCCCGCACCTGTTTACGAGCGAAATGCGCATTTTTTTAATCTGCTAATTATACGACGGGGGAGCTTTTGAAGAAAAATGGAGGGAAAGGCCCTCGAAAAAGGCCGCGTCAATCTTCCAGTCGGAATAACAAATAAGGCATTCAGCGGCCGGCTAGGGTATAATTACGCGTCATATTCCTAAGTATACATGAGAAATCTGGCAAGACAATATCTTACACGGGGGGGTAGGAAGATGTTTTAATTAGAAGCAATCCTTTTTTTTTTTTTATTCAAATGGATATCACGTGTATGTACACATATATATATAAATACGTGCATCTATACATCTATACACATACGCACACACACACACGTGTGTAAAAGTTCAGCGTGTCGAGATGGTATCTGGGCGCGCTCGGGCCGGCGGGCCGCGATCGCCGCGGCGGGAAAACGTGCGTGCGGCCGCGCGGCGGGCCCATCGGCTAATTAGCCGAGGATTAATCGCCGGGGATCGAGCGCGAGGCTGTCTCGGAGGCGCGCGGCCCCCAATTGAAAAGCCGTGCGATAGCCATCGGGACCCCACCCCCACCCCTTCCGGGGAGACGGGATGAGAGAGCGGGCATCGATCGGGTCCGCGGGCGGCAGCCAAGCGCCGCGGCTGTATATTCGCGCGGGAGCGCGGGGGGCAATCTCGGCCGGGCGATCGGCGCGTGCGCGTTACGCGAGCGTTAACGCCGGCGCCGCGGCGACGCATCCGCGCGCCACCCTATTGCTTTATTGTTTAATGGCGGCGAGGGCGCCCGCGATACAAGCCCGCCATAAAGCACTCGGGGATTTTGAGGCGACTGTGCGAGATGGTGCCGGGCAAGTCCTTTCACTCGAGCTGCGGGTCTATGGGCGTCGCAGTCGAGCCGATGATCCTCCAGTCGTCTTCTGTCTTCGCCTTTATTTTGTAGTCTGCGTTGTTGAGTGTCTTTGCAATTGTCGGTGCAACTTGCGACGTGCTTGCTCGGAAGAATATCTTTAGAAAGTTGTCGCTCTAATCTGCAGCTCAGATGTGCGGAGTGCAATAGGCTTTTTTCGTAATTATTCATTGATTCTTTGAACGTGATTATGTAATATATCATGCGCATAAAGGTTGAGACTCTTTTGAAAAATGTTAATATTTTTTTCAATATTAACTTAATCTTTCTTGGATTCATCCGCTTTCTTTTATTATAATTTAAAAAGTAATAGTAATGTCAGTCAGCAGACCGACTACTTTGTTTTGCCTACTTCACCTAGAACCAAATCCTTCGTTCCTTTTGAATAAATTGTGTTTTTCTTATGATGCAAATTACTCGCAGGTTATATCTTACGGCCTTTGAAATAAAAATACACCCGAGCAAGTACAATGTTGTACGGTAAAATTATATTTGTTTTATACAACCAGTTACCTGTATTAAACACACTATCGAAACATACGATAGCTCTTGTGCAGTTGCATGCTAGGAGATGTAGTACAAGAAAAAATTATTAACAACTTTAATCTTACTCGTACAACACGAAGCGATTTAAAGACGTTTACGTATATAGCGACCTGGTGAATTTGTAGCACTTGGCTCGAACGAGCTAAATTAAGATACGATGAAAGAGGCTACACAGGATGAGCGGTGGGTAGCTCGGCTGAAACGAACGACTACATAAGAGCGGAATTATTCTTAAATTTCATTGGCCGGCTGATTAGCAACTAGTCGGCCCCACCTCCCAACGCAGCGGGCCCTCGCGGGGCAACGAGACGCCGCCGCCGCCGCCGCTCGCCGGGAGATTTTATCGATAATTAAAAAAAATTAATCCAAGCGTCAGTGGCCGTGTAGCTGTAACAGTGTATCGGCCGGCGCACGCGACCGAAACAGACCGGCCGCCGCGAGGAGTTTATCGGCTCGCGGGCTCCCGTCCACGCACGCCACACGCATCCTGGGCCGTGTGTGCACATGCGAGGAGGAGGAGGCTCTTCCCTCCCGGGCCTCCCGCGACCTTCCCGGGGACAATGACGTTTGGCAATTTGCTGGAGCGAGGAGAGAGTGGAGCCGGGGATGAAGAATCGGCCGGGGGGATCTCTCGCGGGGCCCGTAGACGGCCGCGGCGCTGGGCCGGCCCTATCGCCGCCCGGCCATCTAATCTCAGCGGCGGATCTGCCGTGCCCTATCGCGCGCCCCTATCTGCCGGCCCGCCTCCCCCCGCGAGGGCCGCCTTTTTTTTTCCTCCTTATATATACACGCGTACACGTGCGGCCGACTGGCGGGTGCACAGAGACACGCGGCTCCCGCCCCGGCGCTGCTCTCCTCTTTTTCCTCCCTGCGGATCTTTATTTGTGCCCTAGTTTATGCGCGCGCCATTCGATATCCGGGGCGATATAGCCAGTGCTTAGCGAGTAGTGTCGCTCCTCTTTTATTGCCTTCCGCCCGGGCTCCGAAGCCCCGTCTCGCCCGGGGCTGATCCCGCGGGCCGCGCGCCGACCTGCCACTTCCGAGGCTGCTTTCGGCAGCTTGTGCATTATCGCGCGCTAACCTCTCTGTGTGTGTATACGTATATATATATACGTAGAGGAACGCCGAGACGCGATGGCGATCGATGACTAGAGGTCGACGCTGCCTCCGAGGCCGCGGCCGGTGTACGTGGATCGAGTCCAATTGAAACGAAAAGGCCGAGTTAATTCGTCTAGGAAAGCCCGATTGAGACACTAGCATTTATCACTAACGGACAATCATGCGGAGCTGGAGATCCCGCCGGCAGATTGTTACGAAAGATATTATACGAGCTTGGAACAATCAACGGCGCTCGTTCCACGCGACCGCATTATAACTTGCATTCGAACATTTTCAATTGATCGGCTTTTGAGCTTTATACTCGCCACTGCACCCCCATGGAGATATTGAACTAGCCGCTGTATTTATATGCCTTGTTACCCGCGCAATCGACGATATACGTACGTTTGAGCGCGACTTTCGTCCGAGTCTAGGCCGTTGCAAATTGAATGGAAAGAAAAGCGGGCGAGTGTAATCAACGGAAAGATAATGAGATCTAAAAATACCCGCGTTATGACTAATAATAGAACCATTGATATTTCGGCCAGCGGTGCGCGGCCGGTTAACCTCGCGCGCGCGCTACGACTCCCGCGTTCCTTGGAGAAAAGCCCGCGGCCGCCCCGGAGGGCCAACCCCCGGCTCGCAGGCGACGCCGCCCCGGGAATCATTTAAAGCTCGGGTGCGTCGAGGCCGCGCTTGCACACACATAAATTTGATTGGGCGGCGTCGGCGCAGACGCGAGTGGAAAGCCTTGGAGCTCGGCGGCGGCGGCGGCGGCGGCGGCGCCACTGGACGCTGATAAGGGCGCGTTATCGGGCGGGCGGGCGCGCGAGCGCGGCGGCGCGGGGCTTATCGGCGATCGCGCCGCCGGGCGGCGAGCTCTCTTTCGCCCGGGCCCCTATCGCGCTCTCTTTCCCGCGTCGCCCTCCCCCGCCCGGCCGATCCTATCGGCTAACTAGCTCCAGCTACTGATTCTATCTGGGGGGGGTGGAGGGGGCCGCCGCCGCCGCCGCCGCGCCCGTGCCGCGCTCACCCACACGCGCCCCCGCCTTTGTCTTCATTACGCGGCGGGGCTCGCGCGCGCGACCGCCCGCGGCCGACGCCCTTCGCCCAACCTCCCCCCCCCCCGCCACCGCCCGCCGCGCCCATTGTTCGCCGACCGATCGCCAGAGATTGGCGCGCGAGCGCCCGGGATGTATCGATCCTTATCGGGCGCACTTGGCGCTTTATCTAGGTCGCCGAGCCGCGCGGGCCCCGGCGAACGGTAGCGGCTTCCGCGCCCGGACCCCGCGCTCACTAGGCTGCGGGGGCCCACGGGGGGGTGGGGGCCGATGCCTCGAGGTCGTTGCACTTGTTGCCAAAGGACGCCCTCTGCGCGGAGGAGCCCGCGCCTCGCAAGACGCCGCCTACACACGCACACCGATGCCGTTGGTTTTGAGAAGGTGTACGCGCAGGAGGGGACGATCATCCTTGGGTTTCGCGTGCGCCCGCCGCGGCTTTCTTCATTTACAATTTATATAATTTATTTAGTTAAAAAGCGAGCGTCCGCGTGCGTGCAGCTGCCGGCCGGGGCGTGTTTACCGCTTTTTTTTTTTTCGGCCCGCGATAACTCTGAAATGGATTACGATATCGCCCTGGAAATCTGCAGGGAGGCTTTCCCATCAAAAGAATTGATCTGATTAGATGGCACGCGAGATTAACCGGATATTTATTACTTTCGCTCCGGCTAAAAATATAAAAGCCGGCATTTTACATTGTTATGCAACCCTTTGACGCGCGGCCCCTACCTATACGCGTACGTGCATTCTCCTCCGTTTATTTTTTTTTATTTTCCCTTTTTCAATTATGTAACCAACTAATTGTTCCTCATATTCGGCCTGGTTAATTACCGGAGAATTTCATTACGCACCGCTCGAGGATAAAGGCGATTTCACCCGTGTGGCGCGCGCCTCGCCCGGCTTCAAATGTCCGATCCAAGTGACGCGCATCGAGCGGAGGAATGCGCGCGATGCGTAATCTCCGATCGGGAGGCCGCGCCGCCACTTGGCACTCGAGGAGGGAATAAACGCGGCCCCGCGCGCGTACCAATATACGCGCTTATCGGCGGCCGCTGGTAGGCCAGCGATTCCGATCGAATTAATTAACACATTAGTTTCGGCGGCCAATTAACGGGAGGCCGGCGGTAGCGCGGCCCCCGGCCCGCCCCTACCTCACGCCCGCGCGGCCGCTCCCCTACACATATATCGGAAAGTTGCAATCGCGCAAATGCAAGAGTGCCGAGACGAGAGCGCCGCGCGGGCAAAGGAAAGCCGCCGAGGCGAGCCGGACACCTGCGTGTGTATATAGGTGGGGCCTCCCGTGCACGGGAGTAGCGCCGATGAATCTGCGGCGGGCCCCGGCGGCCCGTGTGTGTATGTGCACGTACGCAGAGAAGGACTCGCGGGCGGCGCTCGGGCCGCGATCTAATTTAAAGCGGGCCCCTTATGGCTGCCCGCCGAGACGACGAGGGGGGGGGAGGCCGCGTGAGTGCGCGGCCGCCGCCGCCGGGAATTAACATATCTGGCCGATAGCCGCGACGCGCCTGCCCGGCTCTCTTTTACTCTGTCAAGTAAATACTCAGTGGTCCCTATCTGCGGGCCGGCGCCGCTGCGCATATATAGCTATATCTCCGCGGGCGGCGTCCCTCTGCTTCTTTTTTTTTTTTGTCCTACTCCACCGCGCGCGCCTGCATCCCGGCCATTTGCCTGAGTTATTGAGCGCCCCTAATCTGCCGGCTAATTGATAAATTGCGCGCACTCGGCTCGCCCCTCTCCCGCCGCCGGCCCGATTAACCCGGCTAAACATTTATATTTGCGATGACGCGCCGAGGCCCCGAGGCGCCGGCCGGCGCTGCTCCCCCGCCAAGGCCGAGGCGCGCTTAATCGCCCGATTAATTTGTACCGGATTAATTGCGCGCGTTTCCCCCCGGGGGCGGACGAGCCGCCGGACAAAGGGCGCGACCTCGGCCGAGGCCCCGCGTCGGCGGCTACCTCGCTTCCGAGGTGCGCGCGGCTTGGGCCGTTTCCTCCCTGGGAAGGACCGGGAGGAAACTGCAGTTAAAAGCGCTAAGAGCCTCGCGGCGCCGCGGCCAAATCCGGCTTTAGGGTGCCCTAAAAGAAAAGCCGCGACTCCCCACGGATCTCGCCACGGGTTGACCTCGCGCACGCGCCCCCCTTTATACTTTGTCCGCCGCCGCCTCGGCAGTTGATGTTTCCGAATGCAGTCTTACCTTTTACCTCGGAGTGTTTCGCGCTCTTAAGCGCGACAGCCGCCAAACTTTTACTCGTCTTTCATTTTCCCTGATTGTCCAAGCGTATTGTCCTCTGCTCTTAAGGTGATGCTAATTGAATTCTTGGTAAGGGTCGATATTTCTCTGAGATAAGGACAACTGATTCTTCAAAGATAATGTTGTTTCGAAACTTTTACCATTACTAAAAGTCCATAATATTATCCTTTTGATTTCTAATTTCATTTTAGACACTTATATGAAGCATGATTCTTCCTGATCATAGCTATTAGTTTGTTATTCTTCAGTCATATTTGTTTCTATTTACTAAAGTAATTGTACTAGTTAATCAAATAATGAAAATTCGATAAATTTCTTTAGGAATATCAAAATGTTCGACCATTATTCATTTTTAACTCAATTTTGAACTATTTCATAAGACTACATAGCAATAAAATTTGGATACTTAGGTTTGACGTGAATCAATAATAAGAAATTCAATAGACCGAATTTTCATGTATGATATAATAGTGTATGACCACACACATTTTTAAGACATAACAAAAATTAATAGGATTGGTTTGACGCATAGACCGTATAGCCTGGACTTTACCTTATGCAATTATCATCAGCATTAGATTCTGCAGAATTCTCTGATGTGTAAATTTGGATTCAAAAGAGGCTTGTGAAAATCACTGGATGCAATCCTTTACCTAGAAATTGCACAAGATCAGCTGCTGTAATGGAAGTAGCATATCAATTATTTATATGATTTTATTTGTTGCTTATTGCTAAGTCTTCAAAAATATTCTAGCGTGTCTTATAATTCATTGTTACATTATTGTTTTACTTATTAAGCCTTGACATAACGTCTTATCCTGGATTTTCCCGGAAATACCACACAAGTTTTGGTAAAGCGACACGACCACGGAGTTTGTTGAAAAAATTAATGGAGAAATTAATATGTCGAGTGATAAATTATAATTGCAATCTTTCTAGTGTGTAATTAATTTGATGTGTTTATTATTTTTATTTCCGAATAGAGTGAAAGGGACCATTTTACAATCGCTATTATGATTTATTTCGACATCATTTTCTTTGTCAATTAGGTCGGTTTCTTTGTTCTACAATGATAATCTTGGGAAACGTAATAATAATTCTTTACATAATTCAATAAACATTTGATTATCTCACTTAAGTGCTTGAATTAGCACAATCAGCATTAAAACACGATCCATTAAAAATAGGCTTAAAAAGTGATAGGAAGGCAGCAAGCCGTTACAAGCGACTGGGGAAACATTGCTCAAGCCAGGCTTATGCGTAGAGGCAATTATAACGAGTAGGAAAGCTTTTGGTCATACGAGGCGGAACTATTCAGCCTGGGGCTTACGCACCGAGCCATTCATCGCATGAACGTTTGAGTTTATTACGCGTGTTCAAGAGTGCGCACGTATTGCGCGTACGCCGGCATCATTACGAGGGAATTGCGCTGTGCCGCGGCGCTATCTCGCCCCGCGGCGATAGCATCTCCCGACGCTTTAGCCGATGATGCGGAGCGCAGCGGCGGCGGCGGGGCGACGGGCCGGCTGCGAGGCTCTTTTCTGACCGTGATCCACTTCCGAGAGATTCGGACGCCCGTCACTCGGCGCTGCAGCCGCCGCCGCCGCGGCTCACCAATCCCCCCAAATCCCCCGATCACTGCCCTCGTTGGCTTATCTCGCGGATCCGAATCGTCCGATCGGCTCTCCGCGGATCGGAGGTCGCTTTGCAGTCGGAGTCTCGTTCCTGCGATTGCTCAATTGCGCTGCAGATCGCGGCCCCTTGGATTTTTCGACGACTGCTTGCCGGAGCGAGTAGAGCAGGTGGTTGGGCAATCTACACATAAACGCATCTGGATGGGGAAAGATTCGTTGGAGGAGCTATGCTAGGACAAAAGGGTCCACAACGATCAACGTCCGCGCCTCGACAATGACGTCTTTGTGAACTGTCGTTTTCGAGATTACTTTTAATAAGACGAAACAAATCCCTTCGATTCCAGTTTGAAAAAGTGAAGAAGAAAATTTTGTCATTTTCCTGGAAGAACGGACAGCTTTCTCGAAATCAATTTATGTTTGAAAATAGAAAAATTCGTTGGAGCTTGTTTTGCCGGAGGCTCAATTGTTGAAAGCATTACGGTGGTTTTTTTGGAAATTCTAGGTCGTTGGAAAGGGAAAAAAAAACGCTATCGAGTCGTGAGGGCTTGAGGCTAGAGCGCGGCCTTTTATGTTATCATTTTCTAATAGAGAGGAGCAAGCGAATTTTTAATAACAACTGCTATCCCTATTATACACAAGACTATAAAGATCTACACTTTTACGATTATGTATTACATTTTTATCGAAAGATAGGTAGGAGAAATATGATCATTAATACCGGAATAGCCTATTAAATGTGCCCTTATCTGCGTAAGCAGAGCGCGGTGATTTGGTTCTCTATCTCCGTCTCCCTCTGGCTGGCGCAACCCCGGTGGCCTGCACCTGGGCCTCTCCCCCGACTCGCTCCCGCTCCCTCGGCCCCACGAGCGGAACGCGCAGGGCCGATCTCGCGAGATTTTCCAAAAATATACGGCCGGCAAAAAGTGGAGACTTACGGAAACGCTACAGGGGACAAAAAGGGGGAGGAAGCCGTGGTAGCGCGCGGGCCCGCGGGGGTGGGGGGGGGGGCAGATACAGAGCCGGGGGTGGGAGGGCGGCCGGAGCGAGAGAGCGCGAGGAAGATAGAATCCAGAGACACGGGAGACGAGAGAAATGCAGTTCTCTGGAGGTGCGCTATCTCAGTCAGATAGGGGCGGGAAAAACACTCATTTTTATACCGTCAAAATGTGTTATCTCGCTCGCGCGGCTCGCTTCCTCGCGCCTTCCTCTTTTTCCCGGGCGGGGCGCCCCTCCCCCCGGCGGCGTGTGCGCGCCCCTTCCGCCGCCGGGGCCTCAAGCCCGCCGACTCCTCAACGCACACACACACTCTCCCCCCCGGGGGGCAGAATTAACTCGCCAGCAGACACACATACACACACACACACGTATGTATAAATACACATCCCACCGCGAGAGCCGGTGGCGAGGGCCGCGTGTGCCCGGCCGCCCTTCCCGCACTCTCCTCCCTATATCGCCCTCGCAGCGGGCGCGCCCCGACATTTATATTGTCTGCCGCTCGTCTGCCGGGGCGCCTCGGAAAAAACTTGGACCGCGGCTCTCCTTGCGCGACCATTTGTCCCCCGCGCGCCCGCTATTTTTTCGGGCCCGCCGCCTTTTGTTTTTGCCCGGGCGAGAGTCGCTCCCGGGGCGGTCGCCTTGTGCGCCGGTGGCCGCCCCCCCGGAACGGCTTGTTTATTTTAACGGCGTCCGACTCGGTGTCCGATGGGTGATTGGCGGAATTTATGGGCCGATCCCGCCTGCCAATACGCTCAATTGGACCTTTCGGTTAACTGCTTTATTGACGTGTGCGCCCTTGCCTCGAAATATTATCGAAAATAAATTCGAGGGCCGATTGGAAAAATGAAACTGGACCGTTGCCTACAAAGAGGATAAAAGAGCTTACACTGGTCGTCCTGTAAGTCGATTACTGTCGCTTACTGTAAAAATTCTTAATCAACAGGCTTTAAAGGTAAAGAAAAACTTTTAGTCGGCGCACGTAGTCAGGTGGCTTCTATTTCATCAGATTACAGAAACACGATTCATAAAATATATCGACAGTTAGACGAAGCATTAAGGATAGACTGGTCTTTTGGTAACGACGTTATATTTTATCTTTAAAGAGACTTGGTTTCCTACGCGCCATTTGTCAGTCAGGTCGGTCTCCTAGAATAATCTTCAACAACTCCAAAGCTATTCTTTATTATTCGATATTATTTCGCGATCGAAAAAAGGATATAGGCGGAAGCCAGTCCCGGGTTGAGTAAAAATATTTTCTAAAAGGTTCCTCCTATTTTCAGCGTGCCGAGGTCCATTGGCCTTATATCAGGGCACGTTGGTGCCATGGTCTTTTTATCAACTAATTAATACATCCAGCCGAGGGGAGATTTGTCAGACTTTGAGCTCGGAATTAAGCTCGGTAATTGCAGGCTCGCCCTACGCATAGGCAGATTGCGGGAGTCGAGCGTAGCGAGGAGCAGCGGCACCGGGAAAAGGGGATGAAAAATAGTAAAAGGCAAAGATTAAAGCGGGCCGTTGGGAGGGGAGAGAAAGAACGTGATGGAGTCGCAGTAATACCTTTTCTTGAATTAATCGCTGGTAATGCGAGGAAAAAAGAAAAGGGAAAGGGAATAAAAGGAGCGAGAGAGAGAGAGCGAGAGAGAGAGGAGGGAGGGAGAGGGAGAGTAAGACCGGGAGGCGAAGGTGGGCGCGGGGCACGAGCGGGGCTAAAGGAGCAAAACGATCCCTCTCGGTACTCGGGGGCTCCGTTCAATTTGTCATCCTTACGAGGGACTTGGAAAGTATTTAAAAAGTTTATCCAAAGAGCCCCGCGGCTAACATACCGTGGCGCTAATTCGTCCTTGTCCTTCCCGGCGCTCCTCGGCGCCCTCCCCCGCCGGCTGTCCCCGGCCGCTCCTCCCGGCCTGACGCCGACGTCATCTATTTAGCCGCTCGCTACGCCGGCCAACTTGGAATATGCCCTGCCGGGCTATCGGTCATTTAATGCCTCTCATTTAGATATCACTAAGTGTCACCAACTACTATCCTTCTTTTTTTTTTTCTTTACCCCCCCCCCCCGTTTTTTTTGTTCCAACCTCCGGCTCCGCGATCCTTTTTTTTTTTTTATTCTTAATTTATGCATTGCCGGGAGATGGATGGCGAGGCTGAGTCGAGTTGACTTGAGGTCGCGCGGGGCCTCGCGCGCCCCGGCCCCACTCCTCGCGCATGTGTGCCGAGAGCGCGCGCGCTTGCCGGAATTAACATAAGCCGTGGAATTCCACTGTTCGATTAATTATATGTCCCTTGGCTTATTCGCTTATCGGCTAAGTGGGTGTACGGTCTCAATCACACTCGAGCGCGGCTTTTAAATTTTCGCAATCGCCCCCGAGCCTTGCCTTCGGCTTGTTCCAGTCTTACTCTTTACGCGCGCGATATAACTCCGCTCGGCCGTCAGCCGACACGTCTCGGAGCGCTCGAGCGGCCGGCGCAACCGTCCGCGCCGACACGTTAAACCTAACAATTATATACGGGCGCCATCCGGCGACGGCTCCCCGCATCCGATCCCCTAGATAAACACATGCATATACTTTCGCCGGGAATCCGAGGAGGAGCGCGGTACACGTTTGTTTCGCGCGATCCACGCCGCGGATCGAGCGGAGGCCAAACAAGGTATACATAGTCGCGGCGGCCGACCTATACAAGGCCCCGGAGCGCGCCGCGGCCAATTGAATGGTACATATAGGTGCGAGCCGGCAGGCACTCCGTGGAGGGACTCGCGGCCCGTCCTCGGCGCTTTCTCCCGCGCACGTACACACACACACACGGAGGGGCGCACACCCACCTCGGGGCCTCGGTCTCGATGCATCGGGAGCGGAGCCGGGATCGGCGATCGGCACCTAACTGTGAATCATAATGCAACAACACGAGGAGCTTCTTGGCGCGCGCGCGCGCGGCCCGTTTTTTTTTTTTCCTCGTCCGGTAACGAGGAGGCCCGGATCATCTCGCGCGGATCTCCCGCGGCCCGGCCGCCGCGGCCGGATATCGAGATAAATCGATCGTGGCCCACCGAGGGCCGAGATCACGAGCCGGAGATGTAGGGAGAGCGGACTGGCGAGCCGGGGAGAAATCCGAATCCGGACCGCGCGCCCGCTCTGCCCAATCCTCTCTGCCCTGGCTGCCTGCCTGCCCCCCCTCTCCTCTCTGCCCACTCGCCTCATCTTTAACTGATTTCCATCTTCATTTCAGGCTGTAGCCGCCTATTTTTAATGGGCGCACTGCACCGATCTACGCGGCCAAAAGTCGGGCCTTCCATTTCGATACTCATCGCGCTTTACCGTTCCCCGGGCCCCAGTTCCTCCATCTCCTTCTCTC
Organism: Sycophaga agraensis; assembly: GCA_018906755.1. Classification (NCBI taxonomy): domain Eukaryota; kingdom Metazoa; phylum Arthropoda; class Insecta; order Hymenoptera; family Pteromalidae; genus Sycophaga; species Sycophaga agraensis. Next base: position 1,173,381 of record JACCIE010000015.1, on the reverse strand, counting down.
ATTGACTGATCTCCTTTTTTTTTTCATTCCGCTTTATTCTACTGCTCGTGAGTGGGCAGCCTGGCTGATTTGGCTGCCCCTTGCCCGCTCGGTGGACCAGCCTAATGAATTTGGCGCATTCGAGCTAGCGTCCGTTTCGACCGAACCTATTTGCACGAGTGTACACAAGTTTCGGAAATAATCCAGGATGTATATTTATTTACAGCATGGCCATCTAATCGTCTTTACTATCTTATCCGGCTTGAATTGTTCATAGCTAGATATTACTTACATTCTCGGAGTACATATATAATATAACGGCTAACCGCAATTTTTGCCCGAGGTAATAATTATCAATCGATTAGATAACTTTCATATAGGATGTCCATCCGTTATGTTAACCAATTAAATAGAATTCAACGATAAAAGCCTTGTGTGTATAATAAGCTTTTGAAAAACGAAATCAGTCTGTTATCTTTAATGCGTATCGTTAATCAACAGGAAGTACTAACTGTGTATCCAAAGAAGTGTGCGATTTCCTCTTAAAGACGGGCCGTGTTAGCGTCAGCCGAGCACGCCAAAAACCTAATGCGTAGCTCCAGACCTTATTTAAGTATATGTATCGTTTGCGCTGTAACATATAAGGTTATTATTAAGACTCTTATAGTCACGTTGTTTTTATACAGTCAATATAATCAGTATATCTTAGAAATATTCATTCCCAATGAATTCGTACTCGCACGTGATTAAAAAACGTCTAAACCCTATAATCTAATTTCGATCTAATGTATGCACGAAACAAGAACGCAGAAAAAAATCCGATATTAGCCGTTAGTAATAAAACGACACCAAGACAATGGATGAAGGTCCTTCTAACGATCTCCTAATTTTCTTTTGTTCCAGGTGAGTACTGGCGAGGCGCGTGGAAGTGGGCAATCGGGAGGAGTCGTCACAGGCTGCGGCGCGAGGAATCGGCGCTGCGCCGATCGGATCGGCGCGCGCGGCCGCCGGCGAATCCTTTTACGGGCTGCGGAGCGCGCGCGAGGCGACCTCCCGAAATGGCGATCGGCTCCCCCGCGGGCTCCACCTCCAATCGTAAATCTGCGCCCCGCGGCATAATGGCACGCGTCGCGGGGGCATTACAAAGCGCGGCGGCTTACCGGGAAATCCGGCGGGCGCTCACCTGCCGGTGGGCCTTTGCGCGGTAACAAGGCCGGCGGCCCGGTTCCGCGTACGCCGCGGTTATGAATTGCAGAGCAGCGCCCGGAGATTTCGAGGGCCGATGAGGGCCCCTGCCTTCGCGCGGGCTGCGCACTTACACGCTCGCAGGAACGCGGGCAGTGTCGCTGGATGCGTACACGTACATCGGTTGGGGGTTCGATCGGCGGGCCATTGCCGCGCAATCAAGAACCTACAGCCTCGAGTCCGCGGGGGAAAAAATGGTCGCGTGGCCCGCGGAGGCTGCGCGATAAAGCCGGAGCAATCAAGGAGCGAGGCGGCCGCGCACAAAGCGCCCGCGGGGGGAAGATCCGCTTCGTGCGCGGAGGCCGTTTACGCGCGGTTAGCCGGGCGCTAAGTGCGCGCTCCTACGGGCTGTTTACACGGACGGCGGGACGAGTCGCGTGCCGGATCCGGCGCCGCGCGCCCCATTGTACGCGCCGGGCGTGCGTGCGGCGGCCCCAGCATCTCGCGGGCCGATCGCCCCGGGGGAAGCGGCCACGCAACCGTCCCCCGGCCTTCGCGGAATGCCGAGCGAGGCCGCCCGACTCCCGGGGGACCGCGAGATAATATTCGCACTCGGGCGAGACGCGCATAATCGCGTAACCTTCCGCCGCCGAGGGATTTTTCTCCGCCGTGGAACCGTTGGAAGCTGCGCGACTGTGTGTGTGTGTATATATGCGCGTCGGGGAGGGCGCGAGCGGATAATGAAGGGGCGCCGGGCAGGCCGGGGCCGAGGCACTGGATCGCTGGGAGGGATCGGCTCGGTGCAGTTGGGCCGCGGGCGCGTATGAAGTCATTAAAGGCCGGGCAAATTGAATTCCAGGCCGGCTAATCGATCGATTAAAGTATGAATTGCGAGGAGCGGCTCGCGGGCCGGGCCGCCGGCGGAGGAAATAAAGGCAATAAACCCGGGGATGAAGAGCTGCTTGGCCCCGCCCGCGCGATTTAACTCCTTGGGCGCGCGGAGACCATTATTTCGCTATCTCCCTCCCGAGGCTCTCGTCCCTCGGGGCTGCAGCGGGGCCCGCGGCCGATATGTCATTCTTTTCACCGGCGTCACGAGCCAGGCACTCGGCGCCGCGGCCCCCGACTCCGCGGCCAGATATATATGCCCCGCGATCTCCCCGGGAGGGGGATGGGGGCCAATCAATCGGGGCTGCTCCCTCCCCCCAGCGCGCCCCCAGCGGCCGCGCGTGCACATACATATACGGGGCGACAAGGAGCGCGCCGCGAGTCGGCGAGGGGGCCGATTACGCCCGGAGATTCCTCGAGAGGCGTTTTCGCAAGCCCAGCGAAAGCGCCCGAGGAGCACTACTCGCGCGGCCCCGGCAGATATTAGCGAGTGGCCGCCGAGGACGAGCCGACGTGCCTCGGGCGCGCGCCCGGCGATCGCGCTGGAAATACGCCCCGAGGCCAATCGACGCGCTGGTCCCTTGTCCGAGCGCCGGCGGGGAGGGGGGCCCTTTGGAGGCAAAAAAACGCGTCGATATATTGCCCCCGGCGCGGGAAAAGCTTTCAGCGGGGCGGGGCGCCCCGGTCCGGCGGGAGTGGCGGGCGCGCGAGTCGATTCGTGAATTGGATCTTCCAGGGAAACAATGTCCTCGGGCACTCGGGCGGCCGGTGAATGGGCCGCGATGTCGGGGGCGCGCTAATCTCGCGGCCTTACATGCGGGCACGTACCGGCGCCGGGGCTCGGATGAAAAGCGCCCCGGCAAGTGGATGTATCGGTAATAATCGCGCATGGGCGCCGCGCGCCGGCCAAAAGGGGGAGTCGCCCCGTCGCGGCTCAATGGCGCCGAGTCATTTTCTCGGGGGGCGCCCGGCCCGATAGGACACGTCGCCGGCGCCCCAAGTGCCGCCCGCGATTCGTTAACGGCCCGCGCCGGCTTTGTCTGCCGCGGCGCGGGCCCGCGGCCCACAATGCCGATTTGTTGCCCGGCGCTTGCGGGTTTCGCGCGCCGCGCGCGCCACCTGCCGCCGCCCCGAGGCCCCTCTCCTTCTTATCGCCCTGTGGACTCACGGGGGGAGGCTCGTTGTCGCTCGGCTTTTTACGGGCCGGCGGTGCGCCTGGCAATGTATGGGGCCGCCTAGGTGCCAGATGAATCGGCCTGTCAATAGCCAGGCCGAGCTGCTGAATTGATAGAGGCGCCTCCTGGGGCGTCGCTCGCGGCCCGCCCGGGCCCCGGAAGCCCGTCATTGTGATTCCGCGAAAGCCGCAGGAGGGACGTCAGGCCCTCCTCAAGTGGAGGAAGGGCTCGTTTTTTAGCAGGGCTGCAGGCGCCCTATCGCTTTCCGATCGCCGCCCGGCCCCGGATCATTCGTACAACTTTCCTCGCGGGCGGGCCGCGCGGCTCTAATTTCCGAGGGGGCGCGTGACTGGAATCGCGAGGGCCTCCGTCGAGGGCTTCTTCGGCAACCCCCGGGCTCTTGCGCCCCGTCGCCCGATTTACATCGATGTGCTTTTGTGCGAGCGCCCGGTATACAGTTTCATGGTTTCAGGGCGGCCAATAAACCTCGGGCCAATCGGCGCCGTCGGCGTCTCCGGCTCCGCTCGCTTTCCTCGGCCTCATGATTTATGCCCCGAGAGCGCCGCTCGAAATTCGCGCGTCGCCCGCCGCCTCCCCCGCACTCCTCTCAATACGAGTTTTCACGCCTTCGTGATCCCTGATCCCTTCTTGTTTTCTCCCGATAGCGACTCCAAATCGTTCCGCTTTCTCTGCCCGTACCTTTTATCTCTATTTTTCGAATCGTTCCTCCGCGTTCACACAGTCATGAGAAACTGCATTGCCATCGCGATCCTATTTTTGACTCCATTCAATATTTCTTCAAAGTTATTACTACCAACACCTATATAAAGCAAGTTTTTCGATCTACAATTCTTGAATAATATAACATCTTGCTAAATAAATTATTATTCTATTCGGCAAACATTAATTGTGAGCTTGTAAAGAGATTTCGTTGTGTTATCAAGGAGCCTTAAATGATAGGTTAAATATGTATTAGTACTTCTCGAGTATTTGTCTGGTAATCTTAATATTTATTTGTTTAATTTAAATGCCTAAGTAAAGAACTTCTTGAATAAGATAAAACCTTTCGGGTCTTTAATTTAGATCCGACAATGCCTCCATTTTTTAAACACGCTTTAATTTTTATCTTCTTAAAAAAGTTGATAGAATACTGTAAATGTGCAAAGTATAGAAATATAATCCATAAAATTCATTTACTTAATAAACAATAAAAGTTATCAAAAAATTGCATAATAAGCTTTAAAATGTCAAGTTCACATTGTACATTTACAGTTTTCTTTTAAATTTAATAAGGCGATACTACTGTATAATACAATTTATACATTAAACTCGCCGCCTTTTCAAAAGTCATTGTAAATAACTTAGCTTTCCACCACAATTATGTCAAATGTAAAACAGTGGTGGTTTAAAAATGTTTGAAAGTAGCTCATTTTCACTAGCACAGTAAGAAAGTAGTTAAAAATCGTTTAAAACTATTGTAATATTTGCTAAGACCGGAAATGAGCATACGTTGAGCCAGACGTTAAGTGAGTCAAAAAATGAATCGAACGGTCACGTTACACTGTACATATATAATAAGTACGTGTAGCAGTTTTACTAAATTGAATGCAGCAAAGAGTGAACAAAACTTTTATCCAAATATACATAAAGCACGCGAGGGAGATGTACGAATTAAATATCCTATAAACTTGATCAGCTTTGTCAGTTCCACGTTTAAGAAAATATCCCGCTGGGCCCCCCTGTGGTATTGCGGCTCCAGGTTTCCCAGTTGGCGCGATTGCTCGTAAAAAGCAGACCCAACCGAGGCGCGGCAGTGGCCCTCCCTCGGAGATTCGGCAGGAAAATCGGAGGAGCGGGGCCGGGTGCCGCGCGGGCAAGTCGGGCGCCCGGGGGCGAGTGCAGCGGAAGGGAGAGCGGGCGCGGCGCCGGCGACGCGAGTTTGACAGATCTTCATAAAGGCATACACAACTGCGGGGCGGCGATAAGGGGAATCTGGGCCGGGCATCTCCCGGGGCGGCCTCTCGCAGCCGGGGCGCCCGCCGCGGCCCACACCCCTTTTTCAGGCGGCGCGCCGGCCGAGGCGCTCGCTCACCGCCGCTATCATTTTTCCACACGAGCGGCTGGCGACGTAGGTGGTGCGCGCGCGCGCCCGCGCTATCGGCCCCGGCCGCCGCCTCGCGCGCTCCCCCGCGTCAAGATACCGAATTATACGGACGACGGGGAGGCCGCCCGCGATTTCCGGGGAGATGACGGGGGACGCCCGCGTCGCCCAGGCCTATCTCCGCCCAGCATCGATCTCGCTCCACTTCTCGCGCCCGCGCCGCCCCTGATCCACCCGCTTATATTTATTCCCCGGGCGCCCGCGCGCCATGTTTGTTTTAGGCCCTGGCAGGCCATAAGTTTCCAAATTTCCGGGCATTTCTTCGGCCGCTGATTTACGATTTTGCCGCGCATCAGTGCGGCTCCTCGTGCGGGGGACGACGGTCCGGTCCAAATTGCTTTTTAGTTTACACGATCGACCACCGGCCGGAGGACCTTCGATCCTTACTCTTTGTCAGGACGCACCCGCGGGGAAACAATCTTTTTTTTCCACGGATTAAACTCGCTTTGTGGCACGGAGCCAGGCCACTTGAAGAGCCACGAGCGACCGAATATTTTTGTAAAAGAATCCTAGTTTGACGCTTGCGTTGGCCGGGGCCCACAAGCCTCGGGATTCCCGCGCTCAATGTGGCACATGAATTTTTAACGTGATCAGGTGGGCCAAAGCGCGAGCGCCTATCGATCAACATCTACACTACCTACAGATGATTTATAGATTTACTTTTAAAATATGCGCGTGTTTGGACTCTGGGATTAAATTCGTGCTATCTGATGTACTGCACGAGATACGCTATCGCCCTCAGAAATCTTTCGACCAACTTGCCCTCTCTCTCTCTCTCTTTCTCGCTTGCCTGCACGAACATATTCTGGAATATCGAGTTCACTATTGAAAAACGGGAATAGGGAAGTACGTGCCTAGAAAAAAGCACACAATGCGTCTCGTTGTTGTTCGCAATATCTATCTTGAGAATCGCTGGGCTGGAGAGGCGCGCGCGCGCGCGCCGATTAGATAAGGCCCCGGGAGTATCGGCCGCGTGCTCGCGTATAATACGCATTTTTCGCGGATCGATGAAAGGCCGCGGATAAGGCCGCCGGTTCATATAGTTCCGCGAGAGCGAGATGGAGAGCCGAGGGCCGCGCCCTGATAAGCCGATGCATCTCCCGGTGGGCCGAGCCGATAAGCCCGGAGTTTCGCGCCGGCTCCCGATTCCTCGATAAATCAATAACGCACCGGCGCTCGCACACGGGAGCCTGCTTTCCACCGGGGTAAGCTTCCGAGGGGATCAAAATTCTAATTGTGCCGGCTTATCGCTGAGATCGGTAATATCGGCCTATACGCGCAATCGACTTTTCGGCCCTGCATGCTCGCTTCCTATGCCTCTCTCGGGCCCGTCTCCTAAGCCCACGGAGATCGAGTATCAAAAACTGTCCACGCGGGGATAATTGCGGGGACTTTGTTCCCGGTGACGCGGGGAGTCGCGGTGCGCCCCGGCTCTCGGGGAAGACGAGCCGTGGCGCGCAGTGGCGCTTGTGACCCGATTACGGGCGATACACGCGGCGAATGCTCCTCCAAGAGAGTTTGTGCATTATCGCTTTCGAATTCATTGGGTTCGCTGAGGCGCGCGGGAGCGAGCGAGCCGGTGGCTGGCCCGCCGGCGCTGCCTGCCGCCGGGCGCAAGAACCGCAGGAGAGAGAAAGAGCAAGTTTGAGCCATTAGGCCCTTATCAGGATGTTCGAATGAAAATTCGCGGCGTGTGCAGTTATCGCGCCTTCTCCGCACTGTAACTCAATTTCTCTTCCTGTCGCTCCTCACCCTCCCCCGGCTTCTATCTCGCTTTCTCCTCGTCCCTTCCTCCGGCCCGCCCTCCCCCTCTTTTTCCCTTTCCTTCGAATTTGCATCGCGGAATATTATTTATCGGCCCTGCGCGGCCCCGACGTTTCTATTAAAACAACACCGCCGCCGAACAAATCGCGATTTCTTAAGCCTCCCCCCTCGAGGCCGCGCCTCCTGTTTCCTCTATAATGCCGCGATAGCGGGCGCGCGGATAATTTTCAGCCGGGCGATATTTTAGTGATTATTCCGACGCCTCGGCGGAGCCGGCCAGTTGTTCGCAATCGCGTAAATGCTGGAATTCTACTGGCGCCTTTTATTGAGTTGTCAGGGATATCCTTTCGACTACGCGCGTGCGATACCGCCGTGGATAATAAAAGGACTCGTACAAATTGATACTCGCTGCGTTATTTATGCACCTGGCACCTTGCAACCTCGCAACCGCGAGTATGTAAACCTTTAACTTTATAGGTATAATTGATTGCGGCAACCTACTGTTAGCTGGCAGACAATCAATATTAGCATAAGAATTGTTTCTAATGGCTAAAAAATTGCCTCTGCACATATCCCTTTCGTTTGCGCATTGTCGGGTATGTGCAAGGCGATTGAGCCAAGTAATCGATCCCAAAGCTTGAATTTCTCGTGTAATCGATATAATTATTTTTCATCAATTAGGGCTTTACGATGCTATTCCACGACAAAAGCTCGTATATTTTCGATAAAATATAATCAAATATAGAACTTTGTACTTTGAATTTTTTAAGCGAACGATCATGAATTTAGATTACAAACAGTTGAGTCGGTGCATGCAATTTGCATTAAGCAATGAGAAATAACCGCGTATGAAAGAGCGCCAAGGAGAAGCCCTCGTTCTTTACATGTAGAATGTAATCTTAATCAAATATTTTTAATAAAATGTTTTGGTGCAATATACGGTAACGAGTTACCGCGCACACACTTTTATTATGATAAATAAGCTCTTATCCATATGCAACACAATGAATCTAAAAAATTTAACGTCGGAGGTTGTAGTACCCGAGGCAGTAATAACTGGAGGAAATAATTGAATGTAAGACAGCCCTGAATAAGGTTTGAAAAGTGTAGATTGACGGATACGAGTTGGAAAACTCGAAAAGTGGCCAGCTTACACAAGATGGATATTGAGTGACAGCTGGGTACCGCGGCATCGGATTCCTTTAAACTTCCTTCCGTCGGGGAGACATGGTGAAAAGCCGTCGGGGCTGCCTTTGTCCGTCGGCAGTCGCACCGAAAAGCCCGCTAATATTCTCAATCCGAGTGGCGCGCGAGTCTCGATTCGTGGCTGGAAAGGGAGATAAGTGGGGGCGGGGAGGGGGCCGAGGCGGGGGCGGAAGCGTCAGGGGCATAATAGCTACTTAACGCTCGGTCCCATCTGCAGGTCGCAGCGCGCGTCAAAGCCGGCGAACGGGCGCAGATGCGGGCGGGGAAGTTTTTTTTCCCCCGCGCGCGCCGCGCGCGATACCATCTGCGCGCGACGCCTCCGAGGGATGCTGGGCGCACCTACCGAAAAATCGGCAGAGCCGCCCTCGCGCCCGCCGAAAAAATAACGCTCTAGCCGATTGGCTATATCTCGGAGGACGTCGGGGGCGCCCTGAAATATGAGAGATAGGAGGCCGGCCGCTCGGCCGCCGCGGCCCGTCCCATCGCCCCGATGGTGCATTAGCGCTAATCTCCGCTCTTTAGTCCTCTCGTTATCTCGGCCGCCGGCCGCAGCCTCCCCCGCCGGCCTCTTTTTTTCAGGCTCTCTCCCCGCTCGAGTCGGCCTCCTCCTCCGATCCGCGCGAGCTAATGGATCAAAAAAAGTGCCGGGCGAGCGCCCCGTCGCCGGTGTCAATTAGTCGACGGCCGGGCGACGAGGGGGCGACGAGGCCCGCGCTACTCGGCTACGCACCTCGGATAATTAGTCGATCACGGGCGATCCTCGCGGAGGCTGCGGGGACGGCGATGGCTATCGAGGGGGGCGCGCAGCTGGAGACGGGAAGCCTCGTCGGCGCCGACACCCCCCACCCAACACCCCCTACCATATATATCCGAACGTAATACCTGTATATGGGTGAGTAATGAGTCCGGGCGCGCGGGTCCAGCGACCTTCCGGCTTTCCCAGCGGAGGGCCGATCGCGCCCGCGCCGGGTATTTCGAAAGGCCCGCGGGGCGAGCGAGGAGCTTTGCTCCGGCCGTGGCATGACCGACCGGGCCCTTATCTGCCCATCTAATCGGCGCGATCCGTTATTTGGGGGCCGAGTGTAGGCCTCTCTGTTTGGGAAGGCCCCACTTTGAGTTTTGACATTCGGAATCTCATTAGCGATCGTGAAAACCGGGCCCCCGGGCCTCTGCGCCCGCCAGATTAAGAGCATTAAAGGGAGACCCCGGGCGAGGGGGCCAGGGGGGAGGTGGCCGGGGCCGGGGGAGTGGGGGCAGCCGAGGCCAGCCGCCCGCCACGGCATTCCATCGCGATATGTTTGCGCGCCGTGTGCAACAGTGTCACGAGAGTCCGCCCGGCCCGAGGAGCCCCCGGCCCCGTCGCTGCTATTCTTTTTTCGGGGCGGTCCAGTGCACTGCCTCGGCCCGAGCCCCCGGCGCAGCCTCCGGCTAGAGCACCCAATTCGGCGCTCTGGCTTTTATGGCGACGCGCCTAGTGGGCTTTCTCGTTTCGGGCTTGTAACCAGATAAAAAAGTATATAACCCGGCCATCTCGCGAGTCCTAAACAGAATCCCCGTATCCCTGTTGCACGGCGTTGATCGCTCCGCAATTAAATATATCGGCAGGATACCAAAAGGGAGTAGGACAGAGTGTCCCCGGGACAGTACCGCGCTCAGTCGGGGGAACCATTTCTCGCGGGAAGAACCAAGGCTCTTCCGAGTCGATTATTATTCGGAATCGCCTCGTTGCAGGGAGACAAGTTATTTCCCCGCGGCGGAGAAATTCCTCGATATCAATCAGGAGCCTTATCAGATACAGGTGGACTCGTACGCTGTAGCCCAAAACAAACAAGCACGGGCGCGCACTTGACGGTCCGGGAGACGAATCTCCTATCTCGCCTCCCCCCCGTGTATCGAGGCGATCAATAAAGGCGAGGCTCGTTAATGGAGGGGGGGTGGGGGCAGGAAAGTGCGGACGTGTCGACGACCCCGGGGCGCGCGTTAGCGTCTTAAATTTAGCGGCGGCGCTCGGGCTCGCTGCAGCAGCGCCCGCGAGATAAAGGAGCCAGCTGCCCCGCCGCCGCCGCCGCCGCCGCCGCCGAGAGAAAGCCCGCGGGGAATCCGAGCATCGACGGGGAATTCATCTCGGCGCTCGCGGAGATCGGCGGGATTCCTGGAATGCCCGGCTATCGGGCCGATCGTTGCCCGGGCTACATCTGCCCCCGACGAGTCATGGCTATGGCTCCCGAGCGCGCGTCGCCGGAACTCCAGCCCCGCATAATATATCCGGCTCCCCCCGGGCCCGGCGGCCCGCCGCTCGTCTCCCTGATGGACGCGGGTCTCTCCCTCTCTCTCTCTCTGCTTCAGGCGCCTCGGGCAACTTCCTTCCCGCGGCGAATTACCTCGGCGCGGTGTAAGCGGGAGGAAGGCGCGGGCAGCCGGCCGCGAATATCCGCGGGTGTCAAGCCCCGGTGGCTCGGGCCGATTATAGGCCGGCTTCCGCGCCCAGACCGCTGATTGGATTTTTATTGGCAGGCCGGGCTCGCCGGGCGGGTATAATGCCTGCCGCCTCTTTGGCTGGGCTTATAATCAGCTGTCGGGGGGCGCTCGGGTGTCGGGTGGCGCGCGAGTGCCGCGAGGGCCCCGCCTCGGTGGTCCCCGGGAGCCCCGACTTCCCGCGGCGTGCACGTGTGCGCCCCGACTCCTCGACAGACGCGAGGCGGCGCCGCGCCCCGGAACAGGATGCCGGGGCCGCCGCCTCCCACGTGTCGGCCGCCCGGGCCCCGCTCCTCACCTGTTGTCCGAGCCCGGCCAACACGTGTCCCGGATAAGCCGCTCGAAGGCCTCCTACGCGCCGGCCCTCGCACGTGCGCCGCGCCTCGGCCTCGCGCCTCAAGGACGGCTTCCTCCTTCTGTCGGCCCTCGGGCATGCGGGTCGGCCGCGTCTGCACCGGGGGATGACACTTACCTGCGCCCACTTACCTGCGGGCCCCTCGCCTCCCCCGGCTCCTCGGCCGTCGCGCGCTTTTAACGCGTTCCCGAGAGCCAGCTGTCCTGCGGCTACGATTACAACTCCTTTTTACCTTGCCTTTCCTTTCCAATTTAACGGTTTTAACGTCTCCATAATTACTCACCACTCGCTTAATGTCTCCAGCTCCTATTAACATGTCCTCCTCTCCTCCCTTAAGCGTAAATAATAAATTACGTCTTCAAACTGGAAAATGAGCTGCTTCTGATAGATAAAGACTACGACTATCCATCCATCACAACAATTAACGTTTACTTGCACGCCGACACTCCAAACGCTTTCCTCGATATATTTTGTGTAATTAAACATTCAACGATACCTGCCCCATTGCTATAAACTGATCTATGTGCAGACAATAGCTACGCAGATGCATAATCTACTCGTTAACAATTACTACTTCAAATAATAATAACAATAACAATAATACAAGACATTTTTATGCTTAATACGTCAAGATATTTCATTATTTTAGATACAAATGAATTAAAAGTATTAAATAATAATCAGGCATTTTTTATACTTAACGCTAGTTAAGGACCTCTCAACGCTCTCAATTTAATTAATTCAATATTTAAACCATTAATTAGATTAAATTTAATTTCTAATTAAATTTATAATTAGTTGTTATATAAGCAACCCTTATGTCAACAAATTAGCTAATTAAATTTATTGGTGAAGTTTCAAAGAAATATGCAATACTATTCTATTCATTAAGACATTAAAAACAAACAAGTTCTTAAAAGAACAGAATGTCATTGAAATAGAATTGCATCTCTAACGTTTCATCAATAAAATTTACCAAACTATATCATCAAAATTTAGACCATCGTTTTCCGCAATGTTATTAACACTATATTATTCAGATCACTGAAACCGTCAAACTATCTAATAATAAAACTAAAGTCTAGCATTAAATAATTTACCATACCAATAAATATGACAGTACAGTAAATGCTACACACAGTAAATAAGTCGGTGAAAACATCATGATCAAAAAAATTTGAATCCTAGTTTCAGTTATATCAGGCCATGTATTAAAATTAAATATAAAACGTATAAAGATTCTAAAATCAGTACTAATATGAACTGATAATATCTAAAGTAAATAAACCGAGAAATAAACCTACAAAGCAAGAAAACTAGACGAATTTTCAAATAACAGACAAGGAAGATAACATCAGTAGAAATTCCGCATATAGAGTATAAAATAGTAGTGAAATACTTAGGAGTCCATTTAGATGACTTACATAGATAAAACTTACACATAAATAACCCACTTGCAAAAGTTAAAAATATATTTAAAAAGTTGGATAGAATGTTCCATAACATATATTTAAAAACTAGAACAAAAATAATTGCATATAAATCCAATATAATATTTATCTTTGGTTACAAGTACGAGTTAGAACCATAAAAAACAGTCAAGGCATCAAATTTTATAATCTTACGAAAATGCAGAGAATGTATGTATCTACATCATAAACAGGTATATCATGACAAAATTCTGTCTATACAATACTGCTTTTCTGCATAATAATGGCAGAGTTTTCAACATAAATAAACGAGTTATTTTATCAAACATACTTTTTGATGTAGAAAACGTATAAAGTAAGCGAAATGTGAGATAATCGGTTTGCAAATGTTGCATAATACACGAGGTTTGTTAAAAAAGGTTATTTTACTTTTTATTTTTTTTTGATAAAAATATTTTTCGCATATCTACATATATACATATCAAATGTATCATCTTCACAGCACTTCTCTTCAGATATAAAAATCGCTTATCCCATTGCTCTTCCCATCTTCGAAGAACTTTTGATATGCGATTTTTGGTATAACCTGAAGCTCTTTCAGCAATGCGTTCTGTATTTCGCAGTATTATTTCATTCTTTCACGGGATATTTCAGTTTAAGAGAGAAAAAATAGCAAGCGGTAAAATATTGCGATAAATACATACTATTGACTAGTGGTATTATACATATTGCCGAAGCTTCGCTTTCTTTCAGGTACACGTACTGCTAGATTTAGACAACCAAGTGCTTGTACTTGAAAATTCGAAAAAATTCTGGCTAAAATAGTTAGCCAAAAACTGAGCGAAATTCCTTAAATACATTTATAATTACTTAAAAACAGATTCAATTCATTTCTACCTGAGCGTTGTATAGCCGCTTATCAAGCAGAAAATGTCGAGAGAATTGAAGAGGATCTGAAAAGTTGTCGAGGTTTTGTTTAACATTCAGCTAAATACTAAGAGTTTTACCGTTAGCTCGATCGTTAGCTGGTAAGAAGTAAAAAGTGCCGTTGAAAACGCTTTGAAACCGGCACTCGTGGTGGTAGCCCGTGGGATTTGGCGGAATCCGCGGCTCAGGTGGTGGGGGCTCGCGTCCAAATAACAAGGTAGGGGCCGTACACACGTACATAGAGGGCAGGAGTGCAGGAGGGCGATACGCGCTCGGTGGCCGTATCTTATCGCGCGGAAGCGTCCCTGGCCCCCTCCCCCGGGCTCGTGCCCCGGCTTATCTGCCAGTCTTTCTGGGCGCGCAGCCTCTCGTGGAGATACCGGCCGGGCCGGGAGTCGAACAGTGGATCCATTTATTCGCGGGAGCCGAGGCCGGGCCGCGCGGGCAGAAGAAGCGCCAGTGGGCGTCGAGGAGAAGAGGTCGTCTGTCCGCCGGCCGTCCGTCGGCGGCTTATGATAACCCGTAATCGCGGTCCGCTAATGCCGGCCGCGCGCCCGCCCGAGCCCCGGGGTCAATTGACGATTTGTCAAACGTCCCCCGGGTGAGCCCGGGGCCGGCCCAACCCCGCCCGCGCATGCTGATTCGGGGGCGGTTGTAAAAAAAAAGGGACGCTGACTGATGCCCGGCGCCCAGGAGCCGTCGAACTTGCCGTCGCGCGGCGCTTTTAATCCCGGGCGCGGGCGGGCCGAGGGTCCCGCGGACGGGCCTCGAAAAACCGGCGACTGGTACAAATGGGCCAGCCCTTGTACCGCGCGGGGCTCCCCGGGCTCCTTTGTCTCCGGGCGGCGCGGCGCGCGGGCAAGTTGCGCGGCCGATAGCCCCGATGGTCATTTCTCATTTGTGTAATCTCTCGGCCGGTGGCCGCCCGCCCGGGCCATTTGTTCGCCGTTTTGACGCGCTGCCTAATCGCTCCCGGCGCCCCCGGCGCCCCCGGCGGCCACCCCCCCGCACTCCCCGCCGAGGCGCCCCCGCCAATCGTAATTGCGCGCCGAGGGCCAACTTCTACCCGGCAGATAAAAAGCGCGCGGCGGTGGCGCTTCAACTTTTTCGCAAGCTTGACGGAAAGCGCGCGGTTATCCGGCCGCGCGGCGGCCCCTTGAGATCGCGGGGGATTAGCCGCATCGGCTCGGTTGTGCCCCCGGCTTATCGACTCCCCCGGGGCTCTTCCCCTCCCTTCCCCTGGAGCACCCGGTCCGGGGGATGCTGCGCGAGGTGGACAAGCGGCTGGCCGGCGAGAAGGAGCCGAGCGGCTCTCGCGCTTCTTGCGCCCGTCCGCGGCGTTTGTTTACCCGGCACATAAACCAATTACTCCTCCGTATCTTGTAAAACAAACCTCTACAGCGCTCCCCGTACATCGAGCCGAGCGACAGGACGTACATACACACGCGCGCGCGCGCGAAGCCGGGCCCCGGCGCGGCGGGCCGGAGAGGAGGAAGGATGAAAAAAAAAAAAAAAAAAAAATGAGGAGAAAAAAAAAAAGTAAGGCAATCTCCTCCGGGCGCGCGCTCGCGTGGACCACGAAGAAAAGCTCCCTTTATACACGTACCTAGGGAGAGGCGGGCCGGGCTTATCGCGATCCCGCGGACCGACAGCGTGTGTACGCAAAACTCTTTCTTGCCCGCGGCAGATAAGCCCGCCGCCCGGGCTTCGGGTCGCGGGCGCGCGCCCATACACGCGCCCACGTATACACATATATGCGCACATACGTACGTATATCGCGGGCGCATCTCGCGGGCGGCCGGCCCAGATAAAGAGAGCGATAGCCGCGAGATAAGGGATGCGCCGGACCCCCCGCGCCCGGCCGCGGGACAGCGGGACCGCTGTATCAGGGCCGGCGGATCCCCGGCGCTCCTGTGCTCCCCGAGTAAGCCGGTCCGCGCGGGCGCGCATCCGCTTATCTCTGGGGAATACGTTTCCTCGGCATCGATCCCCAATGGGACCGGCGCAATCGGCCGAGATACCGGCCCGCGTAAACTCGGATGAGAAATGCCCTGGCCTTTTTAAAACTTACTCCCCGAAAACTCGCTACATCGGCCCGGTGCGTTTCCGTTACGCCGCGGCGATCCCGCCGGCCGATACACCCCGCCCCCCCCGGGACGTAATCATATCTCGAGAGGGGATTATTGTCCTCTGGACCGCGGGCGGAAGGCCCTCGATACACCCGGCGTGGTAATTCTCCCCGCTCGAATGCGCTCTTCGGAATTTGTCCTCAAGCCCCTTGTCTCTTCTTTCTGTTCCAGGTGAGTAGCAAAAAATGATATCGCTCAACCGGCCTAGCCGCCGTACGTCAGGGAAATACGTAGCCTTATCGAACGATTGCGAGGACTGGTACGTACACATACACACATTAATATAATATCCTCGGGGAAGGAGCGCGCGTACATAACTTCCTCGAGCGGTCGGGGGGAGAAACTCGGGTGCCGCGGCGCAATCGCCGGGACATCTGAAGGAGCGGCGACTCCGTCAAATTCGCAGAAGCGGATAGCGGGCAACAGGACGCGCCGGGTGTCAAGGAGAGAAATTGTTTACGCCGCCCGGGGCCGGCGATAGCGCCGGCATTCCGCGGCCCGGCCGATCTGGAGCGAAAGCGACGCCCGCCTCCCGATATAAGTGCGGGCCCTACGACGCGCGCCGGCCCTCGCGGACGGAGGGCACCCGGGGGAGGGGCGCTTATCCGGCCCCCGCGTCAGGAGCGATCTGGAGCGCGGACAATGCGCGCCGCCGCGGCCGCTCGGGCTCAGTGGAAACTAGCGCCGCGCCGGCGCCGATCTGATTTACGCGAATTACGCGCACTTACAACGGGGCCGGCGTAATGCGCGCGCGCCCACGGCCGATCGGCTCTTTCGAAAGCCCGGGGGGGAAATAATGCCCCCGATCGGCGTACCTATGCAGGCGCGCGACTCCGGGCCGTCAGTGCGCGCGGAGGATAAAAAAAAAAAAGGCATTCTGCCGCGAGACAAGCGGCAATGACTAACGTCGCCAGGCTCAATGGGACGCATATATATTGATAAAGCGGAGATATGTACACGCGGTGGGCCGGAGTAGCCGCTCCCGGCGTCAATTACACGGAGGACAATCGGGAGTTGAAATGAAAAGCGATCCGGCCCCAGGTGCCGCTCGCGCTCCCGCCAATGATCGGTTGCGCGCAGGCGCCGCGAGCCCAACAATCCCGGTATTCTTCTGCCGCGGGGCTTCGCGGAAGGCACTCGATGACGCAACCACGCCCCGGTCGATCGTTCCTTTTCATACTTTATTACGCGGGTCCCGGGAGCGAGTGCGCAAGACTCCGGGGGGGAGGGAGGGTTATAATGCCCCTGACGGACGAGGCCTGCGGCCGGTGCCAATATCACGCCGCCGCCCGCGCCAACGCGCAATAAACTCCCGGGAGCCCGTGGACCGCGCCGGGGGAAAAAAAACGTGCGCCGGCTGCGCGCCGCGGCGCAAAAGCGCAAATAGATAAAGCGTCCTTGCGTGCTTTACGATCGGCTCTATCGGCCCATCGGCATTAGTCACGGCGCCGTTGTAACACGTTGCGGAGTTACATCCTTATCGTCGTCCTTATCCTTATCGGGCCGGGCATCGGCAGAGTTCGAGCGCGCCCCCTCCTCTCCCCGGGCCGCGCGGATACCTTCATATATATATATATACGTATATACGCCCCCCCGGCGCAACCTAACGAACGCCCAGACTCACCCCCTTCGGCTCGGCGGATAAGGGCGGCCCCGAGACCAGACAGGATGTGGGGTGTTAGACGGTGGTGCATGAAAGGAGCCTCTGAGGCCGGCTGCGGCCGCGGGGATTAGGTGCAATCGGCCCTGTTTGCCGGGCTTATCGCGGCCCCCGCCGCGGGGCAGAAAAGTGCGTCGGGCCCGGGGTGAGCGTTCAGTGTCGGCGCGACCGGCTCCGGGGCAGCTCCTCGGCGATGAGCCTCGTCCTCCTGTGGCGCCAGCGGCGCGCGGCCGCCCTCCAGCTGCCCGGTAAGTGCCCCGGGCGCTTGGGCCGCCCACCGGGTGGCCCATCGATCGCCAAGACGACGCGCCCTTCCGTTGTTAATACGCGCGCGGCGGGGGCCCCCGGGGCAGGCGTCCGCGTACAAGAGGAGCCGAGACCCGACGGCTCGCGCCTCTCTCTTTCCCCGCGGCCCGGAGGATGAGGCGCGCGGGGACGCGTGCGGAACGCCGGCCGACTCGGCCCCGGGGGCGTTAATGGGGGCAGTTCATTAAGATGGCGCGATATCGCGGGCTTATCGCCGGGCCGCGCGCTCGTTACTCGCGCCTGACGTCACTTCCTGCCCCGGCGACACTTACCCCGCCCCCGCGGCGCCCGGGCCCCCGGTCACTCTCGCCGTGGAATTCGCGAGAGCCGCTCTCCGGCCCGGCCTCCTCGCTGACTCGTCGCCCCGCTCGCTCCTTTGTCCATCCGATCCCCGCCGTCCTCTCCCTCCCCCCCCCCCTCCTCGATTATCATCCCGGCCGAGTATGTTAATGCTCAAAGTGCCTAAGTCCTCGAATTGCAATCGATTCGGTTTTATATAGCGGCGCCGACTTAACCCTCGTATACATATCGGATGCTTCATTACGGCTGAGTGACTGTATCGGTTTCTAATGTTTCACGGCTGCGAGTCGAGCCGTCCGTGGATCGTAATCGGCCGAGTCATTGGAATCCGTACGGTTCTCCTCCGAAAAACGGACGGCCCGGCCGAAAACCTGTAAAGCGCCAAGGGAAACACTTGTAGATCCAGGGGCCGAGCGCCGCCGCGAGCCTTTCCTATACCCACACACGGACGCGGCTCACAAATGTGTAGCGTACAGAGCAAGTGGTGAAGGTGGAGACTGCCGAGGAGATGCTGCGCTCGAGAGCTCCGCGATCCTATCACCAGTATTGACATTCTAAGGGAGAGTTACCAATTCGATCGGCAGCGATAGCATCGTCTAGACGACGCTATCGCCCGATAATTCGCTCCGGAAAATGCATATCGATACCACGTCCCTACACGGCCATAAGATCTTTGCATTTTCATTACACAGACATTCGGCTATCGTAAACCACCCATTGTCGCGCAGGTTACGTGGACGCGTGAGCCCCGCGCAACCCCCCTACGCCGTACAAACCTTTCATTCAGATGCTAAACCCCCCGGAAGTTGCTTATTTATGAACATTGAACTTGTTAACCCAGAGGCCTTCCAGTTGAAAATGCAACCGAAATGCAAACCGTTTTCTACTTTTACCAAGCTCTGATTATCGGTTAAACATCGACTAGGTTACAATGCATTAACCATTAGATAGTTATACGATTCTAAACCGGTAAATATGCAGTTTGCCGATTGTTCGAGCGGGCTCAGGGGCAGGTGCGACGCCTTTCTCGATTACGAGGAGGCCGCAGAGCGCGGCATTGCGCCGTAATGAAAAATCCCGCGAGGATCATGCGAGAGTCGGGACGCGTTGACGTCACCGCGGGCCGGAACAATCGGCCGATTGGCCGATCGAGTTTCGCCGTGGCCGGGCGGAGAGAGAGAGAGAGAGAGAGAGAGAGAGTGAGAGAGCAGCCGGCGAAAGGAAGGAGAGTCTCTCCTCTCGCGATCCGCGGCTCTTCTCGGAAGAGAAAGAGGCGGGGAGTCGGGGGCGGGGGCCGGGCGAGGTGGGCCGGGGAGCGGGGCCGGAGGGGCGGCGAGTTAACCAACAAGCAAATTAACACGTGGGAGGGTCCGATCGGCAAATGAGATAATTGCGAAACAACGAGGGCCCCTCCAGCCGCCGGTTCCCGCTGGTTCCCCTGCCGGTTCCCTCCGGCCGAGGGCCACTATATAGATATACACATGCATATACGTGTAGGCTCGCGAGAGGCGTGTATGTGCCGATGGATCGATCGATCCGGGCCCGGCTGCCGGGCCGATCGATCGAGCCGGGCCGACCGGTAAGTGCACCGGCCACCCCCCGCCCGCCCCTCCCCCCCCCCACCCCCGGGCCCCTCCCCCGCGCGACTTTTCAGCTTCTCGGATTTCTCCATCATCGGCGGGCGCGCGCGCGCGCGCGCGAGCCTCCGCTCCCCAGAGGTCCCTCCTTTCATCGTTAAATATGGGATTTTAACAACTCGTCTCTTTAAATACAAGTGCTGCGCGCTCTCGGCTCATCAGATTGCCCGCCGTTGTGTACCCAGCCGACAGAATATGCGCCCGATAATCGACATCACGTCCGGTAATAATTCAGCCCCGCCAATTCCCTCCTCTTTTCGACCGATATTTATTTTTTTTTTTATTTATTTATTTTTTTTTTTTTTTCATTTTTTCCCTCCTTTTTTTCCTTTTATAACTCTCCTTCCCGCTCCCTCGAGCTGGTTCTCGGGCTCGCTCGGATTACTCGATTTGTGTCGCGCTGCCGGTGCGGAGCCATTGTGCACCTTTGGCCGTCGGTCTAATCTGCTCCCGGCGTGCCGAGTGCGCGTCAAAAAAAAAACAAGCCAATTAGCGCGCTCATAAGGCAATGTAATGCCCGAGTCCTCTTAGCACCCCGCAACACATTACTTCTTCCTCCCGCGGCAAACAATTAGCTTTGCGTACACTAATTTGCGAAGCGAGCCCTCGAGCGAGCGCAGTCTTATTTCCGTGCGCCACCCGAATTATTCGAGGACTTATTGCAGCACTAGCAGTGAAATGAGTTTTTAACGAAACCATTTGCGAAGAATCCACGTATACGCTCGGCCCTTCCACAGAAATTTTGCACCATCTCTTTTTTCTACTTTTTTTTCTTATCTGCTCTTTTCGTGACAGAAGAAAATTGAAAACATCTCCCCGCGTAGTGTGCTTTTTCAGTAGCTGTACAACTTACAAAATACGAAGAAACATTTGTGAACAACTTTTTATCTTTTATCGCATTCTTGTATTTTAATAGATTATGCTATTTCAAAAATCTTGACCAACGATGATGTAAGTCATGTGATTGTGGCGGTTACAATTTTCCTCGTATTTCAAAAACTAGTATTTCAGTCTATTAAAAATAACCGTGCTTCTCAACGTTCACGTTTGCTTTAGTTAGCTTTCTACAAGAAAAAAGGAAGGACAAATTCCCTATTCCTTATCGATTTTTCTACACGTACATTATAGATAAAAAGTACCTGATTCTCATCAAGGGACTCTTCAGTGACTTTAGTCATGGTTAATGGCTGCACCTCTTAAGATGCATTCGTTGTTGGGAGCACTTGGGTCTAGTTTATACGAGTCGGAAAAGCATCGATATGCTCTTTGGATAAAGAGGAATCAAACATGCTCCCAAGATAAGATTTTCTATCTCTCGACAGTTCTAAGTATTTACATTGACTACTATATTTCAGTCAGGCTCTCATTATACTAAATCGGCTATATATAACTACTCAAAATTTTAGTTGAGAAAAGGAGTCGATTTACTCGTTAAATATTTCAATAACCAATATCATCGGCCGTTCTTTCAAATACATCTTATTGCAATTCAATGTTAAAAAAAGTCTTATAGATATAACCTGTGAGTTCAAAAGCTTGCTTTGATACTTTGATAGCCTTTCTTTGTTCTTCGGTTTTTCGTTTTATATATACAAGTGAATATCGCATCTGCCTGCGCAATAAAACTGATGAAATGCATATAAATACTTGATCTTATATATGGATGTTCGCCTGCACAATTGAATTATCATTCTCAAAAATCTATTTACACTCAAAACAAATTAGGTTAGGGATAAAGTGAATTGGAAAATACTTAGAGATGTGCTAGTGGTATCTTGGGTTTATTTTGAACACCAGCTTATTTGAATAAATTATATGGATGGTAAATTTCATTCTAATCTCGACTGATGGCTTTTGAGACTGTGATTATTTTTTTTATCGAGGGACGCCATCCTGTTTTCAGCTTTTAAAACTAGAATCATCATTCCATTTTATCATCTGTCGCGCACGGGGGGATAAAGCCGTCGGGTGGTTTATTTTAAAGCTTATCATGCGCTGAATATCAACTGATTCTGGAAGTGCCATTTCCTTACAGTAATTAATACTCGCTCACAGCGAGCGTTTGTCGAGGACTGCGCAGGCGGATTGAACCGCCGCCCAATAACTTTGGACAGAGGCGCGCGCGCGCCCCCCCGCCCCCTCGAAAAACAAGCTAAAGCGCAAAAAGTCATTCTACTATAAAGGAGCCGTTAAAAGCGCAAAAATATGAGGCCGGGGCCGCGCATACATGGGCGGGCGACAGCGGCGCTTGGTAACGGGGCGCGCGTGCAACTAAAGATCGGCGAAAACGCCGATCGAGATAGGCGGTGACGTTGACGGACTCCGCACTGAAAATAATCTCGAAAGCCAGCGATGGCAAAGAGGCAGCGCTTGCGCGCGCGCTCGCCAATACAACGGCGGGGGCCGCGCGCGCGTACATAATACAGTTGCGCGCGCGCGAGCGTCCCGCTCTCGTGGATGGCGAGATAGCTATTTTTAATGGAGCCGGCATCGAGTGGCCGAGGCGCGATAACAGGCGGCGCGGCGTCGGCGGAGGTATTTTTAATATCGAAAACGGCGCCGATCCTGCGGCTGCGCCGGCGGCCTGCCCCTCTTTCGGGACCGCCGCCGCGCCGCGAATAGAGAAGAAGTGAAAGTGAAGCTCCTGCCGGGGCGAGGTGGGCGAGCGGGGCGGGCGGGCCGGGGGGGGGGGGCGCCGCCGCCCGGCCCGAGATAAGTATTCCTTTCAGACCGGATAGACGGGCCGATAAGGCGGCAGATCTCTGGAAATAGCTGTGCGAGCGGCTCTCGGAGGCTCGCGCGCCTCGATTCGGTGCGCGCGGCCTATTCTCTTCGCACGAGCCTCCTCCAACGGACGATCATCCTCGCTCTTTCAGCTTCCCGCCTACCTTTTTTGCCTTACCTCGGCAATAAGCGGCAGCTATCGTGGATTTGTTGCCTCGGCGGCCTTGTCTGCACTCGCTATTCAATCAGCCCCAGTCGGCCTAGTAGCCTCTGCCACTTTTCGCAGGCAGAATGTCATGGTTTTTTTTTCTGCCTTTGGAACCTGCTCCGGAGGACCCATTTTTCAATGCAGCGCCAAAGAATTTTCATCAATTTCTCCAAGTTGGAGTTAGCCTTGCTTTGAAATATTTGGATTTTTTCAACGGGACTTTTAGAATCACTGTTCTGTTACACATTTCCCTGTCAACTAAATACCATATGCGCATAGTTCGAGTACTAATGTGGTGTACCCACTCTGGGAATAGAGCGATTATTAGGGTCGTTTTTGTCAGCCGAATCTAAGCTCGAGAGATTAATCCTCGGGCCGATCCGAAATTTGTAGAGGCTTAAAAAGCGCCTTCGTGAATGAGGGCATGAGAAAGCCGGTGAGATCGGCGCAGCAAGAAGAGCAAGAAGCGTGGAATTTCACCTAAAAGTACACAAGGGGCAGGTTCACAATTTAATTTATCAATGGCCAGACATCTCATTAAAAGGCCCTGCTATAAAAATAGCCCCCCGCGCGCAAGCCGCAAGCGCATGAGCCGCTTTGAGCGCGCGCGCGCTCGCGTCCACTTGAGCGCGAGCGATATCTCCCGGGGCCCTCGGCCGCTCCGCGGCGGGTCGCTCCACTAAAAGAAAGATGCCAGATAAGCCAGTGATGAAAATGACGTCAGGGCGCGGAGCGGCCCGCGGCGATCGGCCGGGCCCACGCGCCCCGGCCCACGTCCCCCCCCCACGGCCAACGGCAATTAGCCGTATGGGTCAGAGTTCGGCGCGGGGGGCGGGCTCGCGACGCTCTCCCACCGTAGGCAAACAAATCGCGAGGGCCGGGCCGGCGGATATCTGCCCCGGGCCGCGGCCCGTCCGCCTCTATCGCCCGGCCATCTCGATCCCGCGAGCCTCCCACGCGATGCGTCATCCGGCCCTCAAACTTTACCTCCTTTCCGGCCGATCGGATCGGCGGCCTCCCTCGCGGCGCCCTCGCGCCACCTCGATCGCGCGATACGCGCCCTCGTAGGAGCCGAGGCTGTAACGGCCTGCAACGCCGCCCGGATCGCACGCCCGGCCCATCGCTCCACTTGCCGGAGAATTATGCCACGCGATCACCAATCCGCGCCGACCGCCCGGCGTCGCTACCAGCGGCATTCTCATGGCCCATCCTTTCTCTAAATATTGCACGAACCTCGGTATAATTGGTTAAATATCGACTTCGTATATAAGACAATTTTAGGCGCTAAGCAATAGGAGTGCAACAAAAATTCCAACAAATTCAAAAAAGTTCAAATCACTTATTTATAGTGTTACCTCTGGTACAGCTGTAGCTTTCGATAACGTAGGATTCGCTAAAGCAGATAAGATTTTCAAACGTAATAGATGAGTAATTTTTGTTATAACTATTCTGTGTGCGCGATACAAGAACAGTAAGGTTTCGACGTGTTTGCCTTATTGATGAGAATAACAGACAAATCTAATGTAAAATACATTTCAGGTAAAGCGGCTAGACTATCTAGGTCAATTTTGAGTATATATAGCTCTTCTCTGCGTAATATCTCTATTTATTTATTCTGATGAGACTGATTCTATATTTTTGCGCAAGATAATACAGTCAATAAGCTACGAATAGACTTACGTATACGTTACGCCGCATAGCGTAATTAGAAGATAATAATATTTTTACTTTTATCTTTATACTTCGATAATATTTTGTTTTTAATTTTTCTGTATATTCAAAGTATAACAGAACATCATTAGTTATATTTATTATTTTATTATTGCATTCAATAGACAATACAGCTTACGAACGACAATATTATAATTATTGCTGATGATTATATTTATAAACCGGGAATTTTAGCTATAAAAAAAACTGTATTAGACCGGACAGCTCAGTTTCACTATACCAGCATAAACCTAACACCCATCCCTCCTTTACTTGAACCCTTGAATACCTTTCTCTCACTCTCGTCTATCTAGTAGTGATTGCCTCTCACTTGCAATGGTAACGAACCCTCACAGCCAATCAAACTATTCATCACATTTTACCTTTGCTACACTCCTACACTCCCCCCTCCCTTTTTGATTATTTTCTTGGTCAATGCTGACATTTTAGTTTTTAGAAGAAAATCAGAGACAATTGTAATTCTCTCCTACGAACGCTTCTTGAGAAAAAGGTGTAATCTTAATTTAAGTAATTATTGAAACATAAATAATTTAAATTCAAGTGCAATTGGGTCCACCATTAATTTTTCACCACAACAAAAACTGGTATCGATCTAACAATCAATACCAGGTATGAGTATGAAGAAGATATCAGTCGACACTCACACGAAATGAGTGATATTGTGACAGCATCGACTGGTTTTTCTTCAGAGAACGTGTATTCTGTGTACACTCATCAAGGGAAGCGTGATCACTCCTCCTATGACTCCGACAATCTCGATCGCTTGAACATGCCTCTCAAGATGTCTAGAAATCCCAGACCAAAGAAATCCAAAACCTCTGCAACCTAAACCGGAACACCCTCCTTGATCCAACCTAAGAAGTAAAGGGTGTTTGACTCAGGTGTCCCTAGAGGACACTGGTGCCCTGTCTGACACGAACTCGTCTACGATTACTCAAAAAGATATAGAGGGTCTAAAATCCTTACCTGATGATAGCTCTATTGATTTTATTGAATAACCAACTCCTCGACCCTTCCGTCCAGGACTCAACCCTCGGGGGTACACAGTAGGCCAGACAGTAATGAATTACTTGCTCGAACCCATAAAAGACCCTACCAAGGACTTCCATAGAATTATGCAACAATGGTTCTTGGATTTGTGGAAGCACCTATTTAATCCTCCTCAGAGATTGGAACCTTATCACTTTGTCCGTTGCCTCCCCCTTAGCATTGGCAATAAAGAGTTTGAGAGCGCTACCAGAGCGGCCTCAAACAATTTGACTGCAGCTCGGCATAAGGTTGAAGCAAGAATCGCGTCAGCGTGCAATAGATTTGAATCAAAAATTAGTTTTCTCGTTGTACCAAATGTATCAACTTCTTTACCAACTCAACAAATTATTTCTAAAAATTTAATCTGATCGATCCTTCCTTTTGTAAACCGTCAGAAATAAATTTTACAGAAAACGAGATTCGGTAATAGCAGATATAAGTATGTCTATTTGAAATTTCACTCTCGACTCAACTTCAATTCACGACGTGCGAATGATGATTGTATCATTAACAAACTTGGTTTATTTTAATTTACAAAATAAACAAAGTACATAACCAGTTCTATACTTAATATAAAATTCCCGATAAGAATACAATTTGAAGCTTATAAAAGAATATTAGTTTGAGTGAACGGTTCTTTAACTCCTGGCTCGTAGAACACTTTTCCGCTAGTAGGTTGATCACCATCTAGATTCGCCATCTGGCGGACAACTCGGCGGTTATGCTCGCTAGTTCAATGTGTCTTATCTTTATGGTTCTCTAACACGCGGCAAGTAGCGATACAATGAATTTAGAAACGTTCAAGTTTATTCTATCGGTTATGATCATATTATGATTGAGATAATCGCTTTTTACCGATATTTCGCACATAACACGGATAATCGTTTTTTGTCAATCCCGTTATGGACCTTTATCTCCGCCGAGCTCTGCCACGAGTGAGCAAGTGTCGTCGCAAAGAGAAAGTTTATAAAACAGCCTTGGAAATGATGTCGCATATTCATACCGGCGCTCGAACAGAATGAAAATTCAATAGGAAAAAAGAGAATGCAACACGTGTCTAACCGAGCCCATTCACACGTTAACTAGTTCGAGCGTTGATAGGGAGTTTGAATATAAGTAAAACTCGGCTGGATTTCCCCATCCCTTGATATAGTCCCAATCCGGGTGCGGCGGTCGATAAATCGATTTTCATGGCTGGCAAGTCCCGAGAAAAGCCGGTGATATTGGAGAGAAGCGGGCGCGCGCGAGGGACCGGAGGACCTGCATGAGCGAGGGGAGAGGGAGATCGAAGGGGATCGGAGCGAGAGAGCCCGAGTGCAGAAGGGCAAAGGACGAGCCAAACGGAAAGGCGGATGAGAGAGGATGCAAGACCGATTAACACGTTGTTTGTATAGGGGAATGTATAATAACAGGTTAGCCCGTCGGCTGTGCAGCGCGCGGGTAACGTTGGCAACGGCCGAGGCTCTATCTCCGCCACGGCATCTACCGCGCCGTTCTCATCCTCCCTCTCCCCCCCCCCCTCTCTCTCGCGCGCGCGCGGGCGCGGACTAGAGGGTTCGCGGGAACTCGGGGAATGCGCGCCGAGGCGCTCCGCGCTTTATCGGAATCTCGAGATGCGGCCGCGCGGGGGAGGCGCAACCCTCCCCCGGTGATCCTGCCCGCGATGAAATATTAATTTGGCTCTGGGGCTCGCGCGCACTTTATTAGCCCCGGGGCCGAATCAATTGGGCGTAGGATACCCTCCGAGGAAAGCCGGGCGCGCACCTGGTGCCGCCGCCCGGGCCTCTTTCCCGCCGACCCGGGGCCCCTCTGGTCTCCCGGTGATCCGGGGCCCGATTGCCCCGCTGAGGCAAGGAGGACGTCGGGCCCCCACCAGGCGCTCCGCCCGCGCCTCCCGCCCGGCCCCTCTGCCCGCGATTTGGACGGCCGATAAGCCCATAACCGGATGAACCGCGAAAACTCGCCGTTACCGGGAGAGCCGGTGCGAGCCGGCGCGGGCTTGTGTGCTCGGTGCCCGAGTCTCGTTGCGAAGGCCGATCCTACGTGTGCGAGAGGACGCGCGCCAATTAATCCTTTACTTTGTAACCGATCATTCCCTCGTTAAAGCTCCTTTTTTCCCCGCAGCTCCGGCCGATTTACGGCTGATATCTGCTTTTGTTTGTTCCGCCTTATCGATGCTAATTAATTTCCGGTTAACGAGCTGCTCCGCGACATTTTTTACAATCCAATTTGTTTTGCCAACTGTTATTGAACAATTGCTTGCAATTCCTTGCCTCTACTTTAATTATTTTCCTAGTCGCAATTTTCACTACTAAGTAGAATGTAGGAGATATGATTTATTTGGGCTGTTGTATTTCCATTCATATTAACAGCTTTGATTAAACAAATATTACTTTTAGTTAACATTTTCTATGACTATATGATTATTACTAAAATTAAAATTATTTTTATAATTATTTAATAAAATTCTTTACTCATATTTAATTTTATTCTTAAAATAATTTATAAATAGTTTAATAAAAATATGAAATAGAATTCAAATGGATTATTATTTTGATTATTTGAAAAATATCACGAATAAAAATTAAAAATAAAAATAACTGGTATCAAATTGCATAAGAAGGTTTTTTATAGTCATTAGAGTAATTATGTGTAAATAATATTTATTAAATGCTTATATATGCAAAGATTATAACATAAACGTAGAAAATTATACGCATAATGTCATACGACAATTTGATACATCGCATCGACAATATTCTAATTAACACGTTGTGATATTTATGAGAAAACAGTTAAAGCAATTGTGTTTATAATACCTATTACCTTGTAGATGAAAGAAGTTTGTTAATTAATTACCTTCTCAGACATGAAGCCTTATAAATTTGAAGATATTACAGCTTTGAAATTATAGAATAATTTCAATTTTTGTAAACCAAATTTATGGTTACAAAACTGCTTTTTTACAAAAGCTTGAAGCTTACCTAGAGACAAACGATGTTAACAATCAATAAAGCATCATTGAGCAAAGTTTCAGAGGCACATTTATCGATCGATTCGAATCGTAAATTATAAAAATGCATTGTTTTTTCAATGAGAAAAAAAGCGAGGAATCCCAGCAGCGAATTCGAATGCAGCCGAATTAGCGAAAGTATAAAATACAGCTCGAACAAACAGTTACCATATCCGATTCGCCATCATTGCGATGAATCTCAAGGCGCACACAATACACAGGGCCGCTTGCAGCCGAGTGCACAGCCGTATCTCTCCCGGCACTGGCTTTTTCCCTCGCGGGTCCCTCTCTCTCTCTCTCTCTTCGTCTCGGCCGCAGCTCCTCCTCGGGTCGTTCGTCAGTATCTCGCAGGGCCCTAGCCGCGGAGCGGGGGTAAAAAAAAAAGCGAAGAAATTCATCGTAATCAGAAAAACTGGCTGCCAAATGGCCGATACGCGGGCGGGGGGTGGGTGGGGAGAAGCCGGTGACTGGCGGCGGGGACCGCGTGCGCCCGGCGATAAGCCCGCAGCGAGCCGCAGAGGAGCGCGCGGCTCGCTCTCTCTCTCTCTCTCTTGGCTCTCCTGCACCTTTCAGAGGTCGAGCCGGGAGGCTCCCCCTTTTCGCGGCGTCCGCGCCGTTATCCCTTCCCCTCGGGCGCCTCCCGCCCTCCCCCTGGCGCGCGCACCGTGTGCCACACAGCCCCTCGCTCTCTCTCTCTCTCTCTCCTCCGCACTCCCCCCCCCCCCGGGGGGCGGCCTCGATGAATTTCACATTTCCCGGGGCGCGTGCAGCAGTGCCCCGGGCCCGTTTCCCCCGATGAACGGGCTAACGGCGCCCGCCCGCCTCGGCCCGATATGCCCGCACGGAGGAATCGCCCCCGATATGGATAATCGCCACTTGGCGGTTCTATCCATCTTGCCTCGAGTCGATTTATGCGGCGAACCGACTCTATGTCGATTCGGTTTTGAATTTTCACGCCGGGAGCCGCTGATTCACCTTTAAAGCCATCTCCGGCTATTTGCCCGATACCTGGCTTTTCTCCGGATTCCTATTAGTTTTTATATATATCGCTCAACGCTTCCTTGCTTGTGTCGATTGTTTACAAAACTTTAATGCTTTGCACGGAATTAACGCGTGAGAATGATATTTGTTACATGTAGAATAAGAATGCACACTGTATACTTTGTACCAAACAGCTGCTTCGATTATATATGTATATATTCTCGCAGGTGTTTAGACTTGCAACAGGTTATCAGAGGATTCCTATGGATTCGCACACTATTTGTTATTTGAACGGTCGGCCGGCAGCGCGCGCATTTATTTTCTATTTCTGGTTTTCCGCTGCTGGTAAAGTTGTCGGCTGCGGGTTATTGCTCGAATTTGTTGGGAGGGCGCCTGGAGGCCGGCCCTCGAAAAACCACCCCGACAGTTTATCACGAAATATCAATATTTTTCCCTGGGCGAGATTCAATTATTTTAGCGGCATTTCACTCGGGCCGAGGGGGGAGAGCGGCGGCCTCGATTCCCCGCGACCCAATATCTACTGGCTTATCAAGTTATCAGGGATCGAGGCGCACCTCGGCGGCATCGCGGGCGGCGCGATCCCCCTCGATCCTGCGAGGGAAAGAAAGGCCCGGCTCTCGACCCCGCACCTCGCCGGGGAGGAAAGGAACGAGAGCGCCGAGACTACGCAGCACTTCCTTATCTCCGCCGCCCGCATCCCGCCGGCCCCTCCCCCTTTCTCCTTCTCTCCTCTCTCTCTCTCTCGCTCTCTCTCGAGGGTAACGACTGCTCGTTATTAATCGGCCCTCGGCGCGCGCGAAGATACGGCCGCGCTCCAACCCCTTCGGCGGCCCGGGCGGCGGACCTATATCTACGTGCCCATTTCCGTATCGGCGCGGAAGATACGCGGGGAAATCGGCAAATGCATGCGGCCCGCGCGCCCACGGCGATGATTTATTATTTTTATCGGAGGGCGCCGGGCCCGCCAGGAGATCTGCGACGTGCGCCCGGGCGAGGGGGGGGGGGAGGACCGGCCGACCGGCCCCCGAAGACGGGGGTCGTCCGCTGCGGCCGCGAATATGGCCCGCGGTTGCATCTGCGGCGGGGCGCGGCGCCGGGACATGTCGCCAATCAATTCCCGGGCGCGCGCGGCGCTATTTGCTTCGAAATATAATCGTGATTGCCGCCGGTTATAAATCAGCTCGGCCCGACGCGGGAAATAATAAAATCGATTGGCCGATTATATTTGCACGCGTGAGTATGACAAAATCGTTGCGGC
Organism: Sycophaga agraensis; assembly: GCA_018906755.1. NCBI lineage: Eukaryota > Metazoa > Arthropoda > Insecta > Hymenoptera > Pteromalidae > Sycophaga > Sycophaga agraensis. The sequence goes on along the minus strand of JACCIE010000015.1, from coordinate 1,142,839 downwards.
GGCATTGTTCGATAACTTTTATGGATAACGGACCCGCCCGGAATTAGGTTAACAATCCCGATAGCGATCTCCTCACGAATTGAATCGTTCCGACTTTTTTTTCCTTCGCGCCGCAAGATACCCTTTTTCGAACTAGTCCGACGCGCGTGTCACCCCGGGGAAAAACGCTGCAACCTTGGCAATACGAGTATCCAGCGCACCGGTCGCGAGCCTAAGCAACTAATGACCAATTTTAGGGCTAGCTGGTACAACTAAGTGTATCTTGACAATTGTGACAATGGCTTTTAGTTTGGACAAATGGCATATTATCATGGTGATTATTGTCTTGGGAATTTTTACTTATATTACGCAGTTTTAATTTAATTTTTAATTAAATTGCCGTTAAATTATAAGAGTACATTTGTTGATGTGACGCAAACGGTAAAATACGATTGACAAGTTGCGATAAAAGTAGAAGCCGATGAATAATGAATCTAGTTATACAAGAGTTAAACAATGAAAAGGCACAAAATAGTAGATACTTTTATCAAACTTACGCGGCGTACGATGTCCTATAAAGAGTATCGAAACGTCTTAATCTATTCCAGGTAAGGCAATTGTTTTGCGCTCAATAGATACATCAGGAAGGAGAATTCTATATAGACGCATGACTGCCGATAAGTCTCGTAGGCAAAAGGGTTGCGGTAGCGCTAAGACAGCGGCAGTAATAGGGGCAGCTGTCGCCTCCTCCCGAAGAAGTATGCGCTACTCGAGCGGATAACTAACGACTCTATGAAAAACTCGTTCGCGGTGGGCTGTTGTCGCTTAACGCGGCTCCCCTACTGCGAGATAGCGCGGGATATTAGGCAGCGATCGCGAGCCGCGGTTGAATGCCCGCAACCTTGATTGCCAAGAAATTACGGGGAATACAGAGGAGGAAGCGGCTTTCCCAAGGCTGTCGCGCACTCCTGGCCGATAGTTAACGCCCCGCGAGATCGTCGACAAACTTTTGGACGAAGAAACGATGGAGCGGCTTTTACGGGATCTTTGGATTTATCAATCGCCGTTTGGCCAAGAGTAGCGCGATTCGACTGATTACGTTAAGTACGGCATAGATCTTTTTAATTGAATCGTTATGGTGTAAGATCTTTAATGCAAAATTTTGATGCATATCAATGAGTTATAATCAGCTCTTCGCAAGTATAAACTGATAATATCATTATAGCAGTTGGATGATGTAGATAAGTGTTCATTTTCATTTAATAATCTCTCAAGAATCTTATAGATATTACAACATTACTCGGAGATATAATGTTAGTATAAAAAACGGCGAATACGTATAAGAGAAACGGTGAGGAAATAGGTCGAATAGTTGATGAAATCATGTATTTGCCAAGTCTTTGGCTCTGCCTAATGTAAAACTTAACGTTATTTTTGGACGCGTACGGCGGGAGGGAAAAATGAAACGTAACATCGAAAGGTAGGAATTTGAAAGGGAAAAAACTTTATTGAAAAGACGAAAAGCCCTAAAATTGGCCGCGCGTGAATTATTCATGAAAGTTGCACGGCAAGGCGCAGAGGCACAGGACAGAAGGCAGGGGAGCCGGGGACGCGAGCCCAGGGAAAAAAGCCTCAAAGCGGCGCATAAAGTATCGGCGGTGGGCCGCTTGCGCATCTCCGCATAAATCACGGGGTTCCCCGCGCGGCCACTGGAGGCGGCCGGGAGATAGGGCCGGGGACGTCTCATTAGTTACCATCAATAACGCGGGAAAAATGCGCGATGCGCGATCGATAATCAATAGGGTAGCCGGGGCCCGATAGCGCCGTGTCCCGAGAATAATTCCGGGGGGCGCGGGGGACTCGGCGCGAGATGGGGTGCGAATCGTCGTTGCGGGCGCCGGAGGAGGTAGGAGCGGGTGGCAGGGGGGGTGAGGGACCTCGGTGGTATTAGTATAACGGCGACGCCTCGGCTCCGATTTACACAAGTATATTGAATTTATTGAGATGAGCCCGAGGATAGCGACCAGGAGGATATTAGCTGCCTGCCAGGCGCCCCGACGTTTCCCACCCCCCGGGGCCCGCGCGAGTCCTCGCATTTATTAAGATCGCGCCGCTGATTTATTCAGGCGCCCCCGCCGCTGCCGCCGTTGCCGCCGCCGCCGCCGCACCTCACCCCCTCGGCCCCGTTCCTTCCCTTGCGACGTGGAATCCTCAATGCGATTCCCGATGTGCGCGCGGCCCGGCGGCCCGGGAGGGGGAGTCTTACGGAGCCACCGAGGAGAGCCTCTTATAAGTTATATTAATATCCACCGCGATTTCTATCCGGAGATTAGCCGAGGGCTTTAACGTTTACATACATTTTCTCCCCCGCCGGGCTCACTCCTCGGCCGCACTTAAACCCGCGGCGCCCTATTCGATTTTTCCGCGTCGGCGCAATTATCGGGCACACACACACACACACAGGGCCGCAAAAACAGGAAAAAGAAAGGAACCGTTCGCCGCGGAAATATCCCGCCGGCAACTTCCGGTCCGCGGGAAACCCGGGGAAAAGGCGGGCGATCTAATCCGGGGGCTCCCGCGGCCGCCCGTCAGCGAAACAATTATCCGAGGCGGGGCGAGTGCCGGTGGCGGGCGCCGCGGAGAGCGCCTGGAAGAGCCGACAAGGGCCGGCCGCCTCGGGGGGGGGGGGCGCCGCTGCGGATTCTGCGGCTGCGGGCGCGATCCCGGCGGCCTTATCAGCCGCGGCCAGCCGCTGTCCTACAACTTAACCCTTGCCGGGGCCGGGCCGAGATTTACCTTAGGACCGGGCGCGGCTCTTGGCCCCCCGCGCGCGCGTTCATCAGCCGCGAGGCGGATACTAATCCCCCCGGGGGCGGGGGTGCGCCCGCGCGCGTACACACACACACACACATATATATGTATGTATAGACCGAGGCCGTGGCGATCGGGCCGGCGGTGTATCGGCCCCCGGGGGTTGGCGGGGCCGCTCCTTCCTCCTTTTTTTTTATTTTTTTTCATGCCCGAGCGCGGCTGATCGAGCGAGATCGGCGGCCGCGACCTCCTACGGCGCTTATGTGTGCGAGGGGACGCTCGCTCCCCCCCCCCCCCCCGGAAAGAAATGGAATCCAAGCGGGGGAGCCTGCGCGGGGATGATTCGGGCCCGAGGTGAGAGAGCGATGACGGCGAGTGTGGCCTGCCGATAAGCCCCCCATCAGCCCTGTTGACATAGACGAATATAAAAAATATACATAAAAAACGGAGACAGATAGCGTCGGCGGGTAATAGATTTAGCCGGGCCACGTAGCGGCCCGCGCGCCCCGCCAGTTTACACAAGTATGACAAATTGAAAAATCGATGTTACGGCCCCTTTCCTCTATCGCCCTCGCCGGCTTGCGCCTCGACGCGCCGCCTCGTACCCGCGAGGATATTGTAATTGACTCGAATCACCGCAAAGACGACGGCGCCGCCGCCGACGCCGATGACGGCGATCTCTCAACGCTTACTGCAAAGCCTTCTTTCACGAAGACTCACAAATCTATGATAATCGCTCCCCCTCTGTCAACTTAAACACCGGCCTCTATTCGATTACTCTTACGCTGCACTATTCAATCATTTTAATACCCGCGTTTCGTCTAGCATTACCGATCTTTTCGAGAATACCACATCTCTTGCATTCGAATACAAGTAGCATTTTTTTATAACACAAATCACTACGATGAAAGTCCTCATAAAAGATTTTATGTATAAAAATTTTATGTATATAAGGATATTTCTCTAACCATTATACTAATTTTTAATTGAATCGTTCTTTGCATGTACGTAAGATTCCTGTGTGATGTACTGTATTATATATTTGAATTAACCTACTTAAAATTTGTACGCCTATTATACTAATATTGTAGAAATATCTACATATGTATGTTCTCACGTTGATTCAAACCTACTTTTGAACTTTATACTGTTATGCTACAATGAACAAAGTTAGGCCTTTTAGAAAAAAATATATAAACTGTATATTACTATTATAATATTCTTCATCATTGGTGCACATGGAATTAGTTATATAAGTTCACTGAACAGTACAATTTCATTGATTTGATCAATATTTGGTTTCTACCAAACTTAGTGGATTCTTATAGATTCGTACTTTGAGAGTATGTACGCACTGTTAAAGTTACTGCGATTTTTCTTCGCGTTAATATTTTGGAGATTCGTGCAGGATTTGTGTTAATTACATGACTTACGACTAGGCCGGATTCGCAGCATTATCGGGAGGAGTAAAATACGCTGAATAAGCGAGCGCATAGAGAGGGGGAAAGAAAGAGGAATATGGGATTGACTAGGGAACATTTAGCGATGAGACTAGGCGCGAGAGGCGAGGCGCGATCTAATTATACCGGCTTTTCAGCATGTACGCGCGTCTTCATTTCCGCGTCTCTGGCGGCCCCTTAGCTCGATAGCCCCCCTCTTTGTTTGGCGCGAGCTGGGGCGCGCCTCTTCTTTCTCCCTCGCAATCTCCGAAGGAGGATTTAAACTCACTCGCGGGTCGCAGAGCGGCGGCGGGCGGGGGAGGTCGGCCCCCGGTCGGGGGCGGCGCTCTCGTGTAACTCGGGCTCTCGGGGTGGTATTTAGATATTCTAATGGGCGCCCGATAACGAGACGCGCTCGCCAGTGCGATAAAGACGCGACGCCCCCCGGGCGTCGGGGAGTGCCGGGACGCTGCGCGCCGCTGATAACGCCGCGGCCCTCGGCGCCCTGCGGCCCCCGGGCGCACCCCCGCCCCTTGTTTACGCGGCGGCCCTCCACCTATAGACACCCCTTTATATACGCGCCGCGTGCACCCGGGGCTTTATAGGGGCGAGCGGGCGCGAAGGTGCGGTATCTCGGAATGCGCAGGTGGCGCCGGGGCGTAAGCCCAAGACAAGCCGGGCGCCGCGTGCCGCCGGCCGGCTCTATATACCAGCGCCTCCCCCGGGCCCCGCGGCTCCGAGATTAGAGGCGCCGGTCCTCCGTGGCGGCAGTTCGGCCGCGCCGGCCCCGGGCCCTCGGAGTGCGCCGCGCCCTTTGAAAGGAGGAGAGAGAGAAAAAAAGGAGGCGAAAGTCGCCGGTCCGTCTCGGGGCGCGGCGGCCCCCTCGTCCCCGGCCGGTTATAATCGAGGCCGCTCGCCCGCGGAGATTTCGCCAAGAGGCCCCGCAGATCCTATCGACGTCATATTAGAGGAAGTTATAAATCGCGGCGAATCTAAAATTGATCTTTTCTGCAGTAGCGCCGGCCCGGCCGCCCCCGCTGCCCTCGCCCCCAACCCCGTGGCTATCTACGGCTACGTCCGGGGGACCAGAGATAGAGCATTTAGCTATATACGCCCTCTCAGATATTGGCGGCTTATCTCGCGCGCGGCCCTCCCTTTTTCCCGCGCGTTTTTCTCCCACCCCCGCCCCGACTCCGCCCGCGCGCCGCCCGGATGCCCTGTGGCCTTGGCCCAAGAGGATAAGGCCCTCGCGGTGCATCCGTGCATCCGCGCCTCGCTCACCTCGGACCTCGGCTATTCTATGTACTCTCCGTCAATGCGCTTTCATCTTTTTCCCAGCTCACTCTCATTTTTTTTCTCCCAATTTATTTTGGGCTCTTCGATACCGTAGATTCACCTTTCGATAAATCCTTTAGAAGTTATTCGAATAATCTATATTTATTTACTCCGTTTAACCACGTGGAAGTATGAATCTATCTTTGCGTACTAACTATTAGAAAAATTATTGATGCAGACTTAATATTCTTCAATTTTACTAATATCTAGAATACGTGTACACTTTTCGTTTGAATTGCAACTAAAATAATTGATTATAAAGGCAATGGTTCTCAAAATTAACGGTTATGTGCAATTGGATGGTTTAATAAGCTACTCGTAGTTATATATACCAAGATTAATAAATGGAAACGCGAGAAAAGGAATGATGTAAGGTCTTAGGACAAAAGGAAACGGAATATTATAGGGAAAGTATGAATGTTTACTCTCCCGAAGGATATGGAAACCCACACATCAAGACACGCAAGGTCGCACGCTATGAAATCGTGGGCGACGTGTCGAGAAGAGAGGGAGGGATATCGCCGGCGAGGGGCGGAGGGTCGGAGGGACGGCGCGGGCGTCCGGGGGTAGGCGGGGGCGTATCGTGGAGAGCCTTTCGCGAGATATATCGATTGTGACGCGCCGTCTGCGAATTTGAGATAAGCTCGATCCGCATAGCCTCGGCTGTCGTGCCACCTACTCCAATCCCGCGCCGTCTCCATCGTATCCTCGTTTTCTCTCCCCCGACCCCCCCCCCCCCTCCCCCACCCCTCGGCCACCCGCCCCCGGGCCGCCGCCTCCATATCCAGCCCGAGAGCCGGGGCCACTTGGACGCGCCGCGGGAACGGATCGGCTCAGCTGGTCCGACGAGCTCTATCTCCTGCTCGACTGGACGCTTTCGTGGCGGGGCTCATGATCTCCCCCTCCGCCCCCGCCCGGAGGATCGACGATCCGACGGGAGCCGAGGAGGGTGTGGGTGCGGCACCCGCGGACCTATGTGTATATATGTATGTGTGTGTGTGTGTGTGCGGCGAGCGCCCGATGATTAAAAGGCGTCTTTGCCGGATTACTTTGGCATTCCTGCCACTTTTTCCCGCTCTTCTTTCTCTTTCCCGCGCGCGGCGGCCCTCCGGCATTTCTTTTCGGCCGACTGCCCCGGACTGCGCACTCGGGGCTGATGCCGGATCAAAGCGTAAATATATACTTAGGTGTACGCGAGGATTGGGATTGCGGGTGATACCGCTGAATCGTTACGTGGGCAATTGAAAGATTTTATTCATTTGTAGGACATTGCCTCCGAAAGACACAGTATCGACTTGAAGGTAAAAAATTATATATATCACGCGGAACGGCCTCTTGCACGTAGACACAGTTCGCTGGTTGTGTTGCTCGCATATTTTAATTCTCGTGCAGCTTCTATCATAAGCACGCCTTTATCATAAAAGTAGAGTTGTATCCAATTACACAATGGCTACAAGTTAGTTTTATCCAGAAACAGTCCTTTGCCGCGCAGCGTTATGTGTTCCCGGGCGACTGCGTAGGCCGATAGTTGCAGGCTGTAAGTTATCGGCATGATGCAAGAAGGAATTCCATTGAAATATGAGCTTGCGTGTCTCTCAAAGTGAGAAGTAAATAGAGTGTAAGAAATGCGTGAGCAAACGATATGCAAACGGTGTGCGATCGCGAGCGCTAGATTGCCGCGGTGCGCGAGTTACATGTTTTTCCACAGGTATAGACCCGCGCGCGCGCCTTCAACACTGTACTCCTGCGCGGCTCCGATTAAATAATGATAAATCTGCCGGGCCGACACCTTAAAATTCTTCCCCGGCATAATTCCCGGAGGCTGCGAGTCCTTTTAAATCCATCATAACTCAAATGGCATGTAAGGATTTGGCGAGCGCCCTTTAACGCTAAGCCCGCGTGCGCTTCTCGGGCCGACTTTGCCCGCGGAACCTGTTTCGGGTTTATTTTTGCCTCGTCTTTATACGGATATGGAAACGTCACGCGCCGACTATTCCCGCGCATTATAACGCATAAATTAATTGCATCTAAGCCAAGAAGCAGCCGCGAAAACCGTTAAAACGGATTTAAAAGCACGCACGGAGCCGAGGGGGGAATTATATACGTAGGAGGCGGCGGGCGGGTAACAGGTTGACGCAACAACGATTCGCCCGGATAAGGAAGCAAGCAGGTAGCAGAAGCCTCGCGGCGACTAATCAACCGCAGGGGAGCTTAATGGGGCGCAATAATCTTAGGAATCAGCTAATTAAGGAACGGCCAGCGGATATACACGGCTCGATCCCCCGGAGGCCCAAATGCCGGCGAGGTTGTGCCTATCGGGCCGGGACAAGCGGGAAGCGAGAAGCAATAGGTGTAGCCGTTCGTTAAGGGCGGCACTGGAATCGAATGGGAATTAGCGCATCCGGGAAGCGGCTCGGGAGCGCGCGGATAGGGGACCCCGAATTAATTCACGGGCAGCCGCGGGGCGAGAGGATGGCGGCGGCGACGGGGCATACGACTTAATTGGGGGCGGGAGTCTCGAAAACCGAGAGACTCTGCGAGCGGGAATTTTAATTGGCGGCAATTTGTCGGGCGCCCCTCGTAACCGCGCGAGATCCCCGAGCGATAGGCCCGCCGCCTTTTAAACGCGCCCAAAAGTATACATTCCCCCGAGAGAGAGAGAGAGAGAGCTTGCGCGGGCGGGAAAAACCAGCGGGTCTAGCGGACTTATGTAGGCGCAGGCTCGAGTGCGGCCGGCCGCGTCGCGCTTACGCCGATGGCTCCAGGGGCGTTTTTCGGCCTGCGCAGCCCTCGGCTCCGCGCACAACAGACGCATTGTCGCTCGCATGCGTGTCCGACCAAACATGTCGCTACGCCTTCCTTTTTTCTTTTACACGTATACCCACCCTCGGTACAACTGTCGGAGCACTGTTGCCCACAGAGGAGGCTCATTATGCAATAAATCCCAAGGCGTCCTCGCCGCCCCGTATAAAACTAACGCCGCGGTTTACGAGGCCGAGGCGCGCCAGATAATGCCCTATCGGCCCCGCGCGAAACGCCGCGCGCTTTCCCCGGGATATAACGCGCGCGGACACAGGGGGCCGCTGTCGGCCGCCTGTATCGGAGGCCGAGCCGGACAAAAAAGTTACGGTCCGCGGGTAGCCAACGAGAAGGAAGGCATTGTCCACCCGAGGGGGGGGGGAGGCGAGGCGGCTGTCGCGGCCGGCGCTCCGGCATAATAATCCGCCACGTAATTGGCGAATTCCCATCGCGGCGGCCGATACGCAGCGCGCCGAGGCCGAACAGAGGAGTCGGCTGTTGGCGGGGCCCGCCGCCGACGCTCGGCCGATAAGCCCAAACGTGAGAAGACGCGTGTCAATTCGGCCAAGTCGCCGCCGCTGCGCAATCGCCCGCGTTCGATTAGCCCGCGCCGTCCCTCCTTCGTCTTTCGATCTCTGGTTCCCCCTCCCTGCCAGGCCTTTATTACTGTTCTAAAGTTACAGCTTGCACATTGTAAGGAAGCTTTGTACTCTCAGAAAAGATCTCTGGGTATTTTTGGACATTCGTAAAACACGAGATTCTTTCCGTGCTGTAACATTTTATTTTAATTACTAAAACTCTTTTACTTTTATTAATTTTTGGTGTATAATCATTTTCGTACTCGTTTTCGTAATTATATAACTTGAATAGTCATTTTCGAGTTTAGTTATACATCTATACTATATAAAGAAAAATTACAATAATACACTGTATATATGTGAATTCTTGTAAATAAATTATAAAAACAAAAACAAACAGTGCTAGACCGATGGTTTCTCATTATACTGGAAGAAATACTATATAGTAAGCTGACCACAAGATAGGCAATTTAGTAAAAAATTTTGATTAGTACACTCAAAATGATTGCATCGTGTAACAATTTTTATTGTAAAGTAATGAAAATTACTATACACTTCTGTCAATGTATATACATTCGACAGTAGGGCGGAATGACGATATGAACAATGTGAAAGAATTACCGATTACACCGATCGAGTGATCAAGTTTTGCTCACTCGGACGTTACTCATCTTAGTCTTCTTGTAGACGATGATAACCGAGCGTTTAATCCTCGGATTTATTCAATTAGTCGAGATGTAGGAGGAAAGTACGGAGTAATCCACGGGCTTACATTGCTATGCGTAAATGCATAGGTGGAAAGTAGCAATTGACAAGGCGGTAAAAGTTGATCGGGGCGATAGCCCCGGCGAGGAGCGACGAGGGGGCCAGGGGATGGGCGCCGAGGCGAGGCAGGGCCGGGGCGGGCGGCGATTGGCCGGCGATTGGCTGCCGGGGCCGACCAATGGCCCGGCGATCCTAGACCCGCGGCGATCTTGTCGCCGGGGCAGGCAAGAGGCCGGCCTAATTGCGCGCGCATTGTTTGGAAATATGGCCGGCGATCGGCCGGCATCGGCCTCGTTATTCCCCTTGCTTTTTTTTTCCCCCCCACACGCGCGAGAGAGTCGCGTTGGCCCGCGCAGGAGACGCGCGCAGATCCCGCCGATCTGCCCGCCGGCCTCGTCGGCCCTCCATGAAAATGGTAAAAAAAAAAAGCCCCGGGGCTTGGCGGGCCATCGCGCGACCCGATCCACGTGTATACGCACGCGTGCATGTATGCACGTATCCCCCGTGTAAAATGCAGGTACCCCTGGCCGCGGGCCGCCTCGCGAGTTTATGAGTTTGACGGGGCGCCGCGCGCGATCTACGGCCCGGCTTTATAACATCATTTGTAAAGATATACGCTAATGGTTTTTTCGGACTTTATGAATGAGGTGGGGGGATTTATGCGGGCCCGATAAGGCTGACAAATATTCGGCGGGGGCTTTAGTGTCCCCGAGTGCCGAGTGCACCTCTTCCCCGGGCGCGTAATAAAATCCCCCGCGCGGATGAGAAATCCCGACGTCTTCATCCGCGCGGCCCGGATAACGATCCGAGTGCGTGCATTAGCCGGCCCCGAGGAAATACTCGATCGGTAACCTAGTCGGGCATGAATGATTATTCCCCCAAGCACTCGCGCGCGGTACGCGTTCGCACGCGGAGCGAGAGAGACAGCGGGAGTGATCGGTCCACCCCCGAGGTCGCGCGCCTGCACGCGTACACCGCGTCGCGGGGGCGCGGCAAGGAATATTCCACGGTCAGACATGTATGTATATATACATGTCATCGAGCGGAGTCAGAGGCGCGCGCGTGTGTAAGGCCTGCCGCGGAGACAGCCGTCCGGCCGGGCGAATATTAAGCCGTATGCCGACGCATCTCCGGGGCGGACGTATATGCGTCTTGGGGGCCCGATAACCCGGCCGCGAGTAAATTTGCCGCCATTAGCCGGGCGCAAATAAAGGAGGCGCGAGGTATTGAATTAACCGCGGCGTTCGCGCGCGCGCGCGCTTCTCCCGCGGCCCGGGCCTATTAGCATACGCAGGGGGCCCCGGGGCGTCTTTGTGCGCAAGCGCGCGCACGCGATCCGATTTTAAATGCCGCTTGTTAATTACCGATCGGCGCCGCGCCCGGGCGAGACGAGCCCTTTTCGCCGCCCGCCCAGATAAGCCGCCCATTAAGTCCCCCCCACCACCACCACCGGTCGACGGTCCTCGGTAATGCGCCCCGCGGATTTTTTTTCCGGGAAAAAGGGGGGGGGGCGGGACAGGCTGCCTCGGGGACCGGTGCCTTATACGCGCGGCCCGCCCGACTCCCCGCAGCAGCTTTCAGCTCCATTAGACCGCTCGATACATATGGTGCCGCCTTGAGTGCCGCTCACTGGCTTTATAAACCCTTCCGACAGTCCTAGCGGATCGCGGCCCTTTCTTTCGATTGTGCTAATACGCGGAGGAACGGCCTGTCTTAGTTATGTGTGTAATGACATTTGCTGTCGTCATCTGTTCGTGTCGATTTTAGGAACCGAGCCTTGCATTGCATTTAAAAGCAATTAATATAGTATGTTGAGTTTAAAAATACAAATGTATTTTTACTGCAATTTGCTGGTAATTATACACGGTTAATGTCTTAATTGGTATAGATAACGTTACTCCACAGTTCTACAGCTACTGTACATACAATAGTTCGACTATTATTAGTATGCATATTTGTATTTTTAACTTTATCATCTGGTAAGTGCATGCACTAATTGCTACATGGCTTTTTCGTGTGTCCACTTAAAAGCCTGTAGTTTCACTGCTTCTAAAATTAAAAGAGTAAACAAAATTAACTTGACAGCTTCTACAGTATTGCTAAAAAGTAATTAACTCGTATGAATCAGAAGAATCGACGACAATTTCTGAATCATCGACCAACTACACATAAGTAAATTTTGGTCTAATAATAGATTTAGCCTGGCAGGCAAACGGCTGCTGATTAATAGACAATTGATAGCCGATGAGTGTGCATTAAAACTCGACAAACAGTTGGCCGGATTGGGATTACTAACTGCAGCCAAGACGATAGTTAGCGGTAGCGTAATTGACAAGAAGGAGCCGCATAGCTACAAAAATGGAGAGAATTACACGGAATAAATCCGGGCCCGTACCTACGCGGGCACAGCTCGCAGCCGGGGCCTCGCACGCGGGCTTCCGCGGGACGCCGATCGGCCCTCGGCGCGTACACTCCTCCGAGGGCCTAATTAATTATTTTGCGGGCGCGGCCGGCACGTCCGCGCGCATCGATATCCCCCGATCACGCGAAAATCCGAGCTAATTATATTCCGAGGGGGCCGCGGTCGCGCGGTGAATATTTAGGACCCCCGCTGGGAGATTTATCGGGGCGATTTGGACGTTTTAATTGGAGCGGCCCCTGGGCCCCGTGGCCCTCCCCCCCCGTCGCCCCGACGCACTCTCTCTCTGTATGCATACTTTGTGGATTTTTTGACGCATTACGCCCTCCGCCTCCTGGACACTTTGGAAGCCGGCCGCCACGGTGATTTACGCCCCCCGCCCGGGCCCCGACGATCCCGATTGAGCGGAATGCGCTTCGCGTGTCAAGTCGCGGCTCGGGGGATTTTTTTCAGGGGGATCGCTCGCGGGGCCCCCCGAAGGAGGGCCCATTACTTACCGGCGCATTCGAATTGAGCGCGCCCCTCCTAAATGTAACTCGTAGCGTGCGTACATAAGGCTGCACATGTACATATCGATCGAGTTTCGCGTGGGCGCGGGCGCTCCGGAGGGTGTGTGTGTGTGTGTGTGTGTGGCGCGGCCGGAGGAAAGCGCGAAAACAATACGAGGTCGTGTAGGCAATCCGTCGGGCGCGCGGCAGCCGATCCATCGTCCCCGGCGCGCTTTTACCCACCGGGGAACAAAGACGCCGAGTCCATTGACGCCGGGGCAAGAAAAATCCCCGGGTGATAAGGCGCCCGCGGGAGGCGAAGAAAGACCCCGGCGGGGGTGGAGGCGCCAGCGGAAAACAATGCGGGCGGCGAAGGGCCGGCGCGTACACGTATATATATATATATATGTACACGCGGTCAAAGGGATCGCAATCGGCGCGCCGGTAAAAACCCGGCCGGGAATAATAATCCCGCGGGGGGCTGCGTGCCGCCGATGTGTACATGTGCAGCGGGCGAAGGGTCGTATCGCGGGGGGGGGGGGGGGGCGCGTATAGATCCCCGGGGCAGATAGGAGGGCCGCCGCCGATTCTCGATAGCCGGCCCCACCCGGGAGTATAATAATGGACGCGGGGCCTGTCGCGCCCGGGAACTCGCGACTCCTCGCCGGAATCGTTTAGGCCCGCCTCCGCTTCCGGCTTCTCGCGTGCGATACAGACTGATGCCTTTCCTGTATCGTCGGGTATATCGCGGGGCCGCGCCGCTCGTAATTGATCCGGCGCTCGCGGGACGAGGGATGAAGTATTCGCGCGATATTCAAATAGGGGGTATAATTAAGATCGGGGAATATTAAAGCGCCGCGTGCCCTATATTACGGGCCCGTGCATACGCTCGCCTGGAAAATTCACCAGTTTTTATGCTCAGCCTGTTAATCAAATGGCGGCTTAAGAAACGTAAAGCAAAAGTGTATGAAATCTAATCGGCATATCGCGCATAAAAGATCGTTATCAAACATTGAAACACAAGCTTGCCGTTATAAACTAATTTAAAGTAGAAAAGTTTATTTAGAGCGTGATTTTTCCAATGAACGTGTTGCTCATATATTAGGCCAGCGATCCTCCTCTCATGGTATATATTATATGCAAGTTTACGCGCACCTAATCAATTATTATCCCCGCAGGAGCCGGTAGATTTTCATTAACCGCTCGACGGCCGTGGCAAGCTCGATTGCCAGGCTCGGCCGAGATCCGTCGGTCTAGAAAAATCCGGCGGGACTTGGCGAAAGACACAGGGCCGCGAAAAAGGCGGCGGCGGTGGGAGCGGGGCAAGATAGACGGGCCGGCGCCGACGTCGCGGGAGCTTTATAATAAAGCCTGCGGGGGCCAAGATAGGAGGCCGGCGAGCGTTATCGCCCGGGTCCAGCAGCCCCGGGGCTGTATATATATATATATACGTGGAGCGCGGCCGGCCCGGAAACCTCCGCCCGTCCTCCCCCCCATTGAAATGTCCCTGCGGGGCCGCGGCCCGCCGATCCGCACCTATACCCCCCGCCGGCGGCTCACTCCGCCGCCCGCGACTTTGCATCCGAGGATTTATGCGGGCTCGCGGCCCACGAGATTGCCCGATGGCCCCGTGGGCGTAGATGTACTGCGCCCCGAGGCCACGGCTCTGTGTATCCGCCGCGCACCACCACCCCGCCTACCTTTTTATGAGCTCCTTTCTTCCATTAGCGCCGGGGCCGATTTTTATATTCCGGGCGAACGCGCCTCGATTATGCCCTCGTTGCGCGCAAACTCCCCCCGAGTCGCTCGGCTCATCCTTCCCGCTCTTTCTTTCTTGTTGCCTGCTCAATCACCCTTTCGACAAATATCAACAATAAATCCGCGTTGATCGCTAGGCTTAACTGTTTTAAAATTATATTTCAGTCAAATTCTCCTACGCTGCTTGTACATCAAATGCTCTATCAAGACTTAATGACATTCTATGAATGCATATACTTATAGTCAAATATTTGAATCTTTTTCTTTAATAGTGATAATCGGCCGTCAAAAATAAAAATAACCCTTTTGTTATCAATTTTGCAAAATACAACTTGATACATATAAGTGGCACTGTCGCGTGTTAAGCCTTGTGTAAGAGTTAATGCATTGCAATTTCCGTATGATTTCAGCAATTAGTAATAATTATTCCTGCCATGCATTAAAATTTTTTTGTAATTACAAGTTTACGTGATGTATTAAATTCTTAATATATCTAATCAGTAAATTGTTTAAAATTGTACTTTAAGATTAATTTCTCACCATCCATGTTATCCAAATGTTTCTTACAGAAGAGATTTTCATTGTCTCGCTTGTTAAAAACGTTTAACAGCCTTGTTTTAAAGACTCGACTTTGTTATTACAATGTTGTAGCAATATTCTAATCTTTAAGTCTATTATTAGATCAACGCGTCACGAATTATGAGCCATGTACTGTTATTCTACACTTTCTCCAAAGCTGTACACCAGATACTGAATATTACTTAAAATACTTAATTATTCCATACGATTGTTCAGTTGCTGTTCAAATGCTGTGGCTTCTACAATTACTACTCTTTCATAGTAGACAATAATTTTTGATCATAAAATGATGACGATCATTTTTCGAAAAGTTTTCTCTCTATGCAGGTTTAGTATGTGTGCGACAAGCACACTTCGGAGCGATATTTATTCATTTGTAATTGATCGATATCCGTTGCACGGTCCAATTAGCGAGGAAGGGTCTGCTAAAGTGCAATTTGCAAGTGATCATCACTTACCGGCTTGGGCTACAAATGGATAGACACGTCTCAATTGGTTTACGACGCACTGCGGTACTGAGGGCGCAACTCCACCCGCCGATTCCCTAATGAAAGCTTCGAACGAGTAATCGATAGCCAAAGCACAGCTTGCGCTGCGGCAACGGCAGTGATTTGGGCGAGGTGGGCGCTTGGCAGCCCCGGCGGAGGACAGGGAGCTTTGCGCCCGAACCGGCGGGCTCCGTGGCCCCCCGTCTTTCCCCGGGTCCGCGGCGAGTCGTGGGGGGGGGGGGCGGATCAGATACACGGGGGCCCCTCGGCGACCGGAGCGAGCCGAGCCGCCCGCGGGATCTCTTTATCGCGATCCCGTCCTATATATGCGGCGGCCGGCTCCTCATTAGCCCGCTGGCTCATCAATCACTCCCCGCGCCGGCCGCCTCCTCCCCCGCCCGACTTTTTTCCCGCCGCGCGCGCATATATACGCGCCGCCCGCGGGCTTATCTGCCGGCGGCGCGGATTTCCTCGCCCAAAGGCCCGCGTCTTTCACCGGAGGCGCACCGCTAAATACCTGCCGCGCCGCCTGTTGGACATAGATCCGCCGGAGATTCATCTCCCGCGGGCCGGCGGCAGTGGCCCTTCGGCCCCCGCTCGGGGGGTACAATGGAGATGGAATTATAAGGCGGATCCGGCGCAGTTGGCCCACGGGCCAGTTCACCCATGTGGAAATTGTCAAGCTATTGCCGGCTGTCCGATATCAGCCCTGCTCCCTTCAATTTGTACATTAACCAATGCCCCCCTGACTGTTTTTTCCTCCTGTATCCGCAATTGCTCATTGAATTTCTCTCTGTCTACGCCTGGGCCTGTTTGACTTGGTGCAAAATCCGATGCGCTATTTTATAAAAATTGATTTTATCCCATAATTATAATGAAACTGCGCCTAATCTAATTCTCGCCCCTTTTCTGTGTTTCAGGTAAGCACCCAGGCCGTTGCAAAGCAAACCCCGGCGAAGCTGCGCAGTAAGATTGGTACAACGCGACAGACACCGCGCGGGATCGTTCGTCAAAGCCGCGACTGCGGGCCCCGGCGAGCCTCCGGCCCCCCCGATCGCCCGTCCCGCCTCGCTTTTTCGGCGAAGATCGCGGAGGCTTTCTCGAAATGGCCGAGGTCGCGGGAGAGCGAGATGCGATCTCCCGGCCTGCGAGTCGAGAGAGTTCAGGACCCCGCGCGCGCTTTCTTACATATCCCTCTGCATACATATACACACACACACGTGTATATATGTATGCACACAGGTAGTGGAGGCTGGCGCGCAGATCTGGCCCGATAGTCAGCGCGCACGCAGATTCCATGGGAATCTGGCTCTCCGCCCTTCGTGCCGATCGCCGGCCTTTTTTTTTATTGTATGCCTCGTTCCCCGAGATACAACTAGATACGGGCCGAGCGTACGCGAGAATCGGGCCACGGTGTCCCTTTTATTTGCCCCTGCGCCTTTTCTCCTTTCTCCCCGCGCTCGCGCTCTCCCGGGCTCTTTCTCCCATTCAATTATGGGATTGGGCTAAAATGAGAGCCGCGCGCGATCTGTATCGGCGGGCAGACCCGCGAGCAGCCCGGCATGCCGCGAAATCTGGAAATCTGCCCCGGGAGATCGGGAGTCGATGATACATATAGGCTTGGATTTAGACGCGCGGATAAGCCTGGAAGGAGACCGTCAAAAGGGGGATGTTGGGCCGGTGACTCCGTTTTCACGTCCGCCTGTGTGTGCCTGTACGCGATATAATGCTGCTCCTTTTCACGCGCTGTCCCCTGTATCGATCGGGCTATTCAAAAAAGGGCCGTTGTGTACGTTAGCGCAACTTGGAACAAATGAAAAAACCGCGGAAGCACGTAGGTCCGAAGGCAGAATAATAAATTTATGTAAATGTATGGTAAACGGATTATTTAAACCGATTTTCCAAGACCGGATTCTAGTTGGCAAAGCAGATAGGCTTTTCTGATCTAACGCCGTGATTGTATTAGAGTTAGGGAGAGCCAGGGAGCCAGTTGGCGTGTGGCTTTTAATACTCGCATTGGTAATTAAAATATAGGGAAAAAAGGCTAATTGAAAACGGGATTGTTGTACCGGGTGCTTACGAGCAGACACTACCGCGTTGTGCCGCTGCAGTTTGCGTTTCCGAGGCTGCAGTCGACTGTTGTGTACCTGTTTCTCGTATCAATTTTGGAATCAGTGATTAATGGCTTGATTGCCATTGTTCGCTTCATACAGCATTCGCCAGAGCTTTAACAGATCGATAACTTTTTACATAACTCGCTGCGTATAAAATCCTTCAAACAAATTCCCTGCCAATGTACTCTTTCAACGAGGCGTGGATAAAAACCGGGGGTTTTATCGGGGGAGCGGGCCGTCATCGGATATCATCTCGAGCGGCGCGCGGCGGCCAGAGGAGCCGCGGGGATCCCGCGCGGCCGAGGACCGCCGGAGGGACAGGGGGCAGGGGAGGTGGAAATTGGAGGAAAGCCTGAGCAATTGGTACGCGGGATAGCACAAAGGTGGGGCTCGTCGCTCGGTTAATCTTGGAAAAGCTCGCAGGCTTGGCAAGCCGGCCGGCCGGCTCATATAGCTCGATATTGTTTAACTTGGCTCGTTATCGCGCTAGATGCACTCTATAGCCGAGTCTCGAGGGCAGGCGAGATAGGGCGCGCGGCAGCGCGGCTCGCTGGCTCTCCCCCCCCAACCCCTCCACCACGCCCGGCCGGGTCTCTTTCTGGCGCGGGCGGGCGAGCCGAGGCCGAAGGGGTTGGCGAAGAAGGGAGCCGGGCGCGCTGCATCCAGCTGATAACGGGGCTCCCGGGGCGATAGCGCGCCGGCCAGGCAGCCGGGCGCCCCGCCCGCCTCGGCCCCTTCACGAGGTGCGCTTTTCTACGCCGACTCGAGGATATAAGAACGGGCGCCGCCGCCGCCGCGGCCCGGGGAGGAAAACACGGCGATAACGGGCCGGGAGATTAAGCCCCGGAGATGCGCGCCTGCAGCGGCCCTCCCGGACCCTAATTACACCGGCGCCGCGGCGGCTTTTCCCCCCGGCACCCGATACTTTACTGCCCGGCCCCGGCTCGTATATACCGGGCCAACGGGACCCGGCCGAATAAGCCGGACAATCGGCCGATCGCCGCGGGGACGCTGCGCGAGTCGGAGAAACGCCGGCCCGCGGGGTATCGGTAATGGCCCCTCCCCAGCCCTAGTAGCCCCCACCAATACCCGTGTGCACGTACACACCCAGCGGCCCTTATCGCTCGTTCCTTCCTTTACGTTTTTTTTTTTCTTTTTTTTTTTTTAATGCCGCTGGAATATTCCAGGCGGCGATGATCGGGCCAGGCATCGGCCCGCGGCTGGTTAGCTTCTCCTCGTCATAAAGAGGTAGGCGGGCCGGCCGCGGGAGGACTAGGAGCGATGCGCGGAGGATCGCCGCCGGGCGTCTGGCCGGCCGATAAGCCGCTCGCCGCGATATCGCGCCCGGCATAATGCGCGCCTTGTCCCGCCGGCCGACGTCTGCCCGACGCGCGGCTCCCGGCGCCCGGGGACCCGGCCCCTCAAGCCCCCCTCCCCCGAGGAATTCGTCGCGAGCCGGGCCGCCGGACAATCGGCCTCATTCTGCGCCGCTGCTGTCCCTCGACCTTTTTATCCCTGCCTCCACTTGACAGGCGCCTCGTTACGCTCTCGACTCGTGTGCGCTCGTCAAAATTCGTATCCCAAAGCATCATAGGTACTCCGGCCCGATATCCGAGGGCCCTCGTATGCACAGTCCGCTTCTTCAAGCCGCTGCTTTGCTATTTGAAGCCAAAGACCACCCTATCCATCGCTTTTTTCTCGCTTTTTTTTTGTCCCACGGCCTGTTTCGATGATAGTGTTGTACAGCGCTCACAAACTACAAAAGTGACGCAATCAGAATTTAGTTTCCCCATGAAAAAGCACTCTTGCGTTATCCTAATTTTTCGACGGGAATTCGATCAAACAGTTGCACGTATTTGAATTTGCTTAGGTAGTTAAAATTATTTCTTACAATCGATAATATAAAAGCTATGAAAGACGTGAAAAAACAACAGATAATGTTAACGCTTTTGTAGCTAATAGCAAACGATTAGATGAAAAATGTTAACGTCAAGACCTTTCCATGTGTTCATTAAACAGACAAATGAGACGTGACTTGCTTCGAGGATAAGAAAAGATCCATTCACATGTCTTCTGAACCAAGAGAAATAACAATTCCCTCATGGGTGCCGCCCATTTAATTATTCCAAAGATGAATGAAATTTTTCAAAACATTTCCTTCTTAAATGTATTCTGAACCAAAATTATACTTGAATACCTGCGTGGATTAATTGAATCGCGCAATCGTGTCATTTTTAAAACGTTTTTCATTTATATCTTAATTGAATATGTATTTCGTTTTTCCATAAACGAGTATACCTACGTGTACATTGAAATGTACTTTACGGAGAAAATATTTAAAATAGTATTTTAGATATAACGTAAAAAAATTAGCTGTCTCGAGTAAAGGGAACATTGTAAGGCATTTATCAAGCAGGATGTAAATAAAATAAATTTATCTCTATTCATAGTACATCTATACTATCTAACTAGTTGGATGAAACAAAATTAAGATATTAGCAAATAAATATTGCCAATCTTTCAAATGCATATATCACCAGTTTGCAAGTAGAAAAGTCAATTGTCTAGTCAGACGTTGTACACAAACGCATTCGAGATGTAATGCGAGATAAACCATGAATGTTAATGTTTCGATATCTGAAACAACGCGTTTTACAAGGTTCCACTAGATTGAGAATGCATCCTTTTTAATTCCTCTCGTGGGGTTCAATCAATGGTAAGGTACTCTAACAACTATAACCCTATTTATTTCTGTAATTCCGTGTACAACATCAAGAAATATGCAAAGAATGCAGGAAAGGAGTGAAAGGAGATCGTGTTAATGCGTCAATAGATAAAGACCTTCCCCAACACAAGTGAAAGAGGGAAAAAGAAATGAAATCAGGGCGAGTTGGTGAATTCGTCGCTTTCCATAATCGTCGATCGTATGGACCGGAGAATATACTACCCTAAATGACAACAAATCGGCAGGGCCGAGGCACGCGAGTGAATCACTCGGGGCATCGGGCTGGGGATAGCACAATCGGGCCGGGCCGAGCCGCCTCCTTTTTTTTCCCTCCCCGCGCAGTCGGATCTACTCCCAGGCTTTCTCCCTCTGCGCGCCCACGAATAAAGAAGCGAGGCCGAAGAAAACGAGCAGCGAGTCGGAATTATATCGTCGGGTCGCCACGGCGGGGAGGAGAGAGAGAGAGAGAGAGAGGACTGGGGGCATATCGAGCCCTCGCGAAGGCCCGCGATAGCGTCTTATCGAGGCGCGGCAGTTACTCCTGGCCTCTCCCACCCCGCGGCCCATTGATTGGGTTTGTTTAAAATTTTAAGCTTATCGGGCGAGCGCGAGGCGCAGGTATATACGTGCGGGCGCGAACGCGCGCACCTAGGCGCGGGGCGGCGCGCGGGAGCGTAAGTAAGTATAAGTGACTCGCGGGCCGCAGATACAGCCGCCGGCGGGGAGGACCCGCTTCCACGAATCGGTATTTATTGTGACGCCATGAGATAGCTGCCGGCCCGCGGCTGTGTGAGTGCGCACGAGCACATGCAGCCCAGGGCCCCGGCGAATTATGGTTTTCAATATGACGCCTCGATATCGGTGCACTTCGCCCACCCCCGCCCAATCGCCTTACCCACCCACCCGCCCACCCCCCCTCTCCCCCACGGCCAGCCACCTCCCTTGCGTCTCACCTTCTTCTTCTTTATTCATCTGCACTCCCCTGCTGCCCCTTGTCTTTACGTAAATCTGTCCGCTTCATTCTCTGACGCGTTTTTAATTGTCACGTTATGCTCATACGTCATATAGGCTTGCCACCCGCAGTACAACAATGCGCAGTCATATTTAACCAACAATGAACAGAAATGGCCGTTTTGATAGCTTTAACTGCACTACGTCAACAAATGTTTGAAAAAATATGGAGAATTCAGTGAATAGTATTTTGTTGAAACGACACTTTATCTAAATGGATTTCATAACACAGGGGAATGGATCGAGTCACCCTTTAAGCGAATAGCCTTCTATTGAATAAAAATTGAGTAAATTGAAAGATTGAGTGTTTAAATAACGAAACGAAAATAGACCTTCCCCCCTACTTCATTGTACTTTTCAACTGGTTTTCGTCAAGGATCGATAACGAGCTTTCTATCTCTAGAGGCCAGGAAAGTGGGTGTTCCGAAAGTTTGGTCGATAATTCGTTTTAGCTAATTCTCCCCCTCTCTTCTTCTTTCACTCCTCTCTCTCTCTCTCTCTCTCTCTCTCTCTCTTTCGCTCTCCGCTTTTCTCCGTTCCACTGTTTCTCCCTTTTCCGATTCTATTTTCAAAAACCATACAAGCGTACGTGCACGTGTTTAATAGATTAAGTGTTAATGTCATAAAGTGTTCATTAACCAATTGACTCGAATACTATTTAATACAAAGTAAAGTTCACTACTAAATCTTGTTTTGAAAAAATATCGCTTAAATGCTAATAAATTAAACAAATCTAAATACTTGTAACATACAGTGTCATTATCGATATCAGCTGGTTATACGTTCTCTTAATTGGTTTGTTTTTCTAATACATCATCGTGGTAATTATCAATTGCTTTATAAATTTAAAAGAGCATGTGTTTCAAGATACTTGTATCTACAGATATTTACATTATCATTGTAAATATGAATTCGCGCGTGAATGCTTCAAAGTAATTCCCGTGGAAGATTTTGATTTATACCTATATCAATTATAACTTGTATATTGGCTGTGTCAGCTTATTCAATTTTTTGTTTTACCTTTTCTTCACTTTCTTTATGGCTTGATATGCTGCGCTGACCATCTGGCGCTTCATCAATCTTTATTAGGCACATTTCAACCAATACGACGCAGAAACTTTTTGACTTCATAAAATAGAAATTGCGACATTTTTTAGAGACATAACTAACTTATGGGTTTTTAAACGTGAAATAAAATTAAATAACAAGTAATTTTTTAAACTTTAATTTAATGTTTTTAAGAATATTGTATAGACAAGTACTGTCTTTTGAAATTCATTAAAAGTTTTATAATCATATAACGGCAAGATTCAATATACGCAAAAATCTTTCAAATTATCAAATCATTTATTCTTTACTGTGCTATGTCGTGCGATAAATGTTAATAACAACACGTTATAATTGATCAGAAAAGAAAATTTGTTTGAAAATGTAAAATTCATTTTAGCCAAAAATATGTTTAATTGCATGAAAAATATGTGTGTGAAGTACGTGGTAATGTTAGAAATGATAGATTTGCCAAAAGGAGCAGCTTTATCTAAAATATCCACATTCATGTTAAAAAATTAGCACATAGACATTAATTGGAAGTTTTCCGGTAGTGTTAGTTTTTTACTGAAATTTCAAACAAAGTTATTTAAAAATGTAAAATATTACAAATCAGATTTTTGGTGGAAAGCACAATTCTCCGTATTTGAGTTAAAATCCTGGATAACAGCCAAAAATGGTTTTGACCATTGCATTGTTTGTGGTCAAAGAGTTCAAGCTGCTGTTTTAGTTCAAGGGGGGTAAATATCACTATTATTAACTGTAAAATTAAGTGAATGTCTACTAAATACAAGCGAATAAATTTGGCATGGTAGTGTCAGATGAAAAATGGGTGGGGCAAAATGTATTTTTATCGAGGACCCGCACTCTTTAAAATATAAAACTTGGCAAAGGTAAGAGAAAAATGTTTATTTAATGTTGTGGGCGTTTGATAAGCGTACGCGCGCCCCGAGCTGGGCGATAAAATTGAAAAATGAGTAAAGGGCAAAGATAGTCGGGTGATCTTGCGCCGCGGGGGCGAAGCATTCTTTAGATATAACTTAGATTACGATCCAGTGAGCTCTGGTCTAAAGTTGGAGTTTTTGCAAAAGATACACGACACACGCGAATCGTCGAGGAGGTCGGATAATGTCCGAAAACGTGACGGCAGGTGTGTTATAATCGTCAGCGTTCTTGATAGCGATTGACTATATAAGCGATAAAGATTAACAACCATGGTAAAAACATAACTTGTTATCAGGGGTAAATTAATCGAGAGCTTCCACAAGTACAAGTATTGAGTGTTTTATCGTTGTCAGTTTAACGTTCTCGGTTCGGTGATCAAAGATTTGTTTCTTGTATCATTAATCGCAAAGCAAAGCTTTGCTTTTGAGTTGTTTGAAGTATCGAAAAGCTTCTATGTAGATTCGTAATTATGTACTGTAATATCTTGTTTGAAATCTAATCATCGATTATGAAGTTTGAGATTATGAACGATGGTTGATAATCTGCCGTATCTTGTGTATATTTGGTTAGATAAATAATTGATTGTCAAAGATGAACGATTGTCGGTTTCGATCAATCAGATTAAAGAACAATCGTACGACAAACAATCGATCTTATCAATTTGACTGTTTATTTTCTACTCGAAACTTGAACAATGTGAAGCTATCAGGTATGCATAAGTTAGTTTAAAAAATGTATCGGCATGAAGAAGTGAGCCGAGCTTATAATTTAAGCCCCGGCATAGACGCCTGCATAAAGAGCCTGCACTTTGAGCGATCAAACAAATTTGACAGGAATTTTTCACTCCTCCGGGGATAAGGCAAGACGCGGTGGCGGTAGCAATTTCGGATGATAAACAAGGAGATTCACGGTATCGCTTAAGAAGGGCTGCCCTGGAAAAAACTTGTTTAATGGCGTCTACGCAGCGCAGACTGCATTAAGGATTTGATGGCCCCGTAAATTACGACTGGGGACGGTTTTCCCGCGGGCGGACCGGCTCGGGGGATCGGCCGAGCGGAGGAAAAGCCCGGAAAAGCCAAAAGGCGGGCGAGTGACCCGGGGCTCGGGCGCGCAAGGCGAATTCCGCGGGCGATAAATCAGGGGCGGTGGGCCGGGGCCCATTAACGGGCCGGCACATAGTTAAAAGGGTCGGCTCGCGCGGGGGCCCCCCGGGCGCCCCGATATTATTTACGAGGGTCCGGCCGCAATCTCGCGGACTCGGGCCGCCAGGGGCGTTTACGCCCGGGGCGCGTTAACGCGGCGGCGCGCGGGTTACGGCCGCCGCGTGCCTCCCCCCAGGCCCGCGGCTTTTCATCTCCGCGGCCCGCGAGAAAGAAGGCCGCGCCCGCGGCCCGTTACATAAATCCCGCGGCGTTATTCAATTTACAGGGGTTTACGCGGGCGCCCTCGTAAAAATTATATATCTCGCGCGCGGCCTCCCCCCCTGCATTATGCATCGGGGCAGCGCCCGCGCGCGCATAATGCGCCGCGGCGCGGATGCGAAATCATTTTTATGCGCGGCCCGCCCGGCCCCGCCATCTAGCGACGGGGTGCGCGTGACTCCACAAAAAAAAGAGGGAGGGGGCACGGAGGTTCATCGCCGCGTTAGGATTATAATCGGCCGGCTCGCGGCCCTGTAACCCCGGCGCATCGACGCACTGGCTTTATTCGCCAGGCCGCCTCGCCTCCTAATATATTGCGCTCGTCGCCCGAGGAATTTTTTTTATACGCGCCCGGGTTCTCGCCTCGATGGTGTACGCGTATATGCGTGCCGGATTTTATGTCCCTCGCGTGCACCGCGGGCGAGGTGTAGCCGCGGAGGGCGCGGCGCGTTTATTAATCGAGCCGGTTAGCTCCGTCGAGCGAGCGCCGTCCCATATAATATCGCTGACTGAAGCGCAGCTGGCGCTTAACGCGCGGCATAGATCGCTCGTGAGCAATGCCCGCAAAAAAAAAAAAAAAAAAAAAGTTGACTCCGCACCCGGTGCAATCGGTTTGCTCCTCTTTTTTTCTTTTTGTCGCAAGTACAGGGAGGGGGGGGATAAAAAAGAGGAGGCGAGTGCGCTTTTACATTTTTGCGATAAGTGCAATTTATACAGATACAAGCCGTCAGGCGTTTCACGGGGAGCAACTGTTCATTATGTACGCGCGGCGGAAGATGCATTGCCTCCGCCGCGCGGCGCAGCCTATGTCAACATAGTATGCGGTGCGCTAACTGCATTCCATCGGGGCGACGGGCGCTCCGAGCGAGTATTGTGTGGGTGCAGCCGCGCGAGTGTGGGCAGCGCGTAGCGCGAGGTGGATCCGAAGGGGCGAGGGGGTGGGGTGGTGGGGGGGTGGGGGGAGCGCGGCGACTCAAATGAAATTTAAGCATCTGCAAGAGACGCGAGAGAGTGAGCTATCGTCGGCCCTCGGCTGCGCCGGTGCAATTATCGCCTCGCGAAACTCTCTCGCGCCCGCATACATTAAGTCACCGCCAGGCGTCTGTATACGCATACTTATACGTCTCTTTAGCGCTCCTTTCTTTTTCTCTCGCACTCTCTTTCTCTCTTTCCCTCCCGCTCCCCCGCTTATCTTGATTTATCCGGCCTCCTCTCACTCCTTCACTCTATCTCCGTATAATGTTTTCAGTTGCCTCCTCTTTTTCGTCCCTTTACCCATAATATTTGTACAATAAGAATACTCGGGCCTGGCTCAAGGAACGCGCTTGAAAAATGGACGTTTTCTCGATTTTTACAAAAGCCTACAAGATAAAGCGATCTTCTGACAATCGCATCTTTTCACTTTATTTGCTTTAATGTAAATATTGTAAAAGGAAACATTGGCATTCCCCTCGATGCCTGCACTCCAAAGCTATAGCGTTAACGCTCCTAGAGACTTTTGAAAAATTACAATATATTCATCGTATCAAAATAGAATTGATTGTAATAAAAGCTCCTTGCTGACGCTTTCGCCGTTTGTCGAACGATTTAACATTTGCGTAATCCACTGTGCGCCCTGACACGGGTACACATGCCGTCACCTGGCGACATTGCCAGATATTTACTACGCTTACAAGAAGCCAAGCGGCATACAACATACTCTGACTAACGGCACATCCTGCGAGACCAGTATAAATGATCGAAGAAAGACTCTTTGATACTCAAAGCGTCACGGCGGGATTTCAAATACACGAGATTATCCGAGTGGCGGGGCGACCGGGACGAGCGACACGAGAGGCGCAGGCGGCTTTTTGGGAAAGCGCCCGCGTCCATTAATCAGCGGGCCGGTGAGAATTATGAATTTTCCCTCCTCCTCCTCCTCCTCCTCCTCCGCGGGGTGGCCCGCCCGCGGCTGGTTCTCGGGCGGGGCGCACGGGAGGACGACTCGGAGGTGCAAAAGCAAGCCGGGCGAGATTCGGTATCTCGGGCAGCGAGACACCTCTCGGCCGTTCCCAAGATGCTTATCCGCCGGTGGGCTGGGCCGCGGGGACGAGGCGTCGCGCGTCCGCCGGATGAATAATTATCGATTAGCGCCTCGGCCTTATACATATATATATATATTTGGACGGGAAAAATTTGGACGGGCGCGCGACAGGGCCGGGCGAACCTGTTCTGCCCGGTGGCCCCTATGGGCCCGGGAGCGATGACAAAAAAAAGAAAAGGCATCCGTCAGCCCGGCGAGTTTTCCCGGGCGAGGTTTTCCGCGGCGGGCGGGCCCCGCCGGCTTTTCCCCGGTCATCCATCACCGGCCGGTTGACTCTTATTAAAACGGCAAACCACTCGGCCGCGCGACGTATTTATCAGCTCCGGGGGGACTGTTTTTTGCCCCGCGGATGTGGGCGCGCACATGTGTGCACGGGGGCAAAATTAACGAGGCCGCGGAGAAAATGCTCCGGAAGCAGCGGCGCGGCGAGCCGGGGAAAGCCGGGAAGCCCCGGGCCTGCCGAAAGCCGCGCCGAGGAGGCCGGCCCCGAGCGGCACAAAAGAGACGGGCCGGCCGATCAGATAAGCCCGGCCGCGGGCCCGGGCGAGATCGCGCCGATAGAAGAATTTAATAACCTGCGCCCGGGCCGAGGGCCGCGCAATAATATCGGCCGATATCGATCTTTAATTAGGCACGCGGCGCGCCAATGGGCGAGATTAGGATCTGGCGGGCGCGGGACCCCCGGGAGACGGCCCGCTTTTTCCCCGCCGCCGGACCCCGCGACGGCCAACGCCCAAAGTCCGCGCGGCCCGCTAACGAGGGAGGCCGCCCGGCCCGCCCCCGCCGCCCTGACAACCGGCGCGGAGAGCCCGATGAAAAATGAGCCGGCCCTCGATGCCGGAAGCGATAGCCCCTCGCTTGCTCTCCGATTCATTTGATCGGCAACTCGACAAATATTTCCCCCCTCCTCGTTACGTAATCGGGCCCCTCCCGGGAACGTCCCGATAACGGCCGACCTCCCACCTGCGCCCCCCCGCTCGGTTCCTTTGGCCCCCCGGCCCCCTAGCTCCCGGGCCCTAGATCGGATCCCGCGGCGATGCCCACAGAGAGAGAGAGAGAGCCGCCCAGCCTCCGGGCGGATCGCGTGCGCGCCCCCGAAGCCCTTGGCAGCGCCGGGCCTTTATCGGCCCTCGGCTTGTCCCCGAGGCCTCAAGCGGCCCTATCTCTTAATGACAGGCCCGTCTCCGGGCTTAATCGCCGACACGTATAAACCATCCTCCGCTTCTGCATATTCAACGCGGGCTTCGGTCCACGCGGCTTTTTACGCTCTGTACGGGTCGCGTGTCCTGCTCCTTGGCCGAGTGCGCGCCCCCGCCCGGAAAAGCAGGGCCCGGAGGCAGGCGGCCGGCCGCCTGGACCCTCCGCAGCATCCCGCCAACCTGTTTCCCGGATAAGCGGCCGGGGCCCCCGCGCGCGCCGATCGACGCCGCGAGATCAAGCGGCTCGGGAAAAATCCCCGGCGCGCTCCTCCTCCTTTTTTAGGCCCGTGCAAATATTGCGCGATGATGGATAGCGATAGCCTGGCCCCGGTGCCTTTCCCCGTGATTGCCTCCTCCTCCTCCTACCTCCCTCTCCCTCTCTCTCTCTCTCTCCGCCCCTTATCTCCCCGTCGCCTCGTTTACCTGCTCGTCCATTTTTTCCCGGACCGCCCGATCTCGCGTTTCGTACCCGGTGCGTGCGCCTTCCCTCTTGCAGCGCGTTTTACTGCGCGCTCCTCCACGCGCCCCAGCTGCTCGCTTTTTAACTGGTAAATTTACTCGAAAGATCAAACTCCCCGTTCGAGGTCTCTGGTTATCAAATCTCTTTTAAGAATCTCATCTATTCTCTGTAGTTTGGATAGACTAGTTCTTAGACTTCTTTCAAATCGGAGATCGACAAATTTAAGTATAAACGCAGCTTTCGTGCTTTTACTGTGAAACTATACAGAATAATATCCACCGAAACCAATTTAATGATCAATAAATACGTTCAGTTCAACTTTACTGACAATTAAGAAACTTTTTGTAAAAATTTTCTTGTACAACTTAAAAATTGAAGTTTGTGCACGTTGTACTCATTGAAATGGATGCTTTTTAATTTAGAAAATGTTCTAATTCTTTCTAACCTAGTGCGGCGTGAGCGTACGCGTCAAGCACGGACTATATAATATCCAAGATTTTTTTGGCCTCGTGAAAAGCCTCGTTTGTGCGCGTAATCTCGCTGCGGAGAAACTTTCTATCAGTAAAGTAATTTTGGACGGACGCAAGCGCGCAGAAGCGGGGAGAAATGACGCAGGTGCCCGGGTGTAATCTACCGAGGAATTCGAGTGGCTTCTTTAAAATGTTCGAAAGCATCACGGGAGAAGCGCACGCGAACCCAAGAAAGGGCGCCAGACGCTTTCCAGACTAATGACCGATAATCGACCGTTAAACTTTTCGGGACCACTTGCGACCAAATTCACCATTGCAATTATATTCAGCGAGAATTTTGAACGGTTGGTAAATTGAGTCGAAAGATTTACGCTTTGCTTTTCAATCTCAGATATATCTCGCGCGTATATATGCGGTATCTGTTTTTTACAAAACATTTTTTGTGATGGGTTGGATCGATAGTTGCGTTGCGTGCGCGTAAGGCTTATTTATAAATTACACGCACCGCCTCTAAAATAACATTCATATTTGTTCCATTTGTTAATATTACAACTATTACAATTTTATAGTTGCAAATTAGGCTTACCCGAGGGATTTACCTGTTTACTTGAATTTCAGTATGCTTGGCTCGTAATCACGCATTCACATTCACATTCCGCAGCGCGTATCAAACATTTACGAGTCAATTTCCCTTTCGTTTTCACTTGGCTTATGCAGCCCAATGCGAATTTAAATATACGCATACTTCGTATCTTCATTTTGTTTAAGGCTTTATCTCTAAAAAAAGTTGTACGATATTAAAACCTTGAACAAATAAAATTTTTTATTTTGCTCCTCCATTTAATTGAATACCACAATATGTTATACACACGAGTGCTTTTCAATGATTAATTTACAAATTAATAGAAACCTAAAAAGGCCATTTTTTCCGTGATGTTTCTTATACAATTATCTATCATTGAAAACACCTTTATTTGCGCCTTTTGCATAATGGGCAGAGGTAATCGATGGGTGTTTGAACGCACCTTATCTGCGCAACAGGAACGAGAACGAATCGCGCAAAAGAAAACGTAAGCCGGCTTGGAAACATACATACGCACACGCGGAATCATTAAAATGTATCAAATAATGAAACTTGTTGAAAGCAAAGCAATTCCGTGCAGATGGGAGTCGGAAAATCGCCGATCTGCCCTGTTGCGGGGAATAGTGGCCTCGTGAGATCGGATAGGCGAGAGCCGCTCAATAAATTAAGACTCGTCTAGCATTCCGGGGGATAAAATTCCGGAGGCGATCGAATAGAGAGGAGAGTCGGTGCAGCGGGCAGCGCGCCGAGGGCCGTTTCTTTCGTGGCATCGTTTTTGCGCGTCGTCGCCGCGATGGAATCGGCTCGCGAGCGCGCGCGGACTCGGGCGGCGCGCCGCGCCGCATAACAAGCCGTAACAAGGGCGCGCGCGGGCACGTACGCCGCGCATTCGATGTACGCCTTCGCGTACACACACACACACGCGCGTATATGTGTATCTCGCGGGGCGGCGCGATGGCAATATTGAAAAAGCCGATTCCCGGTATTTATTTTTCGTGAGCCCCGCGCGCCCAGATCGGCTCATAATGATGAGATCGGGCGCGCCGATCGCCGGACCGCCGCCGCTCTATAATTGAAGGAAAGAGGAACAAGCCGAGGGCACGGAGAAGGGGACGCCCTGTCCCGCAGCCTCTCGCCGCGCCTTGCGCCAATGCCTTGCCCGTACCTCGCGACCTTACGTCTCTCGGGGAGCTTTAAGGTCGACCGCTGCTTCTGCCACGCTGGCCTTCCCCCTCGCGACACGAACATCTACCTCCCTGTCCCTCCCCGGTCCATCTTCCTCTCGCCGCCGGTCAATTGAGAGATCAGCAACTCCGTGTTCTCCGTGTTCCCTGGTTAGCCTTCCTGTTAATTCAAACTTTGCGTGGTTTAGATTGTTGCTTTGCATCAATGTCCTACGCAGATTCATTCTTCATAGTTTTGATATTTTAAAAAGCAGATTCCAGGAATCGCACATGCTTTGTACAATGCAATAGTCGTTCAGAACTCGGTAATTTGGCATTAAATCAGGAAATGCATCAAAATGAGCGTCAAATACAGCGAAGGTAGAGAACTGATGCTACACTGAATCTAAGTGTAGCATACGAAAAACGAATTAATATGTACAAACATAGCGAAATATCAATTTATCTTCATTGATGCACACGTTTAACCTACGTATAACATCCTGAAGCTATAGTCGAAAAAAAAAAATATATGTAATCCTTTCGTATCAGCAAAGCGTGATTTAAAAGCAAAATAAAAATTGCTGTTTGTAACTAGTTTACATTTTGGTATGAATGATTTTTAAAAATATACATTTACCATAATAATTAGTATCAATGATTACAGCTCGTACATGACTTTTCCGGAATCTTTATCAAACCTGCACTTATTTTGTTTTACTTCTTAAATGGAACTCATTATACAAACATTTGGCAAGCGTAAAAAATAGTTGTTAAATCTAAAGATACACTTTTAAAAGTGACGCGTGAAAAATGCTAAGAACCACTCAACCACGTATTAAAAACATGAGTCGCAATTTATCTACTGAATCACGGAGCAGCTTTTTCATAAATAATGCATCCATAATATATAGAAGAAATATTTACGAATAGAAGATAGTATTATAAAACTTCAAATGTCTGTAGCTAACAAAAAATGTTTTCGAATTAAAAATTAGAAATATTTCAGCGACTTTCAGTCTAAATAAAATTACAGTTTTGGTTATACGTATTTAAAGTTCAGGAAGAAAATAAGAGTAAATCGTCGTTAATTAATACAATCGAAGCTCCTGCCACATTGTTATAACAATTAGAGAATAATTTTTTCAGTCCGAGCACAGGTGATTGCGAACACCATGCAAATGAAGAAAAAGGGTCGAAAGACAAACCCAGCACTTTGCAAGCTCCGTGAATATAAATTTAATCTCTTTTCTATTTGTTTTGTCGAAAAATAAAGAAGCCTGCCAAGGCTATTGGGAATCGTCGCCCGCGACGAACAGGTTAATTCCCAGGGCGTACGGAGCTCGTCGGGTGCGGGGATCCTGGAAGCGGGATTCTCGGAAGCAGCTCCTCGGCACCCGCAGCAAATAAGATCGCATTATTCATGCGTCCGATTCGCGGTCGCGCGCGCGTGCAACTGGGAGTGCTATCCGACAGGAACAAAAGAATGTAATAAGCGAAAACGGTAGCGCGCCCTCGAGAGCACAGTCGGCCTAAGTGCGATAATTGACACGTACGCGCGGGCCCGAAGGTGCGCGCGAGATAATCGCGCAATAAAACGAGGCGCGCGACGAAGCCGGGGGCTGTAACAAGCCTCGAGTCGCTCCCCCTCTGGGCTCGCCTCGCCTCCTCTTGTTTGAGCCGGGCCACTTTTTCTCCCCTCGGCTAAATTGAGAAATAAAATATAGGCGTCGCGCTCGGGATGAACTGCGGCCTAAGGAGAGAATAAGTAATTGCTCCCATCGCCCCGTCCAATTCCTTTTTTATCCCCGACAAAAGGGCTTTTGATCGTGGCTAATATTCTATGTATTTACATTTTATGCACTTACCTATCGCCACGGAAACTCTGTTATACAATGTTTCTGATCCATATTTCTAAGATTTGTCAACAAATAGATTTTTAGCGCAATTGTAATCTTTGAAAAAGACACCGATAATATTGAATTCAGCTGGCAATACCAAATTTAATATGCATTATTGATATAAAGGTAGATTTGTGTTACATTTATTTTCTGTTAAAAATGCATCTGCACAGTGTATTGTTATAAAACTTTTTTGACGTGGGACATTTGACTGCGAATTTGAGATAAAACGTGTGGCGTAAAAAGATTTTCTGGATTCTCGATCAGTTTGAGTTACGACTAATGTTTGAACATTTTACATTGACATGTACGCAAACATATCGAATTCTCAAAACATGGTTTCATTGTCACTCTATAGTGGAATTCATCGGAACAACTTTTACGCGAGTTATCAGTAGAACTTGTATTCTAAATCAGTTTTTAGGGCGCTCCTAATTAAATAAAAGTTTTAGATGTAGATGTTACGGGATATTCTAACATCTGGTTTCGATTTATACAATGATTGTTTTTACACGAAACAGTTATTACCCGTGCACATAAAACTTGTCAGAATTAATCAAAGTCTGTTATAGCGAATACCTGATCCTTTCCCGTCAAATAGTCCTTGAAAAACTCGAACGAGTAACGATTTTTTCGATAGGCATAAAGATTAAAAGGAGCGAATACTGTTGCGCTCGAATGTCGTTGTCAGGTGGGCAGTAAGGAATCGTGATTATTATACTACAGTGAAGGTGGGCGCGTGTATAATTGAATAACTGGCCGGGGCGCGATGGCGAAGGCAGATCGGCGCATTCGGCAGGGGAATCGGCGCCGGTTGCGCTTGCGCCTCGGCAATAATATACCCGTGGCGCATTATAACGAGGAGCGCATGACCCTTGCTCTCCGCCAGGGCAAGATTTATATTGGAGGTGGCTCGGGGAGCGAACACAGCCGGGCCTAGCGGCAGGTGGGGCGTTATACACAGGGAGCGAGTGCGCGGGCGCGGGCAGCTGGCCGCGATCTATAACTCGGCCCGCGAGTATATATGTCCCCTCCGGGCGATGCCGCGGGGAGCCGGAGAAAAAAAAGGGCCATCGACAAGGCGCGGGCCCGAGGGCGGGAGGGCCGCGGGCGGCGGGTTGAGCTCTCACTTAGCGGCCGGCCTGTCACGATCGCGCATTAGCATATCGGTCGCGGGCCGCGGGCGGCGGTACTCCCCCGGGTCGTGGGTCCCCTCCCCCGTACACGTGTGCGACGAGGGCCCCGAGGACTCACTCGAGGGCCGGCGCCGGCTCGCGTGCTGCCCTCACGATCGGCCTCCCTATTTGCATAGCGCCCCGGGCGATGGAGCCGCGCCGCCCGATCCCCTGTCCTCGGCTCTCGTCTCCGGCCTCCCGCGCCCGCCCTCGCGCTGCTCTTATTCTCCGGGCCGATGCCGCCCGCCCCGGAGCCGAGGCAGCCCGGGGAGGCCCTGTGAGAGGCTGGGAGCCCGCCGCCGGCTTAAGTAGCCCTCGATCGCATCGCGCCCCGCCAGAGCTTTTGTCAGGCTCGCTCATGCGGCCCTCCGCGAGGGCCAACGGTAATAACTCTCTTCATGCCTCACGAGATCGCCACACGAGGCGCGGACGCTCCCAAGCCCGTCCTCGCCCTGCGGACGCTCCTTACCAATGGATCTTTTGATTTATCTCGCCCAGTGGTCTCATCGTGTCTAGTCCAATTGATGCCCTCGTAGACCGTACGGACCGATTCACATTAGTCTTCTATGTATCCTTACGTGTAGGAGCTTACCCAATCAAAACTACTTGATATTTTATGCATTGCAATTGTGGATGTGCGATTCGATGCTAAATGTTTTCTTTACTTGCACTGCGACATCTCAACAATCTCCTGGAAAAAGACGAATAAAGTGTGTTGCATTAACTATGTGTGCTATGAAATCTTTCAAAGTTTTAATTAATCCATACATAGTAGTATTTAAAATTTACTGCTGCGAACAACAGAAATACATGATGCATTAATGCAGTTTTCATTTGTTCAATTGAATATTGATCTATTGTGCAAAAGTACACTGTACATTTGTAAAGCATCAAAACTAGTTTAAATTCAAATATTACAAATTTTAACTTAAATCGATTTTTTGCCAATAATTCGTTAAGTCCTTCAAATCTTTACAAATAGTGCAAAAATCAATCGAAAATTATTTAGAACTCTAATTAAAAAGTAAAAAAATTATTTTGTTTCAAGAGTTAATTATTTCTTATACAGATTTCATTAAAATTAATTTTCATTCTATCAAAGTTTTGATTGAATCCAAATAATCTTTTTGATTAAAAATATAATTTTAAATAAATTAAAAATTATACAAGTGAAATTAATGAAGAAGATTCTTGAAAAGAAATTGATAATTCGAAGATCGTAAATTAATGGTTGTAATTTGAAATTTATGTATAGAGTCGATCATAATTTGTACACTGCAACTGTCCACGTGTGCACGCCTGTTAAAAAATTAAAAATTTTTTTTTGATATTTATTGGTAAATGAAGTTGTGATGTTTGTGAATATGTGGAAAGACTGTAAAAATAGTACCAGTGATCAAAATAACAGAAGATATGTGGGAAAGTGATCGTGGGTGAAAACCCATCAGCGCACATTATCCACACTGGCATATTCATGTGCAAAGTAAGTAAGAGAGGGAGGGGAAGAGGGAGACAGAGAGAGAGAGAGAGAGAGCGAGAGAGTGAGAGAGTAACGTAAAGTCTGGCCATGTGGCGAAGGTGCAGGGTATTGGTTCCGAGAAAGGCTCCTTATCAGGCCGCGGATATGTTAATGGCGGCCGTGTTGGCCCCTACAGCCAAGCCTCCCCTTCTCCTCGTGCCTCCCCCCTGCGATATATTGCACCCTGTACTGCAGCGAAGTACTTGCTCGAGAGAGAGAGAGAGAGCGATATAGTAAGCTTCGGGGACTGTTACATTGGTTCAAGTTGTAACTAGCAAGTTTTTGAAAAAAAACCATCGGGCGCGCAGCGTCGAATAAAAATTCTGCCGTTAATGTACAGATAGGAAGGCCGTTAATGTACAGCTGTAGGGAAGGCTGCAAGCTCCGGCGGCGCAAGCTCTATTATATCATGCTTGTCGCTTAAGTAATCTCAGTATACAATTCTCGTTGGAAGCTCGCGTTACAGGTTTCAGATTTGCTTCTAATGCCGAGAGATAAGAAAGGGCCCGCAAAGGGCACATAGCCCGGCAGAGCGGGGCTTCTAATAGCTCGACTAAGCGTCCCGTCTCGGATGATCTAGACGATTAAAAAAAAAAGAAGCGAAACAATGTCGGCTGGGGGAAAGAAGGCCGAGCGGGGAGGGGGTACGGAGGGACGAGGCCGAGGACGAGGTTGAGCCCCGGATGAGCCGAGGCTGTCCGCGCGGGGCTTCTCGCTCTACGTGCACGCGTACATACACAGAGGGTCGCGCGACTCCGGGCGCAACAAGCGCCGGGGGCCGAGGGGCGAGGAGGGAAAAAGGAGTCGGCCCCCGGGCGATAAGATCGACGCACGCGGGACACTGATAGCAAAGTGCGCATTAGCATGGCGGGGTAGGCGAGAAGCCCTCGGGCCTCGCGTGCAGCCGGCGCAATTATAAGAATCGGACCGCGGCGGGCCGCCCGCCGCTGACTACTTACTCAGGTGCGAGCGAGTTAGGCGCGCGATATACGCCGGCGGCGCGCAGATGCCCGATACACGCGCGCGCACACACACGGCCGCGGCCCTCTAGGAAGGAGAGGATGCGCCCGGGCGCTTCTCGTGACCCTATCGCCACGGGGCATCTGCTTCTCGGGATTTCGCAGACTCGCGCGCCCGGGCAATTAAAACGTCCCGGGGACGCTGCCCGCGCGGCCATCGATATAATGTTCCGGGAGGGCGAAAGCTCGCGGACGGACGGCCGCCGGGGCTTTATCTCTTAATTAATAAGGCGACCGGCTACCTTTCCGCGGCCGCCCCCCGCCCACGCGATCCCCGGATTAGCTTATCTAGCCGGTCCTCCCGGCTCCCGCGCCTGCGCACCCGCTGCGGCCAATTGGTCCTCGTGCCTTCGCTCTAATGATTCAATTGGAATTGTCGAGCCTTTGTCGCCGAATTAACGATCCTCCAAGCTGCAGGATTCTCCGTCGCTCCGTCGCTCTGTATCCTTTCGGCTTTCCGCTTACCTATATAATAATTGCTTTGTCTAAAAACTCTACTTTTAGGTAAAAATTATTTTATCTAAATACTCTTCTAATTAGTCATTGTCACGTTTATGTATGAATTCTAATAATAATCATCTCACTAAGTCGGATAATCTCCTTCTTGATGATGAACAACGCACTTTAATTATATATAAATATATAAATATAAATATATGTAGATAAATCTATGTATACCATTGTAAAATGTACGGTTAAGTATAGTACACGATGTACATATCCGACGGAAGAAGAGAAGTTCCAGGTCGTATTACTCGACGGGCCAGTCCACGCCTATCTTTTTTTTCAAACACGCTATTGTTTATTTATCGATTGACACTGGATCATCCATAACCTGGCTTCAAGTACACTGCTACCTATTATATAGAGCAGGATGCGTGCGTATATTTATGTATAGGCCAGCCCTGTGTATATGTATAAGCAGTAGCAAATGTATTCCACTCATTAAGACTTAATTTGATGAAAATTCTTCAAGGCTTTCACGTTACGATCCACCGGCATACATTACCGCATCGTAGCGCATAATATAAATATAAGGATACACGCAGTCATTTGAAATTTAATTCGGGCAAGTAGCGCACGCGACGGTAAACTGGGGAAACTCGTGTCTAATGAATCAAAAAGACGGATAAACAGCGGGGCCGTGGAAGAGGAAACGCCGAGCATTGAAGGGCTAGATTGCCTACAACATTTTCCGGCTTTTCCTCTACAATCAAGCGGAAGATACGGTGATTATGCAGAGCGCACGCGGGCAACACGGAGGCATAGGCGCAAAGCCAGGCGGAAAAGTTGGGCGCCGAGCGAGAGGAAAGGATCGAAAACACTTTGTGGATCCTGGGAGATTAGCGGGCGAGGCGCGAGGCCGAAGTCGGGCGGGAAAAGCGGAGGGCCGGGCTAGGGGCCGGGGTCGGGGTCGGGGCGACAAGGGGAGCCCCGATAGATAGGCAGATAGGACTGAAAGCGAGGCGGCGGGGAAGGGGCGCGCGGCGCAGCCGAATCCTCCCGCGCGGCGGCCCGACGGGGGGGGGGGGGGGTATGAGAGAGGCGAGAGCCGGTCGGGCGCAGATAAGGAATCTAAGCCTGCGTGGAGCCGGCGGCGCCGCTCTACTCGCGATAGCGCATCGGAGATGTAGCCTCGGCGCGCGGGCTGCCCCCCTCCCCTCCTCGCTCTCTCTCTCTCTCTCTCGCTCTGGCTCCCTCTCTCGCTCCCACGTACCGTACACGTAGTGCACGCAGCTGCGGCGGGGTGGGGGGCAGGCCGGCGGCGGGGTTCCGGGGGAAGGTGGGGGGATGGCGGCGCTCACGCACCGGCGTGCGGCGGCGACCGCGGCGCGCCTCCATTAGGGACGCGGACGCTCCGGGCGACGCGCGCGTCCAGCGGCTCTGGCCCCGCAGTCGCGGCCTCCTCCGCGTCTCTCTCTCGCCTTTTTTTTTTTTTTTTTTTGGCCTTTCCCTCCTCTTGGGATATCGGCCGCCAGCAGCGGCGCCTCCAGGCCCGAGTCCAGCCCCAGGCAGCCATGGTCCTGCTCGCCCGGCGGATTTCCGGTTTTAAATGTACGCGCTTCTCGGCCCGTACGTCAGTGGGAGGTCCGGCTGCATGTGTGTCAAGTGAACGGCTGTGCAAGGCCCGCGTGCGCAGCCTCCCCTTTTGGACCGCGCGCCTCCTGTGTATACACGTACATATATATGTATATACATGCACACGTATATATATATATATATGTAGGCATATGCGCGCGGCGCGACGTGCGCGCCAGCGGTGCTCGCCTGCAGATCTGTTGCGCGCTAGTGAAAATCCCCGCCAAGTGAAAGTTTGCGTAGCCGCCTGCAAAAGTTACGCGCGGCCCCGGTGCATTCCCCGCTGCCTGCCCCGGCTTTTTTTATGTAACGAGGAGTGCGGTGCCCGCTAATCGGCCTGGCCCCCCCCCCCCCCGCCGCCTACAATGATCGATCCCTATCGGTCCGATCGATCATGCGCATCCTTTCAAGCATACATGCCGTTTAATCAGCGTTTATCCGTTATAACGTCGCGTTCGGCCAAGTGTCGCGACGTACTCGCGGCCGATTGACGAGTGCGTCGCGGGCGAGGTCACGCCGCGCGACTCGATCTTATCGCTGGCACTCGTCGGGCAAATCGTCCGCCGATCCCGACGATTTTTGTTAAGGGCGCGTCTGCTCGGTTTTGCGCTTTGTCGGGCCGATCGTCGGGCCGTGCGCGCCTAAGAAGGAGCCCGTGGATACGGCCGAGCTCTTACGAGAGGGAGAAAATAAGCCGCGGAGTCACGAGTTTAACTGCACTCGGGTGATAGGCAGGATGCCGAGCGGCTGTCCGGGCCCGTTGATCAATTCCTCCTGTCCGTCAAAAGCCGCGCGGCGATTAGCATACAAGGAAAGCGGGGATTCCCCATCGGCCGGATGCCTTTTATCTCACGCGTATACTTTTGACATCTCCGCAATCGCGGGCGGCTCCAAATCGCCGGCGCACTGCCGAGAGAGCGCAATTACGAGCGAGCGAATCCAAGGTCGCCGGCCACCGAGCGGCATTTCTTAAAATAGTCGCGGGCGCAATATACGTATATATATATATAGATATGTGCACAGCACTCGGCTTATCGAGAGCCGAGGCGCGATACCGCGCGGTACGTGGGTGTGGGCGGGCGCGCGCTGCCAACACCTGAGGCTCGCGCGGACACACGCGCGCACACATGCTCCCACACGCGCGTATATATGCATATATGACATCGTTTTTTCCTTTTCCAGGGGAGGATGAGGAGTGGAGCGACTCGGAGAAGACGCCGTCCGTGAGCAGCGGCGTCGAAGGGGGCGGCTCGGCCGTCTCGAGCCCCTCGGGCCACCTCGGCGAGGAGGAGCTCGTGGCCCTGCCGCCGCCCCCGCGGCTCAGCGCCCTGGCGCCCGAGGAGATCCGGCTGCGGCTGAGCGCCCTGCCCGAGGACGCGCGCAAGCGCCTCGCCTCCTTCACCGAGGACTACGAGGTAGGCGTCCCCGCCGGCCAGTTGGCTATCGCGGCCGATCGGCCCGATCGCTCGCGTGATCGCCCTCGTTACCTCGTTATCGCCGCGACTCGTTACCGCGCAAGCCGTTTACGGCGACAGCGCCGCCGCGATATTGGGCCGGTAGCCCGCGGTCCTCTACCGGTACGCTCTCCATCTTGCGGCGTATATACATATTGCGATTGGTGGTTTATCGCGGAGACATCGCGTGGTTGACATCGACGCGCGAAACGGACAATGACTAACCCCGGCTTACCGATTGCAGAGCGTACGCGCCCTGCGCGAGCACCAGCGCAGCCAGCAGCAGCACCACCAGCACCGGCACCAGCAGCAGGTGCCCTCGCGGCCCAACTCCGTGCAGGAGTCCAGCCCGAAGTCGCAGTGCCTCGGGGACGAGGACTCGGTC
Source organism: Sycophaga agraensis (assembly GCA_018906755.1). Classification (NCBI taxonomy): domain Eukaryota; kingdom Metazoa; phylum Arthropoda; class Insecta; order Hymenoptera; family Pteromalidae; genus Sycophaga; species Sycophaga agraensis. The sequence continues at coordinate 1,102,648 of JACCIE010000015.1, read as the reverse complement.
GGGCGGGAGGAGGAGGGCGGCAACGGGGCCGCCCGGGGCTCCTCCTCCTCCTCGTCCTCGGGCAGCCTGGGCAGGCGGCCCCGGGGCGCCGAGGCGCGCCGCGACTCCGAGGACTCGAGGCGCTCCTCCGGGGACGGGGAGGTGACGCTGCTCGAGCAGCCGGCCAAGAGGCCGCGCCTCGAGGAGGAGGTCCAGGTCGGCCCGCCGGCGCCCGCGGCCCCCGCGGCCCCCACGGCCCCGACCCCCCGCCTCAGGCTGAACGCTAGTCTGGCGACGGACCCGGCCCTGCGGCCCCAGGCCGTCGCCGCCCTGACCATCAAGCCCGAGAGCGCGCCCTCGCCGCCCAACCCGACGCCGCCCCTCGCGCCGGGCCTGCAGAACGGTAACTATACCACTAGCTGTTTATCCGCTGGAACTATGTCCAGCAACGATTTTCATTACAGACATTTCGTTCAAGGGATTAGTGGTTAACGTCACGACAGATGTCTTTGCACTGATACTTTTTTTAATAACCAGTATGACTTACCAAAGTAAATCTCTTTTGGGTAAAAATTGTACAAAGCATCTTTTAAATATAAACTGAAATTCAAAAGTAGTTAGTGTACACTACAATCGTGTAGAAATAGACGCTTGAAAGAAGGCGGGCCCGCGAGGCTGTCCCCTGGCTTTGTTCCCTCCTCTGCCGGTCTAATGGGTATCTTTTGTTGGGTAGCGATAGCGACGGGCCGGCTCTACGTCCTGCCGAACGACTGCAAGGACGGGCTGAGCGCGGAGGCTGCGGCCGCGGCGGCGGCGGCTGCGGCGGCCGCGGCGATGGCCGCCGCCCGGCCCGCGGGCCTCGTGTGCCCGCCCTGCGGCATCCGCTTCAGCTCGGCCAGCACCCTGGACGCCCACAAGACCTACTACTGCTCGCACCGCCCGCGGCTCGAGAGCGAGGCCGAGAACAACGAGGAGGACGAGGAGAAGAACGGGGCGGCGCCCGGGGGCCCCGGGCCCGGGGGCAAGTTCGAGACGCGCAAGGCGTACGCGTGCCCCCACTGCTCGTACAGCGCCGACAAGAAGGTCTCGCTGAACCGGCACATGCGCATGCACGCAGCCTCGCCCGTCCAGGCCGCCCAGCCGGCCCCGGCCCCGGGCAACGCCCAGGCCCCGCCCGCGGCCCTCCACAGCCCGGCCGGCGCCTCGGCCGCCCTCGGCTCCAACGGCTCCCTCAACGAGGAGGCCGAGCGCTACTGCCGCAACTGCGACATCAGGTAGGTCCTCGGCTGCCCCCCGCGCGAGCCGGCCCACCTGACCTCGGCCCCCGTTCCAGGTTCAGCTCCCTCAAGACGTACCGCGCCCACAAGACGCACTACTGCAGCACGAGGCACGTGGTGAAGGAGGGGCCGACGACGCCCTCGGGGAACACGGCCTCCTCGCTCAAGGGCTCGCCGCCGACGAGCGCCAGCCCGGGGGACTCGCCGCCGCCGCAGCCCTGCCTGGCCCTGCCCACGAACCCCATCCTCATCGTGCCCTACTCCCTGGTGCGCGGGGCCTCGGTCCTCGCGGCCCCCGGCCTCCCCGCCCCGGACACCCCGTGCTTCCTCCTGCCGAACGGCACCCTGCAGCCGATGACGCGGGGCCTCGCGGCCGCCGCGGCCCCGGCCCTCCTCGACTCCCCGGGCGTCCTGCGGGCGGCCAACAAGCCGGCGACGCCCCTCGGCCCGGCGCCCGGGCAGCCGGCCCCGGCCGCGGCGGCCCACCTGCCGCCGGGCCCGCCCGCCGCCTCGGCGCCGCTCGACCTCAGCGTGCGCCGCTCGCCCGACCACGAGAAGGAGAACCGCGGCTCGCCCCTGCCGCCCGGGCCCGCGGGCAGCCCCCGCTCCCGGGGCAGCGCCAGCCCCCGGGCGCGCGGCCCGCCCGCCGCCCCGGCCCCCGCCCCGGCCCCGGCCACCGAGCTGGCCCTGCGCCTGGCCGAGCTCCCGCCGCCCCCGGTCCCGGGCGTCCTCGTCAAGCAGGGCGTCTCCCGGTGCAAGGAGTGCAACATCGTCTTCTGCCGCCACGAGAACTTCGTCGCCCACAAGAAGCACTACTGCCAGGCGCGCGAGGCCACCGCGACGACGCCGCCGCCCGCGGGCACGCCCTCGCCGCCCCTGGTCCAGCTCATCTGCGCGGCCTGCGGCATCAAGTTCGCCTCGATGGACAACCTGGGCGCCCACCAGGCCTTCTACTGCCCGAAGCGGCTCGACTCCCAGGAGCACCACGCCCGCTGCCCCAAGTGCAAGGTGAGTCGCCCGCCCCCCGCGCCTCCCGCCGCCCCCGACCCCGACTAACGCCCGCTTCCCCTGGCCCGCAGAGCGTCCTCGAGCCCGGCGTCTCGCACTCCTGCCCCGGCAGCCAGTCGGGCGGCTGGAGGTGCCCCGTCTGCGGCAACGTCAGCCAGACGGCCGGGGCCGCGCAGCGCCACATGGACGGCCACCAGGGCGTCAAGGCCTTCCGCTGCACCATCTGCCGCTACAAGGGCAACACCCTGCGCGGCATGCGCACCCACATCAGGATGCACTTCGAGAAGCGCGGGGCCGATCTACAGGTAGGACTTGCCACTGGCTCCCGCAGCCCGCCGATCGGCGCCTCCTTCTGCCTCCGCGTTCAATCCCCAGGCCGCGTTTCCGCCGCGACTGACTAAATATAGCGCGCGCGCGCGCGCGCAGAGATAAATTGCGTACGATTAACGCGTTATTTTCCATATGCGAGATCGATTTATCCGCTCTATCTTAGATAGATGCATCAGCCTCAGTATTTTATCTGGCATCTGCACCGAGATGTTATCCACGGCGACTTCCAGATAAAAAATATCCCGATAAAAAAGTTTCTCCCGCTCGGATAAGAGGGAGATCAATCTGCCTTGTCGGAAGAATCTCGATCGATCTTCACGTAATTCGGTAATACATCGGGATAGGCGCGTCGCTCGGCTCTCTCGATAAGATTGCAATCTCGCAAATGATGAGCTGGGCGCAATAACGTTGATTATTCATTCGAATTACCATGCCGGCCCACTTATCTTGGACGTCACGAGTATTAGTATCGGTCGGCGAGTATCTTGTAAACAAATCTGAAATCCCTGACGATCGGTATCGAGGGCCGCCGGTACAAACGAGCGAGCCGCCGCCAATAACGAGAGTAGGCCGTACATGCTCAGGCCTCGTTGCAGGAGGAGAACTACATAACCTGCGTCCTCGAGGACGACATGGCGGCCCCGACGCCGGAGCCCGCGGCCGCAGCCACCCCGGAGGAGATCCCCGCGGAGCACCAGCAGACCCCCCAGCAGGTGAACGGGAAGTCGGAGGGCGCGCGGAAGAGCAGCCCCCTGCCGGCCTCGGGCTCGCCCGCGGCCCCGCCCGCCGCCCCCTCGCCGGCCCCGGGCAAGGTCAAGCTCGAGCGCGAGGAGAGCCCGCCCCTGGGCCTCGGGCCCGAGGAGAGCCTCGACGCGAGCAAGGCGGGCCCGCGCTACTGCCGCTCCTGCGACATCAGCTTCAACTACATGAGCACCTACCTGGCCCACAAGAAGTTCTACTGCTCGAGCCACGCCGGCGAAGCCAGCAACAACAACAACAACAACAACAACAACAACAACAGCAACGCGGCGACCCCCGCCCCGGCGGCGGCCCCGGCCACCTCGCCCCCGGCGGCCCGCACCGAGGCCTCCGTCCTCTAAGGCCCGGTGCCGAGGCTCCCGGGCGGCCTCGCCGAGAGGCGCGCGCGCCCGCCGTCCGGCCGCCGAGCCGGACGCCCAATTCGCCCGAGTCGAGGCCCAGCCGCTTCTCTTCCAAGTCGTCTAGCTTTAAGCCACTTGGCGGCGGCTGCAGCCCCGGGAGCGAGGAGCCCGCCCGGGGCTGCGCCGCGGTCCTCCGAGCCCGCTACCGCAAATCACTATCTCCATGATATTAACCTCACGAGCCATTGACCCCCGGAGCTGTTGGAGGATGATAATGAGCTAGTAAGCCGCGCTTGTTACAGCGCTCGGAAATTACGTCTCTTTCTTTCTTTTTAATCCCATGGATCTCATTTTCTCAATCCTCTCTGGAACTGTACACATCCTTCGCTTTTGAAGTTTTCATGGCGGATGCAGGAGCACAGCTCTCGATTGAGCAGCGACATATACGACTGTTAATTATTGCCAGTTTATGTAGACATACATTAAAGGATATTAATTGTCAGTTTTAGTTAATTAAAGTTAATAAATACGTTGTGTGATTTTTTTCGTTGATCCAGGGAATTGTTCGTACATGTAAGATTCGAATTACCAACAAAGCAGTGTACATACAAGATTACGTTTTACTAATGGCGCTTAAACGTTAGACGTATAGGCGTTAGCCAAGGGAAAACCTATTAGGATTATAGTACTGTTATATCGAGATGTACATAAAACTGATCGGCAAAGGAGAAAGTGAGCGAGCGAACGAGAGTGTGAGAGGGAGAAAACGAGAGAGAAAAAAATAAAGAGGATGAGTATGATCTCCTGTGCAGAAGGGTTAGTCGAGGATTTAGCCAACGATTTCCTTTAACTTATTATACGAAAACAAGTTGATAAAGCTGATAAGACAAATTTTGTACATAGTCATTTTTTACTAATATGGTTCGTTTAAAAACGTTCTGCAAGTGTGTAAAAATTATGATAGTTTCTCTTTAGAAAAAAAAAAACTTTTTTAATCTCATTTGTATAAAACTAATCATATCCTCGATTGATCTAAACGAGACTCGTATTAATTTTAAAGAGGAAGATCTTAAACTTTTATTTAAAATCGAAATACAATAAAGGTGTGCAATCTCATGACTCTTCATTAATTTCGTAGCATAATAAACATACCTTAGGCTGCAAGAAGGTTGAAAAAGACCGAATGTAAAATGTTGTACAATAGAGGAGTAGAGTATTAAAAATCATAGGGAAAATACGATTCTAAATGCTACCAATCTCAGTTTGTGAATCTAATTAAGTTGTGTTGCAATATAACATCTAATATATTATTACATTATAACGAGTAACTAGGTGCTCCGGAATAATCAAAGGGCACTACAACTCTCATGCATTGGGAAAGCGATTTCGTTTTTGTTCTTCGCAATAATCGTTAGAGAAGTCTCTGGAAACTTTCAGATAGACTCTAGCTAACTCTCAATTATGTCTTGTTAAGCTGCTTATTATTATTAAATTTAATTTGAAATTTATCAAGACTCGTCTGGAACGTTTCAGGGACTAAAAATTTTTTTTTCTCAAATTAATTATTTAGTTGAATGTTTCGGAGTCGCGAGTACCTACATCTCAAAAGGTGAACATGTATAAATTAGATATTAAGGCCAGTGTTATATGTATACGCAGTGTACTACTCATATCATACGATGGTAAATCATGGAAATTCATAAAATTTTCGAGCGAACACTTTACAACGGCACGATTTCTCAAGCTGCGTGAGTGTTAACAATGTATTTGAACAAGAAAACTATAAATGGAATCAAGTGTGACGATGCAAAGGAAAAATATATCAAACGTGCGCCAGTATCGATCGATTGTGATATCAATTAATTATTGTACGAACTCAAGGAACGAAAGATTATAGCATATAGCTAATATGCCGTGAACTTTTACATAATGTATGAATTGATGGCTAACGGAGATTGTACTCTGAATAGAAATAATGCAGCGTATAAAATTTGATATTACTTTATTAAAAAATTTCATGGGTTCATGTTTAAAAATTGAAAATTGCAGAGTACGTCCGCTTCGGAAAATCCAATGAATTACGCTGTTATAAAAGACATTTCTCGATTTTGGTATGTGTGATTATTCAGGTTCCCTTTACCATGTTTCCCCCTGTAATAACCCATTTCTCTCCGTCAAAGTCTCAACATTTTAGACTTATGTTTATTGTTTTTATTTTGATAGATGAATTTTACACAAGATTATATAAATATGTAATAAATATATAAACATACGAATAAAATTCTGCAACATTTACCCTATATTTTTATTTTTTGCCCTTATCTTTAAAAATACTATAATTATAACAATCTTAATTTTCCCAAAATAAATCATACTCGTAACTATAACATTTATTTTTAAGGTGTTCGTGATAATCACAATCACAGTTAAAATTTTCGTCTTCGTAGTCGCATTCGATATAATCTTCGGACTCACTAAATATTATGTTTTCCTTTTCAACCTTTTTCACGATTAATGATTTTACCACTCTTCTTTTTCTACCTTCAGAAGATTTATAATCTGAAACGCAATCGCTGTCTTCATCATCGTTGAAGAGAATGCTATTTCCAGTACGTGTATCTTTATAAGCTAGACACGGTCTTAAGTTCGAGGTTGCAGATAGATCTTCAACATCACTCAAGGAGTCCTCTGAATCGATGTCTTCGTCAATTATTAAATTTTTTTTTGTTATGCTACTTTTAACAGTATAAAAACCGGTTAAATCGGACTTTGTAGATAAAGCTTTTGCAAAATCTTCAAAACAGTCACTGTCAGTGGCATCATCATCAGTAATATATGTACTACATTTAGACATCTTGCTTTCCCTAACAATTGGTACTTCTAAAAGGTCTGGTTTCACCATTTCTTCTAGTTCTTTAAGATTACTGAGATTACTTACCGACTGTAATAAAAAAAAATAGTTATCAAACAAAAAGCAAGCATTGCGGATTCAATTAAACATAAAAAACATAAATTTGTTATAGAAATTTTTTTGGTGAACATCTCCATCGTAGTTAAATTATATTTAATTATATATTTTTCAAGCAAAGCAAACAATTATAACTAAATAGAATTTAATATATTACATAAACACGTAATATGTTCGAGATAATATGATATATTATTATATTAGTATATGAATATTTTATCGCATATATTTATTAACATTAGTTTAAACTGTGTTTGCTCTTGATACAATTTTTTTTGAAAATATTTAAAATCTATTTTATTAAACCAATACCAACAAAATATAAAAATCAATAATATTTGTATGTAAAAGCAAAGACAGTTAAATATAATTAAATATAATTAATACACTAAAATATTAATAGTATCTAGTTATATTTAAATTTTTAAACGTTAATGAATAAATAAAATATTTGTCTGTATCAAACGAATAAACTATAACTATCAGAGGATAGCTAAGACATTTTGTTTTTTCTATTTATGCATGAGAAACGCATGTTATACCAACAGCTTATTCTATTATTCGGAATTCATCTATTTCTGAATATATTTCTAACCGGTCATCCAATCATTTCTTACGAGAATATCGTTTCGAACTCTAGCTAATACATAACGACTTAACCAGCTCAACATTTTAATTTTCTACTAGAATAAATCATAATCTATATGCATTTATCAACTGTATACACAAAATATTTATGATAAACATAAACAAACAGCATATGAGTTTCGTTATAGAAACAATGAATTAAAACTATGCAATGAAACTTCATTTGTTATTTATTTTAATATATTAATTTGTATATATCATTTTATTAACTTATAATATTATTATTTTATTATATTTTATTATAGCTTTTGTAGCATAATACCACTATAGTCACTATAATAATAAATTATACATACTGTTATAGGATTAATTACAAATCTCGAAATTCAAATAAAAATCTTGAAGTAGAAATACAATCTACTAAGCAACTAGTGGCTATAATTTTGAAATTACTCAATTCTAAGTATATTTTAATCAATATATTTTATTTTTAATTTTCAGTATCAATGACTTTAATTCTGAAGAGATATTTTTTAATCTAATAATAAACTACGAAACGTAGGAAAACATATTATTTAATCCCATTTTTGTATAGTTCTACATCATACATTTAAAAAATGTTGTGGAATAATTCTAAAAAGGATATAACCGTTTTTACGTTTTAAAATTAATAAAAACAGCTAATTTGTTTCCGTACGTTTTTAATAAAAAAACAATTCTTGTACCTGAATTCTTTTCAATGTCTTTTTACTCTTATCTAAATTCAAATTTATGTTGTTAACATCGGACAAGGTATTCGATTTTGTAGTAACGGCCAGCGATCGAAAAGTTTGAATTAAATTGTAACGATTTTTTTTTGAAATATCTTTTCCTTTTTGTCGTATACTTTCAACTAAATATGTAGCATCATGCTTTTTGCAATAATATTTATATCTACTTTTCAGATGAAGCGATGTTAAAAATTTTTGACGTCGTTTAATCTTGTTATTTGCCTAGATTTTGAAAGTACACTTTAATTAAACTTTATTAATTATCTACACTGGAAAATATAATTTTAACGTAGTAGTTAATTAACATACAGCAGCTTGATTTTTTTCTTCTATGTCTTCCAAAATAATATCTTCCAGTTTTAATCGTTTATGCGGATTTTCGATTTCTATTGTAGCACCGTTCAAATTTTTTCTCTTTTTGGAATTTTCGCTCATTGCTTTTAATATTTTCTTAACTGTTTAGTTTTAATCTAATTGCTTTTAAAATATTAATTAATACGTAAAGCTTAAATACATTAAAATAATTCTTTATAAATCTTAAATTTATGAATTAACAAAAGTCAGAATATTATTATTCATTTAGTTTGAAAATCTCACAGTTCTCTATATTTATATGTTATTATACTGTTTGTATTGTCGTTTTCTGTATTAAAAGTTTAAATGATATTTGTCACAGGATTTGTTACCAACTTAGTTAACAAGTTTTATTGTATGAGTTAATGACCAACTTCGGAGTTTTAACTAAATTTCAAATTTCTAATTTGATTTCATAATAATGTGTAGATCTGCAGACCTCTATTTGTAAAGGCTTCGTACGGATGTATACATATGTAGGGGTTCCGCCGCCGTCGGTACATCACAGCCAAAGGAAGCAGCGGCTAGTTCCGCGTGCGCCCGAGCCGTTGCGCTGATGATCGTCCCGGCGTGGTTGATTCTAGACGCTCGGCGCTTTGCGCTTCCTGCTATCCGTTATCTTGAATAGCGGCAGAAAGGGCGCGAGTTGGAGAGAAGGAACAGGATAGACAAGGTGCGTCGACTCGCATACGGCCGAGTGGCAAATAATTAGTTGCTGCGTCGCTTGTAGGCACGCTATTGACTATTCATATTAACCGCACGAATTTTAAATAGTATTATAATACTATTGATCTTCGAATATATTTTTAATACGCGAGAATAGTTAAATTATTTGTTTTTAACATATCCTTACAATAATATTACAATAATATTAATCCACGAAATCTCAACCACGATGCTTTAGTATGTATATATTAATAATTATTAAACTTATTTAGGTACATTTAATTTTGGCTTGGGTTTATATTTATAAATAGCATGCGTTAATTTTATATTATTGCAGATATTTTTTATTTTAATTTTTTTCTCGTTGGATTTGTATTAAAATATTAACGCATTTTTAATGCGGCTGTGCTTATTGCATTCTGGTCTCAATCCGAAATAAACGCAGAGAGAAAGCGTTTATAATAAAAGTGCATTTATAATAAATTAATATATGATACAGATAAGAGAGAATAATATAATATAATGTAATACTTTATTTAAAATAATGTAAAAGAGTTCAAAATTAGTTAATTAATTATGAAGGTTATGTTAAAAACAAATAATTTAATTATTCGTGCGGTTAATATGGATAGTCAATAGCGTTGCAGTAAAATAGCGATGCTAGCGGCGCCTACAAGCGACGCAGCAACTAATTATTTGTCACTCATTTAAAGTTGAGTCGACGCATCCTGAGGATAGACGGCAGAATCTTACGGAACAGCGAGACGGACGTGCTAATCAGTGCTAATCACGGAGACTCGCGATCTAGCTGTACTTAAGCGGAACTACTAGCTTGAATAAATTTACACTTACTTTAAACCAAGCAAAATCATTTACGAAGCCTTCGCTTCTTTAACGTTGAAGTTGTTCATTAGCTGCGATCAGGAGTGGGGCACGGTGAGTAGACTTGCCTCCCTCCTTTCATTCCCATCAGAAGAGCTAAACATAAATATAGATTTTCCTAACTTAACCTCTTTGTACAGTCGTACATGGATGAGAGAGAGAGAAAGAGTGAATGTGCACCAGCGGGCGCGCAACCAGTGTTGCACTGAACCAGCTACAGACAAGTGGTCGCTCACGTGCCTCTGTAAACTGAAATTCAGTGTGCATTTTATTTCTCCCTACCTTCCTTCCCTTTCCTTTATTTTAAAAACGGGCGTTTAACCAGAGGTTAAGCGACCCGACGAACACTCTTAATATGATATTATAGTGTATTCATAAGAGTGGAACGTTTGAACATCGTTTTAGTTACAATTTAATGTAATTGTTATAGAATAACTTTAAAAAATGGCAGCAATTTTACGAGTAAAACGAAAAAAAGATGACGAACCATTAGATGCTCTGTTGATTGAGTGTAAACGACAAAAAATAGAAGGCAATGAAAATGAACTGTCAACTCCACTTACAGCAATTGTGAAATTTGCAGGAACTGTCGAAAAACAAGTAAAACAATAAATTAATTTAATTCACTGCGACATAATAATTTAATAAACACTACACATTCTATATGTTATTGATTTTAAAACTAAATTTTATTGCAGGATAATAGCATAGTTGAACATATAACAAAAACAATAAGTAAAGAAACTTTAAAAAGCAATTATAAACAACATATTATTGATATCACAAAAAAATCTAGAGAAAAAACAAAACAAGTATCTAATGAAAGTCGATATAAAATTATTAACAATATGCGTTCACTGGACACTTCGTTGGTTGAACACTTAGAGGAAGATATTATTAATATTATTGATGTAGAGGATAGTAAAGCTATTTCAAATAATGAGGTGACCACTCATATTCTGTATTATTACAATTTAAATATTTTAGCCTAGCAAAATATAAAACCATCTACTGATTATTTTTAGGAGGATAGTAATTATGTGTATGATTTATATTTTACTCAAACTAAGGAAGTTTTGCAAATAGATAATTTATTAAGTGTATTACCTATAGAAGAAGATTTCGTTTTTGAAGATTATTATAAAGAAAATGATCACCTGCACCAAGGATCTTCAGAAGATTCAAATTCTGAATCTAATTGGCGAAATGATTATCCAGATTCAGATGATTCAGAATATTTTATAACGAAAGATATTCAAAATGGAAAAATAAATTTTAATGATAGTGACGAATTATCAAGTGATTGTGATGATTTTGTTTATGGACTCGAGGAACGAGATGCTGAAAAATATGGATATAAATATGCAAAATATAAAGCAAGAATGAAAAAAGAAACAGAAACAGAAAAAGAAACAGAAACAGAAACAGAACAGAATCAGAAACAAAATCAGAAACAGAAAAAGAAACAAAAAAAGAAGATTCCATTATCATATATCTTGACTCAAGTGATTATGATAGCGATTATACACCAGAATTTGACAAAATTTTACTACGATAATAATAAAGTTTTCTTACATATAAAGTTTATAATGTTATTTATAATTAAAAGATAAATAGTATGCATATACGTACATATTTTTTTTTATTTTTTAACTTTAATCTATATGATTTGATTTATAATTTTTTTATTTTTTAACCAGTACATATTACAAATATACAACAATTTTATTTACACAAAATAAAACTTATATTTAAATAATTACATAAAAATTTATTTGTAAATATATTTATTAAATCTATTTAATTTGATTTTGCTTTTAAATTAACTTATTTACACTTATTTTATATTTATAAATTTAGAGATCATCTTTTAGTTTTTGATTTAGTCTTTAATTAACACTGGATTCCTCCATTAATGTGATGTAATTTTTAACATCATTTATATATACGCTCAAAAATTGATGATCCCTTCTTACATTTACGATGAATCGTTTAATATCAGTTTTTCTGAGACAGAAACACATTTGTATTTAATTCAAATATAAATTATTAATATGTAATAATAAAAATAATAAACGTATAATACCTTATGTTACCTAAAATACAAACAACATCAATGTCATCTGGTCCAATTTCATTAAAAATTTTAATTTTTATAGACACTTCTATAATAATCTTTGTCTTTTTAGATGAAACAGTAAAAGATATCCTAGAACAAACAATTAGTTGTTTATATTCAAAGAAAATTACGTGTTACAGTTATGTGGAATCCATACCTTTCATTATTTATATGAGACAGATGTAAGGCACTTAAGCGCTCAAGGTCAAACATAAAATTCATAGCAAACTTGACTTCAATTGAAATAAATTCCAATATTGCTATAATATCCTCATACATTTTATAGTTCTCCAACATTTGACAAGGATTAAGTTTTAATAATAAAAGATCATGAACAATCTTTAATAAAATATTTTTTGATGATTCTAAAATGTAAAATCAACTTTGTTATACTTAAAAATTAAAATTTTCTTGCATTATACTTACTGCAAAGTCGAGATACAAATTCTACTTTCTCAATATCTTTTACGCATGCCTGTTCTGTTCCATTTAATCTTAGGATAACAACAAATGATTTTGATATAAAATCAACAGCAATAATTGATGAAGATATTGCTCTGATAGACCAGATGCAATCATGTCTAAAACAAAATTATATAAATTTTTTTAAAAATTTGGTACATGAATTTTATATAACTTACCTTTTTTCATGAGCTTTTATCTTTTCTACTATCGTTAAAAATGGTGTAATAGGTTCTTGTACATTTTCTTGTTTATTTTCAGTAACTATAGAATGATCTATTTGCTTACAATTTTGCTTTAGAGAATCTGCTGAATTATCTTGACTAACTTTGTTTTGAGACAAATTGCTTGAAGTTCTACTGACACTTTGTAATTGCTCTCTTGAAATTTCTTTGTCCTTAATAAAATTAATTGTTCTTGCATCATTGTCTGTTTCAGATGAAAATACATCTGAAATGCTATTCGTTAAATTATTTAATAACAAATTAGAATTATTATTAGCACATATTTCTTCATTTGATTCATTGTGTACACTGTCTGAGCTCAGGAATGAAGGAGGTTGTATCTCTTCTAGTTCTACATAATTTTCTAAAATTATAGTATCTTCTAAATTATGATTTTTATTTTTGTTATCAGAATGAATTATTTTAATAGAATTAATTTCAGTTTCTTTCTCAATTTCTGGAAGATTTTTAATTTGATTTGTATCATCTCCATCTTTAAAGTAATTTTCATTTTCATTTAAAGTTGAGGATTGAGTTTGATAATCCTGAGTTAAATTCTTATTTACAATATATGCTTCATTGTTTTCAATTTGATTCTTTACATCAAATGTATTTGTCTTATTTCCAAAAGATTTGTTCGAAACTTTTATTAGTGTTTTATCATTTATAATAAGTGGATGTGGAATTTCTGTTCGAAAACCCATAGTGGCTAATAATAATTCTGTATTATCTGATGGAATCCTGTTTAAACTACCTTCTTTTAACATTTCATTATTTTGATATTTATCATTTTCATATAATCCTGTAGAGGTATACATAGATTCAACGTCATGCAAACGAATGTCGTCGTCATTATTCACAGACTCATATGCTTCTTCAGAATCTTGTACTCGACTTGCATGACTTAATGAAACTGAAGAATCAATTGGATGTACTGGATTAAATAAATTTTGATTTCCCAAAAATTTACAATTCCTTTTAATGTTGTCATTGGTTTCTAAATTAAAACAAGTATCTTTTATTATTAATGAATTATTTTGATTTATTTTGTGAAAATTAATAGATTTACACATTTCATTACATTTATTTCTAAAATATTGTTCAAAAATTGAAAATTTCTTACCAATCCCTGTACTTATGCTTCTTTCTGCCAATATCGTATTAAAACTCTGTGCATTAAGACAATTTTTATGTGAAACAATGTGATTATTTTCACAGTTTATAATTTCATCTGATGGTGTAGACATAATTTGTGATTGAGCATTTGAAATATATTTAGAGTGATTCATTTCAGATACTGTTTCATTTTTATCATAATATGATTTCTCATTGGGAGAATTAAGAATCATTTGTGTTTTATCCGTATTCAAATCTTGTGTTATGCTTGATTTATTCATTGGATTTGTATCCAATGCAGATAAGTTTAAGCTATGCAAGACGTTATCATTCTGCCTTCGTACTTTTACAATACTGTGATGTACAGTTTCTAAGTCACTAAGTATTTTAGAATTTTGACTTCGATCAAAATTTTGACTGAATTTTGCAGAATTGAATTCAATGTTTTCCTTGGATTGAATGTTGTTCCCTGAATTTTTTTCTAATGAATTTCTCAAAGTATTTACATCACAGCAAGAGGGAATATATATGTCTTTTTTAACAGTTTCTTTCCTAGAATAATTCTGAGTTGGTAAATTCATAGTTGCACATAAACTATTCAATTCATCTGATGTTATTCTATGGAAAGATTCTTCCCTTGTATTAATCCGATTAGAAATACTATAATTATTCCTTTTATCAAAATTACTCATAGTACATTCTATATTATCACTTCTATTTAATAAAATACTTTTATTATTGTACTGATTTAAATTTCTCGTTTCATATTTTGATGTTGATAAAGTTGAAGGAATGGTATTAACTTCCATGGAAACTTCATGAGAAACTTGATTTTTTTCATTTGATGGAAATCCCTGTGAATCTGTTTTAGTGTTAATATTGGTTTCTTTTATTTCATCATGATTTGAAAATGTGTTCCTTGAATTTTGAAAATTGCTCAGGGCTTTATAAGTATCAATAGTAGACTTATCAAAAGCAATAGAGGCAGATCGATTTTCATTACTATTATTTTCAAAATTTCTTGTAATAGTTTGTGCAATTGGTAATCTTGATGTGATTTCCATTGATACATCATGATAAACCTGAATCGTATTGTTAACAGGTTTTTGACTTTCGACTGTTTGTAAGTGTATAATTTTCTCTCTTGGAGCATCCAGAAATAAATCCATTGGTTGAAAAGACTCAGTGATTTCCATTGATTCATTTGGAATTATTTCACTTTTCCTTTTTAAGGATCCACTTGTTTTACTCATACTTATATTAGAGTGGTATTCTTCATTGTGATTAAGATTTGAGCTTGTTTTACAAACTGCTTCTGTCATTTCCATATCATTGTTACATAAAATATCAGTTTTTTCTCCATCTAATTTATGGGACATATACATTTCTTGTATATTACTATGACACATATTACTAGGAATAGATTCTGTAATTTCCATTGATTTATTACAAAATATTTTAGTTTTATTTGGTGTTAGATGATGAGAAATTTGATTCTTTGTGCTTATTTGATGACAAGTTTTACTTGAAAATGGAATTGTTTCAGTTATCTCCATTGATGTATTATTAAAAAGTTTGGTTTTATCTTGTATTTTTTTTGCTGTGGTTTCTACTATAAAGTTAGATTCGTCAATTTTATTTAGTACAGGCTCTTCTATTTTATTTTTCAATATTCCATTTAATCCAGTGCTTTTCCACAATTCATTATTTTTATTACTATCAATTTCATTGATTTTATAATGTTGGGAAATATTTTCTGTTATTTCCATTGATTTATTGTTGTAATTGTTGGTATTGTTTTGTAATTCTTTTTGTAAATCTTGTATATTACATGAACCAATTTCACAATTTCCAGTTTGCAAAGAAACGGAATCAGTCACTTCTGTATGTCGTTTTTGTAGTGTATCTACACAATCAATGATTTTTTGCGAAGGAATCATTTCTGTCAAATCCATAGATTTATCATGAAAAATTTTTGTATTGTCTTTAATATTTCGATATTCAGTACTTCTTAGAGGAGCAGAAATTTCATGATTTATAAAATGTAAGGGAATAGCTTCTGTTAACTCCATTGTTCTGTTTAGAGAAACATTAACATCTTTTTGTAATCCTGCAGATAATGATTTTGCTGTAGACACATATTTTTGACAATTACTTCTTGGCTGGTGAATGTCTTCTGTCATCTCCATAGACTTATTATAAAATATTTTTGTATTTTCTTCACTGTTATGTTGCACTTTTTCTTCACTACTAATAGTTTGATGATTTTTAAAACGCAAAGGAACCGCTTCCGTTATCTCCATAGATTTATTATAAAAATATTGTGTATTATCTTTAATAGTTTTGAGCTGATTTTGCACTTCATTACCAAATTGATCATTATTAAAACGTAAGGGAATCGCCTCAGTCAATTCCATTGATTTATTAACAAAAATATTAGTATTTTCTTGTAACTCGTTTTGTGAATCCTTTACTTTGCAAGATTCAATTTGTTCATTTCTACTAGGAAGACATATTCCTTCTGTCATTTCCATCTCCATTGATTTATTATAAAATACTTTTGTATTATCTTCCATATTTTTGTATTTCATTTTTTCATTACTACAGGACTGCTGACTGTTATAACGCTCAGGAACGGCCTCTGTTAATTCCATTGATTTATTCAAATAAACATCAACTTTTTCTTGAAATTGTCCTTCTGACAATTTAGATTTGTTGATATCAATTTGATAATTGTTATTCTTCTGAGGAAAGTCTTCCTTTATCTCCATAGACTTACCATAAAAATATTGTGTATTATTATCATTAGAAATTTGTTTCTGGTTTTTTTGTTCATTACAAGAATGGCGTTTTTCTAAATGCAAAGGAATCGCTTCTGTTAATTCCATGGATTTATTAAGGAAAACTTCAGTATTTTCCTGGAATTCTTCTTGTGTTGACTTAGATTTGCTTACATCAATTTGATAATTTTTATTCTTCTGAGAAACTCCTTCTGTTATTTCCATAGATTTGTCATGAAAATATTGTGTATTATCTTTAATATTTTTGTGTTCGATTTTTTCAGCTATATTAGATTGAGGGTTATTAAAATGTAAAGGAAACGCTTCCGTTAACTCCATTGAATTATTAAGAAAAATATTAGTATTTTCATAAAAATTTTCTGCTGATGATTTTGATTTACTCATATTTAATTTATTATTTTTATTTTGCATGGAAATAGCTTCTGTTATTTCCATAGATTTGTCAAAGAATGTATTAGTCATATCTTTGTTATGTCTGGATTTTGGCAGATTTATTGTAGTACCATTATTTTGCATATTCAAGTTAGATCCAGAAACCATTTCAGTTATATCCATGGATTTATTTAAAAAGAATTGAGTGGATTCTTCTACTTTTTGCGGTATTTTTTCTGTATTAGGATATTTTTTACACTTTTCATCATTTGGCAGAACTGTCTCAGTTATTTCCATTGAGTGATTAGAGAAAATCTTTGTTTTTTCTTGATTTTTATCTTGTAATGTTTTATTAATGTTGATATTAGAACAAAGTTTTTCATCAAATATTGATTCAGTTAATTGCATTGATTTATTTACATAAGTTATTTTCTCTGATAAAACATTACTTTTGTCACCTGGTTCATTGGTTTTAAAAATACTGTGCGATACAGCCATAGTTAACTCCATGGTTTTAGTATAATTTTCTGTGTTTTCTTCACCTAGATTATTTTGAGAAACACCAGGTTTGGTAAGAACTGAAGGTAAATCACATTGCATATTTATTAAATGATTTGATTTATCATTAAAAGATTTTGTGTTGTAAGTTAAATTTGATAATTCTGTAGGGTTATTTGATATATGTAAATGCTTTACACTAAACATTTTTGAAATGGCTTGTGTAAGATCTGTCTTATTATTAGATCTGATCACATCTACTTCGCTTTGAATATTGTTGTTTTCTTGTGGTTTGACTACGTGTCTGTCTTGACTAAAAGCCTGTGCAACAGGCAATGAATCATCAAAATAATTAACATTTGAATTACGACAGGCAATGATGTCTGACGATACATAATTTGTAACATCCATGCCCTCATCACAATATATGGTGGTGTCTTGGCTGTATTCTGTGCCTTGTATTTTAGATTGTATTCTGACGCTTTCAAAGTTATTAAGTGTATTATCCATCTCCATATCAGATTGTAGGAAATTATCTGTTTTATTTTGAACATTTAGAGGGATTTCTTTACATTCAATTTGGTCACCTTTCAAAAACAATTGAACTGGAAAATTTTCTTTATCATCGCAAGGCACATTAATAATAACTGGTTGATCACTACTATTACTATTATTTTTTGTATTACTTAAGTCATGTTCTTCATAAGTATCATCCCAAATTGTTCCTCTCTCAGCTTCATTACAAAATTCTCTTTAATTAATAACAAAAAAATCTTAAATTAGTAATTATTATTTATATTTAATAATTAAAATTAGTTAATGAAATTAACCTTATACGTTTATTTTTGGCAAAACTAACTCTTCTTTTAATTTTTATAGTAGGAGAATTTTCAGAAGAACCTGGATTTGTAGCAACAACCTGTAAAGGCTGACGTTGTTTTGGAGCTTTTAATATCTAAAATCAATTACATATTATATCGAAAATACTCAAAAAAGGTTAAATAAATTTTAGATTAACTACAACATAATTTATTCAATTATAACTTTTATTAGTACAGTTTTATTCAACAACTTACAGAAGACTGTCTAGAGACACTTTCTTGCTTTCCAGTTTGCCTAAAACGCAAAAAAAATTATAAAATGATGTTAAAAATTGTCTTAATTTAAACAAGTGTATATAATAAATCTTTAAACTTTGAAAATTTATTTTAAATAGTCAATATTAGGTTAATTAAACTTATTTTTAAATGCGTGAAACATTCAAAAAATTAAAATTAATTAAATATACAAACATTTTCAATTAATGATAATCTTCTTTTTAAACTTTCACATTTATTTCATTCACGTAAACACAATTGTTTAAATAGGCACAATTTTTAGGCTACAGAATGTAATATAGTAAACAATACTGCCGCATACTCGTATCTGTTGATGACAATGACGCGATTCAAATCATTCAATAGTATAACGAACTCTGGTACATAGCGCCATCTAAGCTCAGTAGGTAATAAATGTGCCGGTGAGACTCCATGGCTAAGAGTACAACTACGCAACTTTTGCAGATTCCTACATTATCATTAATATTATTCAGATTTTTGTAAAGTATGTTTTACAGTCGAAAGATGAAATTATGTCATGAATGCGATATAATATTATTTATGTATATACAGTTTTTATCCCCTATATATTCTAAGATAACATCTGCATTTGAAGAAGTAGATATATTAAAATTAAATGTAAAAAATTTGCATAAAAACTGTAAACTCAATCTTAAGACTTCAGACTGATCTTCTGATAATGTTCTTTCTTAAGAATGATAATACATTCTCTTTATATTATCATTAGTTTTCAAATTTATTTTTATTGAAAAGACTATTTTACGATCTATAAATAAATTAAGTAGCATTATTAAATTACTGTAGTCCTCGATATTATAAATTTTCAAAATTTCTATCGAAGTTAAATTAAACATTTTGACATAGATTAGTTACAAGATGTTGTAAGCGATTAAAGATCTTTTGTCATTAATTCAATTTTTTGTAAAGTATAGTAATTTTTCACTTATAATTATCCATTTATAATTAGTCAAATAAAAAATTATAAGTAAGGAGATTTTAGGGAAAATATAACAAAACTGAAGATTAATATTTATCTTTGAGTAGGTCGAAGCGTGAATTTGCACAAAGCAGTGTTTTTAAAAGCGTCACTTACAGGTTTAAGGAAAGTGTGTATAACATCGCGTGGTGTTAATTATTTTGCCGACAAAAATAGATATCTCTACATAACAACAAATAATTGCGTGAGTACGGACATATTATATATATATATAATCTGTAAAGAACTTGTGAGTTATATCTCAGCGACTCCAAAACTTGGAAGGACTTGGAAGGACTGCAAAGCTAGCGCTGGCTTATATTGCACGCATGCACATGGTCACAGGTATACACACGGAATACACGGGGAATCCGGGAGCACAGAGAGAAGTACAGAAGCGAAGTGCATGCACGTGCACTTAAGCGCGCACTTGGTCCACGAGGTGCTTACACGAGTTAATGCTGCATGACCGTGGCGAAATACATATGCGTGTGTGCGTCTGCGTATATATGTGTGCACGAACGCTACCGCACTGCCCACTATATATAGGAGCGAAATGGTTGCGGGCTACTGCAAGCACCTTCGTGGTGAGATGTGCGATCCTGAGATTCCTCGCCTATATGTATATATCGATAACTGCGAGTAAGCAGAATAACTTTCGATTTTGAATTTTGTACTCTAAAGTACGTTGGGAAGCAGTCATGTCTGTATATGTAGTCTGTGTACTCATTTCAGAAGTTTTATGTAACTTTGTTGCACGTACAGTTTCATTCACCGAAAGTTTACTGGTGCTTTGAAGGTCCTTATAGTTTTTTATCGATTTGCGATAGAGACAAACAAAAGCCTTCATTAATATCGATACTAGTTGATTATATAAGACGGAGATAAATAAACAAATAAATAATAAAGTAAAATACAAGCGTTCGATTAAACATGAAACTGCAGGAAAAGCGAGGAAAAAGGCATTTACGATAGAGACATTGACATTCGGCATAAAACGACTTTGAATGATTCAATTAGCCTGGAGGCAAACGAACCGCCGGCGATCTACACGACCACCGATCGATCCGATAAGATTCACCGAGATATTCATTAAGGATCGTTTCACGCACAATTGATACGGCCCTGCAGCGTATCTCGGCTATCCTCGCAGGGTGTTTAGTGCGCAAGGCGCGAGAGCGAAAGGGCGTTATAAAGACGCCCGGGGTGAATGCAGGAGACGAGGCAAGTCGGGGCGAGGGGGGCGATATCGGCTGGGCGGGAGGGAGGAATTCTATTGCGCGCCGAAAGCTCACGGGGCGCGCGACTAAAGCCGGGACTGGCTCGGGCGCAGTATCCCGGCCCGGTATATATATATATATGTGTGTACATACACACACCCCGTCGGCCGGCGTTACCCGCCGTTAAGCCCCGCGCTGATCCCTCATATACTATACGGCGCCCCGCCGCGAGTGCACACGCGCACACGCCTATATGTGTGTGTATACAGTTTCCCTTCCTCCGCACCTGTTTGCACAAGAGGCGGCGCGCGGAAAACTATGAGCATCGCTCTTCGATGCTCGCCGAGACTTATTTTTTCCCCCTTTTTTGTTTTTTCTTTTTGTGTGCATATATACGCGCGCGCGCGTGTGTGTGTGTGCCTGCATGCACGTGTACCGCGGGCTTTAATACCCGCGTCGGATAAACATTATAGCCCTGCTCAAATGAAGATCTGTGCTCTGGTCATGTTTAAACATTGGCCTTTGATAGCCGGGGGCTTAATGATGTTTCACGGCTTTACATTGGGCGATGTATAATACATGTAAGTCTCCCGCAGTCAGCGGATTACGTCCCGTGTGGCGTTTCCTTTTTTCGGCGTGTAACGATATAAGTATCGGCGAGTATTATTACGGATATCGTCGAGGATATATTTGTACAAATGATGCTTCCGCTTCACTCATACGGATATTTCGCGTATGTAGAAAAAGAAAAAAGAATAGTTGGTATCGCGTCGGTATACATGTACACGTATAGAACAAAGGATTGAAAAAGCTCGCTGTACAGTCCGCTAGAAATACCTCCTTTCCCGCGCTCTGCCTTTTCCTCCTTTTTCAAATAATAGAAGCTTAATACGGCCGATATAAAGGAAAAAAAAATCTATACAAAGCTTATATATGTATATATACGTAATATTATATTGATTCGGAATATTATATCCGTGGGCCTCTTTGGCGTGTGCAGGATTCGGCGCCGCGCTGCGAATCCAATCAACGGCGCTAAACAAACGCGGGGCCGAGCGGAGGAAAAATTGGCGGAGGAGCCCGGGGGAAAAAAGCGGAGTAGCCGCGCGAGGGAAGATGAGCTTGGCATTGTGCGCGGCTCCCTCCCCCGGCGGGCCGAGAGAACCTCCTATTGACGGGAGTTTTAATAAAACTACCCCCTCCAGGGCGACGGTCGGGCGCGCACGGCGCGGAAGAGGGTGGAGAGAGCGGGAGGCCGCCGGGAAGATATTGGCCCGGCTGCGGGGGGGGGAGACGCCTTGCGGAGATAGCGAGTGCGCGCGCGCGCGCGCCGACCCGCCTGACTGGAAAGAAAAATGGCGAGGCGGACGAGGCTGCGAGTGCGCGCTCTCGGCCCTCCGGGGGGGTATCGGGGAAAGGGGGGTAGGAATGGGTTTTAAGTTCGCGGGTCGTTCGCCGGCCCGTCAGGCCATGTCACGAAGGGCGGGGGACGCGAATAATCGGCGCTTGATACTCTTTGCTAAATGTTTTCATCGGCGGAGGCCGCGGGAGCAGATGCAATCCGTCGAGTGGCAATTCTCGCCAACAGTCAACACGAGCCTCGGATGGACAGGCCTGCCGGCCCTGTGCGCTCCCATTGCCAAGGGAGGATTTTGCCCCCGGTTCTCTCGTCACGGCCACTGATCCCCTGAGTGTATACCCAAGACTCGCGCAAGTGCATCATCGCACTCGAAAATACGCCCGAGTACCGGGCTGGCCCTCAAAAACTGCCGTTTCAAAAACTTTGCCCTTTGTCCTTCCCCGCTGCTCGTCTTTCAGACGCACCGCCTTATTGAATCCCGGTGAAGCTAAATGCGCCCTTTCCGTATACAATGCTACACCCACAAGGCCAACTCTACAGCTATGCCTATTTCGTTCCAATATCTTTTATAAAAGATCTATTTTTACACTTTTAGGTAATAACGTTCTATTTAATGTATTACACTATATATTATTATAAGAAAAATACGTTATGAGTATAGAATAGTTTATGAATGAAACGTTTTAAGAGGTCAATAAAAAATTATTTTATGATTTAATTTATCAACTTTTTATTCCATAACGCGATTATTTTTAGAATTGTGTATAGGAATGAAACTCAAGAATAAATATACAGATAATTTAGAAACATAACGGCCAAAATAAATGTTTGATTTACCGAATAATATATTAATGTATGATTCACGTATATAATATTCACACAACTATTCGAGAAATTTACTCAAAATTCAGAAAAATAACTTAGAACCGCTCAGAATAGGTGAATTTTATACAAAATATTCTCGGCGAAATTTACACTATAGTCTGGCCAGAATTCATAAGTAATTTTTCGATATTAGTTGACGTTAATTTCATGGATTCTCTTGCCCAATTTTCATTATTATTTAAAATATTTTTTTAATCAAAATTAGGATTTTTTACATTTTACGAAGATCTGCACTAACTACATAATTTTACTACTAGTAATTTTCTTCGCACCATTATTAACAATACTCGGGTTTAAGTTTAACACGCATGTTTCATATTTACTCTACAGAGGATTTATTAACTTTAAGTATTACTATATGTATAAATCAGTCTTTTCTAAAACCATAGAATAGTTATAAAAAATAACACACACAAATATGTATGTTCCTTTTCAATCTGAATGATTAGTGCAGTGTAAAAGATTATCCATTTTTTACATTTATTGGTTTACGTTTATTGGTTTCATTACTTCTATCAGTCAATATATTTTTCAAAGTATTCACCTACCTTACAGTATCTATATATTTGCAAATGTACACATACTTCTGTATTTTTGAGTTTAACCATTTTAATTAACAATTATTTGACCACCTTAAAACTTAAAAAAATCTTTCATTAAAAGACAAGCGTTTAATTCTTCGCAGTAAAGTCTCTATTGTCCAACTGCCTCTGACGTGCAGCTAACGCATCAAAATGTTGCCCGCACCCGCACCTAGGAGAGCAATGTGCGGCAATCCGCTGAGGAAGCCATTTGGCGCACAAGGAAGGCGAAGACGCCGGGACGATTCGAACGGTGACGGCGAGCGACCCGCGACCGCCACTCTATATATATACATACACACCGCACACAGGGATCGATCGGCTATATAGGGCGCGGGCTGGCGGCTTCGCGGGCTTTTTCGGAGCCCTGCGCGAGTGCGTGGCAAGCTGACGCCCGCCCGGACCCTCGCCGATCCTCCTGCCGGGGAGTCGTCATCTTGGCCCGTCCAAATGGCGCCGCCCGCGATATTGTGCGCGCGAGCAGCCGGTGTCACCGACGTCAGCTGTCGCACGACCCCCGCGACGAGCCCCCTTTTTACGAGGAGGCCGTTTTCGGGCCGAGGGGCCGTTTTTCACGCCGTGCCCGTAAGGAGCCCGCGCCTTACTGCCCGTTTGCTTGGAATGACCGAGCCGATTACGTATACGTAAGCCTGGCGACCGCTTGAAAAGCCCTTTGGTTCGACATGATTTGTATTTTATACGTTATCGATTCGATAATTCATTGAATGCATTATTCGTTATTTGTTCAAATCTATGTTCTTAATTTTTTAAATATTATTATTTTTTCAGTTTGACTTGTGTTAATTACAATTTTCCAAATGGAAAAGAAGTATCTTGTTTTTCGAGTTTCCATTTTGTTTCTTGTCATTTTGTTGTGAATTGCATTCATAGTTTAAATTTTAATATTAGTATTTCAATGTATAATCGACGCACTCACTAAAGCTCGCGAAACGTTATTGCAGTATATTAGAAATCCGTTGTTTTTCTCCTATCACTATTGAAGTATTAAATCTTATTCTATATATATATATATATGTGTTATACTAGTATATGATTGATTTGTATTCCACGTGAATTGATTTAATAGTTTCTTCACGAGTCCGCAATGATTTGAGAAAACAGCCTATTATATAGCTAGCGGAAGATGTAGTAAATGCGAATATTATGAAATGTCTTTCAAAAGGTGGTGATCAGTATAATGACCTCCATATGAATGGTATTAGGAGACGGTTTGTCTGATCGAACAAAGATTCAAAGTGCTTTGCTAGATCAAAGAACAATGTTGTATACGCCAACTCCTCGGCCAACTCTGTTGACCATCGGAAACTTCAGTCGCGTCGTGGAATCTGGTAGGGGTAAAAATAGTTTATTGTCTCCTCTGCGGAATAGACCAAAGCACATTCGCCAACATAGAATGTCATAGAAGAATAGAATTCTTCTGTAGTGAACATTAAAAATCCTAAAAATCACCTTCAACGGTCTTTCATTAATTTTTCAGACATAATTATTTATAGGTCTTTTAATTTTTTTCTTCTATTTGAAATTAAATGCTTATCTAACATAATCAAGTAACCTTGTGTTGTATTTTAATATAGCATTAATTTTAATTAACTTATACGTATAAGGTTTTATGACTTTTAAAACGTTTTTTGTTCTCGCAAAACCACAACAAAGGAAATTCGCAGTGATATCTATACTTCTTTACAGTTTGATATCTCTTTCTTAAAAATGTTTAAAACACGGAAAGAAGGAGAATTAAAAAGAAGTATTAAAAGTATAAAGAAGAGATAAAAGTGATAATTTGCAATGATACCGTAAATTATTTAGCATTCAATCTATGCAGTGCCCGTTATCCCACTACCAATAGCTATAACTCAAAAAACAAATATTAAATTAATAGTTTCGAATGGTATATTAGCTTTTGCAAATAGCAATTACTCAATGATTAATAGTTATTACGAATGAAATACGATTCAATTATCGACTTAAACTGCTGCTTTGCAAACAACGAAAATGCAAGTTAGTAGTATTAATTATTCAATCGTTATTACTGTGAAGTAATATGCTTAAATGTGTATTACATAATCTCGTACCTTCAACAAAATAAAATTTATATTTTGAAAATCCAAACATATTTGATCAATTTGCGCTTTTCTGTAATTAAACTATATTATCGATAACCTATTGAACAGATAACAAGAACAAGCAGCAAAGTACAGATAAGGAATTGGGTATTGTTTTAAGGACGGATAACGAAATCTATGTTCAAGCTGCTCACACACTCTTATCGCAAATTCATCGAAATTATTACTATATTTGAAAGAAAAATGTTAAAGAGTGCAACGGCTACCTTTGATTTTAAGAAAATAGATCAACACAATAACAAATTAATGTAAAAAAGTGAAGTTTCCCCGGAGTAGGCCCTGTTTAGTTCACCCTCGGCAAGCCAAGGGAGTCCGAAAATCACATTACTTTACTTTGACCAATACACTCCCGCCCAGCTTGAAAGATCCGCCGAAGCTTCCCCTCTTTATGTCGAGCTGACGGCGGGAGGCTAGCAGCGATTACACTACGGTACTTTCTACCAAAGATCCAGGGACCTTCGCTCAGAGCAAGTTGAGAGCCACTGTTTCAGACTCGATTCGTAGCTCCGCGGTGGGACTCGAGGAAACCTCTGATGCTTGACATTTGGGCTTAGTTCGTCTTAAATACGAACTGGAGTCGGCTCTCGCTACTTGCGGGAATACCTTCGATGTCGCAGCGCTACCTAGCGTATTTACCGAAAACTAAAATATCTTAAGCTATAACTCTAATGTTATTTTATAAACGACCTTATCCAGTCTTAAATAAACACCTTATAATTTAATAATTAAATGTAAACAATTTACTTAAAATACTCATTTTATTAAATTATTTAAAATGAAAAAATGTAAAAAACTTTTATTATCTGTGTACTGACAATCATAGCAAAAAATATTTGTTATTTCTGTTATTATAACACTATTTAATATTCACTTATCAAAATTGAAATTTCCTTCGGCCTATTATGCGTGTCTTTTATTCATTGTAAATTCAATATAATTTTTAAAGTATACCAGTCATGTAAAATTATAAAACAAAAATAAATCATTTTCATATATCCGTATTATTTATTAAATCTGCTTTGTATATAAGATTCACAAACAAAATACAATTAACCATATTAAAATTATATTTGAAATGGATTTTAAAATAATATTTTCATAATAAAGATTCATGTGTATATATTCGAAAAAAATTTCAGGAACTAATTATCATGAAAACATTACAAACTACTTTATATATTTATATAAATTAATAAGTTAGTAATTCAGTAAAAATTAATATAAATTATAATAATAAATTATAATAAATACTTTAAATATAATCTAATCAATATTTAAACGGGTCATGAATATAACACTTATTCTGAATTATTTTTCTATTAATTAAAATTTTAATTCTGTTGTTTTATCTCTTTTTTTATTCAGATCGGCTTCAGAGAGGTTTTCTTTCACAAAACGATCATCATATGCATATAAGCATGTGACGAATTTAAGGGTTCCAGCAACACCGAAGACAACTCATATTGTAGCCGAAAAATTCATTTGGCATTTCTATTATTTTGCCTTTTTTATGCTATAATTTTCTTAAAAAGTGTTTTAATATTTCAGTTATACTACTCACCTCGCTACTCACAGACCTGTGAATCAGTCACACCATATATATTACAAGTTAGTCCGATATAATGTGATTTGATCACTTGAGAATACAAGAACGATTTTCCTTCAAAAGTAAAATCAGATCTTTTTTTACTCTACATATCCTTTTTTACTCTAGTTATCACTATAGTGATACATTAAAGTATTCGCTAAGTAAACAAAACATATTCTTTGATCGACCAAGTTACAATCACATATTAACTTATAACTTTATACGAAGAAAAATAATAAAATCATACTGTGGGAACGGTTGGTATATGATCATTCAACGATCAAACAAATTTTTGCATAATTATGTATTCATATGCCTATGCGATGACTCTGTCAGTCAAAAGTTATGATCGGTGTCTAGCTCGCTAGGTATATACTCAATGCGAAAATGAACATACGTCCCAGTGGAACTGGCGATCGTGCACCGAATTCAAAGCCACAGAGTGATTAAGGGTATTAAAATCAAAGTTCTTTGACTGCAGGCGGGGCCGAACTGGCGGCGGATATCCCCGGCTGCCTGCCCGCACGCGGCAGTCTATGGAAATTCATCATCGAAGAGCGACTCATATGTGTGAAAATCAAATAATAAATATACTTATATTCGTCGGGGGTGCGCTCGCCCCCCCCCCCCTCCCGGTCCCGCGCATATTCTCAGGTCCGCCGGGCGTAATCCGCCGGGGGCTCAGAGGGCGCGTGCGCCTTTTATTCGCGGGCCTAAGCCGAGAATTCGATGATGTTTGCCGTGGCGGCGATATTAACTGTATCCCCGAGCCGGTGCCCGGCGATCGTCCTCGAGGCACAATTAGTAATCCCCGGCACGCGGCCCCGGCACGTGGCGGGTCTGGTGCGGGCCGCGCGCGAGTCCCCCCCCGGGCCAGTGGGCCGATCGCCGCGGGCCGGCTTTCAATCGGCCGGCGACCGCGCGCCCACGCCCGAATCTGTTTACGGGGCCTTTACGACTTCATCCGAGGCCGCCCCCCGCTTAACGCCCGAGCCCGGGCGCCCGGGTCCCCCGGGGAGATTCACACGGGAAGCTGCGGCCGGCTCACCCCTGGCCACCTCCCATGAATTGGAGATTTTTATCGTTCTGCGCGCTCTCCTGCCCGGCGATCATGTCTGATTTCGGCCAAACTGCTACCTTCCTTTATTTCCTTTTTTTCGTGTTTACCAGTTTCCGCAACACATCTTGCGGCCTGTGTATGTAATACTACCTCGCAACCCCGCACCTCATAAATCTTCGATCCAAGCTTCAATCGTTGTAGATTTTACTTTATTGCTTGTTTGCCTTGATCGACCTAACACCTCCATTTACACAATCTTCTTAGCTTTAACACCTTGTGTCATTTTCTATGTAGTTAGTAATACAGTCTTTTTAATTAACCTGTGCAGAATAAAGAGCATTATCTTTTTGAACGACTCGATTTGAATTGTTTTTGAGTAAAAAATACATAGCTTCAAGAACAATCAAATATACGTACATTTATAATGTTATTCTATAAAATGATAATTAAATTTGTTCTGCAATTAATTTATTCATAAAAAATTTAAGCAAGTATTTATTCATATATAAATATGTATTTTCTGGTCATAACTATTGGAAAAATTATGGTTTAAAGTTTTTGCCTTTTGACTTAAAATTAATTAAAAATTGTAGATAAA
Source organism: Sycophaga agraensis (assembly GCA_018906755.1). Lineage (NCBI taxonomy): Eukaryota > Metazoa > Arthropoda > Insecta > Hymenoptera > Pteromalidae > Sycophaga > Sycophaga agraensis. The sequence goes on along the minus strand of JACCIE010000015.1, from coordinate 1,073,604 downwards.
ATAATAATCTTATATTTTGGTGCGTGATAATAATATTATATAACTTTTATTGATACGTTTACACTTTTATTTTTGTTGTTTAAAGCTCTGTTTCATTAACATGTTCGACATAAAAACTGGTCAATTTATATGTATTAGGGTATTGATTATTACTTATTCTGATAATGGTTTATAATTTCCTTGTTAATGATTATATAAATTAATTTCCAAAATACGTATTAGATCGTATCTAAATAATACCTAATACGTTGTCTAATTCTTTTATATTTAACAATTACAATGTAAATAGTTAAGACTAAAAATTATAATTGTTTTACAAATGCTGTGTTTCAAAGAGTCTGCATTCTTTACATTTTCGTTTAAAAAATAGCTCATCTTAACAACAGATTCTTTTATACTCTATGTAGTAAACATTAAAGATAAACGTTACTGCCATCATCAAGTCACTGTGACTAAACCCACACGAACAATTCCCACACGTCCATACTTTAATGTGTAGCAACTGCTACGTTTTCTCGGGGAAACTTGTAATTTTTGGCGAAACTAGTTGTTTGCAAAGCCGCTTTCCCAGGATGCAGCGGCGGGTGCATGCAGCGCCCGCGGGGAAGGGTCGCCGACGCCACGTGACCTCTGTCAATATGATAAGCCTGCCCTCTATCCCTCTCTCTCTCTCGCTCTCATGACTTCTCCACCCCCTCTGTACACCTATGCGTCTCTCTATACTGGCTCTTCCCTCGTTTACGCGCTCCATTCAACTCGGAAGAATTTCTCTCTCGCTCGCACCCCTATAGTCACCCCCTCGGCTCCCTGCTGCGAGAGCGAGAGAGACGACGGCCTAGGACGGGGTACAATTGACCCCGCAGCATCCCGTTCCCCGTCTCCCTCCAATGGGCACACAATTGCCCGGGGCGAGGACACGCTTCTGTAAATATTCGGGATATATTGTTCTCGGACGACTTGAGACAATGAGGATCTTCGTCGCGGCCGTGTGACGCGCGAGCCTGGGAAACGCCTAGTATAAGCGATTATCGTGGAAACTGCTTTTCCGGCTCTCATAGCCTTTACGAAATCCCTCTAGATTAACAGGTTATATTTTTGTTTTTCTACGCATATTGTGGGAAAATGTGTGGAGCATAAACCAAGCAAGTTTTCAAACTTCAATTATATGGATTAAAATGTTATTTAAAGTCACGTAACGATTAAAAATATAGCATTGAATGTATTCTAACATGAATATTATAGATAAAAGTTGAAACAAAGTGTGGTTCATTTTGATTGATATATATACATACACATGTTTTTAATATTACTCCAAATAAAATTAATCCAGAAAATTATCGATATTTATTTTCAATGTATAACTCCAATAAAACAAAAAATTAAATTATATGTTAAATTAAAAAAGAATTATAAAAAATCATTATCATCATTGGCTTATTTATTTATGTGCTATCTTTTGATAATTGAAATTAAAATAGAATCCAACTTATACTAGGGTACTTATGTATGTAGATGTATTAAATGCTTCAATTTGATTTAAATCTCATCGATTTAAACATATTTTATTTTAAGTATTTTTATTTATTTAGTTTCACTAGACTTTTGGTTAGAAATACTTTGTAAATAATCTATAATATAACAATACACACGAGTAAAATATTTTTTAAATTTTAGTCGACTTTTTTATTTGTGACGATTGTCTCTTAAACTGATTATATAATTCATATGCAAATTCGTAGAAATTTTCTTTTTCTTCAGCAAGTAAAGCTTTGTATTTTATGCTATAATTATTCTGTCTAAGATTCTCTGAGAAATTATTTTAAAGCATGAACTATATCTATAGTTTATTACCCACCGAATTTGTTTCGATAAAACAATACAACGCTTTGTGTGCAAAGGTTTTTCCTTTTCGCATCTTATAACCAAAACCCAACTGTACATTTACATCCATATACGAAACCTTGTAAAAGTTTAATCAAACGCATTGATCATGTCGCGCAGCAGTATTATCTACTAGTAGCATCTAGAGTAGGAACATATCCTGCAAACAATCGATGACACGCTAATAACCCTGAGAGCCGTAGTTGCACGAGGCAACACCTACTGCGAGCGATCATCGAAGCGATTAATGCTCGCCGGTCCACTTAAAAAAGATAGAAAGGACAATAAGGAAGTAGGGAGGCAATGATTGCGAGCGATTGGGCGTCTCAGGCGACGTCCCGCGGCGGACGTGGGTCCACGCGCGCCTCCCGCAGTCCCGTCCGGATCATTTTATCTCTGGTCTCTCGCGTCGCCAGGCTAGGTATCAATCTAAGTTCGGAATTTAACAGTCGGGCGAGGCCGCGCGGTGCGCACGTGGCGCCACGTGCACCTCGCGCCGCCGCCTAAGCGTGCGGAAAATCAGCCTTTGAAGTGCGCCCCACCCCCTGCACCAATCCTGATGCGCCGCTCACCTTCGCCGCGTGCGCAGAATCTCCGCTATATACAGGGCGTGCCGCCCTTCGGGTGTATTGAACCGCGCTGTATATCCACGCCTCGCAAGCCCAAGTACATGCTACGTGCTACTATACGTGCGAGTACATTCTGTCCGGCCGATGATTGGTCCCGATGCAGCTACAGTTGGTGCGATTAGTCCAGACCGGTACAATCCTCTGATTACATCGCTGCCTGGGTGTCTAACATTTGCCCGGTCCCAAGCCCATTCAAATCCTTTACTTTGCTCAACGTACTGACTTTTGATTACTTTTCGAGATCTTACATAGATTATAAACAAGTAGGCGAGTGTGTATAGGTTTATTATTGTATCAACAATGGAAGACTTTTCACGATTCCTAGTAATGAAAAAAAACTGCATTTTCAACTCATTATACTTGTACATGTACATGTAACACAGGAGTCATACGAGGACTTGTACCTATTTGCCTATAGAATTTATCTATTTAAAATAATAGTTTTAAGGCTGACACTAGATGGCGAATGTTAACGGAGAGTTTGTCGCAAGTGGCAAGAAGAATATTGAATTAGTATATAAGCGTATGAAGTAACATGAACAACCGGAGGTGTGCGTTGTTCTTAACTATACTCTTCAACTTTGGGCAGTATAATTAAAAACAAGGTCGCCAAAAGACGCGTCGCATCTATACTATATGAACTTATATCTATGTCGTTACTTGATGTACGATAGGAGATTAAGTTATAGTATGCTGCGAGCGTCCTTTTTTACTACGTCCGGAATCGTTTTAAGAAAGACGACTGTGACATATTTTTTGCTACATTATAAACGTACAATTATTGATTTTTGCTTGATTTCTGAGGTTATTAAAAATTAAGTCAGGTAAGCATGAACTGATTTTAATTTATCGATGCATCCACATTATCGATACATTAAATATTTATATTTATTATACTATGTTTTTGTTATGCTTGAAAATCCACCTGATGAAATTATAACCATTCATAGACACAGTGAAGCTATGATTTTTCAACTCCGGGTTTAATTATAACAACGTGTATAACAATTGCATAACAAGTGAAAAGAATTGAATCAGTATTGATAAAATACCTGTCAATAGAAAGCATGGAAATTGATATATACGCAATAAAAATGCTTTAGAAATATGTTTTGCTTTACGGGGAACGCTTGAGAGAGCGCAGCCCAGTCAGTGCACTCGAGCAGGGCGCGCGGAGTGGCAGTCGAGGGTAGGACACCGCGGCCGAGGCAGGAAGAGAGAATGTACATATAGATGAGAGGAGAGATACTGGATTCCCGACAAAGTAGTCATAACGCATTCCTGAAAGGCAATCGCGCGCTCGGTAGGGCCGTCGCCCTCGTTACTGGCCCGCGTCGCGAGCTCTCTGGCCCTGCCTCGCTCCGTCTCCCTCGCGCGCCCAAAGAGAGCGTGTTATTGCATTTTATACGAGATCTCCATTGTCGTCGCTGGGCCGGCTGGCGCCCGGCGCTCGCGCTATGAAAGCCTCGGGGGAGCCTATGAAACGGGAGCGCGCACCTACGTCACAAAGTCCGCATGCCAAATTAATTCATCCCCCCCCCCAGCCACGGCCGGCACGTCTTCCCCCCCCGGCGGTGCCTCTTTCACTCCGCCCATTGTTTTCCAATTATGCAGCTCGGGACCATTATCCGGCGGCCGATTGTCACTGATGGACGCGCGGCCGGGCTAAAGCCGCTATTGATTGATGTTGCGCAAATGATCATTTGGTGATACTGCAGTAAGTAGGTGGGTTCGATTGACCGACAATGACTGCTTGATAGATCGGCCGTTGCGTCTAAAAAAATCCAGCGCTGCTTAGTCAATAGTCGATGTTTTTGACGAGTTGTTAAGTAGTATGTAACAATTTGCCTACATCGATCGGTTAAACGTTAAGATAATTTTATAATAAAAATAACACTAGTTATTAAGATACATATAAAAATTGAAGGGATAATAGATGGTTAACAAAAACAGCTGCAATTTAGATTACGGGAAATTAAAATATCTGGAAAATGTAAGAAAACCTTAACAAGGACTTCGTTGTTGTAACATATTCAAATTTATCACGCAGATAGTATGGTATGGTATAACATTAAAAACAGTGCAAAAATCTTTTAATTCCATTGTTATAATGCAATTGTTCAAGCAATACATTAACTTTATATTCTGTCTAATTTATAGCTGCGTATACTAATGTTTCGAATATTGTAAATAAATACATTTAAGAGCTTCGGTGTATAATTACAGTGACCTCCTGACAAATTGCCAATCCTTGAATCCTAATTGAACTCTACATCAGGGTTTAATCTCTCCAATAGATGTACAAAGACGTAGAATATTTAACGACGACTGGCAATCTTGACGGCGTCGAGAAGCGCCGGGCGTAATCGCGAGGGAGGCAACCCAGAGAGCAGCGATAATTGCCGGAGCGCTAAGTAGACAGCAGTCTGAGCTTTCAGTAGCGATCACTCGGGTTCGATTTCACGGGCGGACAGCGAGCGGGACGCGCAGCAGCGCCTTGAAAAGAGTTGCAGTCGGGAAGCCGGACCCCGTAAATCACCCGATTAGGAGGCTGGGGTGTGCAGGGCGCACCCTGCGGCCGCATAAAAAGGCGCTCGCGACACACGCGCGCTTCCCCCCCTCGGCTCCCTCCGCGACGTCCTTCCCGGCATAATTACACGCTCGTAATTCAGACGGGCGTGCGGGGGGTGGATGGACGGGGGAGGCCGGGGCTCCGGGGCAAGGGCCCCGCACCTGCGCGCCGCCGCATTTTTCATCCTTTGTCAGGCGGCGGACAATAGGAGCGCGCGTAACTCGATTACAGCGATGACGAATCGGTGGCCCTCGGCGCGCTTTTCGCGAATCGGGAATCCGGCGGCCCGGCCCTCGACATGTACGCGTCGCCGCGCGCTCGCCCAACGGGAGGCGTAACCGGCGATTCGGTCAAATTGAGTGAGATTGATGCGACGCGAGCCTGCGGTCGGCCAGCTCGCCCGCTCGCTCGGTCCTACACCTGCGCCCGTCCCTGTCCCGGGCTCCTTGCCCTTCGCCCTGCACGCGGCTGATATGGTCCCCGGTGTAAGGGGGGCGTATGAGATTCTATTACCAAGGATTAAGCGGTTTTATGTTGCAAATACTCATTTGGAGGTACATAGAGGCCCAAGCGCCTGCCCGCTGACCGTGAAACTTTATGAAGTAACCAACCGAGCTTATTACTCGGCTCGTTACTGCGCAGTCCAAGTAGCCGCAGATGCTTTGAGTATTGCTTTCGCTTTATTTCACGCGTACTGGCTTATGTATAGTGAGTATTCAACTGCACTTATGGTTACGATCTGTCCTTATTCACCTATTACGTGTCACATCGACACTTTATGAAAAGAATCTTACCGAGCAATTGTAGTGAAATATTAACCATTTGAAAGATTTATTGCAAGCTCCAAATGAATACAGAATATGTAAAAGTAGAATTAGTATATACACGGACCGATCCTCAAATCTTAGTTAAAAAGAAACGGTCTATATCCATACAATACCAAAAAACTACTCTTAAGTCCTGTATGATAAGAGAAGTAGAGCAAGCGATTATTGTTACCATTAACAGGTACCAAAGTTCTAAGAACCCTTGTAATTAATTCTTCCCTTTTCTCACAAGAATTTAAACACTATACTACAAGCAATTGTATAAAGATGAATATATATAATTTTGCATAATAAGATTGTAACAATAAAGACAATTACATAAGCAGAACAAACTGTACAACAATTAATACTATAGTACATCTATATAAAAAATTATATCTTTATATTTTGTAGAAAATTGTGGGCTGATTCGTAGCAAAGTCTGATACAAGCTCAATATAAAACAAAAGAATATAAATTGTGCGATAAACAGAATTCCGTATGTTAAACCTTCTAGCACATATGACGACATGTAATCGGATTCCAACTATGACTATACTAGTGGAGGCAGGATGACTGACGTAAGAATTAAAAGATCTATTATTGCAAAGCGAGTGGTCGTGCAGCGAGCGAGCAGGAAAGGCACTGCGATTGACACCGAGAGGCGCACTGCCCGAGGTTGACACGGGGAAGGCGCAACCGCGCGAGCCGCGCAACAGTCGAGGGCGCAAGGACTCGGGGGCAGGGCGGCAAGCCCCGGGGCCGGCCGGGAGAAAGGCCCTCGGCATCCCAATAAAATCGAAATTATGCGCGGCATCCGCGGCGGGCCTCCGGGTCCAGGGCGAGCCCCCCGCGAGGACGGCTCCCCTCGGGGTGGGCGCACGTGCGCCCGGGGCGCCCCCGTCCGCGTGCCGCAGCCGCGCAGCCGCCGCCGCCGCCGCTCCCCCGCGCATACCGGCCTCTAATGCCCAACTAGCCGTATCATCGGGGGATCGTGTTTACGGGCGCCAAACCCGCCGGCCCGCCTCTTTATGCGCGCCCTCTCCTAGGGGACGTCCTTACCTTTGACGCGGCGCGTATGTCCCTGCAGGCCCTAATTGATATCTGCGAGGCGCCCCCGTCGGCCCGTCGCGCGCCGCCCCTGCGACGAGGCCCGCGAGGGAGGCGGCCGCCGGGAAACCGGCGGTTTTCCACGGGCCGCGCCGAGTGCGTCCCGGCAGCTCCGGGCAAAGGAGTATTGATCCGCGCTTTCGTTCGCGCGGCGAGCCTCCTTCCCGTCAATCCGACAATGGTCACTTGCGTGACGAGGCGCTGCGCGGCTCTTCACGCTCTTTTTTCACCGCTGTCTTCCGGGAAATCGATCGGTCTTCTTACGAGCCGTACCAGAAGACGCTCAGCAGATTTACAGTCTTTAGAAAGTCCCCCGCGCACCGCGTGTAACTCGATGCGATTAGTTACGCCTCGACAAAGTTCAAAACGGATCCGTAGAATGTCGCTGCATTTTATATGACTGCAGAGGATGGAAATGCTGTTGTCTATAGTTATAAACATGTTCGTGATTATTATTATACGATTTAAATTGCGTGTGCGCATACGCTGCCGAGAATTATCCAGCATTTGATTCAATCAACTGATCGCACCTGTAGCAAATGACGACCCCACGTTTGCTCTGTAACATTATCTCAAAGTATTACCCGTATCGATATACTCTTCACACAGACACCTGTCGTATACTGATATACGAATGATACTTCCTTGAATATTCACAAAATTTTCAATTCAGATTAACGCAGCTGATAAGAATGGCTTGATCACTGTCAACTGCACCTGTACAATAAATTTTGTCTTTTGTCTACAAACCCCAATGTTGACTCAAGATTAGATTTATTTGATTATATATGGCTTAGATATACTCGTAGATAAATAACAATAATTTGGCAAATAATTACATAAGCATGTATTTATTAATAACTCGATGTACATATAGAGAGAAAGTATACGACATTCGTGTCTTTCCTAATAATTTAAAAATGTATACGCATGTATGTACATACAATACAAATATCATATTTTTAAATTTACCTGAATTTGGAGTTGATAACAGTTGATAGTCTATGCATGCATATTCACCGACTCAGACACGCACATATGCATCTACAATATGTTGTGACTTAACTTGTTGGACTCTTACCGAGTTTCCTGCACCAAATTAATTTTTAAATCTTAATTAAGGGACCTCGTTAAAAAGTAGCAAAAAAGAAGGCTATTTTTTGTTAATAGTTTTAATATTTAAAAGATTTATATGTATGTGTGTATTCCAAAGTTGGCAAAGCGCATATGTGTGTAAAACGTGGAAACGTGTTATCTCTATATAATACTATGGTACTTGCAAAGGTCGTTGCAAAGCTTTACCGAGTTTGGACCAAGTTCACTTCTATACTTTAAAGTTTCATTCCCGCCATAAATAGAACTTTAAAGTTTGATTCTTTAAGAGAAGAAGTTACCAAGAAGACTAAAATAACTAGTACCATTTTCATACAATATTTGTTTTGTTACACTTTTAAATTATTTACCTACGTTACATTTCCTTTTCACAATACGTTTAGTTATAACATTTTTATACGATTATATAACTACAAATTATATTTATAGTATTGTCATATAACTATTTTATTTTGTTCATTATTATCTCAAGAGTAATTTGTTATATAGTAATACATACAAGAATAAACAAGAATAAACCTTTTAGCTTATTTTTGTAAGCTTACATATTTAATTAACTTAATCATATAGTCATAATAGCAATCATAGTTTAATATTATTCTAAACCATATTTATGAAATACTTGAATACAGTTACTATTGCATGTTATTTTGTATACATTTACATAAGCATGATTCATCATGATTTAAGTATACAAAAAATAATCTGCAATAAATAAAATTATATATAGTAATAGGTATACATATATACTTTTATAAGATTTGTGCATAACAGCGAGTTATTAAATAACCCTATTAAATAACCATTTTGTTTCTTTTTTTTTATTTTAAACGGAAAGTGCCTTCGTTACCATAGGTACGAAGTATTAGGCCGTCTCTTCATTTTTAATTCACTTGATAAAGTTAATAAAAATAGTTAAAAGTAATACTGCAAATTAATGCTATTTTCTACTAAAATAATCTTGAAGTACAGTTTTATTATTTTACATATACTTAATTCGTATCCAATCCATGAAACTTGTATGTAATTGTATGTGTAAAGTATTAAAAATTGATACGAATATGTCATTAACAATATGTCTCACATATTTTAACCTCTCACATATTCAAACTGATAAAAAGGTAATATACAATCTCTGATATATTCAGAATTTTGTCAAATTTCACCAACAGCAACAGCATCAGTAGAAAATCATAGACATAAACAATTCGAAATCCTTTTTTGTGCACTAATGTTTTGTCCAATATTCATTCATGCAGAACAGCGAAATGGTCTGCATAAAGCCCCAGGCCGGGTCAAAATCGCGCGCACAGAGAAGGATATAAACCAGAGTGGGATTTTTCGAGACAGTTAGAATGGCAGTAGGGGGGATGTCGGGGTGCGCGCGCCGACCGGCAGCGGCGGCCACGCGCCGACAGCCCACCCACTATCCCGCCCCCGCGACTGTTCTCGGGCATCTCGCCTTGACGGCGGGGGCACTGCGCCATGACGCACAGCCCCCTCAACCTGCGAGCCTCCGCGCGTACAAGTATTACTCGCCGCCGTTTCTTCTCCGGCTGTCCGCGTCTCGGGACTTTTGTAGATAAGACTCTACTAATGTTTTCGGTTTACTTCGCGCGATCGCTCATTGCCACTTTTCAACTAATTTTTTTTCCAGCCGACAAGCGTCTCTATGTCCTCTGGCGATTCTCCGGGATTTCTCGGTCTCGCGTCGGCGGTTAATGGTTGTGAGCAGGGTTGAAGTCAAATTATTGGCCTTCGGTTTTGTTTAATTGAGTAGATACAGTATAACTTTAGTTATGTATCTTTGAAACAATTTTTATTTACAAAAGTTATGAGGGGATGTTATATAAAAAGCAGCATTGCAAACTGTTGGTATATTATAAGTGTAAAAATTTTTTATTTGAGGATATTTCTATATTGTAAACTTTTAAAAAGCTTAGTAGTACTGATCGAAATCGTTTTGTAAAATACCTGGCTCGGGGTTCATATGTCTAATAAAAATTTAAACATATTTTTATTGTTAGCCTATGTAACTATCTTTTCAAAGCTAGAAAATCAATTTTTGTTCTCCTATTCCAAATTATAACGGTATATACTTTCACATGTGATAACAGACATCGATTATTTGTAAGTCATACTTTAATAATTTTGATGAATAATTTTAAGTGTTAGTTATTTTTTCGCAAATGTTTCAAAAACTATCAAGTCAATTTTTTTTACTCCCTTTCATTACATTGCTTTCATAATCAGTAAAGTTCCTTAAGTTTGGTTGTATAACGATAAAAGAGACGAATATTACGGCAAATTAAGGATTTAGTGGAAACTTCAGGAGTAGTTTCTACTCCTTATAATCGTTTGGACAGATAGAAACATATATTCTATATTTTTCGATACTTTGTATGTATCTTGAATTTGTTACAATTCGATAAGTCACTTTTAAGGGTACATGCTGAAATATTTAGAATAAATTTTAAGTTAAATTCTTAGTAGATCGACCATCCGATAGTTAATTCTAGTTTTCTGATTGTGTGAATTTCGAACCTATATGAATGTTCGATTGAGAATAAATGTTGAAATTAAATAATAATAATGTATATATATTCAGTAAGTGCAAGTCTAAATAGCTAAGTGCAGATATGTATAAAACTCCCCAACTACCTCTTATCATTTATCTATATAAAATCGTAGTTCCCAAATCAACACTAGGTGGCGAATGTTAACTGAGAGTTTCTCGCAAATGGCAAGAAGAGTATTGAATTAGTATATAAACGTATGAAGTAACATAAACAACCGAAGGTGCGCGTTGTTCTTGACTATACTCTTCAACTTTGGGCAGTATAATTAAAAACAAGGTCACCAAAAATCGCGTCACATCTATACTTCATAAACTTACATCTATGTCGTTACTTGATGTTCGATAGGAGATTAAGTTGCAGTATGCTGTGAGCGTTCTTTTTCACCATGCCGGAGTTTTTTCAAGGCGCCTGTAGATGTTGTTTTTGCTTCATAAGCGTGTATTTTTGCTTAATTTCAGTATTAAAATATTTTACAACATACATATTCTATGTTTTTATGATTTTGATATAAAACAATATCATTAAAATATTTTATCAAAATCTTACAACACGACTGTTAGAATTTTATTATGAATTATTAATATTATTATATTTTGATCTCTGGTAAAAATTAGAATTGAATTTTCTCCTAGATTCTAAACAAAATTTTTGTTTTTGGTTGAAAATATAGCTATCTGGCTGAGTATTATGAATGAATTCTAGGCGGAAACCAGTTTGCAAACCAAATATTAATATTTCGAATGTAATATAGAGAAAAGAGAGATGAATAGTACGAGTAGAATATGAACGGCATGTATTCTTTTCGTTCTCTGCATCTCATTCATTAAAAGATAATGGTTAACGTTGTACGTTAACCTCGATTGAAACGTATTATACAGTACATTTTATTAAATACTCGAGTAAATACTTCATTACATGTAAATTTTCGATATAAATTATTCACTGTTCTTTTCTATTATTCACTGTTCTGTTCTATAAACATTAAATTGTTAAAGTGATCTATCTTTCTCTCGTTTACGTAGTGTAAATTAACAAGCTAGTTTGCAAGCTAGGCTCCCGCCTAAAAGGAGTTTGCATTCTTAGTGGTTTCTGGTTGAACGTATTGGTAGATTATATAATGTCTTGATCAGAAAAACTTGTCTAATTTTTATCAGGGATGTATTTATGATATTTAGAATATAACGAATATTATGAATGTTTCATTTTAAATATGATAAATACATCCCTGGTAGAAATTAAACCAGACTTCTGGGCAGTAGACTATAGAATTCACTAAAATCGTCCATTCAGAAACCACCTAGATTGAAAACTCGATTCTAGGCAGAAACCCAGGAAAATGTTTAACGGAAAATCGTTTAAGTATGAGCAAGAATAGTCGCAGTTGTTTACTGTAAGAGTATTGTTCTTAATTGACGTGACCTTTGTCACTTTTAATAAAAACATGAAATTGTCTAAAATTAGCTAGAATGGAACTATAAAGTATTCAATTAGTATTCTAAATTTGATCGCTGGTATAAAAGTAACGATGTCTAAAATTTTTGAGAAGAAGAATTTTTTATCTTCACATTGATTCTCAAGGAATTTGATCATAAATTAGTATTTTTTGCAAAAATAAAAAATTGCAGTTTTGTTAATGAAAATAATTTTAGTATAATTACAATTACTAATATTTACGAAAGTATATGATCACCAGCCTGTTTCAATATATCGGTAGCATATGAAAGGCTGTGAAAAAATAAAAAAGGACTAAATTAATATTATTTAATGATTAATATTATGCTTTTCGTTTACTTATCATACTAGTATTTATTAAACAAATATTATTATAATTTAATAGGTACTTGTAGATACAAATAGTTTAGTTGATACTCATGGCTGAATCCAATTTAAAAATAAAATATAATGATTATAACTTGAGTTTGAATCAACAATTATGAAAACAATTTTTGTTGCAATTTTTAGACTGTGCTATAAAATTAAAATATAATAGTTATTGATATAACGTATTATTTAAAAAATATTACATCGAAGGATTTGGATTATTTTACAATTTTGTTGATTTTAAAGGAGATAGATCAAAATATTTAGTTCTTCATGAACGCAGTTACATACTCGATTGATATTTGCACTATATTAAAAATTACATTTGTACACGCGAATATTTTGAAGAGAGCGTAGAGGTCGATTTGGAGCATTGCCTTGACTTTAATAGATTAAAATGAGAAGATTTTGCCTTAGCTAGCGATGTCAGTTACACGCGCATTAAATGAACAAATTGAATATCGCCGACACACGTAAGTAAAGCCAGAAGGAAAAGTTAGAGGGGCCGAAGGGCAGGCGGCGGGGCGGATCTAGGGAAAATGGTCAACGCGAGGCCGGCCGATCCGCGGGCGGCAGCGGCACCGAGTCCTGGACTCGGGTGCCCTCTCGCTGACAGAGACCCGCGGAGGCCGGAGGGCCGGCGGCGGTTTGGGCCGGGCGCAGTATTGATTGGGCTCGGGGCTCGGGGCTCGGAGCGGGTTGAGCGCCCCTGGGCGGGAGCGCCATCGCGGGCGCGCGGCCAAGGGCGTGCCCCCGGCGGGCCAATGAGCCGGGTGGGGGTGGGGGTGCGGCGGCGGGTCCCGCCCCCGGGTGGCTCGGGGTGGGTCCGGGCGCCGGCGCCGAGTCGGCCGCCAGCTCCGCGACGTTTCGGACGTGCCGTGCGCCCCGCAGCCCCGGCAGCCTGAGCCTCGCCGGGATGCCGGCGAGCCGCGCCGCCTCGTGACGAACGACTATCGCCGAGGAGGAGCCGCGCCCTGGACGCGCGACCGTGACCATGCTCGAGCACTACCCGAGCATGGTGCAAAATGCCCTGAACGTCGTCAGCGAGATGGGCCCGGCCCTGGGCTTCCGCCAGGCTGTCAACAACAACGTCGGCGGTGAGTACTGCGCCTGCACCCTCCCCGACCTGGCCTCGCAACCTTGGACCTCGTGTGTGCCTCCGCTGTTCTGTGCCTCGATGGACTCCTGGTGTCGCTTGGCAGTGCGCCCTTGGCCCTCATCCTGGCCAGCTCGGGCAAAGTGAATGCGCCTCGGGCTCGATGCCGTGTCTGCTCGTGCTTGCGCAAGCTCGGCCGCGGCCTCCGCCCCTTGTTCGCCTCTCCCTCTCCCGTTCTCGTGTGCCAACGGAACCCGGGGAAGCATCTGTGGGGCGCGGCCGAGTGGCCCTTCAACGGGACTATTAGCCGGATTTGTTTGCCGCACTCGGAGTCGGGTGAAAAACACTCGAGCCGTGCCACCCGCCGTCCAGCTCCCCGCGAGGAGCTCCGCTCGCGAGCCCGGGCAGATGGCCGCCGCGGTCCACTCGATCTCCTCTCGAGGCGCTGCTCTTTCTCTTTCTTGGTATCATAGCGCCGCTTGACGTCTCGCAATATTGTTCGGCTGCTCGTATGGTGCACCCCTTCACCTAGCTCGAATTCACCCTCGATTGTCTCAAACGTCAGGTGGTGAAATTTTACTTTTCTATACACGTATGGTTGAATACCCAAAATTCAATGGGTCTTGGATATTTGTATTTCAGTTTTCAATCGTTTAGATTTCGTAGTGGTGATACAAAAAAAACATTAAATTTTATAAAATACTATTGTATGTACAACGCGATCACTATACATATCAATTTTTGTAGAAAATCTTCAAAATCGTGTTTCTTAGAGTTAAAAATTTTTAATATGTACACTCCATGTATGTATACACCAGTGATATTCCGGTATCTTGTCAACTGCGTTTCTAAATAAACATCATCGCGTGTACACATTTATAAATTATAGCTTCGATCAATTGCATTTAAGTAACATTTTAGTATTCATAAAATAATACTTGAACTTCGAAGAAAAGTGACATTTCATCGTATATCTCTCACATGGAAATTTATAATGCACTCGAAGCATTTTTCAAGTGGATGATAATGTCATTAACAGGTTTGTTAAAGAAATTGTTCCACTTAGATAGTTCCCAAAGGAAAGTTGTTGGTGATAATTAGAGGCTGGGAACTTGGTCAGTTTGTATTTGTGCGTAAATTCAGCGTCCGCTATTATTGCATAATAGATCAGCGCTGTCCATTGAATCTTTGTACAATCGTGGTAACGAAGCGGAAATCTTTTGAAACGATCGCCTCGATAACGTTTGCTGTATGCTTGTATGCAAAAGCTTCGAACCCTCCCATCCAATGCCGAGGTCCGAGCTTGCGGGGCAAACCGATTGAACAAGCGTTGAAAGCATTAACAGAGGGAGTCCACGCAAGTGAATAATCAGGTTGGGCGGGTGCTTGCAGAGGGCATGATCTCCGTGAAGCAGGAGTCGAGCCTCATGGCAGTGGTGTGCGCCAGCTGCGGGCGAGGCATCGCGGACCCTTACCTCATGCGGGTGAACGAGCGGGACTACCACGAGAACTGCCTCACGTGCGCCGAGTGCGCGACGCCCCTCTCGCACGTCTGCTACACGCGCAACTTCAAGTACTACTGCCCGGCGGACTACCGGCGCGTCTTCCCCAAGTGCGGCCGCTGCCAGCAGAAGATCGGCTCGACCGAGCTCGTGATGAAGGTGCCCGTCCGACCCCACGGCCCTGTCTTCCACGTAGACTGCTTCGTCTGCTGCATGTGCGGCGACCAGCTGCCCCGAGGTGCAAAGTACGTCCTTAGGCACGGCCTCCCCGTCTGCAAGCGCGAGTTCAACAGCGACATGTACAACATCAACAGCCCCCAAGGTGCGCTTCTTCCCTACTCTCTTCATAAACCCTATACTTTTTTTTAATATTAGTGTTTGCCATTTTCATTCCCTGTCCTTTTTCTATTAAAACGTGCACGAATACATACCAAAAGTACTCTATTTTTAAGATGAATCCAATCAAGAGCGTGCCATTTTAAACGTAGTCATTTTACAATAGATAAAATTTGCAAAGAATATTAATAGTAGTGTAATCGAGTTATATATTAAGTAATCCAAGTTAACCAATCCTACCAGTATAACACTCCATACTTGTGTTATAAATAAAAAATATTCACTAACCATGACCTTTTTGTTAACCAATGTTCTGAAATCGTAAAAAAATATTTTAATTAAATTAGAAATATGCTATAAATACACCATAAATTAATTCTTTGCAAATCTAATTATATATAGTTTAATTGTATACAATATATAACATAAAAACAGCTTTTTTTCTTAAGTATACTACATGAATATAAGTTACTATAGAATATAGAGATTAAACGGGTAATTAAAATTGATTAGTAATTCTAAAATAGCTGATAAATAAAAATATGAATTAAAATATTAAAAACTAATTAACTGTAATGTATTTCTAACTATTTTTACGACCAATTATAGGCTTACGTTTTAAAGGAAAGTAAATTACATTAACATTTATATTAATCATTAAACTCATTAAAAAATCAACTTTGCGACTTTTTGATAAAACAGGTAATTTCGCTGTCACCTGTATTAAAAGACCTGTGTTATAAACGACTCCTCAAATATAACGCTTATTGTATACAAGGAAGAATATATATTATCAAAACAGGAAATACAAAAGCAACTCTCTTGAATTTTAGTCTACAATCAATTTATTATCATTAATTGATATATAAGATTGTTACATTTCGAAACATTATGCAATATATTATGCATCCAGTCTGCAAATTGTTAATTGAAATTTCATTTATAATAAACGGTCTTTTTCAACTTTTCAATGAACTTTTACTGAAAAATCGTAAAATATAGAAAATGATATGAAAAATACTTAAGCAATAGCGGCTAACCATACGAATGCAAGCGCAATTGTATATATTTGTGGATATGTATATATTTGTCCTAATAAGTAATATAATTATAATTGACTATATGCAATAATAAACCCGAAAGCATAAACTTAATTTAGGAGCCACGTGACGTGGAATAAACAATTAAAGTATGTATTGTATACGTGTACGTATAATGTATTCGTAAACAAATACTTGTACTCCGTTTTCATCTATTTTTTACTCTCATACCTTATATACTATCCAAGTTGTTTTAATTTCCTACAGTTTAAACTGTATCAGTATTTTTATAACTATAATTATAAAGAGGTGGATGCATATGTGGCTTTATCCAGATGACGACCTGCTGGACGACACGAGACCGCGGGACGGGCGCCGGGGTCCGAAGCGACCTCGCACCATCCTAACCTCGGCGCAGAGGCGCCAGTTCAAGAACGCCTTCGAGATCTCGCCGAAGCCGTGTCGCAAGGTGCGCGAGGCCCTCGCCAAGGAGACGGGCCTCAGTGTCCGGGTTGTCCAAGTCTGGTTCCAGAACCAGCGCGCCAAAATGAAGAAAATGCAGCGCAAGGCCAAGGCAGAGCCCGGCTCCGACAAGGAGCCTAAGGAGGGTACCAAGCCCGAAAGTCCCCACAGTGATCAGAGTAAGTATGCCTGTGCGACGTGACCACAGCTGGTTTCGCAGGGAATTGACTGGGTGGGATGCCGTTGGAAAGCGATGGTTTTTAAATAGCACGTGTAACATTTTACAGATCACTACATGAAGGCGCTAACCATGCGGGACGGAGAGTCGTCAAACTTCCCGTCCGCAACCCAACCGCTCAATCCAAATAATCCTTACTCTCCCAATGGTATGTATTTTTATAATCACTTCACTAATTTCATGTAGAGCATTATTACTAAATCATCACATTATCACTATGATCAATGTAGAATTATTATCATTAAAATCATAAACTCCCTCGATTGCATTTACAATTCGCAGTAGAACTCTCCAAGTCAATTCAATTAGCATATCAGTAGCTACCTTCTAATGATAATGTTTTGTAACTTAACTCGATACACAAAAGATAGAAAATACGCCCGATTCAAACTGAATTATGTTCGGATAGTCTTACTTTGCTGCCGTTTTCAACATTACTTATTCATTTTTAAACGATCAGAATTAACTCGACCAAAATTTCCCCCAGTTCCCTGAATGACTGCAGCCGAGGTAAATGACAATGCGAAAACTGTTGTGTTGCAGACGCGTACCCGGGGCACTCGGGCGACAGCTACTGCAGCAGCGACATATCGATCGACGGAACGGAGGCGGCCTTCGAGCTCGGGGAGAGCGAGAGCGGCACGGGCCCCGAGGGCAGCCACCAGGGCTCCGCGCTGGCTCACCTCCCGGGAGGCGGCGCCGGCGGGGGCGCGGCCGTCCCAGCTGGCGAGAACCCCGAGATGTCCATCAGCCTCGTACAGAGCCTCCACGTGAGCGTGCACAACCCCATCGACAAGCTGTGCATGATGCACGCGAGTTACTTCTGCAGTGTCGAGCACCCCTAAGACAGATCTCTATTTTTCCTTCGCACCCTTCGACTATCGTTGTGTACATTACATAAGTCATTGAGTCCCGCGCTCGAGTTTACGTTTTTATGCTCTCGCGCGAGCCCGAGCCGATCCGCTGTTCGATTCTGAACGTGTTTCATTTTGCTTTCGTTCCCGCGTAGAAATGAGTAGCCTCACTTGGCAAGGAATATCTTTCGGAATGTCGATTAGCTTTCGCATCGAGTACGCCTTCAATCTCGATTCTATACCGACGATCCGCGACTTTTACTTACATATTTCGTCAATAGATCAAGTATTTATGTACTCTGTTCTATTTCACGTTAAACATTTAAATGCAGTTTTGTCACCTTTAAACAACATTATCTTGAAAGATAAATTCACTTTCGAAAGATATTTCTTAAGTTATCAATGTTTAACTATCTCATTTTTACAGTGATATCGTTTTTGCTTTTGTAATGTAATGTTAATAACCAGTTAATTCATTCCTTTGAATTATATAATAAGTAATTTATTTTGTAAGCTGAGGGATTCTGGAGATATATTAGGATTACAAAGTAGTTACATTGAAATCTAATAAAGTACTAAAAAAATTGTTAAATATTGACTGGAAAGTAATCTCGTAAGTTGTAAAAACAAATTATGTTCGAAAGAATCCTTGAGGCAGCGTAAAGTTTAATAACGTCAAAGAAAGTGTTTAAAATAGCTTTATATATACTAGACTAAATGCGTCTATAAAACTGTAAATCCGATTTATTTGTTTATGAATTATCCATATTTATTATTAATCTTATCATGTATAAATTATCACTATTTAATATCATTAGTATATTTATCATTGTCAATAAACTTGTCATTGTTAAACATCTTTGAATCATGTGCATTGGTAAAGAAACAATTTTAAACAACGCAGTTCAAACCTATCGTTTAGCAAGTATGAAACTATTGCCTTGGCAGAACAATTTCGAAACGAATTGAAACGAATTAATTAACGAACTCGCATCTCAATTTATACAAAAAAGATAGAATAAAATGTTTAAATTCACGTATCATACAAATATGTATTGATTCCTTGAGTTTTACAATACTGTATTAATAAATATAATAAGTATTGCACAAATCTGAAGAATATACATAAAACTAAATGTAAGATGAAAAATAAATAATAATTTGTTAAAAAACAAATTACAGAGAAATTATTGTTGGCAAAAAAGTCATATACAGTATCAATTCAATAATTTTTATTAAGAGATCACGATATGGACAAAATATTGTTAAAGTACCAAAAGGAAATTAAAAATTTTACATTTGTTTTTACATTATTTTGCAGACACTGAAAATTGAATAAGTCAAACAAAAAATAACAGTTAGACTTATACTTTACATTCAGATCAGAGTTATGGAATTTGTAGCCTAAAATCATCGTCAGCTTTTTTAAAAAAATCCATTTTTATCCCAATATCCAATATTGATACTAATTGAAGTACGCTTTTAGAATGTACTTTTACTATTATTTGTTTTATTTTAAATATCCTTAGATAACTTTTTTAACGTTACAGTACGATATCTACGAGTAGTAATAGTAGTCAAAGAATTAAATTTAATTTATTTCATTGGAATTTGGAAGTATTAAATAGTTCTTCGATTGTTTTCTAATCGATTATAGTTACAATACTTATAAAATTCCTAGGCATATAAACTTTCAATTCCTTTTGAGACGTGTCTCGAAGGTTCGATTACAAAACTGTATATAAAAGTATGCTCAAAAAACACGGAATTTTTATTTAACTTCAAATGAAAATTCACGTTTTTACGTCTTTAATGAGTATTTCTTCTTTATTAAAAATTTTATCAATTTTTTTGTATTTTATTTTAAATTACAGTTAATGTCGATTAAATATTTTGTATCATTATTTGATAAAAACATTTGATAAAAACATCTTATTACAATTTTACAGCAGTGATAAACACAATGCATGAAACGAAATAGAAGGTGTTAATAAATGTATGAAAAACAAAAATTTTATGATATTTGACACGTCGTAGGCTTCTTTTTAGCCAAAAAGGCTTAAAGAAAATAAATTAAAAGTCGAACAATAATAATTATCTTTAGCAAATTATAAAATATAAATTGGTGATTTTAAATTAATTAATTAATCTATCCCAACGAGTCTACAGTAACAGTACTGAGTCCTTTTGGTGTGATGACCGTTTTAAATTGCTCTGGCACTGCATACTCCGTCTAAATATTTAAACAAAACCATAAAAATTTATATTAGAAAGTGCTTTTTTTCTATAAATAAGTTTAAAATTTATGAATTAAAAATCTCACTTTTAACATTATTATTTTTATAAAAGATTTTTAAAAAATTTTAAATGAATTCAAATCAGTTTGTTACTAAAACAAAAATTCATTTCCTGAATATTTGAGTTATTGCATCTAACTTTAAAAATACTTTGTTAAAATTTTTTTGAAATATATATAAATAATTAAATGCAATTGAAAATAAAAATTATATATTGCTCTAAAAAAAATAATTAAATTTTGTGCCCATGATCCAAATTCTTAAAAATAAAAATTATTTAATTACTTAGCCCAGATGACAAGTACAAAAATATCGTTAAAATAATGAAAATAAAATCTATTTTCTTACGTAGTCATTATTTTCTATGGGGACCATGACGTTCATTTCACTGGATTTGCTAGTAATCAGTTCAACACCTAGTGTATCTTTATTAAGATACATCTGGCATCCATCAGTCTTGTCAATAGAAATAGTCGAAACTTCTCCAAGTACCTGCAAAATTATTACCACACAACAAATTAAAAAAAAACAATAGGATTGAAGTTGCAGAAATCCGAGAAAAAATTATACAAAAATTATTGTACATGTATAAAAAAAGGAAATGCAAAAACAGCAAACTTCGATATGAATGCTGCCACTGTCAAAAATCATTGTCAGATTTTTCATGCATGATAATTAATAAATGAGTATGTCGAAAATATCCTAATGCAATCGGGTACAATATTTTCAGGAACGTAATTATTACCTTTAATGTCGTAATACGTATTAATATTGCCTCAGCATGTCTTGGAAATTTGGTGGGTACAATTATCATTATTACAATTTGTTAAAAATAATAATTATAAAAATTATTAAAATTTACTTCGAATTTGAATGATTTGTTATTCATGCGAAGTGATTTTATAAAAATATAGGTACTAATTTTGAATCAGTTCGAAAATCTTGTGAAATTAGTATTTCACAATGTCCATTTGCATTGATTGATTATATTTGGAGAGAAGTCGTGACGGATGTTGCTGAAAGCTTAGCTAGTGAAACGACACTTTGGAAGGTTAGATAAATTTAATAACATTAGGTTTTAACAATGATTTCATTTGCTTTAATCAAAAACAATTTTTATATTTAAAGATTTTAACGCTGATATTTATATTCTCAATAATAATTCATTTGATAAATTGGAAAAGATTCTTGATGAATGAAATAAATAAAAATAAAAAAAATTTGAAACAAGTCAATTATCAAATTCAAAATCTTGAAATGAAAGTGAACATAATTATGTATAAAATACAATATGGAAATTGGCCTTTATCAAAATTGTCAAACCAAATCATCAACAGTAGCTTAAAAGACAGTAAAGTAACAATTACAAAATCTGACATTGATTATTCCTGGATGAAACATCTGATGTTATGGTAATAAAAATTAATTCCAACTATATACAGTACAATTAACTCTTGTACCAATATTAAAATATTTATAACGTTTTAGTACTCAAAAGCAGAAACTTTATAAAAAGCTTCTTTACAATATTGAATCACAATTATCAGCAAGCAATTCTAATGAATTTAATTACAAAGGTTGTGAACAAAACCTTAAAAATGATTCAGTGCAATTTAAACGTACTGTGGAGAAAAAATTATCACAAATAAATTTGAATAGGTTGTAAAATCTGTTTGATAATCATGAAAACAAATATTTTAATTTATTTTAAATTTTAGAAAAAAAAAGAAAAAATTCTTATACACTAATTTACCCAAGTATCAATTACTAAAGAGTAATGAATTAATGCAACATAAATTATCCAATACAAATCTACCAGAACTGAAATTATTTAGTGATGAAAACTTAAGTATCTTTGCAAGTTCTTCAGAAAATAGTTTTAAAAGCTCTTCAAGATGTATTTTTTTAAATACTAAGGTTTAATGTTATATTTTCTATAAAATTTATATAAGTTCGACATTGAGTTTGGATATACATTGTTTTGTCTTTTCAGCAGAGTATTCAGCAAAATGCTGAAACTCAGATATCTAATCCAAAAGTAGATTTAATTAGCAATGAATTATCTACACAAATAGTAGATTCAAAAATTGAAAATGAATCAAAACTGCTCCAGACTTCTGGAAATCTTAGTTTTCTTACAAATAATTCCATAACAAACTTTCCAGAACCATATTTCAATGCTTTTAAATGTAACATGGAAACTATAAGTGACACTCACAAAACACTTTATGAAGTAAAAGAAAGGTTGGAAAATTTACAATTAAGTCTTCAACATTTTAATTCAAAGAATGCCAGCCAAACTGGACTACAAACTATTCATTGTATAAATAAAATAAACCAAAATTTATTACAAGATGATGTGAATAAAACAGAATATAATAATCAGAAACGTTTGGAAAATTTTCAAGTTGAATCTAATGAGACTTTCATTGACTTAGATGTTAATGCAAATCTAGATAATACTTCGAATAAAACACAATCATTTGATAATCAACAAAATTTAAATAGACAAATATCTTCGGAATGTGTAGAAGATACAATAAATAATTCTTTGAAGTACAAAGATAGAGGAAAAGAACAAAATGAAAAAGCAACTAGTAATGATAACATTTTTACTTCAGAACATAAATCAATTTTGTGTAAGCAAAAAACCAATAATGTTTTGTTGGAAAACAATACCATACATTCGAATAGTTGCTATCTTGAAACTATTGGACAAACTGTATCACAAAAACATTCTATGATACCTATAATGAAGGAACGAAAAACAGGCTCAAAGAAGCCAAATATAGTTAGTACTTCTAAAGAGATTGATACTAATAGTAATTTAATAACATGTAGCAATACAGTATCATCACAAGATTTAAAAATAAAAAACGAAGATTATCAAACAAACTGTTCTGAAACAACTAACAGTGAAATGAATTTAATTTGTTCTGATGAACAAAATAAATATTTAGAGTTACACACTATTGAACCTTCATATCAAACTGAGGTATTGGAAATGATTATTGAAGAATCTGGTGAGAGCACATCATCTATTACAAATTCTAAAATATATACTCCAAAATCTGTAGAATCAATTGAAAAAGAACAGATTCAAGAAATTTATATAATTGACAAAAATAAGCAAGGAAATGACGAAAATTCTAGTTTGATTCATGATGATATGAGGGAAGCGAAAGAATTTGAAGAAATAGAAATCAACTTATTATACAGTAAAAGTAATCAGCCATTGAAAATATCTAATAAAAATGGAAATAGTGATTTTAAATATAATAACCCTATTAATATACAAAATACAAAAAATTGTATAAAAATTGATTCAGATTCCTTAAAAGTTAACTTGTTTGATACAGTTCAAGCATGCTCAACAACCTTCCAAGTAGATTTACAGAATTCTTCAGATTTAAACATTGGTAGTTTTCGAACATCTACTTCGACAGATTCACAGAGTGATTCAAGTGTCAATATATTAATAGACAGATTAATTGAAAGTGAAAGGAAATTCTTTCAAATATCTGAGGTCGTTTCAAAGCAACAATTTCAAAAATTTGGAAAAATTGCTTTAAACGGTTTTACTGCATCTTCTAATATTGAAAATGAAGTGAATAATAATTATCCTGACAATTTGAACAAAAACGAAATTTACTCTAATTTAGAATCCATTCCAACAGATAATAAATGTAATAATAATGATGAAAAATTTATTAAAAAAATAATAGATGAAAATGACATTTTGGAACAAAATCGCTCATCCATGAATGAAGATTTTCAACTAAAAGAAAGTGAGAATAAATTATGCAAAAGAGTAGTTAATAAATTTGAAAAAGAAAACTTTACTACAAATAATGATGAGTATGCCGTAATTAATAATATCGTTACCAATAAATTGTCAAATATTGAAAATGAGAATAAAATTAAAAAAAAAGATTCTGGTGACTTTCAAAATTGTATTAAAACATTTCAAATTCAACAAGATGAAAATAAAGAAACGAAAATTCATAATCACACAGAACCAACTGAAAGTAATATTTTATTATCTGATGACAGTAACATTCCTAACACAGATGATAATTTTCATCTTAATCAATTGATGCGGCCAAAGGTAATATCTTTTATGCATCAAACATTAGTATGTTTGAAATTTATAAATTCAATGCAGAATTGCTATAAATTAAAATGACAAATTTAACTTCTTGCAGAGAAAAAATATAGATTTTAGCACAACTTGTATAAATAAAAGATCTAAATCATCTGTCTTTACAAATGACAATCATTTCGATAAATCTGTAGAATTAGAAAGGAAGAATCGCAGAAAAAGTTGTCAAATATGAAGTAAATATTTCTGAAGATATCACTACATTAACTATTAATTATTTTTAAAATTATAATTTTTTTTATAGATAAAAGTTAGGCAAATATGTAACTCTAATCAAAATAGATTCTAATTTCCTACTCAAAAAAGATCATTCAATCAGATGTAAAAAATATAATCAGAGAAGAAATATATATAAATCTTAACATTTAAAAACAAACTGTTATATTATTGAATCATGATTCTAAAACTAGAATTGGTTAAAACTTATTTTATTTAAAAAAACATTTTTTCTAAAATTAGCTATAAATATTTTATTCATTCTCAACCATGTAATATACTGATACGATATACTGATGTTACTAAAAAATTTTGTTTAGCAAAATAAAATCATTATTTATATTAATTTGACTGAATATTATATCATCATAAAATTCAGTTATGAAATGGAATTTATAAAGTTCATAAAAATAAGATAGTCATTGTTCAATAATTAAATAGAACTTATTGAAATGTGTGAATATCTTTTAAGTTTACTTTAAGTAAATATTAATTTTTCTAAACTTACCTGCATTTGAACACTCTGACAATTCACAAATTCAATGCCTGCAATTACTGAATCAAACACGATTGTAGATTTTCGACATGAATCCATAACAATAGAATTAAGTTTTCCTTTTATGACTAAATTACTGTCCTGACAACGGAACATATAGACAACATTATTCCTTTCTACATTATCAATCACAAGATTTTTATTTCCTTTATGATATTCCTAGATCAAAATAAAATAAGTATTAGTTTTTATATGCTAGAAAGTAATTAATTAGTTAAAATTGGAAATGAAACTTACCACCAGCCATTTTTTTCCATCTCTTGTGAAAACAGGTGGCTTATCAATTGGTGCATTAGCTGAAAGTGTTGTTTTGACTGGTGACCCTGAATTATTACTTACAACTGGAGCTTTGAATGGAGCTGGTCCTGTTCTTAAACCAGCATTTTTATGTGTTTGCATATCCGAAGTAACCTTTTTTAAATCTGTAATAATCAATAATTTCACATTGATTCGCTTTCAAAATAATGAATAATACTGGGTAATTATTATTATAATGTTGCATTAAATGCGAATAGTACATTAAAAATAAAATCTTAATTATGAAATCAATGAGTACAAGGTATATAATATAATTTGCTTCTCAGTTGAAATTTTTCATATATTAAATTTAATTAGCTTACTAATACTGACATAGTCCAATGTAACTATTTCTCAACATAGAATCCTATTCCTATAATAAGTACTGTTATAGAAAATTGTATAAAATTAAAAATGAGTTAAATTGAGTCTTTTGTGAATATAATAATTCTTTCTATGCTGAAGTATTAAATACGTAACACATCGTTAATATCTACTCATTATTATACAACATACTAAACATAATGCGTGTAAATTTAATAAGCATAAACTAAAAATCAACATAACAATTTCGAAATTATAAATTTTTTTTATCTTTTGACTAAAAATTGATGACGCATTAGAAAACATTTGAAAATTATTTGTATATATTTTAATAATTTATTTGATAACTATTATCGTGACGTATCCTTCTTAGTTGATAACGCTTAATTCTGAATAAGATTTTATGAGATGCAGTTGACTATCTATGATTCCAGAGCTGCTTGTAACATAATAGGAAATTCTGTTTATAAACACGTTTTAAAAGTTGCAAGTGTACAGGAACTGTATTGAAATACAGATTTTATTAAAGTGAAATTTGCATAGCTTACTTTTCGTAATGTTCTCGCCTTGATTAATTTGAGCAAACAGTGCACTTCTGTCATCATTGGTTGATGATGATACAGGTTCAGCCATAGGCATCATGCAAGGAGGTGGGGGAGGAGGTGCACCACCAGCTGGTACTGATCCTGTTTTAGCCCATACCAGTCCGGTAGTGTGATGTTGCCGAACAAATTGTTTTAGATCTGTTAAGGTTTTGGCCCAAGCCTTGCCCCATTCTACATGCGTTTTATCCCTAAATCATTACAATAGTTTATAATTTAGTAACATTTTAACAAGTTAAATAACATTTTAGGATAATTCAAGGAAGCAAGAAAACAAGAAAAAAGAGTTGTAAAAAAATATCAAACGGTCTACGTAAATCACAACTAACTTTTCTTTCCAGTCCCTAAGGACGCGATCAATGTAATACTGCCCGGCATCGCTCATCTCCTTTATAAAGGGCACAGGTGTAGGTACAATGGTTATCCATTGGAGAGCCAATATACTCTCACTGATGGCAGATAGGTGGTTAAAGAACGGCGAAACCCTGTGGCTCTCTCGAAATTTCTGGATTGCGTCAATTTGCTCACACATCGGCTTGGTCAACATCAACATTTCTGATTGATCTGTCGGTTGTGGTCGTGAGGCCGCAGTTTTCATCAATTGCAATTGAATCCTAAAAGGATAAACCGAATTTGATAAGAATAAGTCTTAATATTTTGTTTACGAGTCAGCTTCCTCCTTATTAACAGACAATTGAAATCAGTTGAAATAAAAATACTTGACGGACTTTATAAACAATCGCATTATTTAACTTAAATTTGAGAAAAATTGCATAACTTGATTTTAAATTTATAATTTAATTTATTAATAGTACATTTAATTTTTTTTATAGTTAAATCTTAAGAAAATCTCTATAAAACATATTATACGATCAACTAACTCAAGGTCCATTCTAAATCGGTTTTACAAAATAAATTTATTGTTTTTAAATGTGCGTAATTAAATCAATTTTTAGTTAGCAAAAATAGTTCGCACTAAAACTGTAGAAACTTCAAAAAAGTTAATTTTTAAGAGAAACAATTATTTTTGTTGCTTAAATATTTCACAACAATTTGTTATTGTCAATTTGTTGGTCAACTAAATAGAAAAGTTAAATAATAGTTTTTTTATGAAAGCAGGAAAAGCCTCGGGAAAAGTAATGGGAAACTCATAGAACAATGAAACCGGAGGAAGAAAGTTTTACTTCAGTAAAAGTAGAACAAGATTCAAGATCCAAAGTAAAGTAAATAATGCACATATTTAAATAGTTTTAGGTAGTTAAAAGAGACTCACTGGAAAGCCTTTTGAACAAGGCCACAGTGTTCGGCTACATCACCGCCGATCTTTTGGCTGAGTCGAACATAGTCCTGAAGCGGACCAGCTAGTATATCCTCGTAGCCGGCGACCGACATGCTTCTGACGACCTCGACAACGGAGGCTACGGAGACGATGGACTCACGGGAGCTCGACGAGGACTGGGAGATCTCCTCCTGGGGCAGCTCCTCCGCGAGGGAAAGCGAGCGCTCGGGCGAGGGCGACTTGGTCTGTACGGCGATCTCTTGCGTCTGCACGAGCTGCGGCGTGGGCTGCTGCTGCTGCGGTTGTGACTGCTGCTGTTGAGTCTGCAGTACGGGCTGACCTTGGGTCGTCACCTGCTCCAACCGCTTGGTGACGCTTTCGAGCCGACTGACGAGCTCCTCGAGATGCTCCTCCCGGTCGTCGTGCTCACACCCTGTTCGAAAATCGAGACGTCCTTTGGTTATAGGTATACTATATTGCTCCGATTATCGCGCTTGGTCGCGTTCGGTGTATGCAGCGGATCAAGTAGCGCGTGGGATTCACGAAGACTTTTTGGCCGCTCCGTGCATTTGACAGTGCACGACTAGCGGAATTTCCGACGCAGCTCCGTGAGATCGTGTTTTTGCGTGTAGGTGGACGGGCGCCCGAGTAAGGCGTCGCTAACCGGAACGAGGCGTATCTCGTGAATTTATAACGAAAAACATTACTCGTGTGTTATACGCGCTCTACGTCTTTTATTCGATCTCTTTTGTCAGAAAATAATACATCCTGGGAATTCATAAAAATTGTCTCACCGCATTAGTCTATATACTACTCGTACGATTACTATTCGTACTATAGAAGTGATTTCTATTTCTAAGATTTAAGCATTTGTGACAGTTTATTCGCGCGTATAAATGACTAGATATCATTAAATTTATACTCAAAACAAGTATTTTTAAAGGTGAAATCAGCCTTGACATTTTTCCAAAAAACTACCTTGAAATTCGTATTTGTTTGGCTTGGGAAAGCTTTATATTTTAGTAATTATAAATTTGAGTTAAGCGTTGAATTAGATCATCTCCTGTTTCTATTAATCGTGAATAAACGATATAAAATAATACAAGTGTACCGAATGAACATAAACCTAAAGGTTACATGTGAAAGCTAGGCTTATGTGATTTCTTATAAAGTTTTCAGATAATATAATTAAAAAATAAACAAAATATTATAAATGAGTAAAAAACTAAATCTCATAATAGGTGAACAGAGTATTGCGAAAAATTGGAATCAAAGCCAGCAGTTATAAATATACAGGAAAATATATAAATAAATCGTGATTTCGTTGACATATGCACACTCGGCCCAGCACACTGTATTGAGTTTTCTTGCACACTTCATCATATGAAAGATTAGATGTGGTTTTCCTAATAAACTATGTAGACATATCGATAATGTGTTTTAAATAATAGGCTCGTTTGTTTTCTTTGTTATTTAGAAATATTATGGTCCGTTGATAGACGGGCGAGATGCAGTACATTATTCTCACATATATGAAGTCACTACAAATACGATGTATTTCATAAAAAATATTAATGTATTATTTTCCGGAATAATGTTTTCTATACAATACACATAATCCTATGCATTTAATTAATTGTCTAAGTTACATTGTTAATTTCTATTGTATGAAAAATTGTATTATTCACATGATACTGATTAAAAGTAAATTATTATAAATATTACACGGTATTATCCAACCTTTTGTTGTTATAAATTAAAGTTCTTTACTCAATGTATATTTCGATTAAAAAAGTACAAAACAAAGTAAAAGTACCGCATACAATACTCCAGACAGATTTACATCACACGTGTTTAGTGCGAAACAACCAATTGAGTTGATTCAGTAATGTTATTATGAATAAAAAATCATTGATTGGATTGCACCAGTCATTGCTCACTTACGGCATATTACACTTGCCTCGTAATTTCACGGCTACCACACAAAATATGCGATCTTAGGCTCGCACTCGCGCAGAATAAAGCAGAAGACACGGTCGGATAGTACGACAACACGGAAACTAAAGTGGCTCGCCACACGCTGCTCGGAAAAGTGGAGAGCACTCTATTATTAGAGACCGCTTCGTGGGCGTGAATTCACACGGCGGAATAAAAGATTCACGAGCCGGTGTCTACGTGTTTTCTCTTCCGATGAGTCGCTCATTACTAAATTAATTACCAACCAGATTTTAAAGGTACACTGAAATAAATTCTTTATACTTATTGAAAACTTTACTAATGTACACCGTGAAACGTTAGTAAAACAACTTCAGGAACATTATAGTTTGCAATTGAAACATAACTTTAAAAAATATTAAAGCAATGATTAATTAAGCTTCTAATGGTTTCATTAAGCGATTTGTTACGGCTAAGAGATACGGCTAATTAATGTACTGGTCAATTCAAAGTTTAGTTACTGTGTCTTTAAATATTTAATGAGATTTATATACGGATGCCTAAAATAATATGACAATAAAAACATTTGTAAATTGTGATTAATTAATGTCTTCTTTATAAAAAAACAACAAGATAATGATTCTGAAATTCTATATCTGAAATTCTAAGCATGATAAATGAGTTTCTATTAATTCTTAAAATAGGGTTTATAATGTACTGTTCATTATTATTGTTATTTTGTGCGCTTAATAATACGTTATAAGCACTTCTTTATACAAAATGACGTGATATTCTATTAAAATATTTTGTAGAGAATAATAACAAATTAATAAAATAAATTTCAAATTGAAAAAAATTTATATAAAACTTAAAATTCTAATCTGTACTTCTTTCCTGTTACAACACATGAACTGAACATCACACAGTATGTAAATATAAAAGTCATTCTAAACTGACTTTAAAATAAAAATGCTATCGCAGAAAAATTCTGCCATGATTACTCCTTTTAAATTAATATAATTTTTTTCAGCATAACAATGTTTCATTATTATCGAGGTTCGAACCTGCCACGTTTTTAAAACCTGTCACTCTGTCCTAGAATACATATCCTTAACAATGTGACTCTATTAAAAGTCCCTTTGTATGTACAAAAAGTAGATCTCAAAGCTTTCATAGTATTACTCCTCGCAGTTTTAAAAAGCGATTGCAATATTGAAGTTCATCTGTAAAACAATAAATTGGATCGAAGGTTCTGGCAATGATAGATGAATCGGCCCAGTATATTCTAGAGGCAACCTTGTTTCTCAATTGAATCTCGCTTGTTTCTTTGAAAGCTACAGCCGAAATCGATCGAGCGCAAGTCAAGCTGTGGAGCAGTGGGGTTCGAGACATCGAGTAACCACGCGTAAGTATGTGGGCTCTAACCAGGATGCACCATAGGCCCCAGGGGATCGAAGCTGACGCGGTGCTCGGCAGTGTTTCTGGCCGCCTGTAGCAAATCCGAGAAGAACCTGTGCCGGCGTAATGCCAGCTCGTCGCGGGCGACTGGCGTTGCCGGCGGCTCCTGCATACCCCCGAAACCCTCGGAGCCACTCATCTCTGGTTCGTCGTCCTCCTGAGATAGCCATCGCGGCACTGGAGGAACTGTCGGCCATAGATAGCACCAAGATGTTAATAGGCTAATTTTTTCCTTTTCTCGCTCTCTCTATTTGCTAAACTCTATATCTCTCGTTTAAATACGGTCCAGTTTTTCGAAACATTGTGTAAGTTGATTTGCGTAATTAATATTTTATTCATTTTTAATATTGAAATTGTTAAATTTTCTTCAAGCTTGCAGACTTTTAACGCTGATACTTTAATTTTTCAAAAATTTTTATTTAGTGCAGACTTTATAGTTACAATCGATTTTGAAGCTTTACAGTTTAAAATTCAGATACCTTATATAATTATATATACTGTGCTTTCATAATGGAGCTTTAACTTTTCCGTTGTTTAATTTAAAATGCAACAATCGAATTTTTGATTTTTGATTTATTATTAGTTGATTGTGCTCAAATACATACTGAATAAAGAGATTTTAGACTTTATAGAGCTTAAAAATCCATTGAGTGTGTAAGTTTGAAGTCTATGCTAAACCAAAATTGTTTCATAAAATATTAATAATGCACTCGCGTTTAAAAAACCTACAGACTCCTAGTAGGAGTCGTTCAACTACATTTTCTATTGTGTTAATTAGTAGTAACTTCTCATAATAAAATTTACTATTTAGTTTACATTAATAGATTAATACTAATCATTCCACGAAAATGTTTAATGAAATGTTATGAGCATAATTGTTTATTATTCATGTACAATAATGTTGAAATGAAAACGCACGTAACACTATTCAAGTTCTTTTTAAGATATCAAAATAAAGAACAAAATATTAAAAAAGAATTTTAATTGCTTCCGTAAATTCGTTGTGTTATGGCATATAAAGTACACAATGCATACTCAAAGCACGCAAACTGTAAAGCATCGCCTCTAATAAACCTTAATTAAAGATTCAGAATCTATGGTGAAAATTTAAATATATTTTATATTCTTCATATTTAAAAATGTAAAAATATGCCAAAATTTCAAGTTTACTTTTAAAAAGGTTTTTAAAATATATATACCTACAAAAATTATACTTTATACTACAAACAAATTTTATGTGAAATTTTATAATGAATTTTTGAGAGGTTGATTTATATCAGTTAACGAATAAAATTAATTGTATTTCAATCCATTTCTGTACATGCAAAAACATTCAATTATGGAAATAATGTCAGCTGCTGGGTAACCAGAATATTTAATTTGTTATCGAATAAAGATCGCATATACTTAATATTGTCAATAAAGATAACTCGAGCACAATCATTTAAGCAAAATGAGTTTCATTTTACGTGCGAATCTATCTGTCAGTGATGTCTTAATTGAGACCCTAATTGAATGTCTGGTTTTCTGCAATGTACATCAATTGAACGCGGCTCCGGAAATGAAGAAACTCACTAATCTGTTGGAATTCAGTTAAGAAGACGCGCCGCTGTACGAACGAGAGAAAGAGCTAGCGAGAGGAAGCGTTCGTTGCGGGCGGGGTACCTGGACGGGGCGGAATGTCCTTGGGGGTTTCCGGCTCCTTGTCGAAGACGTTGTCGTCGGCCTCGGCGTGGGGCTCGACGTAGAGCTCCTCCTGTGGCAGGGGGTTCCTCGAAGCGGGCCGGCTACGAAGAACGATTGTTTCGCTGCCCTCGTCGCCGCTGCTCCTCGACTCGACCTCTGTCTCATTGCCGACGTCGCTGCCAGAGGAGGGTGGGCTCGGAGGACTGGGCAAGCTCTTGCTCCCGGGTGAGGAAGGTGGGCGGTGATCGCGTAGCGCCGAGAGGAGTCCGCCCTCGGTGAGGACGCCCCGAGGCGTGGAACGCTTGGGCGCGGGCAGCGCCTCCTCGGCCTCCTCGTTGCCGTCGTCCTCGTCCCAGGGTGGCACGGCGGGAGGCTCCGTAGTCATCTCGAAGTCGATGGGTGGCGGCGTGGGGAAGTCGATGTCCGGCAGGTTGACGGCCTCCTCCTCGGACGGCGCCTCAGGTGGCGGAATGTTGAGAAGGTCGCCGTTCACCAGGAGGCACTCCTCAATTTTCTGCACCGCAGTCTTCTTGATCTCGTCGATGATCTCAACCTCGCGGTACGGAGGCGGCACTTCGTTGCTCAGTTCCTTCACCGGCCCATTCTCTTCGGGGATGATGTCGTCGAGGAGAGGAGGCGGCGGCGGAGGTGGAGACGGGGTCGGCAGCGAATCTAACGGGGTCGGCAGCTCATTGCAATTCGGCAGCGAATCTAACGGGGTCGGCAGCTCATTGCAATTCGGCAGCGAATCTAGCTGGATCTCGCTCTCGACGATCTCTTTGAGCTCCTGGTCGTTGTCCGCTTCTTCGTTCAATTCATTGATAAGCTCCTCGATTATCATCTCTTCGATTTGATCGGTCCTGCTCTTCTCGGTGGCCGAAGCCACCTCGTCTTTTTTGATTTCCGCGAGAGGCTCTTCCTCGATTACCGTCACCGCATCTTCCTCTGTTTCCTCGCTCTCCAGCTTTTCCAACCTGCCCCTCTGTCCTTCGCTCTTCTCTTCCTCGTCCTTTTGGATCTCCTTCTGGGCCTCTATCTCTTCTTCTTTCGCCACCTTCCTTCACCTCCTTGTTCTTGTTTTCATTGACCTGGGCATTCACCTCCTCGTTCTTGTTTTCATTGACCTGGGCATTCACCTCTTCCGGCACCGCAGACTTCTCTTCATCCTTTTGAACTTCTACCTCTGGGTCGCTTACGACAGGTGCCGGCGGCTCGACAATTGGAGTCTCTTCCGCGGCTTCCTCTGCCGCCTCCTCCTTGATTTTCTCGAGTCTCTCCCTCTCGCCCTTGCGGATCTCCTGCACTATCTTAACGGCGTTATTGAGGATTTCGACGACATCTTCTTTAACAGCTTCCCTGTCCAAGGGCTTGCCGACGAGGTGACCGCCATTCGCTTCTGTCGGGTCCTCCCCGGGCTTAACGGCGTTCTCGAGAGACGTTCTTCTCGGGTCTTCGGAAACGACAGGCTCGCTGTTCTTTGAACTTTGGCATTTGAACTTTTTCGCGAGTTCCTCCTCGATCTCCCGCTCCTCTTGATCCTCGGGCTTCTCTGTTTCAGATGACGAGGACGAGCTTGAGTCCTCCTCGACATCCGAGTCGTCTTCGTCATCGTCCTCCTGGCTCGTCCGCCTCGACGACTTCCCTTGGCACACGCAACACTTGAACATTTCGACCTTCTTTCTCTTCTACACCCTTTTAATTATATATAGCTAGGCTAACTGACACACCAATCTCGGGAACCAATATTACACACGAAGCAACAATTTCCTCGACTCGAGAATTGTAATAATTATGAGATAACGTCAAATATTTGCATAGAGATATACGTATATATGTATATATACTATGTATCTGTAGGTTCAAAGTCTCTTATAAATACTTTCTCTATTCGTTTAATTAGATGTACTCCGTTGCACTTACTTTGGTAAGTTCACTTCGTCTTCTTATATCCTCTTAGATGAAATAATTTATCTTCCTACATTAGAGCCCTAGAGTTCCATTTGATATCGAACTATATATATCTATATATAATATTACTTTTGTATACATATAGGCTCTATATAAAGATGCTCGGAGAGCGAATCCCGGTAACTCTAAATGATTCAACCGTAACAAAGTGTGTATAAAAAGGAAACACAACGTAACGTCCCGTGAACAATATAAGCTGGCCTGGGCGCCTCTTCAGGACGCATCCGCGATCGGGCGCGGGGGCGCAGTAACAAAGTGGCCCACGGGCCAGTCGAAGGCGGCAGGAGGGTTCGGCCGAGCGGATGCTGCGGGGGCTCCAGGGGCTCGGGCGGCGCAGGGCTGCATTCCCGGGTCGGCTCTCGGCTGCAGCAGGTGGCCCCGGGCTCCCGGGCTCCCGGGTAATCGGCCGCCGCGCCCGTAAACAAGCCGGGCGTCAATCGATAGGCCGCGGGGGGCGCGAGGCGTCGCCGCGCCTCGTGCGCGCCTCGGCGATCATGCTCCGGGCAACTGTCGGCCGCGGCGACACGGCGCTCCCTATATCGATCGGGCGGCTGCGCGCGCGCCGCTCCGAGTGCCGCTGCGGGGACGCTGCTTCCCGGTGCCACGCCTGCCGCTGCTCTTCCTCGCGGCGGCGCCGGGGGGGGGCACGGGAGGGTAGGGCCCGGCCGGCCGAGGGAGCGAGACGGCCGCCGGCCCGCGATTCTGCGACTGCGTCGGCCGGGGGGGCTGCGACCCCCGCGCGGATGCTGCAGCGCCGCTCCCGGGCCGCCGCCCGAGCGGGACGCTCTCTCGCTTCCGCTGACTGTGCGCGCTCGCCTTCTCCGGCGATAGCGCAGCCTCCGGTTTCGCTGACGCCTCCATCTGCCCGCTTTTTTTCCATGCCCTGACTCGGCCGCCGCACCTCCTCGAGCCTCCCTTCTTATGAGAATCTTAGCCGACACTTGTTACACTTACGCAAGATCCTTCTTGTCTCCCACAGTATTTGATAACGCTATTGATTGTTTGCCCTCTTCTTCCATGCTTTCATTGCTTTATCCTAAGTCTGATAATGCACTTACTGCGCTTGATCAAATAATCATTCGACTATTTTCTTCATTCGAATATTCACCCAATATCCATTCATTAATGGTTATTGATAATTTTATTCAGTAAAGACAGAAGCTGCAATTAATTATGTGCAACAATATTCGTATGTATATAATTATCCAACTCTTTTTTAATATGATCATATTTTCACTTGAATAAACCTACTGATTTTACAAAATCTATAACATTACTTTCTTTAATTTAAAGTGAAATTCTCCTTTACAAAAGCCAATTCTATTCTCTATTCACACGGAGCCAACTATGTTAATAATGATGTATAATTTAAACATTTATTAAATTAAAAAAGTACGTCAAAAAGAAAGTGTACTATCAAGACTTAGAGCACTTTCTAATATATAGAGGATATAAGTAAGTGTAAAGAAGCTGTTAATTTAATAAATTAACAATATTTCAAATACGATACCATTTTTTCAAAAAGCAATATTATCTTCTAAATAAATAATTAATGTTCAAATGCAATTGTTAGATATGCGATATGCTTTTTAAAAAACTATCAGAAAATTTTTTTAATCTGCTTGAATAATCAAGACTTAAATTTTTTAAAGTTATTTAGTTTTTTATAATACTATCATATTTTTAAATATATCAATACATAAAATAACATTTTAATTACATATTAATTATTTATTTTAGTACAGATATAATATTTGTTTATGTAATTTTTATAATAATCAACAGATCATTATATTGTAGTGAATATACTCACTTTCTACGCTAAAAACAATTATATGTAAAACAAAAAATATTACTTTCAAATTGCAAAATAGACCTCGCAACGGGCTTACAACCTTCGATAATTTAATAAAATATTTATTATTTAATGAAATAATTATTTATTATAATTCCTTTATATTAATTATTTATTTATTGTATATTAATTAGTAATTCGTTATATAAAAGTGTAAATCAAATACTAAATTAATTTTTTAATGGGTAGTTTTTTCTTTTTTATTCCTATTAAATTTCTTAAAAGTTCACAATAATATCCCATACATTTTTACTGATAATATATTTGAAAAGTATATAAATGCTATTAAGTATACAAATGTTACTAGTTATCTGAAGATCATTGGATAATATTATTATGGTAGTATAACTCAAACCAAATAGATATTAAACTCATTTATTATAAAATTGTTATAATTGATTAACCGCTTATCAACCGATTATCTATTAAGTAACGAAAATATAGTGGTTAGTTTAATCAACGGTAAAATCGATATTTCTAGTATGAACTGTATGTAAAAATAGACGTAAATCAATTAACAAAGTAATATTATATATCGATACATAAAACTCGTAATGGTCAATAATCAAATCGTTATTATTAATTTATAATAATTACATGTCGCAGTAGCTATAGTAAATTTAACTTTGAATCATTTACCTTACTACTCATGATAAATATAATGGAGTTTATCCAGTCTTTCTGTATTATAAAGAACTTATTTTTCGAGTCTTTATCAATATGCTACATTTTGGATTTAACTTTTTCATGTTTATAATACGATAAATACAGATACAAAATATCGTTGAATAATGATAAATCAATTTAAAAATTAATTTTAACCGTAAAATTATTTTATATTCATGAAAATTATAAATAAAAGCAAAAAAGGACCTATGCGTAAATGGAAATTTAATTTCGGCCCAGATTCCAAACAGAAATAGTTAATTTAAAAATTATAATTTTTTGCTCTAAACATGCGGTAGTACTAAGCTAATTAATGGAAATTTTTATTACTTTTAAAGGCTAATTATTTTATGTTATAACTAATATTTAAAACTAAAACTCTCTTTGGTAAACAAGTTTCATTATCAAAACCAATACTAACCAATTTTCTATCAAGAAATATACACATTTTAAAAAATTATTTTACCGGCTTATAATCTAAATTTATATCAGGTTAAAGTTAAGTGTTTATTTGTATAATCTTCGAAATGAATTTTTTTATAATATTGAAAGAAATATTTTTAATATATATATATATATATATTTATATATTACTTGAGAGACACTCTTTGTTAAGTTAAAGTTGTACAATTTATAATTAAAAATATTACATTTTGAAATATTTATCTATGCCATGTAGTAAGCATGTACGATTAAACTTTACAACAGAATCCAAGTTGTGATCATCTCTAGTACTAAAACAGCTCATGAAATCATCGCCTTAATCATTTACAGCAGGAAAAAAGAACACATTCGGCAAGCAGGTGTGACTGGTCATGAATCGAATGAGTCAGGAACTCCGTCTGTGGCGTGCTTTATAACGCACACATACTTACGTTCCGTTATGCTACCGCGAGGGTCGGTGCATTATCGTTAATCTAATTAACCCTGGGAGCAGTACTATATAAGGCAACAGACAGCTCACACCGAGTCCTTACAGTAAAACGGGGCCAGGTCCGGATCTTGTTTCTTTTCTCTAGATTGCCTTTAAAATTGGATACAAGTCCATAATACAAGCGTTACCCCCCCCCCCCCCCCCTCAAAAGGTGTAACCAGCATCTCAGCTGAGCGAAACCACGGAGCAATGACCGCTGTCAGAGCGGAGAGCTAACAGTGTCCCTCAGGAGTCAATCACTCCAAAGGGAAAATATGTGAAAATAAGCTGTCTTGGGAGTGTCGCGATTCTATGCATGCACAGTTGGCAATCGAGTTGTAGAAAGCATCTGAGCGCCGGGATACCTTCGGCTAACCGCACGCAAACTGCTCGTCCTGCCGTTCTTTCCCTTTCAGGGCGTCGAGGAATACGAATTCTCGTTTCCTCATTATCGTACTTAATACTGCGAGGGGCGAACAATTGGAGACCCAAGCCCTTGTACTTACCTTTATCTTTGTTGAGTAAACGCTCGGACAACGGATGATTCGACGGTGCAGGAGAACAGTGGATATGATGGCGGACCCTTTCAACGGACGATGCCTTGTAAAACAACTGATATTAGCGCTTGCAAATCACAGTTCCGGTCCCCCCGAGTCGAGGATCCTATTGCGCGAAGGATGCGACACGCGCGCGATGTACAGCAGCTTTGACTAGCTCGGCCTACGAATCGTACAAATTATCTAACGGAGCGCTGTAGTTGGAAGTTGAAACTCCAAAGCACTCCAAAGTCCAAGTGGTGCCCGATGCCGGGTGTGCTTTACTAGGCGCATGCGTGTTTTTCGATTACATTTTGCCGCTTGGATTTGATTTTTCTCTTTCTAAAAATTGTAACTTATTTAATATTGTTCTTTACTAATGAATTAGTCATATTAATTAGTTATATTATAATTGAGGTGCAAGTTTTTAAGAGGTTATTACACTAATTCTTTACTTGTTGCGTAAATACATATTACAAAAAAATGTTGTAATATCATAAAGCTGAAATTTTTTACTGAAACATGTAATAAAATTATAGTCTAATAAACTAAGATTTTTTTTGAAAATTTAAATTTGATGCAAACCTTCTTTTGAAACGATTTCATTTTATACTGGAATAGCTTAAATTACATAAGATTTTTGTGTGCTCTTCAAGTATAGCTTTGTTTATAATTAAGTAAAGCATTTCTATATTTTCCTCAATTCCAATTGTAAAAACATCAAAATTTCCTGAAGTTTATTTTTTTTAAATCAATTAACTTTTTTATGTTTAAATATTAGAATCGATAAAAACTAATACTTAATTATAAAAGCATAAATAATTACTAAAAATTAAAGTTTATTATACTAGTAGGAATTACAGAAATTTTAATTTTATTTTAACATTAATAGAATATAATTTTAAATAATTTAAAAAATTCTAAGAGTGTATTGATTATCAGGCTTAATTAAAGTTTAGTATCTGATTATATGGATACAATCGCATCAAGTAATTATTATAATTATTTTTTAATTGTTATTTTGCAATTTGTTATTTGTTGTCAATTCTTTAACATTTCACACCATTAATCTACTCTTTCTACGACTTGATCTTATATCAATCAAAACTAAAATAGTTATATGAACCTCCAGTCTCCAGACACGACTGTATATATATACATACACACTTGTATACCGTAAACATGCCGTTATGAATATTCTCTTACACTTACAACTTACAGTAATTGTCATTAACCAATAAAAGAACGTATAAATACGGTGGAATACGATGAGAAGTTAGCAAGAAGCGTACAACTTATAATGGCGTTTACCAGTTTACTTTATTAAAACTCTTTTAACTAAAAGTATGAGTAGTAAAGATATTTTTATTTCATTTTTAATAGACTTTATTTTAATGTTAATAATTAATTATATTTAATTTAAGCTTTTCAGAATCAATTTTTTTAAGGTTAAGTTTAATTCAAATAAATTCGTACGCGACGCAAACAACAATGCATGAGAGCATTATTAGCTTGAAAGGATATTGTGAAGAATCAATATCATATATATTCTATTTGTTTTTATTTGATTTTCGTGAAGCATTTTGGGGGTGTGTAAGAATATCGTTTTTTCTTTTTTTTTATGTATTCAAACAATATCGACGTGAGTTTAATAAACTACAACAATGGAAGCCAGAACCATTAATACCAGAAATACAAAAAGATCATCCCTTTTTGAATCCTAAAAAAATAACATCTAAAGTTGGCAAAAGAGTAACTGTTGATGGTCAAGATTGTTTAAATTTAGGTTCTCATAATTACTTAGGTTTATCTGGAAAATCTACGATAGAAAACAAAGCAATTGAAAGTATTCAAAAGTATGGAGTTGGCTCCTGTGGACCAAGAGGTTTTTATGGAACAGTAGATGTTCATTTAGAATTAGAAGAACGCTTGGCACAATTTATGCAAATGGAAGAAGCAGTTGTTTATTCATATGGTTTTAGCACGATTGCATCAGCTATACCTGCTTACTGTAAACGTAAAGATATAATTTTTGTTGATGAAAAAGTTAATTTTTCTATTCAACAAGGACTTAATGCCTCTAGATCAAAAATTAAATATTTTAAACACAATGATGTAAAACATCTTGAGGATTTATTGCAAAATGAACCAGGGTTGAACAAAACAAATTCTAAAAATATCGAATTGACCAGAAAATTTTTAATTGTAGAAGGAATTTATATGAATACAGGAAGTATATGCCCTCTACCTGATTTAGTTAGACTATGTAAAAAATATAAATTACGTATTTTTGTTGATGAATCTATTTCATTTGGTACTTTGGGAGCTACTGGACGAGGGGTTACCGAACATTTTAATGTCCCAAGACATGAAATAGACATGATTATGGGTATGTTAAACATTTTGTTTCTACACGTCATTTTAATAAAAATCAATATATTTCGTTAATTTTACTTTAGGCTCTTTGGAATTGGCAATTGGTTCAGTTGGTGGTTTTTGTGTTGGATCTTCTTTTGTTATTGAACATCAAAGATTATCAGGGCTTGGCTATTGTTTCTCTGCTTCATTGCCACCTGTATTAGCTTCTGTAGCTATTATGTCTTTAAATATTATAGAAAATGAACTAGAAATTATAGAAAAACTTAAAGAAAACTGTTACACATTTGATAAAGGCATAAAAAGAAATAAAGTTCTTGAATGTACAAGTTCTGAGAAATCTCCAGTTAAACATTTATATTTAATACAAAGGTTTGGAAAAAATAAGGAAGAAAACTTGCTAAAGGAAATATCAGATCTTTGTTGTAAGAATAATTTAATAGTTACATTACCAGCATATTTACAAGCTGAAATAGAGTATCCTAGACCTAGCTTAAGAATATGCATTTCAGCTGCTTTGAATCAAAGTGATATTGAATTTGCTTTAAGAACATTAGAGAAATGTACTGCACATGTAATACAAAATTGAATTAAATATTTAACAGACTTAACAAACTTTTATAATTAAAAATAAACTATTAATTTTAAATATTATACATTAAATTGTTTTAATGTTGTTAAATAATGAAAACATGTTAAATATAAAGTAGATAATTTCTTTTACTTATAAATTTTAGTCTGTTGTAATTTTCAAATATAACTAAGTGTTTTATACAACATTCAATTAATTTGAATGTATGTGATAAAATTAAAGGTAATGGTTGCTTCAGTTTCTGGCAAAAACTGATGCCACAAATTCCGATTTATAAAGATTTTTATCTTCAATTTTGAAAATGTTCTCTCATCAGTGCAGTTTGAAATGACAATTAAAAATTCTTCCAACCTTGTACATTGAGTTTTGTTCTTTCTCCCTACCTATTTTGTATGTATATAAAAGTTACAGTCATAGATCTACTATTGGAGTCAACAAATGCAAGTTTTAAGCTAAATAAATATGCACAATTAAAAAAACTAATCAATTACAAAATAAACATACAAATGTACTTTCAGTAACAATATAGAAACATGATTTTAATAAAATATTTATAATAATTATGTATAATATTGTTTGCAGAATAATATTGTAGTAATAATGAAAAGAGTAAAAAAAGAAAAGTATATGAATACGATTTTAAAAAATATTAAAAAGAAGAATAATAAAAAGTTAAAGTAATAAAAAAAGAAAGCATCTATAGTTGAGTCCAAAAATTACATTTAATGCTTACTTTACGCTTAATGCATATTCGAATTTTAATCTAACTTTTAGTCAATAAGTATAAACAAATAATAAATTAATCCATATAAACAAGTTATTATTCATCTTAATCACAGTTTCTTCATAAAGCTTAAAAGAGATAAGAGGTATTTAAAATAATAAATTCGGTATTTATTTTTATTAATATTGTTAAATTTAAATAAAATGTCTTTGTTCTGGATTATTCAAAATAAATAAATTGGTAATTCTGGACTATTTAAATTTCATGTCCAGATTTCAGAATATCAGTATAGTGGGCCTATAGCCATTATGGCGCCCATTGGAATTGAGGTCGTTCCGATTTCCGGTTCCTGGACGCTTGGCGGCCAATGACGCTGCGGACTGGTCTCTCATTGCGTCCATCTTTCTTGCCGAGGTAGGTATTGAAATGTAGTGTTGAGATTTATTTTATAAAAGTAATAATATTGCTGGAATGAAATAAAAAAAGATAAAAAATACTTAAGTGTTTGAATAATGATTTTTAATTTATTAAATTTTCTTGTTTAAAAGCAATGAAATAAAGAAATAAATATTCGAA
Organism: Sycophaga agraensis; assembly: GCA_018906755.1. Lineage (NCBI taxonomy): Eukaryota > Metazoa > Arthropoda > Insecta > Hymenoptera > Pteromalidae > Sycophaga > Sycophaga agraensis. The sequence continues at coordinate 1,030,547 of JACCIE010000015.1, read as the reverse complement.
ATATTTTTTTGAGGTTATAATATCACGTGGCATTCCTATTTAATGTGTGTTTAGATAATTTAAGTAGTAATATGAATAAGTTTCAGCATAATATCAAAATTTTGTTAAGCGTGATGAGCAAATTTTCGTCTTATAAGTCGAATCAACGTTCAGAAGCTAGAAATAGCTGAACCCATCTGAGCGTCGACTTTTTTGTTGAAAAAAGCATTCAATGCAGTCTGATTTATTATATTGTAATGTATTTAATCTAATTTTTTTCACGCAACATATTAATATAAGAAAATTTCTTTTCAGTCCTTAAATTTCCGTAAGGTATCCCTACACACATCAAGATGGGTAGGGAGGACAAGGCTACCTGGAAAGCTGGTTACTTTGATAAGCTCATTGTAAGTTTTGCAGCGTTTTTTTATTTTAAATATTGGTATTTTTCGACTTTTAATTAACGTATATTGTTTTTTGTAGCAACTTTTGGATGACTATCCAAAGTGCTTTATTGTGGGCGCGGACAATGTCGGCTCAAAGCAGATGCAACAGATTCGTATGTCATTACGAGGAACTGCAATTGTTCTTATGGGAAAAAACACCATGATGAGAAAAGCCATTCGAGGTCATATAGAACGAAATGCTGCTTTAGAAAAGTTATTACCACATATCCGTGGTAATGTTGGTTTTGTTTTCACACGTGGGGACCTTGTTGAAGTCAGAGACAAACTTTTAGAGAACAAAGTCCGTGCTCCTGCAAGAGCCGGAGCTATTGCCCCATTGAGTGTCATTATTCCTGCCCAAAATACTGGTTTAGGTCCAGAAAAAACATCTTTCTTCCAGGCTTTGAGTATCCCTACCAAGATTTCTAAGGGTACTATTGAAATTATAGTGAGTATTGTTCATCACATGATAAAATCTATTGTTGTAATTAATAACGAATTGCAGTTATAAATTTTTAACAAATTTTGTTTTAATTTTTTATGTTAAAATGATTAAATTAATAAAAAAAATTTCAGAATGATGTCCACATTTTGAAACCAGGTGATAAAGTAGGAGCTTCAGAAGCTACACTTTTAAACATGTTAAACATCTCTCCATTTTCATATGGTTTGATTGTTGAACAAGTTTATGATTCTGGTACCATCTTTGCTCCTGAAATTTTGGACATTAAGCCTGAAGATATTCACGAAAAATTCATGATGGGAGTTGCAAATGTAGCATCTGTTTGCTTAGCTATTGACTATCCTACTATTGCCAGTGTTCCTCATAGCATTGTAGATGGATTTAAGAATCTCTTAGCTATTGCTGCAGAAACAGATGTTGAATTTGAAGAAGCAAAAACGATCAAGGAATTCATCAAGGTAAAAAGTTATAAAAATTTTTGATAGTGCTATTTTTATTTAAAATACGATTTAATTAAGTGATGAAAAACAATTTTTTAAAAGTCGGTAAACGGTCAGACGCTAGAAATAGCGGAACCCATCTGATCGTCGATTTTAATGTAAAATATTGCATTTTAGCAGTCTGATATTACAGCAAAAATTTATAAATATTTTTTTGTATTATCTGTAAAATATATTTAATTCTATATAATTATTATGTGTAGGATCCAAGCAAATTTGCTTCTGCAGCTGTCAGTGCTGCTCCAGCAGCTGCTGCTGCTGCTCCAGCTGCTGATAAGAAAGAAGAAAAGAAGGAGGAATCTGACTCTGAAGATGACGATTTGGGTCTTGGTCTCTTTGAATAAGTTTCTGAATGACAGAAAAATCTGTTTCTGTTTTATACCGACGTCCAAATAAAGACGAAATTCATAGAAACATACTTAAATTATTATTTCTGTATATGCCTCTATTCCCTGCAATTATTTTTGTAAGCTTATTTTTTTTTGTAAGCAAATGCAAATGAAATTAAATAGAATCCAAATTCTAAAAATAATATTAACAAAAATAAGTAAAAAATATTTTTACAAGATCAATATTTTTGTAAACTACATAAAAATATTTATATTTTATATGAATTTCAAAATATTAAAAAAATTATTTTTAAATAAAACAAATTGCGCGGTGAATAGGTAAACTAATCAACTTGTGAATTATCGCAATAGATTGAATATATTACATATATGAAGCAATGGAGAGGGAAAGGATGGAGGTCATTCAGTAGAATTCCAGTCTCAAAGTAGGTATTACCACTTCCACTGTACAGTGTTGTATCATTAAATTAGTCTGACAGTATAGCAAGTGTTACTATTGCATGAGTCATCGAGTAACATTTTTTTCTTTACGTTAGTAGTTGTTATCTAAGTGAAACGTACAGAATTTTTTGACGCGACTATCAGACTTACAAAAGTAACGCTTGACATAGAGCGTATAACCGTTTAATTACGTATATTCTGTGTTCACTTGCCAAGCATTCAGGCGCGGTTTGCGAATCGTGCAGTTTCACCCTCATCTCATTACGCACAATATTTGCAGAAATTGTAGATGATATACTGCTTTACATTTTACATATTACATGTAAGCAGTGTAAGTGGTTTTGGCTCATTTCAAACACATTTTGAGGTAGTTGCTGAGACTATCATTAAACGATAGATTGTCGTCGGATACAAATATATTTACAGTGTCGAGTGGTGCTAACACAAAATAATAATACGAAAACTGCAATCGTGCCAGTCCCAGAAAGATTTATTTTTGCGTGGTGCGTGAACTGCACACGCTTATTCAGCAGGTTAATTGATAATAATGGGTTTACTGTCAGAGGGAAGTCCACTTGATTGGGAGGAAACAAAGAAACTCCATAATCATGTGAGGAAACACGGAGTTATACAGTTTATTAATCTTTATAAGAAACTCAGAGACAGGCAAGGCGATGTACTAAAATGGGGAGATGAGGTTTGTTCTAGATTACTACAAAATGTTAGAATTGTTTGTAAATTATACGATAATAATTTTTAGAATACTTATAAAATATTTTACTTTAACTTATAGCAATTATTCAAATGGCAATAACAGAATATTGTTTATAGATCATTTGAAAGATTAAATCAGAAACAAAAAGTTATTAAAAAAATAGTTTTAAACGTTAATAGTTTTCTATTTAATCAATTAATATAAGTAACTAGTTTTATAATAAATAATTATTTATTTTATATAATATCTATAATCTATAGTCATTATCAAAGTAAAATGTAAATTTTTATTTGTGTCATACTATAATTATTTAATGTGTATTAAAAATACTGCTTTTCTTATCTATGTTATACTTTAATATTTTAGATTTTCATAATTAATATTTTAACTTATGTTAATACTTGACTTTATAAATATATTTATAATTAAGAGCAGTAGATAATTTTTTTTTTATTATGAGATAATAATCGGCATAGTAATATTTTCATTACTTTTTTGTTGCCATTTGAAACTTGTGTCACATGTTCCAATAGTTTAAACTTTACAACTGATATTGTATTGGTTTACCTGAATGTTTTTATGACTTTTGTACAAAGTTATCCTTGATGGAAGTATAGACTGTTCCTTACTATTTAATGAATAATGTATTGAAAAAAGTTTATTTCTCTAGGTGGAATATATATTGGTCAAGTTCAATGATGCAGAAAAAACTGCAAAGGTATCTTTAAGTGCAGAAAAATATTTATCTGAATTAAAAATAAAAGAAGACAATGATCCAGAGTATGTAAATTAAACTGTTATTAAAAATTTAATCGTAGATTCAAAATATTATAACAAAGATAATTTGTTCCATACAAATAAAGATTAAAAACTTGATTAACAGTTGGTTTTATTAACCAAAATTTAAGATTTAAATATTATGCAATAACTAAATCATTAAAAATACCTCTTCAAAATTTTTAAAAGGAATGTTAAATCTCTTTGGCGTCCTGAATATGGAGCTTATATGATTGAAGGAACACCAGGAAAACCATATGGAGGATTACTAGCACATTTTAATGTTGTAGAAGCAAACATGCAATACAGGAGACAAGAAGCTTCTAAACTATTAGAGCCTGGAGAAGTTTTAATGTCACTGACTAATTTTCCAAGGTTAATTTTTTTAACATATATGTATATATGTTTATTTTATTAGTAGTATCTAATATGTAATTAATGCAAGTAGATTAGGTGCTCCAGATTTTACTGATCCTCCTGCAGTACCTACTCCAAATTCTGGGGCATCAAGAAGCTTATTCTTTCCAGATCAAGCGATTTTTTCTGGTCATCCACGATTTAAAACTTTAACAAGAAATATAAGAAGTCGAAGAGGAGAAAAAGTTGCCATCAATTTACCAAGTATTATTCTCATTAAGTAAATTATAAGTCAATTGTGAACTACTTTTTTGCCTGATTTAAAATTTTATAATTTTTTAAAATTTAGTAAAACAATTTATTAACAAGCCTTTAAATATTTAATTAGAAAAAATACTAAATTTGACATAACTATTTTAGTATTCAAAGACGAAAATGTTAAATTGCCTTTTAAAGAAGATTTGACCGATTTTGGTGATGATGGTTCAAGTGAAAGAGCAGCTAAGGAAAATCATGTATATATGGATGCAATGGGATTTGGAATGGGTTGTTGTTGTTTACAACTTACATTTCAAGCCTGTAACATTCAAGAAGCAAGAACTTTATATGATCAACTTACTCCTCTTTGTCCTATAATGGTAAGCATTTAACATAGAACATTTTATAATTGTAAGTAAATAGTGTGAATGTTAAACGAGCACATATTTCATGCATGCCTTACAGAAAATTTTTATTTCACATTCAACAGTTGGCTCTTACTGCTGCTAGCCCATTTTATCGAGGATATGTGACAGATGTTGACTGCCGTTGGAATGTGATTTCATGTTCTGTAGATTGTCGAACTGCAGAAGAACGTGGTATAACACCACTAAATAAAAACAAATTTGTAATTAGTAAATCAAGATATGATTCAATTGATTCTTACCTTAGTGAACAAGGAGCTAGCTACAATGATGTACCACTAACATACGATGAAGAAATTTATAAGCAACTTTTAGATAATGGGATTGATGAGCTGCTTGCCCAACATGTAGCACACTTATTTATTAGAGATACAGTATCTCTATTTTCAGAAAAAGTACACCAAAATGATCTTGAAGATACTGATCATTTTGAGGTAAATTATAATAACAAAATTAATTTAAATCAAAACATTTTAAAACACAATTTATTTTTTTAGAATATACAATCTACAAACTGGCAAACTATGCGGTTTAAACCACCACCTTCAAATTCATCAATAGGTTGGAGAGTTGAATTTCGACCATGCGAAGTACAAATTACTGATTTTGAAAATGCTGCTATTGTATGTTTTATTGTTCTTTTAACAAGAGTTATTTTAAGTTATAAACTGAATCTTTTAATACCTATCAGCAAAGTAGATGAAAATATGGCAAGAGCACAAAAAAAAGATGCGGTAAAATCCGAAAAATTTTGGTTTAGAAGAGACATTACATCTAATACTCAAGAAGGAAATATAAAAGATGAATATACAGAATATACCATAAATGAAATTGTAAATGGGAAGGTATATTCACAGCCCTTTAATAATTACAAAGAATAATAATTTAATAATTGTAACGGCATGTTTGATAATGTAACGTCATTATTTTCTATATTTTTTATAGGAAGATAATTTTCCTGGTTTAATTCCATTGGTTAATTCTTATCTTTCAAGTATGGATGCTGATGCTGATACTCATTGTACCATACAAAGATATATCAAATTAATACAAAGACGTGCATCTGGTGAACTTTTAACAACTGCTAGTTGGTTACGACAGGAAGTACTTAAACATCCAGAATATAAGTAAGAATTATTTATAATATTTTTATAAAATGAAACAAGAATATATATTTATGTATACTTTTTAACTCATAGAAAAGATTCAAAAATATCACAAAAAATAAATTATGATCTACTAAAAAAAATTCATGATATTGAAATGAATAAGATTTCTTGTCCTGAATTACTTGGACCATGTACAACCTCTAAAACTTCAGAAACGGTTCCAGCAGCAACAGCAAAGGCTGAAAATTGTCTCCTCCCAAATTGAGTCTTGTATTTATTTCAAATTTCAAGCCGAAGAATGTATTATTAATATTATATTTTTAAATAATTTTGCTGTATGCAATTTTATGTTTGTAACATAAAAAAGTGACCTATCTTAATCAGATGCACCATGTGCTTCGGGGAAAAAAATTTTATACATAAGATAAAATATTGGCACAAAATTTGCCTTAACATCTTGTTAATATTCAATTTATTAAATAAGTTTGTTGGAATTCTTTTTTAATGATTTATATAAATAAAAAATATTGATGAACTTATTAATGTTTGTTTATTGAATGGTTTGTATTAAAATGCTTCTGTTAGTTCTATAAGAAATATAAGTGTTCCATAAAACTGCTACTGACTGAACTACCAAAACTTGGTACTGCAATGGAACGAGATAAAAATTTACTAATTGAATCACTGGCCATAACTACAAATGAAAATTTTGTTAATTATATATTTCTTGTATCATTATCTTTTTGAGAAATTGAATACCTTATAATTATTTATCAATATATCCATATATTCATCTTCTAATTTTACTCGAATACTTTTTATATCATTTCCTTGTGACAAACTTATTGCACTCAAAAGAACTGCAATAAATGTTGGAGCAAATAACAGCTGATCACACGCAACTTTTTTTAAAACTACAGTAGTTCCTTTTGCACCAAAATGTTTGTCTAGTATCCCATACCAAGTTCTAGTTGCTGGACCCTTTAAAATAGTTCTTTTTTTATTGATAAATTAATAATTACCTTTTATAATAACCAATTCACTTTAAAAATCTATATTAATATTATTTTAAAAGCTTCATATAAAACATGATTTAAACTAAAATAAATACATATGAATATTTATACTATAAATAATAGATGAAAATAAATATTAAATACTTACTGCTATACAAAAACCAATACTGGCAAATTGTGCTGTACGAACAAAATTTAAATTTGTTATAGATTTTTTCTCAATAAAGTTTTGTGCTATTTGGTCGCCTAATCCCATTAAAATACCTATTTAAAGTTATTTAATATTTTTATTTATGAAATTATTACAGAATTAAAAATATATACAGATTTCTCACCAGCTTGTACAGCTTGCATCCCAACAGGGTATTTTACAAGTAAATTTTTGTACAATCGAAAAAAGTATGACATTATTGGAAGATCTTTTGTAATACAACTATCTTTTTTATTGTTAAATTACATTACATGATGTTGACACAATTGTTGTTTTAGGAATTAAAAAAATATTTATTTAACCGATTTTTAGGTTAGATATCTTCTGTTCTACATAATAAATATCCTACTAATAGAAATTATTAAGTAATATTAAAATTAAGTAGTGTAATTACATTGTGTAATCTCAATTAAAAAACTAAATTAAATCTGCAGTTACCACTTTCCCAGAATAATACACGATTATAACAACTGAAAATTCCGATTTTTTGGCAGCATGTCTTTATTTTAACATCTATATAAAACTGTGTAAAACTTCCTACAGTTGCAATTTAGCTTAATTACAAATGCGAATATAATGTATCCTGTTTACGAAAAATTTTACAAAAAAGCAAATAAAACTAAAAGTAATAGTATAGACATTACATTTTTTTATAAAAACACATTAATTTGAATAAAATTATAAAAATCAACATTTATCTATATGTTTAAAATCAGTTTTAGTGTATTTTCCTGTTACCAATTTCGATAAAGAAATAATGTTTTAATATTAAAACAAAACAAAATCTGCTTTTAAAATTTATGTTAAACACTTAAAACTTAAATCAAATTAAGATTTAATACTACGCGATATAGCATTATATGAGGTTATTATTTGTTAGTAATTTAGCATTAGAGCTTGTAAATTTTACACCAGTTAAATTGTAATTATTCTTAAATTTGTAACATATGAGTATATCTATGCTGTATAATAAAAAATACGCGTTTATATTCATTGTAATTAGGAAAAAAAATTTTTCTATAGATGTAAATATTTAGTTAAAAGTTATATTTTAATTTTATGTGAATATTAATGCACATAATTAATGAGAAATATTAATGTATTTGTAGATACTTTATTTCTTTACTATTTCATTCTTGAAAATGAATTTTTATATACGAATTTGCTGATTTGTAAGTTTACTAATTCATGCACTAATTATTGTTTATGTTTATTAATATATACATATATAATTTCATGTATGTGCAATATTAAATTATTTGTAAAATTAATTTAATTATATAATAGGTTTTATAATCAATTAATAAATTAAATAGAGAATATATTTAGAATTTATTTAAGAATTACATTTATATAACCATAAAAAAATACTTTCACATTTTGATTTGTTTGAATAGAATGTTTTTACACAAAATACATAAAATATTTTATAATATTGTTTGACAACTCAAAATAGAAATTTAATTTGACAATTGTGAAATACATTTTATCATATATTATAAAAAACCTTAAAAGAATATATATATATATATGTTTGTTGTATCTTCAATTAAATATTGCTAAAAGGGTTCAATATATATTTAAATAATTGAATGGTTGAGAAATTTATCCAATATATTAAAATATATTTTTAAAAAATTGATTTTGAATAAAATAGATTCTTTAATATTTTGGACCCATATATATCTTTACAAATTTACAGAATAACTTTAATAGATATATTTATGAAAATTTATTTAGTATAGTCTAACTGCAATAAATAAACAATTATTTTTCCCTTTTTAATGTTAAAAGAACAAAAAATTCTATTAAGCAACAAAAATAATTCTTTCTATTAAAACTAAAGCTTAATTGTTACTTTTAGAAGAATAGAATTCCTTAAAATATAAGGTCCTACATATTATCAGTGAATAAAGAATGGAATGGTTACAGCAATCATGAGTTGACAAAACCTCTAATAATTTAATAGTTTCCATTTTGACATGATTGTTCGTAGGTCAGTAATCAATGGATTTTGGACGGGTTTTTACATAAACATATGCTACTATAACTGCAAAAATTGCAGCTACTGTTGGGAGTACCAAGGTAAAAACTCTTTGCTTACTCTCTAAGAACTCCTTTTTGCGTTCCTTCTTTTGTTTACTTGTTTCTTTCGTTTTTCCTTTTAATTGTCGCATATCTGTAAATGAAATTATACTTTCAACATAGAATTAAGAATCAGTTAAACTAGCTGATCTGAACTACTACATATGTTGTTCATTAAGTATTTTATCATTGAGTTCAATTACCTGTTAAAATTTAAGAAATTCGATAGTTTCTTTTGTGAAGGTAGATATCCTATTGAATTTTTGATTGTTCAGATATTTACTGTATTTTGTTCGCAGTTTTATAGTTTGTTGTTGTGTTTTACTGTGTGGTGCATAAGTGAACAGGTACACGTAGTTACACGTAGTCAATTGCCAGTTGCCAGATGCCGTATATCAAAGCGCGCGGCAGCGCGCTGAAGCAAGTATGCACCGCACGTGAGTGTTGTGTACGAAGCCTAAGATCGCATTTATATACATACATAAAATATAAGTAGTGACTTATAGTATAGTTTAGCTTTTAAAGCGCCTATTTTGAAACTGATTAAATGGTCTTCAAATTATATGATTCGGTTTACTTGCATGTATAAACCGCATAAATTTCGATAAAATAAAATTAATAATAAATAAATACTTACTTGATATAAATAAATGCTTGATATAATAATTTAGTTTATTAATATAATACAATCATTTAGTAAAATAAAATTGAAATTGCGTTTTCATATCTGTATTAAATGATTTTTGGCAGATTCATGGATTTGGTTTTTAATTTTTCAGCCATTTAACTTTGAAGTGTTTATTTGACATTTTTCCTTTTATTTACAATTCGATTATCTTGAATCCTGTAAACAAAGCCGATGACTCTTATCACTACATTTTTATGAACTACTGAAAGTATAGATGCTTTATATTACATTATAGATTTGTTTAATTTATACAAATGCACCTTTTAAGTATGTATTTTAGATAGCTAGTATCTTTAAGTTATCATAATTATTAATCAGATTTAATTGATCAAAAGCAGTCTCCGAAATCATTGTCGCATTACTACCGCAATCAATTAAGCATTCAAATTGGCAGTTTTCTATTTCTTCGACTATTCGCGGACTACGATCTTTATATTTTTTATTCAAAGTACACTCTAACGGACTTTCTATTACATCATACCCCAGATCCTGTATTTCTATTTCACTACTCGCTATCAGATCTATTAACACCGAACAGTTTATAAGAATTTCTGCTATTGTCGTCTTAATTTCGTCCTCATTTTCATTTCCTATTTCATTGATTTCATCATTTATTCTAACAGCCAAAACGTTTCGAGCCTCATTTGCATTCTTTCTGTTATTATTATCGCGACAACCGTACGAGTTATAAAATTTGTCCTGAGTATTTTTAAAATTATTATTATTATTACCCTCATAAGGGTCTCTTTCTTACATCTTGACTATCTTTATAACTACAATCATTTATAATTCGATTTGTTTGATGCTTATTATTATTTCTCCGATCATTATAAATATTATCACGACAAACTTCCCGCAGCTTATATGAGTAAACATTACTATGTTCATTATCTCTTCGAATGTTCACTAATTCCTTATTTTCGAATAATCGTTCACTCGCGTAACCCTTTGCACGCATCTCATCTGCTCGAGCAAGAGCTTCTATAACATTTTTTGTCATCGTTAGATCTGTTGGATCTGTCCCGATCATGACAATTTGAATGTCACGCGGAAACTGACCAATGATCATTCTAGTTCTCCGATACTCGCTAAGTGGTGGCAGAAATCGATTTGCTTCGCCAACACGTAAATTATTAACACAACTACCTCCCTCTAGGGGCTGCATAACCTTGTCATTTGGTGATTGGGCTTAAGCATAAGCGAGACCGAGCCTTAAAGGGTGAATGACCGCCTGTATGTGTGTGTAAATGGGAGTTATCCTATAAACGGGATCTCCAGGAGGAATGTGGACTCCCCTTAACCGAGGCAGTCTAAACGGCACCGCTGTTCCCTGTTTCTCAAATCGCTGGATTCCCAGTGATTTGCCTGAACGCCACGCAGGAAGATATTCCGACGAGGCGGCGAGGGCAGCGCCTCCCTTCTGCAACCAATAAGCAACTCACCGATGCGTCCGGAAGGAGATGCATCTTATATAATTATCTTTTGGTGTACGGTGTACCATTCCTGGACTGCTGCAGAGATAGGTGCATGGCATACCCCTAACATATTGTCTTTCTGAGAGGCAACTGGGTTGATTCATTACAGTTGATAAATATACATGAGGGACGCCAAGGGATTACCCATGCGTCCGGAGGTCTACTTAAGCCGCAACTCCAATAATAATAATAATGATAATAACAATAATAAACAACTATCATGACTATACTTTTCTGCTTTCCAATTTTCCTTTACTCTTTCTTGTATTTCAACCGATAAAAACCCATTTCTAAGTTCAAAACAAAATTGTTCAAAATAATTTATCAATCCTTTAATTTAACTATCCTTTCATTGTATTAAACCATATCTTGACCTACCTTGTTAATGCATTCAATACTGTTTTGGATTGAAAACGCTCCGTAATTTTTTTATAAACATACACTACCCTAAATCAAAGAAATTTCTTTTGCATTTTCATCAAATTTTCTTGAAAAATGAAAAAATGTCTTATTTATTTCAGTACAAAATATTTTGATGATTTTTAATCTTCTATTTACGTATTCGTATTTAATTCTTTTTTATCTAAAATTTGAACTTATCAAAAATGAGCTTTAATACATCAATCAAGTATTAAAATGAAAACCATAGTTTTTGAATTTGAATAATATAAGTATTTTAATCTTTTTTAATCTACCATTAAGGTATTGACATTAAATTACGTTTTATCCTTGTTAAAGTTTAATCTTTATTAATTATTGCTATTGAATTGAAGCCTCTTATGTTTATATACTATGTGTAGTAACTGGCTAGTGTGGGTTATAGTTTATATGTAAGAGTTTGTTAACAAAATAGTAATAACTGCGATTGAGAATAGCATATGCGTTAGTGTAGGTTTGCTATATTAGAATAGCCAACGAGCGTTATCATAAACATGATATTAAATTGCGGATCGAATTGTACAAACTTAAAAATAGATTATTAAAATTCATTTAAGGTATAAAATAAGATAAAAAAGATATTCAAATTAGATGTGATTCAATTCTAATTGTATCCAAAGGTTTTAGAAAATGCGTAAACATGATAAAATTAAAATTTTTAGTGGCGCGTACGCAGAGGTCACACGTCTTGTCGATTCCGGTAGGGCCGTCACGGATATCAAGATATTTTTCGCTTTTCCCAGGATAAGGATGACTTTTCTACGAAATCTAAAGAGGGTTGAAATTGAGTATTATTATAAGGAATCGTTTGACGCCCAGTGCATTTAGAAATTCGCCCTCTACGCAAAGTTATGCATGTTCAAATGAACTCATTGGCTCACAAAGTGAGGAAAGAGGTGTATAGTCATGTTAAATATCGTTGATATAAAATTCATAATGTTATTTAAATTTCAAATAAAGACTACTCTTGATTATTTATCTCAATATGTCCGCTTAAAAAATTATTTTGATATTATTTAAATAAGTGGAAAAATTTACAATGTTGTTATATATATTCTGTGGGCGCGAAGGAGCGCTTTTTCATTTTCACTTAAATAATTTACTTTTATTCTTTCTCGTCAATGCTTGTATATTGGTTAATAGAGCACATACTTTATTCCAATGTGATTTTAATACTTTAAACGAATTAATTTAACAATATTAAAATCAAACGTGTTTGATTTGTACAAGGTAAGCTTGAGATGTTTGTATTGGCGCTGTAATGGATACTTTATCCATTTGAATAACTGAGCTGCGCAAGCGCTCACTTTTCCAATCACTTTTTTCAAATATTGCTCAAAATTGAAGTACTTTTTTGAGATTCTGTAGATGGTCCAATTTAGACTAGCGAGGGTTCAATTATATAAACCCTTTTTTTAGTCCTAATATTCATTTTTCGCAGAGATATCGCGCTACGAAAATTTGCAATCTTTGGGAATTTTTTTCTCAAATTTGAAGGAGGTTCAATTAGGCTAATGAGCTTTACGGGAGGATGCAATAAGGGCTTTCTGTAGCTTTCTCGATGAAGCATTCTATTGTTTATCCAAAATGTTTGCACTTGTCTTCCAATGACCAATCTTCCAATGTATTTATTTAATGACCTCTTCATTTCATCAACAGCTTGTATAAGAAGTTTTATTTGCTCCTTCATGCTAGATAATTTGGTCCAACTCTGCTGCACTTCAAAGCAGCATCATTACATACGTTCCCTGATTCATGAACATTTGTTTGGCCTCCCCTGAATGCCTGCTTTTTTTCCCTTCCATATCTGGAGAATTGCGAATATCCCCTGGATTGTTATCTATCTCTGAAATTGAGGAGCGGTTTCGTGCTGGCATTTCGCTTGCTGGTGTGTCTGTGATAAGATCACTCCAGCTCTCGTCGTAAATTTTCTTGAACAGCAATCCAGTAATGTCTGTCTTGTGATTATTGCTGTGGCCGTGAAATTCACACGATTCATTCAGTTGCCGCTCTTTCAAATTAAGAATCTTGGGATGCAGCCACATTGATAGCTATAGGTGATACACACAACCGAACACAGTCTTGCCTTCGTAATACAGATCTAAACTGTTATATACCAGTGTCAAAATGCGAACTACTAGGCTATAGTATTTGCAAGTTGCATGTCGCATCTGGTCGTATCGTCGTATGTGTCATATCCATCGTATTAATGTATAGTATGTAATTGTATATTACTTTCAGCAACTTGAATATGAAATAGAGTTTGTTGAATTCAATAATGCATCTATATTGTAATCACTGTGCTATAATCATAATTTGAATTAGTAGAAAATTAGATATAATTGTTAATGCACTATATACTTAAATTTTAGACTTACTGTATAGGTATGATGTGAAACATGACAAGTGGTTTACTAATTAAAAGTTACTTCTTACAATTCATAAAAGAACCAAACATAACATCTGTAAATGCTTGTCTTTGCTGTTTTTGAATAAGAGGATACGAAGAGATATGGAGATCGTTGTGAAATTTTTGATTAAAAATATCAATGAAGGTTATGCGCAGTGTATGACAAAATGTAAGTTTTTACCTATTAAAAGGTAATATGCTTATATAATTATCATTTTACGAATTTAAACCTATAATTTATATCCGAATAATATTATGTGCAAATACAGATCGAAAAGTTTCGTAGATTTGTGCTACAATCCAAAGGAAATTGAACAATACATAGCTTTAAATTTTTTATTTAAGTAATAATAAGTTATATGTATATCAAATTTCGTTATCATATACTTTATAATCAAGGTACAATCTTAATACTTCTAACATTAATGTATTGAAATGTGTTAAATATTATTATTTCATTTCTATTATTTTAAATAACTAAATATTTGGTAATAAATTATAATTGAAATGTTCAATTTATTTATTAATCAGCCAAATTTTCACAGATTTTAAACAAATAATTTTTCAGCTACAAAATTATTATATGCAATTTTTCAGATACAAGTAATTAATACATGAATCTTATAACATGTATTGGATACGTCAAAACACAAATTTCTTATGTTCCAAAGTTGAAGCAGCAACAGAACTTGAAAAAGAAGTTAATAAAATTAGTCCTAAATATCACTACACAACTATCGATGTAGCAGAACTATGGAAACTGAATTCAAGCGACGTAAGAGAATTTCTTTGCGGATGGGGATCAGCTGTTATGAACGTTACTATTACTTATCCTGTAAATAAAATCATATTTCGTCAGGTATTTATTCAGTTTGTTGATTATAAGAAATGAAATTACAAATTTATGAATAAGGCAAGCCCAAATTATTGCAGATCTTAGAAGATGTACCAACTAAAACTGCAATTCAACAGTTGTCTAAAGAAGGAATTAGACTATTATATCGAGGAATTTTACCTCCATTATGCCAAAAGACCTTATCCTTAAGTTTGATGTTTAGTATATATGAAGGCTGTTGCCGAAGGCTTAATGTATTGACTGATCATGAAATCATTGTAAAGATTTTTGCTGCAAATTTTGCTGGAACATGTGAAGCAATTTTAATGCCCTTTGAAAGAGTTCAAACTTTATTGCAAGATTGGCGATACCATCAACGATTTAGAAATACACCTCATGCTTTTTACTCTATTTGCAAAGATTTTGGTGTTGCAGAATGTTACAGAGGGTTGTTACCAATTATATACAGAAATGGTTTCTCAAATCTAGTATATTTTACATTAAAAGAACAGTCTATTAATCTTCTTGGAAATGACCGCTCATTATTTGCAAGTTTTATTAGTGGTGCATTCATAGGAGGATGTACAAGTTCAATCTTTTATCCTATGAATGTTATAAAAGTTCATATGCAATCAAAAGTTGGTGGGGAATTTGAAAATTTTATTAAATGTATCAGGGATGTTTACGTTGCAAGAAATCGAAGTGTAAAAAGTTTCTATAAAGGAGTGCATTTGAATTTTTTAAGGTCATTTATTAGCTGGGGTGTTGTTGGTGCTTCTTATGATACTCTAAAAAAGTTGTTGTCTTAACTAGTAAGAATCTATTAAGTATCAGATAATAAATTAAATGATGATTTTAAGTGATCGATACACTAAAATCAATATCATCAAAGTCTTTTATTGTACATAAATATTAGTTTTTACTACATATCCTACTCTCTATGTGAAATGTAAGGAAAAAATATGGAGTATGGGGTAAGAGGGATATGTGGGTGAAGATGGGTATTTGCAATAATTTAACTAATAACATTATTTTGAAGACTGGTATTTTTTAAGATAATGTGATGAATAGTAAAATGTCAAAAAGAAAATTTCCAACTGATTGGAGCAACTGTTTTGTTGGATTATGTTAACTAAATGATTTTTGTATTCTTAAACTTTTCCAAAGTTTTTTGCTTCAATTATAATTGTATCAATTATATTAATACTATTAAAAATAAAAAAAGTAACTTTGTATATTAATAATATATAAATAAAGAAAATTAAGTATTTTGTCTTATTTTTTTAATGTAAATTTATAAGCTCATGGTAAGCTATTCGAGCTATTTGAAGCTCTTTAGTAAGCTCATTACAAAGGCAAGGAAAAAACTAACAAATTACATAAAAAAAAATTTATAATAATTATTAATTCCTATAACAAAAATATCGGTAAAAAAATTATTATGAGTATAATTTTGTACCAAATATTTCTATTAATGAGGTTCATCAAAATAATGATAAAATGTTTTTAATTTGAGTATAACTAGAATCTCTTTAAAAGATAGAAATGTTCACACTTGTTTTTTCCAATACATATGTTTTGTACTAAACTTTGTGGATATATTGAAGATATTGGATATATTGTGGACAAATGCATAATGAAGTACTAATAATTACACTTAAGTACAAAGCAATTAAAAATATAAAATAAAATATGGGCTACAAAATATGATGTTTAATATCTAAGCATCAGTCTTATCATCAATTCATCGGCTATTGTAATATGTATATGTATGTGTGTATATATATATGTATATATATATATATGTATGCATATATATATATATATATATACCAAAGAATGAATTTAAAAAATTTTTTATCCAAAAAATAAAAATTTATTTAGTCGTAATTGTCAGTGGCACATCATAAAAATAATATTAATTATCAACCCTTATACATCTGCATTAATACTATATTGAAAATAAGACACATCTGTCAGATCTTATATAAATTATTTGTAGAAGTACGGATTTATAATTATCTTAAAGATTGCAGATTGTTATGCAAAAATGTGCATTAACAAATAGGTCATTGCATCATATGTAGTACATTGAATTAGTCAATTAGAAGCGTATTTGTTGTACAAATACGAAAAAAGATACCTGTCTCTTGCCTCGTTAAAACGAAGGTTAAAACCCAATCATAATTTCGAGCTATTTTTAAAATTCAGAGAAAGCTTGGAATCAGTTTAACGAGCACGGGGCGTAAGTTGTTACGGTACGTGTACGCGCGCTCTTCTCTGCATCTTGATATTTTCGATTTGAAACGTAATCTATCGAGAGCGATGGTGAAAGCTGGTTACGCGCTCGGAGTTGGGACCGTATGTCGTTAAGGTTTGGAAGGTTCGCAGGTGACTCGTCGCACGTGGTTGTACAAAGTGAAGATCGGGGCCCGGGCAGAAGGGCGGGCAGTGGCCTCGGTCGTCCGCAGGCCGCGGCCTGGATCAGCGCGAAGGCCTTCCGGGCGAGAGGGATCGAAAGACAGCTCAACACTCGCGGATTGTTTTTCTCTGGAAGGTTCGCGCGGGCGTGGGGCCGCGCCGCTTGCGCGCGTGTGCATCAATCCGTGTTGGGAGGAGCGCGCGCGTACACGGCGCTCGTGCATTATACAGAGCGGGCAGGAGCGGCTTGGCAGTCGGCACTCGGCGCGCGTAACGCGCTCCCGCACCGTGTGTACTCGCGGAGGCGCGCGCGCACAGGGCTCGCGTGTCGGCCCCCACCCACACACATCAGCGGCTCCCGTGTACGTGCACGCGGGCAACGGCGGCGGCGCGCGGAGAGGGGCACCGAGCCGTGGGGGCCGCGGCGCAGCAGACGATCCCGCGCGTCGCCAGTGGCCAGTGTCAGCGAGGATGCCGAGCCGCTGGACGGTCGTCGGGGCCGCGCACTGAGCTGGACGCCCGCAGCGAGCCGCCAGCCCGGAGGCCCGTCCCCGAGGGCGCGCCGGACCGGGGCCGAGCCCCGGCGGAACATGTGCCGCGGCCCTCGCCCGCACTCCCGCCCGAGCTATTTGCGGCCGCGCGGGCAGACCGCCCGCGGATGCAGCAGGAGCCAGCGCTGCGGACGAGCGCCGCCCAGAGCCCAATGATGAGAGTGAACCCCGGCAAGATGTGCACGCCGATCGAGGAGCGCCTCGAGCAGAACCTCAAGGTATACGCCCGGGGTGCACGCGCCGCAAGTCGAGCTTTGCCCCGCTCGCCCCGACCGAGCTCCCGCACTCCTCCCGCTCTTCCCTGGGAATTTCCGGGTGCATCCCGAGTGCACCGCGCTCGGCTCACTCCACTCCTCCTAATGGCCATGCTGGCTTTCCACCAAATTGCAGCGGCTCCTCGGGCTCGGTCAATCGTCAAAATCGTCCTCCTGAGCCCTTGTTGTTTTTTTATTACAACGCCGGAGCGCAAATCGATTAGCAACAATATTGATTTGCCTCCCGGCCGCTTAACCGTTCTCGCTAATTGATCGAGCATCGGGCAAATGTTACAGGTATTTTTGGAGAACACGAGAGACTGTTTGATCGCCGCGCGGTCGTTAGGTTTTATCGTCTAATCAACTTGCTTGTACACGACTCTTAGAACGTCGCTGGCCGCCCCCGACAACTGTAATTCATTCGATGGGTCCCCCATATAGAGCGAGCGCCGCAGCGGCATTTGAGCACGCGTTAAGAATTCTAGTGGCCACGGATCGACCTCTTTTATACACGTACATGCCGAGCAAACGGCCCTCTTATTATTTCTTTCCTTGCGAACACGAGTTGCTCGCGCGCTCAAAGCGGCCCGGGCCGAGAGGCGGGGGAGGCGCACACGGGAGACCAGGGGAGACCGCCGCGCGCCGCTATAAGTGCACGCGCCCCTATATATACGGTGAATACACAGGCCGGGGGGGGCGAGGGACGGGCGGCCCGGGCAAACCCGGGCCCTCCTTATGGAGGACTCGACGCCCATTGAGGATCGCCGACTAAGCCGCGCTCACGAGCTCCTGCCTCTCACTCTCTCTCTCTCTCTCTCTCTTGCACTCGCGGCCCGCTTAGCGGCTCGCTCCCCGGCCTCAGGATCGATAAAGTCAACCTTATAACCGGAGCACGTATAGCTCGCGGAGGGCGCGAGATCAGCCTCGCGTGCTCGCGGCCACTTCCCCCCGCGCTCTTCAATGCCTGCCAGCCGCGCCCCCCCCCTCCCCCTGCCCCTTCGTCGTCCGTGCCATTTGCACGGCGCGCGGGTGCGATTTTCGCTGCCTCGGTCAAAGCGCGTATGTACGAAGCGGGAGGGAGCCCCGAAGTATTTGGCTCCCTCCGCGCCAGAGTTGATCCCCCGCCGGCGCTTTCTCGCCGCCCGGGCTTTTTTTTCCCTCCCGCGAGATTATTGCTCGTGTCCGGATTCGCCAGGGCTGCTGTACTCCTAATTCGGGCGATTCTCTCCCGTGAGCGTGTCTAATTGATCCGATCCAGCCGGGAGGTGCGCGAGCCGGGCTTCCTTTCCAGAGACCCTTGTCACTAATTCACGTTTCATGAGTTCTTTGAACCTGCGGCTTATACTCGATTGTGTCCTATACCTGCGCGCACACATAGCAGTACGTGCACTCGTCGAGAGCGGTTGATAGCCGAGAAGAATGAGGGAACTGCGCTTATTATGCCCGCTTATAACACTAGCTCTATAACTTTTGGCCCACTTTCCACGTTACTTGTGTACTGTCATGCATTTTTTTTCACTAGTTACGCTCATCGACAGAGTCGTCGCGGCGTGCAGCTAATGAATTCTTTATATGGAAAATAATAAAGCGAGAAACGGTTTCTTTCTATCGCCAACTAGCTTACGCTCTACTTCGCAATTTTCTGCACTGGTTTTTTACATCATCGAATGGTAGTCGCATAAGGCGTAACGACGCCAATAAGTTAAATATATCGTTAACATTATCGTTTTAATAATAACACTAAAGACGTTTAAGCGCACTAACTGAAATTAGAATTTTTTTAAAATATATAGGTATGGTACTTTGGTATCTAAAATTAAACATTTTGATTCGATTGAAGTAAAAGTAAAAATTAAGCATTCTTTATAATCATGTTAGCATCATGGAAACTTTTGAAAACAAAATATAAAATAAAAATGCAAGTTTGCTATTCGTATTATTTTGATAATTTTCGTAATATGATTGAAATAAATTATTAGTACCAACACTGAATAGTATAAACGTATTAACCAGTATTTTTGTATTAACATAAAGTTATCTTCTGATGCTTATCATCTGATGCTTTATAAATAAATCGTTAAATAGTTTTAAAAATTTCTTAAAACTTTATTTATAATTTATTTCAATATTGTCAATTACAATTATTCAATTTAGTATATATAGAAGAAAAACATATAAATAATATATTGATTAGTTAAAAATTCATAAATAGTTCTATTTTTAATAAACTATATCACATTCTTTATAGGTGAGGACTGGTATGGTAACAGTAAGTGATGGCAAAATTAAGCCTATTCCAACAAGACTTCATCTTACAATGGAAGTTCTTAAACTTCAAAGGGAAGATTTGGAGGTGAAATATCCTTTCTTATTTAATAAATTTATTACTAATTAACTAATTTGGCACATTGAAAAATGTTTTTTTTTAGCAGAATCACAATAATAAACCTACTGATACTAAAGAGAGAATGGTACAAATAACACGACAGAAAGTTGGAGGTCTAGGTCTCAGTATAAAAGGTGGAGCAGAACACAAGTTACCTGTACTCATTTCCAGAATTTACAAAGGTCAAGCTGCTGATCAGAGTGGGCAACTCTTTGTTGGTGATGCCATTATTAAAGGCAAGCTCATTTATTCTAATAATAATTTAGATTTACTGATTCACTCAAACTATGACTTATGTAATTAGATTAGTTCTCAATAATCCTATATTGAAATCACTGATGACTTGCACTTACTAAATCTGCATCAATATTAGTTACAGACTGTGACATTATTTGAGATAAACTATTTCTTCATTGCCATCTCACACTATTGAAAAGCTGTTATAATCTGCTTTTATATTTTTCAGTCAATGGAGAATATATTACTGCATGCAATCACGATGATGCTGTTAATATTCTTCGAAATGCTGGTGATATTGTTGTTTTAACTGTTAAACACTATCGAGCAGCAAAACCATTTTTACAAAAAACTGGTTGGTACTATACAAATTTAAAGCAGTTTTCTTTATAGATAATCTATTTAAACACGACCTATGTTTAAAAATTAGAAAAAGAAGAGAAACTAGATAATGCTAATGGAACTACAGAAGATGGTTGGGTCTCACCGAGTAAACTATTAGCAGGTAGTCCAAAAGCAAGTGGTCATAGTAGACAAGGTTCCAATGCTTCAACGTGTTCAATAAAGCAAAAAAAATGGATTGATATAGTTACAGGTATTTACATATTTAACAATTACTATTATTGATCAACTTTCAATAAATATCTTAATATTTACATCATACTTGTTTAGTACCTCTAATGATGGCATATGTGACGAGATACATTTTTGGCACTGATAAACTTAGAAGAAATGCTTTTGAAGTCAGAGGTTTAAATGGTGCTCGAACTGGTGTAATACACTGTGACGATACTGCAATCCTCAGTCAATGGCTAAAATATATTACTGATAATATAACTAGTTTAACTTATTTACAGGTGAATATAAATATTTTTCACATGTTTTAACTATCCATCTTTCACAACTAATAGGATCAAATTTTTCTTAGATGAAGTTATACAATCGCAATTTTGGAGTTGGTGAAAGAATTGAATACATGGGTTGGGTAAACGAAGCTGTTAGCAATAGTAACCAACTATGGCAAAGTTACAGACCAAGGTTTTTAGCTCTCAAGGGTCCAGATTTGTTACTTTTTGAAACACCACCTGTAAGTGTGCATGAGCTAAAGCAGTATTATGAATTTTTGTTACTTTTGACTGAATTTTTAAATTATAATTCTAATTAAAGTGAATTTGATGTATAATATCAGATGTGCATTCTAATGTCTCTTTAACCTTAGTTTTGTTCAGAGTATAACAAGTATAACATAAAGTGTACATTAGATGTCAGTCTTCCAATACTCAATAGAACTCTATTTAAACTATAAATATCTCATTTCTCTTTGTTACATAGTGTAATATAGGTGATTGGTCACGATGTGCTCTCACCTTCAAAGTTTATCAAACATTGTTCCGCGTAATGCGCGAATCAGAGAATGTGGACGAGCGACAACATTGTTTCTTGGTTCAAAGTCCAGGAAAGCCGCCTCGCTATCTTAGCGTGGAAACGCGTCAGGAGCTTTTGAGAATTGAAGCGGCCTGGCACACTGCTGTTTGTTCTGCAGTTACACATTTGAAGGTGAACAATTTATGCATCAAAATTCAAAACGAGTTTTTGTAACGAAGAAAAGTTATAATTCTCTGTATTATCATTACCTTAATAGTAGAGTGCACTTCTGTCTTCGTATTTCGGATTTTCAATATTGAGTTTGAAGTAAAAGAATTATTGTTTTTTAAAATTATAAATCGAAAGTTAAACATTTAGTTTTAATTTTGACATACAACAATTAATATTAAAAAACTTAAAAATAACCGTTATCCATAGTTATGCATTCTTCGAGATAATTATTAGAAATTAGAATAGTTAATGTCGTTAAAAGGTCTTTCAATAATTTTTCAGAGTAAAACTTTCCCTATTACTTTAAACGGAAAAGCCGCCGGCATAACGTTAGATTGGTCACAAGGATTCACTTTGACATATGAAGGTGCAACTGATCCTGTTTGGAGGTATAAATTTCATCAACTCCGAGGATCCAGTGATGATGGAAAGAGCAAATTGAAATTACATTTTCAAGAGCATGACAGTATTGCCATTGAAACTAAGGTAAATATATTATTATATTGCATTTAACGTATAGTCTAATTATAGGTAATTTTACTTATTAAAAACTGTAAATCATTTTTTAATTTATTTATTTCAGGAATTGGAATGTTCACAACTACAGAACTTGTTGTTTTGCATTTACGCGTTTATCACAGCAAGGGTTGCCGCGGTTGATCCGACATTTTTACGATCGGCGACTCCGTAAAGATTAAAGACGTAAGCAAGAATTACGCACGACTGAGAATGTTACACAGCCCGCCATTAAAATCCGTTAGACTCTTATTTTTACAAATTTAAAATGAAGGTGAGTGCGGTTTTGTGCGAAGCGTGCAACGCAATGGTTTATAAACCTAAGGTAATATTATTAAGTACTACCTAGTCAAGAATTTCACGTAGGCTTTCACACGCACGTACTATTGACTCGACCAAATAATTCCTCCAGATTTCATATGTATGGCATATGCACGTAAAGATTCTCGGTATTAGGACTAGGTAGATTACCTGAACTTAATGGATAGCCATTTATTGGAGATAAAAATCTGGAGGTTTCCATTACGCTTCATTGCTTTGTACAAATGGCTTTTTTACTCTTTTCTGTTTTATATACCCTTTAAACAATTGCGTTATATATTTATATTGGATTTTGTAAGTTTTATTAAGATTATTTTCGATAATTGCTTTTAGCGAGCATGGCGCATTTCACATCGAACATTATAGGTGCCTTGTAAGTAATAACCATGACGATCCGATTAGAATTATCATGAAAGTGTAACGATTAAGTTACATAATTCATCTCATAATCTTTCAAGTAAAAGGTGCAATGGTAATGCAGATGCCCACAATTTCAATATATAAACTATTTTTTAATGTTTTCTACTTGATTTTTTTAATTTGTGGTAAAATACCAGTATTATGAAATTGTCAATAAAACGTGATGTCATCACAGCTATAGCTCCATAGCAATAAAAATTAAGTAGATAAATTAAATACTAATGACCATGGTGGTTTCATAAAAAATAAGAAATTTATACCATTATAAGTAATTTCAATCTGAGGTTAATAAGTTTTAAATGTAGCTAATTAACATAGCAAAACAATACCTAAGTTTATATTTGCTATGCGAGTAATGAATTTATTGGTAAATACAAATAATAAATATTTATATCTGCAATATTAAAGGCTATATTTGGTCTATATTAAACTTGAGAAATAAAACATAATTTTAAATAAAGAATTATACTATTCGGTAAAAGTTACTTTCATAATTTATGCGCGAAGTATTAATTCAGAAAAGTTCTAAACGTTCCTGTAATAAAAAATAAAATTTTCCGTCTTTTGTAAATAGATTAAAGGTATTATAGACTAAACTGATTACTTAACTATACGGTGAATTAATTAAACTATATGAGTGAAATGTGTAACAAAAATAGCTTGGGTTTTTTATGTATTTTAAGATTGTAAAGAGATTGTAGTATTTATACCTCTTGTCTAAATAAATTAGTAAAAAATAGTTTCCATAGAATATGTATTGTTAATAATTATACATTTTAAGAGTATTTTTAAATTTTTATTCTGGATCCTTCAATTACTCTTAGAAAGTGCCTATAAATAAATCGTATTGTAGTAATTGTTGTAGGTTTATAAATAAGTACAATAAAATTTGTTTTCTCAAAGATTGTAAGCCTATAAGATTTATTGGAATTAAAAATATAATATTGTTTAGGTTCACGAGAAAAATATTAAATTGTTTAATTTTTACCGCTCAACATCACATTTATCTCGTTTATAATTTTTTTGAAACCACCATGGTTTAATAATACTCAATTTTAGATAGAAAAGTTATAATAGAAAATTTCTAATACGAGATCATAAATTTAAGTCAACAAAAGTAAAAACATGCAATTCAGGAATATAAGAAAATACGGATGAATGCATGTAAAAAAGTCAGGGCTGGTTGATCGCATTTAAAAAATAAAATAAAAAAATAGAGAATAGAAAATGGACTATAATTTTTTAAATGTAAATAATAATTCTGTTATTTATTTATTCCATTACAAATGTGATGATTTAATTACGTTTGAAGATTTAACTTAATAACAACAAATATATTTATTTTGTAACTACTGATATATCTACTAATTATTTAGATTAAACTCCAGCATACCAACATAAAATACTCTGTATATTTATATTCACGACTTAATGTTATATTTTCAAGGCCATTTTCAATTGTCTACCGTGTCAATTATAAATTACTTTATCCAGCTTTGATGGCAATGTGCTTTTGGCGGTAATAGAAATCTAGGATAAGTAAGCAAGCGATTGAATTTAATTACAGAATATAAGCCTGGAACATCTCAACCGTGCACCTTTTTAAATAAGGCACTAAATCACGTTTGCGAAAGCCTATAGGAAAACATTTATCTAAAAATGGAATAATATCCATATATATAAACGTTTAAACACATGTTACGCATATCAAGTGACTATCGCCCTATACATGCACTTGGAGAATGAATTTTCGATTTGACAAAATCGTTGGATCATTAATCTATTTTTAACTGAAATGATACAGACTTTTTTGAAATATAATATATGTGTATAAAATATATTAGCGAATCCTTAAACATATATTATGTCATAGCTTCCTTATAAGCTGTTCTGGTCTACTCATAAACATATTACTATTTCTTGCCTATCTATTTCTATTATTATCTTTTATTTTATTCAAAGACGATTTATTAATTTAAAATTTCTAGAACTTTGAATAAAAATGAATAAATTTCTTGTTATTGATGATTCATTCTGATGATAACTTTATTAAATTTAGTGTTATTATTTTCTCAACTTACAAGATCGAATCGATCAATTTAAACTATTTTATTCTTTAGTATTTAGCAATTCAATTTAATTAAATAAATGATTAAATATCTATTATTTAAAAATAAACAACTGTAATGTAATAACATTCAGTTTTTACTCTTTATTTATTTGTTTATGTCTATTTAAATTCGGATGATTAATCATTTCATTATCTGTTCATATTCGCGGGAAGCTGATTCCTCAGTCAACTGCCGTTTTCTCACGCCACCCGTGACCCCGTTTTTGATGATTCAATTAATTGTTTGCTGCTATTTCCAACAATTATCCAAACTTGAACCATGATCTAAGCCTCTCCCATGCTCTACAAAATAATGAGGTGACTGCGGCAGCATTGCAATGAACAACCGCGTGCTTATTTATTTTACATATAAACATGCGGATGCTCATTCCAAGATATATATGTGTATATATATACTTTAAAAGCACAGGTACAACAAATATTTTAATAGTTAACAAATATTTTCGAATACAAATATTATGTATTTATTATGTAAATTAAAATTATATAAAGTTTATGAAATTTATTATTTCCATAATTCCATCATCCTTCATGAAAATTTATTCTATCATGGAAAGATGTAGGGCGACTCTAATACCTGAATTAGTCATGTACAAATAATTTAATTGAAATGACAATTTTGTCGAAGTGAGCGAAAATTTGTCCCGAGTGTGAACATTAACTGCTACACAACCTGTAATTAAATTTAGATCCTTATTAACAGACTGCACAAGTATATTATATACTATCGTTAAATTATAAGAAATTCAGAATTTAAAAGAAGACATAAGAAAGAAACGGGCGAAGCCTATAGAAAGTATACAAACAAGATATGTGCGATACAAAGGTGTCATGTAAGTGCAAAAGAATGCTTGATTATATGCGTGAATAAAATAAATCATTAGTTTTATCACAACTTTATAGAGATCCTTCGGGTAGACCTGAAAAAAATCAGCTTTTGTAATGCGCTAGTTGATTTTGTACTGCTCCTATGAGCGTTGAAAAAATTTATATATTATTGCTACATGCTGCATTTGGATCTCATAATTATTATATGCAGACCATTATAGACAAAAAATGCAAGCGAAGCTTCAAGCACCGTTAAATATTTTTAATTTTCGAAAAGAAAATAATCTCCCCGAAGGATGTACATGCATATATTGTAAACCTCTTTTTATCTCCTATGTCACAAACACGCAAATGTAACACGCAAATAATTATAGCGAATCTCGTTCTAACCATGCAATACGCAAGACGTCATATCATTGTATTATACAGCGTGCGTTTATTATTATGCGCACCGTGCGCCGGAACCTAAGCAGCGACGTCTTACGTTTCGAAATATAGTTTATCTGTTATAATGTCTATCTTCCCAATTGACAATATGTTTCAAAATATATTATTGTTAGACGTTCATGATATGGTTTCATTAATACGTTCGTAACTCCTTCACTAATTGTTTTGTACAGTTTATGCTTTACATATTTTTACTTATTTAATGTTTTTCTTTTAAAAATAAAATTTTTTACCTTATTCCCCGACTTTTTGTTTATTTTCATAATACTATTGTTGATCTATACTATATTTTAAAATTATTGCAATAATGAACCTCAATCTACATAAAAAGAGACAATAGAAAGAATCCTTTTAAATCGGTTTTTAAATATTCTTAAATAATCTATATTGTAAAAATTAATCTGAAAAATTAATATAAAAAATTAATTGAATTTATCGCTTAGTATTGTAGAAATAGAGAAACTCATGGGTTTCCTGTTTTCCTGTTTAATTTATCGCTAAGCTTTTGCGCTATGCTGCTAGTGGATTGATGTTGCCAAATTTATATCGAAAGCTTTTGGCCTTCCAGCGTGTGTTCTGAAATAATCAGGTTTTTTCTCGATCGTGGTGTAGCGCGATAATACTATCGGCTCGTACAATGAATTTCAGCTCCGATGTCTCATTAGCGAGCTTCGAGAAAAAGGATGTCGACGCAATGGCTTCTCTCGTTTCAGGAGCCACGAGCCAATTACATTGCGCCCGGTTTACGTCCCAGCGGGGAGATAATAACCCGCCAGAAAAAGATTCATCGACGATAAATTTGATACGCAGAGTCGCGTCATTTCTCTTACCTTTCCCTTGACTGGCTTGTCTAGACCTTCGTTTGTGCGGTTTACTTCTTGGAGTATTATCTTGCACTACATATTATATCCGGGTAGTAGAATTCAAACTCAAGTTCAAACCTGCATGCACGAACGGTCGTTACAGTATCATTGACGAATAAAAGATCTTCATCATTAAGTAAATCAAATATAATTTAAACTTCAATATTTTATAGAATATTTTGTAGAACCATAAATATTTATTTATTTTACTGAAATAAATTTAATATAATAATTGTTTGAATTCTTTCGTCTCTTAATGTAGGATTTCAATAATTATCGAGAACTTATTGAATATTAATTATTTATTTACTTACTCTTCTAACTTACTTACAAATCAAGCTTATGTTTTACAATAGATTAAACTTTTAAACACATGTTCCAAGACAATAACATTTTATAAAACCTTTACTGTGGCTTTTTCTTTGCAACCAAATAAATATTAAATACCAAGTGGCAGCAGTGTCTCTTCTCATCGCTAATCGACAGAAAAGGGAAATCAGAGATCAGGTTCTGTCGGTACTAACTCAAAAATAATTTTTATTAAAGTTTTTTTATTTTTTCAGTATTTAAATATTTCATTATTTTTCTATATATTATAAATGTAGTTATTAGAATAACAAACGTAAGTGTAATTAATTAATTTAATATAAATATGGTTTAGAATATTTGTTAAGCCTTTATAAACTTTCTATTATTATCTGTAAGTTAATGAACAAAGGACTGTTCAAAACGAAGTTCAAAAAGTTTAAATTAAAAAATGCAAATTTGATGGTGAATATTAATTTTCCTATAGAATACCACGGTATATGTGCACACATAATAACATAATTAAAAAAAGATAAATTAGTATATCGTAATCTACAATTCATTTATATAGGTATAGAGTATAATAAGGATACCATATGTACAAGTAGAAAAGTACCGAGTGTGTTCAGACAAGAAAATAACATTGTGATGTCTATTGTAGTATATAATACAATATATGTACATATATCGTGTACTTGAATTGAATCTATTTTAAAGTAAAAATTGTTACGTAAAACTGTTATATAAAATTATATTTTTAATGTTTACATAAGTAAAATTGTATGTCCTATATAAAAATAACTACTCAATTATCACGTACTAAACATTTCTTGTTGAATTTAAAAGTTGACAATGGTAAGGTATTTTTTTCAGCCGAGTTTATCTTATTTATTCAAGATGAAATATCAAGAAAAAATGACAGTCAAAAACTTTCAATCTGTCTACTTTTTGACGGATTTAGCGAAGCATACTCCTCAACGTTTATTCCTTTATTGAAAAAACATGAAATAAGAGGTGTTACATTCTTATAATATTTTTGTATAGCCCTAATTTGATGATGACTGTTCAAATTTTAAACAAATGACTTGGCGGCCGATGTGGAAAATTTAGCATATGCAAAATCATTTTCCTTTTCTCGATTCGTTGGATCGACTGCGTACGGGCATAAAAGGTTTCTGTATCAAGGAAAAAAGCTTCTAATGTGCCGCAGCATGAATTGAATATGCGAGGCTGCGCGTAATGAAGAAAATGACTTTGCTGAAGAAGCAAAAGCTTGAGGAATTTTTCAATTTAGCCGAGGCGTCACCGGTTGAAAATAAAGCTTTGTCTTACCGAGAGGATTTCTCGTGAAAATATTCAAAGAAATCTTTGTGTTTCGGCGCCTCTTAACATAAGTTTGGTAAAGAAAAAAAAATTTTTTTATTTGCTAAAATATAACAAAAATATTATTCCAATGTACTTCTTTTTTCACATCTCATATTTTTCATGCTTTACACAATAATAATCATGGCGCTTTTTAAAGTCTTATACAAGAATAAACATGAAAGACAGTTGAAAACAAACCGACTTATTTATTAAACTTATTAAAGGAGCCTTTTTCGCTGATATAGATAAAACATGACAAGTGCATGGGCTATTTTTCGCAGAAAAGTAATTGGACTCGGTAACACTTCGTCTTAACCCACGTGTCTAAAAATTAATAACGTAACTCCCAGCTCAGTAGCGAGTAATTAGCGCTTTATCATTCTAAAGTGTGAAAATGGTAAGATGCAGCGTGCCGACCCAGCTTCTAAAACCTGTAGTAAAAACGTATATAAGCTTGTGCTCGTGGTGTCATATTCACGACACGGATTAGTCGAGTGGCGCGGAAAGAAGATAAAGTAATTAAAGCTTTTGGCGCGGAGCTTGGCTGCTTCTCGAATGGCGCCTTTACGAGCAATCGCTCGACAGTTAGCCCAAGGCGTGCTTTATCTTCCGACCGTTTCAATCCCAATCTTAGAAGATCCAAGCTCAGAAGTGCGGTAGAAGACTGAGTTTTAAAGATCAATTTGCGGCCGCTCGAGGAGATAATCTCAATCGTTAACGCGAATTGGGATCGTATTTTGCAACACTCATTACTTTGTCATTGTATGGTAATCAAATTTTCTGGTAGAAGTGAGCGGCAAACGGTATGGCTATATCAATGTGTCATCAAAGTTTGCCGATAAGTGTAAATAATATACGTATCTAATGATGTAACATACAAAGCCGTGAAGATGGAAAAATGACTGGACATTGAATCATTAGTTTATTTTGCAGTTTCTTCTTGAATTAAGGGTCGTATGTTACACTAATATTTACTATATTTCTGAGTAAAAAGGTGTGAGCATTTTATACCTGAAATTACTATTGATTAAAATACAGTGTATTAAAGAATAATGCACGTTTAGTAATTTTAGGTAAAATAATCACAATTTTTATTGCAAAGTATATAGTACCTTTTTTATTTGACATATCTAACTCTAGTTTACTTTGAAATATATATAGTAAAAATTATTATAACATCTCTTTCGCTGTAGTTATAAAGCTCAAGGATTTTTTTGTTCAAGGAAATGCATTCAAATACTTATTATGTGCACATGAATATGTATCACGTTAGTTTACAAATGTAATGATAACATATTGTTTTTAAAAAGAGTATATGTATATATGCAAATAATAATTATTTATATAATTTAAACACAATAAATTTATATGCTTTATGCAAAGTAAAAAAATGAAAAAAACATTTTGATATTTATTTTATATGTAGCCTTAGGCCCTTAGTAGAAATTTGTTTAGTTTTTGTAGTTTATAAGGTGTATATTTCTACTAGGGGTTGAAAATGGTATAAATATTCATATTCGACATTTCCGTCGGGTATACCGTTAAGACTGCATATGCAGGCTCGCAAAAGTTGATTAATTATTTTAATTATATTAACCTAATGCATACTCAGGTATTTAAGTTGTGTAATTAAGTATTTTTCAAATATAGCAGATGGTGTTATTTATATGCTTTATTTCGAGCGCAATTCATTCGTCTGCTTCATTTATCGATCGTTCGTTAGCTATAAAATTATTTACTTACTTTATTCTTTATGATGAGTTCAGTTATATTGCATAGTTTTTTTTCTTTTCTATTATATTGTAAATGGAATATTTGAGATTTAAATTTTCATAAATTTTATAGAGATCTAGTTAAAAGCTGTCCTTTATAAATGTTATTTAGATTCAATGTATTTTTGCTTATAACTACAAAGTTGATTAATAAAGTTATCAATTCTATCATATATTTAAGTTTATTCTATTACTATATTAAAGGTCTTATGTGCAATCACAAGTTTCTCCAATAAGATGGTCTTATAACAGAAAACTCAGTAACTTTCATCTATGACTTAATTGTATCTGTAAGTAGTTCAAGAAGTAGGCCATCAACCTCTACAACCATATTATGCTAATAAAATATGCTTCATTGAATAAATATTTACCAATATAATATACTATAGGTACAGTCGCTAATACCACATGTGACAGATGTACTTCATTTCAATATCGACATACGAGTGCGCGCTCTCACATACGTACGTGATTGTATCGATACTGAAAACTGCTTTTACCACAAGTTATATATCTCGATCATATGTGGTGTAGCTGATAATAGAGAGAGAGAGAGAGAGACAAAAGAGGAAATGCAAGATTTATGCGGGACAGGTAATGTTCTAAACTGATATTTCTAAGCTATATAATTTCTGCATTTCACCGACAAGGACATGTATGAAAATGGAAGGAGAATCGCGTACCTGCACCGCTACCCCAAGCCGTTCTATATACTTGCACCATTCCTGCTTGAATTAGTGTACGATTCATTATGCATGATCCGCCTAAGTTAAATCTCTACCAGTGAACTTGGCCAATGGAACTGTGCGATATCTAGACATGTGCACGCGGGTGACGCTGGATTATGAGAGCTTCGATACTATACGTTACTTAGTAGACCACGTTTCAAACGGATAAAATGACGAGTCATACACGAAGAAAAGAGTAAATTCTTGAAAAAATGAAATTGGCGAAAAATATGATTTGTGAAACGATGAGTAGACACCTAAGAACTAGATCCGCAGGTATATACAATTAACAGTTTATTTGATGGATGTTATAAGATTACAGCACTTATTCTTTACAGCAATATGATCTTTTTTAACTATAAGGTTTAACCATATAATATCCTCAAACAAATAATAACACAATCAAATTTGAATCTATGTTAAATCATTCTTAATTCTGGTAATATAATTATAAATACATGCATGTATTTAAGTGATCAATAATAGTCATCCAAGGGACTTCGTTGTGGTTATCAATATTAATTATCAGATTTTAATTATTAATATCCTCTAGAACACTCTAGTACATGACAAGTGTCAATAAATAATAAATTAATAACTGTCCATTTACATGTCTAGATTTTGAAGTAAACATTGGAGAAAAAATGAAAAATTACAGTAAGCTATTTTAAGAATAATTTGTTATAAGATAAAAATAGATTGTAAGCAAGCTACGTTGATTGTTTTCAAAATCTGATTTTAATTATTATTAGTCTTATCATTAATATATAGAGTAAAATCTCTAGTGTGAAATTGAAAATTAATTTTAAATCATTCATTTCTAAATACGTGAAAAAATATTAAATGCTAATGTTTACAAATCATAATATAATGATCACAGAATATTCTCTAAACTAAATATTTATGTTTTTTACTTTTTATTCCTTAATATATAGTACTCAAAATTGAGTCCAGCTTGTAATTAATATTCATATTTATTTATATTTAAACTTAAATATACATATTTCTTAGAAAATTAAATTGTCTATCTATAATATTGCAAATTTTTTTAAAAATAAAATTTAATTTCATGAAAAACAAATTATGTGATTCAGTATCAGACATATCCTCGACCTCGTATCTCATCATCTTTTATAGAATGATTGAAAGATCAAGTAAAATGTTTTCATGTAAAGTTTAAGTATAAAAAACAGAAATTTTTATTTGTAAGAAAATTAAAGGAGAAAACAAAAGCACTATGAACAAAGAATATCAGTAAGCATTTTAATTTAAAGTGCATCAAGGAGAAAGATTGAGTTGCATGAAAAATTACGCACGCCTAGAGCTTTAAAACTTGAAATCCCGATAATGCAGAGCTGTGCAACTATATAAAGAACTTGTCGAACTTTTCCGTTCCGCGCGTAATTTACGTCCGTCTCGTCGATGGCGGAACAATTTGCATATGCCTCAGCGTCCCTGACAGTACGTAAGCCGGATGCGCACGAACACCCGAGCTCAATATTTCTTGAGGCATTCAAAGAGTTTTTCGATGACAGGGCCGAGATTAGGGGCGAAGTAGAAGCCAATCGAATATCAAGGACTTACAGATGGGTAAACAGTGCATTCCTCCTCTCTGCGGTGCGAGTTTGTAGAGGCTGAGCGGAAGATGGAGGGGACTTGCGATCCTAGGATGCTAGGAGCCGGCACGTTTCGGAGGCCCTCGTACGTCCGAGAGTTGTGTGTATACGCCTGTCGTAAACGAATGGCGGGAAATTACGCGCCCGGGCAAATCTCCGTCCTGAGAGCTCCACCGGTGAACTTCGACTCGACCAAAACCTCCACCTCGAAGCCTCCTTGACTCGCCCTCTCTTTTTTTATCGGTCGATCGCTCCTTTTTTCTCTCACTCACTTCTCGATAATGGAAAACACTTTGTGTTATTTGTACAGGAATATTGAATCGCGCTTCGAAATACTTTTTACCGTACTTATTTACCTTGGAGACATCCTCCAAGTAGCATTGTAAATCTCGATATAATGTTACTTTGAAGTTTCAGTGCATGTGAAATCGTTATGGAATAATTTTTTAACAAAAAATGTATTTTTAAAGCAAAGTCAAACAAAATCCTTTTATTATTTAAGAAAATTATTTCTTAGTATTTTTAATATTATTATTAAAGGTAATATATACTCGATGTATTGAAAAACATTAATTAATTTAAAAATATTTAGTTTAATAACTTCTTACGCAATCACTATGTACATGTATATCAAAAGTGATTTACAATCGACATCTTTTTACTTTAATGTTAAGATGTTTGATACAGATAATACAGAATTATGTTCATAACAAGAAAAATTAAAACAATTTTTGTAGAATAACTATTGTATGTGTTAATTATTGTTGTAAAAGAATAGTTTTTTTTATTATTAATGGTACTAATATAGACAATTTATAATAAATAATATGTAATAAACAGCATACACGATTGCAAAACAAAAGTTTAATTTATTAATTCATAATTTGTTTTGAACAAGTTATATGTTATTTTTTTACTCTACTTTTTAATAAATGTAATTATTTAAAACTAATTAACATATATTATATAATCTAAATGCGAGAAACACTAGACATCTATATGTATACCTGATAGTATAGGGTAGCAATCATCATTTAGCTTGAAATTAAAAAAAACTGTAAAGGAGTTGTGAAGATGTTGAAGATATGTCAGAAGACGATGAAGGCAATTGACAACCTAATTCAGAATGGTTGTCGACTCACAATGCATAAATTTAATGCATTAGCCCACAGTATTAAATACTATTATCATTATATAAAAAAATCATAAGTATGAATATACCACGACTTATAATTGTTTAAATCAGTGATAAGAGAAATAGAAAAATAATTAGTGAGAAAGCTGCTGTCCTTTGACCCATTGTGTTTGGATTGCCAACCAGTTTTGCTAGGTGTAGAATTACCGGAAGCATTGCAGTGATAAGTATTTCCATGGAAAATGCTATTATAGACCTTTTCAATTAACTGTTTTCTATTCAATCAATCTAGAGCCATAGAAAAATAATATAAATTTTAATATGAATTTTATAAACTTGAAGCTCTACTTAACATGTTCGAGATAAGTTCCTACTCCGCTGCACATTCGCGAATTAATAAGAATAAGAGATAACATTAATGGTTAAATGATCGTCGATACAATCGTACTCTTCATATATGAATTAATCAATACTTATATAATGAATTCATAAACTGTAATGAAATTTTGTCACCTATGGTTTGTGTCTTCGCTTCAGTTTTTTATCGCCATATTCAAAAAAGTATAATGAAAAAGGGCTCGTCTATTATGAAAATAAGACGTTACAATAAGCATTTTAACATAATATTTTTTACAGTAAATATGAGTACGAAATAGCCATTGAATTGTAGACGTGGAATAATCAATATGTTCGAAACATTGAAAAGGTACGCCCCTTTCCTTTGAAGTATTAAAATTTGCATTACTAATCTCCTTTTCTCCCGAAGTATCACCAAAGGCTGGCCATTGTAGCACGTGGACCGATGAAGCGTCACGTTGCGAATAAAAATGCGGAGCGAAAAAAGTCTCGGGGCAATTTCGAGGCCGTAAGGACAACCCGAGGTGCGTTTTAAATTCAGGCGCGCGCGCTACGTCGGCTTCCAAGTAATAGACATGCTGCGCGCACACAGGCACAGGTGAGAGCCGTGGAGTCGCTCTTGATCTCGTTATCGCCCGCGGATCCACTCGAATTTACATTCTCACGAGGCGAGCGTAAACTCCTTGCCCTTACGTCGGGGCTGCCGGGGCGAAA
Source organism: Sycophaga agraensis (assembly GCA_018906755.1). Lineage (NCBI taxonomy): Eukaryota > Metazoa > Arthropoda > Insecta > Hymenoptera > Pteromalidae > Sycophaga > Sycophaga agraensis. The sequence goes on along the minus strand of JACCIE010000015.1, from coordinate 994,605 downwards.
TCGCTAAATTCGTGTAAGCGATTGACGAGGCATTAATTTGCTGGAACACGTGTCACCCTACGACATTTCGAGTGCACCTCTTTTAATGCTCGCTTTTTCGCAGCTTCCATCACAAGTCTTGTTACTGTCTGACCGCGCAATCTGTCGCCACGTGTGAAGCTAAACGCGATGGAGTATGATAAACGCATTTTCATGCTGAAACTGGGCCAAATAGTACGTACAACTATCGTAAATTTCGTATTGACGGTTACACGTATTCTTTTTTTGTGACTGAAACCCCCTATTCCTGATTCAGGATTGAAAACTTGTAGAATTTATTAGCTAAGTCCTCCAGAGACACTATATATTATGAAAAAGTTCAATATGAAACATGTTAGTAACTTTGTAACTTATTTAAAGCAAATTACTTGCTACTCCCTAATATCAACACAGCAACAAAATTAATTTAGTGATTAAAATGCAAGTAAAAGTAAATTGTTAAACAATTAAAGTAATTATCTAAGAGTAATAAAATTTGTGTATCATTACTATGAGTGTGTATAATATGATCTTTTGCACCACATCTAAAAATGCACATATAATATAAATATTAAATTACTATGCAAGCGTGAATATTACGATGAATTTTAAGTGGACTTGCGCCAGTGTCCTTCTTTAACGAGTGCACACAAAAGAATTGAGGGCGGTTCAAGTATTGCAAGTACAGCTAATCCCTAAGGGGTTGAGTCATCTTCCTTACCTACCAGTGACTGCACGTTCTCGGTAAGTAATAAAATCGAAAGCTTCACGATACAAATTTACTGCATAGACCTTATCTCGAGTAGATTTTATTCTATATTTAGAGAACTTTTCAATTCAAAATTTTCTGTTATTTTATAGAAGAAATAAAAAAAATTTAAACTTATTAAATAAAGTAAAATATTGTAAATTTAGTTTAAAATATATATATTGTTATTATTTACTGTATTTCAATGGACCATGGGATTATTATATTCCTTGGGCATATATCGATCGAACGCTCGAAAGAATATAATATATAGAAATAGGAAATAAAGACATAACACGTACTTCTGTATTTCTGCATGACTTGACTTTTTGTTTCAATAGGAGCTCATTTTGAAATATTAATGTAGTGAATAATTATGAAATTTAATTACCCTTAAATCAAATAAATTGAGATATGAATGCAATACTTGCGTTTCTTTGTGCATTTATAATTCTCTATAAATTTCACCAAAAATCAGCTATGTTTATCTGATTAAACTTACTCAAGGGATGAAAGGCCAAAATAGTTATTATTTTTCATCTAGTCCCTCCTTTTTTAAGTAAACCATATTGTGAATAATTGAGTCTGCCTATAAAAATTAATCTACTAACAGAAAAAATGGCGCCCAATTTTCTTTATTAATGTTTATTCAAGTTATGTAGTATATAGGGCTTGATATAGAGTGAATTAATTTTCTAGAAGCAACTTTCATATTTCATTATCCTGGATTACAAAAATTTATTAATATAAGAAGTTACAATTTACTTGAAGAATGACATTTAGATGCCTAGCTAGATAGGTTTAACTATAGAAAACATATAATTTAAATATAAACAACATATTATATTAAACGATTAAATGATTGCGGCAGATATTCAGCGAAATATATAGCTTAATTTATAGCTAAACTTTACATATACAACTAATGTTAGTTGATCCTGTATTAAATATGCTCCAGTAGAAATATCACAAACTATATAACTGAACAGATACTAATGATTGCCCGGACTCCAGAATCAGTTACCAAAAACATTGTTACAATATTTTGTCCAGTTTCTTACTAAAAAAATTCTAAGCAGATGGAGTTTCGGTCCAGTATTTTCATGATATTTCGTTATGTTGCCCTGATAAAATTCGTTATTGATTTTCAGTTAAATTTAAAAAAAGTTATTTTTAATAAAATAAACAATTGTTATGCATAAAGACATATTAGGTATTGTCATGTTCAATGTTTAAAAATTAATTTTAGCGATTCAATAATCCTGTGTATTAATACGTTAACTATGTTAAAAACGTTTAAGATTCTATAGTGAGTAAAAATTTGCAACAATCTGGAGAAATGCAGATTTAATTTATGCAAACTTTTTTGTAATTTAAAAAATATTGTTCGATATTATATTATCTTGCAGTAGGCTAATAACTTCCAAAATATTGTTAGAAAAGAGTAGGTTGATAGCCGTCTAGCCTTCACGATTACGAGCTCCGACGTACTTACAACTTTGAACAAATCGGAGCCTCCTGCATGGACTCTTAACATCCCTCTCTTAAAACTCTAGTAACTTTTGCTAAACTTCACACCCTCGCTTTTAAATCCATTTAAAGCTGGCCTCGTCAGGTATCAAGATTTATTATTTTATATATTCTTTATTCCAAATTTAGAGACATCTAAATTTCATATTCAATAATTGAATCCACAACTATAATTTTATTGAAAATATATGGATGAATATCCAGATGAATTATCTGGATTGGTATTGGCCTACATGTGGATTTCCATGAGTAGTCGACATGTAATTCAGTCAATCAGTTAAATTTTCATGTGGGAATTATACATGTAGATAATCCAACTCGATATTCAACTATATATATTCATTAGCATGAATTCAATTAAATTTTATTAGAAATTAAATAAATGGTTCTAGAAGTTATTGACGGATAATTTTTAAAGATAAAATTCGTAAACCCCGTGGCATAAATTAGACAGTTAAAGGAATACTGTTGAAGCCTTGATGCAAGGTGTTAATAAATAAAAGTTACAAAATAAAAAGTTGGTGCAGACTTCAGCTATTGTTTCAATAGATTATCAAAATTTGAGCCGCAGGCGCTACAACCTTGTACTTGCGCGATTCGTCCCTTGCGCCCTTTTGGATGTCTTCGGTGCGATCCGTACTTGCTCCACTATTTCTCAGAAATGCAAGACATCTATCGCGGCCTTTAAGACAGGCAGCCTTTTTCCATTTTCGCCTAAACAGAATTTAAACTGACGAGATTAGTCGGTCCTTCTAATGACAGTAGGCGTGCTCACAGAACTAATAAGCACATTGACTCACAGATTCTAGGAGCGTATAAGCTCCTAGAAGTCCGAGTAGGAGTCACTGACCTCGTTTTTGCATATACGATGGACTCTTGGTCTATACCGTCTCACACTCTAATGCGAGCTGGGTGCGATGAATTTTAATTTTTAAATACTATTTGGATTATCTATCAGTTACTTCCATATATTTTTCAAACATAAATTAGCTCTTTAATAAAAATAAGTAGCTCTTTTATTATTATATTAGCTTATATTAGCTCTTTTCTTAAAAATAAGTAGCTCTTTGCGCGTTAGAAATACAGTAAAACGAAGTAATATACAGATAAAGAAGAATAGAAAAATATAATGAATTGAAAAATTGATAAATTATACGATTATAAGTGTTTTGTTTGATTCGAGCGTTATAGTAAATATATAAATTTTAGTCGTAAATTAATTTTTTTAATAGTTATTATTTTATGTTTTATTAATTAAACCAATTTAGCAAGTGAAAGTTATAAGATAGGGAATCTTTTAAAGTAGTAAATACTACTTTGATCGAGACTTTGATATTCCACTCAGTTTTTCGCCACTTGGGAATGGATTCTTTCTTCAAGGGCCATGGAGAAAAAGGAGGCGAATCAGAGTCGAGAAATTTTCAATAACTTAGCTTCCGGAACTCACATGTACGAGTAATTTTTTTACATATATAGATCCGAGTATAGACCTGTATTTCTTCCAAAGTTGCATTGTATTCCGTTTATTTATTTCTCCGCTATTGTCAGCATTCGATTTAAAGATTTTAAATTAATCGAGCGGACGAATTTGAAAACACTAAAATATTGTATATGTTAAATCTTTTCTCATTACTCAAATATGTGTAATTATAACAGGTTGTTTGTAAATATTAATTTAAATTTTATACACATTTATTAAATAATAATCTTATGTTACTCATCGTCAAAAGATTTACAAATAAAATTGAATATTTTTATAAATTAATATATAATATTGAAACATATATTTTAAAAGTTTTTATTCGATCTAATTAAGCGAACTTTACACAAGATTGATTTTCTAACTGTTTATATATGCATTAATAAACTCTTTGAATATGATATTATAGTATTTTCTAAATATATGTTTACTTTACATATACGCATATATTTACATGTGTGTATTCGTACAGGAGAAATGAAAAATATTTAAAACAATTAAAGCAATAAAGTTTTAATAATCTATTTTACTTTTATCAAAGTACGGTAGGTAAAGTATCGTAATTTATAATCTCGAACATGCCGTTCGTTTTCAAGCTAATAAATTCATGGGATTCGTGCTTCTTCCTTTTTAGCTTCTAAATTTAAATAGACAATCGCTTTGTATAAATTTAGGATATATGATGAGATTCTATAGATCTCTATTGTCTTTTAATGATTTATGTACTTCATAACTTATTGTAAAGAGATGAGGTAATGCTTTATTATACTATGATTTTACATATCACTGTTCATTTACAAGAAGAAAAAGGAAGAGCAGTTGTGTTATCTTAAAACTGAACTAATATGAAATTGAAATGAGACGGTATAAAATCGAGTGCATTTGAATGGATTGCTATTGAACTCCAACAAAATTTACGTTGAACATTGCCTCTTGAAACTGATTTTAAGAAATTATCCAGAAGCTTTTCTGATAATCTTAAAATTTATTTTTTATATTCAATAAGAAAGAAAAATTAGGCATATTGGGCCAGGTGACAAATCTTATGTATTAACTGCAGAGTTATGAAATCGTACAATCTTCGTAAACTATTATTATAGTCTCCTCTTTATATAAATATATAAAAATTTTATTATAAGATGTTTTGCATGTAATAATATTGCTTTTCTGATCTATTGAGGAGAGTATTGAACTTTCGTGTACCGGTGGTACGGGTTTTATCCCCTGTTTCATCTGATTGACAGGAGTACCATTGAATTTTCTCATGTGTTTTATTTATTACAGACCGTAAGATGTTGATTAACGTGGGAAACGAAGCGTAAACAAAACAAATAAAAAACGTTAAATTAAAAATATATGCTATAGGTCTGTGTATTTTTTCATAAACATTAACATGATTAAAAAATATATTTATAGTTACTAATTTCGCTTTTTTTAGTAATGTTTCAGCGCATTATTTATCACGGTAAGTAAAGTGCTTTTATGCAGGACAGTTTAATACCGGTAATAACTCCTAGGAAAATCTGGCCCATTAGATACAGAACTCATTGCAAATTAGAGAGGCATTATTTTCAGCCAAACGAAGTTAAATCCTCATTCCAGAAGGTTAGATTCTGTATAGGAAACTACGTGATTGATTGTATTTATATTACCTAATTGGCTACCTTTATTTGCGTAAATTGCTAAGTTGTATTGCAATACAACGACTCCGATCTCGATAGACCAACCAAAATCAACTTTAGACAGTGAGATTGAGGAACCCAAAATTTTAGTGTAGTAGCTGACCTTTATTAAAAATAGTACAGCTGGTATATCAGCTAGAAAGTTAATTCAAACAAATTTGAGACTCAAAAAATATTTCAAATTTTTACTGTATTTTATAGTAAGTTAAAAGATACAAGATTTTTTCGGTTATGGTAAATGAAAGATAGCTATAGTATTGGTCCTAGTAACGTCTAGATATAACGTGCAATATTTATAAGATCCGTTTTCATGTATTTATATAGAATGTTAACAATACAGTTTTTTTAGATAATATTAACTAGGTTTAAATTTTATTTTCATCTAGGCTCACAAGTATGTTGATCGGTGCACTCGTACAGCAGTTTCTTTTAATATAAAATAAATCAAATGAATAAATTAGATAATTAATAGTTCATTCAAATATAATAAGGTAATTTAAAATTATTTTTCATAGTCATTTTCTATATATTAGTTAAATAAATTCTTGAAGTACATTTATTAGAACGTGTGTAGTTTACGTCAGATGTGATTTGATATTTTATATTGAATTAAACTTGATTTTCGCAGCTTTTGTAAAGGCTTCACACATTTAGTATCAACTAGAGCTAATGAAACCCGAGATTTGGAAGACAGAATCTTCGGATAGTAATGAATCAATTAAGTCCTTTTTTAAAGTTAATTATTTATCCGTTCTTTTATTACAAAGGTGCCGTGTCAAAAGCAAGGTCTATTTGTCACGACATACTCACGTATCTACCAAATAGATTCGGAACTTTGGAAAATTATTTTTTAAATCACAAACAAACTTAAATAGATTAAACTCAATTATCTATTTTCTTCATATACACAAAGTTCATTTATTTTAATTAAACAATATGGCCTTTTGATTTTATGCTTAAGTAACTAGGGTACGATAATTATACTTATGAACAGTTTGGCATTTTTAAATTAGCGACAGAGCCAAATAAGAATCTATGCTGTCACGTTAAAATAAAGTAAATTAATTATATTAAATTTATTTATATAAAAAATAAAAATAGAATATTAAATTCCACTACTGATGGATGTACACAGTTTTCGTTTGATGTACATTACACACTTTCTAACTCTAACAGGTGTGCAGAGGTTTTTGTTAAATATTTGCGACTTATTTGCTTATTTTAAAATACTTTATTACGAAGTTATCATAATATCGGAGAACGATAAAGAATATTCGTATAGATTTACATTGAAAAAATAATTGTGCTTATTATTAAGACTATATCACGTGTAAGTCTTAACGTACTACCAAAAACCTTACAAAAGTTTAATTATACAATAATAATAGGACGAACGAAATCATTAGCCGGATTTAGTGTTCAATAGGACCATTGATGCGGTAATTTCGTTACAAGATGATTAAATACAATTTTATTATTTCAATGTACCTAACGATATGAAAGGTAGGAAAGATATATAAGGGAGAAATATCAGTTTTCTACTAACCGATGTTTTGGATTCACTTGCAGAAGAATTAATAAAGAGTCGGGGTGAAGTGAAAGCGAGTAGGTGATTAGGATCAGGAAAGAGAGGGAAAAAGAAGTTTGCCACGTCAGCCGCGGAGCTTCAGTAATAAATCGTAGGGATGCAGAGGAAGTATAGGAGACAAGGTTGGGGATACACAATCCGAGGGTCTTTGCGACGACTCCCCCGACAACTTAATAATCTGAATAAAAAGCCGCGCGCCGTATCGCAATAGAGAGCGGCTCTCCGAGGCGAGCGCAGATCGGGCCCGACGTTTCGGCGCACGAGAGGCCGTCCCGGGAGTCCTCGCCGCGGAGATTTTTTAGCGAGTTAAGCGAGTAATAAATTGGATAGTCCGGGGCGCGGGCGCCGGCTGGGAGTCTGAGCCGCTGGTTTAGCCGCGGGGGCCGAGTCGCGCGGTCGACTTAGCCGTAAGCGAGCTTTAGCACATAAAGCGGGAAGAGGCGAGGAGCCGGTCGGGGGCGTAAAAAGTTCCTGAGGGACGGCGCGGACAGGCGCGAGGCTTTTCCCGCGGGCGCCGCTCGACGGCCCCCTCCACGCGTGCACGCCTTTCGGAAAAATCAATTTGGGGAAAGCGCGCGGCCGCGTGAGTCCGCGCTTATCCGGGGAATCGATGCGACGCCACGCGCCGGCCGCTGAGCAATCGAAGCCCCGATCGCCGCTCCCGGCGTAACAAGTCCCGGATAATCGTTGCGGCACAAGCGTCCCGTACACATCTCCAACGGCGATTGCCAACCTCCTCGGGTCGCACCGAGACCGTCTGGACAATACACACCCACGGCAGCCGAAGGACCTCGGGACAATCGGTCCGGCAAGCCGCACGAGTGCGGGGGCACCTCGTCAGCGGTACAAAAGGGCCGACGCAGGAGTTCCCCGCGGAAGCTTCCCTCGCGGCGACTTCAATCTCGGGAGGGATACACGCGCGTATATACATACGCGTACGCGCGGGGAGCCGAGGCGCCGGGCCGCGGGCGCCGCGTCGCCGGGTTTTATTTGGCTAGACCGGCAGGCGCCGCGGGCCCTCGTCGCCGGCGCGCGCTTTTGGCATTGGCCGACCGAGGCTCTAGGAATGCGTCGCCGCGCCCGCGGCTAATTCGAGCCGCAGAGCGAGCGAGACGGAGCGCCCGGGGCGCGCGCGCGCCCATTGATTTTTCACTTGGCGCCCATATACGACCCCCCCCCGCGCCCCGGGAAACCCGCCCCGGCCTATACCTATAGAGACGCCCGCTGAGTCGTCTGCACCGATTTTACCCTAGGCCTCCGGTGACGGTTCGATTCCCCCTCGCGATTCCACGCGCTTTGGCGCCGTTGCACGCGTATACGATACGCGCGTCCGGCTCTGGACCGGCCGATGCGTTGTTTGGTTGCGGCCCGATCGACCAACGGCTCCGTTTGACAAAGTGCGTTTTGCAAAGTTTGTCGGGGCGAGTTGCGAAATTATGGCGCGCCGTGCCGTTGATATCCCGCGGTAATTCAGTTAAAGCCCCGTCCCCGGGGTAATAAAATGAGAAAGTAAGCGAAGCGCGGGGCACAAGTTACATTTGGCCGATTAAATTGCCCGGGCAATCGTTTCATAAAAGCCGGGACGTTTGTTTTTTTTTTTTTTTCAAAAAATAAAGATTCACTTTTCGCGAAAACGCCCCCGGGGGGTAGAGTCACTCGCGCTCGCGCGGGAAAAGCTGTATATGCGCTCGCGTGCCCGACAGGAGTTTCGCTCGGTGAATCCGGCGCGCGTCCATCGTAGTGCTAAAACGGTATTCGAGTTATGCCGCGGGAAGGGGAAACGGCACTCCCCAAGTATTTCCCGGAGAGATTCGGCTGCGTAAACTGCATTAGAATGGAAGGGATATTGCGCCCGGCGAGCACGGGACGCGTTAAAGAGTGAACGGCGCGGGAGGCGCGGAAGGCCGTTTTGAGGCGCTCCTGCCCCGAAACCCGCCGGCTCACGGGCTCTTAATGGCCGGGGTGTCGGGCGACCTGGCCGTCACCACCTGCGCGCCCCTCGGCCGAAGGACAGCCTCTCGAGACGGAGATCTTCGGGGGCTTGATGGACCGACGGGCGTCGGCCGCTTGCCGCTCTATTTCACTTAGGAGGCTGGCCCTCTCTAAATTGCCCGACTGTCCGTCAGGAGCGCCCGGCCGCAAGAGGGATGGCCTCCGAGGCCGGCATTCCTCCTTTTCAGACCTCCGAGGGTCGCTCTCGGGATATGTGCTTCAACGCCCTCCCAATCCGTGTCCCTTGTCCTTTTTATGTATTCCTTTAGCTGCTTACGCATTCTCCTCTGGAGGGTATTTTTTTACTGATTTGCCCATCTGGAGTGCTAAAGTCAAGCGTTTAAAATGAATTCGTTCAAAAACGGGCCTGTGCGAACATCATATTGTAACATTGGAATATATGTTATCACGCAAAATTTCTAATATGTATGTCAAAATTATAAGACGTTTGGACGTGGATCCAATGTTTTTATGAAACGAAGAAAAGTCAACCAATCTTCTTATTTGCTATATATGTAAGCATGTCTTTCACGATATACATTAGATTCAAACGAGTTGAACGTGAAAAAAAAGTATTTGAAAAACACACCCGACTAAATTACTCCTATATTGTTCATATGTACGCACTCAAGGCTAATAAGTATTCGAGTATGCCCACACCCGCAGCCGCGTGGCAAGCATCGGGAGGCACGTTAAGCTCGCGAGGTGGAAGCGAGATAGAGAGAGAGAGAGCGGCTACCGATTGGCGGGGATCAAAAGGCCGCGCGATCGTATAATCGCCGGGGATGTGCATCGGGGCGGGCGGACGACTCCCCGGCGGGCGTAGCTGCGGGGCCGCGGGCGAGGGGCGCAGGCTCGGGCTCGGGGGGTGGGGGGCCGGGCCGAGCCGTCGGCGGCGCCGGGAGGCCTGGCGATTCCCCCGCAGGCAGCTCGAGGCGCCGGCAGCAGTCCCGCGCTCAGTCCTGCGCTACCACCCACGCGCGCACCCCGGCCCACGTGCGGACCACCAGCCCCGGGAGCAGCCTTCGTCGCCGGGGCACCAGAGCCAGGTTACAATACCCCATATCCCCGCCGAGAGGCTCGTCCGAGCGCTCGGTTGCCCCGCCAGCCGACGGATCGCTAATTGCGTCGGTTGTTTTTCTTTTTACGCGCGGACGATGATTTTTTCTCGGGGGTGGCTGGGTTGCGGTTCGTCGATCTAGACGACTCGAGGAGGGCCGACTCGATTTTCCGGAAATTATGGGGTTCTGTCGTTTTAAAGTTTCGCAAGTTTTTCGCTTGACTTGGTTGCGCGATTGTTGCACGAGTACAGAGGTAACTTTGAGACGTTATTTCCCGCCAAGGGTGCAGCTTGCAGGTTTCCCTTCTTGCTTCGCAGTTGCACAATAGTTCGAACGGTATACAATAGTTTGAAAAGCGAGTCTCTTGGGAGTTGACGCAATCAATCTCGAATAATAACAGGGCAATAAAATAAGCAAGCGGCACTGTTATTCCTCGATTGGTTGTACGGTAAATTTCATACTCGAGCGGCGACGTTTCGGTGACAGACAGTCTTGTCTCGGCCCCCAAAGAGGGTGACTCCGGGATGGAGAGCCGCGGCAGGCAGCCTCCCGCGCAAGCCCCGCGCCCTCACTCGCCAGCGGCTTGGCGGCCTCCAAACCGCCGCGGAATCCGGAATTGCGCGCGAACCCGACAGCTTACTCGACTCTCGGCCTGACGGATAAGTAGCCTGTCCTCAGCACAAAGACCCGCGGTCCATGCCAGGCGAGGGAGGAGGGATCTCGGCGGAGGCCTGACGCCCGTGGACCACTCGAACCGGAGCACCTGCCAAAGGCCGGGCATGAGAGGACGGGCCGCCGGCCGCGGGAGCTGCACACGCCATCCAGAGACATCCCGAGGCTGCCGGCTATCATGCCAAAGTTTAAGATGAAGCCCCAGCCCAGACGCAGCTTCCGAGGGCTAACTGGCTCGCGCTGCCCGACGCCGCGACCCTCCTAACGCGTCTACTCTACGACAACGTAAGTCCACCCGAGTTTTAACACTGTGCTTTCACTACTGCGGATCCTTTTCGATAATATGCCGATTGATCGCGTTGGCCGGAGTCGCTGGGAATTCCACGCCCAACCAGCCGCTTTTATATATACGAGGTGAATCCGCGCTTGGGGACGCCGCGAGTGTCGTTAATTCTGGGCCGACCTTCGCACGAGTCGAGGTCGCTTCCTTCGCCCGATCAAGAGATTTAACCGAATCTACGTACTTGGGCCAAATCTACACCTTTTATGCAGAGGTCTATAGTACTTATTTTTTCTTTTCGATAAATTGTTGTACAATCACGATAATATCGCGGAGAAAAATGACACGACCGACGTGGATTTTGGATATGAAATGTATAAAATTCGAGATTAAGGCACTTTATTCCCGGAAGAGTACAATTTATTAAGTTTAAGCATTGAAAAGTAGTTTGCATTATTTTAATCGAGCAAATCTGATGTAGTCAGACGATTATATACAATGCTCACCGTCGACCTTTTGTAAATACGCGCTTATGAGAGATTGGCCAGATTACGCGTAAATGTACCCTATAAAACCCTTTAACATTAAAAACGTTTTAATCCTTATATATATCGATATATATTCAACCTATCAGGCTTTAATGTATGAATATAAGTTGAACAGTTGTTTTTAAAAACTGTCGTTATATCTTCTAAATAAGCAAAGGAAATATTTAATACAGTTTTTAGATCTACGATGGATAGAAAATAAAAAATTATTTTCTAAAAGGGAAAAATATTTTGCTTACATTTAAGCAAAGTTTAATTCGTATACTTTTTTAATTTAAAATTCATAGGTTTGCTAAAATCCACGATATTTAGGTTACCTAAGTAGTAAACTTTATCAATAATATAATTATTAAAATATTTTGTGAAAATATGCTTATAAAAGATATCTATTATAGCTTAGTTTTCTTATGCTTAATAATATGGTCACAAAAAGTCAGTTTGTTAAGTACAAACAAAGCAGCCCGGTTCATAAAGTCCGGGGCAATTTTCGAACATCGTTCAGCGAGAGGTTATTAAAATTAAACCGCGACTGCCAAGCACATCTTTGTACGACTCCTTTCCACGGTTTCATCTTTTTCAGCGTATGAATTTCCATGCGAATTGCAACGCCACAAAAAACTTATATAGCTTTCTACAAAATCAAACGTCTGCGGTGCAGTGAAACATGTCAGCTCTCAAATAAATTTATCTTAAAAAAATCTCTTTAAATTCACTTTTAAATTTAGCTTTTCTTTGCCATTTCATAAGACAGTAATTCAATCTGTACATACGACTATCTAAAGTTTCACTCGAAATACGTATCTTGAAAAACTACATATAGCAATCTTTACCATACCATCTAGAATATTGATCACAGGCGGATCAATTAAATAAAAGTTACCAATATGCTTTCTCGTAAAAAGGGCCATTATTGTATTAGTAATTACTGTATAGTTTGGCAAATGTGTGCTACAAAGTATGCGGGTTGATTTTATTGAATTTTTCAGTCTGAGATCTGTTTACCAGATAATGCGGTAAAAATTACCGTAACATTTCTCCCGGTGTATACTTATTAAGCAAGCTTAGAGGAACCTGGTTCATTTCTTGGAGAAAATTGAACCATTCCAGTGATGATTGCGATCGGTATCGGAGTTGTGCGTATAGCAATCAGCGTGTTTTCTTAAATCGAGCTTAAGACTCAGCGGGCATTAGGCGCCTAATCCTCCCGTGACCCCGTGCCGGACGGAAGGGACGTCAGGGAAAGAGGTCCGTTATCTCGCTTCCGCCCGAGAATAATACCGCGGTCCGCGAAGGGAGTTCGGCTATTCGTAAGTTTCTCCGTGCGGGAAGAGAGAGGGAGATAGCGGGTGCGAGATAACAGACGGCGAGCGCGCGGAAAAAGGATGGCAAACAAAATGAAGCGCGGGGGAGGAGAGGGTCTCTCTCTCTCTTCTCTCGCTCGAGAGAGATGGAACGAACAGTACCGAGCCAGCGGGGAAACAGGAGCAGAACTTAGATAAAGCGCCCCCGAAGACGGAAGAGACAGGAGACGCGAGGTGAAGATACCGCGCCTTCATTATTTTGCTTCACAATGCTATTGCCTTCCCGTCTTCCTGCTTATCCAACTCTTCTCGAGAGCGCTCTTCTTCGATCTAGGTTAATGTTAGTATCAATTGGCTTATTATTGGCTCGGTAAAAATGACGTTTTGCATTTTCTTCTAGCTTCTACCACTGGCCTATTTGTACAAGAAGAACATTTTAAATAAATAATCATTTAAATTCTAATAATAAATATTGGATATTCGGTTAATCAATCAGAGATTCATTTATAGATGTAAATGTATTTAGTGTTTATATTAGTAGCGTTAAAGTTTATTTTTATTAACATTTTTGGTAATCCAAACGATGAAATTCCAGTTATTAATTTAAGCATTTATTTCCGAGCTTACTAATTCAACAGTAATTATCTAGACTGAGTGGAATCCGATTGCAAAATTGCGTTGCCGTAACTGGGTTAATAAACAAGATTTATACGTGAAATATGCTCAGTGCGATGATTACATGATCATTCGGATTAACGCGGGCTAGAGGAAGTAGACTTGGAATTCACACAAAAATACATTAACATTCGCCAGAAATGATGAGTCTAATCGGATAGAGTTTAGCCTCCCTCCGGCTAAACTTGCCTCGGAATCTTTTAGACACACCATCATAAGATACCGTTTATTTTGCGGGCGCAACGTTTTCCACCGAGTTCCGAAGGCGGAAACGGGCGAAGGAGCGGATGCCCGGGGCGCAAGCTCATCGCTTGGTCATCATCGTTACGCGAGCCCCGTAGCCGCTGGCGCCAGTAAGCAAGAGCATTAGCCGCCCTTTGGCGTCGATCGCCAGTGGGCTTCCCTCATACCTCAGCCCTTAGCGCTAAATAATGCAAACAAAAAAGTAGCTTCCGCACGACGGGCCAAATGCGCTCCCCCTCAACCGGAACGCTCTACCCCGGAAGCGGAGTCTCCACGCAGCTCGGAGGCTGTGCGAAGCCATCTGCAACCAGGCGACCCTTTTGCCCCGAGCCGCCGCTGGCTTCCGTGTAATGGAGCCGAAGAAATCTCTTTTCGGTCGAAAATCAGAGCTCGAGTGAAATCGTCCGGAAAGGGAGAGCAGCTCGGGGGACGGCGACTCGGCGGCGCCGGTCGTAATATTTCAGGCGGGAGCTTTGTTTTATTTTCATTTCGGCCGCGCGCGTTACTTATGCTCCCCCGGTCCAATTCGCACCCTCCAGTATAAAAAAAATTGGCTCGTTTTAATGCTCGCGCCATGTCGGCTTGCTGCAACCGACCAACTTCCGAGGGGTTCGCAGACCACAAGAACCTCGCTAATCCTTCTCTGTATTATGCTAACTTGAAGAATATTCCGTTCTCAGAGAGATTGGATTGATCCGTCCCTTGTTTGATCAGTTTATCCGCCGAGGACTCCTTCCTCCTTCAAAGTACTGAACGCGTAAAAAGGTCGTAGAAAAAGTCTCGTCCAATTCGCATATATACGCTTCGTATAGTTGCACTCGGACGTTACAAAGTTTATTGGAGCATTCATCACCACTGAGTCGAAATATATGTGCTAGAGAAGGCCAGGGATACGACAGCATTATGAGACTAGAAAAAAAACATTCAAGCAGAAAGTTGAAGCCTTCTGGTTGCATCCGAGACAGCGGTAGGCAACGATCAATCGCGGAGCGCGCATCGTAGAGCGGTTTTTACGCACCATTTGTCTCCTCTGAGCGACAAATGTTTGTTAATGCGAGAGACGAGAGAACGATCGGGAAGCGAGCGGAGGAGTCGTCTTCGGCGAGAGGGAAGCGGTTCTTTTGTGGCCGCGCTTGTGGGAGTGACCCGTCGCTTCCGTCGGAGCAGCCCGTCGACCTTACGCTCCCGAGCGCTTGAAAAACGATACAGCCGCCCCGCAGCGTCTACTTGCGGCCGGGATAAACTGCGCGCCCGCTGCGCATTGTTCACGGGATACGGTTCCTTTCAAAATAGTCTCTTTATCTCGACTTTCGCCCTGCCCGGCGCCAACGTTCTTTGCCTCACCCCTCACGCCCCGCTACCCGGCCTCTTAATCTGACTAACTTTCTATCAATGTGTCTTATAGTGCCCGGGCCTTTGTCTAGAACTTTCGATTTCCTTTTGTCGTCAAAGAGCATCATCCAATTGCTCTTTTCTTAGCGTTTTGCACCCCGGACCTTTCAAATAACTTTTTGTGATCTTTCCAATTTTCTCGCATATTTGATGCTCCGTAAGATATCCTTATTGAGTCAGAGCTCAATTTAAGAACCGATCCCATTGTAAATAATATAGGATTTGTGTAAATATCCCAGCCGAGACAGATTCTTACAGAAATAAATCTTTTTCAGTTCATTTATCAAATTTTCTTACTGCAGAAACTGCTATGAAGTTTATTCATCATGTTTCGCTTTATTTTGTTGAATCCTGTAAATAATAAGTGTTTATAAATGCATTACTATCCAGTAAATAAATGGTCAGAAAGAAAAGTTATAATATACAGGCAGTTATTTCTCTATTATATTATAAACTACCACAATAAATTTATCATATTCATAAATTTTTTTTAATTTTCGAGAGAAATAAATATAAAAGACAAACCTGCAGTATTTCCATACAGGATTCTATTGTAAATTATGGCTTCGATGTCTGAAGTTACAGCAAAAAATTTAATAGCCTCGGAAGCCATGAATTATTTTCAAACTTGAATTATATTTTATCCCGAATAGTCTTGATATTTTATTTGTAATACTTTGAAAACTATTAAAGGTTAATAGTTTAAGATGGCATAGAAAAAATATTCAATATTGATTCCAAAATAAGGACTAAAAATCTGCTAATAATATAGCAAGTCTAAAGGTATTGAAGAGGGATTTTTGGGTTGGATGTTATAAGATTCGAGATAAGGGCAAAAAATCTGTATAAAGAGATTATCTGTAAAAAAGCATAACCGATGACACGAGAAGGTACAACTTATTTACTAGTTTATCGTAGAAGTCATATAATGGACGAATGAAAAATTTGTTACTTTTTATCTCGACCCGCATGATCATTCATCAGAATTGATATCACGCGTAAGGCTTTTTGTACGTCAGTAGCGTTTTTGTTGAGTTCTATACTACTATGGATTTATCGATCGATACAGGTGCATTCAGCGTGTAAACAAGCACAGTGGATCACTAACGGTTCATAGCACGAGAGCTCATAAAGCCGATTGGAATTCGATGGTTGCAAGCCACTGATTTACGCACCTCTTTGATTTATGGGTCCGAGGCAAGCGCGAGAAGAGCTTTCGCGAGTGAAAAGAGATTTACGAGGCCGCCGTCACGCACTGAGCGACTATGCAAGGACGTCAAGAAGATATCAAGCTGATAAGAACAGATTTTTTGTTTTAACTACATCGAGCGTACTTACTGCGGAACTAACAATCCGTGTCAACATATTGTAATTCCATTATGGGGACCTATGGCTTTAAATGAAAGAAAAAATAAAAAACCATCTTTGAACCACTCTAACACCCTTTTAAATAAATGGGCATCTCACTGCCTTCGCAAGGAGCTCCTCTGCAACTGTATCGGGGTATCCCCTTCTACGAATAAAAACAAGATATCCTGAGGGGATGAGCGCTGGCCCTTGCATTGGGTATACAGTATCGGACACATACCGCGGGCCGATAAAGGTGGAAAACCTTTGCCGCCACGTTAAGGTTCACCATCCTGACAGCACTGTGAAATACCAGTACTAGAAGTGTAAAATCCGATAAAAAATAGCCTCGGAAGATTGTCTTTTGCCTGAGACGAAACACCATCAGGGAGCAGCTCGGTGTAGCTGCCGCGGCCATCGCCTGCCGTACCACAAGGAAGGGCCGGCGAGTCAGGCAAAACATCGGCTTCAACCAAACAATCCTCGTTAAAGCCGAACGTTTTGGTAATTCAGTAATCTGATGGTGACAGGTTGAACTCGTCGGCTGGCGAATTCGCCTAGATAAAAAAGATTATATGGTTAGGTGGGCATAAGCAATGATGACAGTGGGCCTCCATTAAATCGGCAGACGATATATACGGTTACTACTATTAAACTACTTGCTACGGTTAAACTCCCCCCGTTAGTGAGCCTAACCCGTGCCCTTATATTTATGACAGGGATACCTATGAGAGATAACAATAAGGTTCATTATCACCATGGATAACATACATATATAATCGGTGCAATATGCATGCAATACGACCAACCAGTATCAGTCAATTCATTCCTAATAATGTTTAGTGAAGGATGGGTTGCCAACAGAGGCTTCATGTTGAGGCATGATATGATCTGGTTAGTGCCTCAGTCCAAATCAACGATTCAAATCTGAACCTCATAATTCAGAATTCTACCGTGGCTTGGGTATTGGCAGGTCTTGTAAATATAGGCTTAAATAAGACGAAGCTGGATTTTATCTTAAAGGATGCTTTCCAGCACTCCAACCTGAGTAAACCCAAGGCCGAGTAGACCCAAAAGTAAATGGCGGTCGTCTACCAGACATTTGACCCGAACACTCCGGTCAAGCATATCAATCTCACAGTCAAACAGACCAAGCTGTCATTACAGGATTATCATCCGCCATATGATACTCGGATATACACTACTTAACAGAGTTAAATGCGATGATGAGGATCCCTTCATCTTTTGATGGCTTCAGGAGGCAGTTGTATCACTCGCGGGCCGGGCCTGGACCCGTTCTTGCTAAAATGGCCATGTATTGGCCTCAAATACCTTTTTCCATCCTAAGATAAGATAGGGAAGTGTTAGCCCTACCTGCTGTCACAGCTATATATCCACAGAGGCTACAGCAGCACGAGATAGCAGTACGTCGAGAAGAGCGTGATTATTTCAATACTGCTCTGCATGAGAATCACTTCCTAATGTATGGAGCATTACGATTGGTGTAAAGAGGATCGCTTTCACCAATCCGAAGCACCGTGACTCGATACAGTTGGCGCCACTCTCGAACTGAGAGCCAGACATGGCAAAAATTAAATTCCCGCTACCTCGAGACAACACCAATGGTATATATAATATGCATATGTTTTAGCCTCTTTTGAAAGCTTCAGAAGTACAGAGGTGTTACGACCAATGGAGTCCAACACCTTTCAAAGATAGATCTATATCACTAGCACAGAATCGGAGTATATCAACAAGGACTTGTTGACATTTGATATAGGACCCATGGGAAATATCTTAAGAATTGGAATGATGTACGCCTATCTTATAGAAGTTATAGTCTCGACAGTTTTAGCGTGAATTAATTTATGCAGGCATGATTCGCAGCCCGCTTTAACAGAAGCAAACTACAACGGATATGTCCACCAGGAAGCGCGCCTCCATGTCATAATACCAATAGGCGTTACAAACAGCGCACTTTGTTATTGAAGTTGGTCCAGCACCAAGTGCACCGATACTTTGGCGTAATTATCCTCTCCAGGACCAGGGCTCATCGGAGTTCGAATTATGAACGAAATTAGCGTTAAGAACCAAAGGAACCAAGGGCCTACAGACGGTTACAGTCGTTAGGCATTTAGGTCGCAGGTCTGGGTCTGGGTCTTCACGGATTGTTCTTCCTTTGGAGTACTTTAAATGCTATTAGCTTCAGAATACTTACCCCTCAGAGTGGGGAATAACAAAGGTCACTGTCGGGGTCTCTCAAGAAGTTTAGATATAGTGGAACAAGGCGGAGTTGGCACATGTATTGCTTTCCTGGGGAATGGCCAATATAAAGTAGTGAGTTTTCACGATTACTTATTACCCGGGTGTTAAGGCACCTTAGTAATAATATATATTTAAATGATTTAAAAGTATTATTATTAAAAAAACGTTGAAACGACAAAAATTTATCAATTTTAAGAAATTCAGTTAATTTTCAATTTTATAAGTTTTGGCATGCAAATTCTGTATACAATGGATTATATACAGTTAACCTTTTTCGAATACCCAATTGTATAACTTATTTTCAAGATTTATTTCAAAATTTTTTGTTTACTACGCCTGTTTCTTTACTGCAGCATCATTGTTATGTTCTCCAGCATTATTATGAGATGTAATATTTTTAAAATCCTTTGATAAGTACATATATGCCTAGAAACCATTTTAAATAAAAAAAATTTACATTATATAAAATGTTACATTAATGATTTTTTCGCTATGTAAAACTCGACATAAATATCTCAGCAATTTCCAGTGTATTATTTTAGAGTATTATTCTAGTTTACACTAATTCTATAGTAAAAGAAAAGACTTATTTTAATTTAATGGGTTGTAAAAAAAATGTTTACTTACTGTGTGAAACATATGAGCCCATTAGTTTATTCTCGATAGTTATTGCAGATATCAATATTTTCAAATCACGATAAATATTGTTACAATTATTATACTTAAGTGTTGGAAAATATAGTATTATAATAATGATAAAGTTATTAAAGTTATCAAAGCGATTGTGATAAATCTAATTCCAAATAATATTTATTAGGAGAAAACAGAAAGCAATATAGAGTTTCTGAGTATCATTATCATTATTTAAATAAGAAGTAAATAAATGACCAATCTAATCCAACAAGACAATCATTTAAAAGTATAATATCTGTGAGGTAGAGAGCTACAGAGTACTAACCGAATTCGTTGTATATCCCCTTAAGTAACTCTTGCAGGGAATATGAATAAAGTAGTATGACGCCTAGTCGGGTCGGATTCACGAGTAGGTCTCTCATTGGATGCATAACAAGTTCTTTTCATCGCATTCTATCCTCCTATCTATCTGACTTTCCTATTGATCGACTGCCGCCGCGTAACTGTGAAAGGCAAAGAAGCTGCCAGAATCACGATGCTGTGGAATAGAGATTTCGGGGATTCGAGGGAAGCTCTGGCAAGAATCCTTATAGTGCAGAAGTAAGAACGTGAAGAAAGGGACTATTATATGCCCGATACATCTATTTTATTTGAATTTATCTATGGTCGAGCGTCAGTTGGCAGCATAATCCGTGCCGCTAAAGAAAACGGTATCGAAGGTAATTCCTCCGTTTGATGTTCACGCTCTGCCCCATATACGTAGCTTTCGAGGCTCCTTTCGAGCACGACACACGTAGTCACCGAATGAAATAAATGCTCGGGGCTTTCCAACTAATTAAACTGACGGAACGGCGCGCGAGCGAAGGATCCTCAAAAAGCGCAGGCAAAAACAAGGTTAGACGGCAATAGGCAACGGAAGACTGTCAGTGGCACCGCGGCGCCACGGCACAAGACGCCCCGGAGTCCTCGAGTGCTCGAGCCTGGTGTAAAAAAAAAGGGGGGGGGGGAAAGAAGAAAACAAATTAATCTCGAGCGCCTGTAAAATCGAGGGAAAACATTCCGTCGCGACGGAAGACTCGAGATGAAAATTGGAAAGTCGGGTAGGTGGGCGAGGTCCCGCCTCGGCCCCCGGGCTCGCCGAGTGTGTAAAGTCAACGATCCGGCGAAGCCCGCGCGCGCCACCCGGGGACTAATGAAAATTCCGGGGCGCAGGCGGCGGCCCGCGGGCGAAACAATAAATTGATTCGAGGAGCTGCGGGGCTTCCGCGCAGCCCGCTCAATCTCGGTGTCAAACACCCCGGGCTTCCCCCGGCCGACGACTTTATGTGCGGCCGTCGGCGGAACTGATTACGTTAACAGCCCGACAACAGGTGTTGCCCTCGGGCGCCCCCGCCCCGAAAGCCCCGCCGCTAATGAAGCCAGCAATCATCCCCCGGCCTTTTTCCGGCTCACGTGCAACCCTCCCGGCAGCTAATCGCCTTGCGCCCTTACGCCGCCGCACGCACGATTAAGGGCCCCGGGTCGAAGCGGCCCGATTACACCTTGCTCCCTCCAACGAGCCGTTAAGTAACGCCGCGTACTTTGGTTACGCAAACGCCGGCTGAGAGGCCAAGGAAGGCTCTCTCAGTCAAATATCCTGAACGTCGCGGAACCGTACATATTTATCCTTATGTAACGCCGGTCGTTACGATCAGCTTGTGATCGTACGGGCGCTTTTACTGCCGGCCTTATATGCGTGTATATACCTAATGAAGAACGGGGTCGGACACTTGACGAGCGTGCGACAACAGTCGGGAGGGCTGATCGGCCCATTCCGTCCTATAGACACTAGCCGTGTCACTCCCGGCGATCGCGAGGGATGCGCTCGGGCAGGGGCAGCTAGGCAGTATATAGAAGGCCGCTTCTTCGGGGGTCGCGTCCTTCGGCCGACGGGATGACGCCGGCGCGTTGCTCGCTCGACTGCGCGCGCCCTCGCCAGGCCCGCGCTGAACGACCTTGGACCTAGGTCCACCCGTGGGAGCCAAGGCCGCCCTCGTTTATTATAACTCCGACTGCGGGCACAATGTGCGACCGGGTTAAGTGGCGGCTTTTAAATCCCCTGTAACGATGGGCAGTTCTAAAAGATCTTCCCGATGCCCGGCACTTGGACCGCGAGCCGAGCCGTCCCTCTACTTCCTACACGGGTCCAGATGGTCGCGCATAATCTGCCTTAATAATGTGCCTTCGGTATGCGCGGTAAAAACGCTTTTACTTGGTACCCGGGCTCTAGCGAGTCCTGCGTATCAATAACACTGAACTTTTTCACTGACACGTATGTAATATTAGGATTGCGTATATATTAAAATCATGCGAGTATAATTACACCCCCGAGGAAATGTGAATATTCATTGCGTATAATCGAAGGCCGGACACGGATTCGGTGGAAATTCCACGAGCCGTGGGCTCGGGTCAACCTCGGGGACCTTGAGAGCCGTCTCTCACCCGGGCGAGTCCTGCCCTCGCGAGCCTCCCCCGCGATTCCTCGCACGCAGAAGTGGTTGGAATGGCGGGCGCAATCAGGAGCGCTTCATACCGGCGCGTTTCGCAGGTGCGGCCGCTTCATCCCGGGGCTTGAAGGGACAGGCATTGTGGGTCGACCGGAGGCGCAGATACAGATTCGCGGGACGAAAGGACGCGCCCCGGCACCTCGAGGCATCGATCCTCCCCCGGCCATTGTGTACGCGCGCCTCCCGCGTTCCGCACGTGCCCGCCCACGGGCCGCGGCCCATCCGCGGATCGCCCCGGAGGCTCGGGCATCGATCGATCGCGTAAACCAGGTCCAGTCGGTGTTTTTGGGCCTGACTGGCAAGCGACAGGCTGCTATTATACTCGCGCCTCGTATTATGCGAATATGTTGTATAGGACGTCGTATACCGTCGGTGGTTACGGATCTTTGTTTCCGGGCGGGAGAAGCCGATTCGCTTCGGGCCGATCGATATAAGGAGAGAGTAATGCGCTATTGGCGCGAGCGGCCGCTTTTTCCAATTTTGTTTAATTAATGCTTCGTTTGGCCGCGCCCAGGCCGCCGGAGCGTCGCATTTGAATTTTCCACGCGAGCGCGTCTTATTCTTGTCACGTTACACGCATAAATAATTTTTTTCCCCCCGCGTGAC
This sequence comes from Sycophaga agraensis, assembly GCA_018906755.1. NCBI lineage: Eukaryota > Metazoa > Arthropoda > Insecta > Hymenoptera > Pteromalidae > Sycophaga > Sycophaga agraensis. The sequence goes on along the minus strand of JACCIE010000015.1, from coordinate 971,998 downwards.
TCTGTTCCAGAACCGAACAACATGTCCGGAGCGAATCTACGTGCCGGCGACACGAGCCCCACGCGTCAACCAAGGTAACGTAAAATTATGCAAATTATGCACTCGCAGCGGATCAAGTCGATTAAAGCGCCACGTTTTTTTTTTTTTACGGCCCGACGTCCCGTCACGAGTGATTTTTTTTGTTCTCAAGATAATTACAGGGCGATGTCGCGCGGAGGGGAGGCTCCGTCTACAGGGCGCGTACAGCTCTGCGAGGCCGCGCAATGAGATATATACGCGCGGTGTAACGGCTACGTGAATTTGACAGAAGGCCGCGCGGCGCACAATTTCGGGCGATCCATCTCGGGGAGCAACGGTCGATATCAGGCAATCGGCGGGAGCTTCCGGCCTGACGGTCGGCAGAATGTCATCAAAAAAGCCGCAGGGCCGATTGGCCAGGCCATTCATTAAACGCGTTTCATCTTGTGAAAAAAGGGCCCTGTATACACAAGGGGCCGACGACTCGGTCGACCGAGGAATTTACTTAAACGCCGTCGCGGCTACGGGCGCGTGTTATAACTGGACGGGTCCTCCCCCTCCCCCCCCCGGAATGAAAAGCTTTCACGGCGGATTCCACTGGGCCATGATATTGCCGGGAGGCGTAAGCCGGCGCTGCGGGGCACAAAGCCGCGAGCGCTCGGAGGGCGCGGATCAAAAGGCGCCCCGTGACTCGGCCAATCGATGTATACACGCGCGTGTACACAGGCCGGGGCGCGGCGTGTCGTCTACCGCGAATCACGCGCCCATGATGTATTGGCCCTCGGCCGCTGGTGTCACTCGGCGCTTTGCAGGCAGAACAGGACCTACAGCGTGGGGCTGCCGGCCGGGACGTCCCTCTTCCCGGACTCCCTGGCGCCCGGGGCCGCGCCGCCGCCGCTTCCCAGGAGACACTCGGCCACGGTACGTCACGCATCATCCCGCCCGCCAAGGGCTTCTGCTCACCCCTCCCCCGCTTATCGCTATCGCTTATCCTGTCGCCCATCCTGTCTTTATGCCCCCGACTGTCAAACTTTTATGCGCGGCTTGGGTATAACTATTACCGTTGTATATATGCGTGTTCATTAGCGCGCGACGCTTACGACCTATCGATACTCATTTTATATATACCAACCGTCAAATTCTCCGGGCTCTAGGGTTATACCGAGCTCACCCGTTCCTTTTTACTGTCTCCATTTGCTTCCCTTTCTTTTCTTTTTTGCGGAATACGTACAGATATATACACACCGAGCTTTAAGTGGAGTAATAGAATTTCAGCGATTAAAGACTCCAATAAGTTGGATCATACTGTACGTCTCTCGAATGCTCCTTTAACTATCATCTTTAAATACTGATGCAGCAAGTTTTCCGCCTATTCCAATCTACTTTTATTGGACTTAATCACTTGGACAGGAATCCTGCCGATCCCATTCGGCTTTGTTCGAATCTATAAAGTTTATCTCAATACCTTATTTGCTTTTAATGAAACCGAACTAGCGGAAGTAACGGTTGAACGTATTTATTTGCAGATCCTTAACACATACACAAACTGAAATGGATACACTCGTGCATCAAATAAAGCTGCGTGTGCACCACTGCACAAACAATAAACACATTACAACTTAACCTTCTACATACACTGCAACAATAACCATGGATACAATTATAATACACCATTCAGGTAGATTAAACTGTTAAAAACAAACAAATAACTGCAGTAAAATATTGAAGCTTGCAAATGCTTACTAGATTGAATTCAAAACACGTGGTATATATTACAAGGCTTTCTATCACATTATCCAAATCCTCCACAATCGAACACTTACAAATACTGTGTAGCATAAAAAGCACCAACTATCGCGAGAACGAATCGAGCACCTCGGGCATTACTTCAGTAGCGTATGATTCGGTAGCCGGCGGACGTGCGGCCTCCCATCCCGAAGCGCAGCCGCAACGAGAAGCCCATCCCCGTGGGCTCGCTGCCAGGGCAGCCGCAACAGCAGCAGGACGCGGAGGCCCCGACGCCGACGGAGCGACGCACGCCCTGGCTCGAGTTCGTCGCGCCCGGGAGCAAAGCCGCCCTCGACAGCGCCCTCGACCAAGCCTCGCGGGATCTCGGCAAGCAGCTGCAGCGCGTGAACCATCCGGCGGTCCAGGCGCCCCGCGGCCGCCAGCAGCACGGCCCGCCCTCCAACAGGTGAGCCAAGTTTCCCTCCGGGCATTACCTTTCGTTGAAAAATATTACGCGGTCGAACATGTAATTGGGTCCGATTGTTTGCGCGTGGAGCTTCCGCATGGGGGTGAACATACACAATACGTCGCAGCCAGGAAACCGACAGTTTTTCCACCGCGGACTATACAGCGCCTCGCCATTGTTCCCAATGGCGCGTGGGATTTCGCGGAACAGTGCAGCCTCCTGCGAGGCTTCCCGCGTATAGAGCGCTCACGCGCGCTATAACGTGAGCGGATCTAACTGGGTCCCGTGAGCCGCGCCCAGCCGTTTCAATTACCGACTCGAACAAATGGCGTCAGAAGTGGCGGCATCAGCGTGTGCGGCAAACTTCGCCGAAGGGATCAACCGGCCGGGGAAGTCTCGCGTTACTAGGTCGCGCCAAAGTCAAATTGAAGGAAAAGCTCGCGAGAATTCTAATGTGAAAGTCGCGGGGATGAGCCGCCGCGCCGCGCCGCCCCTTCGGGGAAAGAAAAGGTCACGTCGGGGGACTTGCGCAATCCTGTTTTGCAAGGTGCGCACTTTGTAGGAGCTTTCGCTCACGGCCGGTTGCCGAGGTAACTGGCAATCGGCTTATGAATTTCCTCGACTTGTCAACTACTGTATAACGCAGTCGGAGAGACGCTTAGCGCATGGCAAAAAGTTAACTAACACGCTGCACAATATACCAGAAAATACGTGAAATGTCATAGGTGGAATTAACAAATTATTAAGCATATTTCATATGTTCATTTTAAGTAAAGAAAATAGAAAAGACATTATTATTAAGCAAAGGATACCATCCACTAATTCATGCAAAATAGAAGCTGTATCAATATCTATATCAAAAGTTCTCATAATATCGATGTATTGCTAATCTTGGATAATGTTCATAATGAATACTCAACATCTTTCGTTCCATTTAAAAAAATCTTGTTAAATGAAAACTCTGATATATTACTTTTACCATTCCTAATAATCTTTCGCCCATGAATTTAAAAATAATATTTCTAGCAAAATGGAAGTCCGCTTTTTATAAAATTCATATTCTCGGAAAAAATTCTCAGGAATCTCTCGAATGAAAAAGTTATCCGGGATTCAAACCAACAAGCTGCAATCATTTTTTGTACACTGCTTTTTTCAACCGAGATGATTGTATACGCAGAACTAATTCTTACACGCATTTGAATAAAAATTTGAATAGCTTAGTAAATGCTTCTCCAGATAACTGCAGGGTAAAAATTGCGAGTTTTGCCGAAAAGTAAAAGGCACGGGTGAGGATATTGCACCGAAGCTTTGGAGGATGTGTCAGTGAAAAGAGTAATGGGTGAGACGCAGGGCCAGCCGGCGAGGCGAGCGGGCGCAGCGCTCGGGCGTGATCCGGCGGCAGCAGCCGCGCTCGGCGGACGAGGAGGAGGATGAGGAGGAGGAGGAGGAGGAGCGGGGCCTCGAGCGGGGCCCCGGGCCGGGCGAGCAGCCGGGCGGCAGGTTCGCGGAGATGCGCGCGGCCTCGCGGCGCCTCGAGAGCCGGCTCCCGGAGCTCGAGCGCCGCTTCCAGGAGAGCAGCGCCAGCCGGCAGGAGGGCAGGCGCGACAAGCTGGAGAAGCTGCCCAAGGCCACGCAGACGAACCTCCCGCCGCCCCTGAGCGGCATCGGCCCCAGCCCCCCAACCAAGCCCGTGAACGCGCGGCAGGACAGCAACGTCTCCTCGGACAGCTTCAGCCAGACGAGCTCGCCGAGCTACACGAGCAAGACGATGGAGGCGCCCCTCCTGCCCCACAAGCACGGCAACGGCCGGCTCCCGGGTGAGTAGCCCGCGCCCGCCCGCCCCCGAGCGCCCGGACTCACGGGCTCCGCTGTTCCAGGCCGCGCCCTCGCGCCCGAGCCGGAGAACCCGCCCGGCAGCCCCATCACCAAGTCGGTCAGCACGCCCGCCAGCCTGCAGACGATCGTCAGGTTCCAAAACGGAAGCAACATGTCCCTCCACCACCGGGTGAGTCCGCCAACCCCCCGTCGGCTCCCTCGACACGCGAGCCCCGGCTTATGGCCAAACTTTCCTTCGGTAATTGTCGCCTCCTGGGACTCGATGGACTTTCCAAGTGTCCATCTCGCGACGCGAGATTAGCGCCCGAGGGCGCCTCGACCACGTCCGGATTAGTCCCGGAAGCCGAGGATTATTGCTCCGCTGTCTCGCTTATCTTCGCAATATCATCGTTATCGGCCGCTTTTATCGTTAATACATCATGCCTTCTTTCTTGTCCAATAATGTCTCTCATTATTCTGAATCTCTGACGAGTGTTTAAACTACGTAAAACAATTTGTAATCGTGATTTATTGATACAGCGCACTTGGTTATTGCGAATGCATTAGCGCAGTCGTTAAATATTTTACTATGCGCAATATATGTGTGATACGTGTAATATGTGTGATGTGGTTATTAAAATACAATGCGAAATTCTGTATTCACTTACAATTAAATTAAATCCTACATTATATGTATCGCATATATCGCACATATCGCTTTTCTGCGAAAACCGAGTTAGTGCCAGGAGACATTATAGGTCTAAACCTATACTTCCCACTGTGCATAAATGTAGCTTTGCCACAGCCGCGCATTTGACTCATGCATACACGTATCGACTACATTTGACGCTGATATACGCAGCTGGCTCTTCGAGATGAGCTCCTATTAACGATATCGACTGAATATTGACTCTGCAGATCATTAGGGACATGAGGAGGCCAAGCAGTCACTACATTACTAGAGGGAGGCTGCGCTTCCGTTTCGCACAGGTCTTAGTCAACGCCGTCGCCCTCATGGCGATTGCCGGTGGCCTTGCTGCCTACTTTAAATGTGAGATTTCATCTTTGTCGATGTACTCTTTTATAATAAATATTAATTTTTCTATATTATTAATTTGTTACCGAGCTCTTCTATTACAATGTTTAAAGTATTAAAGTACTTTTGCATTTGATAATAATTCAAACACGTCGGTACAGATACATCGTTAAAATGTACAGAATTGGAATAATAACAATAATAGACTGTAGTTTGATATTTTCCGCAATGTTCAGGAAATTGTCAAAAACCATGGAAACGAAACATCTAACAAATGACGTTAGCTTTCTCTTCTACAATTTATAACAATATTACTATTTCTGCGTTGTTTATTCTAGCTTCACAACTCTACTCAAATTCCAAAGCTTTCACAGAAGTATCCTGTTTTGAAAAATTATTTTTTCTGTAAAAAATTCATTTTAATATTTCAAAAACCATTCCAACTGAAATATGATACAATAATTTTATTCTTTAAAAAATAATGAAAAAGAAAACAGTCGTATAGTGGGCCTTAAGTTACATTTTAAATTACATTTTTTGCCGAGTACTTTAAAATACATTTTGTAGAGAACTTTATTTTCTTTTAATTATTTGAGAAAGAATCATTTGAGAAAGGAAGATCTTCGCATCAAAGATCAGAGTGTAAGCTCACTCTTTAACCGAAAGTAAGAGGAAAGGTTCTTTGAAAGCGAAAACAAAGAATCAACGTGAAAGCTAACTCTATAAGAGTAGCTTACTGTAAGCGTTGTCGAAAAGAAAATAAGTTTCAATTAAAGATAAAGCGAATTTAAGAGATTATGCACTTTCTCGGAACTCTCATCGCAGTTTTGTAATATTATTTGGCAATTAAATAATTCACGATTTTTATTGTTCATATAAGAAAAAAAATATCAAACTTATGCACGTCTGTAATCAACAAACTCATGTCTATTAATTGAAAACTGAAAATGACAATCACATAAATACAAGCAATTACTCGGAACTTATTTGAAAAACAGTACAATAATCTTTGCACCACTTGAGGTCAATCAATACCGTTTTAAAATTCATCTCGTGCTCGAATGAGAATGCACGGCCGCACTCGGAGTCACAATCGGAAGTGGGCAAAGCGCGAAAGCAGTAATGGACTGGGGCACAACAGTGGCGGGAGAAGAATCGGACGAGCGCGCGCGAGCGGGTAAATTTCATTAGAGGTGAGCGAGGCCGAGGGATGGGATCGAGCGTGAAGCTGCGGCAGCAGCGTCGGTCCGGCCTAGCCCCACCCCTGCCTCCTGATTCATTTAATTGGCGAGAATCTCATTTGGCTCAGCGCTCCCTCGCGGCGCGGCCTCGCCACGGGTCCAGATAATTTACGCTGGCTTTCGCTTGCGAGCGGCCTGGCGCCGGTGTGATCGGACTCGGGCCGCGCTCGTGCACGGCCTTGAGTTATGGACCGCGAAAGAGAGCGACGCGGCTGCGAGTGGCGCCCCCAATCCCACCCCATTTTACTGCCCCTGCCCGTTGTAATCGTTTGGTCATTTCTCGCCTTCTCTTTTTGTACCATTCGCCCATCCTGTTTCTAGAAAATTATGAAAACGGTAGGATAAAACGTAGATTAAGCTCGGTGAATTATTTGCTTGCGACAACGACGAAAGCACTGCATTTTTAAATTATCCTAGCCAATTTATTTTCGTTCAACACTATTTTTCAATTATTTTAAAGAATGTGAACTGAAAAAAATTTACGTCAACATTTTAAATAAGGGTTACTTTATTTTTCATTTTTAGTTAACTGGATTTTTTCGCAGAATCATCTTATTATCTTTAAAGGAATTTTTAAATAATTTAAATTTTGAATAACCTTCATTTTAATCTTCCAACATTGCAGTAAAAATATAATAAGTGAAAAATTTTACTCTACGATACTAAATATACTTTGCATTATGAAAATTACATCGAAAATATAATTATTTTTATAATAATTTTTAATATTTTTCGTTACATGCTTCAATGTCTACGTCTAACCATTTAGCTTGTATAAAAAATTAATTTTAATTTGAAAAATTGATTCACTACTTGATTCGTTAAGTAGATTATGCTTAACTAAGTCTTTATAATTAAATACTAAGCACTCAATGCCTTTCTAACACATTAGCGTACATAAAACTTGTACATGTTACATCAAAACTATACTAATACATATATATATGTATATAAAAGTAGGACTAAATTAAATGAATCTTTTTAATTAAAAACTGTTTAATATAATTTAATACAATAATTTTTTTTGGAATGGCACGTATACATAAAATGAGTAATATATTAATTAACAAATGTATTACAAATTTTCTGTTTTTTAAAAGGTTTAATAAAATGTGCATTGTAATCAAGTAACAATAAAAATAATGATTTTGTCATATTCTTTTCTTCCTTGTATAATTATGATGTTACAATCTGGCAATATGTTAAATTTGAATACGAAGAGTAACATTTCTAGGCTTGTTCTTTGGTTATTAAAAAAATACATATATGTTTGAACTGTGGCACATCTTTTATCATAGTTTTCTTCATTACAAACATCTGTATAACAGATATATTATTCTAATTTAGCGTTTCCAACGACAGTCATTAAAGTGGTGAAAGAGAACAGAACATTACCAGTCAATAGTGGGTCATCAGTTTTGTCAGAACCGATCCAAACAATCGTTGAGACAAATAATCCAGCACCCGGCATTTGTTTACCGGTGATTGTCACATTTTGTCAGTATCACAAGGTAATTTACAGTTAAATTGTTATTTTCAATTAATTATTCAAAAAATAATTTAATAAAGAATTAATGCATGAATATATATAAATATACGTATACTTATATATTTCGTCTCGAGTCTATTTGTTAGGTTCGTCAGTTAGTATTGAAGAGAAAATAAGACCTGCATATTTCAATCGCGTGACGGGAGGTTCGCACTATGACCCTGTACTATAAATATCTAATAAGCAATATATTGTTATTAGTAATTGAAATATTTTTCTAAAGTATTTATTAAAAAGTATAATTGAATAAGACCTAACTGGGATTTGTAGGTCTATTGTTATTTACATATTAATCTTTCAAAATTTTAATTGATTCTCATGATTTAAAGCTTAAATATGATCTTTTTTTGTCTCATTTTAAACTAAGATAATTTTTTATACTGATTTTTAAATTTTTTATTTTTTATTGAATTTCAAAATATAAAAAATGTTATATTTCTTTCATTATAAATTAAATAAAATATTTTGAAATTAGTATTAAACAATTCATCAGCCCAAACTGACTAAAAAATACTATTGTTTAAGCTTTAAAATATGGAAATCAATTAATTGCTGGCTGGATAGGTTTCTCTTGCGTTTGTTAGAGTTACTTGATCTTGCTTTAGTCCAAGGGCCTCGACGAAACATTAAGCTACAAAGTATAGAGTTCGAATTAATATACCCTTTACACATGAATCAGGCATTCCGAAATTCTAACATATTTTAAAATTAAAAATTGCAGCCAAAGTATCTGTAACATTGCTTTCTCATCTTTTAACAATTTATAATTCATTAATGAATATTTGTCTCTTCTTACGATTCATATACAGAACATTTCTATATTTGCCTTTGTGTAAATGTTTATTAATGTTTCAACAATAACAATCCAAAGTTGAATCCGAATAACAAATTTCTTGGACTTTTCTCTAGTAGATATGTTAACAGTATATGTGCCTACTATGTGTGTACGGTTATTTAGTGAAGTCGAATCGTTTATGATCAAATGTCAGTATTTATTATTGATTTGCCCCCATTACTTTTTTCTAAAGAGGAAGAGATAAACATTCGACATATTCTTTGTGGTTGCAGATTCCGTATAATTACACCGTGTTTCCGAATTTCATTGGAAACTTTCGGCAAATCGAGGCGAATCACATGCTCGAGCTATATGATGCTGTGATCGACGTGCGTTGCTATGAGCTCGCAGCTCTCTTCCTGTGTAGTGTCTTTGTACCTAAGTGTGGAAGTAAGGGTGGTCAAGTCATTAGACCCTGTAGAAATCTCTGCTTTGGTGAGTCAATCAACACTTATTTGGTCCGTTGGGATCAAAACTCGGATTATTTGTAGTGTTATCGTTGATGAAAACAGATATAATAAAATTATACTCAAATTATATTAAAATGTATTACTCGGTATATATTAAATAATAATTGAACGCAAATTCAAGAAACATCGAACGAACATTCATGGTAATTATGAACAAATCCGAAAATTATAAAACATAATTTATGTGATAGAAACTAAACGTCGATGTGGATTCTTCTTGGATGTCTTCGGGCTCTCTCTCCCCGAATACTTGGAATGTAATATGTTCCCGGAGAGTCCAGATCCGAATGCCTGCGTTGGACATCAGGAAGTCATTGATGCAGAAAAGCGGGCAGCTAGACCAGGTATTTCGATTAAAAATCCTTTTCTAACTCTCTAATATTATGGTGAAGCATAAGTAAACTTAAACTGAATTAAAATTTAGTTCATTCAAAAATCGATTTTATGTGCTGTATGTGAAGTAGATATTCTGCTTTAAAAGCATTAACAATGCTCGCATCTGCAAACTTGACATTATTTTGAGGGCAGACAATACGGTGTCGTTAAATACACCTTAATTATTAGACGGTGAAGGCAACGTTGCACCGATATTACCATTCCTATACAATAGACACAGATAAAGAAACAGGAGGAGGCGTTTGCTGACTTTTGTTCAAGTGAAAGTTTTGGGGCGGACTCGGGAAAATGGGACTAATTGTCGCCCGTCACTCCCATTGTTCAGCCACGTGACAACGCTTGCGGAAGCCTCGGCTATATAACGAGCTCATTGTTTACTGACGACGCCTCGCGATATTGTCCCCATCCTTCCCATTTTGTACCCCTCACTAGGGATTGCTACGGATGCAGGAAAACGCAAAGAGGCGAGAGAAAAGTTGAGTGCGCGACTCAGCTAGTTGAATTCAATAATATCCCGACGACTAAAAGCATCGACTGTCTCGCCTATAGTCATAAACGCTTGGATAAACGCCTTCGAGGGTTCGTAAATGCGTTCTGAGTAATTTAAGCCCTCGTGCGGACGATGCAATTACGAAGACGGAGCCGTTGCAGCGGTTAACGTTAATAGGTTCCGTCATAATAGTAATCATTCACTGAAATTATAGCATGAACAGGGGTCGGGGAGGAAGAAAAATAAAAATGTATGAATTTATCTCGAAGCCCGTGGATCTGCAACTTTGATATTAATCACACATGATGCGTATTGACAGCTGATCCTTTGCATGAAGCTCGGTCGATATAATGGGATACAGTGTATACATCGCGAAAAAATGAATGTAGCGATACTAGAGGTTTAAAAAAATTAACTCTATACAATTAGATTAGATTTTAAATTAACTAAATGTTTATAAAATTACTAATTTTTTTTCCAAAAATATTTAATAATTCAATAAATTCTAAAAATATTTCTATATTTATGTAGTCATTTTATATCAGCTTCTAGATTAATTAGTAAAATTTTTAACCAGATATAAACTATTTTTAATTCTTAAAGAATGCCCATTTATGTAAATTAGTATAAAACTTAAAACAGGTCCATACCTTTTGCGCATGTAATATTATTATTGAATTTTTACGACCCATATACTGCAATATTTTTTAAATGAGTACTATTATTATAATTATTATTTTATATAACATGTTATAATCTAGTAAAACTTCCTTTCTTAAATACCAATCTCTATTCGTATCATTTATATGGTATATTTAAAATATATTTGTTACTTAATATTTCTTTCTTGTTCGGACTTAAAGATACAGTATTATATCATGTAATACTTTAAAAATTCATAGAAATTATTTACAAGTAAAATTTTATTATTAACATTAATTTCGCTTTTAAAATAAATTCATCAAAATAAAAATATTGCAATTTCTGGTTAGTGGAAAAATCCAAAATAAATATTATTTAAAGTCAGTTGTTTGTAAGGACTATCCTTTATTGACTCTAAGGGAGCACATGAAAATAAAGATACTATTAATTTTACTGCGTAGGTCTGACGACAATCTGATTTTTTCACTTGCGGTAATAAGATGGTACGGATAGATATATATGTCCTTCGTTAAATTAACCTTGAAAGATAATTTAGAGGTGACTGCCCAATAAGTGAATCTTCCTAGTATTATTATTACATAACTTGCTGAATTTTATTGCGAAGGATGGAATAACAAGGAGTAGCTTCATTACAGTGTGATGCTATGTCCTTGAGTACATCCCACGGTATTACTACACATATCCAAGTCACGAGTATACAGCGTTGATCAAATAAATGACAACAAAGATCACAGGAAGTGAACTTTTGGAGAAAAGATTGAGGGCTTTCCTTTTTTGAACATTCATCAAGCTGTAATAATAGCAAAAGTATGAGATACTTTATTTCGACAAAATTTATTGATCGTAACAAAGTTTATTGTAACATTTTTTTCTAACTACAGTAAAACAAGAATTAATACTAATGAGAAAATAGTTATAAAATTGCTCAAAATAATATCTATTTCTCGTAATAATGTATAAATAAATATTACAATATCCAAAATTGTTTTCACGAATTTGTGGCTACAAAATGTTTGGTATAAATTTCTATACCAGGATTATTATCATTAATTACTATTATCATAAGAATATTATAAATTTATAAATTATTTAATAGCTCTTCCTTGCGATAATAAAAACATTGTATGCAATAAAAAGTTTTTTAAACTTGTAGAATATGTAAGTGCAGGGAATAGAAACACTGATAATTAATTATAGTTGATAATAAATATTGATAATTATTTTATGTGAGGTAAGCGTAATATTGTCGATAAGTTGCCTCGAGGGCTTTGTGTATCTGCGTACACAAACTCATGCAGGTGCAGTGTAAAGCGTAACGAAGGTTGACGGCAGAGATGTCGGAAGGCAAGTGTACCCCGCCTGGTGCTCGCAACGCATCGATATTCCAGAGAGGAGATGCCTTTATACAAGCGAGAGGAGGGGGGATTGAGAGTTGAGAGGTGGAAGAGCAGAACCAACGCTCCGATATGCGTTGATTCATTCGGTGCTCGCGCTGTTAATTAAGATTAAATTGTCAGGTGAAGTGGGGGGGTATCCTCGGCAGTGGAATGGCGCGCGCCGAAAAACACTCGCTGCTCAATCTTCCCCTCCGCTGTCTACGACCTCGCTCACGTACATGTGCGGTTGCATAAGTGGGTGTATGTGCCCTTTAGGTGAGTGATTGTTTTCAACCCTCTCTTATTCTTTCCCCAGATTTCCCCCGCTTTGTATAATAAATCTTTTTCTTCATAGCGGAGGTCGCCTGTAAAAATTTGTTGGCACATAACATTGTTATGTGCTCAAGTGATTGATTCGTGGATAACTCTTTTAACTGTTTTCCTCATATTAGACGCGCAAGTTGTAGCAAGATTTATCGCAATGTAGCAGTCTGTATACTTACGAAGTACTATTCCAGTTAAGCGTTATAATTTTAACAACCTTTTTATTCGTTTTGTGGAAAGTTCGGAGCAATTGAAATATTTACATCGTGATATTTTACTTATACTTTACTAAACTAGTTATAATTTACACAAATTGAAAATATTAAACCCTTTACCGATAAAAATAAGACAAAGTTAAGATAAAACTAAGATAGAATTAAAGTTAAAATTAAAAAGAATAAATTTAACAATATTTGTAAATAATTATTATAATGCAAACAAACAGGAAATATAGGTAATATATAATAACTTATCACGGAAATAACTGTAAACAGCTCAATCGATTTAATTTACAAAACAACTTAGAAATAAAATATTATAATTAAAATTAACTACGCAAAATCAATAAGTACATGTAATATAGTATGAGTAATTTATGAAAAAGTATAATTATTATAAATAAAAAACTATCATAAATATAAATATACTACGCTCATACATTATTATTTTACAAATTGCTAAACTTAAATTAACAAATAGACTTATAATAATAAAGTACATTGCATAAAATTAAATAGAATAATAATAACTTAGGGAAAAATAGAATGAGAAAAGCACAGGAGTCAGAGAGACAGATTTTTACTTAAAGAGCGTAAATCTGTCTCAGCCACTTCTATTTGCAGGTAGCATACTCAAACCTGGGACTTGTATTAAAGTTTTACAACCGTAATAAATGCAAGAATTCTCGCAAGAATAAAGATAAATTAAGTATTTTTTTTAAATTCTTAATTTCAAATCGAGATAAGCTGTAGGGAAATACGGTAGCGCCTTCTGTGGACAATAAATTAATCCACACATTCATCTCTCATAAAAACGATCGCTTTGATCAGAAATCACTCTGTAAAGAGTCTATCGATCCTTAATATCAATTTCGATCTACCTCGATCAGAAATAAGTTTCTGTACATGGGGGTATTAATCATTCGATCCTCCAGGATCACGCATGCACCCCATTTTCTTAAGACTGGTCGCGAGTAGTACTTTTAATAATACCTTTTACAATCAGGAGGACCTTTAAAAAATACTATTGTAGAGTCAGTGAAAGTGGATCAAGTCCTTGCTATTACTTCTGGCGAGTTAGGTGTATAAGAGGTATTGCAAGTGAATTGCGCTTCATGCAATTCACATATGTTACTGACGTCATACGGAATTATATTATACAGAAAAAAAATGATAAAACAATAAAAATATTTGTGTTATACGTTTATTTAAAAATTAATGCTGTGTTAGATGTAAATGAAACAATTTTACATACGAGTATTGTATTTTCATGATTGATACTGCTTAAGTTAACTTTCTATTTTAGTTCAAACGCGTTGAAAGCATGGGTCGACTCTTAAAACTTTGGAACTGTTATGACTTAAAATGTCCTAAAGTGCAGGCATACTCTGGATGGAAATCCCAAAAAGCAACAGAAACGTATGGCAGCTTTTCTCGAGTAAGAGTTAGTACTAAAGTGCAAGCACATAATAAGATTATTACTGCATAACTTATATGTATATAGATAACATGAACTACGTTACACCTTATGAATTCCAAAGTAACATTTCTGAACAATTGAAATTACTTCGAAATCCTCACCTGTTACAATTAATTAAAAACTACTTGTTTTATTCTTTTATCTTAAAGAATATAGTTTTCTCTTCGATTAGATTGTATAACGCACACAAGTTTAGTTTAAATTACGCAGTAACTCAAGAGTAACCTATTTGTAACAAAGCTTCGCTTAATCTCTTGGATTATATATATGTCAAAAATGCTATAAGACCCTTTAAAAAAGTACTCTGTTGAGTGCAGGATGGGCTAATTCGTGCAAAGGGCTCGCACGAATCCCATTAATCGACGAGTGAAAAAGTAACCGGCGCACCCGGGGCTAAGTGCTAAAAATAAGAACTTATAATAAAAGTATATATAGGGCCTCATTAGGCGCGAGTAATCTATCAAGTTAACTCGATTAAGTCGAAGGCGCGAGGGAGCCGTGGATTCGGAAAGCAGCAATCACGAGATTGAAGATAAAGGGAGAGAGACGCAGAGGGAGAGGGATGCCGGCAATCGGAATGAGCGTCGGCTATAGCGAGCCCCGTCTGTCCACAGTCTGCCCGAGCGGCTTCCAGTGCGACGAGAAGCGGTGCATCCCGCTGGACTGGCGGTGCGACGGCCACGTCGACTGCGAGGACCACACGGACGAGATCGGGTGCGGCGAGTGCCGGGACGGGGAGCGCACCGGCCTCGCGGCCATCAGCTCCAAGGTGGCCTGGAGCCAGCCGAAGAGCTCACTCGCCCAGGTCTCCCTCCACTGCGGCGAGCGCCGCTGCATATCGGCCTCCCACGTCTGCAACGGCGTCATGGACTGTCCCTGGGCCCAGGACGAGAGGAACTGCCGTGAGTCACGACTTAATAAGCTTTCATTTATTTTAACTTCAACGTGTTAACTTAGTAAACGTGAGAAGATGCTTGCGGTCGACCTGTGCGATGTATTCTGAACGGTATCGATAAATTTGCGCAGAGCGAACGCGTGAGATGTAAGATATATTATACCGATATATTGTAGACGATGATTGAGCAAAATCCAATCACTTATGATAACGAATTGAAAGTTTGAGTAATGTTTTGATGGTCGATGACGTTTCGAGCGACGTTTGCAGTATATCTGTGTGGGGTCACTTACAAAATATCTGGCTACGCTCGGTACATCCCTGCTTAATTGTAGCTTGATGATATGGATACATTATTCATATTCAACTTTGAGCTTGAAGTCATTTTTTTAAACTCTACTGGCAGTAAATGAATAAAACGCGTTTGATTAATCATTCATTGCGCCACCTGCGAGGATCATCTGAACGCTTGGGCGCAACAGAGAATATTGTCTTCATCGTAAAATGTTGCATATTCTGTATCTATAGTTCGACTGAGTGAGAGGAACGGAGACGTAGGCAAGGGTCGCCTGGAAGTTTACCACGCCAAAACGGGAAAATTCATACCGGCTTGCATTTCGGACTATTCGCCGTCAAGAGCTAGAAGCATCTGCGCCATTCTCGGTTACAAGTGCGTTATTCAAATGAATTCGAATATATATATACTAACATTCCTGGGTTATATTTGAATTGCGTATAAAAATGCTTATGTTTACCTAAAACAGAACAGTGAATTCTTCGAGCTTGATCATGTCCGAGAGTAACGTGACCATTAAGGAACCCATGCTTGAGACTTCACAGCGCTGGCGGCTAGCTCAGAAAACTCAAGGAAACTTACTTCAAGAATTCCAGCAGTGTTCGGATCAAAAAGACTACTCCACCATCGATCTAGTTTGCTCTGGATATGGTTAGTGATAAACCCTGCAATTATTTCATGATCCAATAAATAATATGGTCGTTCGTACTTATCTTACTAATTAACCGCTTTCACCCATTCGTTCGAACGACCGTCGCCGGAAAACGGCATCGTTTCAGAAAGTTTTTATTTCCTAGGGAAATGTCCAATTCCTACTGCCAAGCCAACCTCGCTCCCTTTTCCTCTCCGCGTCATTTCCTTTCAACTGCTTGCATCATATATAACATTCCGCGTGTCGATAACTTGCATTCCCCGAACAGAGTGCGGCCGGCGGCCCCAGACCTACGGGAGCTCGAGAATTCGCACGAGGATCGTTGGCGGCGTCGAGTCTGCGCCCGGCGACTGGCCCTTCCTCGCCGCCCTTCTCGGCGGTCCAGAGCAGGTATTCTACTGTGCCGGCGTCCTCATCGCGGATCAGTGGGTCCTCACTGCCTCCCACTGTGTCGGCAAGTGAGTCAATCCTTATATGCGACGTCCCATTGCGCCCCATCGTCGCGTACGCTCGTACTTTTACGGACGATTGCAGCCCGATGCGTGGAAATAAAGCTGCTCCACTTGACTCCCGAGAGCGGCTTTGGCCCGCGAGCTCCTTACCTTGCGCCATTTCAATGCTTTAAAGTGAAAGCAACGAGGGATTTGAATACGCTGTATAAGATGAAAATGAGGAAATAGAGAGTTAGTAGGATAAGAGACAAAGGAAAGTGTTCTTCGGTAAGAAGTTTACTTGTATTTTATTGACACGTACGCGTCTACCTTGGCGTGCATGTTACGCATTAGTCGAGTACGAATTCTAAGTGTGTATCACAGTTAGAATGAAAATGATGGAAACAACGTGAGAACACTTTCATTTATCCGAGAAATCATTGTAGGCGTCGAAAAGCGGCTATAAATCAATATTCTTTTACAGGATGAAAACGAAAAACGTGTTCGGCATCATTTAGTAACAAAAAAGCGGTATTATATAACGTCTAACAATTTATCAAAACTCTCTGTTTTGTAGCCATTCAGAGGTGTCGGGATGGACGATTCAGTTAGGTATCACGCGGAGGCATGCCCATACCTATCTTGGTAAAAAGTTGAAAGTTAAAAGAGTCGTCCCGCATCCGAATTACAACATTGGAGTCACTCATGATAATGACGTCGCTCTTTTTCAGGTAAAGTATAAACAAGATTAGAAACCCGTCAATAAAAAAAAGAATTCTGCTAGCAACTTTAAAACGGAAATTACGTGCACTTTTGTAGCTGGAACACCGAGTTGAATTTCACGAGCACTTACGTCCCGTTTGTTTGCCGTCGGCAACTATCGATCTTATGCCTGGGACAGTCTGCACAGTTATCGGATGGGGTAAAAAAGAATACACAGAAAGTTAGTTCTCAAAAGCTTTTAGAAATCGATTATAGACAAATTTTAGAATATCTACATTTATTGTATTCGATTAGCATCCGAGTACGAACCAGCTGTAAACGAAGTTACAGTACCGGTCCTCGATAGAGAAGTTTGCAACTCTTGGTTGGGATACAAGGAGCTAAACGTTACCGACGGGATGATTTGCGCTGGCTATCCTGAAGGGGGTAAAGATGCTTGCCAGGTTTGTACAATCATACAAGAATAAATGAGCTATACGGAAAATGCCGAGCATGTGTTCCCATTAATAAGTCAAAAAGCACAATAATATACAGTTTAATTACTGATTATACAGTACAATTTTTGATACATTATAAAATTATTTTAATTGTATAACGTTATTATGCATATTGATAGCGAGCATTCGTCTATTTATGTCACAAAATTGAGTCTCCTTGAGTTTCTGATCGCGATGGTTAATATCGTTAAAGAAGCTTTTCCCTCCACTCCTCACCCCACACTCCCCGGCAATACCCATCCAAGCCCTGCTCCTGCCAAGCTGTCCAGCTTTCTGCTTTGCCTGCCCCTTTCTGCCGTGAGTGCTATCCACTGAACGTCTCTGTGTCTTGACACTAGTGACTAAGCTCATTAAAGTCATAAAATAGTAGATTATACGTTACAAAAAGAAAATTTAAAATCAAATTTTATTGTTTTTTTTTAAACTAAATTTTGAACTTTGAAATTAAATAGATAAAGTTTTTGAGACAATATATATACCTTTTACAACTTAGCTATACTATGACAATCACAGTCGCAATTGAGTACTCCATTCATTTAACATTCTTACAGCTACTATTTTATAATACAATTATCACAATATTATAGGGAGATTCGGGTGGTCCCTTGCTTTGTCAATATGAAGACGATAAAGAGCGATGGTTCGTCGGTGGTATTGTGAGCTGGGGCATTAAATGCGCTCACCCACGGCTGCCCGGCGTGTACGCATACGTACCTAAATACGTTCCCTGGATTTTGAAGGAAATAGAGGAATATTCAGAAAACGATTACGGCTAGCACTATTACTATGGCGTAAAAAGATTTGACCCTGCAAAGCGGAACAATTACTGGACGATGAAATCTGCAAGAAAACGTTAGAACACATGCATGCTTGAAAAGCACAGCAATGAAGAGGCGATATTTTACTACACCGTACCGTTCGAAAGTATTTTTTATATCAAATAAAAACAGGTATGGAATGCACGTTATATAAGGGTTACTTCCAACAAATTTAAGGAATGACTGATAAAACAAACTTTAAATGTCAAAACTTCTTGACGTGAATCTTGACAATAATCATTCTCTATGCTGAGTATTTTTGCATAGTGATAATACAATATACAGGCGATAACAAATTTAATAAGTATTATCATTTTGTAGTTTAATGTATGTCTTTAGATAGCCGTCATTTACAACTGTAAAAATCTATGTGACCATATTTAAATGCTTTGCTTTATGTATCAATGTATATATAAAATATTTTACAGAATAAATATCCGTGATGTTCATAGAATATGATATAAATGGAAATGTATTATGTGAATAATATAAGATAAAAGTACGCATCAATTTTTAAAAGAAGATTATAATTTGCAATATTATATTATTTATAAAATTCTAAATATATTTTATTTAATTATACTATAAAAAATTTTGTAAAAAATTTAAACACAATATTTATATTTTAGTTTAAACTCAAAAGTATTTGAAGCCTATCTATCCTATTGATTAGATAATTACTAAATTTCATTTAATTGAAGCAAATTGGCAGTACTTTTGAGGTAATTGATTTTTCTTACTAATAATTAAAAACCAATGTATAACAATACCAAGTATTTAAAACCGGATTGAATGAACTTCTAAACAAAAAATTTTAATCGCGCATAAGATGCGAATAAAAGCGTTTTGTACGTCATAACTTTTGACGAATAAAATACAGCAAAGTATCTCCACCAAGTGGTTAATAAAAACCCTTTATTAAGTCATCAATTTCCGAGCATTTGATTGGGTACTGTATTTATGTAAGTTAAACAATGAGTTCTATTTATATTTCAAGAAAATTTTCGAGTATTTAGTAGTTGAAAACTTACAGAAACTTACAAAATTTATACTGCATTAAATGCATAGGCACTATAATTAACTAAAAATAATTAAGATAGCATTTCCGAATGTCAAAAAACTAAAAACCGTTTAAGAACATAATTGCGAGTAATAAGATAATATAATTAATAAATATAACTATTCTATCATGCTAAGATGAGTATAGATGCATATATTTCCGTTGTAAATACGCATATAAAGTGTACTAAACATGTAATAAAAAGCTTATATTTTTAAGAGAAGAGTAAAATCTCAGAAAAAAATCGCTGACATCTTATTTCATAACATGAAACATAATTATTTAAAGGCAGATAAAAATGTTTATAATATGCAGCAAATAAATTAGTGAAATAAAAAATTTTAAACAATTTTTTCTGAGTTAATTATCATGCTTATAAAAAGTATATCGCAATTATTAGTCTCTTGTTACTAATATAATACGTAATCAATGTAAACGCTACCTTTATAAAGAATGATGATGTTGACTGAATTCTAGGGATAACATGAAATGAAAAAATTGCACCAGCACATTTTTGATCAGCACTCTAAAATACATAGTTTTTTAAATGACTTGAACTTTATACGATGAATTTGTTGTTTATGAGACCTAGGAGCTTTAAGAAATACTTAGACTTTTTCTAAGGAGTAACCAATGATAAAACAACTATATTGTTGATGATTCCAATGAAAAATTAATGAAAAAATTGATACAATTTTACGGCACTTTATCAAATTTTTTGAAAATCATAATTATTTTTTCTTAGATAAATGTATTGAATATTTTGATCCAAATAAATAAATAATTATAATTTAACCAGTAGTTAGAGAATATTTTGACTAAAAACTTAATTGTTCGATCTACATTATATACAGATAATTTTGAATAATCAGAATCTCGCAAAATTAATATTAAAAAATAAAAAAATGGAATGATATAAATGGACAGTAATTGTCTTCCTTAGCATCCAGGCAACGGTTTGTAGGTAGAGAAGGAGCGAAAAACGTAAACTATTAATAATTAACAGACAATACTGTGTGAACAGACAATAATTAATTCTAAGGAACGTTCCAAGAAATGGACAATAAATCGTAATGTGAGATAAATACATAAGTAATATTTGATAATATAGTTATACTACTACTCTTAAATAAATAAAACAATAATTAAAATATTCTTGGAGAAACTACATTTTAATTACTGTATATTTAATACTATGATTTGTATATTAATAATATTAGGGAATAATCCTACACAAAATTATTTAAAATTAAATTTATTGTAATATTTTCATCGTATGTAGGGTATTTTTGATTCACTTTCGTTTTGTCAGTAACTTTTGTTTTGTCACTTGACCTGTCAGATTCGTGAACCAATTATAGCTACGTTTACGTTATTTAATGTACTCTAATACTTCGTAATTTTCAGCATTTTTTATTATTCTTATCTTTAAAAAATATTGACGAATTTAAAGCGAAGAGTACCGTTGTACTCAGAATATGTATATGTAACTCAAGAACTATATGTAACCCAAAGAAACGAAATTATATCAAAAATACCTTGTATATCTTGTAATATATATGAATGTATCTAATCCAGAAAGTATAATATTTTAATTTCTTAAGATGTTAAAACTATAATTTTTATTTTGTTGAACAGAATAAAAATTCTTCAGGAATATTATTAATGAAATTAGCAGTCTAAGAACTAAAAAACTATAAAAGATGTAAATTAGAAAATAAGTTGTTGCTATGTAAATTTGTCAATATATAGTTTTAAATACTTTGGAATATATATTTTACAGTATTAAAGAATTAAAATATACACTAATAAGGAAAGAATCACTGACTTATATTACAAATTTGGTCTTAAGTTTTTAAGGTGACATTTGGGTATAAAAGTAATGAACATAATAATTACGTAATTAATATAAAATTACTCATCATTTAAATATCTGGTATAAAATTCTTATCAATACATTAGAAAGTATATGCTTGTAGTATTTTTTTGTATTTTTATATTCAATAAAAACTTCAGCAAGTTTAAACAAAAATGTGTGATGCAAAGAAGTAATACTTTCCTTTAAAGTGTAATGTACAAAAGATAAATTAAATACTATTTGCAGATTAAAAAATGTATTTGATATGTAAAATAGTACTTATTTAAGCTAAACATTGTATAAAAATATATTTACAATAGACTGTGTAGACACAATGTGCACTCAAAAAACATTCCTCAAATATTAATCCAATATTTGTATACATGTACTATAATAATATATATGACTCGAGGCAGAGTATTTACCTATTCGTCTAGTAAAGAAAACTTTTCGAGAGTATTAACACTCTACACGCACAAAACAAACGAATTCAATAAATGAATTCAACAAAACAAATGAAGATATATAAGACTTCTGTTTTGAAGACACAATAATTAAAATTGCATATTTACTCCTGTGAAGTCAATGTTAAATTGAGAAAATATTATTAAATTAAGTGATATAATAAAATAGTACTAAACAGTAGTATAAACAGCTAGATTAGAAAGAAGTACCTTTATATAAATATTGTAAATGTATGTAAAATATATATAATGAGATAGATGCATTAATAAAATTAACGTTTGATTAAATTTAACTTAGGATCAATATATAAATTAAGATTTGGAAGGCATATTTTTATTTGCATAAATTAATTATGAATATTTGAAGTATGCATGTTTTGTTACAATTATAACCATTTGCAAACAATATAGATTAGTTTCAAAACAATTTTTTGAGTTAATGAGATACAACATAAATGTCATTATGTTGTAAATGTAACGGCTAAAAAAATAATTTTTTTTAATAATATATATGTATATTAATTATAAAAAATGTATAACTATACAACTGCACGCACAGTCGGAATAATTGAAAGGTCTAGCATTAAAGCTTATAGTAGACAGATTTAGAGTATAATAATAATAATTATTATTATTATTTTATTGTTGTTTCTATTTTTATTGTAATTATTATAATGTCATTAGTTTAATAAGTTCAACAAATAAACAAATAAAGAAATTATCATAAAAGTACATCAACCCGTAATGATTTTGATTTAATTTTTAATTTGTTATATAAAGATCGCTGAACGATTATTCATACATACTTTTATATGTCAATAGCGGCTTGAAGCTTAACTTAATTTGTGATCTAAATTTCATTACTGGTTGATAATTAGACACTTACTATTTAACTGAAGTTTGTTACCATTAATTATTATCATTAACATTATATAGCGTTACTTCTACTTGTAAATTTGAATTTAAACTATATGTATCGATAATGTCGATTGATTTACTACAGTATATTTCCTAAAAGTGTGAAGAGTAGAAATATTTATTCTAAAAAAAATGTTAAACAAACTTTCTGATTCTTCAAATATTAGAATTGTATACAATCTAATTATTTATAATATTTTATTTTTATAATTTTATTTAATGCTTTTTATTTTTGACACCGTCCAAAATTGTTTTATATATTTAAATTTATTAACAATTATTGTGAGTTTTTTTATTTTATTCATACTTACTAAAAATATTTTAACTACAAAAGAAGCGGTACAAACAGAAAAATCGTTGTTAAGGCTCAAACAATTTACTAAATTCTTGATACGTTTTATAAGTGTGAAAATGTTTAAAATGTCTTTTTGTATATTACAATCAAGATAATAGTTATAAAGATTTTTATTACCTGTTACATTTTTTGTAAATATCTTTAAAACTGTTCGTTATTGTACCAGAATTACAAACTCAGAACTAAATGATTTAATATTCATTTTTAGATTTGTATTTAAAAATTAATATTTTATGTGTGCATTAATACAAAACGAGAAAATTATTATAATTATTAGGCAATATATAGATTTGTATTCTGTGTAATTATAGAAATGTTTATTGGAAATTTCGGTAGCTACCTAGAAAATAATTTTTACTTACCTTTACAAAATTATTTTAGAATAAAGTGCTCGAGTGAAGAATTTATTTGTACTAGACTTTTATTTAATAAGATATCTTTTTATAAATTGGAATAAATATATATGTAATTGCTTTTTAACGTGCTCAGCACAAATCCTAATCATACAATCAATTGTCGATACTATCGATACGCAGGCTGTAAAATGAGTGTAACCGTATTTAGTCTCATAAGAGGATTAAAGTATAAGCTTATTAATATTTTGCGGCTAGGAGCAAAGCGATAAGTTTGTAATTATGATGTTGAATATATAATATAATGTTGAATATGGGTATGTGGAAATATTCACGTGTTGCTGTGATGGTTAGGTAGTATAAAATAAAATAATTAGTGTGAATTCTTTTATTGTAATTGCGCTAAGTGGAATCTAACATCGAGACAGCCGCTTCTTATTATCACTATTTCTTGTATATTTCTCCACAGTGCTAATTTTCATCATTATTGTATGTAAAAAAACTAACTTTTTTAAGGATTCACAAAAATTAAATTTTATATCAGTTAAGTATTTTAACAAAACCAATATTTACAGAATTTATAAAAGTAATAGTTTTGAAAATTACACGAAAAACTTAAAACAGTTACACTATCTAGCAAAGTGTTTCATGCATAATTTTATAAACTGTTTAGTAAAAAATAATAATTTTCAGAATAAAAATAAATATAATGCAATACTATGTATCGAAAAAAATGATTAACAAATAATGAAAATTACTGTCATGATTTTGAAGTTATTTTTTAATCATAGCAATTTAATAAAATTAACATTGTGTAAAGTATGATTTCCTTTAAATAGATTTTTAATATCTATCTATTTATGTATAAATTATATTATTAGTTATCATTATTTAAAGTTTGAAATGATTTAGAACTACATAAAATATTCATATACAGATAAACATGTATTCCTACGTAGATGTAAAGTCCTACACTATTCTACTGAACTGACTTTTTTTAATAATCATTAGATAAATAATGTGTTCGATCAAAATCTTGGGTCATGTGCAAACTTTTTTTATAAGATTAAAACTAATAAGCTCTAACAAAGCGTTCGGGTCTTGCAGAGAAACAATCATATGTAGTAACGCTGTAATGCTTGCACTGCCTTTCCTCTTCCATTTGTAGAATATAAAGTATCAAACCAACTGTCTGACCACTAGCGCAAAGAAAACCATTTCTTACATGAATGGACAATGATGATATCATTCCCTACGTTTATTTGAAGAGTACTACTGTTAAAATATATGTTTTGAGCCTATAAAAATAAAATAATGTGTTTTCTCTTGCAGGTCAAGAGTTTCCAAATTTTTTGAGAGGCAGAGCGAGTAATAGAGATCAAAATAAAAGAGTGAGAGAATGATAGACTTGCGTCATCATCCTTGAATAAACCGTTGATCGACCTCTTCAATTTAAATGCTAAATTTTATAGATTTTTTCAGACTGTGAGTCTTATAAAAGTTTTGTATTATTTGCATTGTAATCATATAAAAAATGGTTTGTAACTATATTTATCAAAATTAAAATTCAGAACAAATCGTTCAAATAATTTATGAACAAAATTATTATGTTTATTAATTAACATTAGCATTTTTAGTAATTAATCAGTTTATAAAATTCTTTCAAAATAAATATTATTATTAAGTCGCGCAGTCTGCAAAAATTCTGTAATTAATGTTAACGGTACAAAATGAGATATATAATTATATATATATATACTCTAAGTTGTAGAAACATATAAAGTTTACAGTGTAATCTTATAAGTACATATTATACATGGAAGGAAATATATAAATATATATATAACGTGATATGGATATCGATAATATATATATATTTATGGAAAATACGTGTTGATAAAATAAATTATGTATTGACTAATACTCAAGTTTTTTCTTTTTTATTACTCCTTTACTGCATATTGACTATTTTAGTTTTTACAATAAACTATCATTATTTGGTTTGACTAAGGTTACAAATATCAAACATATATTATACATAAGTTAAAAGTTTCTTTAATCTTTATTCTCTATATATAAAATATGTGTAATTTATGAATTATTGTTTATTTTACTTCAAAATTAAAGTTGCTGTTATATATTTTACATCTTGCATTTATTTGATGTTTGAGAATACGCTCAATAAAAATTATAAATCATTTGACTTTTCACGCATATAATTATTATTTGGTACTAAAAATTTGAAAAATTTTTGTTGCAAATTTAAAAAACAGGTTTAATCTTATCAAATTCGTAAATAATTGTATCACTCAATTTTTATATTACACATTATCTATATATAATGCATTATATAAAAAATATGAAGAAAGAATATAACTAATAAACCAAATTATATTTTATATAGTTTGTATTAGAATATTACAGTTCTTTAAATACAGTATTTGCTTCATTTAAAAATTAAAATTAAAATAGTTAAATGATTTTTTTTATAAAAATATATATCTTTGTTCCTCATAAAAAGTAAAAATCAAAATTCTTATGCTTTTCCATTATTTGTCGTAGTTGATGCAGTTTCAGCTGCTGCTTTATCACCAGGTTTTTGTTCATCGTCATCACCAAAGATTAAGCATGGACATTTTATTTTTAATCCAGCCCTATATTTCGGATGACTGCAAAATAATATAATAATATGTAATAACTTCTTTTCAGTTTTTACAATTTATTAATTATTGAATTCAAAAAGATTTATATAAGAATTGAAAATGTATAATAAATTTTACTTGTATTTTATTTTTTTTTTTTTGAACTTTGGTTAATAAATAATCGTGCTTTCTTGGACAAACTTAACTAATATTAAATATAAATCGAGATATAAGTTGACTTAAGTTGAACTGCATGTAGAAACAATTTATTGCATACAACGCGATAAATCATTAATTTATAGGATAATATCGGATTTTTTTAGAAGGTCAAAAATCGATTTTATTGTATTATATATCAATTAATGTAATTAATATAAATTTTGACATTGACTTAAATAGGTTTGAATGTGTTTAATTAAATTCTTATGCCAGACCGAAATTTTAATTGATGAAGGTAATTTTTGCTTATTATTTTGTACTAATTATTTACCTGAAAGCATAAACAACTGGATTGTAACAAGCATTTGTTTTTGCAAAAAGAGAAGCCCAAATTGTAAAAAGAGGACTGACATATTGCTTATTGAAAATTCCCATATAGTTGGTTACTAAATAAGGTGTCCAAGCCATAAACCATAATGATATAGTAGTTAAAGCAACCTATGACAACAATAATATTTACTTGTATGATTAAAACTATATATACTAATAATATAGATCTAAACATAGAATTTCTATAATTTACTTTAGCTAGTTTTGCCTCTGCACTTTCTCCGCTTTGATCTCCAGAACGCAATGAAGCAACATTCATCTTTTTAGCTTGTTCTCGCATGCCTTTTTCGTGAGCAGCAACTGCCTAATATGTTCACATAATTTTTTATTATCAGTTAAAGTTATTTTATTATCGTAATTGCAATCAAAGACATTTAATTTACTTACAGACACAATATGGTAATAACAGAAAATGATAGAGAACAGTGGTGTATAATATACAAACACAGAATATACCAGTATATAGGATTTTCCTAGCCAATCATCTGATACATAGTCAGTGCCACATGATGTCATGTTACCTTCAGGAACATATCTTTGTTTTTGTGTTATAAATATTGAAACATTTTTTCTATTTATTAAAATACTTGATATTTTACCTGTTCCAGCCAAATAACGGTAAAATAGCCCACGTTAATCCAAAGAGCCAAATGATTATTATTTGTAGAAGTGCTCTCATAATTGTCAGTGGAGTTCCTGACATTCCCTAAAAATGAATTTATAAAACTACTTCAACTTTATTAATTCGATTTTAATATGTCATATTTATACATGGAATAAACGATATATTGTAGATGAATAAAAATTATTTAAAGAATTAAAACTTACTTTTACAATAACATTGTAACGATCATAAGCTATTGCTGTCATTGTCCAAATAGAAACCCCGCCACACAAGGAGCCAATTAAGGCATAAATATCGCACATCAGAGGACCTTACAGTAAGCAATTAGTTTTGTTAAATTCCATGAAAAAAATTATGATTACAATAGAAGATAAAATATTGATTTATTCATACCTAAAACCCAGGTTTCAAAATAACAATTAATCACCATTGGAGGAGACATAAGGGTCATCATTAAAAAATCCGAGAAGGCCAAATTTATTACAAGTAAATTACTGGGCGTTCGGAGATTAGGTGTTACCAAAAATATATATACTACCATTCCATTACCAGCCCAACCAATAATTCCAATTACAATCATAACAAGACCCAATATTTGATGCCATACCCAAAAGAGTGGAGGAAATTGGTACCTAGTATTAAATAATTGTTACTTTTGCAATATTTTGTTTCTGTTTATATTTTA
This sequence comes from Sycophaga agraensis, assembly GCA_018906755.1. NCBI lineage: Eukaryota > Metazoa > Arthropoda > Insecta > Hymenoptera > Pteromalidae > Sycophaga > Sycophaga agraensis. The sequence continues at coordinate 944,073 of JACCIE010000015.1, read as the reverse complement.
GTTTGATTAATATCCAAAAATCTAATAATATTATATTTTTCAGACATTTAGTATATAGTCCGAGTTTCAAAATAAATTAAATTACATATCTCCTATAAAAATGAGATCTGTGCGTATATATTTTATTATATTTGATTTATTCTTGATATTTAATCATCATTATAATGGTCCTACTAAAAAATAAAGGTGTTTTAAATAAAATTTGCACCTTAAAAAGTGTAACGATCAAATAAAAAAATTTATCAAATTTAATTTATTCATTTCAGACTTTACAAATATTACTAACTATAATATATGACCTGTTTTCTTTAGTATAATAGTAATTATTAAATTTTAATTAATGTTTCGAAATGATTTTATCTATAATTCATACCAATGTGTACCAATGAGATGCAGCATTTCTGGTGGCACTTTATCAGCGACGGTCTGATTATTAAAACCCATCACCTGTCGTGCAAAATGTGGTCCAACAGTTGATGCAGCATGAGATACAACAGTTGTGACCATTGAAGTGACTGATGGGACATTTTGTTTTACGGCGAATTCTGCAGTGGCATTTATCGCACCAAATACTGGATGATCCATTTCCTGCGGACATATGCACATTCTGTGGGTACAAATTTCTGATCTTCACTTTGTAATGAATGTTTCAGTACTATTTATTCTTAATTTATTTTACTATAATCACTATTTATAATCGTTTTATGTTATAACGAAATAATTAATAATAATTGAGAAAAATCAACGTACGTATAATTTTATTCTAATTGTTTAAAAGTAAATTTGAAAACGAAAGCGAAAGGGACTTAATTTTGTAGAACTACTATAATGCGGTTACTGAGCGGGTAGCAATCAGCACAATGAAACTGCGCTAACATGCCTTTTTATATAAACCAACGATCTGAAACTTTAATACGATTATTTAATAAACTATTCAAATGAAACCTTCTACATTTAAGAGGGCTAGTTTACGAAGCATGACGCCATTAACTGAATAAAATAAAGCTACTGTCACTAACAATTTGTCTCAAATTCTTAATAAGCTTATTTGCTTGTACTTGAAACAAAGCTAATTAAAAAAATTAACATATAAATTTATTCCAGGAACAAAAAATTTTTAGTACCAGTCAAAAAATTGTACATTATATTAATTTCATATAAATAATGTTACTCCAAAAATATAATCTTTTTAGAAATGTTTATTTTTAAATTATATGCATATATACATTAGTAAACTTATAATTAAAAAATTTCTTAATTTACAATCCTTGAAATGCTTCTGATATGTGTACTATGGCCTTCACGTACAGCCATTTCCAATTCTTGAGCCAGGTGCATCAAATTGTTTGGATCAGTTTGCAACAACACGTGCTCTACTTCATCACAGTTTTTTATTGAAAAATCTAATGTCACCAAAGGTATGACTTGACGAAGGAAGGTTCTAGATGCAAACTAAAATTATTACAATTAATAACAAAACTAACAACTTGTCATAAATTGCATACAGGGTTAAATATTCTTATTTTTAAAAATTAATTTTATATTTTAAACTTCTAAGCTATTAATTTTTTAGTGGTAAGCTACCTGAACTTCAAATCTCCATTCCATGTCCTGATATTCTGGAAATTTTAAATCAAAATGCTTAAGTCCATTTAACAACTCTTGCTTTTTTGCTTCATACAATTTGCTTAACAATACTTCTTTATCTTCTGAGAATCCTAGATCTATGATAGCTTCATGAAAACTATCTTTATCAAGCTATAAATTAAAAAAAAATAAATATTATATTACAGTAATGTAGTAGCGACTGCTAATATCTTACCTTTGCTTTGCAACTTTCCAATAGTAAATAGACAAGGCCTTCAACAGAATTCCTTACAATTTCAGATTCAACTTGTAACTTTTCTATAATTTAAATATTGATTTAATAAATAATCTTATTATATTTTTAAAAATCATTAACAAAAATTTTAATAAAATCAATCTCAGAAATATGTAATCAAAAAAAAGATTCCAATTGTACTATTAATAATTTTGTAAACCAAATATTTGTTATAAAAACCAAAATAATTTTAATTAAACTATAAAATATTACGGGCAGCTGCACTGTAAATCTTCAAATTAGGTCCCTTTTGAAGATAGTCAAAAGCCAATTTACAAAAATCCTGCAACACTAATGAATAACATTGGTAATTTTAGTAACAACGTATCATTGATTCTTAGAACGATTTTAAAAAATGCCAGAGGTTAGGATTCTACCTTGTGACGATTGAGAAGTTAAAAACAGCAAATGCTGTTTATGAACAACACTTAAATTTAACACCATTGCAATTTGCAATAGTTCCTTCTAAAAAATTTATTTTAAATGTTCAACTTAAAATGCAACTCATACATGCACAAACATATATTCTAATTCCATAAATACTGCATTATTTCAAAGAACAATCAAAAACCTTCACAATATACGCAACATTCAAATAGCAGAATGTAAGAATAAACAGATGTCATTTTTACATCTTACATAGCGTATAAAAAACAGTCTGGTGCAGTCTGAAACCCAGATTCTAAATCCACCGGTAACAAAACTTCTTTCTCCGGATACGATTACCTGTATATATGTATATGAAACGGCCGGTGCTTTAATAGTTCTTCTGTATTCACGATTCTAGTGGTTAGTGGCATTCGTGTATACGAATACTACTATTTCATTGGTTAGCCTATAGGTACAGTGGTAATCGCAGTGGTAATACAGAGCTCGGGCTATAGGACATATAAACATTATAACTAGAGCAGAGCAGACTGGAGCAGACTCAAAACGAATTGGAAAGAACAAGTACAATTTGGCGCGTAAAAATATATATTTATTTATGTCTCTTTAATAAATTTATATAAATTCTTTTTATTAAATTTTTAAAATGGGTCAAGAAGCTTGGGTATTGAAATGTTATTCTTGCGCGAAATTTCAGGTAATCAATTATACGGTGTTCAATCATTGATGTTATAAAATGAAATTAATAGCTTCATAAAACTACAATAACGATAACCTAAATTTTAACAATTTAAGTTATATCATCACATATTAATGTAAATATATTACCAATATTCTAATTACTTGAAATTACTTAATAGGTCCAACTTCAAAAAAAAGCGAAAAAATGGCAATGTAAAGTTTGTGGGTCAAAACAGGATTTAATGACTGTATGTATTAAAGTCTTTAAACAAGTAAATTTCACAGAGTAAATACTCATAGAATTAAATCTTACAATTTTGCCAATATATTAATTATAAAATTTAATACATCAATATATTATTTGGTATATATTGCATAAGACTCAGATCTTTTAAAAAAACTAGTACTGTTTTTGAAATCTTAAAAAGTTAAAGAATAAATTACAGCATCTTTAAATTTTATATAAATCATAATAAAGAATAATGCCTTAATTTATTAAGTTTAATGTTATTAACTCTCATAAAATTTGGAATCTACAGATTTTTTACAAAGGTCAACCTAGTGATTGCCGAAATAATTGTCGAAAAATGAATGCAGATCAAGGAAAAATGAACGAAGAAGGCCAAAATTTGATATCTCAAGATAATATTTACAACGATCAAAGTTTACTGGAAAATCATAATTATTTAAATAATAGTACTGAAAATTTGATGCAAGAAGCTGTAGATTTAGATGATCAATTTTTACAAATTGAAGAAACTGATTTTCAAGAATCTTTTTTGCACAAAAATTTTAAAGAAACTAATGAACATATTGAACAAAGAAATTCAGAACCTACGGAAAAGGAGTTTTCTAAAACAAATGAACGATTAAACATAACAGACTCTCATAATAGTTGTAATTCTAGTTCTCAGGTATTGAAAATGAATATTTTTGAAAGTCACAGTGATTTTGAAGAATCGTTAGATTTTTAGAATTTACACTTAAAAAATTTAGTTTATTTATATTTTCATATTGTTGATAAATGTAAGGGATAATAAATAAAGTTTTTCTACTTTTATAAGCATTAAATCAATTTAGATATTTTTATTCGATAAAATAAAAAAAACATTACAATTATCATTAAGAGCATAAACAATACAAAAAATTATTTTTGGTGGTTTCCAAAGTAGTGTTCCTAAGGCTACAGTCTTATACATTTTTGAAATATATAAATTATGTGACTTACACACCTGATTACACGTGTGTTACAAATACATACATGCACTTTTTAGCATCATTAAAAGTAATAAAAAAATTTCTCTGAACTAACTACATGTGTACTTTTCAATTCTTATATATACTAAAAATAAATTAATGATAGAAATTTAGTACTAAAAACAAAAAACATTTTGTGAATATTACAAATTAGCATTACAATAATATTACAATAATTACAATTAATCATAAAATTAGTTAGTGTATGAATGTAAATAAATATTTTAGTACATGTTTATAATAATACCAAAATAAATGCAAAATATCATTCAGAGAAACTTTTTTATTCTAACCATGGTTACTTCCTTATATATTAAATATTACTCAATACAAATATACAATTTTCATGTTATAACAAAATGTTACATAAATATTGTCCTTACAATGCTGCTTTTTCAAATAGTAAAAAAATGTAATAACTAGATAAAAAGAGAGACGTAACGACATCTTTTTGTGACATGCACAGCTCATATTTTAATTTAACTATGTCTGGAGAAATTTTTATTTTATTTTATTTTATTTTAGTTTAGTTTAAAAAATTAAAAAAGGTAAAAAAACGCACGTGGCAGTGATAGTATTAATGAAAATCAATTATTTTACAACTTGGTATGAAAATATAGTAAAATTTTTAGTTATAAATTCGAAACAAAATTTTATCAAAAATTTAGACAATTTTGGTTATAAATAAATACAAATGCTTTTTAAACCGTTACGTCGCTCTAAAAATAGCACAAGCAGGCAGAATTCGATTTGTCTTTGTTTAGAGTATTGATTGGTCCAACCAAATGGGACTTATGAGAATATATTTATAGGCAGCAGGAAGCTATTTGTTATGTACAGCAATGGGCAGCATTATACGCTTATTTTTAGATCTTGAACTGATGTTTAAAAATTAATTGTTATGTCAAGTTCTTATTTTCCAAATTCGTCATTATTAAATAGACTACAAAAATTACAATTCGTTGTTGTATAGCATAGCAAGAATGAGTAGTATTAAAAATTAATTTAAGAAGAAATCAAACATAAATCCAAGAATTTTTAATAAATTAAATTTTTGCCCATCTCTGTATTCTGTTCTTGCAAATACATGTACTATATCTAAAAATTCCTAAAATCAAAGACACATCTTTGATTGTTTTCTGTTAGGAGCAAAGGCGAAGCTGTTGCAGTGATGCGTATTTTAATAACGCAAGAATTAAAAGAAACCAGCTATTCACCAATGACTCTGTAAGAAGACTAACAGAATAAAACAGTATTAGTTTAGTTATTTAATACAATTTTTACGAGTGATGCCGATGTTTCCTCTGAACTGTTGCATTTTCGTGATACCTTCTGCTACTTTGCCAACTTCGATTATGTCTATTCCAAGAACTAGAATCAAAATTTGTTTTATTTAAAAAATGACATAATTATAATCCATTGTTAATATAAGTGTATATTTACTATGGCCACTTTTTGCTACGTCTTCGATTTTGCGAGTGGAGTAATTCACTGTCACTGATGATTTGCAATGCAGAGGGAACAAATGTTTCATCTATAATAACAATTTTTTTTATATTATTAAAAATCTGATTGTTTTAGCAGCTGGAAAATTCGTATTCATACCAAAAGTATCAGAGTATTTTCTTTTTAGCATAGATCTTTGCTGCTGCTGTAGAAGTGGATCTCTAGTTTCTCTAGCACTGCCAACGGTACAATCGTGAGTGCCTCTGCATCCCTTCAGGTGCTCCAATTGATCGTGAAGATACGACTTCTCCAACGGACTCAATGTCGACGCCCTATTCCACTGCTCGAACGGATCTATTCGCGAGATCATGAAGGATTAAAAAAAAATAATTTCTTATTAGGAACTTGAATCGGATTCAAGCCTCGCCATTTGCGATTCGATCCAGTGCTCAAAGAAAGTGGAATCGTACCGATCCTTAAATTGTAGAAAGTGACCAAACCGGTAGTGAACTCGCAATAAAGGAAATTATGGGTGGCGTTGATGGTGCGTACGCAGGAATATGTGTTGTTGTTAGCGTTCATACAGAAGCAGAATGGCCCAGCGGTCCACAGAGGAGCGGTACGCCAATGATCGTTGTCGTGCTCGAAGCAATTCATCCTCTCGGACAGGCACTCCTTCTCCAGTTTAGCTTTCTTCCTAAGCTTCCGCTCCTTCTTTCGCATGCGCTCCTCCTTCAGTCTTCGTTTCTCCTCCTTGGCCGCCTCTTTGTCGTCCCTGCGCCAGTCGACCGCTCGGTTACAGAGGAAAACTCTATTTTGTAAAATAACATACCTGAGGTAGGGATCGGGTTCGCAGAAACACTTGTGCTGGCGCTCCTGGACAGCTGGTGCCCTGGACGTGTGGGACTCTGGGTGCCTTCGTTGCTGCTTGTCGACGGCCTCGTGGTGTACCGAGTCGTCCGTTGGCCTCGTTCGGTGCGGACCCTTGGCGGTTCTCCTCGCCAAGTTGGCTTCCGACACGGTTGCCTCTGTAGCGGCGCTGCTGGCCGCGGGCGTCACCAGCTCGCTCGTCGTGCTCGCCGGGGAAAGCGTCGACGCCTCGCCGGGGCTGGACGACTCGAGACTCGACTCGTAGCCGCTCTCGGTGGTCGGCGACCCTCGCCTTGACAGCGAGTTGTCCGGCTCTGAGCCACCTGCGCTCGACGCTGGGCTCGTTGTCGACTGCAAACCATCAAATTAAATATACTCGATGGCTCTTTGGTGACGTGTAAACGCAGAGGAAAGGGCAGTGGCTCACCTGAGTCGGTAAGTCTCGGGGCGTGGTGTCAAGACCCGGGTCAGGGGAGGATGCGGCTAGCTCGGATGCCGTCACTTCATCATGCACACTGTTCGTGAGGAGGGTGCTGTTCTTGCGTCGGTGGTGGTTCTTTCGGCGATGCTGTTGCTGCTGACTTCTCTCTTCGTCGACCTCGGGAGTGGTCGGAGTAGCCGTCGAAGCCCTCGCGCGGCCTCTGTCGGGCGCCGTTCTTCTTGGGCCTGGGGCTGACGAGCGACGGGGATGGCGAGGATGGTGAGAGGAGCTCCTCGCCAACTGGAGGCGTGACCTCGGCTGGCTTCTCCTCGGCGCCCTTGTCGTGCTTCCGGTGGTGGCGGTTCGTGTGATTGTGCGCTCCGTTCTTGGGGTGTCGCGGATGCGTCCTGTGCTGCTGGGAGGCGTTGCCGCTCGGCTCCTCGGGCTGGGCCTCGAGGGTCGGCCGCTCGATCTCCGGATCCTCGGCGCCGCTCGTCGGTTGCGGTCGCTTCAGCATCAAATGACGCCGGATTTCCTACGGGCGGAGATTGGTTTTCGTCAGCCGTTGCCGACCGCCGGATCGGATTGCGCGCCGACAGAGTAAATGCCTCGGTGCGCGTACATACCTTCAGTGTCTCCAGTTGCATTCTCATGCTGCGAATTTGCTGCTCGATCTCCTTCCTGGATATGCGCCACTCGGTCGGGTCTTTGTACACCGACTGGCTGCAGTTGACGTCACCGCGTGGCAGAACCGAGCACTTGGGCGTGAACTGCTTGTCCGGATTCGAGTGCTTTGCCTGGAATTTTTCGTCCCGATCAAGTATCGAATTACAGTTCGTTACACTTCATCCTCTTTTTTATCCGGCCAATTCGGAATTTCATTCGCGACAGTTATCGCTTGAGATTATAATTAAGTAAAAACTTTACCTTGAGATCGTCCAGTTCCTCCTCGATGCTTTCCATAATTTTAGTCACGTGTTCGATGCTATCTTTTTTTGTGATACTTTTGCGTATTCTACGGTGTCTAGTCACTACATCATCCACGTTCAGCTGGCCATTTATCAGTTTGTCTAAGGTTTCAACATCGAAATCGTCCGCTGAGTAGTGCGCGGTATTTTCTTTCCAGTTGTCATTCACGAAATCATTTTTGTTATTTGATAAATGCTGCAACTCATCCGCGTCATCCACGCTTCTTTTGCCTGTTAATGCCCAAAGTAATAAAGTAAATAAACAGCAGAAACAAACTATTTAAGCTATATTTAGAGAGACGTAGCTTTTTAGTTAAACGCTATCTAAATATTTCCGAATATAGAATTGTTTGATATTGGTATCCTCGGTCGTGTCATGCAGCATCCTGTCTGCGCGCGAGAAAGGCGATAATAAACGTGAGAGTTGCGATTTAATTTAAATATACTGCACGCTCGGTTTCCAAACAATCGCGCGCTTTCAAATAAAAACTGGAACATTGCACTCGCACTCCCGAGGAAATCTAACAAATAATCGCGAACAGCAACGAATTCCCGACACAAGTGCGAGCTGCCCAGCGGCGGGTTCCCAGTAAAAAGCCACTGTCACGCTTTGGCCATAAGTTATAAACCGAGGGAGGGAGGGAATCGGCGGGTAATAATTGGTGTACGGTACCGCGCCTGGGAGCGACGGCCTGGACCTGGCCGTAGGGCCCGATGAACTTGCTCTCCTTGCCGAAGACGAAGCGGTGGCCGTCGAAGTTGTCGGCCTCGAGGCGCGTGTAGACGACGCCGTTGGGCGTGAAGCAGGCGCACTTCTTCCAGGCGCTGCGCGGCATGGGGATGAGGGGCCCCAGGTGGTGGTCCGGGGGCCCCGGCCGGGCGCACCGGTGCCTCCGCCAGCGCTGGCCCTCGCGCTCGCAGCGCCACTTCTGCCCGGGCAGGCAGTCGGCCTGGGCCCCGGGGCGCGAGCACTCGGCCGCGAGCCGCGCCCGCTTCGGCCCGTACCCCGGCTGGACGAGGGCGTTGTCCGGCTCGGGCTCCCCGACCTGGGGCCGCGGCCCGCGCTGCTCCTCGAGGCCCGGCTCCTCGACCTCCTCGTCCTCGGAGAAGTCCTGCTCGCTGCCGAGCTCGCCCTCGGCCGGCCGCCGGCCCTCCTCCGGCTCCGGAGGCTCCTCCTCGTCGTCGTCGAGGGAGCCGGCGGCGAGGCGCGCCTGGCCCCGGGCCTCCCGCGCCTTCGCCTCGGCTATCGACTCGGGCGTCTCGCGGCGCCCCGACGACTCGATCAGGAAGGTGTCCGGCCACTTGTACTTAGACCGCCGCCCAGATTTGTTCCCGCTTCAACAGAACAGCGATCCTCGCTCGAGTAATCCCTTAGGAACTCCTTGTTAAGCGCCGCGAGCTTTACGCCCTTTTTATGCGCTAATTGTAAAACTTGGAAAAATCATGCAAAAGCTCGGTTTTATCCCGCTCGCGGAGTCCACTTTATTCAAGTACTCTTGTTCGATCCACGTTTTATAGACAGGCGGATAAGTTACAGGGCTTAAAGCAAACGGGAGCTGGATTTCTTACTTGAGGAAGAGCTTCTTGAAGGAGCGGCCGTCCATCCTCGGGGGCGTATCGACGCCCGCGATGTCCAGGAAGGTCGGCGCCAGGTCGATGTTCAAAACAATGTCGTCTACTCTGCAACGCAGCTAAATATAAAGGCGATTCCGAGCGCTTGTTTCGCTGGGAGCGCGAGTTGCCGAGGGAAAGGGGGCGTGGCGAGGGGGGAGTGGGGAGGGTAGCCCTCTGAGACTTACACGGATCCCTGCTCGATGCCTGGCCCGCGGATCAGGAAGGGCACGCGCACGTCGAACTCGAAGGGGAAGCTCTTGCCCTTGATCAGGCCGAACTGGCCCAGGTGGTAGCCGTGATCCGACGTGTAGATTATGTAGGTGTTGTCCAGCTCCCCGAGGCTCTTCAGCTCTTGGTAGATCTGCGATTAAGAGCGTATTCTTTTTATTGGCCGGGGCCCCGGCTAGCTCTCGCTCGTTAACGCGCGGATGTGTAGGGCCGGATGCGTTACTCCGCGTCCCCGCTCATTCGCGGATTCGATCTTGGAATGTTTCTTAGAATAAAGAGTCGCCCGGTCGGATACGTATATATATGCATACATACATACATGTGTGTATATAGATATATACGTAGGGTTTACGCGTATATACGTATGCGGCATATATAACGATCCCAAAATCGCCGCGATGCAAAGATTTGTCGAGATTTTGTCTACGTCCGCGCGCGCGCGCGCCCGGCTGTATTTTTCCTTCGAGCGCGCGGATGTAAAGCAAATTGGGAAGACCGTAATGGTCCTTTTCTTTTTTGCGAATAATCTTTGGACATTTGCCTCGAGGCTTCTAACTTACTGTCGAGTGATGTTCAAAAATGTTCGGTTAATGAGATGTTTCTTTGAAAAAAACGAGCTTAATGATGGAGTAAATTTTAGTACGCGTTTACGATCGCATAGGAAATGGTGATTTAATAGCTGCATGCTTGATATGTAAGTACCCTTTCAACGGCGGCGTCCACGCTTTGAAGCGTCTGCAGTCGTTTCGTCATGAGTAGATCGGTAAATTGCTTATGTATTGGCTGCATCTTTTGAGTTACTTGGAGGATCCACTGCTTATCCGGATTAGGCGCGTAGTCGTAAGCGGGCGTACTGAAATTTTAAAATAAAAAGCTACTTTCAGGTGACTGTACATATAAAAAATAAATTCATGCTTCGATGTACGTTGTTTAAAGTTTTATATCGTTATAAATTATTAAGTAATAGTAGATTTAATTTAATCGGAATCAATAAAGTACAAGCTATTAGTATCTATATCTATATAAATGTTCTCATTTATATACGGATCTTTTGTAGATTCAAGATATGAAATGGTAAAATGGATTGCATGTATAAGGTTTCTCTGCTATTCTGCTATCTAAATAATTATTCTATTTTCGCAGACGGTACCCTTCAACTATGCCCTACGGACATATTTGCCCATCTCTTTTTTATTATCTAGACACTTTGTCCTTCTTCCCACACGGAGGTTATATATTTTGCTCTGTTCAGTTTCGCCGTTGTCGGTGATTCGCATGAAACGAGCTTACGTAACGCGGCGACCCAACCTTTCAGATTCGGGACGATATATCCATGTATGCTTGTTCCACGAAGAAAAACTTATTATTTCTGTTTTTGATATTCTTGTTTAGGTTAACTCATTGAAGTTGTATTCCCAGTTCTTTTACATGCTTCTTTTTTGTGCAATGAATTGAAACTTATATCACGAGGCATGATGTACTTTGGACATTGAAAAATGAACTCGCCACGAGCAGATTGAAAGTACATGAAAAACTTGCGCAATTATATATATTAATCATAAATGTTTCAAAATTATAGTCATATTATTCTCAGTATTATTCATAAATGAAACTTATATCCTCACAATAGTTTTATCATTGTTAAGAAATAACCTTTTGAGTTTATGAAATCCCAAACGCTTGATTCTTTTATATTGAATTCAATCTAGATAACATCTCTCGCATGATGCTTTATTTTCCTTTTTGATTTTTAAGCCCCATTTGAAAGTAATTTTTTTATTTCGTATAAAAATAATACCTTCGCGTATACAAATAAAAGAAATAAGAAGTAAAAAAGTGAAAGATCCTTGGTGAGAGGATTATCGTAACAAAACGTTATATTAAGAAAGCTGTAATGTTAACTGCGCGACAGTATGGATTTCCATGCGAGCGGACAAGTAGAAAGGTTCTTTGTCTAGTCAGACACCTTACGATATAGATATAAGTAGGCATACGAGCGGCGTCGCGTCGTTTCCTTCGCTTTCTAGCTGATTTTCCCAACGGCTTTTGGATTATAGCGCTGCGCTTTTATTCCTGCCTCGAATATAAACCCGTCGCGTTTCCACGCCGGCAGAGGTCATAATTTTCTTTTATCCTCGAAATATATACCTCATCTGCAGCACCGGTCAATATCAAAGTATCCCCTTTCCTCGAAGGTGACTTAAATTGTCAGGACGACTGAGCTCCGTTCGAGCGACTTTCGAGCTTCTCGCCGGCTCCCCGCGAGACGCTAATGCAATTTCGGGCGTCCCGGGGAAGGCGACACGACTCCGCGACGCTCGCATCTGATAACATTTATATATGCCGGGGTGGGTTATACGTGCAAATGCGGAGGTTGGGGGGGGGCGCGGCGGTAGGCGGCGGGCACCGCCTGTGCACTTGTCTCGAACAATTAGTCGGCCGCGAACGGCAAGCCGGGCGCGTCGCTCGGCACCGAGATCCCCCTCTGGGTTACTTATAATAAACACGGGCCTTATCTCGCGGCGCGTCTTCATCGTGTGCCGGCCAAAGTCGCCTCTTTTATTTTGCCCGATGAAAGCACTGCGCGAGAGACTCTCTGCTTAATTAAACGCGTATACGCCTCACTGTCCTTGTGCCCGCTCGTCAAGGGGTAGACCCGCCGCGTACGTACGCCGCCGCGTTAACGTCTCCTGTAAACAAGGTTATTTTTGGCGATCGCCGCGAGATATCCGAGCGTTATCTCAATCCTCCGAGTCGTCAAATGTTTCGCGACGCGCTTGTATACACTTTTCAAAAGCTTCTCGGGAATTATAAAATTCATTTTTTTCCCTATACTATTTTTTTTCGTATACGCCTGGGTCGCCGTTCGCGGACTTACATCCACGGGCTTAATGTCTAGCGCATTATACCGCTTAATCTTCCGCGCGACGGATACATCGGTCGAGGGGAATTAATTTCTCCGAAAAGCTCTTACAGGAATTAATTGAATTTCGACAATTTATTGCAGCTATTTGACTATGCATTGCGGTACCTGCTTGCGTGCGCCGTGTAATAAATAAATCGATGTACGTACGCGGCCTCTTGGACTATCGCCAACCGGAGTAATGTAATTAAAAAAAAAAAAAGCTTCCCTTCCACACGGCACCGCTCGCCCTCACGTACACGCCTTTTGTTTTTCAAACAAACGAGTGGTGCTGCACGGCGGCGCCAGCCGAAAAATGAACAGGCCGAAGGCTCCGATCGCGGACCAAATCCAATTACTCCGTTGGAGTAAGCCAGGTGGATGCGGAGAGGAGGCGCGGGAAAAGAGTTGGCCTCGGAGGAAAGAGTCGCCATTGAAGGGGAAGAAAGGAATCCCCCAACCGGGCCGGAAAAGAGAAGCCGCGGGCGCGGCGTACGCGGGAGGCCGAGTGCGGGCAAACCAGTTTGCCGGGCGCGTTTTCGATCTGGCCCGGGGCCCCCGCGACCCAGATGATCGCCCACTCGCGATACCCACTCGGCGCTTATGATCGATCGCCGCCGCGGCTTTTCCCCGCGAGCGGCAGGGGACCTCCCGCGAGAAAAAGGCCGGGCGACCGGGGGCCTCGAGCTCGAGCGGATATAGGCGCCGGAGGATATCGGGATCGGCCGGCGGCCCCCTCGGCTTTCTCCCGGCCCTCGTTCCCCTCGGCAAGGGGCCTCCCCGCGCGGCCTTTTTCTTCCTGGCCGCCCGTCTGCCCGTCCGTCTGCCTCTCCTTCTGCCTTTTTATCTCCGGGCCTTTTTTTTTGCCGCTCGCGCGGGCCCCGGCGCCGTCCTCGTGGCGCCCCACCCCTCCTCCTTCCGCTCACCTGTCTGCGCCGAATGATCCTCCGCTCCTTTTTCTTTTTTTCCCCCTTCCGCTCCCTCGTCTCCTCCCCCCGGTTGAGCCTTGGCAATTTACTTAATCGGCGATTCCCCGGCCCTGATAAGGATCGGCCGGCGCTCCCCGGGGCCGGCGGACCGCGCGCCCCGGTGACATTTACGGCGAGGGCCGGCGAAAGCGCCGCACTGCGCCCATCGCTTGTATTTATGCCCCGCGCCGTTGGATGTCTCACGATTCGGAGGCTCGTGCACCGCGCGGAGGCCGTCGAGGCCGTCTTTGGGGATCGGGCCCTGCCGGCCCGACAACGCGGCGAGCGGCTCCTTTTCGATATACTTTCGATGCCCGCGCCAACGATCGCGCGCTTGTGCGCACGAGCCCGCGTATATATTCGATGCGCCCAGAGGGCCGAGGTTCCCGGGCTCGAGCCGAACGCGCCTTCTCCTCGGCCGTTTATGCCCTCACGCGATAAATGTCAAATGTAACGCGCCGTTTAATCAATGGGCTATTAAATCTCGCATTAAAATATTCCGCATTGTATAGAGGCACTAGTGCGCGACGACGGGCAAAATCGTTCCATTAATTTACTTAATGCCTCGTTAACTCCTATACTCGGAAAAAATTCGTTAAATATATTTGCAGTACGTCAATAATTATCAGTTGACCATTACTCACTAAACCATATAAATTACTCCTCTTTATTTATGACCAAAATTACTGTATATAGCGTCCATTTTTACTGCAGCACGTGGCAATTTGTATGCGGATTACCGAGCCTGTCATCCGCTTACTGTCTAAAATAGCAAAGAACTACTAAACTTTTATAGGCCGCGCAGGTACAGCCGCTTAAAAAAAAGAATAAATAATGAGAAGAGGGTTTTTTTTAACGACCGCGCCTGGGCCACGGCCAAAGATTATCGCCCGAGTAATCCTCAAAACACACATACCCGCGTAATTGGCCTCGCGCCGCGAGATGCATCATGCAGCTGCCGGGAAAGCCGTCGATCGAGTGGGCGGGGGGCAAAAAAAAAAAGCCGAGGGCCGGGCGACGCGGATCGCTAGCCGGCAATTGCATTAGCCGGAAGGTCATTTAGAGGGCCTAATGGGCTTTTTGCACCGCGGCTCGCATTGCGCGCCGGAGCCCCGGGCGCGAAAATGGAGGGCCCCTCCGCGCACACGTGTGCGTGTATATATATAGGTGTACATCGTTGGCCCCGGGCGGTTGCGCGCATAAATTCCACGGGCCGAGGGCCGCCCGCGGCTTTTATTAGCCCGGGGGCGTGGGCCCCCCCGATCCCGCCTCGTTGACTCACCGCGCCTCCCGGTAATGAGCCCCTTCGAGGAAGCCCCGGGCGTTATCAGATGCGCGGGCGCCGCCGGGGAAATCGGCGGTGCGCCGCGAGGTGTGAATCACCGGCGCGGCCCGCCCGGAGGCCAATGGCTCCGCGGTGCCGAGGGGAACGCGCGCGCGCGCTCCAGCCTCGCCCGGCCCTACCTTTTCCCCGCGGCTTAATGGAAGTCCGGCCTATTACTCGGCCCGATATGTTCCCTGTGCGTATATATATGAGCCTCGGCGGCTACTTTCCCCGCGGACCTCGCCAAACGAAGACTCTATAATTGACAAGGGGATGCACGTGGGAGGCGCCAAGTCCGGAATCCCGCACCCGTTGATTATTATTAACCCCGGGAAACAAATTTATTTGCAGTTTGACGGGCGCGTAACGAGCGCGGCAACTACCGCGCCCTCGCGTAATATACCTTATCGCGGTGAGGCCACTGATATAATGTCTCAACAACGCGCTCCGCTTGGAAGCTCCGCGATGATCGATATTTTTCCGCGGGGAGCCCGCATTCCCCGCCTGCAATATTCGCAGGCGGCCCCGCGGCCGTGAAACTTTACACTCCCTCGAGCGCGCCGTCGTAGTACCGCCGCGGCGTAATAAATGACTTTATTATATTCCCCGGGCCCTTGCGAGGACCGTGCCTTGTACGCGTATACATAGGTGTGGGTATATATGTACTCACTGGTGGGTGGTCACGTTGAAGAAGAGGTCCGAGTACTGGGGCGCCGAGTCCTCCGGGCCGTGGGGCGCGGGGAAGCTGGCGACGAGCATCACCGGCTTCCGGGCGAAGTTGTGCTTGCTCTGCCGGAGGAAGGCCACGCTGTCGTTGGCTATCAGGTCCGGGTAGTAGTCCTTGTTGTACTCGAACCCGTGCTTTATCTTCTTCCCGTTCATGTTGACGCTGTAGTTGTAGTACCGCGAGTTCTTTATTAGGCCGCCCCACTCGCGCCACCCCGGCGGAATGTACGAGCCGTTGTACTTGTTGAGGTACTTGCCGAAGTAACCTGCTCGAATCAACACAGACCCAGGGGGTTAGCTGGCCCCGACACTTTGATCCACGGCCTCAGCCCCGAGCGTATCGACGGACAACCGCGCATTGTCCGCGTCTTAGCGCGACGGAGGCTTTTTTCGCCCGATTTATATCGCCACTTGCGGATACGATCGTGCGGGGCTCCCTTTTCTTGCCCGCTTAATCGGATCACTGGGATTTCGCTCGTTGGAAAGACGAAAGAATGGTAAATTCACTCGGTTTATCATCAGACATCAGGAAGTTTAGATAATATTTCGCGAATATTTATATAAAAGCCTTCCGGGCTCTTTAATGACAAATATATTATTTTTAACGCATAATCGTTAAGATATTACCTTTCATGATCCGCTCGTTAATATAAATGGACAGTTCGAATCGAAGCTATTTCCATTAATCAACGAGCAAATAGACAGCAAATCATGGATATGCCTGCATAAATATTCTAGAGAAGGATCGTGCAATTTATCTATGAGAATCACGGAAACGATGCCCGGCTGTGGTTTCGATTTCAAAGTGCTAAAGCTATATAAGTTAAGCTAAACGATTGCGTTGGGTCAACAACTACGCCGATCAATCAATTACCGAATGATTTTTACTTGCAATATTTATGACCTTGGCAATAAAGTAGTCGTTGAATGGATGGCATAAATCAAACGAAACATCCGTTTACACGGAACAATCCATAGAATTCCGAGTGACTCGAGGCTGCCAATAGATAAGTACTGCCGCCCATTTTCATCAAACGGGTACATGTACATTATAGTAAATATACACAGTCGCGAAGAGCATAATGGAAAAGGGAAAAATGATGTAAAGCAAACGTCGCGGGCAGGCATTCCAGGCGTAACAAAGACACCATTGAAAAGTGTCAGCTAAGCATATATTTGTACTGTCGTCTAGCACATATCCAAACGAATAGCCGCTCATATAATGTGTATGATAATTCGCGGCATGCATAATGCAGCCGGGAGCCGGGGCCCGAGGCGAGCGCGCGCCCCACTGCGCATTATCGATTCTGCAATTACAGTAGGCAGAGCTATTAGCGGCGCGGCCCCCACTCGCGATCCGCTGCGCGCGCGCGCGCGCCGATTCGCGAATTAGCCGCGGGGGTCGCGGGCGGGCGGGCAAGAGGGAAAAAAGAAAAAGCAGCGCCGCGCCCGCTCGCCAGGGCATTAATCAATCGGCGCTCGGCGGCGGCGATCGGCGCGGGCGATAAGGGCCAATTGACACGCGGCGCTCGCCGCGGTCCGCCGCTCGGTTCACGATGCCAACGACCGATAGCGCGGCCCCCTCGCCACCCCCGCGCCGCCTTTTTCCCGCCACCTCTCCCCCCCCCCCCCCGCCGGCGGCTCCATTTACGGCCGCGGCGGCCTCCTGCGCGGCTTTCTTCCCCCCGTCGGGGGGGGAGAACCTCCGGAATTAGGTTGCCCTCGCTGTAAAATGCCGCCGCGGCTGGACCGGCTTCGCCGAGTTTCCCCTCGCTTTTCTCCTCGCGCGGCTGCCGTGCCCAAAAACTCGGAGCGCGTATACACACTCGGTAGGATTGCATAACAAAACACGCGCCGCCGGCTGCCGTGCGAAGGAACAGGACAAAAAAAAAAAAAGAATACGGGAACGCGCTCGTTTGATAACGGCCTGTAGTACGCCTGGCGACGTAAGCGACCCCTGCACAACCCGGAATCCCTCGGTCTACGGTCCCGTGTATACACGGCCGAGTCCCCGGCCGCTCATGCCGAGCGGGATATATGCCGCGAGGGCCAAGGACCGCGCGTCGCTCCGGATTACGCGCGTCGAATGCAGGGTCGAAAGTGGGATCGGCCAGTTGGCGCGGGACGCGAAGAAAGCCGCAGTGCAGATTTTTCGCCGGGCGCTATTTTCGAAGAGCGCGCGGCCCGGCCGCCGTATTGTTAGGCCGTTACGTGCGCGCCGAGCATTAACCTGCTTCGCCGATCGGCCGCGCGGATGGCGCCCCCCCAACTCGGGGATTTCGCGGATGCACTTGGTTGATTCGACCGAGGCCGAAAAGCCACTGGGGGAGCCCTGTAACGCGAGCGGCTCGCGGGTTTTAGAACAGCCGGAGCGCCCGGTGCACCGTCGAACGATCGCGATTATAGGTCTGCAGTACGTGCGAAAGCTGAGCTCTAAAGACGCGCGCTGCATGCGCGCTTCGTTACGGAAATCGGAAGCTTTTTCCATTCATTTTTTTTATTGTTATTCAGATCGTGCACGCGCCGCTCTAGTTTTATAGCGGCTAGAAGCGGTAATCGCTTTAATGTGCGTTTAACGAGAGCCTGTGAGGAGCTCTGATCGAGTCTTTTCCCTCCATTTTTTCTAGCGAAATTAAGATTTGGAAAAAATACCGAGCACGTAAGCTGATGAGACGCCGAGCTGTCATTATAAACTTACAATAATAACACATCGCTCGATATTCATTTGTAGTCTTATCGTGGAATTCACGAGGTCGCGCCAGTCGGGCGGAAATGTTGCAAGTTTCAAACTAGCTTTTCTAACGAGATAGCCGGAAGCTAAATGAGTTTCATTGATATTTTAGTAGCGTGTCCATAAATCAAAATGCGTTGTCATGTCTGCAGAGACTGTCTCATCGGAGACTCCACTTTCCATTAAAAACACGGAGAAAATTTTAAATAACACGACCGACAAATATCTTTTCTCTCCTGGATTCCCTTCCGGTATAGGTCCATTGTTTAGCGCTTTATTCCACCCTTCACAAAATAAATCTAACCATTCTGCTCCACCTTGTGCGCTTATGATGTATACCGAAAAAGAAAAAATCGTTCTTAGTTAATTAATAGAGTTATTTGCGGGGTTATTTGGCAACAGTAAAATGTTATCTTAGGCCATTATGTCGACTCAGACATCACACAGAATAAATGTTTAGTGACTTCGACGACATTTAATGAAAGAGCTGCACGTAATTTGAAGGGTCATGCGACTGATGGAAGAAGCACCGAATCACCCAGCAGACTTTTTCCGACAGAAGCAGCAAACGGTATCCAGGGCGCTCGTTACCCTAGGTGTAAAGTTTTAAATCACCTTGCAACGTGCAGTAGATGTGAAAAACGACTGCACGCCACTCCGAATATAAAAAGAGAATAGTCGACACAATGATATCAAATAGACTTTAAATTTTTATTTAAAATCATAAAACTGTATTTATTCGAGCATGCATAAATTTATTAGAATGTTAATCTGAAGCATCCCTATTATAACCTTAAACTTTTATCACAATTAACTCAAGAAATTTTATTAAAAGTATGTAACAATATTAAATTACTAATTTAAAAGCTATCTTTATTTTCACGCATGCGGCCATACGTTCGCATAACTAAACGGTAGCATGTACATTTTCCTACTCATATCAAACATAACATTGTATCGAGACTCTAATAATTAACACACAACCCTGCCTAAATAAATTTAAACAATAAATACACCGATTTCTATAAATTCCCACCATACAACTCATTTTTTATGAAGATCCCTTCAATTGGCATTAATTAATGTTAGACCGGATATACTCGCATCCGCATATCAAGAACTTGTAAAAACGAACGCGGGCCTGCAAAAAAGGGTTACTGCATTAAACAAAACTAGTAATTTATAAATAAACTTGCTTAACGAGTATAATTAATACGATTTTGAAGTTGAGAGGCAAAATATAGAGATTGGAATATTCCTTGAAAGCCTAGACGAGGCTAGAGATACGACTGAAAAGAATGCGATTTATTCAAACTAATCAAAAGACAAGTAATATGCGAAGGGCGTTCCCTCATGGCGGGTAAAACAATGGCGATTGGTAGTCGATGAACAATTTTTGAGATTTGGAAAGGCAACTACAATCTATCTATTCCTCAGAAAACGCTATAACGACCTTTGCTTACTGATCAGTAATATCCAATGTCCGAACACTGATAGAGAAAACTACCACAGAGTCAAAGTGCAAGAGAGATTATGGATTGAACATCTACTCAGTATTTGAAAATGATATAAATATCAACAACAATTGGTATGTAAGAATTTGTGGATATTATATTTATCGATAATTGTTGGTTTTATAAATCGTCATTTAGTTTTGTATGATTGTCGTGCATGAACTAATAGTTCACCTAGTACTTAGAATAAATATGTACATAGATGTTATAATTTGAAAAGATATGTGTTTGATTTATGGATAAATTTCTGTTTAATTTTGATAATGAATTTATTAAACATAGTTCAATTAAGTATATTACAAATATGATGCAAAGAGATTAATAGATGTTGCTAAGAAACGCCTTGATACAATAAAATCATTAGAGTACGCGTTTTTAAACTAAAATTAGTTGGAACATTTGTAACTAAGTGTAATCGTTGTAAAAAATATCTAAATCACTTTACTTATATTCGGAAGTGTGTATTAATATAAAATTTCGTTAGAATGTACAGTACATCTAGAAAATTAGTAAATATTTGAAGATTATTGCAAATTGTTATAGAAGCGTCAAATTTTGTCCAGATAGGAGGTTTATCTAGTACGAAAATCCAATTCCATTAGTAATACGAGATTTGTACATGAAATATATAAGAATTTTTCCTTTCGAGAAATGAGACAAAATTTGAAGAAAGTTGTAGTTGCGTATTTCCACAACCGCAGCGTATGTATTGGTTCAATTATGGTTTCAGTAAATGACGCTTGACATCTCAAGAAATGAATTATATATATATATATATATATTAACTGAATATTATTTAGTGAAAAGTGATAAATATAAATATGATAAATATTTAACTGGTATTATTAAGCATGAAGTTAGAATCAAATATGGTTTTAGAGGTAAAGCGTGATTTATAAAGCATAACACTCTGTTACGTCCTGTGTAACGTCAATTATTATTATTAAGTAAGTCTTATAAATATTACGCACTATGTTCAAAAGAATTACCACTCTGAAACATGTTTCAAACCGCCTACTATCCGTGAGAAAACGACCCCGACCATCGAGATGCAGCAAACTAGCTAGAAAAAGGGTGTTATCTTCATCGACACTTAAAAATCTGACACTTAATAGAGTAATAAAATTGAAGTCGTACTTCCTCTCTTGAATTTAATCTTTACGTATGTAGAGAACCAGAAAGGATGCATAAATCTAGCACTTTAAAAATTTAACAAGAGAAACTTAAAAACATCTATATTTATTAATTTTCTATCACTATACATTCGCCTACTCAATTTTGTACATATATGCTTCGAGTAAATAACCACTGTTAAGAAAGAAGTAATTTTAAAGTTATTTGTGAATAAAAAATAAACATTGAAACATAAAATGTTGAAAGTTATAATAATAGTAATTTCTATCAATAAATAAGTGTATCTTATTGAAAACTATACATACACTTCCTAGTAATTAATAATTGTAATTATTCTTAGAATATCCTTTAAAATATAACAAATCAAACTACATTTTTAATAAGACCAAGTCATAACAAATCCCATAAAATATTTTAAATAAATTAAACTAAGTAACATTTATGTATTTATGTCCTAAAAAAATAAATGAGAAATTTTTTATACTATTTATATATATTTACAATTATTTATTATTTTTTAATAAACTGATGTAATTATGGTATTAATATTAAGTAAACAATAGTATTAAACTTAATTCTTCGTTTTAGCACTTAATTTCACTCATTTACTTATTAACTTTTTTAATATTCATTGCAGGTAAAAGAGACGGAATCTTTTAACGTGTACGAAAACATTTGATCACTGCGTTAAATGACGTTCTTTGTAATGTCGAGAAATGGCCATAGCGTTAAAAAATGAATGTGTATGTGTATTCATTTTTTTAATTATTTATATTTAGATGTTATTAATGTAATAAATTTAAATAATTATCATATTAAATAATATATTTGAGTAATTACAACATTATCAATTATTTATAAATTATTTTTTTTGTACAATTCTTTGTTTAATAATTATTTTTTATTGTTACAAGACTATTAAAATAGAATGATATTTTAATTTGTTTGTTAATATATACAATAATTTACCTTGAAATATTATTTCTGTTGTTACAAAAATGAGGTTATGTATTACCACGAGTTATCTTCTCTTGCTTCTGTCCCGATATTCTCCGTAGAATTCATACTAGGTAGATATGATAGGCGTCTCGATTTCTAGCGACATTCTACTCCTGGAATCTCCCCAAATTTTTCAAATCTACAAAAAGTTCTACTAATGGTTGCTACCAGGGAGCTTGTATCTATTTAAAACCGTCTAGTTTTTCTACCAGGTTCTCTACTAAGTACTTAATTTATTAACTTAATATTAAAAGGAGCGTTTTAAAAGTTAGCATCGCGAAGAAATCACGAGATGTACGACTTGATTAACTTTCCCCGAAATGAAGAATGTCTTCAAGTGTATTTTCATTTTAAGAATGGGTACGCAATTCTACTATTATTTATATAATTCATTTGAATCCAAATAATAAAAGACTATTTTGCGACCCAATTGCCATCTTTGTCACTTGGGTGCGCAATGCATCGTGCAAATTTGTACGAATTTTACGAATATATGCACAGAATAGAATCAGTGAAGTTTGGAGAGAGTTCGGTTCAAGAGTTAGCCAGGTCAGCTATGTCTTCTGACTAAAGAAGAACAATCAGTGCTTCTCGATGTGGCATCTCGTCAAATTTGGAGGGTAGCCAAGACAGTCGGCAACTATGACCGGCGCGCTGAATTCGCGAGAACTCGATGAAACCCTCAATTCTCAATGTCTTATATAGCGTACACGCGCGAGCTCCGCTTTTCCGACTATACAACGCTGTATGCATAAAGAATAAGCTTCCGATCGCGGCGCAAACAGGCGTATTTAATTTCGTCCCCGTGTTAAATGCCCGAATAGGCAATCTGCGATTTTGCGCAATAGCCTGGAGAGCGAACACAACCAATTGGTATGCTCGCTATTTCCAGAGAGAAATAACGGAAACCCGTAACTTTGACTTTGATTATTTTAAATGTTTAACGCGTTTCATGATATCTGTGTTGTACGAACAAGTGTGTCGTGCGTAGTTCACTCAAAGTTGCATAACCTCACCATTTCAAAATATCTCAATGATATGCTAATTTTGTATTTGGTAATAAATGTTATACTTTTTGTTGCGTTAAAATCAAAACAATGTTTCCATTCATTAGAGACTCGCGGAAGTTTTCTGTGCTGTTGCAAAATTTATTTCAAGAACTTGTACACACGAGACTCGAAAGTTATTGAATCACTTAAAATTTACTAATTCATACGAGAGCCAATGAAAGTTACCAAATCTCTCATAATTTATTAAGGAGTAGCTTTAACGTCTTTTCGGTCGTAAAAGTTAACTAGTCGTAAGCAACTGAAGTAATTCATCTTGGTAAATTATTTTAATGCAGAAATTTAAATTTATACGTTAAGTATTTTGAAGCTCAGATTTGTATTGCAAAGGCAAGATAAATCACTAAATCTTGCAATTGAAAGATTCATGTACTTTCAAGTTCAATTGTTATGATAATTGGATAAATTAGCAGAACAAAAAGTTTAAACGTCTAAAAAGAAACAGTGTTCTGCTTTATGATTCGCACAATAGTATAATAGTAATCCAGACTTCATTTATTAGTAGCATCAATGATAAGGTGACTAGTGCAATATTCTATTTAAAGCAACTACATAGCTTAACACTTGTACGATGCAACAAAGTGTAATTATTCTCAATAAACATATCATTGTTCTTTGATATTACTTATGCGCATGGAGAATAATCAATAGTCGCGCAAAAGCATTACAATTGAAATATTTCCTCGCAAACGACATGAAGAATTGTGCACAAACAACGCACGGTAAGAGTTTAACAAATAGTATGTGGGAATAAACTGCTGAGTACCGTACAGTACCTGTTAACTCGCTAACATGTTGATAGAAATAGCTTTGTAGATAAAAAAAGTGTATATAGCACAGACATTCATTAATTACATATTTTTTTCTTTATAGGCTAGATAATAAAGAAATACAGGTCATTAAGAAGACTTGAGTAAGAGATGGATGCGATTGCTGGAACTGCAACTATAAATAAGTACGACAATAAGGAGAGAGACATTTCCAAATGAGCGAGCGTAGGTGGTACATACGGGTGTAATAATGCATCATGGAGCCGCGATTACGGAGTGGCACAGGCCGCCATGTACGGTCGGTCTGATCGATCGCGAATTCATCTCCTTATACGTGTAGCTAGCGGCGGCGTAGCCTCTGCCTCTCTCGTCATTTCAACAAAACAAGCGCCGCCGAGGTTAATTATCCCTCGCGGGGCCTCGGGGATGCCGCGCGCGACACATACACGAGGGAGCGCGGGAGCGACAAGCCCCGGGATAGGAGGCCAGCCGGGGTATTACAATACTGACCGGTGCGGTAGCCGGCGTTGCTCAGGTAGGTGGCGAAGGTGTGGGGCTCGTGGTCCCGCTGCCACTGGGGACTGCTGCAGTTGTCGTTGTTCGTGAAGACCTCGTGGTTGTGGACGTAGCGGCCCGTGAGGAGGGAGCTCCTGCTCGGGCAGCACATGGGCGTCGTCACGTAGGCGTGGCGCAGCTCCGCGCCCTCGTCCCTGATTCGCCTCAAGGTGCGCGGCATGAAGTTCAGCGAACCTGCGGGGAGAGAGCGAGAGCCGCCGGTCAAAGGGCCGCCGATCGACGCCGCGCACTTGCCATTCCCCGCGCGGCCTTCCCGGAATCGCCCTCGCCGCGGCTGCCGGAAGGAGCCGCCAGCCGGAGGACGACGTTCTTATGATAATTGCCGCGCGCGGGCCTTTCTTCGCCCGCGGCTCCGCGCGGCAAAAACTCCCCGCGGCTCTTCGCGCCACGAGGAAGCGCGCGAATTGCTTGGCCAAACGCGCGAATTAGCGGACCGTCGCGAGAGATACGAGTTCCCCGAGGAATCTAAACCGGTTGATCTTGGCTTAATGCGTCGCCCGAACTTCCGGCAGTTTTGGAGGATCAACTGCCGTTCGCCGACCTGCCCGAGTACTCATCAAAAGCCGCTATGGCCCCGTTGTGCATTATTATACGGCTCTTGTGCTTTTATTACCAACTTCGAACAACAGTTTTACGCGAAAACTTTCAAGATTAACCTCCTCTTGACAATTTGTACGCGGTCAATATTTCATGCATCGATAGCTCTGCCCTTATATACATGGTAACTCTTTTATGGATACAGATTTTAATTACCGAGATCGTTAGTCATTGCGGCGTTAATCAACGAGGCTCAGACTCAGACGGAAGAACGAGACTCTACACTAACGCCCACTAACTGTAAAAAATTCAGTTGTGTTCGGGACTCAGCTGTCATTTGAATATGCAAATCTTTGATAAAATCTGTATTCACATTTAGCTGTTATACTTAACTGTACTACAAACGGCTTTAAAGACTTTTAATAATAACATTAAAGCACGAGCGTATACGTGTGCACAACGTTCGAAAAAGAAAAGAATCGTAATTGTTTGAAATCTATTCCAAGGACCGATCGTTTGAAAGAAAGTGTGTCACTAAACTATACGCGCGGTACAGTTCCGCGATATTCCGATCCCGTTCAACTGCGGGAAGGCAAAGTTAATCGTTTCAACTCGGCGCACGGGAGTTTCGGACAAGCGCGCAGTGAAACAAGAGACGGTTGGCGGGATCGAGCTGGACACTCACCGAACTCGACGTCCTGGTCATCGGTGAGTATGAGGACGATGTTGGGCTTGCGCTCCCTCGAGAGGTAGGGCAAGTAGGGCGAGTTGGCCGACGAACCGGCGGACTGGCGGTGGTAGCCGGGCATCTTGCGCTGCCCTCCGAAGAGGTCCTCCATGAGGATGTCGGCATCGGGGGGGCGCCGCCCGTACCCGGGCTCGAGGCCCAGGAGCACGAGCAGCAGGCCCAGGAGCAGGGCCGTCGAGCCCCGGCGCGGCATCTCGCTCTTCCTCCTCGGCCCGCGCGAGATCCTCTGCGCGCGGCTCTAACCTCGGCGTGTCATCGCTCGCTGCCTGGCTGCAACATTCGCGACAGTGTCCTCGTTATTCGCCGTTTGCTCGTCGCCTCAATTTCCATTCGCATAATAAGTCGTTCATTGTTCCCTTTGTACGCTTTATTTACAAGGGCTACGGATGCGTAGAAATTGTACTTCCCGCCTAGGCACATACGCACACAAACAGACGCGAAAAGGAGGCATTGCCGGAGAAATTGAATTGATTTAACACGCTTTTAGTGAATGTTTAACCAATTTGCTTAATTTAAAGCATCCTATAATTAAATAAAATTTTTAAGCCGCTACAAATGTACATGCTTTGATTATTGTATTATTTATCGAATGAAGCCGATGTACAATGATTTATATTATGCATTCACAAATTTATTTTATTAGTTAAGGATTCATTTGATCAATAGTTGTACTGTAGCAACACCGTCTGCTTTTTTATCAGGAAACTAAATTTGTTTTACTTCAAATATACGTGTACGTGTTAAATCGTATTTTTGCTTTAGCTATTTTGGAAGCCGCGACGTCTTGCAACTTTCTATAGGTAACGGGATGCGGAGTCCTCTGTATCGAAAAGCCCATTTGCACACAATTCTAAAACATCAAGCAGTGAGAGTACACAGTTTATTTAAAAGCAAATGTAAATAACGGTTTAAAAATGTCGGATTGACGTACGCTTCGCTTTCTCTCGTCGACAATACGTCGCATATCAGTCGAGCGAGCCCATAAAATAAATCACTACAGCTTGGGGGAATAATAGTTGGCATGGGCAGCGTGTAAGCAAAAGAATGTTTCATTTGTAAAGTAGCTGTACACTGAAGCTATGCTCGATCAGTTCGCATTATCCTTGTCAAAGTGTCGATGAAAAGGAGTGGGTGCGAGTCTTTTTTCCCTTTTTGCGAAAGCCATTTACCAGCCCAATAAAACACTCGCGATGTTGTCGAGCGACTTGGAATGCTAACGCGCGCAGATAGACACTCAAGCGGAGCGGATAACGACTCGTTAAAACACGTGCGGCATACCTTCATCGGTGTTTTTTATGACACACTCCCAAGTGCACGCGAGCACAAAATGAAATACAAGAACCGTAGAAGGAAGCTGTAAAGTGGAAATTGGAAGGAATATAAAATCGATGAAGGAAGCGAGGTTAAAGAAACTGAGGAAATATACGGACTGAAAAATCGTGCTCCAATCTCAAGTGGAAGTACGTTGCATAAAAATGAAATTTATTACAAGATATTCTAATATATATATATATATAAATAATCACTATGAAAAACACTGTTTGAATGCTCGGGTCAGGATTACATTGTTTCCAATGTAATTGAATGCAGAACGACCACATGTGTAATGAATATTTATGCCTGCATGAGTATTTTTCTCACCTACAATAATACTTACCAGCTTATTAGAGCTTGAATGTATGCAACGTTTGACAGGTGTGAATAAGTGAATTGAGATATGTATCTACGGGATTATTACCTGTGATCGGATAATTTGCAAGGTGTGACGTATTAATTTAAGACAGCTATTCACGCTATACAATTAGACGCGGTATCAATAACAATTAGCTATCATATCACGTATAGATTTACTAAGTGCATTTTTTAGTTCGTCTGTCTACCTAATTAGCAGAATTTTGTCAGCTTGGTAGTACATAACAGGAAACGTAACAGGTGTATCCAGTTTTTCGTCCTTAGATAAGCTTTTTATCATTAAATGATTCACATAACCGTTACTTTACATTTATCGACATCCTTTTCACGGCTATTTGTGACGGAGATATGAGTGATTAAACTTTAAAGTTTATACGTTTTGGTGTATTAGTGCTTACAGGTAAGCTACTCTTATGATGTAATCACCAGCAATCACACACCTTGCGCGTATAAATAACTTGGGAGAGACCCGAGGAGAGACCTCAATCGTAGGTCTGAAAACATATTTCTCCGTCTGTTGCAAATCCCAATGCTCAAGACGTCAGAGTAATTTCAGTGTGTACGAACCGCGCGGTGCTATGAGGCAGAACGTGATCGAGCGACGTCTGCCCCGGCCCTCGTGTTGGATGCGCGGGCGGGAAAGTCGGGAAAAAACGGGCGAAAGAAATAGCGGCAAATGGATACCCTGCTCGCGTCGGCTGATGGGTGGAGCCGGATAAGAACCGTGAAATCTCCGTGTCCAGAAGTAAAAACGAAGCTCCTGCTCTTATTCGGGCGCCGCCTGCAATTCTGAGCGAAGCCACACGTGTAACCATACGATTACAGGTATATATGTACCTACGGCATACGAGGGATGAGGGCCGTCAGGGTGAGCGCGCAAGGCAAACATTTCGCGAGGACCGCGCACTTTTTCTCCCGCGCTTTCCCGTGAAGCTATCAGTTTTCTACGTTTCTCACGTTCCGCGCACTTTGGAAGTTACTTCATAACTCATGAAGCGTACGTCTTTGAATTTCTGTACGAGCCATGTTTCCTGTTATTTAATTCATAATGCCTTAAAGCTTCCTGATCTATTCATGTTTTTGAGGGCGTATTTACTATGTTTTTTCAGTTCATATAACCTAACGAATATTGTACGGATATAAAGCAAGACTCTTACGCATTACTCTATTTGAAGGTATTGCAAATACTAAACAGTACAATTTTTCGTTCGTCGTTTAAAATTTATTTGATAGTTATTAATTATTATGTATTGTTATATTATTTTAATTTCATTAAAAGTATAAAATAATTCATATACATCAAAGGAATTTCCACATACAATAGTATATAACAACGTTAAAATATCCGTTGAAATCAGTTTTATTTTGCCGGATACTTGGCGAAGGTCTTAAGCCAAGGCAATAAAAAGGAATGGAAAAAGAAGAAAGATTGAGGGATCAGAAAGAAAAAGAATAGGTGGAATGAGAGAGAAAGTGATTCCGCTGCGAATGAAAGATGTGGAATTCAAGTACGAGAGATATTGAGTTAGAGTTGGTGGAAAGGGAAACGGAAAAAGTTAAATGACCGAAACAAGAGAGAAATGGAGAAGTGGCGTAAAACCTAAAACCAACACTTTGAATGTAGTAAAAAGTATGGCTTGTTCACATGGCAAGAATATAATAGTTGTTGCATTAAATAAATACATTTAATATGCGTACAAGGAGACATGTTCGAATCAATAAGCAAAGAATATTTTGAAAATTCACGAAGGATGGAATAAAAAGTTAGATTGAAAGTTCATCAGGTTTGCATATAAATCGTCGACATTATAAGTACATTATTTTTAGTCTCGGAGTAAGTCGCTTTAAAACTTGTTTTTTTTACATGAACTCGCATAATTACACTGAAAAATTAACATACTGCATTAGTTATCGCGGGCCGAGGTACTTGCATTGCTTTTCCCTCGGCTCTTTGCATCAATTAAAAGGCATTAAAATCGAATAAAATTGCGGGGCGCGCAATCCGTCTTTAGTACCGCCGCCCGAGCCACCGAGGAGCCGGTGAATTCTCGCAGGAGCGCCGGCTCGCCGCGTATCTTTATATTCACCGGAGGCGCGGGCGCCCTCGCGCCTCCCCGAAGACGGCCCCCGTTTGTTTATGCGCCGGCACGAGGAAGCCCCGCCCGTCGAACCATGAAAAAAAAAAAGGAAGTTTGACGGGGCGAGTGCGGCGGGGCGACCGTCGCCGCGGCGTTTTCTTCCGCAAAGGAGCGGAAAAGGCCCCGGGCGGTCGGGCGGCTGCCCTCCTCCGCCGGGCGCGGGGTTTCCCACGCGGGCGGGGGCGAGACGCCTCCGGTCAATCAGCCGCGGCGCGCTAATCCGCCGGCCCACGCGCGGCCCGATATCTTCCGGCCGGCCTACGCGTGGCCCACCCACGAGAGGACACTCGATCGCCCCGGGCGCCCGTCAGCGGGGCCGTGTCGCCCGGCGGCCGCTCGCCTTCTCCCTCCCTGATTTATCGCGGGCATTAGCGCAATCAGGCGGCCGGCGGACGCGAGCGAGTGAGACGTTCCGGGGATATAACCCCCGGCGCGGGCTTTCCTCCCGGCTCCGCGTTTCCGCGCTCTCGCGTGATCTCTGTCATTAGGGGAATAAAGTGCCGGGCTCGCCGAGCTTGAAAAATACCCCCGGACGGGGCGACGCCGCGGCCTATCATCATTTCGGGATACCGATCGATAAACCGCTGCCCGCGATGACCAATTGTTGTATTCCGCCGCGGAGTGCATGTCCTACAATGTTTATTCGAGCAAGATTTTACGAGGTGCACCCACCGACTGTGCACGTGTGTACGTAATATCTCAATCAAACCGCGTTCATTGTGCCTTTTCATAATTGCTCTTTATGGGTAAAGCCTCGTAATTAATAGTGCGCGTAACAGTCATCATTAGTCTTCTGTAATTTATCGCCGTGTGTATGTGCAATAATATAGTGTGGTAAATGCACCTTGTGTATATTATATAACTAACTTTTGGTATACTCTACATACTAAGTATATATAAGTCCTCTACAATATACATAGAATACTTTAACGGCCAACCATTTGGCATTCTCGACGATGAATATCATAATTAAATCATGTCCATTTTATACTTATTGCCTTTCATTAATTACTATATTGCACAAATTGCACAAATTGTACGTGTCTCTTTCAAATATACATAAGCGCATATTATATTTAAATGTATACACGCGCGTATTAATGAGAAGCTTATACGGGTCGGTGTGTGACTCATATATGCAAACTTTTACATTACTGTCGTACACGATGAAGGGCTTCTTATTTACAGTTCTACTTATAAGCACACTCGTACGATTTAAGAATGCTCGAAAAAAAAGAGAGAAAAACGTGGAATCGCAAATTGGATAATCCGGCGTATACCAGCGAGGTTCTTGTGCGCGCTCATCTGGCTCAGAGAACACGTTGATAAGCCCTGGTAAAAAGTCTCGTGCTAATACCGTGGCGAATGAAATTGCATGGCAATTGAGTTCGAAAAAAAAGGCAAAATCAAGTGATTTACAACATCCTACATACCCACTGACACGGCTTTTTTCGCCTCGCCTCGTCGCTGATCGCCATGCCGAAGTGGCGCTTTTAAAAGGAGCAATGCGCAGAAGGCTAATAGGGATCAAGCGCCTGAATAAGATATGCATGAGAGCTAAATTGATAAAAAGATCAAGTAGCCATTCGCGTACTTGTCCACTTTTTCCTTTACGTTTGCTTTATTAGTCCACAATAAATATTATATGACATTTATAATTCCTCCCAGATGTACTATAAAGCATTTAAATATGGAATAATTGGCCCTGTAAAATAACAATTACATAAACTTATTCTACGTAATGAAACAGATGCAATAATATTGAATGATTTATTTATTACAATTGCAGATGACTTTATTCGTTGTTAAAAATGTCATTCACTAATATGTACATTGATTATATTACACGTTAATCAACATAAGATCTTTATTTTTTAATGTTTGATTATTTATAAATGTACACAATTCATTTTTATCTAATTTTATCTCTTTAAATAATCAATTTTTTTAGAATGAACGTTAATTGAATTAATCTTTACGTATACAAAGCACACTTAGTATAAATATACTTGATTTATTGACGTGCTATAATTAATACAGTGCCATCAATATATACATACATATATCTGTTTCAGACTCTTTACATTTCTTATATTTTAATCCTAGAAACCGATTTATAGAAGCCCCTATGCTATATAGTGCCTCGCACATGTCGTAAATATCGTAGAAAATTCCAAGAAGTCTGGGCAACTTCAAAAAATACACATCGAACGACTTCTCTATAGAGGTATCCAACTTATTGCCCGCAGCGCTCTAGATCCAATCACTTAAAACGTTTCCGAAGAGAAAACATTTCGCCTTTCGCACGCAAGAGCGCCAATACACTCGGAGCGGCCCGTATAATATTCGCATTATAATGCGCGCATCGTGCCTACTTTTTCTCGCCATTGCGTAAGCCTGTAACAAGATATTGAATATAATCAACGATAAAGCGGCCGTGCGCACAAAGTGGACAAAAGCCGCAAGTTCGCGAAACCGAACCGTTACCTTTCACCACCGCAGACGTCAATCCGATCGGCCTTGTCTCGATGCGCGAGCAGCTATCTAGCCACACCGCGAGAAACGTGAAAATCGAGGCCTGCGCCAAAGTTTGCAGCGCGAGGAAATTGACACGATCAGATGGGACACGCGTGAGCTTCGGTTGCACTCGAGCACAGTCTCAAAATGAAACGCATGCAGTGCGTGTACAAACTTGTACAGTCATTTAATTATGTAATAATTAAAGCTTTTTTTACCAGCGGGCGTGATGTAATTTTTGAAAGACACGAATGCAAGTTACGCTATCGTTAGCACGACAAACCTTAACGAATAATATTAAATATATATTTTATGGGATTACAACTGTGTACGCAAAAATTCAGTATGTACGCACATATCAAGTGAGTACATCAACCGATTTATATATGTATATATACAGTCGACGAAAGCTTAACACCAAACTACAGCCTAGCGACCCAGCGCCTGGTATTAAGCACACATCGAGCATATAATTATTTTCCTAATTGTGGAATGAAGATTCGCGGCGAGCGCGGGGAGCTGGGTAATGTTCGATCAAGTTGCCTCGGTAATTCCCTCTCGGCTCCCGAGGCTTGTTTACCAATACTTTAACCGACGCGCGGCGCGGCCGCTTTTCCCCGGCGCCCGTCAAATATTAATTACGCGGCGGCTGCGCGCCTTGGCGCATCCTTAATCGGCCGAGGGCCGGAGGATCGCGCGGCAGCTGTCGGCTTGGCTTTCGCGGGCCGCTACGCGCTCCCCCGCATCGGCCGAGATCAGCGGGTTCCGTCCTCCAGGATCCTCTTTCGCTGACTGTCCGCTCTCTCTCTCTCTCTCTCACTCGCACGCGCGCGCGAGCGCCTCTTTGTCCCCGTGAAATGCACAAGGACTCATGCGGGCCGCAGGCGGGCGAGGAAAGCGAAGGGGGGGCCGGCGATGGTGAAAAAAAAAGAAGTATCCACTGTCGACGCGCCTCCCCGCTAGCTCTTGTATAATGCGCGCTCGGTGTATTATCCGATGTGTGTATATATATATATACTTGCCGCTTATCGTGCGTGGCTGTTGTGATTTCATATCGAGTGTTTCTTATTAGCGTGTCGCTCGAGTCGGTTATCTTTGAAGACCCAGAATCTTCCATGCACCCGGTTTATCATATCTATATAAAGGAACGTGTTTCGTTTTTTTTTAAATTAATGCACTAATCTGCCGTTTAATAAGACAGCTCACAAAGTGTTTTTAATGAGGAAATAATTAGTTGACACACTTTTTCTGAGTGTGCTCCTCTAATTAAAAAGTCGACTGAAACTCTGCCGCATCCCTGACATCATCGTCACATTTACTAAGAAAAGATTAATTTTGAAAGCTTTTTCTTCGTGATATTTGTTGCCGAGTTTATCTTGCTTATGTGGTTAACTTTATCATATCTCGCGTAATAAATTTATTCCATTGTTCAATTATAGGAAAGCGAATGATAGATGCATAATAATTATTTTTAGACTTAATTATATTCTTTGAATTTTAAAATATGCTCAAAGCACCCGTGCGATTGTTAACCGTAAGCCGTGAAATGATTATATATCTTTGCTTGTATATTGGTTGGGGAGATCATCCGTATTGTTAACCATGATGATTAATCGTGAATCTTATATTATTCCGATAATTAAAATAAAACCACATCTGCAGCTGTAAGCGTACGCATTTGCCGCAACTGATATATTATAATAATAAGTTGTTAATCTATCGGTCGTTACGCGTCGCAATGTATTGTATTTCGCGATTGCAGCGCTGCTGTTTTGAAATTCCTTCCGCGTCTACCATTCTATAAAACTGCGTTTCTCAAACGATCCTTACACACGGCCCCAGCTACACGCCGCGCACAAATTCGATCCTACAGACGAAGCGAATTTCTATTTAGACAAAGGCAATATGAAAAAAGCTCGGCCGGAAAGAAAGTAGCGGCTCATCGCAGGCTTGGCCGCGCCGCAGAATACACGGAGGAAAAATCCAACAAAGCGGCCCGCTCCGAAAAGCCGAAGGAAGGTGGAAAAAGGAGGCGGCGCCGGCTTCTGGCCCCTCGGCCCTTCCCATCGACGTTTCCATATACAACTCGCCCGGGCCGCCCCGATATATATATACGTGTTATCCTCAAGAGACGCGTATATATGCAGACAGCGGGGAAAGGAGCCTTCGAGCCGAGCGGCTACCGGCGCCATTAGCCTACGGCCGCGGGAAACAAGGCGCGCTAGGGTATGTGTATATGTATATAACCGCGAGCACGAGCCGAGCGGGAGAAAGGCCAAAAAGGAAGTCGCGGGCGTCAGACAGCCTGGCGGCGGCGGACTTTGTCCTCGCGGAGGAGGATATCGCCCCGGGTCGGCCTCGCGATCGTCCGTCGCCGAGGGGGGGGGACATCTCCTCCCGCCGATCGCGAGACTTGCCCTCGCGGCGATCGTCGCGCTAGATACCGGGGTTATATACGGACGTGACGTTCTTTATTTATATCCCCGGGCGAGTAATTTGCTTTTACAGTCACGCGCGTGGGAGGACGCGGCCGAGCTTCTTCATTCCGACCGAGATTCAAGTGACGATTTTATTCTCCAGTTTATATACATGCGGCTTTATCCGACGATCCGCCTCTGCTTACACTTTTGCGCTGTGCATTCGCATTCGAGTTGATGGCTGATTCATGGCGGCTTTTGTAAACTAGTCCATTGTTCACACGCTGCTACAGCTTAAGGAATTGAACCGCGAACCGATGGTCATTTCATAGTCTACACTCAGAGAAATGGAACGGTCACTTTTACCGCAATGCATGGTCAAATCATCATAGACTGGTCAATTCGATAAAAAAGATTGCACTTTGATACGAAAAATTGCCATTAGTATACACACTAGAAATGACTGCACTAGGTGGTAGTTTTTATTATAAAGTATGGTCCGTATCATCAAATTAAACAGTCCGTATAGTCAATTTACTATACAGTATGGTAAAAATAACCGATAAGATTTTGCTAAGATTTTTCGTATGCACATACACGAGCAACTATTCCATATATTTTACTAGTCTCTTACACTTTCTCGCAGTTTGATTCAGATTTAACCTTTGGCCTAGTCTAAGAGTAAATATACGATAGAGGGTAAGGAGCCATGGCCGCGGGACCGGTGAAAACTTGACCGGCCGTCCGTTTTTTCAGGGCAACGCCGCCGACGGGCTTTATATTTCAAAACGCCCCGGCGGCACCGCGTGAGCGAGCGGCGGCGTATCGCGGGCGGGAAATCAGCGGCGCAGGGGGCGAAGGTCGGGCCTGGCCGGGCGCTTTGATGTGCACTTTAGTTAATGCCGCGGTTTGCGCTGCCAGTCGCATATATATACACACACAGAGCGGAGGGCGCGCACACAGCGGCAGCGCGGTGACCGGCCGGCCTCCTAATTCCTCGGGCCGGCGCTCCTTATCGCGCGGGGCTTTGTGCCCGATTGCGGGCGGGGCGAGCCGCTCGCCGGCGGCCTAATTGATAATCGGCGGCGCGGACACGCGGCCCCGTTACGATCCGGCCGTCGGTTAATTCCGCGGGCCCCGTATAAATCGCGCCGGGCTAATCCGCGACTGCACGAGGGGCCCTGCGGTTTAATCGGCCAGACGTACATATATATGTATGTAAAGCTGCCGGGGGCTCGGAGGCCCCTCCGCGCGGCCTTATGTATATGTACACATACATCCCCGGCGGCTAATCCTCCCGGGGTCCCCCCCGCGGGTGGCCGGCGCCCATTTTTTTTTTTTTTCCGATTGTTTCGACCGTCTGGGGCGCGTTGCCCAACGCGTCGCGCGTATACCGGGGCACCACACCGCGAGTTAGGATTATTTGTGCAGTTTGTATGGGCTCATTCATCGCGCTCCGGTGAAATTGCTCGGCGATAAAGGCGGGCGGCGCGCCGCCCCCGCGGCTAGACGCGCGCACGTGCGCTGACACGGCTCCGTCCTCTCCACAGTGTGCCGTGATTAAATTGGTCAATGGCATTCTTACGCGCGGATCAGCGAGTGTTTCCTCCGGCCGTGGGCCCGCGCCAAAACGAATTGGCGCTGCCCGGCCGGGGATGAAGAATTATGATGGGTCTGCGAGTGCTTAACTGAATTACCGGGCCTCCGGCGCGTAAGCCTCATTATGCGCTTCACCCTAGACGCATAACTTTTAATTCAGCGGAATATACACTGCGCGCCCTCGGCCGTACCCTTCCCGAGGCTCCCCCCCGCGCTCGCTCCCCTGCAATGTATGCAGGCTTATGAACTTATTTCAAAGATTTATGCATTCTCGGCTTATTCTTCTTTCAAAGTCCTATAAGTACTGATTATTAAAAAGGAATATGCTAATCTTCGGCTCGTAATAAAAAATAAGCAAATCCGTTGGGAAATTTTGAAATACGCTTTTTTCCTTTTTTTATTATAATTCATTGGCGAATTGGGTAATAACTTGCCGCGGTAATTACAGAATTACGCGATTATTTAATAGAAAATACGAAATAGGCTAAACCAAAGTTGGATAATAATTAAAGAAATACATTCGATCAATTGCTATTTTTTAACACAATAGTGCATTTCGGAATTTTCTTTCGTTTCACGCGGATACGTGAATTGTATAAGATGTTTATACAGAGAGAAAAATGTGTAGTAATGATTACCTACTGCGATTAATGTAGCGAAAAGAATAAAACTCGAGAGGATTGAATCTCCAACTTCTTAGGGACTGTACAAATTACTTGCCATTTGTAAAAACTGCATCCAGTTATGTAATCAGAACGTAAACAGTTAGGGAATAAGACTTTTATCATATTTGGTTAGCTATTCCCAGCAAGTAATCATTACTGTATACTTTTTCGTCGGACGAGCGCTTAGCTTTGTACATAAGCTTTTTATAATCGTGTTGTCGATTGCACCACTGAAGAGTGATTTTGACTGACAGCGAATACCGTTCAGTCGCAAGTCAGTAGGGCAATAGAATGTACCGAGGCGTCGAGCGGTCGGTTCGCAGCTTGTCACCTGTCGAAAAGCCTGTCCTACTTCGACGGCCCTCGCAACAATGGCAGTGGCAGCGGCGTCAACCATCAGGCCCTCGGCCGCTTTGGCTTTTCCAGCCCCGGGTAAGCGGCCCCCGAGAGACGACGCGTAATCGGCGGAGGCAATCCCCCAAATGAAATTAGGCGAGGGAACTCCGTGGCAAAGCGGGCGAGTCGGCAGGGCGGAAAGTTGGCCGGCAGCCGGGTGGAAGAAGGGCGAATCCGAGCGGGCGAGCGGCCGGGATCCGCCTGGATAAACAAGCGGCGCAGGAGGGAGGGGACACCATTGACGGCCTCGGCCGCAGTCACTTGCGCGCTCGGGCATTATAGGGGCATTAGGCGCACGCGTCCCTCGGCGGCTTTGTCCGCCGAGGCCGCGGCGGCTCGCGGGCGCCGAGCCCCTCGGCGGCCAAGGTCCGAGCCGTCGTCGGGCGTTATCGCGGCGCCGGCGAGGCGGACCCCGCCGGCGGGGCCACTTCCGCCCGCGACTCCCCGGCGCCGCGGGGGTGCCGGCTCCTGGGGGAGCCGTCGAAGTAGGGCGCAGCGGCCGCCGGGGGCCTTCCCACGGCCGCGGCCATTTGTCACATCGCGCCGCCGGGGCTCCCGCCGCCCGGGGCCTTTGTCCCCCGGCCCGCCCGCCGCTCATCCCCCCGCGGGCTTTGTCGCCCCGGGGCCTTCCCTCGCCCTCCCCCCGCCGCGCTTTCTCTTTTTACCCGCCGGCCGCGAGCTGGCTCTTCCGCGAGCGTGTGTATACAGCCGGGCGCGGGTCCGAGGAACAAAAAAAAAAAAAGAGGTGTCGGCCGCCAGGGAGCCAGGTGTGCGCGTGTGCGCGTGCGTCTGCGTATAGGCACGGGCGTCACGCGGCCGGAGGAGCCGCGTACACGTATGGAGCGCCCGGTGCACCGGCGCGCCTCCTTCCCGGGCCCTCCTTTCGCGCCGACAGCTGCCCCGCTCCTACGTGTATATCGACAAAACATACGGGCGCGCGGCGCACACAGGCGCGCGCGAGGGCCGCGGCCATATCGATCTCCCGGAGGCCAACTGACACGGCGCCGCGAGCCTCGCCGCCGAGGGCCTCTTCCCGCCCCGGGCGGCTCCCCCCCTGGGTCCCTCCCGCAGGCCCGCGGCTTTTCCGGAAGCCGCGCCACGACTCCCGGGGGCGGCTCCTTTCGCGGCGCGACGGACAAAGCGCTTGTCCGCCTGCCTCGAGCAAACAATAATCCGAGATTTTATTCACGCGCGAGCGAGGGCCGAGGCCGTATTCGACATTTCCGCCCCCAATTGCCGGGAGTGATTTTAGTAATTGGCAAGGGGCTGGCGTTTTACCTCGCCGAGCGCTGCCTTTCCATCGTCTTTTATCGCCTGACGGGTCCCCCCCCCTGCCCACCCCAGTAGATTAGCTAGTCGCGACGGTAATGTGTGCGCACGGCCGGGAGAAAATATTGTGCACCCATCGCACGGTGTAATAAGCTTTTAATGAGGGCAAAAGAAAGTTTGCGGTTAAAGATACGCCTTTGAGCCATTTTCCCACAAAGATATATACGCTGAATTTACAAGGCTGTAAACTAAAATCAAGTTCATGGGTTGCAAATCTCTTCGAAGGCTCCAATGGCTGCAATTTCAACAGGTCGACGCTTATTCTCAAATTCCATACGAATTCATCTTTCGCAATTTGAGAGAAAACCGCTTGGTTTGCTTTGCCTATGGCACGGGCATTAAATAAATTAAATGATCCCTTGTGGTTATTCGCTATTTGCGCACAAATATTATTCGCCCATTTTTTCATTTGTCCGTTCTAAATGTCAAGGCGCTGTAATGAAGCGTACGTGCAGCCGTGAATGGCGTTGTTAAAAGACCGATGAAACTCGTGACCCTCTTCTACATCTCTTTAACTTCTTTATGCACGAAAATAGTTTTCGACTTATTTCGTATCGCGTGACAGACTCTATTGAATTTTATCAACTGTTTGGCTTTGGATATACCTAAGATTTAAACAATGCTTAAATTTTAAGAAAGCTATAACGCGTTTTAGACTCGGTTCTACAATTCGTAATTACATAGTTAAATATTTTTATTCAATTATCTTCTAAATTACAATCATATAATTAGAAATGTTTCCGTTATAAAATCTATTAAGGACTATGGCCAAATTACAGTGATAGGATAAATTAAATAGAAAGCTCGATAGACACTATAGATAAGCTTGAGAGATAATTTACAGTTACCCAGAAAGTTGTAGTATAGCGATTGTCGCAGTAAACAATATTATTCTCATTGCTACCAAACTACAGATTAGACGAATACAAAAACTGAGTTAGAGCTGAGAAAATTACGTTACCCATAAGTGCATTGAATCGTGCATAGCACATTATAGTTTCTAATTAATTAGCACAAACATATATATTTCATTTAATTCACTGCAAGTACGTTACAGTCTCTTTTCAGCTGTCGCTTAATACAACGTGCACTATTAATCAGTAAATCTTTTATCGTACAATCAAAACAAGACAAGCGCTCTATCGACTTTTCCTTAAACTAAACCTAATTCATTCCATCGAAACTGAATTTAATGGAATTTGCTCTTACACGAGGCAACAGCGTTGGAATTCGAGGCAATTAAAAAAAAGCTTAATTCAAAATGCATGTAACGTGCAATTAGCTATATTTCTCGATTAGTGATACATTACAGCTAAGTGATTAGCAGGGATGGAGGAAATTTATGCAATAAATATTTTCTACTCGATAGAACCAAGTATAATTTAATCCCGCGACGGCAACAATACAAGTCCTGTCGCTTGTTCGCGTGTAAAATGCGGAGCTTCAGGCTTTCACGGTGCGCGGCCTGCGCAGCCTGCGCAGCGTCCTCATAATATATAAAGCATCTCTTCGGCATTCTCGTCACGCGGGCTGCTTCTTACAGCCACGGGGCAAGGCGTCCATTAATTCCCGGCATTCGCAGCCAGATTCTAGCTATCCCTCTGCATATTTCCAATACTGGCGATATTCCGGGCGCATCCTCCGGGGGACTGGCCCAGCGCTTCCAAATTTCCCCGCAATTCCTGGTGCGCGCGCGGAAAAAAAGGACCCGGCATCCGAGGGCGGCTTCGGCGCGTCCCAGCCGACCGCGCCGCTCTGCAGTTCGGGCGAATTAAGCGGCGCGCGCGCGCGCGGGGCCGCACCGATCGAACCGCATTCCGCCGCGGCGTCTGCGCTGCCGCGATGGCGCGGCCCCCCGGCCTCCCCCGGCTGGAAAAAGCCTTTTCCCACGAGGCCGGCCGCCTCCCACGCGCGCCTCACGAGGACCCGAATCCGCGTGGGCGCGGACTCAATTTATTCGCCCGCGCGATTAGCGCGAAAGGGAAAGCTCCGGATGTTGTGCGCGTGTGTGTGTGTGTGTGCGTGTAGGGTCGTTGCGCGCGAGGGCTCCTCAAGCGCCCCGTTAAGCTCGCTCGGACCGCGGGGCTCCTCGTGGTTGTAAGCCGCGTTTACGCACTGGATTTTAGAAAGCTTTGCGGCCACTAACTAGGCCTCTATATTGCGCGCGCGGATTTCTCCAGTCTAATCGTACGTGCGCCACGAGGCGCTCGTTTCGAGGAATGACTTTTTAGAGATTAATTGAGCCATTATGAGAAGTACATGTCGCGTTACTGTTACACGAGACCGGTTAGCTCACCGCGCACAGAGCTAATTATCATATGTTTTACAAATTTATAATAGCCGCGCGGGTATGTATCTTATGAGGCATTCTCATCGCGGATTCGTACAGGTCACACTTGTAAATTTTCACACGTATATATATATATATATTTGCATCTCGTGCCTTGGACACTTTTGAAATGTTATTAGGAAATAATTTTATTCATCGCTATATTATCATGGGAAATAATCTTGGTTTTTTTTAACTAATATTTTGAATTACTCCAAAGATTTATTCTATTGAAACTATTTTAAAATTAAATTTAACTTTTCCCAATAATTATTCTAAGGTATATAATTTCCTGCATCATATAATTATATGCATTACGTATACTTACGTCGCAAGAATTTGGAAAGATGTTTACGTTGATATCTCGCCTGTAAACAAAAAGAAAGCCCACTATTAACTACAATTTTTTATCTATATGATCTTCCTGTAATATTTATCAGTGTGAAGTAATTGACAAGACTACATAATCTTATCAAGAATCTTATTTGTTTTGATTAGGAGAAATTTATTTGTATATAATTCTGGTATCCTGATCATGAATACGATTATTTTCCATCTTAAGATATTCGGTTTGAATCAGTAATTCTTTTATTACTTGTAGTAAGTATTCGTAATCATTCTATTAATGATCAGAACTAATACAATTTAAACGAAAACACTAGATTATTATTGATTATATTTTGCAGAATTAAAATGTCGACTACATCATGATAAGTTCAGCGACAAAAAATATTTTTTGCAAAAATAATCCTGTATATGCCTCTAAAGAATTCTATTATATTTATACCAAAGAGTATTATTAGGATCAACTTATAAAGTGCATTCTTTTTCTCGCGAAGCGAAACCATGAACGGCGAAATTTCTGAAATATTTATTATACTTATTACGACATTTATTATAATTACGTGTAATGAGAGGTTGTGAGAAATATCTGGTTCAGAGGGAGAGAAAATTATATTTAATCTACGTCGAAGATGGGAAATCCAGACTCCAGAGTAAGCAAATGACATCCTGCATCCTGTGCAAACATTATCTTCCTTGGCTCGACTGTTTGAGGATAGCATGCAAAAGGTGCGGTACAGAAAACAATTTCGAGTTCTGAGTTTCGCGTTTATCATTTCACGTCCCGGCTCTCATTTTTATCATTTTCCGTATAGACCACTTATTTGCATTCTACAAGAGGAACTTGGACTGACTTGGACCCTTCGAGAAAAGGTCTGCAGCAGCCCCGCCCGAGAATTTCCATTTGCAGAAAAATCATTGGCTCGTTCGTACTTTATGCGGTGAAACTAGTTTTACAAAAGGACATTGCCGCTCGTACGAGTTACGCGCCGAGTTCGCGTGAACGTCCTTTCAAAGCGGGCGTTCTATCATTTTCTGTATGCGAGTATACGGAAAAAATCCCAGAATTTAAATATTAAACACGCATTTGTGCTTTACATTTGTTATATTGAAAATGACCGAGAAATGTACTTGCATAGTTCTTGCAATATAATACATTACATTATTCTTATCCTGATAGAACATTTTATAATAAGTAAGGTTCTATTTATGTTTTTATTTCTCAGTTTATTATAGATATTGCATGCGTAAGAAATATTTAAATAACGTTGCGAATTCTTTTACCTTTTATTTAATAACTTAATTAGAATGAAATAACGTAGAATCGTCAAAGATTGAATAAGGGAAGGCTTTTATTAAATTTAAATTGTGCACTGTCGTTGACCTATAGAAGCTTCACTTTAATATTCATTCCCATTGAAGAAGAGCACTGCTTTCTATATAATTAATAACTCTTGACATATACCTAATATATAACTGCGGCGCCAGAATGACTTAATGTATATAATTTAATTAAACGCGACTGGGAGTAGAGTCCCACTTATAGCTGCAGGACTGCAAAGGTACATCAAGCAGACTTACATTTTAGATCTTCGTCGCCGGTGCATTCGTTCAAAGCATTATTCTCGTATTTTCCGATAAGCCATCGCGTGTATAATTCTACTCTTAAGATTTGAATAGGCGGTAATGAGTGCAGAGCAATCACTTTATCCAGAATGACGGTCAAGTGAATGCCGGTATCTCGCATCTCGAAACGCTCGGCCAACAAGCCGCTTCCCCCCGTGTATGTGTGGGGGTGGGAGGAAAGCCCCCCGGCATTCGCGTGCAGTCTCGCGCGGCGGCGCCGGGGGCGCGAACTCCCGGGGCTGGTGTATATCGCGCAACAATGTCCGGCGCAATTTCGGGCCGGCGCGCAAACACCGGCCGCCGCGGCCGGACAAATTAAACCGGAATCGCGCGGCCGGCCCGCGGCAACAAAGGTCCGGCGGGCGCTTCCGCCCGATTGTCCGCGCGCGGCCCCGACTCCCGGCAATTACACGGCCGGCGATACTTTCGCGGGCTTATCCGGCGGATCGGCGATACCGGCCGGCCCGGAAATCGAGCGGGCGCCGCTGACGCACTTACCTCCCCGCGCGGCCCGCAATTATCCGCCGGCCCCCCGTGACAAAGGCAGCCGGGACAATGTCGCGCCGGCTGGGTCGCCCCCGGGGCGGGGGAGGGCCGCCGATAACGAGGCGCCCGGACGAGTGATTGATATTCACTCGTCGGCGCGCGCGCGCGCGCTGCCCTGTGTATACGATGGTATATATGTATGCGCAGGCAGGGGCTCTGCCCGCGCGCCGTCCTATCCCGCCCTCGAATTACCAGCGCGTTTGCCCGCGGCGCTCGTGCGCCGCTCGTTATTGCGCGAGCCACGGCGATTTAGCAGTTTAACTGGGATTTGTTTGGCCGAGCAGATGGGCAGGGGCCGATCGATTATCGCTCGCGCACTCCAGTTCCCCCGCGCTTTTTGTAATCGCTCCTCAATGATTTTCTATGACGGGGTAAATGCGCCGTTTCCACCGCGGCCGCGTCCAGGCCCCGGCGATTTTAATAGCTCTATTAAGGATAACACAATTGCCATCCG
Organism: Sycophaga agraensis; assembly: GCA_018906755.1. Classification (NCBI taxonomy): domain Eukaryota; kingdom Metazoa; phylum Arthropoda; class Insecta; order Hymenoptera; family Pteromalidae; genus Sycophaga; species Sycophaga agraensis. Next base: position 900,273 of record JACCIE010000015.1, on the reverse strand, counting down.
AGCGTGGAATTTTTTTAAACGCGGGCGTAAATATTATAATCAGCGTTATATACCTGCCAGGTAGAAGCGCGCGTACGACCAGCCAGTGGATAATGCAGGAATTTTAATGAACCATTTTTCTTTGGACAACGATCATTTATTATCGCGGTGTCATGCGGCTCGACGGCGTATGCTTTCCCAAAACATCGAGACCACTGAGATCTGTTTTAATATTGGCCTATATATCGCCGCAGCGCTCGAGCGAAACTATTTAGGACCCCAATCTAGGTGCAAAAATTTGATCTGTGACTTTGCCAGTGATCCTATATCTGCGCAGCCAGTCAAGATTATCTCACTATTTCAAGTTCTGCGATATTCTATATACCCAGGTGGAAAGTCATTTCTCAAACTAATAAGTAAAGCGAGACCTAACTTGTACACACGAATGCCGAGTCAATTCCTGAACTAGCATCCACGTCTAACATCCATTCAATTTTCTTGTGCGATTTGTCTGAGATACTAAATCTTAGTCGTCTCAAGAATAACAGCAATTTCTAACTAATTATATTATGACTGATTAAAAGACTTTATATAGAAATCTGTCGTATAAATTGTGGAAAGATTTACGTTATCAAACATTAACAAAAATTACAAAGATCTCCCATACAATATAAACAATTTATCTTGCGCGGGATACCAATTTTTATCGCGTACAATGCATTAAAAGCAAACTGCTGAAGATTGCACATACGTGGAAGCTCTACGAAGCGCCATAAATGACAAGTAATATCGGATCGTATTTAATTTTCATAGGGATTTTTCAGGGGATATTTTATCGTACATAAATTATAATATACCAAGCAGGATGCTTTTATCCACACATAACAGTATGAGTAGAATTCGATGTATTCCTAACGGCCCTGCATCGGCCGAGCATAAACACGCGCCAACATTAATAATAAACTACTAGTGGCGCGAAATTCGCTCGGGATCTCGCGAGGAAGGTAAAAAAAAAAGGAGGTAAATTCCTGGGGGATCTATTTAAAGCCCCGTTCGAGCAGGTGCGCGGCTGCAGTTAATATTTTAGGGGAGAAGCTGCCTCGCTACACACGGGCTTCTTTAATAATTCGTCTGACGGGCGAAACAAAGGGCGCAGACGGGGTGGCGGGCCCGTGGCGGGCATCTAAAAACTGCCGCGCCCACGTGTAGAGGAAGAAAGGGGAGGCTAGCGCTTTACGTAATGAGGCGCGCGCGCGGGCCGGGGAATCGGCGGGCCGCGCATAGGCCTCCTACATATACGCACTTAACCTAGATCCGAGCGCGAACACGTACATACGTCTCGGAGAAAGCCGAGAGGGCTTTAAGCTCGACCGGCCGAGGAAAGAGAGCGCGGGGAGCTCGCCGGGACGTCTCGGTGCAGGCGCGGCATCGTCATTAGGGGCGGCTCCGGCTAATCGGCCGAAGGTCGGGCACGCGCGCCGCGGGATCGATAGCCCGAGCCGACAGGGCCGCTCGATGCTGCTGCGCCGCACACTCCCGGAGGCTGCGGCCGCCGCGAGACGCACACCTTTTTTTTTCGGGGGCGGGTGGGGTGGGGGTGAAGGTCGCGGGAGGTAGCCCTCGGAGGATCCTCGGCCGCGCAAAAGCTCGGCCGCGCGCAAATTGGCCGGCAGCGATACGGCCCGGCGGAAGCGCCGTAAACGCCTGCTCCTGGGAAGATTTACGGCGGCTGCGCACTGCACAAAGGGGAAGTCCTCGGTGCCTGCAGCCGAGGCGCCACGCCGGCCCGCCGCTTGATTTACTAATCACCGATTCAGAGTGCGAGGCCTTATGTGTATATATATATATATACATACGTACAGACCCCGCATATAGCGGCGCAGCGGCTCCTCCCGCGCTCCCGAGCTTTGTATTTCGGCCGGGGCATTAATTTGCTCCTCTTTTCCCCGGCGGCGGCTGCGCGACGGCCTCGCGCCTCCTCGGCCGGCGGCGCGTTCGAGAGAAGCAGCCTTCCTCCTCGCGTTCTGTCGGCTTCGCCCCCGGAGGGCGCGCAGCCGCGTTTAATTATAATATCCTAAGAGGCTTGTCGTCGAGGACTGCCTCTCCCGTCGTCGCCGCAGCGCCAAATATACACACGTACATAACCTAGTATGAAAGAAAGGAGGAAAAAGTCGGAGAGCCCGAAATCCTGGCGAATCGCACGCGGGCTCCTTCTAAGGAACGCGCGGCCTCGTGTATCGGCAAGTTTGCTCTAATTATACCCAGGTTTGATCGAGCGGCAACTTCTGCGCCGGAGGCGGCTCATCCCCAGGCAAACGGTTTTGATTTAATAGGGCGGCCGGAAAATCCAGCCCAAAAACAATGCCCGTTGTATTATTCATGCGCTGTATATATATGTACATGCATCGGGGCTGCCTTCGAGGCTCGGATTTTCTACGCGTCGCGTGCTCACGGCCCATTGCGAGGATTTCAAATTACACCGCTTGGAAAAAAAGTTAACGGAAAAGCGTCAGCTGTGTACCTTCGGGAGTTGGGCGGCGTGCACGTACGCGCCCCGAAGCCCCGGCCCTCCGCAGATGCTAAATTTACGACTCGCGCCCCCTTTTCATTAAGCCACCCTAATTGCCGGCACTATAAACCCTGGCAGCTCTCCGTTGTATATAGGTGTCACGTGTACCAGTACATAAGGTATGCAGGAGGCTCGTCGCCATTCGCAGCCTCGCGCCCTCTCTAATAGCAAGAGAATACTCTACGGATCAACGGCACGCCTTCGCTCTCCAGGCAGATCGGTCACGTATACAATAACGAGACAATAAGATTATATTGCACGTTTGATAAACTAGCCTCACTCTGTACCCTTGCACGCCTTGTTCTTTTGCTTATTGCTTCTCACCAATAGGAGAGTACTTTTCAATGTGTAGTAGCTGCGCAGATTGTTTTCCGATAACATTTTCCACTTTTCATCTCGCCAGTGGAAATCACACAATTCTTTTGAAAATAAATAAGTCCTATTGAATTCGTCTCTTCTTATGGTAATAAAAACCTTAACTCTAGAGCGAAACAAAAATCATACGATACATATAAAGTGGAAGAAATCGAGAATTATACTGCCTGAAAAATATCTTTTGCTCCATCGCATTATCGTCACATTTATCTTTTTACTTACGCTCAAATTAAATGAGTTTTAGATACAGTTTCTTTTACGAAGCGAACAGACATAAATCCTCGAAAAATCTTCCTCTTATAACAATTATTAATACTATTTTTGTAAAAATAATATAAAGTTTACATTTTCCACGTTTGAAAATTACAGCAATAGTCATAAAATACAAAAAATATTTAGATCAAATAATAGATTTTAGATGTAATGATCAAAGAGCAAACGCATTCTCTTTCAAAGTTTACTTTTCTCAAATATCAATAACATTAAACATTCAATGAAATTGAAATTCATTAAAAGTATGTACGTGACTGTACAACTTCCTACGAACATGCAGTTTAATCGTTGCAGCATTAATTTTAGCTACTTCATAAATTGATTGTGTTATATGTCTTCAAATCACTTCGGTCTATTGCGCACTGATCTATTTCCGTCTTCGCTAACGCAGTAAGTATGGAAATCGCATGCAAGAGAAACGATGTTCTTTACATCTTCAATTTCTGTCATCGACTGAAAACGTTGAATCGAGCATTGAATACTATAAATATTCCTATTATTAGTATTATTTATTGCAGCGTATTCTGCATTTTATAGTGATTACGTTATGTATAAAAAAACATGGCAAAAAGTTATTATTAATTTTATAAAAAAACAAAATTTCATTTAAAAATTATTTTCCTATCTCTATATATAAATATTATTCTATGAATACATAAACGTGTAAGTTTGGTGTTTCATTGGACATAAAAAAACTTGAATAGAAAATAAGAGGGTTCTCGCGTTATGTTTATGTTTATGCACGTGTGAGGTAAGTGTAAAACGTAAGATCGTGTTTATTAGGAGCATAAAAGAAAATGAAAATGCATATAATAGCAATTTATGCAGTTGTAATTTATAGATCCGTATTTAAAAAGGATTCCCTAACTATTTCTAATAAAAACTAGGAACTTTTCAGATTTTATTATCCCCTAGTAGAGTAATGGACACTATATTAATAAATTGTTCTTCGATCATTTTCAGGGATAAATGCGTAGACGCTTGATTAGTATTGATCAAGAAGAATAACAAAAATATTAAGACTCGCAGTCCAATTTTAGAGGCGTATCGCGCTTTCAAATAATAAAAACTATAAGCTAAATTTAAATTCTCGCGAGCGCTGGCGCTTGCCAAAGATAACAGAGAGCTTCACGAATATCGCAAATAATCGTAAAATTCATTGCACTCTACAGAGCGTAGATTTGAAAATAAATAATTTATTAACTTGACACAGCATCAATCTTCGTTAACCACGGCGGGTTTCGGCACTTCGTTTTCCCATTAGTTCGGACGTTGGCACGCGCCCTTACTCTGTCTCCCCGCAGCCTGTGCACCCCTTTCCATTTGACCTCCCCCTCCCTCACCGTAAGTTAGGTCAACCCCCTCTGGAAGTGCTAGCCGCGTAATTATCGGATCTCTCGCGCCCTATAAATACTCGGATCGGGATATCAATTACGATTAATTGTAAATGGATACGGGGTTGACGGCGACGGCCTGCCAGATATTTCCCTGGAGCCATTTTTTCCATTTTCCTTTTGTGCATTATAAAGCATTCATATCGGATAATAAACTAATAAAGTGCATTTCTTCAAATTCATGAAATAATCTTTAAATGTTTTCTGCAAAAAAATAAATATAACAATAATAATAATTTAACAATAATGATATCTTGAAGGGCCTTATTTCTTTATATAGATTTTTAAATGTTTTTCTTTAACCCTGATGAATTTATAAGTATTATTCAAACAAATATTCAAACTTAAATATAAATAATTTAAATACTTCTTATCTATTTTTGTCAATCAATTTCTCCCCTTATAATGCGTTAAAAAGCTGTTTTATTAATCACGGAAGGGTGATGTTTATTGTTAATATACGGCAATATAAAAAATCCGATTTAAAATCGTTAACCCACTGCTGATTAATCTCGGTTATTTTCGTGCTTATACCGGTTCTGCTTTGATTATAGGTATTTTAGAAGATATTCAATCCGAATCTTATAACTCAGTCTATAAAAATTCAATAGAAATTAATATTAAGAACTATCTAAAATTAACGCTATTGGGGGTGAAATGAATAATTTATTTATATTAAATCACTTTTAATTAACTCAATGGCGTCAACAGATAAAATGGTAAGTTAGGCACTCGTGAAAAATAAATATTAACCGAAATGGAATAACATATTTTTTATAATGCGGTGATAGTGTATAAATGAAAAATGTTAACACCCACAAAATTATTCCGTAAAAGCGGTTTAATTTTCATTTCATACAATTATCATTTTCAAGGTAAGATCAAAAGGAATACCGTGCATTTAAAGCAAATAATTTATGTTGACGATAATGTTATCTTTTCAATCTAAAAAGTATAACTCTATAGTACTTTATACTCCGCATATCAGTATAATAATTAAATTAAAATCTTTAGTGTCTGCTTATTTTGCTGACGCCATATCTTTCTTTTGTTTCTGTCGAGTATGATTTAAATAAAATATAATGGTATTTATATAAATAATTGTGTTATACAAGAATTTAAAAGGCTAGTTCATATAGTTTGAAATGCATTTTCACACATACATTTAACAAAATGAATGTAGTAGAATAAACTCTTTGAAAGTAATATACGTAATAATATAATATATAAGTAATAACTAAATATTTTGAATAAGATTAAAAAGTACATCAAAAATATAAAAGTACATCAATAATAAAAAAATAAAAAATAAATAATCTAAATTTTATTTATATATTATATTTTTGAAATATATTTTATTAATCGAACGTTGTAACAGATCATTGTAACGTTTCTTTTTGAGAATTCGACAATGATTTGCGTATAGATTCTGTATTCAGATGAAAATGACGCCAATAGTTCAGATTTAAGAAATTTTAAGGAAGTATACTTTGAGGAGTTTTGATCATATTCATGGAAATGTTTAGTATTAGTGTATAGTATATATGAATAATATCGTGTTTTAAACAAAAATCTATTTACAAAGATTACACGCGAACGATTAAACTTAAAGATTTTATTTATGCATTTTAATAACTTTATACTTAAGTTTACTACGTTAAACGACCCTAGAAAATAAAATTTTATCAACCGATGTCTTTTTATGATTTAAATTGGTTTGATTTTAATAGTGACACTGACTCGCAATTAAAATAATTCTATAAAGAAGATTTAGTAATTCAGAAAAATTAAAGATTTTTAGGTATTGTTCATGAAATAGCATATTCCAAGTATACGAATATATAATGCTGAGAATATAGACCAGAAAAATAATGAATAAAATATAATAAAAATAGACAATAAATAAATAATAAACGTGAATTATTAACTCTACTCGACTATAACTTGTTAACTTTTCCCTTAAAATAATATTTCTTAATCCTTCACTACACAAATCGAAAATTATTAACGAATTGAAGCGAATGTGAATAAGCATAATTTTACAGAAGCATTGTCAAATATTTAAAAGATTTTGCTGAAAATGTAATTCTGTCGAATTCGTTGATTCGAGAAATAATTATTTGAATGGTCATAATAATAGCGATGGAGATGTTGGGCTATGCGGGTATAAATTGTAACTATCTATAGTGTATAGTGTTAGCGAAATCGGTATCATTAGTACATTGAAAAAGTTTTAATCGAAAAGTTCGTGGAGATCAAGTGCTATTAAAGTATTCCAACCTTGTAAACTGGATTCAATTAATTAAAGTTGCTCAGTCAACTGTATTCCTTCGAATACAGTTTCGACTGCCAACACTATTTAACAAAGTGCAAGCTAGCACCTATTGTAATCCATAGCATTATATACGTTAGAATATATTTGTAGATTGACTCGGAACGCGTAACTGTACGCGTTGAGGAACCGATAAAATATTTGAACGAAGAGACAAACGAATCGCACAGGTAACTGATAATCCGGTACTCGACGGCGGATGCCTTCGACTGGCATCAGCGGCACCCATATACGCAGGCTCAAAACATCCCGGCGCATTCTAAAAGCCCGCGCAACGTCGTTAATCCGCAAAGGCTCGTTGTCAGGGAGTGGCTGCAGCGCGGAGACGGAGGAGCCGAGCGCAGTGTCCCGCAGGCGGCCGGGCGGCCGGCGAGCAGGTGGCACGCGGCCGCCCCTCCCAATAAAATAACCGCCAAAAGTCCCGGGGAGGGGGCCCGATTTGGCATTCGCGCATACCTCCATAAGACGCGGAGGCGCTCGGCCCGTGGCGCCGGCCCGGCGCACAATGGGTGCAGGGGAGGAGCCGCGGGCGGCCCCGGCGCGGTATGCGACGCGCGCGCCGGCCCTACGCAAGCGTTGCATAACCCTGCGGGTCCCGCGGCGCGCTTCCGCGGCGGGCCCGCGCGACTTTTCGCACGGCCAGGTACGCCTGCGCCTAGGGGGGAGGGGGGCAGGGAGGCCGGCCTTAATTCCCCCGTGACCGCGGGCCAATGGGACGATTAATCGCGCGGCCCCAGCCGCGCCCCAGTCGCCGAGCTTTGGGTTTGGCGCGCGCGACAGCCGCCGGCGCCCCGGTTCGACGCCTTCACTTGGTGCACAGCGGCCAATTTTTGTACGCGTTGTATTTTCACGATCATTTTTTAGGTTTCCCAGCGGAATTCTCACGTTCGATCGTTGGAGCATCGTACTCTCTTACTATCGGTATGGACAGTTAATAATTTAACGTTCACTTAATGTCTCCCAGAAATAACATTCTCGTACTCGTTTCGGAACCTAAGCAACGCGACACTGCAAAATTAGGTGTTTTTTAGGAAATACAACATATTCGTATTTAATGCCATCTCTCTTTGCCTTTCTTTTTTGCACACATATCGCTACCAATACAAAATACCTGTTTGATAACGAGTACTTGCCAAAGAAAGTGCTTCGATATACTGAATTAAAATCAGGCTTATCATAGGTGGTGAGGAATAAAATCAACTCTAACTGCAGCTCTGATAATTTCTTTTGATAACTACGACTATTTTTAACAATTTAAAATATCAGTCAATCGTGAACGACACAAATTTAGTTTAACGTGTAACTTAATGGCGAATTCAAACAAATAATATAGGTACGTACATTAACGAACTTTTGCAACTTTATCAAGCACCTAAATATAGAAATGTATGACAGATAAGGGATAGAACGAAACGCCATGAGCTATCAGATGCAGTCCTCAATATTGATATATTGAATCCTAATGGTAAAAAATTACTATTCACTTTTACTTTAATGAATTTAATTGAATAATTAACTACCAGTGATTAAAAAATCCGGGTTCCGAGTAGAGTTCTACTTTGAAAGGTCAAAGGCATTGCGATTGCCTTCTCAGTCCATCAACCTTACATCTTTTTTTAACTTACAGAGGCGTTTCCGAACGGTTATTTGAAGTAAATTTGAAAACAACATGTACCGTATAAAACAATTGTAAGAAAACAAATGCACAAGAGCATTAAAAATTTGTTTATTTGATCTGTTTGAAAAATATACTCCGTTCGCTCACCGTTTAGTTTTTAACAGTCAACTACACCAAGTATTTCATTATAAACCTTATGGTAACATTAGATGACAACGTCATCGAATGCTCCAAGCTAACAGGGTACAATTGCAAGTCCGAAGCCCTAGGCTTAATTTCATTGCTTCTTTTATGACAAGTTTGATATTTAGCGGGGGCTCTTCTTCTATCGTTGCGCGGTCCCTCGCCTCTATTCTACAGTTACTCCCCGATGCAGGAGGTGTGCCCCTGACGTTAGAGGCAAGCGGCGGGCCGAGGCCCGGCAGAAGCTGCAGCGGAGCGGTGCACTTACCCATGAATCGGTAGTCGGGGGCGGGCGGCTCGTGGGGTCGGGGGCGGGGCGGTCAGCGCGCGGCCATGCCGGGCGGGTGCCGGGGTACCGGGGCGCGCGTGCGACGGTCCTCACTCGGCGACGCTCGCGACGGCACTGATGACCGAGCAGCCGCCCGAGCGCCCGGAGCGCCCGGCGCGGCGCTGCCGCGGCGGCGACGGCGGCGGCAACGGCGGCGGCGCGGCTCTTCCCGCCGCTCGGGCCCCCGCCAGCCCCGGCCGGGCCCTGCGCCTCAGGTGTAGGTATGCGCCGGGGGAGGGAGATTTTCGTGTCTGCGCCGAGAGCCGGAGAGGATGATGCCCCTTCCCGCGGCGCTGCCGCTCGCTTTCGAAGCCCGGGCTTTCCCGCGAGGGGGTGGAGGGCATTCGCAGGGGCCGTCGAGGACGCCTCCCCCGTACGTATACGCGTGTACATGTCGGAGGGGGGGGGGGTATGTATCCGCGCCCCCCGATCGCCCGGAAACTTTCTTCCGCAGCCGCCGGTGCGCTATTGTAATCGGCTGCGTGTGCGCGCGGCGCACGCGACCCGCCCGTATGTACATCGCAGGTGGTAAAGCGGGCCTATTTACGCGACGGCCGTTGCGAAAGCCGGGCAGAGCCGGGGCCGCTTTTGCCATCTCGACAATATCGGCCCCTCCGACGCCTCTTTTTATTTTTTTTTTTTTTTTAATCCCGCGTTCGCACTTTCGCGCGCGCTCCGGAGAGCCGGCCGCGCCCGACCCAACTTTTAAGGCTGCAGCCGTTGTCTGCTGGAAATCGGCGCGGCTCCCCCCGACTCCCGGGCTTTTTCCACCAGATGCCTTTTCTTCATATTACACGACAGTCTCGCAGTCCCGGGCCGTCGTGTTCCGTCGAGGGCCAACTGACTCTTTTTTCTTTTTTTTTTTTCATTCTTTGCCTATCGCTCGCGCGCTCCTGAAACTTTCGGGCTGTTGGCACGGATCCGCGTTGAAGCTTCGCCTGCGATCCGATAACGTTGTTCGGCGCGGAAATACAGTCTGGCGAAGCCGAGCCTCAATGATGCGGACATTTAATAATGCACGTTCTGATTTAACAATCGGTCGCGTTAATCTCGCGTTTAACCATCGGGTTTAGTCGCCGTGCATTTTCTGTTACATTTGAATGCGAAAGTTGAAAAAAAAAGTCTTCCGAGCTGCATTATGGCATCTACAATTTTCCAAATGCATTCCTCGGCTGCTTTTTATTTTTGTTGGGCCTACTTCGTTAAAAGATTATTTAACTAGAAGATAACTATGAGAGCTATGGGGGTTTACGGGGATTTTACGAGGAGTTACTTTACGATTTCACATTAAAAGGAGTTTTATGAGCACTTTATAAATGTTTAGGCTGAGAAAAAAGTGTACTAGGAGCTCGCCTGCCAACAGTTAGGTATTCTTACACTTCTCATTTCAGTGATATTCTCATGTCTCGGCTGCAGTATTTTTAACTTTTATTCCATTTATATTGTTATAAAAATATCCTCATATAGAAAATATAAATACGTGTCTTATTTTAAATCGTGATTGAAAACCTTGGATAGAAGTTTTGTTTGTTCAAAGCTTTGTTTACAATCGTGGCGAGTCTTTCAATCAGAAAAGAGCTCTTGAAACGGTTAGTGTGATCTTACGCATGCTGCATATAATCTTTACTTACTCAGCCTCATAGCTTTTCGAAAAAATCTTTCCCTTACAGAATTAACCATAACGCGATCATCGAAGCACATTTTAGTAATAAAATCGAATCGAGCACACAAGCAAAGTATGCACAGGTACAGGTGCTGAACAATTATGTAAATCCTCTGAATAAAGTTAATACACGCAAGGCGGCCCCGAGGGCGAGTCGTGCAAAAATGACGAGTTACACTCGATCCTCTCTTTGGCTATCGCTCGGTCGCTCACATATCAGTGCGGCAAAAGCCCGCGGCTTGCCAAGATTTCCGCGGCACACCTAACGCCCTCCTATATTTATAGAATGGGCATATTATAGCGGCGGCGGTGGCGCGCGCCGCTCGTTGTACCCACGGCAGGAAAGGCCAAAGATGCTAATGCTCCGCGTTAGCTATGCGCGGGCACACATTGTTTCCGAGGGTGGGGGCCGCGGGCGGGCGGGGGGGGGGGGGCGCTTGATACCGGGGGACGGCCGTATATACATAGGCCCCTCGGCGGCGCCGAGGCCGCGATGAAGTCGCGCCAATTCGCCTGCGCGCGCTCGCGGTCCCCCATAAATTCATCCCGCGCGCGGCCGAGTCTTGAATTCGCCAAAATTGAGCCGGTTGCGCCTGCCGAGGCTGCAGCCGCCGCCGCCGCGGTCGCCGAGTGCGTCATCCCTCCGCCGCGCGGACGCTTTTCCAACGCCTTGCCTTGCGCTCGCTCGTGAGAGCCTCGAGTGATCTTTGTACCGTTTGCTAATAAATTTATCACTTTCTAATTCTACGGACGATTCCTTATTTTTTAGGGGTCAATGATCTTTGTTTCTTGAGCATGTATGTACTTATAATGTTATGTTAGAATGCCATGTGAGAATATAAGTGCGCCAATACATCGGTTTATTCTTTTTTCTACAAAATATTGTTAAAGATTCAAAAATTCCTTTAAACATATTGACAGTCGATCCTGCATTTGAGTGTACCTTACTACATTTGCAGGATGCCGCATGTATTGAGTTTTAATTATATTACAGTGCTACATTCATAATTAGACCGTATCGTCTATTCTTTTTACAAAGTCTTACATTTATTTTATATTTTTAAATGAAATATACAATACATGGCAGGTGGAATAATTTAATCAGTAACGTGCATAATTTTCATGATGTTTTAATGCATTTATCGTTATGATACTACTCAAATAAAACTAGAATCTCTAGTATCTAGTATTTTATTTTAATTAATATTTTTATCCTTCTTTTCATTCATCAATGAATAAAAAATAATACATGATTCATGATAAGATTTTGCAAGTATTAAAAACATTACAAAAGTTATTATTTTTATTAATTATTATTACTCTAGCGATGAACTTTTAAATACACTTACTTGTACAATAGAAACGTATGTATAACAGTAGAATGTTCGACCATATAATGATTTTTTGTATCTCAGTATTCTTCAAGCAAAAATAAAAGATAATTATAAAGAAGAGAAATAACGAAGAAAGTAAACTGAGAAGAGAAGTATTTACACAGCGCGTAAATCGTGAAGTACCAGTTGTACTGTGCCTCGTACTGCACCCTTTTCGTTTGGGTTGAAGTCCGATTTACTTTGTATATCTATATATACAGAAAGGGTATAAGCAAAATTGAATGGGTCTGCAACCGCAGCATATACCTGTCGGCAAAAGAAAACCTTTCGACTGGTTCGAATGAGACAATTACTTTATTGAGGGTGGGAGAAAAAGAAGGGTAAAGGAGAGGAAGAAGAGAAAAGAGAGAAAGAGAGTTTGACGATTAAGTCTAAAGACCCTGAACTAAACCAAATTTTTCTCAGACCCCTAAGGGATCAATGGCTGCATTGCTTTGACGATTTTCTTGCTTTGTAAGAAAGTGAAAATCTTTTAACATTTTCTATGCAAATAATGGCAAACTGGCACCCCTTGCACACTATAATTGTTCTTCTGAACTGAAGTGTAAACAAAAAATTAAAATATTGTAGTACAATAAAATAGTTATTATAGTTATTGCTATTGTTATTTAGTTTCATAAATAACAATAAATATGCATGTTGTCAGATTACGGTGATGATGAATGTAATTAAATAATAATGTAATTTGAAGTAATATATTATGATTGTGTAAATAAAGAGGTCTTACAAAGTCTGACTTGATTACAGACTTTTATTTAATTAAAAAAATTAGTAAAAATTTTCTTTTAATTTTCTTTTAATTTTCTTTTAAAAGAAAATGAAAATCTCGGATAAAATCTGGAATCGTGCTATAAGCCAGACTTATAAGCAAACTTTTACATGACTTAACGCAGACTCTTTTTCACATAGACATTCGAGCAAGTATACAGTAAATGGCAAAGCTTCAGTGAAAGTGTAGTCCCCGCAAAGACTTTCAAGATATTAAAACGGGAGGCGGTGCAGCAATGATTCGCGCGGAATCGCTATTTTTAGCACCTCGAGCACCAAGGACGAGCACACGAGGTTCGACTGCGCCCGTTCTTATGATTCCGTCCTCGTGCGACACTCACGCAGGTAACGAGAATCGAGCAAGGACGTAGGATCGGTGTATCCTGTAACCATCGCATTTTTACACGAGAACGCACCTCCCACGAGTCTAAAGTGCCCCAATGTGCTCACACCGCTCGCGAATATGTAGACGATCATTTGGCCGAATCTGCGATCTACAAGAGCCTACGAAGGCGCTTCTTGGTACAGTGTTTCTATAAGTCTCGAGACAAGTTTGTGACGGAGCAAGTAAATACAATATAGTACGAAGCCGAAAAATCGCCACTTGATTGTCCCGAGCAACCTACCCAGGTACATTCCGATGATTTCCTATTTGGCTCATTGAGAAAATTATCAATGAATATTATTTTTTGTCTTATTATTTCGATAATTTATGTTATTATCAATATTACGGTTTGTGCATTACACTACAGAAAAATGAAACAAAAATTTGAATTACACCTAGTTGCATTTTATTATATTTTTAATTGAAAATTATTTTAAAACTGTAGTTTGAAAGTTATACAGTATAGTTAGTATAAAAGTTTATACTGCATAAATATAAATAATAAACTCTTCTCAAATAACATGTATAATATATAATCATGTAATGAAACTTAGATTTTATATAAATATAATTTGAAATTTTTATAATTTTTGTGATTGCTTTATATCCAATTAGGATCCTTTGATATGATATATGAATCTAGAATTCTATAGAGTGCTTTCAATGATATAATGAAGCTACATACTTACTGAATAAAATAACGATCCAAATGTTTTCTTAGCATCGTATAAGGAACGCCAAAAAACACTGTAATTGTAATAAGTTAATTAATGAATAAAGTGATTTCAAAATTTATGATCTTATTTTCCTGTTTTGTTTTTTAACCCAAGCGAAAGTAAAACCGTAAAACCATGTCTTGTTATATATACATATATATAAATTACCCATCATACTGAAATATATATAAACTGTCATATACAATGAAAAAAACAAAATAATTATATAATATATAAATGTATGAATACATTTTTGATGCACCTACAAATACCCTATTATTTTTATTTTATTTAGATAATTCAAAGTCCCGACAGTGATAACGCACGGTCTGTCAACAGTTCCAGTACAATAGAAAAGTAATAACAGCTATAAATAAATTTATATTATATAACTTTAATATATAAGTAATCGTGTAATTTGTTACTAAATCTAACTCTCAATTAACATTTTGCTTTTTTCCTACTTGTCGCAAATACCCTCGTTTCTTTAGATCTAGCAAGGAAACGTCCTTGAATGAAGAAGAAGCAAGCTTTGCAGAGCTATTCAGAAAGGTTTTATTATGTATGTCAAGAAGTAGACCTTTTGTTACAAATGTCGCCCAAAACAGAACACTTTTTCATAATATGATAATTAAACCCGTTGTTTAAACTACACGACATTGTATTGTATTACAAAAAGCGTTGTACAGCTAATATAAATAAAACGCTGCAGATAAATATATTCGCATAAACCTGGAAGAAAATTGAGGCGTTTATGCTCATAATATATTAAATTTTATGTTGTGTAATATGTTCAAAATGAAATTAAAAGTTTCATCTGAAGCTTTATTTGCCTCGTTCTCTCTGTTAAGCTTGAACGATACAAGCTGAAGGGCCGCTCATCGAGAGAGAGAGGAGACAATACTCTGAATACATTAGGTAGTTCAGGTCAGTCAGGTTCAGATCAGTCTCTTTGTTTACTCGGTCTTCGAGAGTTACGTGCGTCTAACTTCTCATGGTAATATTATTATATTATTATTAATATAATATTATTATTAAGGATAAGAGGTTAGGATTTACAAGGAATAAATATATAAGAAATAAAGCTGGTAGAGTGAGGTAGAGAGGTGGAAAGAGTTCGATGCGCACAGCTATGTGCTGTTCCTCATACCTGTACCCATTTCTCGTATATACATATATACTACTAGTATTTAAAAACGTAACAGGCAGTCCTCTTAGTATTAAAGCGGCTTTTGATATAAGAATATAATTTTTTCATTCATTAGCTATTAAAATAATATACGATCCTCTAATAACTTATATTATTGATATCGTGAATTTGGGTTATGAATATTATCTATAGTATAAAACACTTGACATAATATGGAGATATTATGCTATGATAGTAGGACATATTATGATAAAGAAATATGGGCATAAGTTAGTCGCAAGTCTATAATTTATGGTCAATTTCCTATCTATTGTATTAAATTATCTATCCTTTATTTATATATAATAAAAAATCTTCTTATTACTTTGTTAATCAAACAGTAATTTATTTCATTTACCTCGCAACCCTTGATCGCTAACAGAAAAACTCGGATTAATTAATGACTCGATCAAAATATACTGCATAATCAAATAATAATAACTTTTTAACGTGCCGTGATAAGTTAATAGTAAAATGTACAAAAATTTATAGTATTTTTATTTTTTTAAATTCTAAAAAATATTTATCCAATACTACTAAAACTCAACTATTTCTATGAAACAAATAACTGGTAAATTATATTCATTCATAATTTAATCCATTTAATGATTCAAATTTTCAGAATTTAACTTAAAAATATAGCAAAAAAATATCAAAACATTAATTTTGCAATATTATCAAAATCTATCTCCTCACTAAACTCTTGAGCATCAAGAGCCAGACGCTACTACGACTTTCCGCTGAGCTCGCGTTTTTTAAATCTATAGCGAGATACTAACACATACATAAAGTGATCCAACGAAATCTAAAACCCCGTAAGAATTTAAAAGAGTAACAAAGCAAAGATCACTTGTAACTCTTATGAGTATTTCATATAAATAGTACCTTCAAGTCACCCCAGTCCAAACTTTTATAAGCCAGAGAAAACTGCATATTCTCTACTCAGTGATTAATTATTTAATTCTGCATACTCTTTGCGAGTGCATATTTTGTTCTAAGTAATCAACTGGTAATTATGCATATCCTTCGTCTATCTACTCGTATTCCTATAATATTCACAGTCTCATTTTTGTATATTAATATTTTAATTGAAATTATCTGAAATGTTTTTCGTTAATATAATAATCATATTTAATTTTTCAAAAGCTATGCATTCTATTTGGTCGCGTACTGACAGTAGTTTTAATGCAACTCCACAAACGTAATGAATAAAAACGTAAAATCTTTTGAAAAGAAAAATTACTTCATAACAAATTTTGAAATGGTATGTAAATCATGAATCAATTTTCATCTCTGCAAAAAATGTACAGCTACAAAAATTACATATATGCTGTATAAATCTAGCTATATTTATTTGAATTATAATAACTGTATTTATATGGTTCTTTGAAACCTAAATCTAGCTTATTTTGAAATTAAAACTAAATCTATTTTTATGTTCAGCATGAGATAAAATTACACAATAACATTGAAATTTTTATCAAAATACGCTAATTTTATATTAAATGTAGAAAATCGATTTATTTTCAACTAAACATTGAAAATTGATGCAATTTAGTTAAGTATATACGCTGCAAGGCTTATAATCAATTTTTCAAATTACGAAATTTTTGCAGCGAAAGTACCATTTGCAATAACGTGGTTTCACTTATGTTTTGTCAGTACCTTTGCTTAAAGGTACGCAAAGGTTTGCAAAAAAGGAAATTAATCCCTTCTTTGCTTTCCGTCCTCCACCCAAAAAATCCTAGTGTATCAATAAGTCTCTCAAATACATTTTACTTAGTCATCATTGTATTATTTAATTGTAATCAATTCAAATTTTTCAGCCTTAAAACCAAATAATCTTTTCTCAAAAATAGTATTATGTAACTCTCTTTCTAAAAACTAATTCTATACAAGTAAATTATTTATTTATAAAAAACTATTACAATTATATTATAAAAATTAGTTTATTAAAATTTTTAAAAAGATTCATTACAAATATTTGTTTAAGCATAATTTTTATTATAAATCTTAGTTTAAAATCTCATCTTATCATTAACGTTATAACTGCCTTTGCATCTTTATGTAAATATGATAAACGACAAAACAGTTACTATTCTGCATTAAAAGCTATTATTTGAATAAATATATTCAATTTCAATAAGATTTATAAAAATACAATTAAAAGTAAATAACTTTGATCTAAGTAAAAAATAATTTCGCTTTCCATATCTTTATTAATTTCCTTTGGATACTAAATAAAGGCATGCAAGTTACTTTACTTATGTTTTGCGAATAAAATACCACATAACTTCTTTCAATAAAATTGTATTTTTTTATATGCTTGTGGTTTCTTCCTCAAAAATTGGCGGATCAGACGATAAAAACATTGTACTCTGTCGTGCGGATGCAACAATTTAGACTCTTTATCCGGCATTTGTCCATTCTTCTATTTTTTGAATTCAATAACTCTGAACGACAACTTTCTACCACGCATCCACTTCCTTAAAGACCTACGCCTCCTTGCAATACGCTCGGCAGCACTTTGCGCTATATTACTGTTTGCGTGCAAACGAAGACACTCGTATGATTTGCATGATAATCTTAAAAGAGAGGATACACATACATGAAAAGCATCGACATTAAGATTGTGACCTTTATGCATTTCTCTATTTATCTCTTTTCGTCTTTTGTCCATGCTTTATTCAATCAGTTCTTTTCTTTTATACCCGCTTTATTGAAAGACTGACAGCTGAGTACAAACAGATTTGAAGTATGAATTGTATAGAAATATTGACAAAAAAATAAGATTAATATTTCAAATCCTTATACAGCACCCAATATCAAAATAGTGAGATGATACAGATTCCAAAGCTTAATCGTTTTCTTTGTATTTAATATACAATTAAGATTATATTGTAAAGTCTTTTTATTAGCTTTAGTTACACGATGTTTAGTTTAATTATCTTGTAAATGACCCATAATTGTACTGATTTGCAAATGTAGCAATTTTTAATAATTTTATAATTATTCCAAGACTGTACAATATTTACAAACTATTTAAATAAATGACTATGATCGAAAATATCTTAAATTTAAATTTATTTACTTATAACATTTTTAGTCTTGCACTGTATTTTATATGTACATAAAAAATATTTTTAAAGCTATATATTTTTATCTTAATATATTCTCATCTTAAATTTTTAAAAAAATGTTTATTATTAGTACATTAATACTATCTGCATCATTCCAATTTATGTACAGTCAATATATCAACCTTTTAGTCATTTGCATTTCTGCTCATGTAGTGTCTATATCTTTTATATATATATACATATATATATATATATATATATATATATATATATATCTAAAAGATTTTAAGTAGTATGTTTAAAACATGTAACTAATAAATTATTTTTAAAAAGGATCTAAAATATTTTAAATTTGAGTGTTTTGAGTTATAAATCTAAAAGTCTAGTAATAATGAAAGTATTTCATTTTTAAGCAAATGATTGAACCATTAATTTTATCAGTTCAAGTATATTATTAATGAATCAATCAATTGTTACTTAAATAAACAAATTTGTAATCTATTACAGTTACAAATAATATTGTACAATATTTATACGCACTTGAACAGGGAGTCATTTGGCACATTATAACAAATCACAAATATTAATTTACTACAATTGTTCTATTATATCATGATCATTTTTTAATGGCCTTTTAATATGATTATCTATTAAAGAGTACTTTGATCGTTGAAGTTCTTTTGTAAAATAAACAATAGTTTTCTTTAATCCTTTTTTTAATGGTACTTTTGCTTCCCAATTTAAATATTCTTTTGCTCTTGAAATATCTGGCTTTCTTCTTTGCGGATCATCCTCAACAGCAGCTAAAGCAACTATTTTACTGGTTCCTCCTACCAAATCTTTAATTATTTGTGCAAATTCTGTTAAAAGGAAAATAGTGAACAAGTTAACGAATATAAAATAACTAAATTAACCAATACTATATTTTTATATTGTTTCTCTATCCATACAATATAAATTTTAAGTGAATAATTATTATTAAAAACCAAACAACTGTTAACATGATTTATATTTAACTAATTTTTACTCTATACAATGCATTAATATCACTGCTACATAAATAAATAAAACAATATATTTGAATTTGGAATAAGTTAATATACCTTCAATAGTGTGTTCTACAGGATTACCAATATTAATTGGTTGACTGTAATTGGAGGTCATTAATGCAACTAAACCATCTACTAAATCTGACACATATTGAAAAGATCTGGTCTGCTTGCCATCGCCATAAATTGTAATTGAATTGTTTTGAAGCGCTTGAAGAATAAAATTTGAAACCACTCGCCCATCATTCATATGCATCCTAGGTCCATATGTATTAAAAATACGAGCAACCCGAACAGCTACATTTTCTTGACGCTGATAAGCATAGCTCAATGTTTCTGCAACACGTTTTCCTTCATCATAACAAGCTCTAGGACCTGAAAAATTGAATCAAAAAGCTGTTATTTAAAATACAATAATTCTCTAACAAGATTCATTACCAATTGGATTTACATGACCCCAATAACTTTCTTTTTGAGGATGTTCATCAGGATCTCCATAAACTTCAGAGGTGCTGGCTATTAAAACTTTGGCTCCAACTCTTTTTGCTAGTCCTGTATTTTGGATACAACCATAAACAAACTTTTTATTTTATTACATGTATGTATTTTTTATTTACAAATATTTACCTAACATATTAATAGTTCCCAAAGTATTAGTTTTTATAGTCTTTACTGGATTTAGCATATAGTGTGGTGGACTAGCAGGACTGGCAAGATGATAAATTTCATCTACTTCTACATACAAAGGTCTAACAACATCATGATGAACTAATTCAAAGTTTTCGTGTCCAATCCAATGTTCAACATTTCTTTTTCTACCAGTAAAAAAATTATCTACTACAATAACCTCATGACCAGCTAGCATCAATCGATCTACTAAATGAGAGCCTACAAAACCAGCTCCACCTGTGACCAAGATGCGTTTTCTACTTTTATAATTTAAGAATTTAACTACAGGATAATTTTTGAGAACCCGATTTTCTAATTTTGCTTCTATATGTTTTAGTTTCTCTTCTAATTCTTTTATTTTGTTTTTAGCTTCCTGTAAGTCCTTTGATTCTAATGTTATATCAATATTTGCAGAACTAGTTTTTCTAAGTATATTGGATATTCGATCATTTGATATCCCATTATAATTATTCTGAAATTCATCCTCATCAATTCCTGCAAAAGCTTTGTATATACCTAAAACTACTAATTCTCAAATTATTATTAAAACCAAAATAATGGAATTAAATGACAAGAAATCAAAAATAAATTTTTTTTATTTCATACTTCAATGTAAATGTAACAAACAAATTTTACCTAAAACTACTCCAATTACTACAAGAATTATTTGTTTCATTTTTCTTTGTATGAACATTTCTTCTTTTATAAATCATATGAGTGTAATTCTTAACACAGTAGCCAAAAATAATTGTTACACATACGTTGAACACTATAATATAATAACATCTATTGCAACCACAATTGCATAACCTCGAAATGTCGATATATACAAACAACAAAACAAATATTATCTTCGCAAAATTTCCAAAATTTGTTGATCAACATTTTCAGATCGGCAATATTTTATAAATATTTTTTTTTTATAAACAATCATTATTAAATGTAACTAGAGAAAATTGATTATTAAGTAACTTGATTATTCGAATTTAAAGCAACTTGAATGTGTAGTATGTGCGACCGAAAATGAGTAAATTGCTTCCATGCAATGGATTATGAGTAGAAAGTTTAAAATTTGAAATAGGTCTCATGATTTTTTACGCATACTCTGATATAACTTCGTTTAATAATATCAAATATTTTTGAATTTATTAACTTTCCCAATTCAAGAGAATCTTGTATCCAAATGTCATAATATAATGCTGACTGATGTTGACTTGCAGAATATAATAAAGTTTGAAATACGAAGTATTTTAAAGTATACGAAGTATTTTTAAGTATTTAAAAAACACGCTATGGTTGTACACTGATTTTTCAAAATATATGTAATATAATGCTCGGTATAAAGTCGATATTTGAGGATTAAAAGACTATTAATTTTTTCTTGAAAGACAAATCGTGTACTCTGAGTAATGAAGTCCTAAGTATCGAAAATGAAATGCTTACAATTTGAAATTATTTTAAATTGAATGCAGAATTTCAAACGTCATCTATATAGATCCTTTATGATAATTAAGTTAGTTGCGTGCCTAAAATGATTATTTTAAGCCAGATTTTTAATTTCATATTTGGTTTTACCAAGTTTTTTAATCCCGAAATTCAATTGATAAATCGCACATAAATTTTTTGCATAACATTAAAACGCGCTGCATTATAATGAATATCTAAATACATGTACATAGCATATTAACGAATATTCACTGTATACCGTATGCACTTATAATTATCAAAGTGTCTACATCTATTTCCAATAAGAATACTTGTTTCTAAAGGTCGATCACGTTCAATAATGTGAATAATGTTGGATAAATTCGAAGTATAAGTCAAGTGATTCTTGTCTAGATAGAAATATTTTAGTATTTATAAATTTAATAACTGAAAATGCACAATTGGTTTGATGACAATCATAATAATTTTCAAAAATAATATATTTTAGTAGAAAATTGTAAAATAATAACATTTATTGACAAACTCATATTTGAACATTATAGACCTTGTTATTAAAACAATTAATAGAAATTATATTAATTTATTAATATATTAAGTACAATTAATCAATACATTATTTATGCAATAAATAATTCTTTGTAGACATCAAATGGTTTTTTAAATATTAACATTTTATGAGTTAAACATAAATTATATATTTAAAGTATATAATTATTGTTATTATAAAATTTAATAAATAATAATAATTATTTATGCATAATGAAGCTAAATATGAAACAATTGATTTAGTATAAAATTAGGGTTTTTATAATTATTTAAAGGTAATTTTATAATAATAATTATAAATTTTATAATAACAATAATTATATACTCTAAGTATATAATTTTTGTTTAAACATAATATGTTAATATTTAAAAAGCCATTTCATATCTTCAAATTATTATTTATTGCATAAATAGTGTATTGATTAATTGTACTTAAAATATAAATAAATTAATGTAATTTTTTTTATAAATATACTTCAACGTTTATACATATATACGCTAATAAATTATTTAATCATGTAAATTTTTTTAAATAATTAAACCTATAATGTTGAAGTCTCATTGCATAGACTTTTTATAGCATGTTGGGACTTACGCAATCATATGCCTTGCATACATAATTTTTACAAATATTAATTTATTTTGTAACAAAATTTATTGTTAGGTAGTATTTATTTACATTTATTAATATGAATGTGGCACAATTTATAGCGTGCCATACAGGCGCGTATTCCTTCTTCATCCCCTCCAGCGCCACCTATTTTAAACTGTGCGTGAGCTCTCCGCCTATCAGCGCAGAGGGAAATTCAGAGAAAATTCTTAGTATTCTGGCATAACTGGACCTCACCAGATCACACCAGAATGCCAGAGTGCCTGCGCCATGCGCCTGTGCGTTGTGCCGGTGCTTCCGATGTCGCGTCGAAAGCAGCTAAATGCCAAGCTCCCCGCCGGCAGCGTGCGCAATGCGCACCGCGAGCTCAGGACTGCCCCGGGGTCGGGACTAGACTCGAGTATCGCACCACTGCTTAATGTCTAAAATTGTGATATAAAAAACGTTCGTTTCTGAGAAGTACTTTTATCTTTTTTAAAGCATCTTTTCTATTACAATAAATTGTAAATTTTCTATTACAATAAAATTAAATGGGTATCATTTTCCATAAAAAGTTATACAGTTTATAGATTCATAGGCTTTACTTTTGTGTAGGTTTCATTTTTTATACACACTTTCGTTATTTTTATCTTATATACATTGTACAAAAGAAATCATTCTTTGAAATTAATTTATTTTCAAATGAATTTTATGAAGATATTGTTGTTAATGCTGTAAATCTTTTTAAGGTTTAGGATGAACAGTATGGATTTAAACTATATGTAATGTACAATTAGTAGTATTGTGATTTGTGTTCAACTGTCATATGAATCTATTGTTTATAGAAATAAGATACCAAGCTTTTTATCATGTAGACTTAATATTGTAAGTAACCATGACTAAAAGAAATTGCTTGAATTCTTTTTAACATATACTTTATTATTTTTTATATGTATTAAAATATTTAAACAATCAGATTTTGAATTCAAAACTATATGAATCTTTGTTTAATAAATGACACCTTAAAACAGATAATTCTCAAGTTGTAATATTTTGTCATATAGAATTTAAAATCTTGATCATAGTTACTAAGCAAAGCAAAATGTTTTCTTTGATTAACTATTTTTTAAAAAAAGTATTTAATAAAGATGATAATAGTATCAAAGAAAATTCTATGGCAGAAGAAGAAAATGTGCAACAATTACTTGCACAAATAGAAGATATAAGAGCAAATGATAATCAAATTAAACACCAGTTTAATCTTGTAAACAATGACCAAGGTTGTTTTTATAAAACTGGAATAATCACCCATATTAATAATGAATATATTGTTATTGAAAATAAATATATGTGTGAAATCAAGTATGTGATTCCAACAGATCTTAGAAAAGGAGATAAAGTATATTATATGGCTTTTAAAACTCATAAAAATGAATTAAAAGTTTGTAAAATTGAATATAAAATTGAAGAATTATGGGAATCTGAAATAAATGAAACTGCAAATAATGAACAGATTTTGAATAATAATGCAAGTAATAGTGATAAGATTGTACAGATAAGAGAAATAAATCAAAGAACTATCATTGGAAAAGTTGAAAAAAGAATTGGTAGAGAAATTTATTTAAATGTAGATAATATTTCTTTTAGTTTAGATGATGTTAGCTCTAATTTTGTGCCAGTAATTGGTGATTGGATGAAATTAGAATGTTTAGTCGAAGTAAATGAGAATATTCCTAATTTAAAAGGAGAAGTATTAGAAATTCAAAAGCTACTACCTTTAAGGCAATTATGTAAAACTGGAATAGTTACAAACTTTTTTCATGATTCTAACTATGGAATAATTGATAAAATAATACTTTTTTCTCAATTTGTTTGTATGTCTGGTTACAAACCACGGAGAGGAGATAGTGTAATTGCACAAAGTATTGAAAGTGATCAAGGAACTCAACAATGGAGGGCATTAACTGTAGTTCCTATAGAAGTTGTATGTGTATTATTGCATTTATATACATTTATATCTATTAACAAAACTCAAGTTTTCAATATTTTCTTTTATTAAACTTTTTCACCAGTTAAATCGAATATATAATATATAATAATTACATTGTGAAAATATTAGATTTTATTAATCATAATTTTATGAAAACTATGGCAATATAATTGTAGTTTATTAAAAATTATTTTTTTATAAAATAGGTGTGTGAACAGTTTGATACATCAATAATAAAATTTAAACCTTCATTGTCAGAAGAAGAAATAGCTAAATTAATCAAGGATAAGGAAAATATAGATATTACTAATAATATATGCATAACTTTAGATGCAACAGCAGAAAAAGAATTCGATGTTACTATTAAAAATAATGGAAATATAAAACAAAATATTATTAAGTGTGAATTTTCATTAAAATTCTATCAGTCACAAATAAAACTTGTATTACCAGATAATAACAAAAAGCAACAATTGTGTCCATCTGATGAGGTGATATATAAATTTAAGTGTAAAGCTAGATTTATTGGAATATCTGAAGAATTAGTAATTTTTAATTTCGAACATTTCAAAATTGGTCGTATTGTTCAAATAACAGTTAACAGTATTAATCTCAAGAATCAAAAATCAAAGGAAGAGTCAGATGAAAAATATACTAATAATAAACAATCAATAATTCCACCAATATATGAAGATGGAACATATATTAAAGGCATCAAGCCATATACATCAACCAAATTCAATTCTGTCCATCCTGTTACTTTAAAAATTCCTTCAATCCTATGGACTACTATAGAACAGATAGAATTAGAAACACAATCACACACAGAAGCTGAACTTTTATTAGCAGATAAAATACCATTTCTCAAACAACCCTTGAGTTTTCAAAATTATAAACAACGTTTCAATTACCTTCTACATTTAGAAGAAATAGGACAAATTTTAAATTTGCAAAAATTTAATATGAGAAGTGCTACACTACATGCCAGTGGGGAATATTTGACATTAAAAGTAGAAGGTCTTGCCGAGAAAAGACCATCTCTAATAATAGGAGATAGAGTGATAATATCTTTTAAGTGGGATAGATCTAATGGTATTTATTTAAAATTTAATATTCTTTACTACTATAATTGACAAAAAATTTAATGCAAGATTTAAACTCGTAGAATGTTTAGTTGCTTTGTTCTAAATATTTTTATACCTAATTTTTTTTATTCTTCATTATAAAAAGAATGTATTAGCCAACAAGATAGATGAGTTCAAAATTTTATAATGCATTTATTGTTAATAAAAGCATAATTAATTATGAGTTTTGCTTTTTATTCTGTTCTAGGAATATCTATTACAATTTATTTACTATTCTATTTTTCTTGCTTTGCTATTTGGAAACAATATTATGATGAATTATATGAAACTGCACTGAAAATCTGATTTTTCTATGGACAATTTTATTTGTGAAGTAATACTATATGTATTATGTAATCTACCATGAATATTAATTAGTTTGAATCTTTAGCTTTAAGGGACTACTTATTTAACCATAAGGGATCACTTATCTTACCATTTAATGGAATTTGATTATTTATGCTATCTTATATTGTTTTTAATCTTGCAAAGACATTAAAAATTAAACCTTAAAAATTAATCTTCAGTTTGTTTAAACTTGTTGGAAATGAAATAAAAAGAATTTATTTTCTGTAGGTCAACAAAAATACGAAGGATACATTCATAAAATTAAAAGTTGCAACGTGTTTTTAAAATTTCATGAAGTTTTTCATCAAAAATATCATGGAGAAGACTGTCAAGTAAGCTTTATAGGATCGAATGCTGTAATCAAAAGATGCCATTCAGCAATTAATGTAGTAGTAAAAAATCTTGGTTCAGAATTTTTATTTCCTAAAAAGGTTGTGCAGAAAGATCCAAAGTATTATTTTATTGAAAATGAAATAGATGATGATCAAATTTTGAATACATCTCCACAACTAAGTATTACAAATGTAAAAGAAATTAAACAAAACGCAATTGCAGTATCAACAAAAAAGCTAACTTGGTTCAATAAGAATCTTAATCAATATCAAAAAGAAGCCATTAGAAATATTTTGAAAGGATTAGCTCGACCATTACCGTACATTATTTTTGGACCTCCTGGAACAGGAAAAACTATTACTTTATGCGAAGTAATATTACAGATATTTTTTACAATGACCGAAAGTCGGATACTGATTGCAACACCTTCAAATAGTTCAGCAAATCTTATCACTGAAAGATTGTTAGATAGTAATTTACTTAAGCCAGGTGACTTAGTAAGTATTAATTTAAGAAAAACACTTGTTAATGCTAATTTTAAATGTAATTCATATTTAGAGAAAATGCTATCTTTAATTTTAAATCATTATTTTTTTAAAGGTTCGACTTGTTGCACATTATTACCTTGAAAATATTCCCGAAAGACTTTTACCTTACTGTGTCACCGGAGACACTGCAGTTGAAGGTTCTAAGTTAAATGTCAACATATCTGATCCACGTGGTTGTAGAGTCAACGTTACATTGAGTGTTCTTTGTCGGCATCGAATTATAGTCAGTACATGTACAACTTCATCAGTTTTATACAATATGGGTTGTAAGCCGGGACATTTTACGCATGTTATTGTTGATGAATCTGGTCAAGCTAAGGAACCGGAAATTATGATTCCTTTAAGCCTTAGTCATGCAAATTCTACTCAAGTTGTATTAGCTGGCGATCCCAAACAATTAGGACCTATATGTCAAAGTCGACTTGCTGGTTATTTTGGTCTTAATGACAGTTTTCTTGTAAGGTTGCTACAACAGTGTCCATATCAAGAGGACCCTATTGGTTTCACTTCTGGTTATGACCCACGACTTGTAACGAAGCTATTGATGAATTACAGAAGCTTACCAGAGCTGTTGGATTTGCCAAACAAACTTTTTTATGGGGCAGAACTAATACCTCAAGTATATCATATATTTTTCAAAGTATAAATTAAAATTCTTTTAAAACTTAAAATTAAATGTTTTATCAATTTAAAAGGTTGATCCTGACAAAAGCGAAGAAGCTGAATTAGTAGAAAGTCTATTAGACATGTTACCTAAACGACTTGGTTCCCCACCGACTATAATATTTCATGGAGTCGATGGAAAAAATATGAAAGATTCAGACAGTCCAAGTTGGTATAATCCTGAAGAAGCCACCCAAGTTTATATTTACCTTTTAGAACTTTATAATCATGATTTAAAGCCAGAAGACATCGGAATTATAACACCTTATTCAAAACAAGTAATCGATTTTTTCAAACGAATAAGTTAATTAATTTAAATTTGGATTGTATTGCTAATAATTTTTATATCTTAATAGGTTTATAGAATCAAAAACCTTTTAGAAGAACTAGAATTAGAAATTCCAAAAGTCGGTACTGTTGAAGAATTTCAAGGACAAGAAAGAAAAGTTATAATATTATCAACAGTTAGAACAGCAAAGGATAAAATTGAAGAAGATGTTCGACATGCTTTAGGATTTGTCTCGGCCAGGGAGCGACTTAATGTCGCGATAACTCGAGCCCGAAGTTTACTTATTATTGTAGGAAATTCTGATCTTTTAAAACAAGATGTATATTGGCGAGAGGTAATAGATTATTGCAGTACGCGAAATTCTTGTATTAATGTAAAAATGAGTTAATGGATAACACAATAGTTTCACTTTCAGAAGATTATAAGAGTGTACACTATACTTTTTATTTTGATATTATTATTTAAAAATTTACTTGTAAATCCACTTTCGACCAATTTAACAATATTAATATTATGTCTAGACTAAAAATAAATATTTTTAAATTTATTAAATATGTTTAATCCTACTTTATTTACATTCGGATAGTCTTGTATTGCACTGTTTATTTAATATTTATAATTATGAAGTAAGATCTTATTTAACAAGTAGCTTACATGGTAAATTTGAGTTTTCAAAACTCGAAAATTTTTTCAATATAAACTATGTCAAATTTTTAGAAGCTATTGACCAATTTTAAGTATACTTAAAATACATTAAAATACAAAAAATAAAAAATACTTAAAATCATCGATTCATCATTGCGATTATACAGTTGGTTTGCGGTTTAACCAATTGCCTTAAGTTTCGACTGTGCGCTGTTACGAAGCGTTGCAAGGACTCTTTATTACTTTATATGCTTAATTTTGAATAAATTCACTTAGGCTTTGCATGCTCATTATTTTGTATTATCCTAAATTTGTTCACCATATTCTTATCTTGTTTATCACCTCGTAGACCTCGATAGCCAAACTCCATGGAATGAAATCGAGTGCATGAAACATTGTATTTGATTTCAGAGTCCGTTCGCCCCAAACGAAATATTATTTAAACATAGTATCAAAGTATAAAATATTTTCAACGGTAATACGTTCTTATGATAACATTTCACTTATAGGTTTATAAATCTTTCAAGGTCGTGTTAGCTCCTGCGCAGAAAAGGTGGTGTTTCCAAATGTTACCTGACTAAATATAGACATTCATCCTTTAATGGTTTAATTACGCAAGCTTGCACCCATATTTTCATTATATTTTATAAGCCTTTAATCATAATACAATTTTGGAATTTAGTATTCGTTAGACAATTATAATGCATTGCATATCTCATAAATTTATTAACATTTTGTTTATTGTATTATAAGTCAATATTAATATCTAAGGCAACGAGTTCAAAGACGAACAATTCTTTTTATACATATATATAAGGATACCTTCATATTGAATGAACTTAAAAATTAGAAAAATATTTACCAGGTAAGCTAGTGGATCTAAGACTGTATACAAGTTTACATATTTTGGTGATAACGGCACTGGAATGTGGAGAATTTTCAAAATGCATTTTTTGATGTTTATAGTTCCTAACCAGCTATATGTACAATGTGCGAATAACAGCAAGAGGGTTTTCCTTGTTTTAAATATCCATATTACTAAAAATTATGAGTGTAAGAAAAGAAAAATTATTATAATAAACAAAATCAATAAAAAAAATAAAAAAATATGTTTTTTACTCAAGTTAATTGTGTAGTACATGTAAAATTTAATGCATAAAATTAAGTAATCATTCACATAATCAATGTTAAGTTCTGGAAACTTATATAGTATATAAATATATAAATATATTACGAAAATTGCATTTCACCATTTAAAATAGTCAACTCGTAATCATTAATTAATAATTATTTGTGCGTACTCGCCAGAACCTAGCCAGTGGACCTAGCCAGCTTATATAGACGGTTTTATGAATGTATACTGTAAAAATAATGCTATGTACTGTACAAAAAATTTGCTTCAAAATAAATAGCAATATACTCTAGTACTCCATCGCAATAAATGTCATAATATTTATTTAATAACTTCAATCCTTATACGCATGTACATTACAAAAGGTCACATGATCATTTCCACGTAAAAAAAAGTCATTTTTTCATCTCGGACAATATTTTAATTCGTAATTCACGGAAGCAGTTGGGTACGGTGACATTAAATGGAAAATTGAAAATTAGCATACGATGAATGAAGGTGCATGTACATCATTTAAAAGTCTACCGTGATCACGTTTACGACATCTAAAAGTTCGCGAGTATAAGATACAGGAACAGCTTGTTCAGAAATGTACGAGGCCAGAAATTTAAGTAAATACATTTTCCGTTTCGTGTATAAGAGGTTGCCAGTTAGTACAAAATAAAGTTATAATTATTACTACTTAAAATATATATGGCAATATAAAAAACAAATGCAAATTTCATTTTTTCAGCTATTTCGTATGAAGTAAAAATCATCAATATCATTTAGCTAAAAGAAATTGTAGAATTCAAGTTCCAAGTTTAGGCATTCAAAATGTCCTCACACATAATCTGTAAAACAACATCCATTTTACAGCATATAATATATCCTTAAAAGAATATTAAGTCTATTAGTTTTAAGTCTATATCTTCTTAAAAAATGTTATAAATTTAAATGAGTTTCAATTGTCAGACAGAATGATACCAATGAATGTATTAATTAATATTTACTTATGCACATGAAAGCGAATAAAAATAAGTCCCTAAACATTCAATAAAGGAAGTCCTGAAAAGAGCCATATGCAAAAATTCTGTCTCTAACACATTTTTATACTACAAAATCGGATATTTTATATAAAATTTAAATAAATCTATTTATCTAGTTATTGAATTTCTTATTATTGAATTTCTTGTTTAAAGTTTTGTTTGATCTATAATGTAGCGTTTTAAACACTTAAATTGTGAATAACTTTTTAAAACTTTATAAGATCGGATAAAATGCAACGAAAAATTATAGTCAATACTAATCATCAAACCCAAAATATACCTATAGAAATCTTTAGTCTTCTTCGAAATATAATTTAGTTATGCCTACATAGTAAATAATGGTCAAGCTCAAGTCCGAGCTCAAGTCCAATGTCAGCGCATCACAGGCATTCAAATATACGCATCCAAGTCGAGATAGATGCTATAGAGGAGTAAACTAATCTTCATAAAAGATTTTTGAAAATTCTATAGAATAAAATCAATACTTATTTTTGGAGATTATAATGCACAAAAGTAAGAATCTTTTGTTTAGAAAATCTTTAAAGTTTTAATAGAATGAATAATCTAAAGTAAGCAATTAGATTTCTTGTAAATATGTCAATCGCGTTGTACTATCATTTATTTTATTAAAGTCTAATTTTCTAACAAAAATATGAGATTTTTATTTATGCAAAATAGGTATGTACATATGAAGGCTCATTAGTACTGTTTTATAATAAAATAATACATAAACACAAGTTTCAACTAAATAATTCTTTTTTAAAATTGTTCTAATTACTTGTGTAGAAGAATGATATATCTGTTCATTGTTAAAATTTCAGTTACACGATGAGATGCTGTATATGCCAATATTACAGGCATTTAATAAAAGCACAGCATTTCAGTCTATCAATCCTCCTACGTATACGCATGCGCACACGGTATTTTATTCGAAACATATAAAGCCACGCTGGCAGAGTAAACCGATGCATTCGCGCCTAAGAGAAGTGCATGAAAGGCACGCATACTTGATCAGAAACACACCGATAAGTATTCGGGAGTGTTCGGAATCGAGACTTCGGGAGTCGGGAGTTCGGGACTCGGGACTTGGGACGGCTGCCATCCTAACCTGTATGCTGCTGTATGCCTCAAGACGTCGACACTTCGGCGGCAGTAACACAGAACAAAGGACGAGTCCCAGAACACAAAGGGGGTTATCCAGGGTTGCCTAGGATAACTAAACCATACTACCAAGTGTCAAGACGTTACAATTGGTCTGCGTCTAGAAGAGATTTGATAAAAAGCAGAATCAACAAATTGCAAATTAGAAACAAATCAAACTCAAGTCCCGCGGTTGCTAGTATCATCATCGGAAGATGGCAGATAATAATCTCGATTTGAAATTCCCAGTGTGGGGTTTGCTTCCTAAAAAGGAGACGGGTGTCACGCAGTTCCTTGCTAAATATCCACAATACGATGGAAGGGGTACGATTATTGCAATATTCGATTCAGGTGTTGATCCCGGAGCACCCGGCTTACAGGTGACATACATTTTTTAAATCATTGTAAATATAGATACCTTGAATTAATGTTTGTTATTTAAATTATTTATTTAATATCGCATATTTCCATTCCATTAATAATTTTAATCTTATAATTACTAAATTACGAGATAACAGTATACCTATGATTTGAAGAAGTTTATGATGAGTTTAAAAATACTTAGTCATGCTAAAGAAAATGGATTCTTATAATATAAATCATTGATATTTATTTTTATAATAAATACGTTCTAGATCACATCCCATGGCAAACCCAAGATTATCGAAAGGTTTGATTGTACTGGCTTGGGTGACGTTGATACAAGTAAAGTTGTTAAAACAATAGATGGATATCTGACAGGAATCACAGGACGTAGGCTTAAAGTGAGTCACTTTTTTAGATAAGCTAATTATTAGTATATTAGTTTCATTCAAGTTTGTTACTTATTTTCTTCGAATTGTTTATAAATAAATATACATATTTATTTATTAACTGTTTTAATTATTACTTTCATGTTAAAATTTCTAAATTAATTCAAAGGCTTTGTTATGTGAGAATGAAAAAAAATATTAAAGCAATAAATCCTTTTTAATCTTTTTTTATTAGATTCCAGGCTCTTGGAATAACCCAACAGGAGAATTTCATCTTGGTGTA
Organism: Sycophaga agraensis; assembly: GCA_018906755.1. Taxonomy (NCBI): domain Eukaryota; kingdom Metazoa; phylum Arthropoda; class Insecta; order Hymenoptera; family Pteromalidae; genus Sycophaga; species Sycophaga agraensis. The sequence continues at coordinate 867,453 of JACCIE010000015.1, read as the reverse complement.
AAAAGTGCATACTCTTTATATCCAAGTAAATTACGTGAAAGGATTGAACAAGCCAGAAAAAAGAAATTTTGGGATGATGGACATAAAACTGCTCTTGTTGAAGCAACAAGGCAATTACAAGTAAGTTTAGATATATGCTCAAATATATATATAATAATTTTTGTAGATGGATCTGAAATAAAAAGATTATTTTTATTTAGTTTATTTTTTTTCTTATAATTTAATTACTGTTTAGAAAGCTTGCAAGGTAAAATTAACACAATTTCGTAAGTTCAATCTTTTTCATTTTCCTTTTAAGTGTACAATATCTCAAGGTGTTTATAAATTACCTTTTAATGACAACTCAGTAACATTTATTGTCACAATGTATAAATTAGGACATGTTTCACAAGAGCTTGCTTTCAGCTACAACTGTCACTATATTTATATTTGGCAAATTTAATTGAGCAAAAACATTGACCTATTTACACAATGTGCCAATTAAAACTGCTTTATCTTCAAGATCATTGTTGAGATTCTGCAATGTATTGATGATTGATTGTTATTTTATTTGCAGGAATTTGAAGCAAAACATGCACAATTATCAACAGCTCAAGAAAAATTGGAAAAAGAAGAGCTTGAGGCTCGTATAGAGTACTTAAATAGTTTAGAAAAAAAGTATGAAGATCTTGGACCTACATATGATTGTGTAGTTTTTCATGATGGTAACATATGGAGGTAATTTTTTAAGTCTATAATAATCTATATTATATTTCATTAATTATTTGTTATTAACAATCAAATTACAGGGTTTGTATAGATACATCAGAAAAAGGAGATTTAGGATCTGGTGTATTCCTTGGAGAGTATTCATACACCAATGAATTTGCCCCTCTAACACAAGAAGACCAGCTTAATATTTCCATTAATGTTCATGACAATGGGAATACTTTAGAGATAGTCAGTCTTTGTTGTAAGTAGATTTAAAAGATATGTCAATGTCTGACAATATAGCATTTTTCTTAGTTTGTTTATTTTTATATTAATAAGATTAAAAATAATATAAAATTTACAATTAAAATCTTTTCTAATAATACATTATTGTCAACAAAATCATATAACTCAACAAGTTAAAACAATCTTTTATTTATCAGCACAACATGGAACTCATGTTGCATCAATCGCTGCAGGAAATTTTCCTGATAATCCAGAATTAAATGGAGTAGCTCCAGGTGCTCAAATTATTTCTTTGACAATTGGTGATATCAGAATTAATACAATGGAAACTGGAAGCGCCATTGTACGAGCAATGATCAGAGTAATGACTTATAAAGATAAAATACATGCTATTAATATGAGTTATGGAGAACGGGCTCATTGGGCTAATGCTGGCAGGATAGGTGAACTTATGAATGAAGTTATTGACAAATATGGAGTCACATGGGTATCATCTGCAGGGAATGTGGGACCAGCATTGTGTACAATTAGTATGTTCAGATTATAAAAAAATTATTATGATTTTTTAAAATTGACATTATTACTACTTTGAAATATTTTCAGATACTCCTCCTGATATCAATTCTAGCAGCATAATTGGTGTTGGTGCATATGTTTCACCTGACATGATGATGGCAGAATATTCTTTAAGAGAAAAAATGCCTGGTATGCCTTATACATGGACTTCACGTGGTCCCACAGTTGATGGTGGGTATGGTATAAGTGTTTGTGCACCGGGAGGTGCTATTACCAGTGTACCAAATTTTACATTGAGAAAATGCCAGTTATTAAATGGAACAAGTATGGCTAGTCCACATGTTACTGGAGCAATTGGTAAGTAAATGTATTAATTTATCACTTTATCTAAAATGAATAAAATTCTTGTATTATTTTATTAATAATAATACTTTTACAGCTGTTTTGATATCTGGTCTTATTGCAAAGAATCTTAAATTCTCACCATATTCTATTAAACGTGCTCTTGAAAATACTGCGCATCTTGTTGATACACTTGATCCATTTGCACAAGGTTCTGGCCTGCTGCAGGTTGATCGAGCTTTCGACAATCTCGTCGCTAATACTGATTCGATCGAAAGAGATATTAAATTTACCATTAATTGTGGTGCAAATAATGCGAAAGGTGTTCTTTTAAGAGCAGGAGTTATTGATCGTCCAAAAGATTACGCTATTACAGTAGAGCCAACGTTCATGGATAGCGAAAATGTTGGTGAGTTTAATAGAACTTTATCTATTTTCAATATTATTATGTAATTAATTTTTTAATTTTTAATTCAGACTTTCAGTTTCTATTGAAATCTTTTAAAATTTCAGATCCTACCCGTAAAATTGGCTTTAACTTGAGACTTGCTATGGTATGTGATGCACCATGGGTACATTGTCCAAATCATTTCGATTTAATGCATATGCCAAGAGCTTTCGCTATTAGAGTCGATGCTACTTCATTGTCAGAAGGCGCTTATTTCAGCAGGTACTAAAAAGAATTTTTAATAAATAAATTAATGATACATAGATTTACATGGATACTTTATAACAATTTTACAGTATTCGAGCATATGATGTTAACAATGTGGACAAAGGACCTGTTTTTCGGATACCAATAACTGTAATACAGCCTTCAACAATTCCTAAATCATTGTCACTTCCAGATCTTACATTCACTAATGTGCCATTTAGGCCAAATGTAATTCGAAGGCACTTCATTCTCGTGCCTGATGATGCTACATGGGCAGGTTAGTAGATGCTAATAAAGCAAATAAAAACTATACATTTATAATAGTAATAATTCAATTTATAAACATAAAATTTTATTAATATATAACTGATAATCAAGGATAATAAATAATTATAAATAAAATAATTATAAATAATTTGTACATGTTCAGTATAATATTATAAAAAATTAACTTGTTTTAAAATATTATTAAAATTTTTTAGTTTTAAGATTAAAGACTACAGAAAAAGATAAAACTGGCCGCTTCGTTATCCATTCTATGCAAGTGAAACCTCGTCTATCAACTAAGACTCTTGAAATGAATAAAATGATCAATGTCACCCCACAATCTGAAACAGTTCAAGGTTTTTCTGTGCAGGGAGGTTTAATTTTAGAAGTAGCTATTGCTAAATATTGGGCCAATTTAGGTGATATTCTCATAGATTATACTATAGAATTTCATGGTCTACGTTTAATAAATGGCGATCTAACTATGCAATCTGGAGATGGTATCCATAGACTTGAACTCCGAAGTTCACTAAGAAGTGAAGAGGTTGTGCCAAATATTTCTTTAAAACATTCTGTTCAAGTTTTAAGGTAATTTTTTAAGTATATACTACAAATAAAAATATTTTTATTTTACTTAAATATAATTCTTAGTATGCTTACTCATTGAGAGAAAAGTACCTCGCAAAACTCCATTTAAAATTAGTTAAAGAGAGATGCAAAGAATTTTCCGGAGAGTTTCATTTGAACTTTTTTTCTCCATATTGAAGTACCCTCTGCTTTATATAACTTCTTCAAAAATGACTTTTGCAACCTCATTTTTCATTTATATCTAAAGAAATTTATGTAGTAATAACAAATATTTAAAATAATTTACTTAAAAAATAAATTTATTTTAGACCAAATGATTCGAAAATAGCACCATTACGAGCTCGAGATATTATTCCACCTGCTAGACAAATATTTGAATTACAATTGACTTATACATTCCACATTGCGAAGGCGACTGAAATAACGCCGAATGCTACACTTCTAAGTGATTTACTTTATGAAAACGAATACGAAAGTCAAATGTGGATTATATACAATGTAAATAAGCAGCTTATTTACTGTGGCGATGCTTATCCCAACCAAGTAAGTAGAAATATTGCAGAATAATTTAACAAATTAAACTAGCATGCAATAGTTGATTAAAGTAAGGGAAAGTGGGAGAAAACCAGTAAGAGTTTCACGAAAATGAATGGCGAAATATCATACAATGCACTGCTGCCAAAAAAGTCTGAAAAAAATTATAGTAAAATTAGAAAATCTTATGATTTTCTGATGTTTTGTTTAATGTTAATTAAATGTTAATTATGTTCATAAAATTAGTTTAATATTAATTTGTTGCTTTTACTACAGTATACAATTTCGAAAATCGAGAAAGGTGATTATACATTAAAAATGCAAGTACGTCATGAAAAGAAAGAATTACTTGACAGATTGACAGAGATGCCTATATTGATCACTCAAAAAATGAGTTCACAAATTAGTCTCGACATTTATGCTAATCAGTCACAAGCAATAATTGGTGGTAAAAAAATGGTTGCAGCTTTAATCCCACCTGGTTATGTTTTACCTTTATATATTGCACCATTGCCAAATGAAAGCAAGTAAGTACTTTCTTAATTATATTTAATTTTATTTTTTATTTGATTGTAAAGATTAAAACGTTTATTTGATTAAAATTTTTATAGTTTCATATTAACAGTTTCATATTTGTATTTGTTCTTATTTAACTTTAAAAATTTATATAATGGATTCAAAATATTATTAATATTCTATAATACTTATAAATATTCAATTAATATGATAAAAATATTTTTTACTAACAATTATTTATTTTGATAAACAAAGTTTATTTTATTTGATCCTTCTCATTCTATCATTAAACAATATTATATAAAAGACAACACAATATTATGCAATTTTTTAAAATGATTTGTATTTCATTTTAATATTCAAAGATTTTCTAAGGGAGCTACACTTGGCTCATATCTTCAAGGAACAATAACATTTTGTAAAGATGAGATTGGCAAGAAAGTTGATGTACACCCCTTCAAGTTTGTATTATCCGAACCAGCTAAAAAACCTGCAGCTCAACTTAATAAGAATAATGATAATAACAAAGACAAAACTACAAAATGGGATGAATATAATGAAGCCATGCGCGATCTCCAGTGCAATTGGCTTTCTAAACTTGGTTAGTAATACTAACGTAATAGTTTTTAGAAAAATATTTTATTTTATACTATAAATTAACGATTAAATTTTTATTTTGTTGGAAATTGGTCAACTTTTTAGCTCCATCTGTCAGTAAGTTATTTTAATACCGAATTTCAATTTTTTCCGAAAATTATAATGAGGAATTGAATGTTTAACGTTTTAAACTATATTTTAATTTAATCCTATATTTATACTATCATATTACACTAAATGCATTTTTGAATTACATTAAAAATTAATTAATTATGTTAAAAAATGCATTTGATTTTGATTGAGCTGCTATTTTAATATATGTATTAATAGTGTTTTTTAATTAATATTTAATGTTTCTGTCTTATTTAATACTCAAATCTAATACTCTAAAAAGTACTTGTGGAATTGATTCCATGTAATTTACCTTCGAATTTAGTGTTAGTTTTATTAATTGGTTTTTACAATATGTGTATTAACAGTATCAAAACTATTTTTAATTTAATTTTAATTTAAAATTTAGAACCTGGTGAGCATGCCAAAGAATTGTATTCTGATCTCAAGATAGCTTTTCCGGATCATTTACCCATCCATACTGCCATGCTAGCTTCTTTAGACTCAACGGATGCTCCTAGACAAGTACCTCACGATGATTTATCCGAAGCGACAATAAGTTTCTCCAATCAAATGCTTGCGATAGCTGATGAGGTCATAAAAGCAATCGATCAAGATAAACTGCTTGCTTATTACGGACTCAAAAATGATCAAAGACCTGATGCTGCAAAAATCAAAGCTACTATGGACAAACAGAAAAATTGCCTTATTGAAGCTCTAGTCAAGAAGGGATGTGCCCTTGCTCGTCTTTATGTACAGGCTAAAAGGAAAAGTGATAATGAAGAAACAAAAGCTCTAGCTGAAAACGTTACGAATTTATGGAGGGATGCTCAGAAGTTCGTAGAAGCGACTGATAGTAAAGTAAGCAGAATCAATCTCATTAATTATTAAGTACTTTGAAGTTTTAATAAACTTAATGATACAAAAAGAATTTTAAATGATTAATAATTAGAAAATGCATGAAAAAGTAAATATCCAACGTTATAAAAATCCTACTTTTTTTTACTTATAGTATAAAAAAATTATTTCGTTTCCATTTACAGATAATAATTTTATCATTATGGCACGCGCATATTAACAAACATTATGGAAGGTATTTAAAATTATTAACTCGTTACTACGAAGATAAACCAATAAAGGAAATTGATGAGAAAGTAATTGATATTGCAAAAGCTCTGGGATGGCAATATTTAGCGCAACATATTACAACGAGTATACCGCGCAAATATCCCTCAGCGCATATTTTGTTTTGATCACATATGGTATTTATATAAATGTCTATACAGACAATTTTTCATTTAAATATTTAATTAGAATTAAAAATATTTTTATTTAAAAAAATTAATCGTGTTTTATTATTTTCTAGAGTTTTTAATATTTGGATTTAACGCATGACTACGTCTTCAAACGAAAATCGTTTATTTACAAGTACTATCAGAGAAAATAATCTGTATTTTCCAAGATGGTTAAATATGCTATGCAAATATTAATGTATAGTAAAAATTATTTAGCTTAATTCATTAAAGCAATATAAGTATCAGTCAGTATATATATTCATTAGTCGCAAAATGTTCACTTGAATTTCGAGATTGACATCCCGAGAAAAAAATAATCATATGATTTAATATCATTTATATTTGAGCAGTTGTCATTCATTTGTCGAATTTTATAATGACAAACATACCATGAAAAATTTTAGACTTATTTGGACATTATAGATATCCCTCATTTCAGTTGTTTTAGTTTGCGGTGTTTACAAACATTTTAGGTATGAACAAAAAAAAACTCTTTTTAATGATTAATCTATTAAATTTTGAATGTAGAGGAAAATGAAGTAGCTGTTCACATATGCTATGATTCGATAAGATGTTTTTTTAAATGTAATTATAACATATATTTTGACGCATAATGTCAATCATAAAAGATTGATATTGATATACAGAAAAATATCGGACTGAAAATGCGATGCGCTGATGAGATCTCACTGTGAGCCTGAACAGAGGAAAAGTGAATATAGTAGTTGATTGTCTTTAAAAAATGTATATTATTTTATATTCAAATGTTCAAATTAAATTCGGTTATTTAACTAAATGTGTAAAATTTGCATTTTATCCTGATAACTGTAATTTTTAATTTCAAAAATCACTTTCGCTTTGACCAAGAAAAATACCGTATGAATGCACATCTTGAAATCAAATAGAAATGATTGCATATGCATTGTTTTACATTATAATTTAAACAAGTAAATAGCAAGATTTATTGTTCTAATTTTAAAAAGAAACAAATAAATACATAATAAATTTTTCATAATTTCGTTCAGAAATGGTCATTACAAGATTTCGCTAATTTTTTATGTCTGATCGTTACTAAAAAAATCAGATATCTCTTCAATATGCATCATTTTTATATCTTACATCTCGAGTATAAAAACTTTATATTTTATTTTATATTCGTTTTGGGTCCACTTTTTTTCTGTTTAAGCGCGCTAACTGCACAATCGTTGCGGAATATATAGTATATTAAGACATATTCGTGACAATACTAAACATATAAAAAGTTTTGAAAAAATGTATTATCTACCTGTCTAGCTTTATTGTAATAATGTCTTTGAAATTACTTTATTATGTCTATTCAAAATATCTTTGTAAACATTAAAAAAATGTCAGGGTACTTAAATGTTCTTTTATTTAGTTTATAAGCTTTTGATACATAGCAAGTATCATTATGCATCAATACTCACCTTATTAGGTACCTAATTATATGTTGACACTTTTTTGTACAGTTAAGCTGTAGTTTGAAGTTGATATTTCATGCCAATTATTGGGTTAATTACTAAATAAGCTATGAACTGTATGCCTTACGTGGCAAATCACTACGTTTGATCAGATGCTAAATGATTAATTAATTTTAATAAAACAAATTAAAGAAAATGTGTCTAATCGACATATTACAAATAAAATAATAATTATGTAAGCATTCAATATCATATGTATTTTTTCTCGGGACTGCTTTTTAATAGAAAAAGTAAAAGACTGCCTAGTTTCAACCATATCATGTATTCAGACAAAAATAATTTTATACACGCGCATTCGCGTACAATCAATGAGTTTGTAACTCGATCTACTGAATTATAATCTTTTAATGCAGAATTTTCGTTTATAATCTGCATCTTGCAATATTTAAGATTTTGAATTCAGAGGGTTGCATTAATTAGAAAATGACTGATCATGTTTTAATTGTAATAAAAATATCAGTAAAAACTATTATATCTCATACTTCTTTTTAAGCCATCCTGAAGCAGTATTGTAATTAATTCATTTAAACTTGTTCTGTAGCACTGCATCATATTGTAGGAAAATTTGATAATACACAATAATTTTAACAAAAATATTATTCAAAAAACAACTTGGATTAGTTTTTTTAGAATAAAAAAATTAACTTAAAATTAAAATAGAAATTAAGTTTCATCAACGTTTTTCTGATAATCTGTATCTTATTTTGATTAGTTCCCATATACACCGTAAGAATTATGGTTTATTAAATTGTCTCTGTTAATTTTATGAGTACATTAGATATTTAAAAAATTATTTCCCCCATAAGCACTCATGTAAGCCAAACAAAACCATCAAATCTTTTGCTCTTAATTTTGGGTTGATAACTTAAAAATACAAAAAAATTTACTTAACAGTTTTTGTTTACTATATGCACAAGTAATGTATAAAACACTTAGTATGTAAAATAGCTTTATTCTGTTCCATTTCTACTCAGACATTTGTAAACACAGATTACAAGTAACAAATTATGTCAACAAAGTTGATTTCTTTTGATGTTTTACATTCAAATACTCTACATATTGATTAAATTAATTTTGTACTAGATCTCTCGAGTAGTTAATATTTCATTTTACCTCAACCATTCAAAATCAAATTTATGATTTTATATCATCTTTTAAAAACTTTGTCTATGACAAAATGTCTTACATATAACCTTTAAAATATATTCTAAAAGTCTTTGATAAGATAGCATTTATACAGTTTTAATAAAATTAGATTTTGTCATTATAACCATATTTACAATATAATATCTAAAAACGCTAAGGAAAATTAATAATTCGTGACGTCTTTAATGATCATCAATACGATATAGCAATTATCTAGGGTGTCATTAATTTAATATTTTCATTTCCAATTAACAATAAAAAATGTTATATTACAGATTTCCTAATTATTTACTTAATACATTACTGCAATTATAACAAGCTTATTTACAGTGCAAAGAATCTATTATTATGATGTGCTTATTGTAGTTCGTATATTTAAAATCTACCTAAGATCATCAATAAGATGCTTTGTACCACTGTTTTGTATAAATAACTTTGGAAATAACATTCCTAATTGCTTTGAATTTCTACACATATAGACAATTATTACAAAGCAAAATACTTAAGTTAATTTAAGAAAGACTGACAGTAGTTTTAAAAAAACATTTATCAGTTGTAAAATAAATTGATATTTAATTATGAATTTTTATAAGAGTCTCTCAAATAAATTCAAACCCTTTATACTGCAAGCTTTTAGGACGCTGCTTATTAGAATATTAACTTCCTTATACAAAGTAGCGAAATTAGTTTTCAAATGTTCATTTTAATTTACAAATCACTGGACAAGTCACATATTTGACTTACATACGTTGTCAAACATCAATCTGTACATCACTATCTTCCGCCTCGCTTTCCGTGCTAACCATAGCATCTTCGCCTACAAGTAGAGCTGCAGGTAAATTTTGTGATACATTGTCGATTTCTAACCTTGGTGTTGAGTACACGTTAAGAACTTGAATTGTTGGTGGTGATACAGAAAGACACTGTTGTACTGATCCAAGTGGATCTGCAGCTAAATTATCACAATCAAGAGGACTGGATAATTGTAATTGTAAATTATGAAGTTCAGGTATGTGAGGACGAATCTGTAAAATTTTTACATTAGAATATATATGCAACGCAAGATTAAAAATTAAAAAATATGAATTAAAATTATCAAAATTTTATTTATTTGATTATAACATATTATGATTACTATCAGAAATTTCATGTTTGTATAAAAGAATATTCAAATCTAATTAGGATTGTCACTTTTTCTATTAAATAAAAAATTTAATACTTCTAAATGAATATTTGAATAAAGCTATCAGCTAGTTTGTTTGTGGTTAAAAATTTTTGAAGAGTAAAAGTAATAATAAGAACAGTACTAAAAATAATACAAAAGTAATACCTTATAACCATCTCTAGTATGGGGATTCCTGCAACCTCTACATCGACATTCAAGACAAGGTTTACTTTCCACATAACAAGGACATCTTTGGCCACAACATGTCAATTTTCCAGGTATAGCAGTGGCATTTCCACATCTACATCCTTTTCTTTTACTCCTGGTAGAGCTTGATCTTGGCTTCTTAAAATTACCAGTACACTGTTCAAGTATAATAAGTCAAAAGTGATAATAAAATATGTGAACTAAAATATTATATTTTCTTGAGTTTATCTCTTTAATATTATTTTATATTTCTTCTAGTAGTAAACACAACCATTGTTGTTTCATTGATGAAATAAATATATGTTGAAGAATAAAATGATTAAATTTTATTAAATTAGATAAAAATCTTGATAATTTACATTAACTTATATTAATATTAAAGTAACATAGATAAATAAAGAAGATTTATCGAATCTTGATTAAACATTTTTTTTATACTTTATTTTATTATAAATATTCTAAGGAATTAAAATTAAATAAAATAGAGTAACATTTAATTTAATTTATAAATATTTTTAGTTCAATTTAACTACTTTTACATTTTTGTTTTTTTTTACCTATGTTAGAGCATAATGCTTACGAAAACCATTTTGACTAAAAAATGAATATTCTTATCAAAAATAATAAACATACCTTGCCACTTTTTGAAGCCTTTTTTGGCTGACATTGAGCATAAGTTAACTGAGAGGCAGGAATACATTTAACAACACCCAGGGGTGCTTGGGATAACTGTGGTAGTTGTGGTTGCTGCACTTCCACTTCTGGTTGTATAACACTTTCTACTTCATCAGTTGCTGCAGCTTTCCTCTTTATAGTTATTTTGTTACCGGAACCAGCGTACATCACAGAATAAATAGATGAGCCATTAGATACAGTCCTTATTGTAGGAGGTTCTTGAGATGCTAGAGGATCAGCAGGGGGAACAGGAACTGAAGTTCCAGTTTGTGTGGAAGTAGTGCTTGTTGTGTAAACACAAGGTAAAATACTATAGGCAGACCTCGAGAGACCAGCATTACTCTTGAATTCATCCTTAAAACCAGCACCTTCTTTGATAAGTTCAGTAAGACAACTAGCACCTAAGCAAGGCATGCCATTGTTTGTGTTATTGCTAGACACAGCAAGCACAAGGCATCTGTAAATACCAGTACTGGTAAGATATTCACATAGCTTTTTGTAGCACTGCAAAAGTATCCGAAGCTGGACATTTTCGATATACTTATCATAATCCTTACACCATCCACAAGACGGTTTGAGCTTCTTGCGGCCACCGCGGCAGCCCCGGCACACATGGTGCTGGCAGTTGGTTTCAGTAGGTGTGTGAGGTTCAATTAGGAGGTTTGAGCAGACAGTACAGCTGAGACTCTGTCTAAGATACGGCACTAGCCTATACAAGTCGGTCCAAGAGTTAGGATCCTCCGTATCGGCTTGGAGGATCAGTCGACAGGTCGAAACATACAGACTGGTCGCGTTCATTGTCGCCTATCTGTACGTGAATTGTACCGGCCGGTGGTGTGTACAAGCCTCTCAATTGTTTTATCACTCGCGTTTGGAGCCTTTTGATCGGAACTCCAAAAGAATGAGGCAACACTACCTAATAAGCATCTTAACCGAGTGAGAAAGTTCGGTCACAAGCATAACCATCTTCACCCGCAAACAAAACATCGGCCATATTGAATTTTTCGCCTCTTCTCTCTCCTCTCCTCGTATCTCTTCCTCCCTCTCTTATTTTTCTTGCTAAGCCGCCACTCCACTTCACATTCTTTATTCTTGATTCTGTTCACTACTTTTCATATTTCGAGTTCTATGTAAACTGCATCATTACAATTATTATAGTTGATTTTATAATAAACTTATACGCTGTGTTAGCATGTACTAAGCAGTACAAATGAATACAAGTGGTGCAAGGGTCGACCATGGTCGGCGATACGGCGATAGTTTACTATACTATAGTGTTTAGAAAGATATGTATAAAAATTTTAATTCTATACATATATATGTAAATGTATCAAACTATAGGATAGCAGAAGCTACATCTCATCACGGCTGCATATACGGTTATTGGGGAACGATTATAAGAAATTTCATGAATCAAAGTAAAGATTAAAGAATGTTAAATATCTTACAATCGTATCTGCTACCTTGAGGGGTAAAACTCGGAAAAAGACATATTGAATGAATTCTAAGTTTTCAATTTTAATTTTTGAGATGTAGAATGAATTGGTGTAAAAAGAAATAAAACATTATAGTTGTACAAGAGCAAGTGTTTCACTCGGCCAATAAGAAAGCGAATCTCAGTATCGGCGGGTATATGACATTTGAAGCAGATGCTTTCAAAAATTGAAACGGGAAACACTAATGTATTGAACACACCAGTGCATTCATGTACTGTATACTACGACCGGGTTCTCGAATCCGGACTCTACAGATGCTAGCAGATGCTAGCCGCTAAAGTAGTATAAGCTAGTTAGGATTATGCATTCTCAGTTGTAGGTTGACTACTCCCAAACTCAACACTTGCAAACTTAGTGAACGCCAGTGAACGCATACTATAGCTATAATTGCTCGGAGCACCTATTATACGTGTTGTCGTCCAGAAATTTACTAAAAATTTAATTATTCTTAAAGTCGGTTAACACAAATTATTTATATGCATTAATAATATTTAAAAAATATTACTGGTTATCATTGTAATTTAAAAGATAGTTTTTATAATAAGAATATACAATCTTTGTGTGGACCCGTACTACCGTGACAAAATGTAACCGTTATTATAAGTATTGCTAGTAAGTTTGTTGTTGATTTGTAATTAAGAATAGTCAACATTAAAAAAGTCTAATGACTTGTTTAGATACATGATGACTATAACTGGGTATAACAGACTGCTGTTAAACATTAATTAGATGAAGAAAAATACATTCTGATTGGATACATTCTGATTACAAAATATATAAGAATTTGTAAGGTAATGTTGAAGAATTATTTCAAAATGTGTAACTTGTTCAAATATTATTAGAATAAATGATAAATAATCATTCCAAACTCATTCTTGAATCTGTTGGAAATAAAATACAATATAGAATGGAAATATACTGAATAAATAATATATATAATAAATTAAAAAAAAGTAAAAAATAAAGTATAATTTAAAACATTAAAATGTTTTATACAATAAAGAGTTTAAACCATACTGAATTCACTTATACCTCTAAAAAATTATAATATTCAATTATAAATTCATACATATTGTCTAAAAATTATTTCACAAATTTTAAAATTGAAAAAATAAGAATGTAATATAGGAAAGAGAAGAGAAAGGAGTTTTAAGTGAAGGAAGATAGCAGATAGTTATGTTTTTTCACTGTATAAGGATTCTAAAATATTAAATCTATGTAAAGTAATTATATTTGAAATTGAAGTTACTTTTAATTAAAATGGAAGGATGTATTCTTTAGATCACCGAAATAACTATATTTGTAGATTTTGTTTAATATCAACATGTTCACAAGCTTTTTCTACTAATGTGTGTATAACAACTATTTGACAATCTGCTACAACACCTTGTGAAGAGCTAAGTTAGGCTTTTAATTACTCAGCCTTAATCTTAAAACTAAATCTGTTAAAAAACTGATAATGAGAAATATATTTAATATTAATTTTTTCTAATTTCTTAATATCAGACATAAAAGTATTCCATTGAAATAAAGGAAAAATATTCTATATAAGGGAAATAGAATTACCAATATTGAATTAAGTAAATCATCGACAATACAAAAATTGTAAAACTGTAAATTACAAATAATATATTTTCTATTTTTTATATCTATGACAGCTAAATATATTATAAATATAAATATATTAAAGATATATTACTAAGTTTTTTTTAAATTATAATTGCATTAGGGTAATCATGGATTCTCCAAGAACTCCAAAAGCAACTAGTTTAAGTGCAGAACTAAAAGAACTTATTGATAAAAGAAATATGTTAACTACTCGTACAAGATTAAAAGGTACATATTTAATAAAATAATTTACTATTAATTGTATATTAAAATTTAATATTTAGTCTGTATTGTTTTTTTTTATTTTAGTGTTAAGTGCCTTGGATGATATACAGCAAGAAAATACTCAAAAGAAACAAGAAAGCTTAAGAGCCCAGACTATTCAAGAAATTTTGAGTTCTGAAGTTAAATATTTGAGTCAATTGGAAATTATTATGGAGGTATTAAATCTATATAAATCTGGTTTTAAGTGATTTAAAAAACTAAGAAATTATACAATATATTATTTGTTTAGTACTTCATGAAGCCGATGTTTGATAAAAAACTATTAAATAGTGCTTCTTATGCAACATTATTTGAAAATATTGAAACACTGTATAATGTAAATGGAGAACTGTTAAAAGAACTTAAACAAAATCCTGCAAATGTTGCACAAGCATTTTGGAAATTGGCGCCATTTTTTAAATTATACTCTGTTTATGCCTATAATTACAAACGCGCATTAATTGTATTACAGGTAAGACTTATTGAATTACATTTTCATTTCACATATCTAATAAATAATTAATATAACAAATAAAAAATAATGATTTTCTTCTTGTTTATATAAAGATCGAGATGTGTTTGATAACGCGTATCAGAAATATTTTTGATAGTAATTGAAAATCCGAAGAGGCAGAAAAATGGAATTTTTTCCATATATATTTATATGAATTTTTATGTGAATTGAATTTATAAATTCTATTTCTTATTCATACTAGTATATTATTGTAATCTTATTATACATCAATTGCAGGAGATTCAACAAAATGACCCAACAACAGCAAAATACATATCAAATCAGGAAACAAGACCAGAGGTCAATAATAAATTGTCTTCTCTTTTAATCGCGCCTATTCAAAGAGTCCCGAGATATAAGTTACTTTTGCAAGAAGTTATACGACACACTGCCCCGAAGCAAAAGGATTTTAATGATTTACAAGGTTTTTATAAAAAAGCGAAAAAATTAAATTGAAAACAAATATTTTAAATTCACAAAAATTTTATTGTAATTTTAAAAATATTTACAGCTTCTTTGGTAGAGATAGAAAAAGTAGCAACCCATATCAATTCCCTCGTCGCAGAATACGAGAATACGCAAAAACTTTTAGAACTTCAAAGTCGTATTGTTGGTCCAATAAATTTAGTTAAACCAGGGCGTAAGTTAATTCGACAAGGTCCTCTTATGAGGGTTTCAAGACGTGGTAATTCTTCATTTCGACGGCATTTTATTTTACTCAGTGATACTCTATTGTATTGTAAAGGAAATCCGGATAATTCTCTTATAATATGTTGTCTCTTACCATTGAATAAATGTAAAATCGAACCTGTACTGAGTAATGGACTTTTCAAAGTCGTTTGTATGCACGAGACCTTACTGTTGTACTCGGAAAATGGAGATAGTGAAGCATGGATTGATACACTACAAGAAGCTGTTAAGAAAGTAAATTATTTTTTAGTGATCAATATTCTTATTTCAGAACTTATAAATTGCCCATAATATTATATCTTACTGTTTTTTCATATTTTTAGTATATTGAATGCAGACAAACTTTACGAAAAGATAGTAGTTCACGAGTTCCTACAAGAAAGATGAGTCGCTTTCAAACAGAAAGTGTTGAAAAACGCACTAAACGGAAACGACCATTATCTACCATTGATCCAGTAGTAGAGGTAAGCATACAACAGATTAATAAATTAATCTATTGAATTACATTATTGTCTTATTAATAATTCATTCTTATCAATTGTAATAAATTTACTAAAATCTTTAAATATTTAATTGTATATTTGTTTATAGCATTAAAATATCTAAATGAGAAAAATATATTATTTATGAACTTGTCTATAAAAAGTAAAAATAATAATTGTATTACAAAATTTATAAAACAAAATTCCTTATTTTACTTGCAGACAATATCTAATAACTCAGATATAATTTATGTGAATAGAGATACAGAATCAGATTCTTCTTCTTGTGAAAATTTACCTTTCTTTCTTGCTCTTAAACGTTTTAAAAGAGTTTCAACAGAAATTGAACCTTCTGTTAACCATCGAGTAAAATCTTGGATTGATGGAGTAAAAAGAAAAAGTATGCAGTCTGAATCTCATGAAGATAACAATTTCTTTCATCAAACAAAAACTTTACCTACCACTAAAAGTGTATGTATTATTTTTAGTTAACATTGTCAATTATTTCTACATCTTTATTAAAATTAAAATTTTTAGATTGAAAATAAAAACCTAAATTTGGAAAGAAATAGAAATCACAATGTGGTAATAAATAGTAAAAGAAACAAAGAAATATTTTGTGAAGAACCAGGGATGCCTGAAAATAATCAACATATATTTTCATTCAGATCCATAGGTAGATTTTTTACAAGTATAGGAAATACTATAAAAGATTTATTAAATTCCAGTTAAATTAATATAAATATGAATTGTATAATGATACATGTAAAGTGCAGCTTTCTGCCTGAGTATCTATCACTGTATCCAAGAGTTTAGCTCATTTTTTGATTCAGTGAACATAAATTAATTTGAATATGATCAAACAAAAAAAAACAAGACGTATTTATTATATAATAAACTATTATGATACAGTTGCTAACATATGACAAAAAGTATTTGAACGAAGGTGGAAAGAAGAGTACAAAATAACGTTTCGTTTTTAAAAAGTATTCTAATCAAGTATTATTTTATAAGTGAATTTTGCACATGTTGTTGCAAAAGCCTTGTATTTATATAAGCAAGGTTAATTTTTGTTTTTAAAAGAAGCTAGGATTTTAGACGATATACATTAATTATTAATATATTAGAAGAAACAGGTTTTGCATAAAATCTATGTAAGAATATAGATATATCTATTTATATTTTATGAATTATGACATTAATATACCTATAAATATTTAATTTTTTATATGGAAATTATACTAAGTAACATTTATCATGTTAAAGATTGTAATATATTTTTTCAACCTACTATGTCTAAGAGGAAATGAGAATAAAATATAATTTGATGTGTATTTCTATTATAATTTATTATCTTACTTAAAATGCAGAAAAAGCAAAAGGTCTGATATATGCTATGAGTTTTAAAAACTTTAAATCAGATTAATATATTAACCACCAAAATCATTCATAAAAAATGGAATGAAAATTAAAACATTGCTACTTTATTGCTTTTTTTGTGCATGTTCTTTCGATCTATGGGGTCAAAATTGTATTCTAATGCCTCAGAAAAATATGCTTTTTTAAAAATAGGATTTTAAAACAGCCATTGACAAAAATTTGTCCATGTTCGTTCGTATAATGTATATGGGTGAGTGAGGGTGATTCCCTCTTCAGGTCCCACCTACGGAGGACGGAATAGATGAACAACCGTTGATGATTAATGATAAAACAATTTATTTGGTCCTCTGTTTGGTTCATGACGTACCTTAACTGTATACATGTAAGGCAGTACCTAAAAACTCCAACGCAGAGCGGTAGAGTCACTCCCTATTAATATTTCCTGTGCATCGAGACCGAGAGCAAATATAGTCAAATAAAGAATACCTTTCGAACTAAGGACTCAAAGGAAGACCTGTTTTCGATTAGTCCTCAATGATTTGGCCCGACACTCAGGCAGTCCCAGGAGGGGGCAATTTAATGGAAAAGTGCCTTGGGCCATAGCCCAACACAACGACCCAAAACCTGGATGAAAGGCCGGGGAACATTACAGCGGCAGAAGATCTGGTTCCGATTGAATGCCCCATCAATCAGGAAATAATCAACATTCATTTAAACAATCACTTGTTTTTGACAGTTCACATGCTTGGCAGCCAATATGGTCTCTATCCTGGACAAACTCAGGAGAACCAAATTTATCTCGAAGATCTATCTGAAAAAGGCGTATCTCCAGATGTTCCTCGCCGAATGCACCCGGCAGCACACCGCCTTCGTTGTGCAAGGATTAGGACAGTGGCAAATTGTGTGTTTACTGATCGGCCTTTCGAATGCCCCTGTTACATTTTGACGATTGATCGGGGCCCTTTTCGGTTCATAGATCGAACCGCACGTCTTAGTTTACTTAGATGATTTAATGATCGTAACCGAATCCATTGAGGAACAGCTGAAATGGTTGGAATATGTGCTTCGAACCATCGTCGGTGCAGGACTAGAGACCAATAAAAATAAATTCGAGTTTTGTTGCTCAAGCGTTGTATTTGTTGGATTTCTTTTGGACGTCAAAGGAATCAGGGTAGACTTGAAGAGGGTAGTCCCCGTCCTGAAATACCCCCCACATATGAAGGAGCTACGAACTTTCCTAGATATGGTAGGATGGTACTCCCTTTCATCTCCAAGTAATCAAGTTCCTTCGGAGACGCTCCCCAGGAAGGAGCAGGCATGGGATTGGGGGGAGGACCAGTCCAGAACTTTTGAAACTGTGAAAGCAACTTTGGTAGCGGCTCCAATTCTGACGCACCCCAATTTCTCGAAACCCTTCACGTTGTAAAGCGAGGCCAGCAACTTTTTCAATGGCGCTGTTTTGACCCAGGAAGACGAGGACGGGCCCGAGAATCCCATAGTGTACATTAGCCAAGTGCTGAAATCGAAAAGAATTACACCACTATGGATAAGGAATGCCTTGCACTTTAGCTCACATGGATCACAGTAAACTCAAATGGCTTATAAAAAGCTAAAAGATCCCACGAGGTGTCTGACAAAATAGGCCCTAGAAATGCAGGAAGGGGACTTTGAAATTGAGTCGCCACCTTCGATACGATATTGGATTCTTGGTATCTTGATCGGCTGAGAAACGCCCAGCAAACCTAAAGTGGAAAATTGACGGTGGTATGTTGTACAAATACTCAAACGATGAACTCTTGGATCCGATATCTTTCCTATGAGGAGGAGGAGGAGGCTCGACGTGCCCGCCGAGCACAGAACTAGTGCGCAAAATTTTCCTATCCTGAATTCTACCATGATGTGACAGACTTTGTAAGAGCACCCAAAAATACAGTGCCCCAGTAGGGCCAAATAGGTCTTATGGACCAAAGAATCATGGAGAGTCCCTGGCTAGTGGTAGCGACCGACCTAATAAAGCTCCCCCGAAATACACCATTATGTGGTAGTATTTGAGTACTAGTTTACTCGATGGATAGAGCTTTCTCCGTTGAGATCCACTACCGGGTGCGCCGTGGCAAGTGCGCTGGAGGACTTAGTCCTGCTTCGATGGGAAGCCCCATTATTGCTGCTGACGGAGCATGTCACGATCCCTCCATATAGCCCCCAAGATAACCTAGTAGAAAGGGTTAATAGGATGCTTAAAACGATGATTACGCGATATGTTGGAGTAGATATTTAAATGATTTAAAATTGTTATTAATAAAAAAATTCAAAATAATTTTAAAAACTTCAAAAACTGATCAATTCAGTATAGAATCTAGTACACGCTATGGATAAACTGTATTCACAGTGTTTTATTCCATTTAATAGAAGTAAGATATTATTTATCTACCTATCCATTTTGCAAGCGCATTGCACGCAACAAAAAAAGATTATCGAGAAATAAATATGAATATTGGACATACAAATAATCAATTATCAACAAAAAACGAATAGTCATGTTACATGAAAGAATAAGTGCTGCAGGTACTTCTTTCACATCGGAACAGGTTATTGTGCTGTAGGATTTTAATGAGCCAATAACAAGATCTTAATTTTTCATTTCTTATAACTTTACGTCATGGTTACAACTATCAAGCACAGGGACCTACTTTAATATCAACAGGATTTAATTTTATCGCTTTCTGCTCTTTTAAATAGTAAAACTAGGATATTTATTGTTAAATAAAGTTTTATTTGTAACTTTAAAAGAACGCATATTTGTACAAAAATAGTTCTTGATAATTCTTTTTTAGAAGTAAAACTTTCGGAATATGATAATAAATATATTTAAGCAATTATAATACAAACAATAAAATTGCTTAGACATATTCCAAAATGCGTGGAACGTTAAAGACAAAAAACTATGTAGGTATGGAATACGTCCATTCAACAGTATTAGAATGGTAATCTTCACGCCGTTACAATTATCAATTGTGTGAATTAAAAATTTAGTTTCTTGATTATGGTATTCTTTATTTATTATATTTACAAACATAATGTATTTCAAAAATTTATTCGCGTTTATTTTTAAATATTAAAACCTAAACTGCACATTAAAATATATTTTCTAATTACAGTCAGTTACACAAAAAAATTAATGTTTTTTAGATCCATTCAATTTCCAATGATATATGCATTTAATAAAATATTATTACTAGGAGAATAATAATAAAAGACGATATAGTATCTATTAATTCTCATTTATAATTATACTATTTTCACTGTTATATCTGTTTCTTAGTTATTTAATTATTGAATTTATTATTATGATTATTTAAAATAATTATTTGATTGTTTCCTCTCCGTAAATTATCATATTTGAAATTAAAATTTTTTATTTCAACAATAAATGGTACAAATAACTTTCTTTTGAAATTTATATTTGTTGTTTTCAGTCGCAATAAAACTGATTGATGTATTTTTATTTAATTTTAGAGAACAATAATTAACAAAACAGATTTCAATTTATTTATTTCCCTTCATGCATTATATAATTATTTCAGACTTTTAATTTCAATAACGGAAAACATAAGGATAAATCACATATTATGCAAAAATGTAACAGAATTCTATAAATAGCATAAAAAAGTTAATCAGTGTTTTCTAAGAATATTATGCTAACCGAACATATCAACAATGTTCATAATTGCCACTTATTTAAATCATTTAAAGAACTTCTATAACATTATTAAAAATAACGCTTACATTTTAAAGATACTTATAAGTATACATTTTCTTAAGAAGCACTAATATTTTAGATCATTTTGATTCAGATCATGATTTATTTAAATCTAAGTATATCAATTTCAATATAATCATTCAAATACAATCACTCCGACTTTCAGTTCATAAATGCGTTAACATTCTTTCGCCTTATGACGAAATCACCTTTAATAATCTATCAGTCGCGTTTATCTAACTTATTCATTGAGAACACAGGTACGAATAAGGGCATCGCAAACTGAGTACGGATCGCAATTACTACTGGGTCTTCTATCTTCGAGATACCCTTTGTTAGCTTCTGCAACACCACGTGGGATGCGTATGCTAACGTTGCGGTTGGCTACACCATAACTGAAGTCATGGATGCTGCTAGTCTCGCACTTGCCTGTAAGTCGACGCTCGTTGTCTTTGCCCTCGCGCGGATCGTATGCTCGAATGTGTTTCTCATGTCTCTTACTGAGTTTTTCAATAGCTTTCTTGATTTCGTTAATTCCGTTGTTAGCGCGCATTGTATTCGTAGAGAAGTTACAATGAGCTCCGGCACCATTCCAATGCCCCTCCATGGGTTTGGGGTCAAGCGTCACCACGACTCCGTACTCCTCAGCTATGCGGTACAAAATAAACCTAGAGATCCACAAGTCATCACCAGCGGCTATGCCGATGCTTGGTCCAACCTTTAAGAATGATAATAATATATATATTAAATATCAATAAAAATTTATTGAAATCTGCAAATGATTAAATGTATTGTACAGAAAATTTGATATACACTTGTAAATAATACTCTATTTTTATGCGAATTAACGTATGTAACTAATAATTGTTGATTTAGTTATTGAGAAAATAATTATTAAAAAGATTTATATTTTCTCGCATTTTTCACGTAAATGAGTCTTGATATGATCTTGAAAGAAGCATGTGTAATTAATAACGTAAAACAAATTGTTTTTCCATCATATACAGATACCAAAAAAGGTGGAAAAGAAGGATTCGAGAATGAATTTTCTAATGGTGTTTAATTAAGTACAACAGTCTATATATTTAATATATAATAATATAATGACTATACATGGTTTAATTAAATTTAATAGTCCAAATGACAAAAGTACTTCTACGCACATGGGTACATAAAGCACAGAAATACGCGCCTCGATACAAGCATTAGATTTACGTATTTTTTAAGAGTAATTTGTAATGGCTTTAACACGATCTCACCTGATACTCCCACTGAGAGGGCATGACCTCTGCGTTAGTGCCTGAAATATTGACGCCAGCGTAGAGACAAGCGCGGTAATGAGCTTCGACAATATCTCTGGCAATCACGCGATCGGCGCCGACGCCGCAATAGTACGGACCTTGAGGACCTGGAAAGCCATTCTTCGGCCAGCCCAAAGGCCTGCCGTCCATGTCCAAGAAAGTATATTCTTGCTCTATACCGAACCATGGCTCCTCGGACTTGGCCAGCTCGATGGCCTTGTACGCCGCTGCACGCTTGTTTGATTTCGTAGGCATCATGTCTTCAAGATACGTTTCGCATAGTACAAGGATGTTGTTGTTGAGGCGGAAAGGATCTTTGTAGATGGCCTGAGGTACCAGGTAGATATCACTGTTTCCTCCCTCGGCCTGGTATGTTGAGCTACCATCGTATTGCCACTTTGGTAGCTCTGAGCAAAAGTAAATTGGAATCTAGTGTATATGGCAATAGCATGTTTGTTAACCCATTTCTTCGCAAGTGAATATTCTACAGCGAGTTTATAGTGGATTGATTTTTCCTTTCGAAACCCCCTAAAATTAACATAATAATACTAAAGAAAGACATAAGTTAAAACTCAAGTGAAAAGACCTGCTCTTTCTGAATCTAAGGTCATTTTTGAACAAATTTTCGGCAAAAATTAAATATGGCCGCCTGAAGATGCCATGTTCGCTTGAGAAGAAATAGGTTAAAATGCTTTATTTCGTCAAGTTTCTAAACTATTTTGTAATTGTATAAACATTCAAAAACTGAGTAAAAGTTCTATTATAGCAATATATTTTATTTTAAATTGAACTTGATGCAATTCAAATTTTTCTATAAAACTAAAGTTATAATTTTTTTTTTATTACCAGACGCTTTCTTTGGAATAAAATCGATCGTTCTCGTTTTGCTTCTTATGCCTTCACCAGTACCGTCGATCCAGATGTACTTGGCTTGAATCTTATCTTTTGGTTGTGGTAATGCAAGATACTTATTTAGCAAAGTCTTATTGAGCACTGCATTAGGTGAATCGTTGAGCGTAGTCTGAAATGCACTGCCAGTAGTACTGTAATAAAAAATATAACGTCGATTGTAAGCGAAACTTTATAGAATTGCTCGTATTTATAACACTATTTTACAGTAATCAATGACATTACATGCAAAGTTGCTTCATTCCATCTACCTTCCCCACACACTTGTTTAAATGACTCTGAGTGCATTTTTTTATTTAAGAATTGTATAATCTTGGATATTTAGCGGAAGCCCTCGAATGATACACATAGGGAAGTATCAAGGACAGTATTTATATTGATTACGTTTGGAACAAGTTATAATTTATATTTATATGATAAATGTGATTATACTTAAATGTCACATTAAATACACAATGCTGGTTACAAAAAGTTCTTAAGCAAAAACTTTAAATAGATGTTTTTTACTTCTTCATAAAACAAATAATAAAAACTTTTTCGAGAACTTTTTCAAAAGGTCATATAACAATAACATTTGTTTTCATAGCTGCATATTCTAGCTGCAAATTCGATATAATCGTATATATTACAATTGTAGGAAGAATACAAATTTTATCCAAGTAACCAAAAATTTTTTGTATAGTTTTTAATTTGTATTTAAAAAATACCTTATTAATATATGATTATATTCTTAATCTCAATTCTTAATAATCTTTTCTCAAAAATAACAACAACATTCTGAATATATACATTACAGTATATTATTAATTAATTATTTTACATTCATCTACAAAGACACTTAACGCATGATGGAACGCCGATGAAGGCTGTTGACACGAGAAATTTGAAAGCAAAATACAATAATTCATGTAGTATGTATGTTTGATGGCTGTCAAGGTTTGACATTGATAGGAAGTTTTTACACACTGTATCGTTATTATTACATGTAATCACCATCCAAATACTAAATTAAAATATTCAACTTGATATTCAATCTTTAATTAATAATTCTTTAAACAATTTCTGTAAATTGTTTGACAATATATATAATTCGACTCGCCATTCGACGTTTATTTTTCAAAAATTTCACTTATGGTATTTCACTTAAGGTATTTTTACGAATAAAAGTAACTTATACCTCAATATTTCAACATATAATCAACTGATAAAGATAAAGTAAAGTTTTTTTGAATAAAAATAAATTCAAACTAATGCTGTATCACGCTTCTGTGTAATAACAACTTTTCATCATCAACTTTGCTTTTAATTCATGAAGCTAAATGCGGGTTCACTATACTGGAAACATCGTCACTCTTCGGGTTCAAACGTTTCTCGAAAAGAGAAGAGGAAGAGATCTGAAACGAGGTACAAAGAAAAAAAAAGAAATGAGCGAACGCGCGAAAAATCTGTCGGCATGTGCAGCACGTGACAAACACTCGATCAGTGCGTGCTTACACGCCAGGGCCGTAATTATAGGGTTCTGGGGCCTGCAGCCTACACCCACTCATTTATCGTTTATTTATCCTTCGATTTTACGTATTTACATTTTCCTCCGTATATCAATATACTATTTTAAACAGGGAAATGTCACATTTTCAATATCTACTATCGTCAATTCTCGGGTATATTAAAAAAATAACAAAGGAAACTTGCATGGTCACTTATTTATGCAATATTTTTTATCTGTGTGACTTAAACTGTATATAGGCTTTGATGCATAATGTAATTACACTACATTTTTTGTTATTACGACCTTTTGCCATAAATCAATTCATACAAAGAAATAAATTTCAAAATTTTAATAACATCGAGAATAACATATAAGATTTCATGATATTAATAACAAAACATGCAAGCAAATGCTAGGAATGTTAAAAAAAACAAAGTTCAAAATGAAAAATTTCAACTCTCAAAACAATATATTACCTTGCATGACAACTGCTGAAATCATCTGCTAAAATATAGTATACATACTATTTCTAAAAATGCTACTGCTCAAACGCATCATCAGTGTTATGTACGAGGTAATATACTTAAAGAGATATATGGAAATGTATTTAAGTAGACGATTGCATATCATAAAATATAGTGCGATACACGTTAATATGCATCACGTGTCCAACTGTCTGATCACCACACTCGATCCATTTCTTAACAATACTCATATGAAACTATTGTATTTTCAAAATTTTGCAAATTGTTTTATTGTTTATTGACTGATTGACTGATTAAAAGGCAGTTTCTATTTATATTAGTGTCATGCGAATTTATTAGCTTAAATTCCTCCTAGACTTAGAATTTGAATTCATTATCAATAGTTTTAGTCATATTTCATATTTATTTTTTATTATATTCCACATACAGGATATAGAATAACATATTGATTTAAGTAATTTAATAATAATACAAACAATTTAAAAAAACAAATTTTCATAAAAGTAGTAATTCTGTCAAAGAAAAAGAGAAAGTATAACGCAGTGCGTAATGCTTTTGAACTCATAAGTAATATAAGTCAAACAAGGCCAATTTAAATCATTCAAAGCAATTTATTTTTGTCGATGATATATATCAGCAACATAGAAACTTCACGTCAATATTAAATGTAATACTAAAAACAAAACATTGCAAAGTTAAGAGATGACCAACGATTGCGTCCAAGATTGCGTCGTGCTTTGTTGGCTTTGCACCAGAATTTATCATAATCGGTTTCACTCAACCATAATTTAAGCATACACTAAACTGTTTGATTAATGAAACTTGTACGAAATAGTTAATGAAGCATAAAACATAATGCTTAATAACTGTGCATATATAGTGTTTGAGAATTTCAGGATTTCTATTAAACATATCTATATTTCTATAATGTATATACATAATGGTATTAAGTGTACATATGTGCTTGTATGCATTTAC
The DNA here is from genome assembly GCA_018906755.1 of Sycophaga agraensis. Lineage (NCBI taxonomy): Eukaryota > Metazoa > Arthropoda > Insecta > Hymenoptera > Pteromalidae > Sycophaga > Sycophaga agraensis. Next base: position 841,048 of record JACCIE010000015.1, on the reverse strand, counting down.
ATTAAATGTTCTATTCTTGGTTTTATTCAACAGTTCTGGCTCGAGTTTGAATTTTGTATAATTTATACGCTAGAAACTAAGTAAATTTTAAATTGTAGTGATTTATATTTTAATTATGATTAAATTGTTTGTGGCATTCATACATATTAAAAAAAGGAAAAGCTTTATAAAAGATCTACAATGATATTGTAATAATACAGTTAAAACGAAGCTTAGTTATTTTATATACTAATAATTTGAATTATTTGATTTTTTAAGCAATCATATAAATAGACTTCGTATAAATTATACAAACATCAATCACGTGCAGAAAAATTCGAGGAAATCAAAATAATAATCCATTGCAATGCACCAGTAACATGAGTATTAAATATTATTAGTGAATAATTGTTGTTAAATAATAACATTAATGTTTTAGTCTCTACAACTAACAGTAAAAAATGTTCTTGCTCTTTTATCAAAGAAAAGACTCAAATTTTTTGTTGTCTTTTAACGCAGTTAAGGCATAACTCTGAATAAGACTCTCAATTTTATTGATAATATCCAATTTACGTTTAGGATAGAATGTTGCTATAACACTCCTGTAACTAAAAAGCCTTAAAACGCTAGCATATAGTAACTAGCAATTTGGTACAACTAAACGTTAAATTCTAGTGTATTTGTATAATCTATATTTCAAAATTTATAAATGATATCTCTTGATTTTATTTTCAGAATTTTTATCATGCAAATACAACTTATTGATAATTAATTTAAACATTTAAATGATCTATATTTAAAAATTAATGCATGTATTAACTATATATACGGGTACGTATATGAAATATTTTCATAACCCATTTGTAGCTTATTTTATTTTAAGATGATGCAAGTGAAATTAGTTTACATGTTAGTCGACCTACTTCTTGGACTAAACTAGCTTTCGGTGTATCGTCAAATTTTGTTGCTTCAATTTTAATTGTTGTTACTTTAAATAATTCTACAATTTAAAGAATTATTAAATTACAAGTTATGAATGTGACAACAAAAAATACTCTTATTAATAATTAATTGGCTTTACAAGATATTAAATCTTAATCGTTAATCTTAATCTTATGATATTATGCAAGTATAATATATATTAGCAGAGTAAAATATTTTATTAAATTTGTATTGACTAATAATATATATATATCGTACAAGATACTTTTAAATAAGCGTTAGTAATGATTTGTGTGTGTGTGTGCGCGTGTGTGTGTGTGTGTGTGCACGATAAGTATGTAGTGCTATGAACTGCGTGTGCATAACTTTGTTTAAAAAATAATAAAGACACTTAATGACTGAATTAACTAAGGAACCGTATCACGAAACGATAATAAATGTATCGGATGTCTCAGTAACGTTAACTCAATTATAACCTTAAATTTTTACAAACACAAAACGTATAGATATAAATAAACTTATGCACTGTATAAAAACATGTATAAAACATAAAAAATAAATCAAAAATACTAAGTAAGATATACATTTAAATTGTTTGATACTAATTGCAAAATTTTTTTGATTTTTTATTTAAATATTTAAATTTTTTATTTAAAAAATCGAGGAAAAAATACGTTAAAAATGTCAAAATTTTGATATTTTGGCAAAGCTTGTCGCTTCGCTTGTCGCACTAGTTAACCCGATAAACTATATTATTTATATGGCTAGCTAATTTAAACAACTCCTAGAATGAGTACCAGTTTTTTTCGTAATGTTTGTATCAAATCACATTTTTGAAAATATTTTAAAATATATTTTTTAAATATTATCAGTACGTTTGATGGAATTACATTGTTCCCACAGAATACGGATCATAAATCCTTTTAGTCCGTATTTGAATTAATTACTACTATATGCGTGGTAGACTCGAGGGTAGACTATTAATTTTTCTTTCAAAAGCCATTAACAAACAAGTATATATTTATAACTATCTTTGAAATTAATAATACTTGAATATATTATTTATCTTGCACATATGCAAACGGCTTAGACGAATACTTGATATTTTGTTCATGAAAAGATAAGATTAAAAAGATTGCTTTTAAATTTTGTAATACATGGAGATAAAACTAGTATTTTATCTATTTCACATTCTATACAAAAAGATTATACGAATGTGCCCCCCTCTTGGTTCCCTTTTTGAAAATTAACTACGACATTAGAATTGAGGCGTACTAACAACATACCCCCTGCAAATGAAATGATGAAAAGGGAACCATATTTGAAAGCCGCTTATCATTTGACATTGAAAGTCACTTTTCGATATAAAGATAAAGCTCAACAAATATTATCGAAAAAGAAGAAAGAAACTATTGACCATAAGTTCTTTTTTACCGAAACCACGACCAAAATGCATATCCAAAGGGTAATAATAAGTAATTATCCCAGCAATTATTGTACATAGCAATATTTTGTACAATGCCGTGTGTACATGAATGCGACGACTGGCATTAATACCACAAAGCCAGGCAAAAGCGACCGCACGAGGTACTCTATATGAGTCTTCTTTGCCAAGCCAAGGGTCATTGAACAGCGCGGAAAGCTGCTCCGTGACGGACGCTGCTATGAATCTTTCGCTGTAATCGAAACTCGATAACTTGACTCGCGTGCTCCTAATTTACGCACGTACCACGTCAGTTGGGCGATGCTCTTATTTATCTTCAACTGGGATTGATTTCAAATTAACAGCGATAACTCTTACATCCGATCATTGCGCAGTTCTATGTATTACCTCTATATCGGAAAAATGATTTACTTATTGTAATGAAGGAAGCTTTATTTTATTATATAATCGACGTATTGCGTCTGAGTATTTTATTGCATTGATATTGCAACTTTTTCTTTCGTTATACCAATGTTATCTAAAAGCATTAGTTACAAATTTGTGGAAAAACAAATTATGGTGTAAAAAAATGGATACACGATAAATGGATGTGAAAATGGATGACTAGTGAAAGTGCGACTGGTTCGAAAGTAAAAGTTTCAAGGAAACATAACGAAGATTTTAATTGAACAATATTATCATGGTAAATATTTATTGGCTAAAGAAAAATATTATTCTGTGAATTCCACATATTAGAAAGAAGAAAACTACAAAGTAAGCATTTAAAACAAACTGTTGCACTGATTTAATTTTATTTAAGAAATACATTTTTAATGAAAATGAAAAATTGTTTAGCACTCTAACTGTGCGGAACCCTTTTTTGTAATTTTATACACTGTTAGTATTCAAATAATTGTGCCAAAATTAAAGCCAACTCTGCAACTCCGCAAGACTATTCTGAAAGTAGGATTTGCTTGAAAAATGTTTTTTTCGAGTGCTTTCCTCATTAAAACAGTACGTGGAAAGAATTCAAGATGTATCTAGTTTCCTGTCTTTTATATGTGTATAAAAATTTGTTCGGTCCTCTGACAATTTTTGCGTACCGGCCAATGGACTCAATGATGGAAGAAACAAAGAGACACGCGAGAAGGTCGCCCCGGTCGTGCAGAATAGAACGAATAGCACGTGCGAACGTCGTAGTGCACGCATTTACCACGTGATGCATGGGAGTTGGCATTAAGCAAATCATATGAGCGCAGCGAGGAACTTTCCGCTCCCGTGACATCAAACACGACTCGTGCCCCGAATATCCGCATGCTAACGCACCCGAGTTTGGCTCGAGCTCTCAGCTGACTCTATACTGCGGTACTCGGAAGGAGCTCTTTGTCCAGGAGTATTTCGAGCGCCTGCACTGCGACCGACATTCTTTATTTTCAAGAGTCGGATATTCTTAGTGTATGGCAACACAACATTGCGGCCAGTGGCTCGTAAACAGTATCTGTATGCAATATTATTCTCGCCCTGAGGAAATTATGATTTCCTTATCTGTCATAATTGGAAATTTCTGAGAAACTCGCGGAGAAACGTCTTGCCGAGCCTCTATTTTATATATCATCTGATTAATATTCAGTTTAAGAATAGACTATCTGAAAAAAACTCGGAAAAAAGGAAATTTTAAATTGTTGTAACTATAGTTGACAAACTAGAGTTCGAATTTACCTGTTATATATCATTTTAAGTATCTACACTATCTTTAATAAATTGTCTGATTTTATTAAATGCACCAACTAAACTTAATTAACAAGATAGAGCAAAATATAATTCAAAGAAAATAAATAATCGAGGAATTCTCGGAGAAATCATTGTGTTATTTTTATTTCAATACATTATTAAATAATTTTTAAAGTATTGTGTTAGTTTTTTTTAATGTTATTGTCGTTCATGCATATGATATCATATGTTCCAATTTTCATAGAAGCATATTTTATTTAAGTATACAATAAATCTTTAATGGCAGATATTTCCTATAGTAGTTTCATGTCGATTCAAAAAACATCCGCATTTGAAATTCCAAGGTTACTTTAAAGTTATCATAAATTGAGATGTAGTAGAGGTTGTTTATTTTCTTTTAAAAAAAGAAATAACTTATTTAGACACAAGAGTCGACAAGCAACAGAAAAAAATTTAACATTAAACGAATAGTCGAGAATAACGTATGTATATACCGATGTATATAGAGTTTTGTTAATAGAGAAACATACTAAAATTTGGTTATAAAACTGTCGATACGTTCGAGGTTGCGTTACGCATGCATATAATTTATAATCTACTATTTGCTTCGTTTTATTAAATAGCCGCGCGAGAAGACACATGTACGATTTTACCATTCATGTATTATATTGTTTACAAGTCCATTTTTTATTTAAATAATAACACAATTTAAATATAAAAACATTCCACATGCATTACACATATGAACCAAAATACAAATGAATTTTAAAATACTGTTTACACTATACTGCCCATTTATTAATTTGTTCGTGCTTTTAAACAAATATTTTCTAAACTAATAAAGAATATGGTAACAAATCTCATAATAAATATTAGTAAATGTCAATTGATAAGGTTATTTCACCCATTTTGTCACATTATTCAATTCATTGATTGCGGTATCGATTTTCCACTCTTTATATTTTTCACTACTTTTCTTGTAGATGTCCATGTTGATCTAATGATAAATAAATCAAACAACCAAATGATAACGATAAGCTATTCAAAAAGAAACGTATGTATATATTTTTCGCAATAGTTCAAGTCCTTATATAAAATATCGTAGTGCCTTAGAATTGTTAATATTAGTTATAGAAGAATATCGGTACTCCTATCGGTATTACTAATGACGATCGACGTAACTAGAAGAACAGTGAATAGGCTAGGTGGTTGGAATACTGTGTAGTTGTAACCCCAACGGCTTGAGGCGCAGCGCGATCGCAGATGTCACATATATATATTCTATGAATATATAGATGTACAATGCCTGCATGCGTGATCTTGAAATTTCATATTACTCTTATGTTACTTCAAATTATATATCTATATATGTAATATATGTATCATATCAGGCACCATTGTGCCCCAAGAAATTGGAGTTACGACTACTGAATTTTCGGACCATACTTTAACACTGGCTGCGTTCTAATTACGTCTATCTTCGTTAGTATTACACCGAGGAAAGTATATAGAGCTAGTTAAAATTATTAGTGCATTATTATTACGACAAAAGTTAATGGAAAAGCATGCTCACATCTATAGATAGTAGGACTAAGAGTAGGGTACTCAGCTCGCGCTCAGCGGCTTTATTATCTTATATTGGTCCTCAGTTCTACGTTATGATCACTCTCGTGATACTCATGTAGGAATCCTCTCGTCTTTGCCAATATTCTACCTTCTTTTGATTTCTTAAACAGATTTGTGTTGCTCTTATCTCAAATCGCCTTTTTCTTCGCTCATTCATAATAGCTTTCACACATGTCTTTTACTCCGTCTATTATGTACACTCTTTTCACTCAGGTACTTTCGCTCTCTGTCAGTTTTATTACTTGCCATAGTTAATTAGTTGATAAAGAAGTAAAATTTTTCATATTAACTCTGTACAAAATATGCTTTAATATTTATATTTTATGTTTTCTTCAAATTGATAACTAATTTTGAAGATAACGTTTTAAAATGTTATTTCAAACAATTGTAGAAATTTTAATTATCTTCATTTATGATTAATCAAATAAAAAATTTTTTATGTTAACTAAATTTGTGAAAACATCACATTTTTAATGGTATTAATGAAATATTAAGAATTCATTTTGAATAAAACATGATATGGAAATTAATTTGAAAGAATGCTGCAAGTAAAAGAATTGTAAAACATAGAGAAGAAACAAACTTTCTTTTTCTTTAAATCTACAGATCTCAACTACAGATTTCACATATTACTATAAAATTTTCATGTAAAAATTACTATCGATTTCATAATAAATGTAAATTTATTTTATAATTTTTTATTTTGTAACTTAAATTACAATACATATTCCTCATTTTTACTCGAATTCAATCTCAATTATAATACAGTATTTTTTTGATTTAACAAATGTTATCCTATGCTTTAACTTATATTGTGTTTAACTTACTATCTGATAAAGCTAAAACTCTTCATAAAGGTTTGTTACTGTATTCTTGAATCTATCTTTGCATTAAGATCATTTTATTTGAAAATTTAATTAAAGTGCCACTCAAATATAATCAAAACTAATCAGGCAATTTAAATCTTCGCAATACCGATATGGATTTAATAGAAACAACAATCAACAAACTTCCCTTCAACTTTCATTTGCAATTAGATTAAATACTCATATGCTGATAAGATTCTATCAATTAGATAACTTTTTATTGATTTCGAAGAGTCAATACCAAGAAAGGGGTTTAAAAGTGACGATTGAGATTGAATCAAAAGAAAACCGAAAAATAAGCGATTTCGCCATAAATTATGCAATGAATTTAATTCATAAGAAGACATATATATAAAAGAAATGATCCATGAATAACGTAACAGGGAAAAAAACAAGATTGAATGTTTGAATAAAGTATGTAATATCGTAAGCTTTTCAATGAAGTAATAACAATATTTTTAATTATGCCGCTATGAATCTGTCTTTTATAAGATGTTTATTATTATTTGAACACATATATATGTGTGCGTGTACATATATGTATTTTTCTTTAGAGATAAAATTAGATCAAAACGACTTTAAAGATATCTTTACAAAACAAACAATGAATTACAATTGCACGTAGAATACAAACATATAACAAAAAATGAATTCGAAAAAACTATACACAATTTGCAAATTCAGGAACATTATTTCGCTTACATGCGTATAAAATACAAAATGTTGTCGCAATCTACAGGCACGAGAGATAAGCGTGAGTTGAAGCCAACTGCCGTTCGAGCAAGTCGAAAGTCTGCGCAATTGAAATTCACCCGAAAGTTGTTTTTATAGTCGAGCAGAGTTAAGAATTCATGTTTTTCGTCGGACGCGCGGGGGCACGCCCACTTAATCAGGTGCGCGAGCCCCTTTATAATCACCCGGATAATTTTACGCTGACGGCGCACTCGCGCAGTCCGGTGATGCAATAGTAATATTGACCGTATAAAGACAAGTTTGTTTCCTTTTTCGTTTTAAGCACAGAAGTAGGTTTACTGCCGACTCCGAGCCGCTGCTCAGATCGGGAGCGTGTAAATTTTTTGCCCACGCGTGCCAGCACAGCACAGCGCGAGCACTTAATTTATTGCAGCGGCTGCACTTTATCTGTTTTTTGTTGCAGCTTTATTAGACCCGTTCGCGAAGCGGCGCGCGGAAAGAGTCTGTGTGCGCGCAAACCGGTTTCCTTAGTTTTTCGAGCTTACTCGTCCACGGCAGTTTAAAGTGGTAACAGTCGTGTACTTTCTTTCATTGCAAAATCGGCCAGAGGATAAACAAAATATCGCTCTGACGAACATATTATTCGAAGAGGAATATAGGTGTGGATCGCGAACACCGTCGCGGTCTAGCGATCCCTCGTCGGACAAACAGCATTCCCAAGGTCATTAAATCCGGTAAGGACAATAGTCAGCGAGCGTTTACCGCAAGCCCGCATAATTGAACTGTAACAAGAGCAACAGTGCGAGGAAGGAGCTCATGCAGGAGGAAAAATCGATGCCCTCGACGTTGCAGTTGGTGGGACTGGCGAAAAATCGTGCACACGTGCAATGTAGCGGTAGTCGGTCAAAGGCCTGTATGTCATGTGTACATAGAAAGGATGCAGAAGTGCGCGCGGCCTTGAACGATTGGCGTGGCGGCCAGAGTAGGGCATAGGGGGGAGGGGGCGTCGTGCACTGACCTGAAGCACCTGCCGAACTTGACCCATTGCGCGTGGGGGCCGGGGGCCGGGCACCGCCTGAGTCCGCCCTCGCAGACCTTGATCAGCGCCTTGAAGCTCATGGCGGTGCGGCCAAGGAGATCCTGGGAAGCGCGTGCGGTGTATGCGGCAGCTTCTGAGTCGCGCCCGCGCCTCCGCTTGGGCTTTTATATGCCCGTTGGACCCGATAACGAAGAGCGTATATTCCCGCGCGCTCACGCACTCTGCCTCTCTTTCTCGCTCTCCTCGGGGGGGCTGGACTCTCTCGCGGCGCTGGTCGGGAGGCAATGCCGCCTCGGCGAGTCGATGCTCTCCCCCGGCCGACAGGAGAGCAGTCGGCCCACGTCCTGCGCCCACAGGGCGCACGCGCGAGATCGGCGCGACCGCCGCCCTTCCGAGGGAAAGCCGCCGCGGCCCTTTTTTCCCGCTTGGGAACCGCCAGCCCACGCAGCGGCGGACTTGTTTACACGATTTGTGCGCGCGAATATTTTTAGCCGAATAACGTTCGCCGGCTCGATGGCCGCGCCCGATTCTATAACGATATCCGCTCGGCTGCCCGTGTGACTCAGCACGTACACCATCAGCCCGCTCGAGAACCCGATGAATCGACGTGTTTTAGCAAGCTTGCCAGTGCGTATAAACTCTTCCGATCGCTTTGATCGTTGCTTAAAATTGTTCCTTAAATATGAAACATCATAAGCTCGATGACATTTGTTTCGAGTAAAGCAGCGTATGATTGTTCATCGATCATGATTGACCTGCAAATCGACTGTTTTTATTTTAAGCTCGATTTTAAGTCCGATTGCTTATACAAATAATTAGCTGACTAAGTATCCGGACTTGGTTATTGTATACAAACCAAGTAAACAATCGACGATGTACATAAATGACTAACTAGTTTGTTCTGTCAATGCTTTTAAATATACATCTTTTTGTTATCAAATATATCTTGCACTTAATAGATACTACATTATGTGAATCATGCATCAATCTTCTAGAAGTAAAACTAAACCGAAAAACAGAATAAAAAATTTCAACACGAAACTCGATTCAACGTGTTATAGTTAGTTAATTAATTGTTATTAAACGTTCATAAAATAGTAGATTAAAACCAGTAAGCTTTATATTCTGAAAATCATAATCATAGAATAATATTAATGGCTATTAAATTATTATTTTCGATTTCAGAAAATTAATGCAAATTACTAAAATAAATTAATGATAATGAAATAATTTAAGTTATTTACAAAAAGTTAAATATTTAATATAAAATAAAAAATGAATAAACTAATATATATATTTTAAAAATTAGTAAGAAATATTTATAATTATAAGAAATTACCGAAAAGACATGAAATTTAGTAGGCCAAAATCATTTTTTATAATTATTATTGAATTTTTCGATTTAATAAAGTATAACTAGTTTTAATTTATTCTTATTTAGATCATTTTAATTAAAGTATGAAATTCTGAATATTTTAAATTTAATCATTAAAAAAACTAGTTTAAACGATCAATTATGAAACGAACCTGGAATAATAATTACATACTATCATTATTCTACTATTATACTATAAGTATTGTAAAATTGCTATGAGGAAATGTCAAAAAGGTCATAAAAGTCTCCTCTTATTAAACATAAAAAACTATACGATTTAGATTTTTAGAGTACTACTATGATTAAAAAAGTGAATATTTACGTTTTATATGATGAGAATATATGACTTTTAAATTATTGGTGATTCCAACTTCACAATAATATAAATACACATACAAACAGTGTTTATTGTGAAATTATATGCTGTATCCTATTTTTACCTACATTCGTAAATACATTTAATATTTTCTTATAATACTATTTTTGTATATTTTTCAAGTCTTTGCATTAGAAAACGTTAGCACTTTTTCGATAATAACCTTGAATAGTAAAAACATTCTCTTTCTTTCTTTGTCTTTTAGCTTAATTTTTAATTTTAATACGCGCATATATTTTTAGGATGAATTCACTTTTCTTTACACATGTAGCGATGACTCATTTATTATGTTTGTATAGAAGATTGAGCCAGCTGTACTTTAAACTACGTATATGTAATTTGATAATAATTGTACTGATAATACTTTTATAGTAATTAGTTTTTATTTAGTGTAAATAAAAAATAAAAAAATTATAAGATTTTTAATAAAATTCATTAAAAATAATATAATTATTTGTTAATAATAAAGTAACAGTTATATAAAGTTGTAATATTCAATGGTTTTTGGGAATTCCAGGAATTCAAAGATAACGGCAATTAGTTCATTTTTCATGCAATAATTTATTCTGTAACTTAACAAGTGCGAATTCCAATAACACGAAGGAATCACAATATTTCCTTGAAGAATTGTTTAATCGTCTCCGATCACATTTTCTACACGCCAAAAAGACGACTAATTTATTATTAAACTATACAATAAAACAAAAAAATTACAGATATATAAAGTTTAACATTATACTTTGATTCACTTATGAAATCATCAAGCCTACCTTTTCAATATATAAAATATGTGTAATCTTTTTACAAGTTTTTAACATTTACAATAATGGTTATAAATCACGTAATATCTTTCGTTTGAAATTTGTCAAAAAATGTTAATATATTTTGATAAATTATCTTCATAGCAAAAGTAATACATGTCTTGTAGAATACTACCGATATCGCCTTCAATAGTGATTTTTATTATTTGATTCATTTTACAGAATAAATAATTCATCATTAATTTATTCATCATCACAAAGACAAAGTTTCGAAAAACTTATTGATAATGTCAATTCATATATATATATATTCCATTACCGATTATAGTCGCTTAAGCAACTATTTAACTTTATTTGGCTGCGATACTTTACGAAAGCTATAAGAATAACCTTGTCGATTTTCAAATAATAGGACAAATTTGAACATTTTTACCTTTCTAGAATAATAATCCTTATTATTTGCTGCCTCTCCATCACCATTCAATTCCAAAACAGCATGGAATGTGATCGTGGACAACACAACGTCGATCCGAAATAGATACACGTACGATATACACTTACATATAGATATTTAACTATGGATTCTACTTATAATATATCTGGATTATATATAGATTTAACGTGATCTATGTCTTACATGCATTTCGCCAACTGGCCAATTATACGACTCTACGTTATTTAACATTTCAGAGGGTTGCAAAAGAGGATTATATATAAATATATAGTTTTTTGGTGCACGTACATATATTATATACCTTCTAATTGCCTTAACAAAGGGTATATATGCATGTGCCAGTATGTATTGTATATATATGTATATATATGCATATATTTATATATATATATTGAATATTCAAAAATACCTATCACAACAATGTGTATCTTCTAAATACTCCATCTATCAGGTCCCAGGTTCGTATGTGATCTTGAGGTGTGCCTAGAGCACAGTCCGTTTACTCGTTAAGGATACAGGTGCGCACGAGCGCATCCGTGACGGAATACGGATCGCAGTTGCTGCTAGGTCTGCGGTCTTCGAGATATCCCTTCTTTTCCTCGGCGACGCTGCGCGGGATGCGTATGCTGACGTTTCGGTTAGCAACACCCGAACTGAAGTCATGGATGCTGCTGGTTTCGCACTTGCCCGTAAGTCGACGCTCGTTGTCTTTGCCCCCGCGCGGGTCGTATGCTTTGATGTGTTTCTCGTGGCACTTACTCATGCGCTCGATCGCTAGGTTGATCGCTGTGATTCCGTTCTCGGCGCGCATAGATTTAGTAGAGAAGTTGCAATGAGCTCCAGCGCCATTCCAGTGTCCGTCCATGGGCTTGGGGTCAAGAGTCACCACGACTCCATACTCCTCGGCGATGCGGTGCAAGATAAACCTGGACATCCACAGATCGTCACCAGCACTGATGCCGACACTCGGTCCAACCTATCGGATACATAATTCCAATGCCCTTATATGTTATAAATTTCAATTATGACTTTAAACATGTTTACATTGCAAAACGTTTGGATACAGAGAATCTGTGTACACCATAGATCATGTGATGAAGAAAAATGAATACATAGATGTAGAATACATAAATTAATGTAAAATAATTAAGTTATTAAACTTAGTTTATATAAAACAAGAATATATTCTATAATTGGTCAAAACAAATATTCAACAGAAAAATTTTAATAAGATTTGTTTAAGAAATTGTTACGTTTTTACAAGAAAAATTGCACAAATAGATTGATACTATGGATTGGCAAAACAATTCGATATCGAATTTCGTTTTTATTGTTTACTGAATATTATAAGCATACTATTTTTTCATTTAAAATTCATAAGATTTTAATAGTGAATTTAATGACGAATGATTATTTAACTAAAAATCATATTTATATTTATATTAGAAAATACATGAATGTACCGTGAATCTGTAAAATTTGTTATAGATAAATATATGAAATTATACTTTTAATTTAATAAAAATTAGGATAAAAGATTTTGTATTTCTAAACTAGCAAGATTTGACCTTATACGCTGTTCAAATAATTCGTTGAGCTTACCTGGTACTCCCACTGGGATGGCATAACTTCAGCGTTCGTGCCGCAAATTGGTACACCAGCATAGAGGCAAGCGCGGTAATGGGCCTCAACGATCTCGCGGGCGATCACGCGATCGGCGCCGACGCCGCAATAGTAGGGGCCCTGAGGACCTGGAAAGCCATTCTTGGGCCAGCCCAAAGGCCTGCCGTCGAAATCGAGGAAGGTGTATTCCTGCTCAATGCCGAACCATGGCTCCTCCGATTGAACGGCGGCCGATTGCATTGCGGCCTTGCATTGGACGCGCTTATTGGTCGCCGTCAGGGAGTGATCAAAGTTGTATGTCTCGCAAAGGACAAGGATGTTGTTGTTACGGCGGAACGGATCTTTGTATATGGCTATCGGGCACAAGAAGATCTCACTGTTCTCGCCGTGGGCCTGGTAGGTCGAGCTACCGTCGTATGTCCAGATCGGCAGGTCTGACAACATTGAGATTATATGTTGATTGACCTCGGTTTTCTATAGGATACTTGGTGATTGTGATGTTTTTTTAATGGTTTACAAATGGTTTGACCTCACTCGCATTATTGCATCAGTGAACTGTATGTGATGTAAGATCCTTTATTTTGATAAGCGCCGGAGAAAAGTATAGAAAATACATTCGAATGTATTTTTCAAACGCAATTTTCTTAATATGCCTTTGGTAAATTATAGACACTTTCTATTATAATACATATGTAAGAACATTTTTAAGCAATCAATTAAATAACGAAATAAAGGTAGAATCTTTCGTAAATTGTTTTCATTTATATATTCAAATTTAAGAATTGCTTAAATTTAGTTTGTTGTTATTGCAGTTTATGATGACGATATTTAATCACATAATATAGTCACCTTTAATTCTTGTAACGGGAAACTTTTCTTTTTCTCAATGATAAAATAACGAAATTCATGAATATGTTGATATGAACGCTAATGGAGTTAGATAGAAAGTTGAGGACACGAAAAAATAACTGGCACTTAAAACATCGATTTCATACCTGACGGCTTATTCGGGATTGAGTTAAGGGTCCTTGTTTTACTTCTTAATCCTTCACCAGTACCATCGATCCAGATGTACTCGGCTTGAATTTTGTCATCGGGTTGCGGTAGATCAAAATACCTGTTTAAAAGCGTCTTGTCGAGAGCCGCATTGGGCGAATCCTTTAGCATCTCGCGCGACATTTTGCAAGTAGTATTTCTGTAAAATTAAGAAAAAGTATTACCATTTGTTATGTATATGAAAGAATTTGGACGAGCTATTGATAATTGATTGGAATAGCTTTAAAGCGTATACGGGGTAGAAGAAGCCACAGTATTATATAGTGCAAGGTCAAGCTATGCATCCAGTCTTCCTGACCTTGTACAGTTCCACCATAGTTTATATATACACTCATCCTTCATCTATTTCTATAGCAAATGACTTAGGATTCTCATCAGTATAAAATAATTGAACGATTTATTACGCATTTAACTTTTTCATTATAAGCTTTATACATTAAAGGAAGTAAGAATATTTCATTTTTAATTATAAATAATGTTTAAAAATTATTATTATAAAAAATATTTATATAAATCAATATCTAACTTATATATACTATAATTATTAGACATAGAGTAATTGTAAATTGCTTGTAAAATTCATAACAAGTGTAATGCAGATTCAGGGCGAATATAAATGAGTCAAAAGAAAACTCGAAAGATTATCGAACACAGGCGATTGATATCTCAAAATTATGCAAAGTTTACAGTTTATCTTAAATATAGAATAAAAGAATCTAGTACATTACTTCGTATATAATTTTGTCATAACTATTTTGAATACTGCAATATTTTCCAAATATAGGCTCTCTATTTAAAAAGATTTATGTTCTAGTAATATATTTAAAAAAATGTTTTAAGAATATCGTGTAAACAACGTTACATCACGAGAACTAAAATTGAGATTGTTTTATAAAATATCGTAGTAATAAAAGAATAATCAAAGTAAATATCATTGATTTAAAAAGTACAATGAATATCTAATAAAAATTAAATGCACTTAGTTTATATACATATACATGATTTTCATTGGTAACTAAAGCTTCTAAAATTTAGTAACATTGCATTTCATATATATATTCAATATTTCATAATCGAATTTCTGTTACAGTTACACGTACATATTTTGTGATAAACAATAAACAAATATCTATATATAAAGCTGCTACTATCACCCTTGCATTAGTTTTCAACTGCTTTATTTATATGATTATAAAACTACGTTTATTAAAAAGGCTATCTCTAATCAAAATCTTTGTGAATGATAACATTAATCAATTACAATAATGTCATATTTACAAGTGATAATTGAAAAATTACAATGTTTTAACGTATTTAAGCACGCATCGGTATAGAATCTCTGACAATTAAGGTAATTATTCCCTTAAATATATCATACTCGATTGTTTATACATTCATATGTACATAAGTGTGTAGGAGTACTTTTTATATTTTTTTGCTTTAAATTTCTAATAACTCTAAATGTTGAGATAAATTCACTAAATAATTTTGACATACGCATGTTCTACAAAGCATTCTTGATAGTAGATATAGAAAAAGTTTATGTATAATATAATAACAAATCAATTTTTAGATGAACTTGTAATATACGAACAAGAGCAGGTGAAAAATGTAATTTCAAACATAATCGGAACTCGGTAACTATTAGCAGTGATTTTCCAAGCGCGGGGAAGGAAACCATGTTTGAACGACGCCAGACCATCGACACCAAATTGAAAAGAAGCCTCATGAATCGTTTAGAATAGTATATCTCATGTATTATATATTGATCAATGGAAAACTCTAAATCTCTCTTTAGCTCTACTTGTTTTAGAATCAAAAACCATGTACTAGGTTTTATAATAAAAACCTTTTCTTAATAGACAATAATAATGAATTTAATGCATAAATATAATTAATAGCATATATTCGAAAATTTTAGCGCTAAATATAATCATATCTCATTCAAATATCATATGTCAGAAAAAATTAAGAGCGAATGGTGCTAGACTTTCGTAACATGCACTTTAAAGCTGATATAAAACACAATTTGAATTTAAGTTAAAAATAATGATTATATATAATGATTATATTGTAATTATAAATAATTTGGATAGAAAATTCATTGAAAAGTTTAATAATATGTGATAGCCTATTAATTATGTAATATTTACTTAGGATTAAAATTAAATTGAGGCAAATTATGATTGATGGTTTACAATCAATAATTCAATGCATAGATTATCTATAATGTTCTGTATTAAAAGTTCTCAAGATATGTTTGTTTCAGAGTTATTAAAAAATGTATAAAAAGCTCAATGAAATTTTTTAGCATATCATTGCATTATTAATCACTTTTAGATATTACATATATTGATATACAAAAAAATAATAAAAGTAAGCAGATAAATTCTACATTATAGGTCATACTTATTTACCAATTATTGGTCAATAAACGTCACTTGAGTAAATAATCTAAATTAGATCTCATACCTAATGATTAAAAAATTTTCAGCTTAATACTATTATAGATTTATAATACACATGCCAAGGAATGCTTAAATAAACGATTAGTGCAGCCAAATTGTTAAAAAATCGTGATTATCTTATTATACACATAACAAAATAATTAATGAACAACACGTGCAGAATGACGGCTCGATTTCGATCTATTATGAAATACGATGAAGTTATTACGCGATATCGGTAACTTTCACTCTTGATGGAAATTAGCTCAAACGTCTTAAACGTGATAATTAAAAAAAATTTGAATTTGCTCATAGCATTTTAAAATTCAGTCAAATTGTGCTATCCCTCAAACCTTTCAACCACACATATATAATGTATAACATTAAGGTTGAAAGGTTTTCACTGAAAGGTCTTGTCTCAATCACAGGAAAACACATTAATTCAAATAGTTACACACAAAATAATGTTTTTTAAAATTATATTACAATTAAGATTCGGAGAATTGATTCTAATTAATAAGTATTCTAAAATTATTAATTGATAATTATATTGTACGCTTTTCTGCTACGTTATTCTACGTAACTTCTACAATAGATAATGAACGTATTATGTAAGACAGATGGAAGGTACTTTCCACATCAATTTCAAGCATTTATGATGTATATGAGATAAGCTTTTTTATCGATAATTGCTTAAGAACCTTTGCATTAAATCAGTAGATAAATACAACATTTGGTACACATTACTCGACTCTTTTGACAAACTAAGTTTTAGTTTTGAAATTCAACTGTTAAAAGTTTTTGTAACAAAATTGCTACAACCTTTTACAAAATTTGTTAGTAACACTGTAATAATAGGGTGTTACCGAATTATTAAAGAATTACAGAAGTAGTTATAAAATGATTATGATTGTGATTTATGGTCTTATAATTTTAGAAAATAAAATTATAAATACAAAATTTAATGTTATTTGATGATTGATATCTTGCCTTGAGCAGTGTTAATAAAATCCATAAATGCACAAATGATAATCAATATTATAGTAAAATAAATCTAAAATCACATAAAATATCTTAAGTTGAGTAATTACCCAAATTAACCTATATTTATATAGATAATAGTATAAATCGTGTCCTCGTAAAACATTGCGCCATGGGCATAAACCAATCAAAAATTTATGACAAGTAGGATTCATTAATCATTTATGGAGATGTCCATCAACTCATTTCTTCAGATTGCATGTCCGACACACATACGCGCGCGCATACACACACGCACAAAAGTATATCACAAAGTACACTTATCCTATAGTATGTTTCCTGAAGTTAAAAAACTGAAGTTATAATACACTTCTACACTTATAGCAAGACGCACGTGATTCATCATGTTTCAGGGCCGCGTCATCATCAGCTGTTCCTGCTGCCTTGCTCAATAACGTGACCAACGTGAGAATCAGGAAGCGCTGCTCGAATCGCACATGAAATTAACTAATTATTATTGTGCGAAACGCGATACGTTCGACCACACTCAATCGGTGAGTGCACGCCTCGCTTTTAACTAATTGCTCACACGACTTGTTGAACTAGTCAGTGCATATATGAGCTTAAAAACACAGAAGGAGTAGATGAACACAATTTAACATAAAAGTTATATTTTAAATACTAAATTAACATGTCAATTTCTGAATTGATAATATTTTTTTTTCAAATTTTTAAATAGTTTTTATCTCGGTTTTTACCATTTGAAGAGAAACAAAAAGTTTGAACATGTAGAACATTATAGTCTTTGGCTTATTAATTTACTTTAAAGTATTTTTATAAGGTCTTTCTATAAGAAAAAAAGAAATATTATATATAATATTATTTATAATTTATTACAATTATTTATCATTTAAACTTAATTTCAATTTAAATATATTTAGATATATCTGATTTAGTGTATAATTTTTTAAACAAGATATCTGTTGTAATGTTTTGAAATAAAAGTTATTGTAAAATATCATTAAAATTGTATAGCGTAACTGTTTCTGAGACCCTTAAATTATGTACAGTTATTCTCAAGTCTAATTATTCTTTTTCTTCTTTGTTTGGTATAGCTAATGCTTTATGTAAAAATGATATTCTTCTAGTAAACAAGCTAAAAACAAAGATATTTCGGCAATAAAGACTAGTTAATGGCAACTCAAGTAATATAAATAAATGCTATACAATGCATTACTTGAAAAACAATTTTTTAAGCTTAGTTTCAATCGCACAGTTTTCTCGAGAACGGTTTCACTAAAATTACATTTTACATAAAATATTGTTATTTTGAAAAGCACATTTTGAGCAACAACAACAAAAATAAAAACATTGATTGACAAAAACATCAATGTTTAATAACTGCAAGAAAATTTATTATTGACCTCAATAAATACTTAGAATAACTATGATCAAAGTAATGATCAGTATACCATATTTATGAAAAAACTTAAAAAAATTGAATATTTCAATATTTCAGTGCGTGACTTAGTATATAGAATTCAGATAAATTGCAACAAAGTGTATTCATATTTTTCAAAAATTTTAAATAAGGTAATAAATCATTTATTACATAAGCATTCGAGTTAATATTTTGTTTTAAATAAAAATATAAATGAGTTTTAAACCATAATAATAAATTTGATCAGATTATAATTGTGATAAACTTAATCTTTATTCAATTCAATTTAGGAAGTCAAAGGAATGTGATTTAGAATGAAAAATGATTACTGTGAGTCGACTGCTGAAAACAATTTTTTCTATAATCTTACAGAGATAACATTAATTCATAATTGTATGTACACCTATATAAAATTTTTATTAAAAATATTGGTTTTAGAATAGTTTTAAAGTTGGTTGAAAATTCGATGAAGCTATATATGAGTTTAGATAAGTAAGGCAATGTAATGGATTCTTATACAGTATAGAATGTACCATTATGAACAATTTAAAATAATAATAATAATAAACAATTATTCTTCATTAGCTATTTTACTATCTTATAATTTCACTTGTTTCATTCTTCGTAAGTAACTCTTTAAGAATACTACTGACTTATATTTCTTTTTAAAACTAATTATCCTTGTATAAAAATCAAATAAAGCATCATTATAAATATTAAAATGAATTAAATGTTTAGATTCTTCTTTAGTAGATCTAAATTTTTTCCTAAATTACTTTTATTAGATCATGTTGATTCATGACTAGTTTATTAATTTTCTTAATTACAGAATGTGTATATACATATATATATATATATATATATATATATATATTGATAAAATATTTACGAGACATAAGTTTCATCGTCGTTGTCTTTGAAACGTTAAAATTATTTCCATGCTACAGAAGGTATGATTTAATTTTGCAATTTATTTATGTTCTAAATGATAATATAGATACTGTATGTTTGTGATTTTTTTATTGTATAAGAAACATATATTATTTTAAATTGGATACTAAAATCATACTTTTTGTAGTATGGAAATAATGTTAACGTATCAAAGACAACAACGATGAGACTTATGCGTCATTTAAATATTTTATCAATGCTTGCAATATATGCGCAGAAACGTAAAGTAACATATTTATTTGAGTTACAATATTTAATTTTTATTCAACCTTTTTTAGTTTTTCATTTAGGTGATATTACCGTTTAATGGGCGGCATTTGATTATCTTTGACTATTCTTTTGTCTCAAATTAGGTTCTCAAGTATGATGTACAGTAAAATTATTTTTATAAATTACATAGAACAAAATTTCTAGAATTTTCAATTACTTTCAGTCAATACTCTACCTTTTATTAAGTCAACTCAGTAAGAACTTATATTACATTAGTTTGAACAAATTAAATGTCATGAAGCTTTACTTACTATTATATTGTTATTATCATTTTAAGTTTTAAGGACCCAGTTAATAAAGAATGGAATAGTGAGAGTGTAACTGAATGAAATGAAAAGATATTTTTTTGTTAATAAATATTCCGAACGTGAAGTACTTGCGAGCTCACCAATTTACGCGATTCCGCTTTATACTTTATGTAAATCGTAAACAGCTTATCAGAATTCGGTAAACAAATAATAAGCTTTTCCGGTATTTGTGATCGAGGTTTAGATTGCGTTTAAAAAAGTAATTGAAAATAATTTGAAAATTGAGATTAGAATTTGGTCGGCTAGCGTGCAGGCACAGCCGAGAAACCGTCAAAATAACAACAGAGAGCGGCGCAATTGGGGTTCACCTAAATAACCATCAGTATTCCCAAGCGCGAGCCCAAGCGCATGCGAGTCCCCTCCGAGATGCATCTGGAGACGCGGATCGGGGAGCGCCGTGTGATTTCTAGGGAGCGTCGTAAAAAGCACGCAGTCTCTGAGGAAAAGCCAGGCAGGGGGCGATCGGGGCAGGGGCTGGCTAAAAATTGCCCGGGGCTGCGCACGTGGGCGCGCGGGCGCCAGCTTGCGCGGGCTTGCAGCGGCCAGCTCGTCCTTTACCCCTGAGCACTGACCTTGAGCGGGGCGGAGCCGAGGGGCTGGGGAGTCCTGGTCCAGCGGCGGGTGCGCTGGTTGCACTGGGGGTCGGGCTCGGCGAGCCGGATACACTGGTTGAGCGGGTCGGGGCGCTGTGTCACGCGGGAGCTGCGTGGCCGCGGGGTCTGCGTGCCTGGCTGCGGGACGTATACAGGGAAGGAAGTGTCGCGGTGCACTGGCCAGCTCTTGCCGCGCGTAGCGCTACTTATGCGCGCGGCGCGCGGGGAGCCGAGCGGCTGTATAGCCACCGGCAGCGAGAGGGAGCGCGAGGGAGAGGAGAGCGCACCGCGCAAGCGTCGTCGGATGCACATCTCTGCAGCCGCGGGGAAGAGCGAGGGCCAAGGCGGTGTACGCGGCGCGCTGCACTCGGTGAACCGGGGACGCGGTGCGCGCGTCTCCGGACGCCCGGGGCGGCCTCTTTGTCCCGGGCGCGGGCGGCTCGACCTTTCTCACGGGCGCCGGCAGCGCACTGGCGATTGCTCCGGGGCGAGCGGCAGGTCGGCTAGTGCGCAGCACTCGCTCGCTCGCCCGCGATCGATCGGATCGGCCCGAGTGCGTCAAGCCGATAGATAGACCTATGCGGATCGCTCCCATGCGATGGGGAAAAAGCAGCCGGCCAGCTGTGACTCACTCAATTGCACGGCGGATAAGAATGAACTATGTTCGAGCGTGATAAGTAGTAAACAGCGAGGTGCACGCGCGCCCCGATGCGTCAAGTAGAAAAAGACCAACAGCCGCGCGCGGACAAAGAGAAACAGCTGAATAAAGAAAGCCGCTGCACTGCTGAAGATATACTTTGTTCGCCCGGCCTGATAGATAGCTCATGAGAAAAAGAAGCACGAACCTTGACTGGGAGTTTCTGCGACTCAACGACCGAGCCTTGGACCGAGCGCGTTATATTACAAGATCGCTGCATACAAGCCGCACACTTTCTTGTGCTTCGTTCAACATAATGGAATTCCTCTTCGAATCTTAAAATTATATTTTTCTCTTCTTTTTCGATGTTTCGATTTTTTGACATTTTTGTGGCGGATTTGCCAAAAATCTAATGTGCACAAATGCTCGTCAGTTAGCTGATTGATCTAAAAATATTGTAGCGGTCTATCGCTCGAATTTGCGCGTTTTTAGTAAACAATAAATAAACCGATATACGTGATTTTCATAACACGTTTCATTGTTATTATTCTTATGCCATGCTTTAATTATGCACCAAAAGTGTTATCACTATATTGTGTAGAATATTATAAATTTATACTATAGATTAGTTCTAATTAATCGACACTGAGTCGATTATCTGTACAACTTATATGTATTTTCTTTCACTTCAAAAAATAAAAAATTTGTACTCGTTGGAATGTACTTCTTAACAATTTAAACATTAAAAACTAACATTACTACCGTTAGACAGTTGGTAGTGTTTAAACTGTACATATTTACTTAAAGATGCTCAATTCCTCGAATGAAGTTTTTGATTTGGTTAAACATTTTATTTGAGCATTATTTGTTCATTATTATTTTAATTAAACAAGTTGAGGTAATCAATGTCTTCCAAAATCAATATACGTCATGTGTCATTATACAACTTACTAACAAATAGAATTTTTTTATATTATTGTGTTCGTATCATATTTTGATAAATTTCAACTTGCTTAAATACTTTTGTTTAAATGTAAAAAAAGAATGAATATAATATTTCATATAATTTCTTAATGAATAAGGTATGCAAATTTAATACTATACATTAGAAAATTAAAATAAAGCTCGAAATAAAGTCAAAATTCGTTTAGTACTACAAACATGTAAAATCTGAAACTAAGTACAAATCAGTAATCAAAATTTTAGATGTATGTTTTGTGATCTATTCATTACTATGTTCAATTTGTTGTCAAATGCTGACTATTATTCTAATGGTCACTTTAATTTAACTTAAAGAAAACTGTGGAAGAAAATAGTTAAGTATTATATTAATAAAAAGATGCATTATGTCAATACTTCTATTATCGCACTTAAATAAATACTGCAATGATAAAATCGCTTATAAAATATATTGCACTTAATAACCATCAACTTAGATTTATATATGGACCATTATTATACGTAAGTTATAAAGCAAAATAAAATTGTAACTTAAAGAAGATTTGACTATCCCAATAAATATTTTACATAAATAACACATGCTTCTTCTATAAACACAAAACACAGCGCAATAATAGGGAAATATAAAACGATCTGTTACAATGTATACACTAACATGACATGTTCAGTTTAAAAGTCGATAATATTATTGCCTCTTAATTGCGCTCATTAAAATATTGCAGTCACCACAAATTAGATTTATATACTTTTAAAGTTACACAGTGAAATTAATTCTAAAAAGAATTTTATATCATAAACATTAATTGAATGAATATTATTTTTTACTTATTATTACAAAAACATTGCATTAATAATGAATTATTAGTATAGTTACTACTATCTCTTTTAAATCCTTGTATATATACTTAATAGACGTATTGAGATTTACAAATATATGTTTATAGAGATTAATTTGGCATATTTTACAATTTATACATAAAACTGATTCGATTTTTTAAAATATTTGTGAGATGCGTTTCTTTAAAATAATAAATTTGTACATGATTCTTCGAATAAAATTATTGATTTATATTTTTAATTAAATTTAAGATATCTTACAGATACAGTAATAAAGAAAATCTAAAATTATTTATTTTATTAATTTTTTATGTAGATTATTTTTTACACTTTTAGGTAATTTTTTTTATTGTAATTCATGTTTATTTGAATTTTTATAAAACATCATATTTTTTACAATAATTTTATTACATAATGAGGCTTCTAATTATCTTTAAAAAATTACTCTTATTAGAAGATAATATTTATATGAATGCATTTGACGTAACCAGAGTATTGTCGCGTAAAATGTCGTAGACGAGCCATTATTTTTATTCTTATTCAACGGGATGTATTAATGCGTCTATTATAGGGAAGCGTGTTGATAATCGTTGATATTACTTACACAACTCAAATACGTAAAATACCAGAATGAAGAAAAATAGCCAATATATAAAAAATTATAATGAATGATTTCCTAATCAGTCTTCTACATATAGAATTTGTTTATTTTGAATTTAATATGAATTTAAAATGTTTAAACTAAAAATATCGATTTTTCTTCAAAATCAAAATAATAAAATTGTTAATAAATTTGAGACTTAGTAATTCTTTTCAAATATCAATAAAATTACTATATTGCAATCAATTGAACAAAATAAAAAGAATAATTGTTTCATGCAATTAAAATATAATATAAATTACTTTAAAGATAAATAAATAGATTGAATTGATATTCGAATATAATTTCAGTGTTTATAAGTTAACTAAATTGTTACATAAATGTATCTTATAAGACAAAGCTGTACAACTTCAAAGGTTGAATTACAATATATCTAAATGATAGTTCGTTGATCGAGTAATGATGATAACTCATTTCCCCTTGTTATAGAAATGGGTCAACGCTTTTCTTTGCTTAATCGTAAATGCTAAGTTTTACAGCATGAATCATTATTCTATTGGACCCTCAATTCTGTTTAAAAAAACTATTAAATAATTTGACTTTTAAAAATAGAATATTTAAATAAACTTTCAATAAAGTGAATATTCTTTTACCGTACTACACTACTCAACACAGTCTTGTTATATGTGCAAAAAATTTGAAATAAATCTACAAAAAGTATGAAAACGTCAAATATCTGAATTAATGAAATGTTAAGTAGGGCATCTAGATTAAAGTAACTTCATCATTCAAATGCGTTATCTGCGATATTATAAACCTTGTTAGAGTATTACTGAGAAAACTTTGGAATTCAATGTTTAGATAATATAGATATTTGTCATTGTGCTAGAACATTCGATTTTTATACGATAGGTCTATAATACTTAATCAGATAGTTGATATAAAACAATTAGACTTTAGATTATCAAGTGTTTATAATTACACTAATCATATATTAAAGATTCACTGATCATATTTTCAATAAAAAGTACGAAAAACATATTTTTAACTCTATACAGCAATTTCAAATATCAATTTTCTTCGATAAAAGCATACAAAGAAATAAAATATAAATGTAACAAAACAATTTAAAATGCTGATAATTTTGATAATTAACATTTCATTTTTTAATTATATTTCCGTAATGAAATGTTAGGCTCAAAAAATATCAACCAATATAGGATTGAGGTAGTTATGAACCTATCATCGAAAGAGCATTTCATATTAACCTTGAGCCCTGAAATACCATTAAATTATTGACAGACTCAGCTTGCGTGATGAATTGCATAATATTACACAGTGCATCAACAGCAGTAACATTAATTTTCTCTTTTTCGCTCTCTGGCATCACGGTAGTGGTTCGTCCTTGGCAAATTGATTGTGGCACAAATTGCGCCTGCATGTTATCCGTGCTGGCCGCCCTTCAGTGCGGTCATCATTAATTCAATCAACTCTTCGATACTTACACGTGCGCATCTCAACATGATATAGTACCGTAAGAGAGTAGATGAATATGAATGTACCGTGAACGCGATCCCTTGCGCTTTCATACAAGATATAGGATAGAAAAAATAGAGCACTACTTCCGTTATGCATTATGCTAAGTATTAGATGAATATTGTAGCAGTGAACGGAGAGTGAAATTACTTTATTGGACCGCTTATATAAGTATTACGATTATAAGTTGTTGACAGATTTTGCTATGTTATTTAACTACGAAGTAATACTGCATTTATTTACTATTGTTAATTTATGTGCTACTATTTTATGCAATTATTGCATGTAATTTAAAATTTTGTCAATTTAAGTATACATTTTACATTATAATTTTAATTTACATACAAGTATACATTACATATAAGTATAGCATAGTAAAGTAGGTATCAGTACCAAATATAACTTAAAAATATCAAATTTAAAATTAAAATAATTAATAAAATTATTATAAAGTTTTTACGTTTGATATTCCATATATAAAAATAGATAAATACCAATTAATACTACATAAAGTTCATGGACATCCAAAGTTTATTAGTCAATTTTCATCTAATGTTGTGAATGTATCGAATTACATATTATAACGGGTGCCAGGCCCATCAAGGTCAACGCGAGCCATGCCAACGGGCTCGTCGAGTAAACAACGGCGTGGGGCGCGAACGCGCGAATCCCTCGTGTGCGAAAAATCGGAAAAGTTAGTGACCTCTCGGCGCCCGAGAGAGTAAATTCCGCTTTCTCCGGTACTGAGACTATCCGGGTGGCGTGCGCGCAGCTTTGTAGTGCATTGATGCTGCACTAGTCCTCTGGTGGATTGCGCAAGGAGCCGACCACCACCCGTTGAATCGCACCGGAAGGGGTTCTCAAGCACAGGCGAGCAACGGTTCCGAGAAGAAGGGAAGCCGTTGCTGCCCGTACCCAGACAACGCAGCCCGCATATTTCCAGCACACTCCGCGCTTTCACAGTGTTGCTCCTCTACCGCTTCTCGCCACTGGTCTAGGACGCGCCACTTGAGTAGTACTCCCCGGATCGAGCATCGTTGCATTATGCGACCAAGGAAAATCTGCAGATAAGAGATAGGCGAGTTTGTTACTGATATAGAGGAAACGGTGTAGCGAGCACCGCTTCTGTAACGAACGGCGGGGAACTACTGTCGGGCTACAGGATCCTGGTGAAGTACGAGCGATGCGAGCGCGCAGGTGGAACGACCAATCTCTCGTATCCTGAACTACGCAGCTCTTCTGGGCGTTTAGGAAGCATTCGATGCGAATCTCTAACTCACATTGCGCACACCCGATCTATGTTCACGCCGCTCCGATCCGAGAGCTTTGTGCATGTGTGTCTATTCCGTGCGGGTTTCTCTCCGAGGTCTGCGGTCCCAGCGGTTAAGAAGCCGCGATTTTTCGGGAAGCTGTATCTGAACCAGAGCGTTGTCCCGAAGAAAGTTTCCTTCACCAGCGCACCGCCCCGTTAAGTTCCACCCTCGCTGCTATGCAGCTCTCCTGCGCGAAAACCTCTGCTGACTTGCTTAAATCAGCACCCCAGGCTCCTCCGCAGTCTCCTCTGCTCCGTCCCTCATTAACAATTCAGATGTAATTCTAAACATCACAACGTTCTTCTTGCTGCTCTCACAACCCTAGTTCAACCTTACTAGGAACGCCTTTCTCAAAAATATTTGTCCTGAAATTTACTGTTGAGACCATTTTGGTTCTCCCATTCCTTCACCATAAAGGTTAAATTCGATCTAAGTCTCGATGAGGCTGTTGGTATCGAAATAACGCTTACCAATAACTTGGAGCGAATCTTCCCTGTCTATTGCCTTTAATACCAAGAATATCGCATGGGAATGTCATGCTACTAACCCCAGAGGTTCTATCCTGCTGGAAATGAAGAGCAGAATTTCCGGATATTATGCCGATGATTTCACGATATGGGGAGAATACCGTCAAAATTCTGACCAGTTACCCCGCCAGCCCTCAACACATTCTCGTGATAAACTCAGCTACATGTGCTCACAGATTATATATCATATGTGTATATATATACACAATGTAATACTTTTTCAGTGATTTGAGGTTAACACTACATCTAGTCAAACGGTAGCTGGTCCTTGATGTAGCTGCGGCGGTAGCCTTACATAACCCTACTCTACCTTTCCTGCGCACGCCTATCATTTGTCATGCTTGCGCACTAACACATATCAGAACACATCGCAAACGTACTATCTGACGGACATCAACTTCTCCGCATCACTGAACTCCATTATAATAGTTTTAATAAGAGATGGTTATCTGCAATATTCGTTCTCGACGTACAGCAGGCGTTCGATAAAGTCTGACACAACGGTCTCATCTTTAAATTGATCCAACTCAACTATCTTCATTATATAATTGGTACATTTGATTCATACATCTCGAATCGCACCATTCGAGTCAGAATGGACCATGAGCTTTCCAAACCTTTATTGCGTCTCTGCTGGAGTATCTCAATCTTGCCTCGCTACTTTTCAGTATTTATTGCAGCGGCATCCCAATCCATAAACGCATGACCACCGCTCTATACACCGATGACATTGCTCTCATTAATACTCGCTGTCAAATAAATATCTGCTCTAGACAGATCAATCAATTTCTTTCTTGCCTTCTCACATTGTATCGCGAAAATCGTTTTTTCATTAATGAAACAAAATCAGAGGCCATCATCTTCTCTCGTAAGCATAAACTCCCTCGTCCTATGAATGTTAGTTAACATGTTAGCGAATATTTGTTGCTACCGCAAATATTGCCTGCCCCTCTTCGGCCTTACAAGCTGCCCACGACCTGTCCGACTTTTTAAAAAAGATTTTATGGGTGCTCGAAGTAAAAATTAAACGAATTACGTTAAAATTTTCCAATTTTTTTATGGTTCTATTTATATGTAATATAAAAGATATGTGCCAATAATGTTCAACTAATATATTTAATTAATATTTAGGCTTAATAATTAAGCTCTTTTTGATCATGGAGCCATCCTGCAAAATATATTAAATCAACATAATTGATCCATACATTGTATTACTTACATAATTCGCAAACGTTAGAGGAGTCCGAAGGTGGTACTGTCCATCACTAGTCACTATTTTTTGCCAACTTATGGGCAGTTGTCGGATACCATCTCGAAAAAACGATGTGTTTTTTGAGTTTATCCACGATCTATCTTTTGACTTCGACCACTTCAAGACAGGTCGGGTATAGCAGCACATTTCAGTTACAAGGCCAGGCAGACTAGAGCAGCAAGGAAGTCAAGGGTATTCTTTACCCCTTCTGGATCTAAGCAGAGTACTTGATCCTTCAATATAAGGAGACGAAAATGATATGACAAATATGTTAAGAAAAGATATAGAGAAAACCATGATTCTATCGATTCTATTCTTAAGGGGCTTGTGGCATTTGACTGTAGTCAAGGGAGCTCTCCCACGTCATACAGCATTATGAATATCGAAGGTTGCAGTAAGCTCTCAACAACAGGGTTTGCAACTAGCTCATGGGAGGGGACAATGCTTCAAGTCCCAAAAGAAATGGTGGCTTATCACAAGACTTGTAGACTCTTATTCAAGTTTCATTCTATCCATTGCACTTATTACAGGGGGTGAGGGGATAAACACCACTTAGAATGCAATATCCTTATGTTTATAGGGCTCCTTGGGACAACTCCTATGTTTATAGGAGCAGGTATACATCGACATGGATTTGACAAAATTCTAACAGATATAAGAACTGAGATCCGAAGAAGGATAGAGCTAGTGTAAGTAGAACTCATAGAGAGCACAGCCATTTCTTACTCTCGCCAATCTTCAATCACTGTAATTAGAATTTTTATCGATATCTATCAACGAGATCCATAATAAATTAATATCTTAGTTATAATCATTTTTTAGTAATAAGTTTTCTTTTTTCATTTAGAATTGTTTCTAAATTACTACATATTTCGTGTTCAGTATTTCCTTCTTCGGATAAAGGGATAGATCTATTATTGAATAAACTTTTTGATAATTTTTTAGTTTGTGTACTATAATCTTTACAATTATTTGGTTTCTTTGGTTACATTTGATCCAATTTAATCCTTTTTTAAAATAATCTGTCATTGATTATAAACAAGCCTTTATGTTATTCCTATATATAATTATATACGAAGTTCATGTCTAACAATATGATAACAAGCATAATATTCGTTGTGTATAAATGAACAAATCTTCAAAAAAGTCTTTCAAATTTAATTTCATTTATTACACTATTTTTAAAAAATTTATGTGTTAGTTTTATGGAAAACAAACAGGACTATTAGTAAAAACTGAAGTCATTTATAAGAATGGAAAATCACATTTTGCTAAAATAATCAAAAAAGCTGTAACACACATAATTATCAATTTATTATTTAACTTATACTTTTATAAATTATAATTTTGAATGATTTTATAAAAATTATAAGCTAAATTAGAAAATGCTTCTAATTGCTATGTATTCTTAATTCTACTTTTTCCTATTTCTTTAATTCACTTTTTCTCTTATTTTTATGGATCCATGTGATATTAATTTATTTTATAATCAAGTATATTTATTGCTTTTATTTCAGATGATAAAGAATTTTTAAACAAGCAACTTCAAGCAAAACAAAAAAATGAATTATTAATTCAAAATAAATTGACAATCTAAGTGGTTTTACAGTCGGTAAAGAAGAATTCAATATTTGAAAACACTGGAAATTAAATTTATAATATGTCAATGCAAAATGTAAATATGAAAAAAGACTGAAAAAAGACTGAAAAAGCAAGGTATAGAAGTACAGATAAAGAGGCTGGACAAAGTAATTTAAGTTTAAAAATTAGTGAGAAAGAATCTGAACATAAAGAAGTACAGAATACAAGTTATGAAAGAGAATTGAGCATGGAGCCTATAGAAATCAAGAAAAGAAAACGTGTAATAAAAGAAAGAGACATCAGGCAGAGAATGGAACAAAGGTCAAGATAGAGGTTACATATCGTTGAAGAAGGGGATGTAAGTAATATTATAAATAATCGAATTTCACGTTTATATTTTCAATCAAATAATTTTAATAATTGTGTTAATAGAAAAATGAAGATCCATTGATAAAATCCATAAATGCTGCAAATGGTCGGATGCAATTATGCAAAGCATATAACGCATAGATTCACCAAGGAGAACTGACATTTTGAGCAGATGGTGGAGCAGTTCGAAGGTCGTACTGTTTTTTCCATTTTTTGGGCAGTTGTCGGATGCCATCTCAAAAATACGATGTGTCTGTTGAGGCTTTCCACAAATCGATCCATTCTTTGACTTATTCATAAGAGTGCAAATACTGCTCAGCGAACCATGTGCCATGGATTAGAACAAATGGCAGTCGCAAGGAGCAATGTCTGGAGAGTACAGCGGATGGGGTAAGACTTCCATTTTAGGGTTTCCAGGTATGCCTTGACTGGTTTTGCGACACTTGGCCGAACGTTGTCATGTTGTAGGATAACTTTAATATGTCTATTTTGGCACTATGGCCGGTTTTCCTTCAATGTTCGACTTAAATGCATCAATTGCGTTGGATACCGAGCTGGTCGTAGTGGACCCATTTTTCGTCGCCGGTTACGATGCGATCTAAAAATCCCTTCCAATTCAGTTTTTGAAGAAGCTGTTTGCAAGAAAAAAAACGCCATTCAACATCTTTCGGCTTCAATTTATATGGAACCCAATTTCCTTACTTCTGAATCATTCGCATAGTTTTAAGGCATTTCGAAATTGCTTTTCAAATGACTCCTAATGATATTGATAATTATTGCATTTGGCGCGAGTCTTCAGCAAGTAATGCCTCCAGTTCTGAATCTTCGAAAACATTTTCATTTCCACCGCCATGCCGGTCCTCGACATCAAAATCACCGCTTTTAAAGCGTTGAAACCACCACGACACATTATTTCACTAAGAACTGTCTTACCGTGAGCATTTGAGAGCATTCGATAAGCCTCAACTACAGTTTTCTTCAAATGAAAGTATAGAAATTCAAAAATTTATTTTTTTTATTACTCATTAGTTATCTTAAATAATATATTATCGGATAATTGTTACGAAAATTATAAGTATTTTTTGTTAAAATGTCTGTCAAAAGAGTTGTCAAAATTATTATTAAACAATTTGCAATTAGTTATCTTATACAGTGAAAAAAACTTGATATGCAATGTTCACGACCCGAAAATTTTAATACTTATTAGAAATCTGTATTTTATTAACAATTAATATAATAGTCATAATTAAATCTAATAATTATCTAAAAATGAATTAACTATTTATTTATAACAATAAATTTGTTTCATACAATTCTGGTCTTAGCCGAAGTACTCTTGTACACTTCTTATTCATGTAAACTGTAATAATAAAAGTGAATTATTGTATTTTATAAAAAAGTATTAAATAATCAATTTGCAAAATAAACATTTACATTCAACTAAGTTCAAAATATTAGTCGGTATCTTTTTATTATTTTTCGGTTTACCTTGGGCGTACATGTTTTTTAAATTCACTTTTTCTATAATATTTTTTAATAATCTTCTAGTAAACTCTTTTTGATCATCGAGCCATCCTTTAAAATATATTAAATCAGCATAATTGATCCATACATTTTATTCTTTATATAAATTTATCATACGCTGTAAATTAATAATTATGCTATTATAATTTTTTCAATTACATCGGACTAGTTTAAGCGTGAAAAATCGTTCATATAAATTATTTAAACCAAATAATTTGATGCAGCAAACAAAAAATACTATTGATCGTTATTTAACGTCGAATTCAATGAATTTTGCTGCCAGTGATAATGAGCGCTAAATAATTTGATTAACAAATCATCAGTACATAATAATATTGAAAATACGAGAGGTTCATCGATAATATAAAGTTTTTAGTCTGGTAAATAATAAAATAAAGAATTCAAAGCTAATATAAATTAATTACGAATTGACATAAAATTAAAATTGATAGACTAAAATATATATTATAGTTATATTAAAATTTACAGGCAACCATTATGACAGTAATATAACCTATACATCGTGAAATGAAAATACTGACTTCTATGATGATTCAAATATTTAAAATCAAGATGAAGAATTAACAAATTTAAAAGAAAATTTATTCCCTAAATCCCCAATAAGTGTGATTGAATTTGTTTCGCACATAGTGATTTTGAAGTTACGTCATAAATGAAGTATTTCTTGCATTTCAGATTTATTAAAATTAGTTTCGATTGAAATTGAAATTTGTATTAAGCCACATAATATGTCCAACGAATATTATCAATTTCAAAAATATTTTTCTTTTCAAAACGAAACTAAATTAAAAAAAACATTTCTATTATTCGGATTGTCAAAATTTGATATCTATACTGCTAAAGAAAATGTTAAAAACTGTCAATGCCCTAAAAATTACAAAATTATTTCTTAGATGTGTTGTTAGATGTATATCATTAGATGTAACTTTAAAGTTATTATAATTTATCTAATCATATATAAAAATTAAAATAAAATAATTTTAATTCCTTTGAAATAATCTCTGAAATGTGTAAAATTCATCTCAGATTATTTTAATTATAATTAACAATTTTCTTATAATTAACAAATACTGTAAGAGATTAATTAAAATTATTCCAAATCATAATGTTTACAGCCTAGCAATTATATTACCGTGTGCATTATTACAACATCTAATCATATAAACAAATACATGCCAAGTAGCATGTGGGCGCTGGGCAGGGAGTGCGATGAACTACTCTTGCAAATGTTCGAGATCATGGGAATCTCATTATACTGATGTAGAACAGTAGAAACCAGTAGAAATTATGATGTACCGAGCTTGTGCACCTATATATGCATATCAAATAGCGCGCCACCTACCACATCTGGTTTATACTGCAAAACGGATGCATACACATTCCCGCCATTTGTATCATAACGAACTTACAAACGCTGAAAACGTCAAAACAATTGCATTTTACGCGCGAGAATAACTTATTCTTACCTTATTCTAAATAATGTGAAGATCAGTTTAGTAGAGGCAATTATTTTTTTCTAATTATGATACAACATAATTAAATAACTTTGTGAATATACAATTTTTCACACGTTTTTGTTATCGTTTTACTTCTATTTCTATCACTAGATGATGCGATATAACCTATTGTTGGGTTCAATTTTTAATGCGTTTCGAATATTATTTTTATATATTTTTAAATGTTTATTATTTGTAGTTAAACGTATATAATTGTATATTCATTTAAAGAAATTATTACAATATTAATAACTTTTCACTTTTCATGAAGTAAAATTATTAAATATTTATTATTTTAGTTATATTATTCTAAACCAACTTGAAATAATAAGATCCAAACATGGACAACGCACCAAGAAGTAGCAATTTATCCTTTTCCTTCAGTTTAGATTTAGACACTGTAGATAATGAAGATTCATCAGATTCTGATGCAGCTGGACTCCAAATTGATGTTTCAGAAGTTGAAAATTTTAATAATACAAACAAACTAAGACGCCAAGTAGCTGTCGATGATACATCTTTTTTGAATGAAATGGAAGAAGAAATTGAAAGGCAATTAGATGCAAAAGCTGCGAAAACAAATTTGACAGCAAGAAATGTAAAAAATATTTTGAAACATGTAATTTCTAATGAACATGTAATGGCAATGGTTCATAAAAGGTTGACAAAAGGAGATGATGATGTTGTGTTTGAACCAAAATTAACAAGAGCTAAAGCCAAGTATTTATCATTAAATGATTCTTTATTATTTTGCTATTTAGAATAAATTAAATTAT
The DNA here is from genome assembly GCA_018906755.1 of Sycophaga agraensis. NCBI lineage: Eukaryota > Metazoa > Arthropoda > Insecta > Hymenoptera > Pteromalidae > Sycophaga > Sycophaga agraensis. Next base: position 806,683 of record JACCIE010000015.1, on the reverse strand, counting down.
AACAAATTATAACTATATTTTTTTATTTACAGAGAATTGGCAATGTCACAATCAGATATGCCTTGGCCAATTACACCTATAAAAAATACTACTTCTAAAGTACAAGAACTTATTCAAGAAGAATTTCCAGAAGATTCTTCAGATGAAGAATATGATCCAAATCAGGATCAAGTGAGTGATGATGAGAAAGATGTTGAAAATTCAATAGGAAGTGATTTTGATTCACAGCCCTCGACACCAGCAACTTCAAGTGATTTATCATCAGTGGTTGATAGTGCCAATATTTCAAATGTACATTATGATGCAGAAGGAATTTTCAAAATTCCACCAAGGTAAAATAAATATTATTAAATTATTGACATAAAATTAAAGATATTGCTCTGAGAATATTTCATCCTTCAAAAAATCTATTAAATGTTTACATGAATTAGTGTTGTGTACATTTTTTCATTTTTTTATGTAAATGGTAAATTAAAACTGAACTATTTATTTATAATTAATATTGAAATAAATTTTAGTATTACACATACTACTGCAAAAGAAGAAAGCATAGGACACAGAACACGATCAAAACTTTGCCTTAGTGAAACACCTTTAGAGCTTATTGAACAATCATTCATTCCACCTGATATTACATCTGATATGTATGATTGGGATTGGGAACCACAAGATGACTACATCAATTTTTTAAAAGAATTATATACACAACCTCTTACAAAAGAAGTAAATATCGAAGATGATCCTGAAGCAGATCCTGAGTATAATATATTGGATGATGAAGAAACAGACTTGTGTATTTAAAAATTTATTCCTTTTGGATTATCTGTTCATATTGTGTGCTAATATGCCATATTATTATTTTTTATGATTATGTTTTAGTGGATAAAGAAGAACTAAGAGAAGATAAAGCAGTCAAAATATCAAAAAAAGAATTGAAAACTTTAATAGCAGAACTTGATGAATTTGCAGATCAATATACAAAACAGCATGAATATGAACAACAACAAAAGGAACAACAGGAGCAGCATCAAGAGCAACTACAGCAACAGCTACAACAACAACAGCAAATACAAAGAGTACAAAAAAGAAGAAAATCTCCTGAAAATTCATTTCAATCACTAGAAAATAATTCTTATGTAAGATGCCAATACTTTTACAGAAATAATTATTTATTTTTGAATATTAAATGTATTATTTCAGTTTAATAATTTAATTTAACCGTGTTAGGGAAATTCAATGGTAGTTTTATTACCTGTACTAGCTGAACAAGAATTACCACAACTTGTTAATCAAAATCAACTTAATTTATTATCTGTTCAAATGTCTCAGCATATTCAATTAATGGTTCAACAATTTTTAATGACATACAAACATCTTGAATTACACAATCAATCTAAAATTTGTAAAAACAATCTTTATAGTTTAAGGTAATTCTAAAAATTGTATTCTTATGAAATCAATTTTCATTCAACTCATAATAAGTTTAATTTTATTTTAGTACTCTTTGTGACACATCAAATTCAAAATTCCTAATTAGAAATCTCAATGATGCATTAAATCTAGTTTCTGATTGGGAAACGCTTCTGAATGACTCTTTATTTTCAGAAGAATATTTTGAGTTTTTAGAAAGTGAAATGGAAACAGAAAATCAATATTTTGATACAAGACGAAAATATAAAGCTTCATTTCATCCTAAATTAATACAGTTAATGGTTAATAGTAGAGCTTTGATGCATCCACATCTATTACCCAGTACATTTGCAGGACTTATAAACACTAAAATCAGACATGAGAAATATTTGCCTTCAGAGGAAAAGTAAAAAAATTAATATTATCATTTATCACAAAATGTTGTCATTTAATAATGTTTAATTATATTTTTATATATTTAAATTAATTATAATTATTATCTATAGTCTGATTGCACTTGGATTAGAGCAATTTATACCATATGTCAAATCACTACCAAGGCATTTTAAAAGGAACAATCATATACTGGCAGATGCTGTAAAAGAGATGATACGATACTTGTTACCAATTAAAGATGTATCTGGATTAATACATCATATAAACAAACGTAGGATAGCCAAAAAAAATAATCCAATTAAGGTTTGTGCTAATGTAAAGTTATTTATAGTACTAACTTGTATATTATGTTGTAACAGTAATAAGGACACATTTTTTGTGGAATGTGTTCTAAAATTAATCGTATCATTAATGTATTTACTATTTACATTGTATGTTCATTCATTAGCTTATAATTCATTCCAGTATTATTATACTACTGGATCTGCTCCAAAAGTGGATCAATACTTTTGGAATAATTATGATTTACTATCTCCAATAAATCAATTGCCTGAATTACTGCCAAATGATTGGAAGCATTTTATAAGTGATGTAAGTTACATCATTTGGAACTTACCAGTTTAATAGTAGAAATTTATTGAGGATTAATTTTTTATTTAAATTTGCAGTTATGTACTAGTAGTGTTGAAGATTTCTTAATATTTAAACAAGAAAATAAATTCAAATTTCCAAATAAACCCAGATGTGCTTCTAAAGATTATCAATGTGTAATTAATTATAACATTGATTTCTTACCCATATCACATAAGTACCTGATACACCCCAATCATGAATTGAGGAATCCAGTAGTTAATGTTTTTCATCACATGCCTAGACTTATAATGCCAAAAAAAGATATTAGCAATTCATCAACAAAGGGTAATACTACAAATATAAAAGCAATGCAGTCAAAGATCACTGAATTTGAATCTGATGCAGAATCTGCTGAAAGTTTAAAAACTTGTGAAACAGATGAAGAGGAATCTAGACCAACTCGTTTAAGAATGACTACTCCCCGTTTGGCCAAGATCAAGAGTGCCCAAAATATGAAATTATTAGCTCAAACCATATCCCCTAAGATTGTAGCCTCAAGTAGCAATACTAATGAAATCAAAACATATAATTTCGATAAAAACGATGACAATGCATCTTCGTTTTCGAAAGGTGTAAGTAAATATACTTTGAATTATTCTTTTTTTTATCTATTCTATGACACTACAAACTAATTTCACTTCAGTTTCCTTCTACTTTTTGTAAATGCAATACAAAAACTATAAATAATGTAGCAACAAGAAAAATGATTATCGAAATTTCTATTTATAACACTAATTTTTTATTCGTAAGAAATTGCAAAATTTAATTCTTATTTGTTTTAATTTATCAAGGATAATGAAGATGAAATTGCAGAACTTATGCTAGCTAGTACTACCATTAAAAAAAATTCAACAAACCGAAAAAAAACTAAACAAGCTAGAGAATTGGAAAATATGAAAAGATTATTAGATGCGGAAAATAATATTAATGAAAATGAAAGAGCCACAAGTAATGCAAATAATGTTGTTTTATTTTAATGTATTTACTTCTTAACCAGATTTTTATTTTGTAGAGTTTGCTGCTACATTTATTGAAAGGATGCATGTCAGATTAGAATCAAAAGATCCAGAATTATTTAAGACTGTACTAAAAATATTTTCAGATTACAGTGAAAAGTTGGATAATATAACACAAAGCAATAATGAGGATTACTTTTTTAGTGAAACAACACGTCTTTCTTCTTGTAAATTATCAGAGTTAAATAAAAAAAAAAGTGATGAGAGAGACAAAACGGCTTTAGATTTATACAAGGAAGTATGTGAGAAATTATATGAATATCCAGATCTCTGCTCAGTTTTTATATTATTTTTGACGCCTCATCAGGCTGCATTAATTAATAAAACTGTGGAATATACTATGATGGTAAAAATGAATGAGTTTATTGATTTAGTTAATATGTACTTTGCAAAGCAACATTCTCGAGTAACAAAAGTAATGCAAGCATTGATGCAAATGGTTTCAGTACCTTCTGTAACTATAGAGAATGCACAGAACATTATGGGTACAGCCCTTAAAGGGCATCCTTTGATAATGGATATATTTTTGCAAACTCTGCCTACAGGCAAACCTCCTGACAGGTATTCATTGTTAAATATTCTTTTAATAATTTTAATATATAAAAAAATATTGATCATGAATAAAATGCGAGTTAATGAACTAGTGTTGATGTAATCTATTGTTAAATTGTAACGTTCTTATAAATTGAAAAGTCATTGTTTGAAATATGAAGAGTTTATTTTAAATTATTATTAAAATAGTTTATTTAATAATATTATTTATACTTATATTTTGAGAATTGAATTTTATATTTGCATTGATTTTAATTTAATTATTAGAATTACTTATGTATTGAAAAAAAAATTTTTTTCGTCTTATTTCGTAAATAAATTAAAAATGGCATTTTTAATTAGCTTATTTGCTGCTCATATGTTTGAGAACTTATTGTGTCCCGTTGGACCACACGATAAAAACAAGTTATATGATGCTGATGCGCCAGAATTATACGAGAACATTGAATTGCCTGTATCAACGCCTCAAGATGACCCTTATGGAGGAGATGGATGCAAATGTGATTGTCACTGTCTAATTAATGATACAAAATTAAAAACAATTAATGAGCACTGTCCATCATGCGGGACAAGGGTAAAGCAATTATGTTTAAGTAAAATTTGAAAGTAAAATTAATACTTATCGAATTAAGTTATTTAAATTGTTATGGTTCAATATTGTATTAAAAATAAATAATTATATAAAATTATTAAGTTAATTAAAAGCAGAATGTTATTAATCGTAATATTTTTAGTTTTTAAATGGACGCATTTATTTACAAACATCGGAAGGATTGAGGCCAGCTAAAATAACGTTTCCTGGTCCCGATGATGAAAAACAAGAAAATATCTCTCGGGTATCTTTAAAAACGACTGAAAGATTTATTCCATGTCCACCAGTTAGGAAACGTCGAAAATGTTCAAAGCCTGATTCTTTATCCGAGGAATCAAATTTAAAACCGTGTTCTTCGAAAAGTTCACCTACAAAGGATAATGACGACAATGATCGGTTGGGCATAAAATCAAAAAAATGCACTAAGTCACCACCAAAATCAACGGATCATAAAAAATTGGCGAAAGTTCAATCTGTAACTGTTAAAACTAAACGAGAAAAAAGGATTTATAAAAAAGATAGCAAGACTGACTTAAAGACTGATGATTATCCAAACGAATTTTGTTCAAGTGCAGATCAAACAGAGTTTGAAGAAGGAATAGGAAGTAATGTAAATGAAGACTATGCTGAATTAGAGTTGTGTAAGTAAAGATTAATCTATGACTTTAAGAACTACATTAATAATTTTTTTTGTTCAATAAACATGTTTTGAATATAGTTGGAAATAAATTTGGGGAAGTAAGTACAGATAGTCATGAAGAAGATTCAATGACTAGTCCAGAAAAAATGAATATTTCCTCTACAAGTATAGAGAAATTAGATGCATCTAGTGACTCTGATAGTAGCACAAATATGGAAACTGAAACAGAAATACCTACCACTGACATACCATGGACAATGCAAGAAGACAAGATACTTTTAGAAAATGTTCAAAAAGAATATTCTGAAAAAACATTTATCACTGTTAGTGCATTGTTAAAGAATCGATCTGTTGATCAGGTTGGTAAAATTAATATTAACTTTACGTTAATTAAATAATTATCAAGTAAACAAGCAATTTTTTTGTAGGTGAAAGAACGATGTCAATATTTATTAGCTCTGATAGAAAAAATGGCTTAATATATATTTCTTATAAATCAGATGTTTAAGTACAAATATTTGTAATATAACGTGTAAATAGTCGTTAAAAAACAAGTTTACTTTTTCAATTTTGTTAATTTATTTTATTATAACTTTTAAATTTTAACGCTGCTTGTTTTTGCAACAAAATATTTTTATCATTCTTTTAATAGCAAAATTCTAATTTTATAAGATAGTAATATGTACATACTATAGACTTAAATATAATAAATTGGTGCAATACATTGCAGTTTTACAATAGGAGCTTACACTGTAGAAAAACGCTGTTACAATATTAATAAGTGCTTATTACAATAGTAAAACTTTATCTATCATTCACGCACTTTTTATTTTGGTATTATTACAGAAAAGTCTTTATAGTCGTTTCAAATTTTTTTAAAATATTACATTAAGTAGTTTCATTTATATGTAATATTTTTACAAATTTTTTTTTTATAAAATGAAACTGTAAATTTTTTTTATTAATAAAATAAACAAAATTTAAGATAAATGTATCAGTAAATGATTACTTATTCTAATGTTGGAATATGGGTTACTTATGTTTAAAGTTGTGCAATCTAAACCAAATAAATTTTAATTTGAGTTGTATTTCAAATATTCTAATATTTTCTCAAATTTTATTAATACATTCTTAGCATAACTTACAACATTATTCAATTAAACCTAAGGTGACATTTTTAATTATAAACAAATAAACAAATAATAGAGTTACGATAAAGAAACAATTGCATAAACAATAAACAAATAATGAATCTATTAATATAAATAATCTAAGAGTTTAAAGCAATCATTATGAGTTTGAAACAGCTTTATTATTGTATTTATTAGAATTTGAAACATTTGTACGTTTCAAATGATGAGTTTATAAACAAATATACACTCGATTAAATTATGATAAAAATTTATAAATTTAATGCAATTTATTTTTCATTAATTTTAATTAATAATACCAGGTAATTTATTATATAATTTTTGGAATATCCTAATTGGCTAATCCTGAGATTCATTTTAAAGCACTGATTGGCAAAATTTTCGTAGTAAAAAAATTATAAAACTAAAACTTTAATTCCATCCATTTACTTGTTTTTGATGTAAAAGAGATATATACATTAAATTCTATTACAATGAATACTAAATTTCACTTTATAATTTATTTCATATTCAATTATTTTATTTATTCTGATTTATTAATTTACAAATTTATTATAATTCTACTGAAACTGAGTTGTGGAAATGATCTAATTTTACTATAGATTAAAATGTTTGTATTGTATTAAATCATCACATACCATCATTAAAATTTATATTTGAAAGTTGAGCAATTCTAACAAGCAGTTCGTAGATAAATTAAAAAAATTTTCTTAAGTTGAATATATTTATATATATTCTTAATGATGTCATTGTTAATAAATAATGCATGAGCTATTGTATTTTTTTTGTCTATTCCAACAACAGAATCTGTTCTTGCACTGATACTTAAATCTTATCTTAACTTGTATTGTTAGGATTATGGTTGTTAAGAACAAGACATTTCCAAAATTTCAATGCTCCTATAAAATCTATTTAAAGTATAAAATCAATCGTAGATAATGTAATAATGTACAATGATTTAATTGTAATCTTAATAGTTTGACAAGGTCAACCTTTACCTTAATTATAATCGATTGTTTCTTTTTGACCATATTTGATTGATGTTCCTGTAATGAAATTGTACATAAATATTTGTAAAATTCTGTACAAAGTGAAACAGTAAGTCTTGAAAATCAGCATGACATATATTTACAATTAAACATGAACTTCAAGTGTATGTATGTAATTTTGTGAAATAGAATCAAAATTAATTTTACTTTAAAATGAACAAACTTTTCTTAATGGTAGAATTAAATTAAGATATTCAATTAATAAAATATCTTAACATTGTTAAAAGAAGAAAATTATTTTGATAATTGACTTAAAACACTTCCATGTCTACTTCCCCACCAAGATCAAGAAAATCATCGCCATATTCTTGAATATGCCTTGAGCGAATAGGATTCGATGGTTCAGAATGATCAGGATCATCTGTTACTGGACTGGGAGGAGGATTGGAAACTGTACGATCAGAATCAATAGGGATCCTATCCATGCCTTCACCCCTTCTTAATCGTGCTTCTTCTGCTATTTGTCGTGTTGACAATTCTGCACGATTCAATAAAGCTGGTAAATCTTTATTTGAACCATCTGTAAATAAATGGTTATACATACATTTTAATTAATCAGTAATAATTGTAATTATTTCAAATTTCTTTTGTTTTTATCATAAAATTCACATACTTTCGAGAAGTTTCATAAGATCTTGAGTTTTCTGTTTTCTATGTGATGTTTCAAGTATTCTTTTCCTTTCTGTATTTTCTCTCTTATCTTGATAGAAAATTTCTCGAATTTGTGGCTGTGGAATGTGGTCGTCATTTTTAACAAGATATAAATATATTCCACCTGCAGTTCGTCTTCTTGAACCATTCATAATTAACATACCACCTTCTTGTTCAATTTTTTTGGTTTTTTGAAAAAAATCAATAGCTTGTTGCTTTCCTAAAATGTCAACTACCCTCTCTGTAAACAATAAAGTAAAATTCTTTTTGATTGTTTAATTTAAATGTAATATTGTTCATTATAAACTGTTTTGAGATATCAGTACAGACACATGCAAACTACAAAAATTTAAATAATTGATATTTACTTATAAGAGTATCCTTTTTTTCAGATAATTTATCTGCAATGTCAGTAGCTACTTCATCAGCAGATGACTCTATTGTTACACATAAGTCTGGTATTATTCTGGCAGATCCTTTTGGATCATTTTCATCTTCATGACTTTTTCTTCTTTTACCCAATCTTAATTTAAGATTATGTCTATCATTAAATGTTCTTTTATTTGTCAGTCTTGGTTCAGTTTCTTGATCCTCATCCGAAGTATTATTATCTTGGTCTTTTTTCTTACTAAGTGAGTATCCAAGAGTATAATCATAACTTTCTACATTACGATCATGATACAGACTCTTTGTTACTCCACAAGAAACTAAATCTTCAGTTAAAGACTCTTCTTGGACCTGTGTACACCAAACCTTATATTTATCATTACTAGGCCTAGATTGTTGACTTATAGCTTTACAACGTCTTATCTTGATTTTAGGCTTTTTTATTCTACTATGACCTGCATCTGAATCAGAGTCACTTTCAGAAGCCTCAGATACATCAGATTCATCACTGTATCTGAATTTTGCAGATTGCTCTGGTACAGGAGGGATGTGGTTATGTGGTCGTTGTAAAACATTATATGTTTCAAAGGCATCAATAGGCTGCAAATAAGCAGAAAAAAGTAACTATTATTGCAAATACTTAGTATTTGAAGAAATTTTAGAATGTATTTTTTTTACAATAAAAATGGTGTGTTTGTACTATTTTTGCTATTTTAAGAATGTCATTCTAAAAGAAATGACTATTCGAAAGTTTAAAAATGTAGTGTGCAAAAGGAATTACGACAATTTTAGTTTTTTACTAAATTTAAACTAAACATTATTGCATTGATTTAAAATGAGATACTCAGGTTATAAAATTTCTTTCTATCAAATAAAAACCGTAAGTACCTCGTCGTCAACGACTTCTCCGTCTTCAAGTTCCAGTGATTCTGTCTCCATCGAAAAACGTTATACTTATGAAGTAAATATTAAAGTACTAATATATCGTATATTTGTATCTTTTCTTGAAATTTAATTTCAGACAATTTTGAACTCAAGTAGATTAAAATCGAACTTTTAAGTAAAGGGAAGTAAGTCAAAGTATTGCGATTTTGCGAATAGCCAGGAGTCGGCAGTATCGGAAAGTCGGATCGTCGGATGTCTTTTTCTCCATTTGCGTTTCGCACAATCGCGTGCACTTGCTGCGTGCGTGCACAAAACCATACACTACACCAGTATACTATTCACTACCACACAAGCAATTGAGACAACACAACGAATATGTTAAATACATTTCTTGTTATACGACTCATAAATTTGATACATGCATACAATATATATAAATTACTAGCTATTGCTGTAAAATCTTGGAGAGAATATAAGTAAGAGGAGATCAGTCTAGTATATTGGCGCTATATGTAAGTAATGCCAAAATTGAAGATAGCACAGGAGAATAACCTATAGATTTTCATCAGTCTGCTACGTCTTCTGCTATGGACACTTGGTAAGTTGGCAGACATTTTACCACAAAAAATTAAAGTATCTACTTTATTTAAAGTTTTTTAATACGGTAAATAAGTGTAGTGTTCTTTTAATTAAAAATATACGAATATGATATTACGATAATAATTAATACAAAAAATTTTATTCTAAAACATACAATCATTCTGTTCTTTTTATTAAAATAATTATGTATGTAGAATGTGATTCAAAATACAATCCTAAATACACAGCAGTCTTCTGTGTAAACCTCTATGGGCTTTACCGAGAATAAGTTTTAAAATATTGTTAATGAACTTTTACAAAGTTTTTTCATACAATAATACACTGACATTATTTTCGTTAATATTTTTAATGAAGTAAATTTTAAACAAAAAAGATTTATAGGTATTAATATACATACTTTTTATTATTTTGTAAATAATATTCAAACTAAATAGTTCTATATATTCAATTCCATTTTGTATTTACAAAAACTATAAACAGTAATTTTTTTATTGTTATAGTGTTCAGTTAATTGTTTATAGAAAAACTTCAATAATAAACCAATTATAATTTTTTAAACAAATAATAGAGCGTAATAAAATTTGGATACCTACAAGTAGATACTTCAAGTCTAACAACATGTGATATCTACAGAAGTACATTTAATATCTACAATATCACCTTGTATTCAAAGGCGCTTCTTAACGAGCTTGGTAACTAACTTGATACACTAATTCGTTTAAGTTGCAGTTAAGTAAGTTAATATAAATAAATTTTTAGTACAAATTTCTTTGTATAATTTTCATTTACCTAATTGCATATCTTAATTTATTAATTGTACGGTTGTATAATAAAAAGAATAGCGAAGTTAGATCAGCTGTTTACACAATCCTTTAGTACGCTACGCAGCGACCTCTTTAATGCAATTAATTTCTTGAATGCAGAATTGCAGATCAGCAATAATCTATATATATGTAATGTATAACAACAAAGATATGCGGCAATATCTCTTTAGTCGAATTGATTATGTACACTTTCTTTAAATGCAGCAATGTTAGTTTTAATTAAAAATTATACATTTCAGTAGTTCATGAAGTCTAATCGGATACTACTATCAACTTTGAAAATACATAGTTTTAGCAAATTAAAAAATTATCATGAAAATTCTAATAATATTACTTATTTTACTTACTGTTACAGCAGAAAACATTAAAATGCCATTTTATAAATTACCCGATAACGTACTACCTATACATTATGACATTTTCATCACACCAAATTTGACAACGTTTGAGTTTATTGGTAAAGAAAAAATTTTTATTAATGTGAGTTAATAATATTTCTAATACTTGTTAAAATTTTTTGAAGGCTCTAAATTAATTTAAATCTATTAAAGGTACTTAAACCAACAAAAATTATTACTTTAAATTCCATTGATATAAATATAAAGTCCGCTTCGTATAATAGCAAAGACAAAGATACTTTAGTATCTCAAAACGTTGAGCATGATACTACTAATGAAACAATTGTTATACATTTTGAACAAGAAATTTCTGTAGAAAAAGGTAGTTTTCTAAATATAGAATTTGATGGAAAAATAAATGAAAAGTTAAGTGGATTTTATCAAAGTACATATATCAGGTAACATTTTTTTATTTGAGTAAATAATTTATAATAGAATTTAATTTGTATTTTGTATTTGAGCAATGGGTTGAAAAAGCTTGCTGGAGTTACACAATTTGCACCAACAGATGCAAGACAGTGCTTTCCTTGTTGGGATGAACCAGGAATTAAGTCAACTTTTAGTGTAAATTTAATAATTCCACAAAACTTACTGGCAATTTCAAATATGGTACGTATTCTCATATGTTACATCAAATTAAATTTTATTAGTATACATAAATGTGAAAATATTTTATTATTATGTAGCCAATTCAGTCTGTTTCAACCAATGATTCTGTAAATAGTGTAACAGTTAGTTTTTTAAAAACTCCATTAATGTCAACTTATTTAGTTGCATTTATTATTTGTGATTATGATCATATCGAAACATCAGAAAGTAACTTAATTCGTCTTTATGCTCCAAAAGATAATGTTCATAATGGAGAATTAAGCCTTGCAGTAGCTGTTAAAGCATTATCTTTTTATGAAAATTATTTTAAAATTAAATTTCCACTTCCAAAACTAGACTTGGTTAGTGTAGCAGATTTTAGTTATGGAGCAATGGAAAACTGGGGACTTATAACATTAAGAGAAGCTATTCTTCTTATTGACCCTCAAAATAGTTCAACAATTAAAAAACAAAAAGCTGCTCTAACTGTAGCTCATGAGTTAGCTCATCAATGGTTTGGGAATCTTGTGACTATGGAATGGTGGACACATTTATGGTTAAACGAGGGGTATGCTTCTTTTATGGAATATTTGTGTATTGATCACATTTATCCAGAATATAATATTTGGGCACAATTCTTAACATCAGTATATATAAAAGCTTTAGAGTTAGATGCTTTAGCAAACACTCATCCAATTGAAGTTCCTATTGAAAAACCTTCCCAAATAAAAGAAATTTTTGATCAAATTTCATATAGCAAAGGAGCAAGTGTAATTAGAATGATTCACAACTACATTGGAAAAGATGATTTTCAAAGAGGAATGCATTTATATTTAACGAAGCATTCTTATTCAAATGTTAATACAGAAGATTTATGGCATGCTTTAGAAGAAGCTAGTAACAAACCAATTGGCAAGATAATGTCTACTTGGACGAAACAATCTGGTTTTCCTTTAATAATAGTTACTGAAAAAGTTGCAAACAATCCTACGAATCGTGTTTTCACTTTTTCTCAAGAAAAATTTTATGTTAATGGTTCTGTTGATGATAATAATATTACCTGGATAATACCAATAACTTTGAGCACCTCTGATACAAAGAACATTTTAGAAACTGTAATTTTGGATGAAAAAATGAAAGATATCGAAATAAAAAATCTTTCACATAAAAGTTGGTTTAAAGTGAATGCAGGGTCAATTGGATTCTTTAGGACTTTATATAGTCCTGAATTATTAAATAATTTGTTGTCTGGGATCCAAAACCACAGTTTACCTACATTTGATCGTTTAGGATTGTTAGATGATTTATTCACTGTAGCTCAATCTGGAAGAGTATCTACTATTGAATTTTTGAAACTTTTAATACAATTTAAACATGAAAATGAATACATAGTTTGGTCATGTATCATAAATAACTTAAGAAAAATTCATCATATTTTGTTAGATTTTGAAGATATTAGCTACAAATTTAAAATATTTGGAAAAAATATTTTATCTGAAATACATTCAAAATTAGGTTGGACTGCAAAAGCAGGTGAAAACCATCTCGATACTTTGTTAAGGTAAAGAATATAGCAATATTAAGTGAATGATACTATTTAAGAACATGCATTTATAATTAATTTAGGGTTTCAGTTTTATCTCAATTGGTTGATTTTGATGATAGCAACATTTTATGTGAGGCTCAACGACTTTTTCAAATGCATTTTAAAAAAGAAACTATTTTACCAGCAGATTTTCGTGGTTTTGTTTATCAAGCAGTATTATCTATTGGTGACATAGAAATATATAATCAAATAATTAGTCTTTATAAAGATACTACAGTACATGAAGAAAAAAATAGAATTTTAAGTTCCCTTGGAAGTATTAATAATCCAGAACTTCTTCAAAAAGTTCTTGAATTTTCTTTGACTGATGAAGTAAGAACCCAAGATGTTGCAAAAGTGTTTAGATCTGTTGCTAAAAATCATAAAGGTCGTTTGCTAGCTTGGCAATACTTCAAGAAAAATTGGAATCAAATTATGAATTGTTGCTATGGTGGAACTTTACTCACAAATATTATAGAAAGTGTAACTGAAAACTTTGTTACAGAGGAAATAATAAACGATATAGAAGATTTTTTTAATAAAACCCCTATTTTGGGAATTGAAAGAACAGTAAAGCAATGTATTGAAACTATTAGATTAAATACTGCTTGGTTAAATAGAGATAAAAAATCTATAGAACATTTTTTGACTCTTAATATAAAAGAAGTAAAAAATTCAGATTAATAAAATATTTTATATACATAAAATTCTATGAAATTCTGTTATCTGAGGAATCCAATAATTGGTCGATTGGGTCCAAGTTCATCTTCAGATTTTAGACTTGACATAAGTACTTTATTTAATTCTATTCCTACTTGCATTCCCATCTGTAATATGACAAATGTGTCAAAAATAAATCAATTTAACATTTTAAAATATGTTACTCATTGTATTTGAAATAAAATTTGCTTTTGTATAAAATAACTGAATCACCTGCAGTGTTTTACGTAATGTAGAAGACTGTAAACTTCCATAACCCATTTTTACAATAGATGATATTTTTCCATTTGGTATAATTGAAATAACCATACTTGCACTACTACACATTTCTTCTTCAGATGATGCATCAACTACACAATTATCCCCTATCTGTAACAATATTAATTTAAAATATTGTTATTTAAATTATATTAATTTGGTAAATTTGCTAGTATAATTACTTTGTTTAATGTTACTAGAATAGGAAAATTGGTAGCATCTAATTTTATACTTTCATAAATGTCATCTGATAACATTATATCAGCTTCACCACCATCTAATGTAGCTCCTTTTACTTTTGGAATCTCAGTACTATATAATGCAGCTTTTACAGCTGCAGCTACCGCATCAAATAAATTACCTCCGCATTCAAGTATCTGTATAATAATTTAATTAGCTTAAGGCTTATCATACAATAAAATAAATTAATTTACCAAAATATCCACAAATAATTTCCAACATTTTTTATGAGGTAGTATTGACAGTTGTGATAAATTTATAGCTTCGTGAGATTGATAAGCTAATGCTAGTACATTACTAATTTCATTAGCCAAATCTTCTCCACCTCTTCCCTCAAAAGTTGGTGTAGCATTTGCAGAACTATAATATTTTATTGTATTAATAACACTTATTATTTAATTATTATTATAGTAATTTATTCTAGAATATTGAAGGAGAACTGGAGAATAAATTCTAAGATTTTTCAAAAATGAAGATTAAAAAAATGTTTACCAATCAACAAAAAATTCTAGTTTTCCTTCGTATGGGCTATCTGGATAAGGAGTATCAATTTCAACTTTTACACCAACAAGAATATCAGTATTTCCTATTCGTAATCTTGCTGATCCATGAACTTGATTCATTAATTTTGTTTCCAATTCCATACATCGATAATCTGTTCGACTTCTACCATCATTTCTAAAATTACCCTAAAATATATGAATATAAAATGTTTATTTAAAAATCTAATGTTGTATCATTTAATATATAGATAGAATATAGTTGTTATGAACACATTGAGCTACATCTAAAAATTAATTTGACAGTAGATTTAATTTCAAAACTTACATCCACACCGTGTAAAATAAATGTTTTTTCAGCTAAACTAAGAGGTATTTCTGCCATTGCATTTAAAACGGTAACTATGTTTTACTTTAATTAATAAATTTTATGTTTTATCATTAATAACCTTATTTTCACGTTTTTCTTAATATTTTTGTCGATTTTGATTGAATGGTTGGTAGGAGTGAGGTTGGATAGTTGACCGCAGTTGACCGTACGCCGGCATGATGGAGCGTTTCGTCCTAGTGTTACCGACTGGACTCATCAATAAGGCAATGTCGGTAACCCCTGCCTTCGACGCTCTGTCTGGAAGTGGTAGAGAACTCGTGCTGGATTATACAGGAAGGAGGAGACGTCTACGCGATTGCGGGGAAAGGTAGGGGCTCGACACCTAGCGATGGTACGAGGAGCCACAATGTACCGCGCCACATATATATATATATATATCAACATATATGTGTGCTGCAATGTTGCTTGCCACTGGCCACAGCTTGCCAGGTACCCCGGCTTATGACCGTGAATTGCTCCGCATTTGCTTAATTGCTTCTCGAGTGCGTGCGGCGCTTCGAAGCTAGCATCGGTATCTCGTAAATTGCCGGACAATTGCCGACATGTGTCGAGTGTTGCTGTTACTTTGCCTGCAAATCGCAGCTATTTTCAATGATCCGTGCTTGCGATTTTTGTGTACAGCTGCGTCTTAACCTTAAAATTATTATTATTTTTGATTTAATAATAAAAATAAAACATATGTATATATATAAAGTTTATTTATTCAATTGAAATTCAAACAATGGATATAAATAAAATAAAATAATACATATAAATTTATATGAATATAATAACAATTCCACCAAGAAACTTGAATATACGTGGAATTATGAAAAAAGTTATTTAACCAAAAACTTATAATTTTGAAGTTGTCAATTTAAATGATTTTCTACCAAAACTAATCTGCAATAAATTAAATGATAAATTACTGAATAATTATTGAAATTCAACTATTATTCAGTAAAAATTATTCAGCTAGTATTATATTTGTTCTGCACATTCAAAAGAATAAGCGCAAATATATATATAGTATGAATAGCCAATAGCGTTGCAGTAAAATAGCGATGCTAGCGGCACCTACGATGAATTATTTGCAACTCGGCCTATGCGAGTCGACGCACCCTGACTATTTTAAACAATGGTAAACAATTGAACATCTTGAGCATTGCTGGAAATTCTTTCGGGCGCATGCGCATCTATTACAGACTACAGATATAAGTATATAGAAAGACAGATTTGCCATCCTACCTCGTATCAGAGATGAATAGAGAGATAGCCGGTGCTATAGGCCCAAGCCGCGCCAAATTCGATGCGCCGTAGCAATACGCACCCTCGCGGAGAAAATTGTAATCTGTCGCACTTGAGGGCAAATGAGGGGAAATAAGGGAGGGGGAAGAAGTAAGCGCGAGCCACGAGTCGTGTCCATGTGACCGGCCGCAGGTATGTGGTGGTGCGCCCTAGGAAGAGATTTAGATTCTACAGATAAAGAGGAGGCTGTTATTAAAAATAATGTGTAAGTAAAATATAAACAATTACATAATTATTAAAGATTAAAAAATTTTAAATTACTTTAATGTATTAAGTAGTTTAAGTTATAAAATATAGAACTAATGTTTTGATAAAAATTAATAAGTTCTATCTTTATTTGTAATAATATAAATTTTAATATAGGGAATTATTACAAAATAATCATACTGATAACAATCAAAATCAAAATCAGAAATTGAAAAATAAGGAATTGCAAAAATATAAATTATCAAGGGAAAAGCTTCAAAAAGATATTAAAACCATTCGAATGTTAAAACATGAGGAATATACTAAAAGTGAACCAAATTGTTTACAATTTAATCAATGCAATGGAAAAAGTTGTGTTGAATGTCAAAAGTAAGTAATAAAAATATATTGCATATTGATAGCTGAGAGTGATATCCATTTAACTAGAGTTAGGTCATTTTTTAAAAGGTACCATAGTTAGGTGATTCTCACACTCAGGCACCAATTTTTATTTTATTCAATTATTCAAATAAAAATTTTTTTGTAGAGTGTTTAATAAACTTAATCGAAAGCCAATAATTAGACCTCATGGATTACCATTACAAAGTAGAAAATAAAAGAAACAAAAATAAATTTAAATCAGTAATTTGAAGAATATAATAAATTAAAAAAAACTCAACATGCAAATTTTGTTGATAATCAATAATTCCTATTTATATTAAGTATATTATACAATTATATTTATATAAAATTATATTTAATTTTCAGTTTTCAGTAGTTTGGTTAATGATCCTTAAATCATATTTAAGGATCCTACAGCATAAGATCAAAAGATAATTTTTATGTTTTATAATATTATATTTATACATACTTTAATTTATATTTATCTACAGGTATAAGACCAGTCTTATATAAGACTAAAATGCACGTTTCATGTAAAAGATGTTTGTTTAAATTTTTTTTAAATTTACATTTAGCTTCATAAATTATCTGTGTATATATATATATATATATATATATATATATATATATATACATACGCAAAACTGCGACACAGCAGAAATCTGGCACTTGTGAACATACATACAACAAACGTGAAAAATTTGATTGCACTGATTTAAATATGTAAGGCATCTATATTTACAATATGTACAATAATAAAAGACTTCTCTACATATATGTTTATAAGAGAAATTATTTATTCCATAAGTTATCAACATTCTTGAATTAAATTTAAATTCATGAGTTAATTGGTTATTGTACAATTATATGTGTTGATTACTATCTTCTATAGCTGACATATTTCATCATATAATTAAAATTATAAGGTATTGTTACCTGTTTAAATAATTCAGAGTTAAATATAAATATTTCTAAATAAAATTTCATGTTGTGTAAAAAATAATATGAGAAAGACAAACTTTATTTTTTGCTACATATATTTCATTAAATTCTAAAAAATAATTAAAAATATCATAACATTTCATATTTAAATATTTAAAAATAGACAATAATTCTTAATACTTTTGTAAATTATTTTTTAAAATTTCGAGTTTATACTGTATTAAAACGTTCATAATTGTTAGTGAAAAATTTATAATTTTAATATTTATAGTAATAATAAATAGTATTGAATTTCATAAACACTTGTAATAAATTGATATAAATATTTGTAAATATAATCTTTTTTATTTATTTTGTACAGAAATCATACATAATTTACAATTACTAAAACTTTTAAATAATAGCTACCTTTAAAAATATAATAATCTTGCTTCTATTTTTTGAAAATTATTTGCATCTAAAAAAATAAAAACTTCCTAAGTGTATAAAATTTCTTTAAATATTATTTTGTTGATAATTGATTTTTCTAATGGAAACTATTTATCAGATCATATGCCAATATGAAAATAAAAATCAGGATTAAAATTGTTATTAAAAAAATCAAGTAAGCGTAAGTAATCTGTAATTTTTTGGGTATTTTTATAATTCAAATATATTAAGAATAGTAATGCTTATTAAAATATTTTAAATACAATGGTATATTTTCTCGATATTGTAATAAATTTTGGAATAATTTATTAGTAATTTTTGTTTTATTTGACAGGATAATATGAATGTAAAAACAAAAAGATCTTCAGCTCAATCTTAATTACTACTATTCCATCAGGCAATCAAATTCTAATTAAATTGTTAAAGACTAATAACAATCTGAATTGTTTCTTGTAATTTTTAATAGATAATGTAATGAACTTTGTAAAGAATTGAGTGGTTCGGTGCCTTGGCAGTTGTGGGGTACGATCGTGGGTACGATACATGTAGTCGGTTAGTGTATTACAAGTCACTGCACAGATGAATGGAGACTCGACCATTGGTATATTTTTAATATCTAAACATTAATTTGGCGTAAAATATAAAATTGTACCGTTGATTGCAATTTCAACGTTTCATGGATATTTTAAAGGAGTAAAATTTATATGGTGACAATTTGTTTACGACAAAAAATGAATTTGCGGTGCACGTATATATTTAAACAAATGGTGTTAAATATTTAAACAATTGACCGATCTTTAAAAGAATTTCACGTAGGATACTTACATTGTTGTATTGGCACCGAACCTTTTCAAGCATTGCGTATAAGTATTTAATAATTATAATCTTTATTGTTCTTATTTTGAAATTTGAGCTATTGCATTTTGACAATTTGTGACTCAAATTGGAATTGATATTAACCAAAGCCTTTAACAATAAGCTACTGACATTAGTCTATAACGTTTCATAAACACAATCTGTATAATAAAATATGAATGTATGCTAATTCTGTATCGTAAATTCAGATAAAAAAATAGTCAAGTCGGCTAGTCGCAAAGTTTCCTATACACGATTTAATATGTAATCGTAAACGAGGCATACTATGCCGAGCAATAAAAATATATTTTTTCTTTGCACTAGCACTCCAATGAAACAGTATCTGTTTAAATTGGTTAATTTAATTGCACCAAGTTCAGCACTATGTGTGCGTATTAACTGTTCAGCGGGCGCTTGGGTTATATATAATATATCATGTATACTACGCGCCGTAAACGCACAGCGTAGTCGCGCCGTGGACGCAACTGCCCAAGGAACTCCAACGCGGCAGCTCGATTAATCATGCAAATGGCGCGAGAGCTGTCCTCGAGGAAATGAGGGCACGCGATAGCGCGAGCCTTCCGGGGAAGGCGGCCTCGTGTTGGGCGCTGGCGCCACGAGCCGCGGATCAGGAGCGCGGTAGCCCGGGCTGCTCCTCGGCCTCCTCGTTGCCGGCGAAGAAGGTAGCGCGCAAGCGCTGCTCGGGCTCGTGAGTTCCCCCGAAGTCGACGTCCAGTCGTAACTCGGGCGAGCTCTTGGAGATGGGTGGAGGCCTGCGCCCTGAGGGCCTCGTCTGCGTCGCCGGCCGTTGCCTCCGGGCCAGGAACTTGGGGAAGCTGTGGAAGCGCGCGGGTCGCGGCCGCCTCCTGGAGCGCACTTCGTGGCGCCGGTACTGCTGCTGCTGCTGATCTGCGCCCTCCTCGGCGCTCTCTCCGCGACAGAAGAATCCGCGATTCGGCCCACCCCTCCTCGCTTCCACCCTGAAGAATGGATAATTCATTAGCGAATGTCTTTCAATAAAAGTGGAATGATGAACACGCTGGGATATAATGAACCTATCAACTCATAGTATAAAAGTTGTATATTTTCAATAACAATATATTTTTTGTTAAAGGCAATTATATTTAAGAAGCTAGTTTGTGTAAACCTCTGTAATATAGAATATTAGTCTAAAAACCAGCTGTGGTGAATATATACATTCTACAAATTAAATTCAAATTTCTTGCAAAGATTGTTTTCAAATTTTTGGGTTGTACCGCATAGCAAGACATTGGTATAAAATTAGTAAATGTTTTGAATGTGATGTCATTCGGACGACTTATAATACATGTTATACATTACTAGCATTTCCAGCGATTCGAATTAGAGTAGAAAAAATTAATTATATAGTACTTACACGGAGCGCTTCCTCATAGCGTTAGATACACGGTTGGCGGTCCCTACGTCAACCTCCTCTGTGTCGACATCCTCCTCCTCATCGTCGTCGTCGTCATCGTCATCGTCGTCGTCATCATCGAGCTCGTCGTCACCAGACGGCTGATTCACATCGATGCTGGGAATGTTAAAGGAGCTTTGTCTGGTGGGCCGGTGCTCGGGCAGTGCCTCGGCCTCGGTCCAACTGGAGCCTACTACCGGGTCGCTCTTGAGGTTGGTGGCGCTCGGCCAGGGCTGGATGCTGACCTTGGAGGTCTTGGTCAGGGCGAAGAAAGGCCTGCGGGCCTGCGTGTGGTCTGTCAGCTTGCCGCGGGTTGAGAACATCTTGACGGCTTCGGCGAGGGCACTGGAGGGCCGGCCCCCATTGCTGTTCCCGGACCTCAGCTGTTCGCTCCCGGTTTGCTGCTGTTGTTGGCCAAGATCCTCGCGGACATCCAGCGTAACGACCGTTTCGCCAGAGCCGCGAGCCACGCGACGAGAAGGTTGAGGGGAGGAGCCACCCTGGCTGAAACAAACGAATCTACGTTAAGGGCCACTTACTACAGGCTGAAAGAAATTGCATCGGGATTAAACTGATATACAATTTTTTTTAATTTTAATTGGCGGAATGGTTTATCGGTGAAAACCTACCGTCTATTGTTTACAGGTGGACTGTCATTGTGTATTGCCAAATTAGCAATGGACGCTTTTGGAGTTGTCGAGTTCGTTGTATTTTCCTCCTCTTCAATGATATTCGGTAAGAACATCGTCTGCTTTTCTTCAGGCACCCTGAAGTTAATGGTCAAAGGATGATTTGTTAATTTTTAAGTAATAACAGAGATCGAATGTAATAAATAAACCTTATTATATTTTAATCATGCATTAAAATTTAATAAAATCATCATTAATTGATCGACAAATTTACGAAATTCGCAACATTATATACTTTCATCAGTATACAAGATTTAATTAAAAAACATCATTTGTAAATATCAATATTTTATAGATTTTTTACAGCTAGTTGTATTTGTAGACATGAAATTACATTTTATTAATGGATTTGACATATGTCGAACTTGTTTCTTAAAAGTTTGATAAAATTTATAAATTATAAACGAAAAAATGAATCTCACTACTTTTAAAAGGTGCTTTTATTATGCGTTAGAAGGAGGATAAAAACTCACGTCATGTTCGCCACACTACCGCGATAAGTTTTGCGCTTGTAAGCGGCGGCAGCTTCGGTGTAGGGTAAAATTAAATTTTCGGAATCGTAATAAATGTCCTTAACAAGTGGAGGGCAGCGATTCATCAGTGTGTCAACGCCAAGATACGAGACCTTTAATAAAAGTTAAATATATATGCGTAGTGTTTATGCGCACATCGATCATTCGAATTCGTTCTCCCAGAACTGTGCATGAAGCTCTTTATTCATTTTATTCGGTCCGGCATGACGTATATAACTACCACCCGTAACATACCTTAGTGTGCCGATCGATCAGCCAGTTGAGCTCGAAGTCCTCGTCGTCGTCGCCGAACGGATTTATGAGCTGCTCGGCAACCTTTAACAAGAAAATCCCGGAGGATCGAGAGTTTATAGAACGGCTACCAACGAGACTAAATACTTTGACGTTGAGATGCCGACCTTGAGCAGACCCATGAAGAAGAAGAACTGGAGTATCGTGAAGATTGGAAAGTAGATGTCGATCTTCATCTGGAAGGGCTTAACGACGACCTCGGTGTACTGGCGACCGATGAGGGCTACCGCGAAGAAGCTGTACGTGGCAAGGGTAACAACTTGGGTATAGACCAGCGGTATCGAGACCCAGTCGTAGCTCCAGAGCATGCCACACTTGGATCGGAAGTCGTTGAACTCCTGTAAGTCGGATTATTTTAAGATAGTCCAATATGCGATTATTCATCAATGGCGGATAGGATGTAATGACTCAAGGGTCACGCGCAGTTTAAGTACCTCCATTATGATTTTCAAGCCCTGCGGGTCGGCTAATCGATGGTTCGTCCTGGCCTCCTTGAGGAGATTGATGAACCACGTACAGGGTATCCAGTAGGTGTTGAACTCAAGACTTGGCACAGAAATGAAAAGTTCCAGTTCCAAAGAGGTCATGAAACCTGTTGGAAGGATTATGAGAGGCGATAAGTTGTAGCAGGGGTAGGGGATGGGATCGCACAGGTGAAGGAGCTGTCCCGAGCGCTCACCAGAGTCGACGACGTGGTCAAGGGTGGGGAACCGCCTCTTGACGGCCGAGCTGATGGACCGGAGCACGAGGATAAGCGATAGGTTGAGGTAGCGCATGAGTGCCCGGCGCACCATCCGTCCGTACTCGTCATTCCCGATGACGTAGAGGGCGACTGAGTGCATGACCCTGCGGCGGAGAGAAAGGGGCGCTCAGTCTGTGTCGGGGCAATGCCAGCTGTGAAGTCTTACTTGTCCGGCCAGGGTATCGCAGTGTACTGCTGCCACCACCTGCCGGCGACGTAGGCCACGTAGAAGCCGAGGACGAAGCTGAGGGGGATGAGGCCGATGAAGGTGTCGCAGTAGACGACGATTTGCTCGAAGGAGCGCTTCTGCTCGGGAGTGAGGAGGTGGCGGTAGAGGGCCGAGATCGTGCCGAAGAGCGCGAGGAAGAGCAGGAGCTCCCTGTAGATGAGCTTGTAGAGGGAGCCCCGCCACATGAAGAGCAGCCGGGTGAACCCGCCGCTCGTCGAGCTGGCCACCTCATATTGGTAGGAGACGGTCATCCTAGCGCGGGACCTCTACAGCTGCTCCAGGAGGCGCGCGACCTGCGCCAGCTCCAGGGGCTCGCGCCCCGCCGCGACGGCCCTCGAGTGCGGTCTCGGCCCAGCAGCCTGCGAGCACTCTCCGAGACGCCGAGTCCGCGTCTGCATCTTCCCCGCTGCAGCGATTCCTAAGGCAGGCCGGTCCCCTCAGTCTCTCGATTGTGCTCGCGCTCCCTCGTGTCCAAGAACAAGGGTCCAACTATAAAGAACTAACGGCCAACTGACCGTTGACCAGTGCTTCTAGTCTATTAGGTTTCCCTCATCTGTCTCTGCGAGGCGGAAACTAGTTGACGGAACGCTTAGCGGCTATCGAATTGCATAATCGATCGAGCGATTATTTTAAATGTATTTTAGTTGACGCGCCACTGATTCATGATCCTTGCTGCAGGATCGCCTTTAATTATGCTGTCTGTCGATGGCTTAGTTAAGTGCTCTACAACTTTATTTGTATTTTGAATTATTTACATTTAAGCTTGCAAATAAGAAATAACAAAACATCTTGAAACGTGTGATAATATAACGATGTTAGGAATTCTTACTTTTGTTCTTATTTTATCTGCAGTCTACTAAGAAAATGATGGACACACTGTCGAAAGATCGCAATAAATTTTAACCGGCTGTAAAGTTACTAAAATGCATTCGGTAAATTTTCCTCACGCTTTTCAGATTCAAATTAACAAAAGATTTTTCATGAAAAATTCACAAGGCTAGATTCTATAAGTGTATATACTTGTACGCATTTAATTTAAATTATATACCTTTAATTTTTCATTTCGAAATTTATTAGATCATTATTTTGTTAAGTTTATAATTTATAATTATTTTTCTTTGCAAGGCTGATTACGATTAAACAAACTGTAAATTAGAAAAATCAAAGACAATGGCTTCATGTATTATAATGAAATTCAGATTCCTCTGTAAAAAGTGCACATAATGCTTACGTTGTACCAAGAAGTAAAATCGATATCTACATTTTTAAAGAAAACACGTTATGAGCATGATGGTGCATTATTTATGGCACTGCTTCTAAAGCACAAAATACTGATCTTTTTACGACTCACATCACTCGTGATTCAATTTTCTACGTGTATGTGAATTTGGACCGTATAACATCTACACGACTTGGAATTAATTCAGTATACAGCTTTATTACAGCGGCAGACAGTAGCTAATCTTACTAAAAATCTAGCACAGCGATAATCAAAAGCAGGTGTTATTAATGCAATGTCTTGTAAAGGTGTTTCGTATGTAATTTTCAAGGGGCAATTATTAGGAAAGACTCAGCCTATCAGGGAAACGATGGTTTAAACATTCTCGTAAGTTTTCGCTCGACTACCAGTGACAGAAATAGCCCTCGCGTAGGTATCGGCTAGGCTACTCGGGTTTGTAACTGCATTCGCCCAAGGACCTAAATTCTAGACCTACATAGATAAATATCTGTATGGATTCATTGTCGCCATTAATCTCTTGGTGATTCGAAGTACCGGCCAAGTGCTTGAATTTGATCACTGCTATACGAGCATCTTTTCGCCTCATGTGCAATTTCATAATTGTAAAATCGATATGCTTTAATCCATAACAAGGGAAGCTCATTGATCCTTTTTCAAAAGATAACTCAAAGATACGAACTGTGGTTAATCTTGAAAAAGTCACTGTAAGATTAATCGTTTTGGTACACGAAACAAAGTGATTTTAAAGTTGATTTTGATGTTATCCTTATCATGCTCAGCAAACTAAACACAAAGCATGGAAATATGGTGCATTCAGTGGATATATTAATTAAACTTTAATTCATTGAAGTAAAAATATTTTCAAAATCACATACGGATATGTACGGAATAGGATGAGTTCGAGACATTTTACTATCCAAAAAATACAAGAAAAATTGTAAACGCATATTAATCGCATACTAAAAACGATTAAATAAAAGTTGTAGAGCTAAAATTTAATAGATTTTCTTCGGATTATTCAGTAGAATTGTATTTTGAAATATACCAATGTGTGGATTATTACGAGGAAGGTTTACGAAAAACTTATTTCGTATTTAAAACAGAAAAAAGTCGATACTGTCAAGCCGGATGGCGTATACATATGCAATGTATAAGTAAACTTAATGCTTGATTCTTTTTTCTGGGTGGAACATACACTCGAAAATTCTTAAGCCCCCATAAAAATCGAGATGCGGTCGTTTCCTCGTGGAATGATCCATATATGCAACGGGTTAGCATCGATCTCCTGCGAGCTTGCATTCCTCGGGTGTATAATGCACACAAAGCAGCTCCGGTCTAATCATAAAATCTTGATAGGGCGGGCTAGGTATAGTAACAGCTGACTAATCGGACCGACTTTCCAATTATTCGGTCAGCGGAATTCCGCACGCGACGGGCGCGAACGATCGGGGGAAGAAAAAAGGAAGGCGCGAACTACGAGACTCTCGGCGGTGCAGCCGTGGCCTGGGAGCCGGCGTAAATATAGCCGGGCGATTTACGGGACTCGTGACGCGCCCTGTCACCGATCTTCAAAGGCGGATTCCGATGCCGCGCGCCCTTGCATCGCGACCGCGTGCCCGGCTGCGCCCGCAGCCCGCCCCGAGGCCATAAATCACTCTATTGCGGTTGTCATGGGTTTTGTAAGCCGATGCGCGTCCGTTGACTCGCGGGGCCCTTGACGACCTGTCGCGGATAATCGAGCAGGATTCGCGGAATCGCTTACACTCCGCCGAGATAGGAATCGCGAGCAATTAGCCGAATCCGCGGCATGCAAATGCATCAGTCGAGGCATCAAGGCCTTCTTAGAGGGCGGACTTATTCATAATTCCGGGCTATTATCCGCGAAGTTTTAAGAGGCCGTTACGCGCACAGTTCGACCTATATGTGCCCGGGGTTTGGCCGACGGACCGAATGGCCGGACGAGGCTTGGCGATTAGCCGACCCTTTCTGCCCCGCGACTCCCGGCCGACGGCAGTCTTTGCCCGCGCGATACGGAACGCGCGGCGCTCGGCGGGGACTGAATCGGGGGAATCCCCTGTGATCGCCGGGCGGAATAAGGGGCAGCTATATATGCGGGATTTGCTTTTCAAATTAACCTTCTTTGAGCTTCCGGGCGGCGCGCTAGATAATAAAAGGGCTGCAGCCGCGCGCATGCAACTCTCCTCCTCGGCGGTACGCGCGCACACACAGAGCGGCGGGCGGCCGCTCGCGGGAAGGGGATCGCGTGGGGCCGATAGCCGGCTCTCCCAGATTGCGCGCCGAGGGGCGCAGCTAATCCATACGCGGGGCCGGACTCCCGCCCTCGCGGAGGCGCACTCGGACCGAGCGACTCGCCCGGGACTGGCTCTTGTTTTTCCTCCTCGGCGGTGGCGCCCGGGCCGCGGAGCCGCGCAGCGCCGGTGCTGTTTATACCGCGGCGGCACGTCCGGCGTACACCTGGGCGGACGGCATCCCTCGGACTGGCGGGGATCCGATAAGGGGCCGGCGCGCGCGATCCCCCCCGCTGCTATTTTCCACCGGGCGCCGCTCGTAAAAAAGGCCGGCGGCGAATCCCGCGATCGGGGCGGCCGGCCGATCGCGCCCCCGTGTAAACATCGTTGCGCGCGCGGCGGCCTGGCCTAGCCCGCGGAATAAATAGCTCCTGGCCGGTGCGCCCCACCTGTCTATATTTATCGGTGCTTATTTTTAAGAGGCGGCAGCCGCGAGTGGCCCATCGTCGCGCTCTCGGGGTCCCTTCGGGGTGCGCCGCCTGTCCTCGCCCGTGCCCCCCGGCTTATCGCGCGTCGACTCGCTCGTGCACCCGCCGATAACGACGCACTCGACGCGCTCGCGGGGATCCGCCCGGGTGAGACTCGCCGCGCGCACGTACCGTCGGCTACACATCCGCGTTCGTTGTGTATATATAGGGCGTCGCTCGAGCACGCGCTCGACGCAGCTTCTGGGTTCGCGAAGGCACTTGCCGCTCCGGCGGCCCAAGTGCGCGGCCTCCTTTTATTTTGGGGGGACGGCGCCCGGGCCTTGGGCCCGGCCTCGGGAGCAACGACCCCGGGGCATCCGCTCGGGTATTCCTGGTGCCGTGCCTCGTATACCTGCGCCGCCGAGTTACGGCCCATATACACATATAACGTGCAGCGGAGCACGTGTGCGAGGGAGTGCGGTGCGCCATACCGATTTAGCGCCCTATGGCCCGGGGCTAGATTTCCCGCGGCGTCTTCCGGGCGCAAGTGGCCGCGGTCGCGCGGATACGGGCGCCGATCGACGCGGCTCTCGGACATAGGCTCCTCGTTCGCCAATTGGTCCGAGGCGCGTGGACTCGGCGGCCCGGCCGCTATTGGCAGTGGCATTGCATTCTTAATTTAGAAGCTTAATATTGTACGTTGACTCACGGCGGCTCGGCGACAAGCCGTTATTACTGCACTCCTAAGCGGAGCAGACGCCACTAAATCGCCTAAGTTTATTTTATTATCGGGCAGCTTGGATTTCGGATCGACGGCCCGCGAACGACGAGCCGCGGAGCCGAGGACCGGGGAGGGTCTAGACCCTCGCGGTCGCGATCGGCCGACAGCCGACGCGGCGGTCCTCGCGATGCACTGCAACGCAATGTTGACAAAGAAGCCAGTGATTATTTTGGGAGGCCTGGTCGAATCGCCTTGCGAATACAATGACATCATCTAATAATTGGGCGAGTCGTCTAGACGGGCCCGCGCTCGAGCCGTGAAGTAAGATGCAAAAGCGCTAAGCGCAAATGCCGGGTTATATATAAACGACAAAATAAACAGCAAGCCGATCAAAACAAGAATAACCATAAGTTTGCAACGTGCGAAGTGAAGTGGCGCAACGGAGGGAAGGCGCGCGCCGCGCTCGTAAACATCTGTTGTCCGAGTGCAGGCCCCGATCGCGCCGCCCAAGTGCAGCACTTGGACCGAGCGCCGCCCCCTCGGCGCGACGTCCCCGACGGCACGGGAGTCCTCCTCCCCGGGTCCCGGGGGGAGGGGCCCGGGTAACCGGACACCCGTTACGTAAACGCGCGGGGCGCGCGGCCACTTACCGGAGGGTCGTCCTCGGGCCTCCTCGGGGGGCCAGGCCGGGGCGCCGGGGCTCCGCGGCCGCATGGTCGCCGGGTCGGGACGAGGGGCGGCTCCTGTGGCCGGTGCAGGGGAGCGCCTGGTGCGCGCTGCCCGCCCGCTGGCCAGCGACTAGCGCCCGGAGCCGCGCACCTGCCCGCCGCGGCCGGACGCCGCCCCGCCGCCGGTCGATGCGGCCGCCAGGCCCGGCGCCGCCGCGCCGATAAGCCGCCCCCGCGGACTGGGCCCGGCCCCCGGGTCCCCCGCACCTCTCTGTATCGCGCCCCTGTGTAATCGCGGGGGGGGGGGGGCGATAGGAGAAAGTCGCGCGTGCTCCGCCGATTGCGGCCAGCCCAATTCATAACAGGTGTCAAGTGCCGATAGGTTTATCGGCACGCCAGGCCGCGTTAGCGCGGAAAATTTATTTCCACCGGAGAAGCACCAGTGGAACTGAGGCGAAGGCTTTCTGTTTTCCACGGGGACCGCCGGATCCCTTCCCCCGCAAGCACTTGTTCCAGTGCATCGATATCTGTATCTCCAGGCGCTGGCGGGAGAAGCTCGCGAAACCGATAGCTCACGCGCAGTTTCGCCTAGACTGTCGTCCTTATAGCTCGGGCGCCGTCGGCACGCGCCCAAATGTCTAAAAAGGCTCGAATGTCGCAAGCTCAAGGGTGCGCGTATATATGCAAGCTTGCGAGCTCCTCTCTATACTAGCCAAATTCGTCGATTTATAAGGATTACGAATCCGAGCGAATATCGCAAAGCGATGCACTGTACTCTCACAAAGACAATTGACATCTACAGCTGCTTTCGTAAGCCACAAAGCTTAGTGAAAACCAGAAAGAGAGCGTAATTATTAAGTATCGATCAATTGCTTATTACGATCTCAGTTAATCTCTACTATTATCTCTTTATATGTACTATCAGTTTCATAGCTCCGTGCGAAGATGGATCATATGAAGAAAATTGCAGTAAAGGCCTGCAAGTTTGGCAAAGTTTGATGTTATATTTGAAATTTGGCTAAAAGTAAACATGTTATATATTGCTTAAAAATTTTTATTTTACAATTAACCGTTAATTAAAATTAAAATAAAAATAAAAATTAAAATTTTTCCATTGCAAAACTTTATAAATTCATAACTTGTCTCCCTGTTAATATATTTTTATAAACGTCTACATAACTATTTTAAATACTAACCAGCATATATGCTACATCGGTCTTCAATTTTAAATATAAGTCAAACTTATTTATAAAACTAATAATTATATAAACAAGAAACATGACAATAAGCGTGTAATTGAATAAAATTACATTCATCTTGCAAGTGTAGTAGTATTTAGGTCATTTAGGTAAAATTAATGAACAATGTATGCGTAATAAAAATATATTTTTCAATCAACTTTTAAGACATATGCATGCAAATTCATAAATATTAATATAACTTTTATCGTCACTTTACTACATAACATCATTTTTAAAGGATCAACATACTTATAACAATTTGACTGATTAGTGAAGTAATGAAAACTGGAAAGGCTTAGATTGATTGATAACGTGACAAAATTTCCATCGAATATCAAAATATTGATTTATATGAATATTCAAAATTATCGTAGAAAACAGAACAAGTAATTTTTTAAACAAAATATATTATTTAATCTAAAATTATTTCAAATTTTTAAATTCTATCATGAAACATGTAAACAAAGTTAATAATTACGTATCTAATTTTTAAATAAATAGTAAATTTTTGTACAAAGTAACAAGTAAGTAACAAGTTTGTAAAAAATCGACATAATATACATATATTGTAGAACTATAACGTAATTAACCACTGCATCTAACATGACTTGATCTATAGCGATCGTGTAATGACCATTGACCACAATTTACTAGACAAGACGGAGAATCTGGTCAACAGTTTACAGCAATCACAAGTGTCATGAACCTTGACAATTCTCGCAGATTGGTTCAGTGCAGATCAGTGCCGACTGCAGAACCCTATATTTCTAGTTCTGTATCTGTATTATACTAAATAATTACTATAGCTAATGCATCGCCGGTTACTGCATTTACTGATAGGTTATTGGCGAATGGCGATTACCACGATTGCTTGGCATTCGGCAACCGCGAGGCAATAACTCTTATTTGTACGAATCTTTGTTAGATTTCTTCCTTGCTGTAAATTTTGGCACAATCGTTTGAAACTTTTAATGGACTTAAATGGATAGTTGTTATAATAGGCAGACCAACTATTGATAAAACATTTAACAAAGAGGCCTTTGTTACTATAGAAACGTTTTAGTAACGTTTTTAAAAAATCTAAATATCGAAATATATGATCTTTCTAACCTACAAAAGTTTCATAAATTGAAAAACTGGTTAATATCGATTTATTGCAGTATTTGTCATAGCACAGTTTTCTAAATTATACAATATTATTTAAAACAGATTCCATAACTGTTGTAAATTTTTTTATGTAGAAAAATATGGACAAAGCGATTTTATTACGAAAGCAGGTTAGAGAAAATTGGGATGATATGCAAAGAGAATCTACAGATTTAAAACTGTGGGAGGAACAAATGAACAAAAAAGATTTGGAAATTCGCAATATGAAAGATGACAAAGTACTTAAAAATTGAATTGACAATTAGTTCATTTTATTGAAAATTTTAAATGTATTATTTTTTTAAATTTTAATCTTTTGTCATAAACTCAGGTTTTACCTCCAGTTAGAACTAAGAAAAAGAAAACTGATGCTAATGTTATGGTAAGTAAAACTGAAAATCCAAGCAAAATAAAAAGGATTGCAGGTTCAGATTACAATGCTTGGAATAAGTTTGATGCTGTAAGTTATTAAAAATTAATCGTACTATACAGAAAATTTATTATATCACATAAAGATATTTAGACAATATTGATTGTTTCAGGACGAGGCTTGTAAAAATATTGATAAGAATGATCTAAAAAATGAAGAAAAAATATACGAGATTGCTTCTGAAGCTGAGTTACAAAAAGAGCATCAAGAAGCAACAAAGATCAAAGAAGAAGGAAATATTTTAGTTAAAAAACAAGAATATGCTGCTGCTGTAGGAAAATACAGTCAGGCAATTAAAGTATTTCCTTATGATGCAACATTTTATGCTAATCGAGCTCACTGTCAACTACAATTAAATAAGTTAGCTTCTTATGAATATATTTAATAATTATAAACAATTAGAATCATAATAGTTTTTATGATTATGATTTACAGCCTATATTCTGCTGATGCTGATTGCACTGAAGCAATAAAACTTAATGAAAAATATGTAAAAGCTTATCAAAGAAGAGCCAAAATAAGAATAGAACTTAAAAAGTATGAAGAAGCTTTAAAAGATTATGAAGTAATATTAAAGTTAGAACCTAACCATAAGGATGTTAAAACTTCAGTAGTACAACTGAGAAAAAAAATTGAACTTACATCGAAGGTACTTTAAAAG
This sequence comes from Sycophaga agraensis, assembly GCA_018906755.1. Taxonomy (NCBI): domain Eukaryota; kingdom Metazoa; phylum Arthropoda; class Insecta; order Hymenoptera; family Pteromalidae; genus Sycophaga; species Sycophaga agraensis. Next base: position 774,374 of record JACCIE010000015.1, on the reverse strand, counting down.
TATTATCAAATTTAATATATAGGACTTTAACCATTTAATTTTTCTATAGCAGACAATGATTATTTCTGGTAATGAAATAAATCAAACATCAATTGAAAAACAAATTGGAGACAAATTAAAAATGAAATTAACTGCTTCATCTCAATCAGGAAACAAACCTAATCAAAATCAAAATAATAAAAAAGAAAAAAGTAATGTGATAGAAAATAATGAACATTGTGATAGTATACAAATAGGTCATAAACAAACAAGAAGAGAAATTGTAGAGTCTGAGTATAATGCTGAGCAAGCTAAAAGATTAAAAAAGATTGAGGAGAAATTAAAAAAAAAAGATGAATTACCACCATGGCTTCCCAAGCTAAAACCAGGTGTAAGTATAGTAAAACCTGTAACAAGTGAACATTTAATGAACAATCGTCGACAAAAACAGGTAAGATTATTTAATTTATTTAAAAAATTAATGTTTTTATTTTGTAATTAATAAATGATTCTTCTGCAATCACAAAGAAATTGAAAAGAGTAGTTATTGAAGAAATCACAGAAAATGAATCAATATTTAAAGATATTACAGAAGAACAAATAAAAGGACCAATTGAGGAACAAAGTTCTCCAATAAAATGTAAAAACAATAAAATTAGTAGTGAATTGAAATTTAATGAAATTAGAAAAAAAGAAGATCCAAAAGAAACCATGAATTTACCAGCACCACCAAAATCATCTGTTGGTTTTCTTTTAAACTGGAAGAAAAACATATCTTCTGAGTTCAGATATGAGTATTTAAAGGTATTGTAGAAATAATATTGTATACTGTACATTATTTTCAATAAATTTTATTAATTTAATTGTACAAAAAATCTTTTAAAATATTTTTCAGCTAATCAAACCAGAAGATATTCCAGACATATTTAAAGATTCAATGGAATCCCATATATTTAGTGAAATTTTATCTATTCTGAATTCTAGATTTGTGACAAATGGTGACAAAGTTTATGATTATTTATTACACTTGTCAAAACTGAAACGATTCAGAGCATTAGTACTTTTTATGACTCAAGAGGATAAGAAAAGTATGTAATTAATTAATTATAGTGTTTTTTTTTGTTCTATTTTTTATATTTAGAGAATTTATTATTTTAGCATTAAAGAATCTTTTCGAGATTTGCAAATATAAAGAAAATAAATCAAAAGAAGTTGATAGCCTTTATGCTGCATATGAGATGTAAAAGAAATCCAAGATGACATCTATACCATGTATATAATCATATAGCTTAAGTATATTATAAAAAAAAGTTTGATCTATTATTTTATTTAAAAATGTTGTAAAGCTAAAGTTTACCATAATTGTAAAGTAAAAACCTATAAAGAATTTTATAATAATAAGGCATTACTTAATAAGACTACCTAGATATCAAATTACAAGATAATTTAGTGTATTTTTTTAATTATATGAATCTAAACTTTGAATTTCTTAACAATAAGTAAAAGCTACGAATCCCACATGGTAAATGCTTCATCTTTAAAAGCTCAAAAATATAAAATTTCAATGACTTTCATAATAATCATATTTTATTTGTGTACCCTTGGAAAGGAAACGAAACAAATTTATTTGCAGTTGTATTTATTATTTTTTAAATACATTGTAATAACTTAATTATTACTTTAATTTTTTTTCTAGTATTTTTAACCTTAGTGCATGCTAATATATACTATATTCAGTCATTGGAATCAATTCTATATGTGAATGCATGGTTGAATTTAATTTGAAGTCTACCATCGTTCATAGAAACGGAAATAGAAATATATACAAAAAGTAAAATATATAGGCGCGTGCGCGTGTTACAGTCGGTGTCATAGTCGGTCAGTCCCAGTTAGTCTGCAGTCTGCACTGGTCTGCACCGCAGTCTGCAAGCGCCAGCTGTTCCGTAAACAGCGTGTGTTTGTGCATAGCACAGCGAGTCACTTTATTAACAGAACGAGATCATCATGCGATATCTAGCGGCTCTCGACGTCGGTACGACAACTATTCGCTGTCATATTCTTGACGAAAAAGGCAACAATGTGGCGACGAGTTCAGAAAAGGTTTAACTCTACCTTTTTACTTGTCACTTAATCTTTCTTTTCTGAGTGAAGGGCTATTGATCTCGGAATGCATTTAATTTAGAATGCACAGCAGTGTATCGCAGTGTGCTCAGTACGCTTTACATTTTTTGCATAAAGTGTATTATCTCTATATTGATATTGTCAATCATTGATTTATGAAATAATTCTCTTAATTAGTTGTTAGAATTGTATCTAGTAGGTCCTTTTTAAAAACTATACAAAGATTAACTTTCAAAGAAATAAAAATTAATAATATAGGATGTATAATTCAATTTTTGCTCGTAATTATATAATTTAAGCATTTTTGTATTTCCACCAATAAATACCTAACAGCATTGGTTCATTTAAAAAAATTATTTAAATGTTTCTGTTATTAATAATTATTGAATTCTTTTTTGTACTTGTTAAAAATTAAATTACTTTATTAAAACATAAAAAATGTATTGATATTTGATTAGAAAGCGTGTAAATAGTTAATATTTTCAAAGATACCAAAGTAGGTTTCATTCATTTAGCTTGATTCTTTTTGCGGTAGATGATTTTAATGTATCCAAAGCCTGGCTATGTGGAAATTGACCCAGATTGGTTATGGCAAACAGTTATTCGCGTTCTTAAACAATCTTTTAAAGGTAAGAATATTGTGATAATTTCGTATTTAATTGTAATTTATTTTAATAAGAAAATATATTTAAAAGTAAAGTGCATGTATTTATTTTTTACAAGTTTTTAATTGCAAATACAAACACCGCTACATATTTAAGTTCTATGATATACGCGTTAATCTTATCTTCCAAGACACATTTTTCATAAAAAATCTAAAAATAAAACTGAATCTTTTGGTGATTAAGGTACAAAGACAACCGAAATATGTGTTTTATAGTTTTAAGATTTATGTATTAATTAGTCAGTAAAAACGAAAAATATATGTCACTTCTTAAATAAGATATATTACTTATTGTTTTTTAACAGCTTTCATAATTAAAAATATATTGTAATAACTTTATTATTGACTGCACTTAGGAATACATGATTATCCTATATAGATAAGAATTCTTATTATAAGAGTAACTGTTTATGATAAAATAATTATTGAAATTGAGGATTCTGCACTCAATTATAAATATTTATCTATGCAATAAGATTACCGTCAAAGGTTTATATAGAGTAATCGAAAATATACATTGGAATTTTGTAATTATTACACATTATTTAAAAAATAAAATGAAAAATAATTGTGATGAGTCAAACATTAGGTCGTTTACTTAAAACCGTTTAAAACATACTTAAAGATTAAAAATACATCGGGCGATATTTAATGAATAATTAAATAAACGCAAATATGTTTTAGAAAGTGGTTTAGACCCGTCAAAAATTGAGACTTTGGGTATATCAACGCAACGCTCCAGCGTTATCACTTGGAATCCTGAAACGGGCAAGCATTATCACAAGTAGGAAGATGCATAAACTATATTTCAGATGAAAGAAAAATTAGAACTTAGACATTCATGGAATTGAAGAGTTATGTATAAGGGGAGTATCACTTGATAGGAACATTAACTTTAATCAAATTTTTAATGCTCAGCAAAGATATACTTAAGTGCTAATATTATATTAATATGCGTATATTATATTTACGTAAAAATTGAAGTTTGATAGTTTTTCGCAGGATGCTTTAGAACTAAAGTAATATCAAGATACGATAACAACATTACGTATTCATCGATAACCAAAGTAAATTAATGAAGTAGAAATATGATTTACATGTTTTTTGAAATCGTATAGCTGACCAAATGTAGCAATGTTACTGAAAAATGTCATTCTGCAAAAATGTTTTCAAGTTCAAAATGTAAACAAGTGATAATCTCCTTGTAAGTGCAATTATTAGTAATATTTAAGCGAATAATGTGATTCCTGTTGTAAAGCAATATATGCAATTTTACCAATATTTTGTGATATATAGATATATTCATAATTATGTATAAATAATACTATTTAAATCATAAAATAACAAGTCATTTATATAATTCAAAGAATTCTATATTGGCCAATTATTTAAGTTTATTCAAATGTAATGAACGCAATTTATTTAAAGGTATACCAATTTTGTTAAACTATAATTTATAAAAAACTAATTGTAAATATTGTTTTCTATGTTTTATTAATTTAAGAATTATAAGATAATCAATTCATCAATTTATTTACTGGTTAGAGATATTTTCATTGCATAAATTAGGATTGTTTATTTATTTAATCAAAATTTATATTGGAGATACAAGAATTACTAAAAGCATACATTTACATTTATTATCTACGACAAAATTTTTTAAGATATAGGTCAGTTGATAAATAATAAATTAAGTGAATCCAAATGAAAATACCTAAGAAAAAACTGAAGTTTTTGAAGTCTTCTCTTCAATTGCAGTAAATAAATATTGTACAATTAAAGATACCATAAATCGATGTATTTGATTCATGATTTGTATATTGTTTTGAGAATACATTATATATTTAAGATAAGAAAATACATTATTTCAATCACTTTTTCTTGTGAACCGTTGCCAAAGCAATTCTATAATAAATTAAATTTATTTTTTTAATGTTTTTATCAAAAACAATGTTTGGCATTTTATAGCTTCATTACATGGAAGGATTTACGCGCGGACTCGATGGTGAATGCATGGAACTCATCTTTTACTTTGCGATGTATGCGCCTTGGATCGAAGATTCTTCATTTGATTTTACGTAACAAAAGATATCAGGCGGGCAGTGTTTTCGAACTTATGAATACACAGGTACATATGAGTATATATACATACATACACATAAATATATACATATTATTACAAGAGTAGCATTAAAATACTAAAATTAGATGTCAAAAGATTGTTTAAAAACCTAATATATAAAAATTTAATTATATCTTATAATATAATTTATTCAGCTTGAAAATAGTAAAAAATAGCAGAATTATTTAGAATTATATATTTTGCATTCGTTTTGTACATATATATTACAACTAAATATTATTGGCGTTTTTTTAAATTTAATCATATAAACGCACATGCTTAAATTGCATTTGGTTTGGTAAGAATTAATGAGTTGACATATGTAGTTGAAATTTTAATTGAATAAGTTTGTCGAGCATATTTAACTTTTATTAAGTAATATACATTGTCAAAAATATAATAAATACCTTAAATAGATTCGTTACATTCGCTATTTTTTAATAAAAAATGAAGACTTAAAAATATTATTTTGTAGTTATTAAAGTAGATCTCACATTTGGTGTAATCTGCTTTAATATTATAGTATTTCTATAGTGCTACATTTTACAGCTTTTTTAAGAGATTAGTTCAATATGTGTATAATAAGAGACAGCGAAAAAGATTCAATTTTATACAAAATTTTTGCAAAAGATGTTAAGAGTCTCAGAGGATCGGATTTTTATAAATTGTTTATAAATTCAATAAAAAGAATAATATTTATAATACTTATAAACAGCTGAATAATAAACAATTAATAAATCTTGCGAAAAATACAGGTCAGATAATATATTGACACTTTACATGTGCGTGTATTTTGTATAAGTATTAATTTTGTAGAATTTCTTAGAATTTCTAATCAATAATAAACATAATTTTAATTTTTAACTGAATCATATATTTATGGAATAAATTACTATGATACATGGCATTAAGTTGTAGTAATTTTAGATGACTCTACGCTTATTGTGGGCTTTGGAGAATATCGAAGGTCTGAGAAGCGCAGTCAACAAACATGAGGTCGTTTTTGGTGGTGTCGATAGCTGGCTTCTCTACAAATTTACCGGTATGAAATTTTGAAATCTGTTGGGTGTAATTATTTTTTCGAAATAAGTGATGAGTGTATTCTGTTTTGAAATTTAACTTGTTTTAATGTATTTATGTTTGAAACAGTGATCGAAATTAATTTACGCAGAAACCAGATTTTTATGTTTTAGTTTGTTAGAATCTATTCATAAAAGTTATAATCTGGATTTCATTGTAAGAAGAGTTTTGAAAAAAATTCATAATCTACCAAAATATTTTACTATTTAACATCAATAAAAACATGTAGATTAAGAAGGCTCCTCACGAAAACAGGAAGTCAAAAAAGACTCTGTAGCCTGTAACTGAAAAGTATTCGTAGGTATTAACACATAATATATGATGTAAAATGTATCAGGCACACGTATAATAATTAATATTGAGTTTAATAATGATTAATATTGATGAAAAAAATTGTTTCGAGTGATTTAGTTTAACATTATGGTTACAGTTTGTAGAGTAAAATGACATATAGGGAGATGGAACTATTATTACTATTGTCGATAAAAGCGATGAACTCGCAATTTCACTTTCCGCGCTCTGTATTCAGGACCGTATAACTTTGATATTGATGGTTGCAAAAGGCCTTGCTTAAATGCTTATGCTTACGCAGTTAGATTTTCAATTGATATACGGCCCTGATCTGCCGATAAAACAGCGATACATTATTGTTCTGTTAGTGCCTACGAAGTACTACGAAGTTCTCATTTCAGTTACAGTGTTTACATAAAAAATAACAGGTATCTAAGCTTTGAAATTATGTAAAGAAAGTATCTAGAATTATTTGCCAAAAAACTGTAGTTGACGATTTAGTTTTCGAAATAGTTACTAACAAAGAATTGTTAGTTATAAGGATTTTGAATTGTTAGTTAATTTATAGTCATCCCATAGTCTTATAGAATTTCTTTTAAAAATCCACAAATGGTCAGAAATAAAACGATAAACTTCTGTGTAAATCAAATTTGTATTAGCACTTTCAAATATGAGGAATCCGTTCTATAATAGCATATTGCATAAAATTATGCTCTTTATTTTCCAAAAATAAGTAGTAATGTACAGTAAAAATAACGTAAGTATAAATCGCGCTCATATTATGCCCCTCGTTAATACGGCCTTAAACATCGAAGACATCTTAATCTGAATTTATTCATAGGTGTTTAATAACATATTTAAATAAAAAGAATTACTGTTTGAGAAAAGACAATGCACGTCAAAAGGTTTATTGATTACATATATCGTATAAAAATATATTTTAGAGTAAATGCATTAAAACTACAATGATCTACTTTTATATAGTTCGATATTAATTATTTTTACAATTAACTGTAAATTTCTATAATATTAAGATTCTATTATTTTATGGCACTGTATTTTTAACATATTTATTTTTAGGTATAACAAATTTACCAGTTTAAATCAGATTGTTTAATAGATATTTTATATTATTAAATATTGCATATCAAATGAGTAATTAAACGTGTAATTATACATGCGTTTATAATTATACCTTTGAATAGTTTAAACAGTTACAATCATAAAATAGTTTTATTAGTGCATTGTTTTTAATATTTAAATATACTAATAAAAGAAAACTAACATAAATTTTGAAATTGATTATAGACTCAATATAGTGAAACGTATAAGTGCGATATCGTAAATATGAGATTAATTTTGTTACGTTGCATAGTAGAATTTTTTGTTCAATTTATTATGCTCTTACTGCAACTTAGTATCTCATAACAAATTTTTAAAATAAATTTTTAAGAGTGGGAATATAGTGTTAAACAATTTATGCAACGATAAATTATTCTATGCAGATTGCTAACCTTGAATTTTTTTAATTCTGACAAATCAGTACAAATTTCCTATAATGTTGTAAATATTTAACAAAAAATGACGTAATTCTGGGTTACATCATGTCACGTACAATATCTTAGTTTTATATTTAATATATTTCAATATATTAAAATATTAAATAAAAACTTTTCTTAAATGCGATATAAAAAATCGAATTATATTTATTAAAAATTTTTAATTTCTGTCTGATAAACTCTTTTTCATAAGAAAACTAGCGAAGCAACTAGATGAATAATGATTTAAAAAATGTTTATTCAGGTGCACATGTGATGGATGTATCTAGCGCCTCGGCTACGGGCCTCTTTGACCCTTTTACAATGCAGTGGGCGGGGTGGGCTCAGTGGCTTTTCAACTTACCAGCGTGTATGTTTCCGGAAGTGGTGGATACCGCAGGAGATTTTGGCCACGTACCGGCTGAGCATCTTGGAGTCGAAGTGCCGATAAGCTGTTTAATGGCCGATCAATCAGCTTCTCTTTTCGCTTCAGGCTGCTTACTTCCCGGCGATCTCAAAATCACGATGGGCACCGGAAGCTTTGTTGATGTCAACACTGGATCGCAACCTCATGCTTCAGTTTCCGGTAATTTAAGCACTGCGTTTGATTGATAAAACTTGTACAAATCAGAAAAAAGGCGTTTTTGGTGCTTCGACTCGAGTCTATAAACTTTTGTATGCATAAATGATATTTTTAATGCTTTAGTAGCACATGCAGACAAGATTAAGCTGTGATTAATGAGCATCCTTTTTATCTATATGCCTTGAGGGACAATGTCATTTTTTTGGTTTTGGCTTATTAAAAATCAAGTTTATATACACAAACTGACTATTAATTAATAAGAAGAAACAGACCGGCTCTCGAAATTTTTTATTCCTTATTATATCACTTTAAATATTCATAATTTAAAATTAGTTTCTAAGGATTAAGTATTCTTGAAGAACGAAATGAAAAGTATAGTACAAAAAATTCAATTATAATTCAATTTAAGTATAATATGAATGTCATTTTATATATTATATTAAAATAATCTATGATTTATCTTTAATTTTAATAATCTTTGATTTTATTTTACTTTTAATGTATAGTTATATTTATGTTCAAAAAGGTCTGTACCCGTTAGTCGGATGGCGATTAGGATCAGAATTAGTATACGCTGTAGAGGGTGCATCGAATGATACCGGAACAGTGATAGAATGGGCAAAATCTTTAGGTTTGTTTCTGCATTTTTATTTTTAAACTAATCGAATGTAGCACACTTAATATTTTATTTATTTCTGTAACTGTATTTGAAAAGTATTTTATTTTGTAGAATTAATAGAAAATCCATTGGATACATATTCTTTAGCGATTTCTGTGAAAGATTCCGATGGTGTTTATTTTATTCCTGCTTTCAGCGGATTACAGGTACAAACATAAATTCCCAATGAATTCATTTCATTTCAAATTTCAGAAATTTAAATTTATAAAAATTGAAATGATTTACCATTGCAGGCTCCGATCAATGATCATAATGCAGCTGCTGGATTTATCGGAGTTAAGCCTACAACTCGAAAAGCTCATCTAGTACGCTCCATGCTTGAGAGTCTAATTTTTAGGATATTGATAATATGTGAATGTATTGATCGTGAAACCACTTTTTCATATCGAAAGATACGGTAAACATGCATTAAGTATGGTTATTAGGTTAGTACGAAATTTTATTAACAGAATATATCTTTACTAGGATCGATGGAGGAGTATCTCGTAATGATTTTGCCATGCAATTACTAGCTGATTTGACTGGCCTGGAAGTGGAGCGAAGTACGAGTAGTGAAATGTCAATTTTAGGGGTAGCATTTATTGCTGGATTACAACAAGGTAATTTTTGTAAATTTAAGGCATATTTGATTAAAGAAAACAGTAAATCAACTATTTATAAATAGGAATATGGAAATGCAAAGAGGATATTCTAAAACTTCGACAAGTCGAAAAAGTATTCTATCCTGATAAAGAAAGGCGAATATCATATGCGACAGTGATTGAGGATTGGAAAAGAACATTAGAGAGGTTTAAAAATTGGTATTGACTATTCCATTTCACAGAGGTTTTACAATTTTCATGGGATCAAATCTAATGTAATGTATTTACATATTAACCGTTAAAGAAAAAGCTTCAATTGAAAATACATTTTATAAATAGAAGAGGATTTTTGTTGAAATGCAAAGACGAATTGTCTGTTGTAAAATATAGATTAAAAAATGTGAAAATGTTTGTTTATATTGCTTGATATTCTTTAGATATATATTTTTGAATTGTTGGACAATATTAGACACGTTTCTACTCAAAATAGACTTATAGCGAAATTAATAAATACAAGGATTGATTTAAAATAAGTAAATAAAGCAAAGGATTTTTGTATAATAATAAATAGGCAAGTATTTGATATATAATCTATTTTTATTAATTTTGAACTATTTTGAACACGAAATTACATTTTAGATTGTTTTTTTACATTTCATCTGTGTTAACTATTGTAAAATATGTAGTATAATTTGTATATTTATGAATAATTGAATTTAAGTGCAACATGACTTAAAAAAATTATTCTATCTAGTTGTTGATTAATAAGTCTTTACATAGTAAGAAAATTATAACTCTTTCTGTATAATTTTGTATAAATTTTTTATAGTCAGATAAAAAGTGTATATGCATAGTATGCGTGTATTTATATTTAGACTAATGTAAAATAATTTTGATATGTATATTTTCGAAATAAAAATAATTTCATTAATATATGATGTGATTTTGTATTATTAAAAAAACTAGCTTAAATGCTGTAGCTATAATATTATGTAGTTGAAAAATTTTACCCAATCTGAGAAATTTACATTTGTACAGAAATATAATAGAATAAAGTAGAAAAGATGCATACTTACAAAATGTAAAAATGAGGTTTTACAATAAATATGAGATAAATGGTGATATGAAGAAGAATGAAAAGGCAAGGACAAAAAAGATAGTGAAAGATTAAGAAAGAAAAAAAATAGTAGTAAAGAGAGTCAGAAAGCAGTTATTCATTGCCTTTGTACATTAGTTACATGTGCAAATGTAGAGTTTTATGGAACGCGTGTACAGTTGTAAATGTATATCAAGCATTTTAAAAACTCATTTAAATACATATTTAAGATTAACGGAAATTTACACATATTTTCCTTTCAAACTTTAAATATCTGTAACAAAAAATATATTATTTATAAAAATGCAAAATATCTTTTCGTGAAATAAATAAAAATTTGTAGTTAAATCCGCCTTCAAACATCTAGTAGGTCTAGTTTAAGTACAAATTTTAATTTTTTCTCGAAAAAATATTGTTTATTTTTGTAAATAATATGTTGTAAACAATATAGTTATTAAAAATTTAGGAGCGGAATAACATATTATTGCAATTATTTTTCAAATTAATTTGCTGGGTTCTGGATGTTTAAATAAAAAATTAATTATTTGCTTATTTAATTTTGATAAAATAATAAATTTTGTTTATATTTGTTTCTTGTATGAAATTTCATCTGCAATAGTTTAAAATCAGTAAATTTAATTTTAATTAATCGAGATTATTTATATTGATTACAATTTAATTGTTTAAAACAGTATATATTTAATAATTAATAAGATACGTAAGCTTAATCAATTGATCTATACATGTAATAGGTTTAATGATACAACGTTACATGTCTACTGACCTTATTACGTATGAAAAATATATGCGCATTTATTACCAGTTGAGTTTACAGATTAGTTTATTTTACTTCAAGCTACTCCAGTAACTAATATAATTTATATGCTAGAGTTCTCTCATTAATGTGGAGAATAGACATTGTTTTTGGCTAGTACATATAATTATATAATTTATACTTTAACCGTATATACAAGTTTCTATATAAGTCAAAACGAATGACCTTTAAATGCCTAAAGTGTGCGACAACACGCATTCAGCTTGGTTCATTAATTATACCTTCGGATTAACATTATCAAAGAGGCTCACGCAACAGTAGTTGTCGGCTTCCATCGACATCTTTACTTGATAAATGTACGAAGTGAAACTTGCCGGATGCAGGTCTCAACAACAGCTGACGTCCGCGTCGTCGAATTTCGACTGATGAGCGAAAAATTACACCGTTCCCACACAGACGCGCGAGTATCTGGTTGCGCAACGCGCGGTAGTGCGAACCGATGAACTTGCCGTTTTTTGTCAATTCAATAAGACAGAGTAACTCGTGCAAGCATTGGTGAGCTTTCAGTCGCTATGGGACCGATTAATGGCATTCGTTAATTATCCAGTCCAACGTGGGTGTCCCACGCTCAAAGCTAAGTAAACTAGATCTAGATGATCAGTTATACGAGCGGAAGCCGTCTTACCCACTGTATTTTCAACGTTTCACGAAGTTTTCGCGTATTCGTTACAGTTGGAAGAATACCTTACAACGTGAGTGCACCTGATCGGCAATTGTCTACTCCGAAGCTTTAATTCTGCAAATATGGTAAGATTCGAGTGTGGTTCTAAAGTGGTTCGATTATTTGGTTGATATGTTAAAGGATAGAACAATTGCAGATTGTATAATTAAGATGAGTACCAAATGGTAATGCTATATAGTATGTTTTTCGATTTAGGATAAACTAACAGTATTAACTAAACAATTAGTATTTTTTTTATCGGATACCGTTTTATAATTATCATATAAATTTATATTATCATATATACTTCATTCAAATATGTTAATTATCAAACATTTACTTCTAAGAACTATTTTGCTTGACTGTAAGGTACATAAATATTTTTTGTAATTTTGTAATTTATCTTCATATAACTGTATCAAGCGATTTTACTAAAGGCGCCACCGTGAAATGCATTTATTGACTACGTAATCATTAAACATTACTTCAACATATAACTTTCATACTACACGCGGTACGGCACACCATAGCATATATGTTAAAAATCCTCCTCTCAAGTTTTTTATTATTACAAAGTATTTTTACATTATAAGAAAATTAATAATAAAAATTTAAATATCTATTGAATTGATTTTCAATATAGATAACCTAATTATTTCTAATAAGATTAATGTACTTTGATTATGTGGACAAAAATAATCTAAATATATATTATAATAAAAAAACATTTCAAATAATTTTAAATTACTTGATTGTGAAATACGACATCATGTATCTAAAAGCTTTATTTAATTAGGAGTGGGATTTGGAATTCTAAAAACTGATCTAAATTAGAAATTCTATGGATAAATTCAATTAAAAATTATTTAAACTTCTATTAGGGTTTTGATACGGCATAAACTACGCAGTAGGTTTGTAATTACATGCGCTATTTCAATTGATCGTAAAGACATAAGTCGATACCATAAAAAGTAGTATAGCTGAGTGTATAACAAGTAATAAAAATTAAACAAACTTTTTATCGGTTTTTTAATAAATACCTTTTTTATTAAACAAAGATTTTATATAGTTACATATTTAAATCGATGAATTTTCAAGCTAAAAACTAAAATCAAGGTATTTAATTTCTTTCTGTGGTGTAGCTTTGATTTTTTTTAATAATTCTATAAGATATACAATATTATAATTATAAAAAAGTGTATCAAAATGATAACATTTTTGTATATATTAGATTTTGATTTGAATAAAAAGTAGAAGAATAAAAAATACATTCCAAGAAGTTCAAGCTTAAGTCCACACAGCAAAGTCATAATTTTGAAAAATTAATATCTTATATATGATTTAATAAGTTTACTTAGTACTAATAGAACTTATTAAAAAAATTTGAATAAAAAGTTCATATTTTTCAGAAAAATGTATTTGTTATTTTAGAATTTTTAATTATGATAATTTCTGAATCTACATTCTATTAAAATTATTCAGACAATATTTTACAAAAAATATCTATAATTTAATTGAATATATTTCCACTGTAATTTTATGTATATGTTATGAACAAGAAAAACATAATTTATGCATATATTTGTATGTTATACCAATTTTTTTTGTAACATAATTTATTTTAGAATGACACAAAGAAATATATTACAATGACAATGTTAAAACACTATAATTTTGATTTAATTATGCAATCATAATTATAATGAAAATAATAAATCAAATTAATATGTAGACTTTTTTTTTAATTTATTGTTTATTAGTTTAATAATAGCTTTATAAATTGCAAATACATTCAAATATTTGATTCAATACAATATCTAAGTAACTATAATTATCGATAATTTATATAACATAATTGATATTAATTATTTATTTTCATTTTATATTTGTTAATTATACGGCGTACACATAATTGACGTAATAATAAACAAATGAATACTCATCTACTGTATATAATAGCTCATAATTACCACACTTGTACCAACTTTAAATTGTAAAAAGTTTATCAAGTTATGATATTTAAAATACATTACAATATTAATCTACGAGATTTATTGAATTTGTAATTACAAATTGCTATCATGATAATGTAATTCATTATATTATATTTATTTTATATGTATGTTCTTATATTTCTGTATGTAATTATAAATGATGAATTAAATACATAATTTTTATATTTTTGTTGTCTTACAAATTTATATAAAATAATAAGTGAAATGTTATTTAGTCTTTTGAAAATCAATATATTGACTTTCTAAATGTAATATTGATTCAGAGCATAATTTATGCCATTCACTCGTATGTACAAGGCTCGTTTATTACATATCTATATTATTTCACCTATGGACGTCTTTTAAAAATGAAGCGATCAGAGTTTTATTCTTTGAGTATTTCTTAAAATGTTATTATTTATTCCATAAAATATTAATTAAAAACTGAAAAATATTATATGCAAAGAAATTAATATAGTATCATTAGTCAGTAATGTGGACATTAGTTAGTAAGAATGAAATTATCATAGAATTGTGAATCATGGTAATTATTATTATTTATTTAAGTTTTAATTAATTTGTTTACCGCATGAAGTGAGTAAAAACATCATATCGATAATTGTAGTTGGAACAAGTTGATATAAATAGATTTATTTATTGACACATTTTTGTACTGAAAATGAGACATAATAATATGTAAAATATATTAGATGAATATGAAATAAAAATGTAAGTAATATAATTATATTTCTTCTTATTTTTAAATAAAGGTAACTACTCACAAACGGATATTATTTATAGAAGAGTTTATATAAATTATTGTAAATTAATTAATCGTTTTTCATAATTTTGGTAATTATATGGTTGTATCAAATTAATTTTTTTAACAATACATATAGAATTCAATTATATATTTAAAACAATTGAGTTAAAATTATATATCGTTTAAAAAATTATCCTTACAAAAATTGTTTATTATTTATAACATTTAAAATACTGATTACAAAATAATTTTAATATAATTCTAAAAGAACGTACAAAGTTTGACATCATTAAAACTCTTAAATATATTGAAATTTTATTTTCATAGATAACAAAAAGAAATTATAGGCATATTAATTATCAATTAAATTTTACTGTATTATATAATAGTCTTTGACGTACAATCCTTGCTTATAAAATGATAAATTCAATAAGTAATTTATTTTCAATGTATATAATTAAAGGGATTTTATAAATCGAAACGTTATTATATTTTTGGATTATATATAATATAAAATGGTTTTTATTAGTTGAATTGTCTATTCTACAAGAACTGTAATAATTATTATAAAATGCAACTTGAAATTGTATAATACAACAAGGTGAATTTTGTTAATTTCTATACTGCGCGTTGTTCTGTGTGGGATGAGGCATACCGATAATCAATGAATATTGTAGGAGAGAAAGGAATCTTATTACCCTGTACCTACCATTACGCAAAATTTCTCCGCTCACCTGTATCCAGGTACTTCCGCCTTTTGCGGCGCGTAATCGATCGTCATTCACTGCAAATTTTCGCTTTCTCGTGAGCGGTAATCTCGGAGAAACATTATAGTCCGTATACTAGTTGTAGCGGAATCAGTGGGAGCAACAGGTCTGGTCCAGCATACGTACATGTTTATTTTAAAGTTACGCATCACAATATTAATGAACGATTGCATACATACACATACTAGATTCTATAAACCTTTGAATACCGGTTTTGCGACGGTAGTTGCAGCCTCCGTACGGATTTTATGATCACGCACGGATTATAACTGTGTCTTTTGAATAAGATTTCATATAAAGAAAATTTGATTTCTGTCCGGTAAATGTTAATAGTGTCTGTATTTTCATTCTTTAGTCTGAAATCGTGGATATGACCGGCGCGAACGGCCGGACCCAAGAGAGACACGAACCCGTGTCAGTTATTGAGATCGAGGAGAACGAGAAAGTGCAGAAGGTGAACTTCGATCCTGATTCTACTGTTGTTGTAATCGAACCTATAGCTGCAGGTGAGTAAATAATCAGTCACGTTAATAATAAAATTAATAGTAAAATTGTAATTCCATTACTTTATTTAATAAAATGTTATAATAATTATTACATTAAACTTTCATGTATAATAGTATGTATAGTAATTATTTTTAATGTTCATTGCATTACAAGGATTATTATATTCAAACTATGAAGAAATAAAAGTAATAACATTCAAATAAAATTATTAAATTTATTTTTGTCTCCGATTTTAAGACTCAATAAAATCGAGGGATTCGCATAAAATAGACTTGATATAAGTTATCAGGCATTGGTTTAAGTTTTTCTTGATCGAGTTTATCAAATGATTGTCTCGGTCTGTGTTAATGTGCAATGATCGATAAAGCGCAGTATGTAGTCGCTTAGTACCCCAGAGCGACTGACTAACTCTTGGGTTATTTGGTTCCTCGGCTTCCCTTCGAGTGTCTTGTCTGTGTGTCCGAATACTTATGTGCAAAAGCATTGCTGATATTTAACCGTTTCAAGAACCGCTTTTATTGTGCGCTCGTTTCGTGCACGTCTTTACTTGGCCTATTGGCGGCCACCCGGGGACGTCCCTGGACCATTCTGGACACATTCGCCTGATCGGGCTTAAAATATATCATAGTCATAATATACGTATATAGTCATATTGTACGTAGTTTTTTGTCATAAACAATGGAATTGAATTTTCGAGTGCATTATAAAAAAATCTTTTAAGAAAGTGATCCCATATATTTTTAACATGAAAAACACTTATAATATTCGAGGATAAAAGATAAAAAAGTTACGAGTTAGCTTAACGTAGAGGATATAATAATTTTATTATAATAAATTTCTATGTTCCTATCTACAATCTATATTGTACTAGTTTTTATTATGTTATTTATATCTCATGTATCTATGTATATCTAAATTAGTTTAGAACTTTTAAATCTAAAGTTTATTCGAAAAATAAATAACTTTTTGTCATGAATGAAACAAATTTAGCAATCATTTTAAAGAATTATATTTTCATAATTTTCATTAAACAAATATTAGTTACTGTCCTTGGATTGAAATCTTGTAAGCGTATTCTACGTGTAACAAAGTAGTGGCGCCGACTTTTTAGTTTTTTGTTATCGTGAATAAGAAACTGCATTCGAACCATAGCGTATATATAATGAGAATGAATGATTTGCATTAAGTTTGTTCTTTCGTCTTTCATTCTATGATTGTGCAAGGTTGTAGCATCTTTGCTTGCTCAGGATATTGTTAGTACTAGTGTTAGTCGATATTGAATTACATTCAATAACAGACATCAGCTCTGCTTGTTTGATGAAAATAGGTAAGCTGTTTTTACATTTAAATTATCTATCGAAAAATAATTAAGTATTAAGTGTAAACGTATTATTTATATTAATTACTCTTTACACCGCAAAGTAAACTGACGTTTCGATGTGTTTACGATAAAGATTTTGAAAAGGTTGTCATGTGAGTTAGCAGAAGATTTTTTAAACGAATTATATAAAACTTGTATCATACATTTTCAAAATTATATCATTTTTCATATAAAAACACTATACTTCATCATAGAATAAATCTATAAAATATAGCAAAATTATAAAAAGCTGTATGTCCAAAATCAAGTTATAGTTGATTTATACTTATTACATTTAAACACACAGTATTTAGAATCTGAAGTTTAAAAATCGAATTCTCCTTGTTTTTATAATTATTCATTTATGATTAGATATTGTATCTATACGATATATTATATCTACACGGCTTTATATTGCATGAAGAAAGATTTCTGAACTTCGTTCACTGTAGAAGTAAATAAATGTTATATTAAACTAAATGTTGGTGTTGCTCTTATGAACGAACATGCTATGACACGTGTAAAGGTTTCGTGCGAAAAGTTTCACTGTGGTTGGCTTTAACAAGATGGTTAACTTTGCTAAGTCGTTTTGTTCCTATTAAAAAATGTAGGTGCGCCAAGAAGTGCCTGGTAGTTATTGTCAATGCAGTTCTTTACCTCATTCACCTTCGTGGTCTAAACCGTTCTTGTTAAAGTCTATAATCGCGTACCCCCAATATGCGAGTTTGATACTATAGAGATCTTATTAAACTTTCACGCATTACTGCCATATTTATTATTCAATACGCCAGCAGCTTTATACGATTAACTTTATGCCACCCGGCCTCAGACGTTGTTAACACTCTTCTCGAGAACTATGCTAAGTTGGTGATTTGTGCAACTAAAGGCATATTATAAAAACAGTTTTATAATACATATATTAGTGATTATTAGACTTAAAATGTTTTTTTTACAATTCATTTAATACATAAAAAAATATAAAGTAAACAACTATTAAGTGGTTCTAAATTATTGAAAATAAACCCAAGTGATTAGATTATATTTCTAAATAGAGCAAACAGTTAAGATATATAGTTGTATTTTTACTATAATCGGTAAATATTTTTATTTATTTATTAATAATTTTATCCGTTTATATATCTATTTTTTGAAAATATCTCATATTGAACTTTTTTAAATAATTGTATTTTTTAGATTATTATATTTTGAGTGTATTCTATTATAATTCATAATTTTGAGATATTTTTTTTATTTATTTGAAAATTTTCTTTTGCATTCAAGCAGACAATTTGCTCAAAACGAGTCATGTGTTACGTCATCTATTATTTCATATGAAACTTATCGAGTATTGAGTAGATATAACTAGCTTTTAGTAAATCGTTAATAGAAAGTGAGTAGAATCTTAAATGTATATGTTTTAAATATATCTAGTAGTATATTTTTGTTATTCTTCCATCTTTGGTGAAAGTAATTTATTATTTATTGTGTAAAAAGCTATAGAAAGATTAAAGAAAAATGTAAGATTGATTTATTTTTATTATTTTTGTGAACATTTAATTTATTATTTAATTGATTATTATTTACTTTATTTTATTTTATTTTTTATTTATCATGTTCTTATTTTCTTTATTTTCACGTAACCGTTTATTCTTTTTTATTTGTTTCTATAAAACTCTTCACAAAAATAATAATCGTATATCAAACTCCAAAGAGAAATTTATTTTATTATTTTACTTTTGAATTAAATTATATGTTAGTTATTTATTATATTTAGTATATCAATGTTTTGAAGCATATAACATTATAAAAATATCATAATAATAACTAATAGTATTTTAATTTTCAAATATGTTTTAATTACTTTTCTATTTTAATTAGTTGTTAATCTGCAGATGATTAATATCTTTTGAGATAGTTAATGATAAATACTACAAAAATGTTACGTAATTAGATAAGAATATATACGAAAATATATAATCGAAGTATATAGCTACGTTTTAGTATCTAGATCTCGACTTTATAGTTTATCTATAAATGTAGAATGTAATAAATGCTGATTTATTTTATTTATATAATAATATTATTCATTGTAAACAAAAGTGTATTTGTAGAATAGATAAATATTGATCGAATAATTATGAATATATATTAATTCTGGAATTTATTTTATACATTCACATACGCCTCATAAAATTATTTTTTTACGCACATGATTTATTACGTATAACATTTATTCAAACTTTTGATGACTTTCATTATTTATATATAAACAATACGAATGATACAGATTACATACATTTATTATGCATCAATACATTTATAATTTTTTATTATTTATTATATATTTCGTAAGTGTACAGTTATAGGATTTCGTGTTATTTATATATATAGTGAGGGTTCCTTATTAAAAATGTATGGATTCAATCGTACACGTAATAAAATAATTTATTATTTATGAACAGATTCTCAAATTATTATTAAATCTTTTTAATGCTGTGTGTAAAAGTTCATATTTGAAATGAAATTTCATTCAAAAAAATGATGGTCACACTAGTAGTATTAACTCTGTAAGCACTACATTAATTATCGGTATAGTCAATAATTGTAATATCTTTAATAGAAAAGACGTGTATTTATTACAAGTACATTGCTAAATAAATTGTTAGGTATTCTATATCAATTTGGCTATTTCTTACTTTTGATAAAAATTATTATATGATTTACTATATATATTCATTGATCAATAAATAATTTCATAAGTCTGATCCTATACTATATTTAAAATCGTTTCGACGCTTACGGCCGTATTATTGGGAGTTCCCTTATATTATTGAAATATATACCCATGGTCGGCAAAAATTACGATGCACATTACCTATACGTCATATTTGTAGACCCAAAGCATCTAGATACTTAATATGATCGAAATATATTCCATCAGAAATATATATTTTAATAAATTTTTTATGCGTTCCAGCCAAGGTCCCATTAGTTTGCCCAAGTTTCTTTTCTGACCGTATAAGTAACACGTTAAAAGTGTACACAAAACGTGTTGCAAGAACGGTTGATACTTATATCTCTTGTAAATCAAGTATATAAATATTCTCAAAACGCATATTCGAAACTATGTTTTATACGTTTTTTTGCGACGAAATCCAGTCCTATACTCTATACCTTAAATGAGATACCGTAGTTAGAAGTCTTTCAAATTTTAATTGCAAAATATTTTTTGTAAAATATATTTTAAGTTCAAATGGGATAGGAATTATAGAGCACCTTATTACCATAATTGTATAAATAACATATGTTTTACTCATGTAAGATAAAGTATATAGCTTAATGTAATAAAATAAACTTAATGTAATAATTATATGTAACGTTGTTATATGATAAGTTCTTAAATATTTATTGCAGTTTTGCGTATTCAAATCTACAATGACGGAGTCAATTCAACAAAATGTTGAATTCTCGAAAGATGCCGTTAAAATTCAGGTTGAAGCAGCAAAAATAACTCATTATAATGGTTTCGGTATTTGATAATATAGATTTTATTTTACTGGCATGCACGAATTATTTAAATCTTACACTGCACAAGAATATTGTTTTGCTGTATTATACTATAGAAACACTGTATGTGCTCGTTTATTATTATTATTTATTAATCAATATGAGGAACATTAAATCATTAATGTAATTATTAGTTACATTTTAGTTATAAAAATATTAATAATCAATTAAAAACATTATTAAATCAGAAAGCTAGCGTAACATTCAGTGCATTTTCATATGTCAGTAGCGTATAAAAGGAGAAAAATATATGACTCTTGTAGGTACCTATAAGCTTGCTTTTAATTTACCAAATACATGTCCGCTTTTTCACACTGCTGATAGCAACTTCCTGTAATGATCGCAAATAAGCATGTGTCACACAATTCCAATAAAGCTCATTTACAGTACTTGCATTAAGAAAAGTTTCAAGGAAAGATCATTTTTGTCATTCTGTTGAAGTACTTTCTGAAGCCCGCATATACACCTAGAAGTTCAGTAAGGTTGATGTTCACCTTTCGATGTCTTCTTATTTGTTATGGATTCATCGATAGTTTTAACTTATGAACGAAACTGATCCTACCTGGTCAGAGGTGATATGTTTAATGTTAGAAATATATAGCATCAGCTCAAATACCCTTGTCATATATACATAATATTTTATATCAGTAAAAGGCGGTTTCGTAAATAATTATTAGATAATATTATATCAATGTACAAGCAGATATTCGTTAGGTTATGTATGCAAGAAATCTACCTGTGCTTCATTGGGTATGTTGATCGCGTTTTGTTATATTTTGTTAAAATAAAATCATATGTATGCGATTGTAATAGTCTGCTAAAAATAATAATATTTATGATGTAATATAATATCTTTGCGTGAAATAGGTGATGTAAAAAATTGTAACGTTATATATTAAAAAATTTTTAAAATATATAACGCATATTATTTAATAGTATATGAAAATTTATTTTGAATGGGATAACATAGACTTGATGCGGTAGTTCCGCACAATGTTAAGTGTTACCGTATGCTGTGTACCAAAGATGAATCACCTCCATTTCGCTAGATGTGTATCATGTATGCATAGTTTCTCATTATTATAATCATGTTCATGATGATTGCGAGGATGAATGTCTTTATTTTTTAATTTACAATTGTTTGTTTGAAACAAAACATTGATTTTTTAAATTAAATGTATTGCAACTTTACGTTTGATTATTTATATATATAGTATTTATTTTTAATATTTATTTATAATAAATCTGATCTAGAACAATTATTTTCTACATGTATATATTTAACAAATCAAAAAGTGCTTCCTAATATATATTTAGAGATATATTAGATTTACCGACTTAACTTTAACGGTGATTATGCGCATGCGCATTCAGCGTAGCACAACGATTATATTGCTAATTAATTTTATTGTACGGAAATAAAAGTTGGACTAGGTACAAAATAATGATCTATTTTGAAGGCTTAGATATTGCTTATTAAAAAGTATAATGTAATCGTGAAGTAATTCTATTTAAAATTAATTAGTTTATTTATTTGACAAAATTGAACTATTTGAACCATTTGTTGTATTTATTTTTTAAAACCGATTAATTAAATATAGATGAATATACGTATTTTATATATAATATATTTTAGAATAATTTTTAAATCATATACGTATACCTTATGACGTATACAATATATAAATTAAGGAACCCTTTAAAACAGGGTATGAGCCATTGAAATTGTTGCTGCGCAAAAAGGTTAAAATGCTATTACAAAATTTAAAACAATTATTTCAGTATATTTAAGTTAATTCTTCGTTATTATATATATATATATGTACACACACACACACACACACACACACATACATATATATATAGGAAATAAGAAACGAGGAAGTTGTAAGCATACATTATATACAACAGAGAGTTTCAAGAGATTACAAGAAGTTTTGACTTCAGGTTTCGGACATCGGCCTTTGGGTGTGCTCATACACAAATCGCATAATAGCGATCATTGCCTCGCAGTTCTGTTTTTCACTGATTCTTCTTTTGTAGAAATACTGTAATAAATTTACTTTTATTTATATTATTATTATATATTTATGTGTACGTGATAATGACATACACAATTAAAAAGTATTACACGAAAAAAAAAGATAAATGTTATTGAAACATCTGAGAGTTTTTCTCGGATATTTTTAAAAGTTTAAAGTAGCAGAGCACGTACTGATTTAGAGTCAAAAATTTTTCTTTTGGACAATAACAGTTTCCTGCACTCATCTCTGATTTTATTGTGCTTCGTTTTTTGTGGTACAGGAACTAAGAACTAGTATAGTTATAACGCTATAATATATATTTGTAGAGTCGGTACAATATTCAAGCATAATTAGATTCATAAAGATTTTAATGACCTAGGATCCCAATTTTGGTTAATTTTAATTAGAAAATCAGCTAAAAAAAGTAATATTTATAATTTAATAAACAATTTTTTGAATAATTACATATCACTTGAATCTTAAATATGTCAATAATTAGGATTTGAAAAGTTTTGATATCATTTTCATAATCGTCTTTATAGTGTTAATTTCCAATTTGAAGTTATAATTTTATTTAAAAAAAATTTAAAATTTTTTTGTGATATAATTTGTCTTATTAATTTAAGCGAAGTTTCATATAAAAATATTTATTTTAATAATGGTTTTATTATAAAATAGTTTTAATAAAGATATTTATTTTTACTTAAAAATATTTTATTATTACTTTTAGATCCTATCATCGATAAAGACATGTCGAATTTTGCAGAGGTATGAGCCTTCATTGTTATCTTTTAGCAAAATCATTATTAATCTCACTTCAATACATTTTAGATTGTTAAATCGACTCGAGAAACATATTATAGTGGAAAATCTCGACCATTAGAATTCAGAATTAAGCAAGTAAAGGTATTAAAAAAAATGATAGAAGATAATAGACAAGAATTTCATGCTGCTTTGCAATCAGATTTAAGAAGGGTAATAATTGCCTAATTACATACTATTGAATGAAAATGAATATTAAAATGAGATCAAATATTAAATTTATAATTCATGGTTTCAGAGTAAATTTGAAAACTATATTTTAGAAATTGATTATACACTAAATGAGATTAATAGCTTACTAAATCATATAAGAGAATGGTCTGCTCCAGAAAAGGTAAGTAATTGTTTAAAATTTAAATAAAATGTTAATTTTAACTACATTTTAATGTACATCTACATCTTATTTTCATAGCCTTAATATTAATTGTGTGAAATTATTTATTTTAGCCATCAAAAGAAATAGCAAACATTTTTGATGATGTTGTTATTTATAAAGAACCATATGGTGTAGTTCTTGTAATAGGGGCTTGGAATTACCCTTTGCAGTTATTATTAGCTCCAATGGTAGGAGCTATTGCTGCTGGAAATTGTGTTATAGTTAAACCATCTGAGGTTTCTGCAGCTACTGCTAAACTCATAAGTGATTTAATTCCAAAGTATTTGGATAATGTGAGTAAATATAAACTTTTGTGTTAAATTTGAAAACTTACAAAAATTTATTAATTTGATGTTTAGGAGTGTTATAAAGTTATATGTGGTGGTGTAGAAGAAACCAGTGAACTTTTGAAACAAAAATTTGATTACATTTTTTATACGGGTTCAACTACAGTAGGACGTATTGTTAGAGAATATTCAAACAAATATCTTACTCCAGTAACATTAGAGCTTGGTGGAAAAAGGTGAAGTTTTTAAATAATTTAATATCAATAATAATTAAAAATAATACCATTGTAATCTTTTAGTCCAGTATATATTGATAGTACAGTAGATATTCCAATTGCTGTAAGAAGAATTTTATGGGGAAAATTTTTAAATGTAGGCCAGACATGCATTGCACCAGATTTTGTAATGTGTTCACCAGAAGTACAAAATGCCTTTGTTAAAGAAGCTAAATTAATATTAAAAGAATGGTATGGTGAAAATGCCCAACAAAGTGCAGACTTATCTCGAATAGTCTCTGACAAGCATTATCAGTAAATTTAATAAGAATTTATTAATTACAAATCCGATTATTTTATATTAGCAATGGGGACTATATTTTTATTATCATTTTAGACGTTTGCTTACTTTTCTATCAAATGGTGATGTAGCAGTAGGAGGGCAAGTCGATTCAACAGAAAGGTTTATTTCTCCAACAATTCTCATAAATGTAAGACATAATGATTCAGTGATGAAAGATGAAATTTTTGGCCCAATATTACCTATTATAAATGTCAATAATGCATATGAGGCGATACAATTTATTAATGAACGGTAAGTTCTAAAAGAATTTTTTCAAGTGTTATTTTACATTATAAAGATAATTAAAGTATAAACCATGTAGATTAAATATCATTATATATATTGCATACCATGTACTTATAAAGTTCTTTTAAAAAATATTTAATTATTTAGCTAATTAAATTTAAAAAATGCATTTTTAAATTGTATTTTTTTCTCTAAACAAGTATAATATTATAATTAAATATTTCACAAAAACTTTTAAGTATAACGGGGAAAAAATATGGAAACAAATTTTTCAACAATTTGTAACATTTAAATTATTTTAAATTTAAATGATATTTGAAATATTAGTTATATATGAGAGTTCTAATGGTTTAGTTGCTGTAATAAATTTTATGACTTTTATTTTTGTATTTTTGGATTACCTATATTATGTAACAAAAATAATATTTTATAATTTAGTGAACACCCCCTTACATTGTACGTATTTACCAAGGATAAGGGAGTGCAGAATTTGTTTATAAGTCAAACACAATCTGGTTCTATCTGTGTCAACGATACAATTATGCAATATGGTGGTGAGTTAGGCTTAATTAATTTAAGGTGATGGGATTGCCTTTAAAACAATATTAATTGCATTGTATTTATTACCTGCTTTATAAAAGTATTAACTGAATAACTAAAAAATATTTACTTTTTTAACTTTGTAATTATCAGCAATAAACCATTTGACTCAGATATAATTACTTAATAATTAATTATGTATTATGCATTTATATAATTTCTTTTTATTTATACTAATTTGCATGGTTTTTGGTGGTATGATACAGGGAAAAACCACTAGCACTCTATATTTTTAGTTCTAATATGAATGATATTAACCTACTAATACAAAATACATCTAGTGGAAACGTTATTGTTAATGATACTATTTTGCATATGACAGGTATTTCTTAAAAATTATAATTTGTTATGTTGTAAACACTTGATTAGATAGTTTGATAATAATTATCATAGCTTTGCTTTCACAAATGTACTGCTTGTTATTTTTATTTAAATTAGTTTTTGCTTGATTTATTATTTTTATTATTAAGTCAATGAAATTAAATAAAATATAATAATTTTCTTTTGCAGTTGAAAATTTGCCATTTGGAGGAATTGGATTATCTGGAATGGGGGCATATCATGGAAAACTGTCATATGATACATTTGTTCATGCTAAAGGATGTTTAATAAAAAATTATAATATTATCGGTGAAGCATTAGCAGCGTATGTATAAGATACTATTTAATAAAATTCATTTAGTTCCAAATTATAATTAGATATCAGGTGTTATGATAGGATGAGGACAGATAGATTAGATAAAAAGATAAGAAATTAAATTCATTAAGTTTATACTTCTAAAATCATGATATTGCATTTTACTATTCTTAATTATTCACAAAAGTTGATGATTAATTTTACCACATAAATTATTATATTTATAAATATTTATTATTTTTTATTTTTTTTTATTTTTATGTATATAAATTGAATGACATCTATAAGTACTATATTTGCAATATTGTAGAAAATAGATTTTATGCAATAACTTGCACATAAATTTACATAATTATTTAGAATCTAGATTTATTAAAAATAATATTACATATTTTTTTCTAGTAATCGGTATCCACCATATTCAGATAACAAAATGAAAATGCTAAATTTATTGTTAACAAAGATGCCTATTATTCCTGGGAGAAAGTATTTGTCACATTTAATAATGTTTGGATTGGGTATTGCAGTGACATTTGGTATCAAAGCTCTTATCAAGGTACAAAAACATGGGTCTCGATAAACATCATTTCATCAACTGGCCTTTATTTTTGTTAATTATTTATGCACATATTTCACTGAACCACATTATAAAAACATTGCAATAATTTTTAGAGAAGACTTTTGTAAATACAATATAAATATGTTGTAGATTTTTTTACAAACAAAATATTCATATTTATTTGTAATTGCTTTGTTAAATATGAGATATCTAAAACTTGTTATATATGCTAATTATTGATGTATTATATGTACAATTTTGATAGACAAAACTCTAAAGTACATTTTTCTTTTTGTAATATTTTATTTTAATAAATAACTTTAGCTAAGCTGTTTACCATCTGAGTTTTTTTAAACATTATAATAGTTTATGAATGCATTGAAATTATAATGTCTATTAGTATTTTATCTACCTGAGATAAAATATATGACTAAGCGTTGATATAATTTAAAACATTTTTACAGGAGCAAGATTCCGAGGATCAATTGTGACGTCTTTAATACTGGGAAGTGATTGAGAAAATAAGAATTAATAATACATAATTTTGATACAAATTTATTCATTCCAAAATTATTATAAGAAATATAAAAAAATATTGTTTTAATTATTGATATATTGTTTAGTGATGAGGTGATGTTAGCAATTTATGTAAAGTTTTTGAGAATATCTGTATATATCCATTACTTTTGTTTATCTTATTTACTGTATAAAAAAATTTCAATTTAAAATTTGCAAAATATATATCAATTTCAGTAAATTATACAGTCAATTGAAAATGTATTATATCAGTTATAATACTGTTTATTATATGTATTATATACAATCATAAGATGCAGTTTGTAACATAAATTTCTTAAGTCATAGGTGTTGCCTATGATACCGTTTGCATATATTTTTATTTCTTAATAAAAAATCAAGTTTATCAAAATTAAATGTAGATAATAAAACAGTCTAAATTTAATATATTTGTAGATTTCTTCTAAGTTGCTATTGATAGATATTGACTCATCAATTTTCATGTAACTATCTATTATTTCTACAGAAAAAATAAGTATATATGATTTTGTTTATGTTTGCTACTTAATTCTAAACTGAATTCTAAAAAACTTTTCCAAGATGTAAATATTTATTGTATTATATTTATAATCTGTTTACCAATAAAATAACATGATCTTTTTTAAATATGCTACTGTTATTCAGGAGAATTTGTAAAAAAACGAGTTAGTATTTTGAATGTGAATTCATATTTGCATAAAAAATAGTCTATATGAATAACTAACTTAATACTCACTTTTTCATCAAATATTATTCTTCATATGACGATCAGTATTTATTTTGTTATGATATATTTGTATACGTTGATAGTAAATAAAAAATAATGTTAATAAAATGTTACATCATTATATCACTTTTTAGAAAAACATACTTTTATTTTATATGTAAATTACAATATTTGCAGATATACACAGAGCTTGCATAAATGGTTTTAAAGATTTAGTTAAAGATAAATGTCAATTAACATAGAAGTAAAATTTTTAATGTTTAAGGAATCCTTACAATCTGCTCACTACTAAACTAAATGTACCATTCTAATATTTTGATTTAACACACACACACACACACACACACACACACACACACACACACACACACACACACAAAATAGATTGATATACATGCGATGTATTCATCTTTTAATTGAAAAAGATACAATAAATTACATGCGTTTATTGCAGTTAATTGGTTTGATTTATTATATTTATTTTTACAATATTTGCGCAGTATCTATTTTTGTGATTCATAAATAATCATAAAATTATGTTTTCTGTTTACGAATTTTGAAATTGAATTGATTACATACAATATATTCAAAGAAATTTAATTACTCTTGAAAAAACAATCCATTAAACGGTTCAAGAAAAATTCTTAGACAAACCAAAAATTAAAAAAATATTAATAGATCAAAGTTACATACGCTTGTGTAAACTTTAATAGTTTTTCATTAAATATAAATGTTAACGTATTGGTTTTGCATTAATCATAAATTTTAATATAAACACTAATATATCAAAGAGATTTCATATTATTTACTAATAATATATTTTTTGTTCACGTTAATCAAAATTTAAGCAGGAAATAAGTGTAAAGTCCTTCAAAGTATTATTGTATTATTTCATATTATACATATGAACATATTATATTCTTAAGAACCGATTTGGAAACCATTCTAAATCGTTACATTCTAAGCATTAAAGCTTAAAAACCTATTGAGATTATAAATGAATCTTATTAAACTACAATTTTATACATACTACAGTTTAGTAAAAAATTCAAATTTGAATAGCAATATATTTTTGATATAGATTTCTAAATTATAGAAGAGTTCTAGTATAATCTATATAATGTCTACAAGGTATTCACTGACGAAGATTCCATGCAATCGTATGCACATTGCTTTTTAGATAACGGAACACGCACTGCAGACGATCGCGTAGTAAAGAGTGTCTTTAGTTTCAGTTATATATATATGTAAGCTAAATGAAATGATTAAAAAGTAAATGTAATAGTTCTTAAAAAGATTGATACCATGCTATTATTAAGAATATACTTTTATACTGCGTGTATACATATACATATATGTCTATGTGTATATTTTTCATAAGAACTTAGTATCAAACTTTTAAACACTATTGCATTTATTTTTCCGTTATTGTACATATGATCCGATCAGATTTTTATTATTACTCAGGACTTTTACTGAAATTTATTTTTTAAATAAGTAATAAATAAAGTAATAAGAAATTTATTTTTTAAATAAATTTAAATTGAATTTATGACCAAAACAGAAATAATTGGCATGTAAAATCATTTATACTTGATAGCAGCTAAAATTTAATGAAATATGGAATACATTTTTAGAAAAATATGATCCAGTGGTAGCATCGAATCAATCTTGATAAGCTTTTTAATATGTGTAAACATTAGTATTTGAAAATAAAATAATACACATAACTTGTTATAAAAAAAGTTATTACATTATTTTAATAAAAGATTTTTTTAATACTAAACTTATTAATAGTTTCAATTATTATATATTGAAGAATGTATTTAATATTAATTTTTAAATATGTAAGTTTTTTGTGTGATATGTAGGAGCCAGATAAAACATGTTTTAACAATAATTTTGTTCTAAAAAAGCATTTAGCATATATATGTTGTCACGTGGCGGTTACCGGGTGGCTAACCCCACCCCGGGACCCAGCCATCACCCGATTTGAGGACATTCCGTCCTTATCCTCGCTTTTTGTCGCGCGGAAAATCCGTGAACACGGCCGAGCAAGCGTGGGCGCTTGCTGTTATAGGGCGCCGGAAGGGGGGATAAAGGATGCAAAATAATACTCGAAACTATTACGATAATAATTAAATATTTACTCTAATTTATTATAGTAATCTACCCGACAATTCGAGTTCCGCCTCGCCACTAACAAACACAATCTCAATGTTTATAATTATGCACGCCGCGGGGGGGGGGGGGGGGGGGGGGGGGGGGGGGGGGGGGGGGGGGGGGGGGGGGGGGGGGGGGGGGGGGGGGGGGGGGGGGGGGGGGGGGGGGGGGGGGGGGGGGGGGGGGGGGGGGGGGGGGGGGGGGGGGGGGGGGGGGGGGGGGGGGGGGGGGGGGGGGGGGGGGGGGGGGGGGGGGGGGGGGGGGGGGGGGGGGGGGGGGGGGGGGGGGGGGGGGGGGGGGGGGGGGGGGGGGGGGGGGGGGGGGGGGGGGGGGGGGGGGGGGGGGGGGGGGGGGGGGGGGGGGGGGGGGGGGGGGGGGGGGGGGGGGGGGGGGGGGGGGGGGGGGGGGGGGGGGGGGGGGGGGGGGGGGGGGGGGGGGGGGGGGGGGGGGGGGGGGGGGGGGGGGGGGGGGGGGGGGGGGGAAGGGGGGGGGGGGGGGGGGGGGGGGGGGGGGGGGGGGGGGGGGGGGGGGGGGGGGGGGGGGGGGGGGGGGGGGGAAGGGGGGGGGGGGGGGGGGGGGGGGGGGGGGGTGGGGAGGGGGGGGGTGGGGGGGTGTTGAGGGTGTTTTGTGGTGGGGTGGGTGGTGGGGTGGTGGTGAGGGTCTTTTGGTGTGCGTTGGTGTTCGTTCTGTTTGGTGTTTTTGGGTTTTTGTGTGTGGTGAGTGTGTGGGTGTGTGTGGTTGGTTTTTTTTTTTTTTTTCATCTCTTTTGTGAGTTATGTGAGAGTTGTAGGTGGGTGTGGTGTTTGGGATGGGGGGTTTGCTGTTTTGGTGCGGTTTTGTTTTTTTTGTTATTGTGTTGTGGGTGTGTTTGGGTGTGTTTTGTTTAATGTTTCGTTGGCCTTTTGAGTTGTGTGGGTTGTGTTGGGGGGGGAGAGGGGGGGGGAATATTCTTTTTTTTCTGTTGTGTGTTGGGGGGGGTGAGGGGGGGGGGTGCGCGGTGGTTTTTCTTTTTTTTGTTTTTTTGGGGGGGTTAGGGTGGGGTGAAGTGGGTGTAGTGATGAGTGGGTCGTGGGGGGGAAGGGGGTGGGTTGGTAGGGGGTGGGGGAGGTCGGTGGTGTAGGGGGATGGAGGTGGGGGTGGAGTGTGGGTTGTGTGTGTGGGGGGGGGTAGGGGTGGGGGGGGGGGGAGGGGGGGGGTGTTGGGTGGGGCAGGTGTGGATTGGAGGGCCGGGGGGAGGGGGGAAGTTAGGGTGGGGGGGTGAGGGGGTGTGTTGTGGGGGGGTGTTGTTTGTTGCTTTGTTTGGGTGGGGGTGGTGGGGGGGTGGGGAGAGGAGTGAAGGCGGGGGTGGGAGGTTGGTGTGGGGGTGAGGTGTTGATGGTGGTGTTGGGGGGGGTGGGGTGTTGTGTGTGTGTTGGGGAGGGTGGGTGTTGATTTGTTGTTTTTTTGATGGAGTGGGTGGTGGGGGGGGTGGTAGGGGGGGGTGGTGGTGGGTGGGTGTGGGAGTAGTGTTGAGGGTTTTTTTTGGTTGTGGGTTTATTTATTGTTACTAGGGGGTTGTGTCGGGGGGTGAGTGGGGTTGGTGGTGTTGTGTGGTATTGTGGTGGGGGGGATGGGTTGGTGAGGCACTGTTGTGGGGGGTTGTGTGAAGGCAGTGGGGCTGGTGGGTTTTTGTTATTTGTTTTTGTTATGTGTGTGTTGTGTGTATTTGTTGTGTGGTGTGCGTGAGGTTGTGTTTTGTGTTTTGTTGGGTCTAGTGTTTTCGTTGTTTTATTTTTTGTGTTGATGTGTGTGGTGTGGTGGTTTTTTTCCTTTTTTGTTTTTTTTATATTTTTTTTTTTTAGTTTTTTTTTTTTTTTTTTTTTTTTTTTTTTTTTTTTTTTTTTTTTTTTTTTTTTTTTTTTTTTTTTTTTTTTTTTTTTTTTTTTTTTTTTTTTTTTTTTTTTTTTTTTTTTTTTTTTTTTTTTTTTTTTTTTTTTTTTTTTTTTTTTTTTTTTTTTTTTTTTTTTTTTTTTTTTTTTTTTTTTTTTTTTTTTTTTTTTTTTTTTTTTTTTTTTTTTTTTTTTTTTTTTTTTTTTTTATTTTTTTTTTTTTCTATTAACTTTGCTTCTCTCTCTCTAGGCCTTTAAAAATAATTCGCAAAAATACGCGCGATGCGCTCTCTCGCTATGTCTCGGGCCCAACGTGTCTCTAGCCACACTGATGATATCGTGCGATCGAGCAAGGATCGAGGACCGATTGAGCGCCTAAATGCCCTCTCTCCTTGATTAGCCGCTGCGTCCTGTGTGTGCTAATTACCGCGGTGTGCCGAATTTTGTGTCTCTCATTGTCCCCCACCCTACTCACGGTCAAAGATCCGAGCACGCGCCTAGTCCAGCGGCGACCACGGCAAGATACTCGTCGCAATTTTTTTTTCTAAATATAATTGGTCATCAGTATTTTTATTGTTTTGAAAGCAATATATTTCAATTTTTTAAATTATACCAGCTTTTATTTTACAAATTTTGTTTAATGGAATCAATTAAATTATTCTATTTAAATTATTTCTTGTATTTTCCAAGTAAAATTCTTAAATTTTTAAAAGTTAGCTATAGGTTACAGTTCTATAAATTTAGCTATATTTTTGGGAAGCAATCAATTAGCAGGAAAATGAGACCTAGAATATGAGACCTAGCTTTGATAGATGTATATATTAAGGCTCAATTACACCTATGCAGTTAAAGTACACTATTCTATCTTGTGAACTATTAAAGTACACAAATCTATTTGAAATGTGCATTGAATCTAGTCAATCCAGTTGGATATCCACATCGAATACATATAGATAAATTATTTTTCAATCCGTTATAACGAGTTGTTTTATTCCGATCAGATACATTAATTCACTTCAATACCCGCCCAGAAAAACCTATACTCCCGAAACACCTTGTTAAAGTCAAAGAATAACAGTGCATCATCAGTGTTTTGTCCATAAATGTTAGTACATCTTCAATTCCTTAGCAAGTCAGTTATAATGATGTTATACTGTTTGTAACCAATCGGCAAACGGTCAAGGATACTGTTAGACATCAAGTATTTCATATAAGCTCGTTATATGCGATTCTATCAAAAATTTTTGAAAAAAATAAGAAAAGCGCAATTGATTTAGAATCATTAGGATACGAAGGTATTCTAAAATTGGCCAATAATATTACATATTTTTTTCCAAACCACAGAAAAGCTACCTCATAAGTCAACGAATAATTATATAAGCGCAGCAAATGGAATCCATTGCCAGAAGAGATAACTGGAAAGAGAGAATATGAATTGCAAACAAAAACACAACACGAAAAATATTTTCAAGTATTTCTTTATTCAAGTAAAAAATTAGATCATTTTTTATTCATATATTGATGTAATATGATTTTTTCTCTTTTACGAACCAAAAGCCTCCCCTAGAGCTAATAATTCTTTCCAAAGTTCAGGTTCTAGTTTCGGTAGTTCCTTATATGCAAATTCATTGTTAATTTTCTGTTTTTCCGTGCATTTCGAACAATTAGTTTTTATTATTTCTGGTATGATTTCTGTGACATTTAAAAAACTTTATGTAAAACATGTTTTTAATTAACTAAATAATCCAAATGATAGAGTAATTAATCATACCTTTAAAATGTATATCCATTTCAGTTTTGCATGGCGATTTGTTTAAAATACATTTCATGGTGTCCCGTCTTGCAGTTTCATTTTGAAATAAAATTGAATAGTCATAATCATCGTATTTGTCTGAGTACGCTGCTACGAAGATTACCAAATAAATAAATATTGAAAAAACAAAGAGTATTCCTACATTCTTAGCCATGGTACTAATATTTAAATTGTCACTCTTAAATTTTAAATTTATTGCTTTGGCTTGTCTACTATTCAGCAATTTGGATTTCAGTTAAATGCATGCCATTTTATATACTAACGACGTAATCCAATAAAAAATACATATCTAGATCGATACAGTAATAATTCAATATGATACGTGTATTGACGCGCAATAACCAATTAATTATTTCTTTGTTCTATTTTATACAGGCCATGATTCTAATTATTATTTTGTAAAGATTATCAGCGTGCATGTACAGTGAATAACAAGTTTTTTTCTCTCTTTATGATCATAAACTTAATATACACTTATCTGGTATAAAGACATAATTTCATTAAAATAAATATTTAGTCTTTAAAGAACCAGTTAATCCATATATTATGAAATACCCAATTTCCCATCTCATAAGTACTAGAATTTTTTTATGGAATTAATTTTGAAAACTTTAATATGCTTATTTATGATACGAGACAGTATATTTATTAATTTTCTTAGGGGAATTAAAATTACCAAATGCCACCCCTCTAAAGATTAATTGAATTTATTTAAATTGGATGAAAAGATATACAATTGATAATTAGATGAAATCTTGTCACTTAACCTATACAAACATTTATATTTTTGTGGTCATAATGACATTGATATATAACTTAACGATTTAATACATACATATTTACATTTATATTTTATAAATTATTATGTATTACGTCTTAAAATAGATGTTTAACTTTATCATCAAATCAGTGCTTGAATTCATTAATATTTACTTACAAATTTAAGAGAATTTATTAATCAATCATTGACTATTTATACGTTGCTAATATTTATGGCCAATAGTTCACCAAATAAATTGACCAATTATTGGTGTACTCGTCAGTATTGGACATTTTTGTTGGGAAAATTTCTACCAATAATCAATTTATTAACTCTAACATTACTAGAAAAAAGCTTTTTAGATATCAAAATTAAATAAAATAATATACAAAAATAGCGTCTATGTGATAGCATTAAAAAGATTGATTATGATCCCTAATGATTTGAAAACATTAAAGACAGATATAATTAGTATTAAATATAAGTTTAAATGATACACATAAAGATTTAATTAATATACCTAATTCGAAATGATACGAAATTTGTACATTATGATTATTAGCATACGTAATAATGTAGTTTATAAGTTATTTCGGAGTACTTTTATAACTTTCCAACACACAAGGAATTCCGCTTCTATACGTTTTTAAACCAGATTGCTACTATGTAATTTTGGTTTTAATAATAATAAATTATAATATTTTCTACACGGGCCTTAAACGGCCGCCTTTAGCGGAGATTTTTATAATTTTAATTTAAAATAGAAGAAAAACAACTTATAAAGTTAGAGTCTTAGAATTTATGTCAACAAAACAATCCAGAAATAAAAGAATTTTTAACATTAAATGTATCATAATTTATCTACATACATTTTCTTTTTATTTATAAAAACGTTTAAAATTTTAATAATTTATGATATTGCTAATGATAATTTTGTAGAACAACAACTATGAATAATAAGCGTAGAAAT
The DNA here is from genome assembly GCA_018906755.1 of Sycophaga agraensis. Classification (NCBI taxonomy): domain Eukaryota; kingdom Metazoa; phylum Arthropoda; class Insecta; order Hymenoptera; family Pteromalidae; genus Sycophaga; species Sycophaga agraensis. The sequence continues at coordinate 738,221 of JACCIE010000015.1, read as the reverse complement.
TAAAAATTAAAAATTAAAATCAATTTTTTGAAATATAATAAATTCGAATATTATGAAAGAAATGAATATTATGAAGAAATTAGAATATCATGAACTATATGCTTGCAAAAGTAACGAAATCAAATTTATTAATTTTATACATATTTTATTTTTTAAGGGATATTTATACTTAATCTTCATCTGCAGTTAAACTAGCTGTATCAAAAATATAATAAATAAAAATCTAAATTATTTTTCGTGAAATGTATTTGAATGTTTTGTTAAATGAGATAAATTAGAAGCTTGTAGACCGTTTTAAGTTTAATGTGCAAATTTTACAAAATTTTAGATTTGACATAGAGCTTCTTTAAAAAACTGCTAGTTTGCCTGTTTTTAATGGATATTATAGCGTTCAAAGAACCGGTTACGTTAGGTATTTTGTTGAAATTCGTAAACGAAAGAAAATAAATACGTTATCTAGTATCGACGCATGCAATTTCAGACATTTAAAGTAAATGATAAGTGTTCAGGGTATTCGGAGATGAGATTTAGGTAGAGCGCATCGTAGTTTTTCGTGCCTCGAACACCTAGATACCTAATAGGAACAGATTGTATACCTGGATATATTTTAAAACGCCTCAAAGAGTATGAATGCACTACTTTTTATAATAATATTATAAATAATATATTATAATAATAATGTATTGCGCTATATTTATATGTTTATATAACTTTACTTTTTGTGTTAATTATTTTATTTTCTTTGCCTGTCTGTAGATCTGTAAAGTGTAGTTAAAAATTGGAAGGAATAATTTTACAACATACATCATTTAAAATTTCATGTTCTTACATTATAATTTAGTTTATATCATATTTACATGTATTTTCTATATTACATATAGATACATAGGTTACAAGTAGTATAATTCAAAGCGTAACACGAAAAATATTAAAATCAAATTAAAAATATTTAATGCAAAGAAAAGAATGTTGTATTAAAGTATTCATAATAAATAAATAAAAAAAGCCATGAACCCTCTACAAAATTAATAAAAATAAATATTTTTATGATTATTTAATAAAACGTGTATTTATATACACTTGCACAAATTCTATTCATGTTTAAGGATGTATTCAAATCAATCTTCTTAATCTCTTATTTTTATATAATTTTGGGTAATTAATAACTAATTTTTCAATATCAAGGTGTATAAATTGTTCTAATTATTTGGTATAAATTAAGTATCAATGTAAAATAAAAAAAAATATTTAAAAAAACGTTACTATTTCTGATTAAACAATTGTCTTCAAATAAATTATTTTGAATATAATGTTTAATTATTGTGTTTCTAAATTATTTTTGGTATATCATAAAAAATTCACAGTTTTCTCTTAGAAGCATCACTGATAGCCTTATTAAGGATAATTGTCCAATTCTCGGGTTCCTTCTCCGTGTAGTGTACAACTATCTTTTCGAAAGATTCCTTTTGTTTGTCTGTACATTTTCTACATTTAGTGACAATGGCTTCCGGAAATTTTTCTGCAAAATTATAAAAAGAATAATATTAATAAAAACTTTATGAAAATAAAAGTTTAAATGAAAAATGGAATAATTTGTAAATTACAATGTGTATGAATTTTATTTAATGCGCTTTATGGCAATTATTTATGTAATAAAATAAACTGTAATTGCGATAATTTAGTAAAATAACTGTTTTCATTTAACTGAAATAAAAATAGTTGTTCAATAATACACGTATAATGTTGTATGATTAATTCATTATTTTACTTTATATTTAATTATACATAGATACATATCCGAAAAATTATAATTACAGTTTTTAAATGAAATCTTCTTTAAATAATCTGTATTATTCTTCAAAGAATATTAAATAATGCATTAGAAATATGATATTACTACATTGACGAAACGTATATTAGTTAAATGATATTACGTACAACTATGTTTTTATATGCAGACAGCCTGCATTGTAACGATCATTTAATTTACTTAACTATATTAACTATTTTAATATTTATCATTTATTTACGTATATTAATTTTACAATCTATTTTAATAATGTAAATCACTATGCATCATAATTAATAGTAATTGCATTTTCTTAAATTATTAATCCTTTGAATAAATTATTCACCCTTAAAAATTTATGCCTTCTTGCCTAATGTGTTATTATTTATTATTAGAACGAAAGTACTTCATAGACTGTTACTTTATATAAATATACTTTAAATATACTTTAAAATATACTTTAAATATACTTTTTAAATATACTTTAAATATGCTTTAGTATAATTAACCATTAAATATCCATTAAATACATGAGTCAAATATTAGTCTGTTTGGAAGTAGAGATGAAAATTATTTAAAAATGTTTAATACTTAATTTTTGACATCTATTTACTATGTTCTTATATACGAAATATGCGAAAAAGGTTTTTAAATATTGTTGTATTGTGAGAATAAGTAGTTATATTTATAAACAGATCCATACCTTTCAAGAATTTAGCATCTGGAGTAATGCATGGTCCTTTGTCTATGAAACATTCAAAATATTGGTTTAAAATACGTTTATTGTTAAGTATTGCACCCACGTCTATGTAGTCGTATTTGTCAGAATATAGTTCTTCGCCTGCCACAAAGCATGCTAACACGCTCAGTATCATAAAACGTATCATGTTTATTGACATCTTCGACATCTATAACTTCGACAAATTACAATGAATTGTAACAAGTTAAAAGAAACTACCCGCTAAGAGATCGCGGTGAATCTGAGGCTGCTTTACGAGAACCGATTGGGTTTTTATATAGAGATGTCGTTCCAAAGAGCGCCTGACGTCACAGAGACTTTCGCGATTATTAAAGATAAGAACGCCTCTATATACATGTACATAAACCCCAAGTGATTCCTTTAGTCTCTGTCTCCTTCTCTCGCGGAAAGTGAGGTGAGAAGGAATTTTGTCATTGGCATTAATGTCATTGCCACCGATCAGAGTGATATTGTTTGAAGGACGCGCATACATGCATACGCAGAATATTTATCTGAATTCCAAATGCAGCCAGGGGCAACTTCTTTTTTATTTTTAAATTAAAATTATAAGGACTTCAGTGTAAGGTATGAGTGTTGGACCATTTGGACGATTTCGAAACCGAATGTATTATATAGGTAAATTTGAGTTGCAATCGTTTTTGACTTGGAAATAAGAATATATAAGACGATCAGACTAGATTATGGAATTATACTCCTATACTGACTATCTACATTACATTAATAAGCATTGAAAGTTGAAATGTATAAATAATTATTCGAAATTCAAAAAGGAATAAAAGCAAATATCTCTTTTACAAGAGAATTAAAATGTGACATAAAAAAGTAAAATAATAGGATAATGTAAAACTAAAATTATAAGGTGATTATTAATTAAACATTCTTTTAATACATAACTTTAAAACTAATTTGGTTGATTGTTTAATAACTAATGACATGTTTTAAACAAATTTTAATTATTCATGGAGTAAGAACAATATGAATAACAATGAGATATAATTGAAACAAATATAATAATTTAAAAAGTATCAATTACTATATTAAAATTCAGGGAAAATATCAGGTAACACATATTACACCATAAATTATAATCTTTTAACAGTGATATATTCTCTCCTCTGCGTGTATCGAAGGAAGGTAGACATGAGATTATACGAATACATTCAGGTTATTTTATTTGAATATATTATTATTATTATTATTAATTATTATTATTAATATTTTTATTTTATTTAAACTTCCTAAACTTTTATTCAATATCTAAATTTGTCAGGCTAGACTTAAATCATTCCTAATATTATTTCAGTATAATTTTTATGAATATATTATTCATACTTGCTTTGTATCCTAAAAGTGATATATGGCACAATATCGATAGCGACGTCCCAATTTCTTACCAGGGAATAAGGAAATCTTGGTTTTGAATATTATATGTATTATAAAATATTTATAAAAAAATGTATTTTACCATAAAAAATATTTTCTTTAAGATTGATTGAAACAATTTTACTGCTTATATTATAACTTATTCTGCAAATATTAATATACATAAACTGTAATTTAAACTTTAATAATTGAATTTTTAATAATTTAAGTTTTATGTTATTTAGGGTTTATAAATTATCTAGTACAATTTATTTTCTATTTAAAATTTTACTATGAATGTTTAAATAACTGTTTTTCCGCAATATTAAAAAAAGTATTTAATATTACTTAAAAAAATTCAATGAAAAACAAATATTAAATCATCAAAACATCATTAAACATCATTGACTGATTTTTTTATAAATCGTTGTCTGACTCACGTTTAAATAGGATGACTGTCTTTTTTACTGGTAAAGGTGGTTGTTATGTATAGTTATAGTATGTAAAAGTATCTCGCTAATTGCACGAGTTAATATGGTGTTAGCAGACCGGATAATGGATTGCAATGTATGGTTTGTATACATGTTATCTTACGGACTGCGCGTTTGCGCGATTCATCAAATACTATGGAGAATCGTCAATCTAATGATTAGTATGATCGGCTCCCGTGACTATTTACCGCCCCTCAGTCTACAAAAATACCTGTAACATCTTTGGGAGCATCAGTGTATACTAACTATTAATACCATTTGCACGCACCCGCGAGTGTAAAAGCGGAGCTGCAAGTGTAAAAAGTCATGGCTAAACACCTGATTTTGGGTTTTGCCCTTCTCGCAGCTGCCGTCACAGCTTCAAAGGTTGAAATGTACGAGAGTACCTATGATGACCTCGATGTTGAAGCCATTCTCAATAACAGCGAGGAGCGTGACCGCTACTATGCCTGTTTTATGGACACCGGACCCTGCCACACCGAAGCCGCCGCTTTCTTTAAGAGTAAGTCTAGTAAGGAAATTAGATTTACTATTCTTAATCTTTTTTAAGATTAATAAAATTATTTTCCACAAATTGCTAAATGTGTAATTGATAACAAAAGATATAACAACAATATCAATCATATTTTATTAAATATGAGCAGATATATACATATGCACATATACTTTTAATAGTATATAGCACTGCATATATATAATTGTACTATATAAGTACGTATATATAAGTAATGTTATATAATAGTTTATGTAAGTTATATTAATATTGAATTTATTATTTTTTGATACATCAATTTAATTTTAGTTGCATTGATGTTTGGTTCCAGGTTCCATTTTGGGTTTAATGTTATAAAGAGGATACACTTTAACTTTACAAATATTTTTTTCATACTTTCATCTTCTTTCTTAGTATAAGGGATATTTTTATGAGATTGTTTTATTTAATTCTGTTTATTTGACGAAGTTTCTAAATTATTATATTTAGTTTAATCTTTATAAAGTATTAACAAAATTAAGATCAAAAATGATGTTTGCGATAATATTTATCATTGTAAGAAGAAAACTCCTAAATTGTTGCTGCTATCATGTTACATTCTTACTGTTAACTCATAAATAAAAAAATAAATAAGTTTTTATTTTTATATTATTACAATATTTAATCATTTTTAGGTAAAGCACCTGAAGCAGTCGTGACATCGTGCAAATATTGTACAAATAAACAACTAGAGATGTTTGAAAAAATCGTTAGTTGGTTTGTTGATAATCAGCCAAAAGAATGGAATATATTAATTGAAAAAACTATTCAGGATGCCAGAAAAAAGGGATTGCAGAGACGCTAATTAAATGATTACAATTATACTTCATAGGCTGCTTTCTTAATAATGTACAAGTGACTATAATTAAGCGAAGTACTCATTTCGTAAACTTTCTGTCGGCTTATACACGACTCATTATTAATTATTCACAGTTATTATATTAACAATAAATAAAAAACCTTACATGTTGATAAACCCTACGATAGTTTGTAATTCTAATATATTATATATAGTTCTTGATACATACAATATTATAAACCATTTTTAGAGTTCTGTCGTGTATCTATGTCAAGAAAAATAAACATTAATTTACAAGAAAGAAATTGTATTTCATTAATAAACTATTATTTTTCATTTTTTAATTGCTTGGATATACTTCAATTGCAGTTATATTAATTTTATTTGTAAAAAGTAAATACTAGAAACAGTTTATTCAAGTAAAATCGTTTGTCATCATATTTGAAATTTCAAATGCTGAAGCATAAAATTAAACGAGTAAACCGGATAAGTGCAGTCTATAATTTATTACTTAACTCAAAGAAAAATGTTAAATACCTCATCGCTTGCAATTTGTGAACTCATGTGCGTTAATAAAACTCAGATTTTACGTTTTATTAGCATTAAATGCAACATTTCATGTGGCATATTATGAATTTTCATTACATTTAGTATATTAATTTTGTACTAAAAAATCACATTGCTAAAAATAAATTATACGTGGAATAGGGCAAGTGCAATTACAGAAGTAAATAATATGGACTTCCATATTTATGATATGAAAATATTATACAGCTTTATTTAAAATTATTAAATAAAATACATGAAATTATCTTTTAAGTGATCTATACACGTTCTGCCGCCGCCTTAGCATTTAATCTTCTTGCATTTCCTATTTTTTGAAAATCATTAATAGCTTTTCGCATTACTGCATCCCATGCAGGCCGATCATTCTCAGTGTACCAAGTAATAATTCTGTCAAATGCGTATTTTTGCTTTTCAGTACATTTACGACATTTTGTTACAATGGCTTCTGGGAAATGTTCTGCAACAAATTTTGATTCGAATAATAGTTAATTTGAGAACAAATATGAAAGATTGAGCCCCCACAGATATACACTCACATACTCACAAAAATATATTTGTATAGATGCATTTAAAAAAATATTTATGTAGTTATGATTGAAATTGAATTTTTAAATAAACATTATAGAAGTTTTAATATAATATTTCTTTTAGGCAAATATTTTGCATTGATATATTTGTATTATATATATACATAGATATATATAAGGTTGGGAAATATCTCCCTTCCTCTTTGTTGCTCTGTATTCAATGCTTTATAAAAAGTGTTACAGTGATCGAATTTAGTTCAAATATGCTTTGTTCGATAATCTGTTTCTATCTAGATGGCAACTTCATAATAACCCCCTCGTGCAAGCCCCCCTCTTTATTTGCGAAGAACTCGGATAGCCACTTTTCACAAGCCTCTTTTGAGTTCAACTTTACACCACCAAGGGTGTTCGCCATGGACAGAAACAGGTGGTAATCACTTGGCGCTATGTCCGGGCTATATAGTGCAGGATGCGATAAAACCTCCCATCCGAGCTGCCGTAGCTTCTGACGAGTCATCAACAAAGTGTGTAGTCTGGCGTTGTTCTACTGGAACACTACACCCTTCCTGTTGGCCAATTCTGGACGTTTCTGGTTGATCCCGTGCTTCAAGCGGTCCAGTTCTTCGCAGTAGATGGTAGAATTAAGCGTCTGGCCATATGGGAGCAGCTCCTAGTAGATTCCTTTCCAATCCCACCAAACACACAAAACACACAGCAAAACCTTCCTGGCCCTCAACCCGGCTTGGCCACTGTTTGGGACGATTCACCGGCCTTCGACCACGACCATTTTCGCTGGATATTGTCGTATGTGATCCATTTTTCGTCGCCAGTCACCATCAAAAATGAGTCGAGTTCGTTCCGTTTCAGCAGCATATCGCAGGCGTTGATTCGGTCCAGAAGGTTTTTTTGCGACAAATCATGCGGCACCCAAACATCAAGCGTTTTTGTATCCAGTCTTCTGCAGATGGTTTAAAATGGTAACTAACTCGCATCTCCTGGGCGATGTCACGAGATGCCACATGCCGGTCTAACTCGATTTTTTCCATGATTTGATCGGTATTCATTGTCACAGGTCTTCCGCCGGCTGGTTTATCCATGATGTCGTTTTCGGCTCTTAATCGTCGAAACCATTCCTCCGCGGTTCGAAGTGATAGAGTACTATCCCCCAAAACACCATTAATCTCACGGAATGTTTCTCTAGCGGATTTGTCTTTAACGAAGGAAAACTTTAAAATAGCGCAAATGCAATATCCAAACTAATCATGCATAAAGTCGGTTTGTAGGTTACGTCAAGACCTTTCAAACGATATATAGTATTGCCAGATACGAGCTCTGTAGCGCTTTGTACATAGCCGCGAAATTCAAAAGACAAAAGGCGGAAGGGAGATATTTGCCACCCTAATATATAGTTATTACTTCTACTCGATTCATGCTAGATATATACGCTACTTAATTCTGTACTTTGTTAAATAGCAGTATACTTGTTAAAAAATTAACCATTAATTATCCGGGATACACTAATTAATTCTAATCTGCATGTAAAATAAAAATAAAATAAATATAAAATACAACAAAAGCCATTTAAGACTGTCATCGTATAATTGGAATGACAATTTTTAAAAACGGTTACACTAACGGTTTTTGCATTAATACCGCTCTTGTTTGTATAAATATCTGTAATAAGAAATATATTAGAAATTCAAAATTTTTTCACAGATATATATCAAAAAGTATAGTTGAATAAGACCAACCAAATATTTGTAGGTATACTATATTTTACATATTATTTTTTTTAAATGTTGACTTTAGCATTGTCTGCACTTTCAACAAATTAATATCTTTTCATGATTTAAAGATAAATAATAGTATTTTTATATAAATTTGAATTGATAAATTGTGTATTATTAGTTTCTAAATCTTTGAGTAACTACAATAGATTTTATTAATACTATTTAATAGTATTATATAAAATTAAATATTTATATAGTTATAGATATTAATAAATACAATACGTGTTTTGAGTTATAATGAAGAAATACGGTCTAAAAATGAAAAAAGACAGTAATAGAGTTTTGAGAAATAGAATTAGAAATGGTATAAGTTTAAATAATTATAGATTAAGAAACAACAATATTACAATTAAAAAAATTAAAACGAAAAAACTGTAGAAATAATATTTAGTGCATAGCTTGAGGTATAGGTATAACACTGAATGATGTAAACTAAAAGTAATAAAATAATTAACTGTTGTTGATTGCTATATTTTTCATTCAAAAAAACATTTTCTTAGTAGAAATGTAAACTACTCAGAAGTTTTCAGTAGTTGAATTAGTTTTATAAATCTCTAATTTTAAAAGAGTGAAATGTGCATGCTTCATTGGATATGAAATATAATATGTAAATTAAAAACTCATTTTCATCTTTACCTTTTACAAATTTGGCATCCGGTGTGAGACATGGCGTTAAACCAATGATGCAGTTATAATATTGATTGCGAAGTCGTTCGTTTGCAAGAATTCCATCGACATTCATATGATCGTATTTGCTGGAATATTTTTCTTCTTCCCCGTATATTGTACCTACTAATAAAATACTCATAATGAAAATAATGATGTGAACTGAGTTAGCCATAGTGACTGGGAAGCGTTAGCGTATTGCGATCTGAAGATACCTGGATGTGACAATCTTCTGCAATATTTAAATCTATTCGTTAGCACATAGTTCAATACAGAATTAATTTTTTTCTTTCTATTCACGACGTCATCTTCTAATGCATGTACCAGATTAATGATAAACTCTAAATAAATGGTGGACATTTTTTTTTCAGAATTTATTTTTGAAGCAAAAACTTATTTAAAAAACTATTAGTCTAATACTTAACAAGTCATATTTTCATCGATACATACGAATACAAAACTACAAGTTAGAATAAGATAAAAGTATCTATAAGCTTAAAAGTAGACTATAATTAATACCCATATCAGCTAAACAACTTTTTGTAAACTGCAACGAAACATATCATCTTTTGACATTGAAGAAAAATTACTATATAAATCTAGCGGATGAAATAATATTAATTTTTCGCAAATGATGATCTGTAAGGGTTTATTTATAATAAATGTCTCTAAAGCAATTATAAATTAATATAATTGAAAAATTCTGTGCATTCATTGGAGTTCTTATTATTTTTTAATGAAATGATATTAAATATCATTTATCATGGGAACAAATAATATTTTTTTATGTTCAGAGATAAAATACTTTTCAACATGTTTTTGTATTGTGCAAACTTTGTAAGCTTAATTTTAGTTTATAACTCGTATACATATGTATATGCAAATAAAATTTCTTATTTTCATTTGTTGAAAAAATACATTAAATGTAGAACAATAAAAATAAAAAAACTATTTTCGTTACAGGGGTAAAATTTCAGAAAGCACAGAAATAAATGTCTACATATCTTACAGTACCAATAAATTTCGGATCTGATTTATTTGAAAAAATGGTACGAAAACATAAAAATACATTTTGCTTCTTTTCATTGTATAGAAGTAGAATTTTCAAGAGAAATTTCAAAATTTTTATATAGTATTTACAATTTGTCTGCGGGTTGACTTTTGTTGAGTGAATTGACGATTTAATCTATCAGATAGTCATAAAATGTTTTTTATCGAGTTTTTTCTATAATAAAAATTTATACACAACGTATAATTAAATTTTTACAAGGATCGTACATAGTATTAAACAAAATAAAAATATATTTTTTTACTTTATTATGTTAAACAAAGACTACTTATATATTTATGTTTAATAATTTATATATGTTTGTAATATATTTGTTTGTTAATATATACATGTTTTAATAATTTAAATATATGGAGCTATTTTCTATAAGACTTATTTTATGAAAAATTTTCTTGAAAATATTAGTTTATACATAAACAAAAAATGTAGTATAAGGGAAAGAATACATATTCATAGGCTTAAATTGAAATTTAATAAACTATTAGTCTATTATAATACTACCGTTTTTTAAATCTACGTCTGTGTATCTTTTATTATAGTTCAATGTATGTGTTTAATATATATGATAGTGAATTATCTTAATGGGAATAAAGCAAAGAACCTGCTATCATTATCTATGTAGGTATCTAGCGAAGAATAAACAGAACATCCCTGTATTTATTAACAGCAGTAAAATCATAGACATAGTCATTATAATGATAGTCCCATTGTCTGTAATTTATCCCGCTGTGCTCTTGAATCTGTAATATTTTAATGTATTGATTTTACTAATGCAATAGCAAAATTGTCAGTGATGATTCGGCTTTTGCTGTATTAAGCTATTCGAACAATATACTTATTTAAGCACTATAAAGTGGTAAAATATAATATAAATGTTTTTATTGCACATATTTATAATGTAAGGATACAGTCATTTTTACTTACAACCTATGTATTTAATGAAATTTATAAAATTAGTAAAATCATACAGATGATTAAAAGATTAGAAGAAACTTGTTTAAACGAAAATAAAAAATTATCATTATTTATATGATAAAAGAAATATGAGTATAATATTTTTTGTGAAATAATGTTTTAGAAATGTGTATTGTTTTTGCAAATAATATAAAATTACGCATTCTGGAAGGATATTTATGAATTAACTTATTCTTCTAGAATTTGATTGATAGTCTAGTTTCATCAAAAGCGACAGATTATCTAATGATGTCGATCAAATTTTTTTTAATCTTTATTTTAACATTTGTTGATCTTCAAGCCGATGAAATAGACTTGAAATTTGTGAGGGCTTATTTTCATGATCGAAATGTTCATCAAATCGTAGCGTTTGGTTGTTGGAACATGTTTGGTAAGATTTATGTTTGCATTTTTAAAATATTTTTCAAAACAAATGGAATATAGTTTTAAATGGAAGTATACTTTATTATCAAATTAAATACTGACATTTGCAGATAAGAACAAAGTTTTTCGCAGTATCACAGCTTTGAATGCAAGATTAACGCTCATGCCTATTGTTAATAATTTAAATATGAAACAATTATTAAAAGTGAATTACAATAAACTAGGAATTTTTTTGGACTTGGATTGTTCGGAGAGTGAAATAATTCTAGATCAGGTTTAGTTTTGTTAGGATTGCATGATAATATAATCTTAGCATTCCTTTTTTGTAATGGGGAAATAAAGAAAAAATTTGAATGATATTTTCAAAAAAGTTTTACGGCGGAGATAATTAATTTTTTTATTGATGGTCCAACAATAAGCAAGAAAGATATTTCTTTTCAATTATATAAATAAATTACGTAATTTAATAATAAAATAACGTTTCTGGAACCCTAAAATGTCATATAATAAGTTATGCATGAAATACAATACATTACCAATCGTTCATTAATAAATTACGTTGCTAATATTAAGCGTCTCTTTTATTTATATTCTTAGTTCAGTCATTCGCGATTGCCTTTCAATGAGTCCTATTTCTGGCTTTTGAGAATAATCAACCAACATGAAGATGAAACCCATCTACCTCTTGATCTTTTGGGTCGTCTGCCACTCAGTATAAATGCCGAGGTAACCATAGCAAGTCGACAACAAGATTCTAGTTATCAACTGTATGATGTTTACAATCCGAGTTACCGGCATAATGGTAAACTGAATATCACACACTCTGGTTATTGGACCATTATGACAGGTCTTTCAAATGAGCTCACTCAATACAAATATAAGAGACGCGGAAATCTTCAAGGGATGTATCTTAATTTCTCAATTGTGGTGAGTATATAATGCATTATTTTATCTAAACATTAATTTTAACACAATCCAAGGTCTTCGTAGAATTGTTAAATTGACTGTAAAATTGCATACAAAATGAAATTTAGTACAAAGGTATTTACGAGAAATTTCTTTTGATAATATGGCAAGTACGGCATAGTAAATTGCAATTGTTGATGAGTTAGCAAGAGAACAATTATGGTTTATAAATAGAATTATAATACTAAAAATACAAAATAAAAATACAAAGCATTATCGAGAGGGAGAGAGAGGGAGAGAGACAGATAGATAGATAATTTTTATTTTTCTATATTTATTTTAGAGAGAGAGAGAGAGACTGCGAAAGTCTTGTACAGATAGTGCCGTACATGCTTCTATAGTTAGTATGCATATTATTTGTAAATGAATATATAAATTTAATTAATTAAAGTAGAGAAAAACAAAAAAAAACGTTAAGTATTTAATTATAGGCATTTTATGGTTATGTTGGGTATTTTCCTAATGTTCCGCATATAATATCCGCATAACTATCATCTCTTTTCTGCTCATCATTATTCCTAAGGTGGTGGTTATAAGTATCGATATTTGTGATAACCTTATAACGAGTTTTCTACCAAGGAATGTTTTAAAGAGTTGATTTTTACATTTTACATGTATGGATTATTGATACATTTATTCTTGTTTTTAAGACGTATCTCATTTGCCGTCAAAAGAATTTTATTTTAATAAAATTTTGAGTTGATAATGTACAGTTATTATAAATCTTATCCAATGAAAAATATTTTACTATTTAGTCTGATACATCGTTACGCATTTTTATTTATCTTTTTTACAGTTATGTAATCATTCTTGCAGAAATTTGACTAAGTTGGTACGCTCTGTCTTTCCTCAATCTAATTTAGTTCCGTAGTGCAGTTTATAGATGCATGTATCGAACTGAGAAGTAGGATTCAACACTCATTTAATTCCTGTTTGCAGTACGTGACAGGCGTTAAGTGTGATGCACATATCACCTCCTATGGGCGTCGATTGGGTTAGATAGGAGTGAACAGTTGGAGGGATTATTTTATATATTTACAGTTAAGTTCTTATAACTAGGCAAATTGCAGTATCTTATTAATTTCATTTAACAGATCTGATTAACCTGTTAAAAGTGATCCAAAAGAACCTATAGTGTGCCACGGATGTGTACTAAGGCAGAGATAAAATCATGATGTAATTTTTTGTTAGAGTTTCTAATATCAGGAATGACTTACTATTTGAAATAAAGAATGAGTTATCCCTTTGCTCCTTTGGGCGACTGGTGATGGAGCATTTGAGTGCGTGTAGCCTTACGATATTAGACCAAAATACAGGAGCCTTTCCATTAGATTCAGTACGCGCTTATTTTTTATGTTAATATAGCTAGTGTGAGGTTGTATGAACGTAAATCATCTTATTTGTCTCATCAATATTGTATAGGCCTATTCTGTTATTCATGGTATGAAAGTGTTTCTTTATACGTGCTGATAGGTGTTATTTACTGATATGGTTACTAGAATTAACATTAAAATTATTGACCGCAGTAAACGTGTATGTTTGCAAACATGCGCCAAGTAAACGTGTCTTTATTTTGATTTGATGTTATTGTGTGGTATACTGAAAAATTAAAAAATTATACAATATTTATCTACCTATCTTCCTTTGGAGGTGAATAAGAGACGTTTGGAATGTCGTAATCGAGAGAAGAGACTATAGAATATAAATATTATATATAAAAATAACAATAATAGTACAAGTAATAATAATAAGTATACACATAACAAATGTAGAAATAACATTTTTATGCATAATAATACATAGTTATTTAAAAATAATAATTTAGTTTCTGAAGCTTTTAAGTATACTCTTGTCTTTTGAGCTTGTAGGAGGAAGGTCTCGACATATGTTCACCTACCAAGCTTAAAAAATCTATTTTTTTCTCAAAAATGGGTCTTTCGCCTAATGCTATATAATGTACAATATGTTCTTGCCTTTGATATTGAGGTATAATTAACTTATTTATTAGTATATGTTCTCTGGATGTTGTATCAGGATTCATGCAGCTGCTACCGAAGTCGATGTCAATCTCTGACTTTACAATTTTTTTCCGTGACATTCTATGATTCTGTTTGTAATGATAATAAAAGGAGGTATAAGGATGTTATGAGATTAAGAATAATAATAAAAATAATGACGATACTATCAATAATGACTTAGTAGTAAAAAGTCTCTGAAAGCGGAATTCATGAATATGTATTTCCTGACTCGTTATTCGCAGAATGAACATCGAAGGATTTTATCTTTATATAAATAATCAATCCAACATAGAATTATATTTTAGGCCTAGAATTAAATGTAGTGTCTAAAATTACTTTAAATATATCTAAAAAGTTTTCATCAAGAATTATACAAAAATATTAAAAAAATCTTAAAATCAATTATGCACTTAGTAGCGAACTTAAGCATACTCTCAAAATCTTTTATAAATAGTTTACTGTTTAATATCACCTATCAAAAAAGGTTTAAGAATAATTTATGTGAAATTAGAATTTTTTAATTTACAAAACATTTTTTTTTAAAAATTTTATGTAATGTAAATGGACGTATAAATGCTTCTGATTTTTGTTGACTTAAAAAAATCTAATGCGTTATTGTAGTGATCGATAATTTTAAGGTTTGAAAAAATGTAGTATAAAAAATTAATAATTTGTATCGAAGGTATTTTACTAATAATCTTTTGAGAAGAGAAAATTGCTTTGCCGATTTGAAGTAAATTATTATTAATTAGATTTTCATTTCTTTACGCCTACAATAGTACTAATATTAGTATGAATAATATTTACAGATAAACTTCCCACCAAAAACGGTAGATTTTGATACTTATTTGACAACACCGATTGATAGACATCTTGATACGATGCATCGATACAACTACGCTTTAACTCTTCAGCTTCGAGATTATTACAATTTTACGTAATTCAATTTATTCATTACAGAACTGTAATAACGATAAGTCCCAAGAGAATATTTTTATGTTATTCCAGTTTTTTGATAACTTTTTTGATGATACATCTAAAGTAATCTTATAATCTTATCAAAAATTTAAAAATAAGATACAACTACACTATTACTGTACAATTTTTTCTGTTTGAATTTTTCTCATTAGATACACGCGCTAATATTTTTTTCTTTTACTTACAATGTTAATTGATATTTGTACAAATCATTTATCTAAGCAAAAAATGAATGTTGCATGTTGATGTAGAATAAAGTATTAAGCATGCTTAAATAAGAGGAATCTACTTTTCTCATCTCTGATTAATTAATTACGATCATTTAAAAATTTCAATTCATGCTTACGTTGTACAGTCTTACAAAATGATAAACGACTACTTAATCAAGAATAACAGAACTTGCTTTTAACGCGGAACAGAATGTATTAAGACTTCTCCTCTTTTTATTTATAATGTTAATTAACTATGGCATAAATCAATTGTAGTTCAAAATTTTAGCGTTTGCATTGTGATGCAGGTATATATTATCACCTATTTACACAATTATGATAACATAAACATTCCAATTCATACTGCTGCTGTGTATATTCTCATAGGATTATAAGCGACTATAATTCAGAATAAATGATATTTCAGGATGAATTTGATGCAGGGAACAACATGGGGTTATCTCATCAACGGCAGTTTCAATGGGATTGTAGGAGATATGGTAAATGGCATTGTTGATGTAGCGGCTACCCCATTCATGTATAAACGCGAAAGATTAGATGTGGTTGAATACACAGTTCAAGCTGTTAAAGCTACGTGAGTCATAAATAATCATTTTTTAAGATATTAATATAGCTCAAATACTTAATGTATATATTGACATAGATTTTCCACAAAATATTTTTTTATTAAAATAAATCTTTATATGATTAAAATAAACTAATTATAATATCGAATTAAATGTTTAAAGAAAGAAGTAAATTGAAATATGTATAAAATGTTGATACATTGTTACAAAATAGAGCTTTTACTAAATCCATTAATACGTATATAAACCTCGAAATTTTTTTTATTATGTTAGAATATGCTTTGTTACAATAAAATTTTTGTAGAAAATATTTAAATTATTATTATTTTAATTAATATTATTTTAAAAAGTAGAGATATTTATTTAAACGTAGATTTTATAAAACAGAGCAGCTATAGTATTTCGACATCCAAAAAGGCAAGAATTAAGCAATAGATTTCTTGAACCATTTTCTAAGCAAGTTTGGTGGTTAACTTTAATAGTTGGATTACTTAATTGGATCTTACTGTATATAACTGTGAAAGTAGATCAACGCTACATTGGTGAGATGGGGAATAGTACTTTATTTACACAACCGGCGTCCGAAACTTTTCTTATCAACACTGCAGCTCTATGTCAACAAGGTAATTATCAATAAAATAAATGTAAAAATAATAAAAATAAGATTTTAGTAAATATGTAACTAAACTTAAATACCTTATTTTTTGTATTAAATTTCGCAAAATATTTATTTAGTTTTATTAACTATATTTTCATAAGTTTCGTTAATTAACAACAAAAATAAGTATATTATATCTAAAAGAATTAAATTATTTCTGAGATGAAAATTAATAGGACGTTTTGTAATTAAAATTACTAATACATATTAGGTTTAAGCGATACCCCCCGAATGTATTCTGGTCGCATCGTCTATATGTCCCTGTTTCTTTGGGCTATGCTATTGTATCAGTTTTATTCAGCTAGCATTGTTGGATCTCTTTTGGCCGAAAAGCCTCGCTTTATTAAAACATTAAAAGACCTAGCTTACAGCAACCTTGAAGTTGGAATCCAGGATATGGCGTATAACTACGACGTACTTCGGGTAAAGCATTAGACGCAATCATCGTTAGAATAATACGCTATTTATAAGCAAAAATAATATTCATACCAGTCACTATATCCACAGAGATCGACTGACGAAAATGTGATTGAACTTTATAAACGTAAGATAGCATTGAATAAGAAGCGAAAAAAATATCCATTTTACGACGCGTATGAAGGCCTTAGGAGAGTTAAGAAAGGCGATTTCGCCTTTCAAGTGGACTTGGCGACAGCTTACAAAATCATTACAGTGAGTTATGTTATTGACCACTCATCGGATTTGATTTGATAAAATGATAATCATTTTTGACTTTCATTATTTAATAGCGCGTACTTAATTTTGAAGTTAATGTCGACTTGTCAATTATTCATGTATCTTTGTTGAAAAGCAAGACTGATTTAAACAAACATAACAAATAGTTTCATTTTATGTTTATTTTAAATTAAAAGTAAAATTTTTAGTTCATATAATAATTTAGTATTCATATAATAAAAAGTTGAAAAACATAATTTTTAAAAAAAAATAATTAATTTAAGAATATGGTTTGTCTGAAAGAAATTAGGTATTAGTAAAGTTAAGTATTCTGACATTAATTTAAAAACATGTTATCAAAACTGGTTTTGTAATGCATATGATGGCCCAGTAAAAAAGTTTTAAACAAGAATTCTGTAAACACTTTCCACACTCTTGAGTGCCAAATAGACAACCAGGCAGACAACCTTCCAATGAAAGTTGTTTATGTCATGCAGAATATTTTGTACAGTATAATTAAAAGTAAATCACAAATTCTTTCTCATTCCATTTTCAGATTTACGACCAAGTAATCAAGGTTATTTGGTCATGAGTAATTGCTTGTAATTCGTGTGTCCTTATCTCTGTAAAGTGGAACATTCTTCGTGGATTTATATTTAAATTAATCGTCGACTGTGGTTATTTTTATTCAGTCAATAATAGTAAAATATGTATTTAAATTTCTTATATTATATATTTCGGATCATCAAATCTTGAGAAATTTGCATGAGATATTGAAAATTATGATTATTTATGTAGTTGCCTGCAGTTATTGATTTCAATACTTATACGAGAGAAATAATAAAGATTGATTGGATAATACATAACAATCACTGTATAAGGCAAATTTTGTATTTCACAATTTAATTTTTATAGGATACATTCACTGAGGATGAAATATGCGATTTAGAAGAGATATATCTATTTGAGCCTCAACACACTGCTACTGGTACAGCTAAACATTCGCCTTTTAAAAAGATGGTTACGTACGGGTAAACAACAAATCTAAAATATAAATTAATACGGAAGATATATGTTATGTAGATCATTTATTGTGTTTGGCAAATTTAAATATTTGCAGACGAAATTCATAGCATATAGAAAAAATATGTTCTTTCTTATGGTTTATATAATGTAAAATTGCAATAATGTTGGTCTAAAAATGTTTTAACAATAATTAATATATTTCACTTGTGTATACACATAGAAAAAAGTAATTAATTGTTATATAATGGCATAGTAAACGGTATGTATACTAAGTTTGAATTTGATTCACATCTTTTGATTATCGAGTCCCTATACTTATAAGATTGTGATAGATTAAAACTGATTAGCACTATACGTAGTTTTTCTGTGAAAGTAACAATTTATTTTTAATTTATTTCAATAGAAAAAATTTACCTACATAAAAAAATTATCTTAAGAAAATTGCTTGAGATTCTTTGGATCCGTTTTGCATAAGCTTGGCTTGGTGTTTCTGTGAGTTAACGATGTGAAATTTACAATGAATCTTGCCTAGGTACCTAGGTATTTTAGATATAACCAATGTGTGTTACAGTTTTTATCTTGAAATGTCCACATTTTCTAGACTACAGCTCTGGATAACCATGACACCTATATAGATATCTAATAGAGCTTTATAATTTACGAGAATACCAAAAATTATGGTGTAGCTGATTACTTAAATAATTTATTTATTGTATTCGCAAAATCCTTTTTTTATTATTATGATTAGCTTTTTCTCTTTGTATATCATCACAACAAACACAATTTAAAAAAGTTTCTAGGTCAATAAATATGAATTATGCCATTGAGATTTAAATAATAAATCAGTTATTGTACATAATGATCTAAACAATAATAATAATCTATTTTTTATCGATTTTTTTATAATAATATTAACACAATTTATATAACCAGTAAATATATGCCAGTAATGCATGATATAAACTATAAACGTTTTTTTTTTTCAAGCTTACGTCAGATAGTGGAACACGGAATGGTTGATCGCCTTGATAGTGTATGGAATGCGAAGAAGCCCTCTTGTCCGGAGAGTCACAGTTCATTACCAACCCCGGTTTCTCTGAACGACTTCAGTCCGGCTTTGGTAATGATCGCCTTTGCCATTGCCTTTGCCATTTTCGTAATGCTTGTCGAGAAACTTGTGGGCCAATTTGCTTACCGTCGACATTCGGCATTTGCTTCATGTCTTGGACGAAAAATCGACTTATCAGCGGTGGAATCATGTCAGACAGAAAAAGTGGAGATAAAGTTTGATCACAAATTTTAATTTCTAGTTAGGATTAAGAGTTTTCTGTCTTAATAGTTCCTGATATAATGTATAGTATTATAAGTTATTATATTATATGTCTACTACAGTATTATATGTTATTTAACGATCTGACTATACAGTACTTATTTCACATGCTATTCTCAATCCTATGATTCCTAAAGAGTATTGAATTGGTCGAAAGGGTTTTTTCATTTCAGCAAATCATAAGTTGCCGTGTATATACTTAGATGGCGGAAGACGTCGTTAAGAAGGCGTATCGGTAAGTAATATGCTGCAGATATAGGCTTCATGATTGGTATGAATGAACAACACACGCAGTCTGTAATTTGCGATCGATTTTTGCTAAGATAACTCGATTGCCACTCAAATATGTACTTTTCATAAGTGTTGGATATGGAATAATAAAAAAGAAATAAGAGGTAAAAGTAATTTGATATCGACATGCGAGTACATTGTTGACGAAGGACATGTTAGATAGTATGACAGTAATACAGAATGGTTAAAAAGGACAACAGTAAAAGAAAACATATTTAGAATATTTATTGTGAATAAAAATAGTTTTATTTTAAAAGTGCAATGCTACTAAATCGACAAATATCTTTTTTAATATTAGCGCTTTTGTCGTGTATTAACGCTTATATAATTCAACCACAATTTATTCGTGATTACTTTTTACAGCAAGGCGTTAAACAAATTGCTATTTTTGATTGTTTGAAATCATTTGGTTTGTACTAAAAAGAAAATATACTATTTTTTAAATCATTAATTAGTTATTTAATTTTTTAGTTCAAGATACTCAGTGTTTGAATTTATTTTAATTTTGAACACTTCCATTATAATTTAAAGTCAGTGATATGAATGTATTGTATAATATTAGAAATTAAAAATTGTAGTTTTATTTTTATCAAAAATGAAATAAAAATATATAAAAATAACAATAAGATATAATTAACACCTTACTACGAGGTTAAAATAAACTTAAAATTAATCAATCACTTATTTAATAATATATCTCTTGAATCAAAATAAAAAATTGCTCATCATGATTTTTTTACAGATGTAGTAAATTTAATAAAAAAAATTTCTAAATTGGACTTGAGAATTTCTTATACACAAATATATTCAAGACAATTTGATCTAAAAAAATTGCTAAAAGTAAATTACTATAAACTTGGAATTTTGTTGGATCTCGATTGCTTGGAAAGTGAGAAAATTCTTCAAGAAGTAATAAAAATTCCAAATATTTTTATTTTTTTGGTATTTTATCAAAATGTAATAATACATAAATATAGTTTACCAAAAACCAACTGCCATTCAACGAATCATATTTTTGGATGATGACGACTTCTAGGGATACGATCCCCCGTGAAATTCTTGTTTCATTGCCTCTTAGTGTAAATGCGGAAGTAACCCTGACTTTACTAAGAGCAAATAATTATTACACTCTTTACGATATTTATAATCCAAGCCATAGACACGGAGGAAAACTTAATGTGACTCTTTTGGGTCAGTGGAATTCAAATGATGGTTTAATTATTCAATTGTCACAGTACAAGTATGTACGACGGGGAAATTTCTATGGAATGTATTTGAATTTTTCCATTGTGGTAAGTTTCATATAAACGTGAGTCTAACAATAAATTTATTATATATAATATTGTATGAAAAGGCCACGGTATTTAAAATATTTTTTAGATATTTTAAATATCGAAAAGTATATATGAATAACTAAAATAAAATTGGTATTAACATACAAGAATGGGTATTAAAAATCATGATTATGCATGACCACATGTCATAGTGTACTTCCATATGAACAATATGTTCCGCATACAACTATTTTTAATATTTCAGGTCAAATTTCATGCTTAGACATGAACTATTTTTCGCAAAGAGTTGATAAAATTATTAAACACTTTAAAATTAATTAATTAAAAATTATTGTATTTTTTAAAACCTTGGCTGAAACGAGATCAGCTTTTCTGAACTTACAACTCATATTCGTACGTAATTAAATATGGTTTCTAGGCGGAAATATGACCTGTGAACTACGTAAAAGAGAAAGAAAATGGATGGATATTTTTGTTATCTTTTTTGTTTTCCTACGCCTCTAAAATAAGATTGTATAGTCAATAATAAATAATTGATAATATTCCCAAATGTGTAAAATTAATAATTATTTACTAGAGCATTTGGTGGTACCGTAATATGTTATTGGTCTTTATTACCTTAGATGAAAATAAAATAATATTATTTTATTGTTATAATAATAACCATAGTCATGTTTTTTAAGCTTTTTCTCGAGCTTTCTTCTCAAGTATACTTACGCAATACATCTGTAATATTTGACGAAATATAATTATTGTGATATTAGAATAAGGAAACTACAGTTGAAACGTCGTATACAATATTTTTGTAAATCAATTTTTAAAATTATGAAAATATCTGTGTATTAGTGACTATTAATTAATTAAAAATTTCAAAACTAGGTCTTTGGTAAAAAATGAATAATTTTGGTTATAGTGTAACAATTGTTTGGAGTGCGAGAATTACATTAATAGGTAAAATAAAATTAATAATACGGTTAAACAATCAATGTGATTATATTGTATTAATATTCAAGTCTTCTGAGACCTACCTTGGAACTATATAATTATTAACCAAAATGCAATACGTGTATGTACTGCATACGTGAATTTCTTTATGTAGTTACATACTTGCACTTGTGTATTTTTTGTTTTACTCTTTATTTTGTACATATATTCAAGATTCTATCTCAATAGATTTGATCGTAAATTTACTTATTTAAAATAGACTAAATTTTTATGGAAAAGATGATGATTTAAAAATGAAATAGATTTATTTTTAAAGAGCTCTGTTTTACTTATGTATGAAATGTCATTGTTGAGTTTGCAAGTTAGGTTTTTACCTAGAATCCACCAAGAATATATCATCAAGTAGTGAAGTTTGTAGCCAAAGAAAAAATTCTAGTTAAACTTAGGCGCTCTACAATTTTGTTTTCTACAGGGATATAGAAAATTTATTAAATGCAATATTAATCACCTAAACTTCAAATAATTTAAAACAAGTTATTTAATTAGTTAATAAAATTTTATACTCGATGCTATATACATTTTACAGATTACATTGTTAAGAAAATATGATAACGAATGGTCTATACTAATAACATCACTAATTATACTTTTGAAATAACATCTAAGGTAGATCATCCACCAAAGACAGTAGATATGGATACTTATTTAACGACGCCAATTGACAAACATCTCGATACAATGCATCGATTTAATTATGCTTTGATACGACAGTTACGAGATTACTTCAATTTTACGTAATATTTTTGTTTCTTAATATTATTTAACTATTAAATATATATTTAGGTGCGAATATGTATTAATCGTAAATTAAATAATACTTACTTTAAATTATCTGTAGAATAAATTTAAAACGAGGAACAACATGGGGCTACAAAGTAAATGGATCATTCAATGGAATAATAGGAGATTTTATGAAGGGTATTGTAGACATAGGAGCCACGCCTTTTAGATGGAAAATGGAGAGATTGGATGTTATGGAATTTACAGTGCCAGTTTGGGTTGCTGGGTAATAAATATTACAAAAGAATTCTTATAGTATTTCAGATCACATTAGTTAAATGCTAAGGATTTTTTCTCACGATTAATTTATATAAACTATATCCACCAGAAATTCTAGAATATTAGTACGACACTATAATATCGAATTAAAACAAAAATTTTAAACTCTGGATTTGCAAAATGTTCATAAAGTTTAGTAAAAAAGTAGCGTTTGTAAAACTTTTAATCAAAAATGTCTGTTTTGTATTCAGGCTTGCTATTGAAAAAGGAACTTTGGTTCAATGCGGTTTAAATTTTTGGGCTATTAATAACGAAGGTAGTTTATAAGTATATAAAAAACGTATGGTGTGTTACTCATATATATGACACTATAACAATTCATGTAAAATTCAGTTACAATCCATCAATAGATTCGGCAATAATGTCAAGAAAATATTTTATACGAGGTGTGTTCAAAAAATATCGAGAATTTTTAAAATTCGCGGGTTTGGAGAGTCCGCCTGTATAAAAATTTTTTTTGTTATATTAGTACACATGCCCCTGAAGTACGATCAAATTTTCAGCAATATTCATTGCTTACTTTTTAAGTGGCAGCCGCTAACGTAGACGTGTTTTTTCGAGCTCGGCGATTTTCGTTTGTAAAAAAAATTGGATCAAAGAATATGTATTCAATTTTGCGTAAAAAATGAAATAAAGTGTAGTGAAGTTTGTAAAATGTTAACAAAGGCATATGGTGAGTCTGCTATGAGTAAAGCAAGGATTTACGAGTGGTATAAGCGTTTCCAAGATAGCCGCGAAAATGTTGAAGATGACAAACGATCCGGACGCCCAAGCACATCAACAACCGATGAAAACGTGATAATTTAATGGCATAGTGCATCATGAATTCTTGCCACAAGGTCAAACAATCAATAAGGAGTACTACCTACAAGTTCAACGCCGTTTGCGTGAAGCAATCCGAAAAAAACGCCCGGATTTGTGGCAAAACAATTCATGGCTTTTGCACCACGATAATGCACCTGCTCACACTTCATTGCTTGTTCGTGAATTTTTGGTCAAAAACAAAACTATAACGATGCCTCAGCCTCCATATTCGCCAGATATGGCTCCGTGTGACTTTTCTATTTCCAAAAATAAAGAGAACATTAAAAGGTCGTCGTTTTGCAAGCATAGATGAGATTAAAAGCGAATTGCTAAAAGAGCTAAAAGCTATTACAAAGATCGAGTTTCAAAAGTGTTTCGAGAATTGGAAAAAGCGTTGGCAGAAGTGTATTATATCCGAGGGGGATTACTTTGAAGGGGACAAAATAGATATTCATGAATAAATAAATATTTTTTTCATAAAACAAAATTCTCGTTATTTTTTGAACACACCTCGTATAATGTGTGTACAATCGTGCGTGTGTAGAGATTGGTTTTTCTTGTAGATTGATTGATTAATATTTATTTAAGCCTTAGCGCTCGACCCTATCTGACACTTAAACAAATAATACATATTAGAAATTCAGAATATTATAACATAATTTAGATTTACAGGTGATGCGCAGCTTGATGCGTGGTAAGATTACACATTAAATTAGTTTCAGATCGGGTAATTGACAATTATAAAGTTATTACTATTAGAAATATGACAACGTAATTATGGCATTAACTTAGAACATAAACTTAATATATGGAGAGAGAGAGAGACTCTACGAGTCCGCGGCGCCAGTAATCAGGCCGAAAACTTAAGTAGATGCCGAATTTCATTCTGAAATAAATTGCTAAATATTCTTTTTGATGAAGTTCCTCGCGCTATCAACGCCAGGTCTCGAGCCGTTTCCCGACCATTCCCGCAAGTACCTAGATTATAGTCGAGTTACAGTAGTTCTCCACAGACAGCGCGTCTAAAGTAAAGTATACCTCAAATTTATTTTTTGTATTGTTTCCATTTTTATTTCGGTGCTAGCAGCCATTTTTACGTGCTATGGAGCAGTGTCGCAAACACTTGCCCCTCTTTCGCGCAGACTGTATACATAGCGCGACAGCTTACTAGTCGCTCAGGTGATGAGTTGTACTTATAACTTCTGTGGAGGCGGCGTGGTCCTCTGAACTGCTCGTTCGGTCTAAAATTATAAATGGGTGAGGGAGGTCGGGGATGTCGGTTCTCGCCACCGACGGGGTAAATAAATAAAAGATTTATTTATTGACGTTCTGCCAACAATCCAAAACACCTTTATTTATTATAAACAATTATCGGCGCATCGCAACGGGTTTTAATTGGCGCTGAATTGACCGTGTTTGCTGCGCATGCGTGCGCTCATAAATAATTTAGGTTAATTCCGCGCTAACTTCGCGTTTATCGCTCTCTAGGCTGGTGCACCCAGTGCGCATACGTTAGCGCCAATTCGGTTGGCGCGCTGTACGAACACTCTTTTCGCGGGCGCAACCGCTCGCAATAACCGCACGCACTTCTCGCAAAATCCGCCGCGTCGGGACGATTTGCGCTGTCCGCCGGTTAAAGGGCCTAATTGCATTAAAGAACCGCGCTTCTGTTATTCGCGCGCCTTATCTCTATGCAAGTGCGAGTGAGAGAGGATTTTTCTCTCTCTCTCAGCCGCGCGTAAAATTCGGGTTTCCAGCGCACCGCCAATAAAATACTATTAGCACTTATCTACCTGGGCTTGCTGTCAGGCGCTGCGGCGACAAGCTAAATCTGCCCGTGGGGGTATCGTATCGCGCTCCCAGAGGCCAGCCGTTGCTCTAGGAGCTGGAGCACAAGTCATGTGCTGTCTGCTCTCTCAGCAATAGACTGCACTGCTCCCAGCTTCTGGTACCGTCACTACGTCTTACATATTACTTCCGTAGTCGGCACAACAATCTCCGCGTATCCGTACACTGATGCGCGGGAGGTTTTCGGGAAAACTCCATGCGCGCGTCGGCTTTGCGGCGTTCGCTTCTCTCAAACGCCGAGAGAAAACTAAACTTTGATTGATTCGCGCCCGAAAGATTTGCGGACTCCCTGCCATTTCTCTGTTTACCTTTACATGTAAACTTAGTTCGGCCCACGTTGGCCTTGACGGACCCAGCGCCTAGCGCCCGTTATAACATCTGCTGAAAATCTACTAGACACTTCGGTCACTGCATCATCGACAGAGGTGGTTGGACATTATCTATTATTTAAACAAGAGAGTCATTCTATCAAGTTTAACTACGTGCTCAAGAGCGCCCTTAGCCTCTAGCTAAACACTCGTTTTTAATATTGAGGAAAGGGAAGGAAAAAGGAGCAATAAATACAAATGTATTTGGCTTAGAAGGGGGAAAACCGAGCGCGAATTTTGGAAACAGGCCATGTGTTAAATCATAGGAGAATTTAGCTAAGACCATGTATAAGGCTCTCTCGCGGAGCGGTGACAGGATTATTAATAAAATGTATAAAAAAATTACTCAAATTATCAAAGACGCAATGCTCGAACGATGTTTAATTAATTAGCAGGTAGAGTCAAACTCACTCGTAAAACAGCAGAGGTGGAATACGGCGGGTGGTTGGTATTTTGTTCGAAAGTTTAAGCTTCACCTCTTTAATATCATAACATTTTAATAATTAATGATTAAGTTTTGCAGACAGTAACAAGAAGATATTTAAAATATTAACAGTAATTTTTAAGTTTAATAATTTTGTTATAATAAATCTAGATTAAGATTGGAAAGATTTAAATAGATAAAGAAAAAATGCAATAACTTACAATTAAAGAAACAAAATATAGAAATATTAGATTTTATAAATAGTTATAAATACTAATTTAAATACATATCAAATAATGGTTATTAAATTTATTATTTTTTTCTGAATTAGACCAATGGTTATTCTACGTCACCCTAAGAAAAATGTCTTAAGCAATCAGTTTTTTAAACCTTTTTCACGAGAAATTTGGTTTTTGACTACAATCATGGGATTTCTTAACTGGCTTCTTCTATATTTAACAGTCAAGATAGAGAAACATTATAACAAAATGAAGCCAGTTACTACTTTGGATGTTCAACCGGCATCAGAAACATTTCTTATAACTACAGCGGCAGTTTGTCAACAAGGTATGAATTTATTATCATAAGGTTTAAGGTTCAAGTGTGTTTTGAATAAGTATGATCAATTTCTATTTTAGTCCATCAAGCGTAAGTTACTTAACGTAATAATATGAAAAACTAATGTTACGTCCTGCGTAACGCTTCACTATTTTTAGTTAATATATTTGTATAAGAGAAACCGAAGAGACGAATCGAGCGCCCAAACCGCCCGCTGCTTCTCCCTCACCACCGCCTCTCTTCTCTCTCTCTCTCTCTCTCTCATGTCCATGCTTAAGACAATAAATACCCTTAATAGCCTGGCGTCTATATTCCATAAGCTCTCTCTCTCTTTCTACCGACTCTAAATGTAAAACGCGTCTTGCGCAGCCTCCACTGCGCCGGGAAAGTGGCGGCTAGGACCCACCGGAGTGAAGCTCACGCCCTGATTAGCTGCCATTTGCCCCCGCTCGCTACTTTTAGCAAGATTTCTAACCCGAAACTCACTAGTCGAAGAAAGGAATATTCTCGTTTACTCCTTACCTTTTTGCTGCTATAATACTTTAGGACTGACCCAATTTTATATTGGTGCCTTATGAAGTATTATATTGAACAAGTCGGTTAACTCTAGCCGTATAAGGACTACGATCTTTGGTTGTAAGTACTTCTGCGGTGAGGGTTCATTCAGTAGCATAGTTCCTTCCAGTAGCTTGATTTAATAAGGGACAGTAGGCCTCTGGCTTTAAACTTTATTAAATTAGCTATACATCCGAATAACGGAATCTCAGCCTTCCCATACTGATAGACCATTATTCGTGTACCCGCCATACGGATAAGGAATCAAAGTAAGGTCTAGGCTTCTTCATTCAGAAAACCTACTACTATACAAACTGTAAAGCTTTCCTGTTAAATAAAGAGAGGGCAATGTCTCAGGGAAATCCATAGGCCCTCGCCTTGGAGATAATCTCGGCAAGGTATACCATAAAAAAAGTGGTTACCCCCTTTCGGCCCTGTTTCCAGAATATTGAGCGCAAGTCTAGGCATAAAAATTGGCAAAAGCAGCACTCAGTCTTCTATTGAAGTGTGAGCAGAAGTGTCGCGTTTTCGACGGAACGCTTTTCGTTTCGGCGCAGAGCTCGCGTTCGAATCAAATAATTATTTCCTCGCCGTCCGTGACACTAACAAAAAATTTCATTGAAATTCTATCAGTATTTCAAATTGATTTAACCTTTAATTAAAGATATTTGAAATGATACTTATAAAGCATACGATTGAAATGTGCTAGAATATATACTATACTAGTCATCTTATATAAAATTACAAAATGTATTTTTATCACCAAGGTTTGAGTGATGGTCCACAACTGTATTCCGGACGCATAGTATTTATTTCTCTTTTTCTATGGGCCCTGATGCTTTACCAATTCTACTCAGCGAGTATCGTCGGCTCTCTATTGGCTTTACCGCCAAGATTCATCACAACTCCTACGGCCCTACTCGAAAGCACCATGGAACTCGGCAGTGAAGACATTGCTTATAATTATGATTTCTTTGCTGTAAATATTACTTCATTTAACTAATCAAATTCTTTTTTATTAGTACTATGCATATAAGTTACATTTCATTTTAATAGACAGATCCGAATCCCGTAATCGGTGAATTGAATCGAAAGAAAATAATGCCGAATAAGAACCGCAAGAAAGCTTCTTATTTTACTCCGGAGGTCGGCTTGAAAAAAATGCAAAGGGGTGGCTTTGCTTTTCACGTTGATGTCGCTACAGCTTATCAAATTATTGAAGTACATCATAAATCTTTTAAGTTTCATTTTATTCACAATGGATGAAGTTGATTTTTGCACATTCTTAATTACTTTAGGATACCTTTAACGAAAATGAAATTTGTGATCTACAAGAGATAAAATTATTTCTTGATACGGAGACCTCAACAGGAACAGCAAAAAACTCACCTTTTAAAAAAATGATTACTTACGGGTAGGTTGAAATTTATACATTAAGATTTCTTTAATATCTATCTTATATTTCTGATTATTAACCACTGTAATCCTTTATCAGAATAAGACAAATTGTTGAAAAAGGAATAGCTAAGCGTCTTCGTAAAATATGGCATCATCGACGTCCTCAATGCCCAGAAAGTCACAGTGCGCTACCCACACCAGTAGCTCTCGAAGAGTTTAGTCCAGCCCTTTTATTGTTAGCTACTGGAACTGCGACGGCTATATTCATCATGCTAAGTGAAAATTTAATTCGTAAATATAGGTACATCCTTAAGCACAAGTCTAATAAAATGATGTCGTCTATGCCGTGGCTCGAAATAAAAAACAAAGCATCGGTAATCGGTTTTAAATAAATTTATATTCTTTATTTATTATTCTTTAATATAAATATGTTAAATTATTATTAATTAAATTATATGCTTATCAAGAAAAGAAATTCAACGAATTTCTATGGAAACCAAATTTTTGAAAATTATATAATATATAGAATTAGCAGTTTAATTATTATGTTATTTAATTTATTTACACTTTCCTTTAATTGCACTGTTCTAAAAATCTAATAAAACAGATTGAAAGTCAATATTATGTGAGCTTCAAGCGTTGCAGAGTGTCGTACCCCTTCATACCGGCAAACATCTTGGCATCTATGGAAATCGTACGATCATCGTCGCAGCGTTAGTCTTCATGAAGGGTACTTTGTCTATGCACCAGTTTCATACCAATAATTTAGGGATATTTTATATATTATTATAGCAGCGAAACCAATAATTGCCAAACGTCTTGTTAACTTGAATTCTTAGAATTTTATATCTAATATACACCGTCGTAAACCGACCATATTCGTACTTGAATAAGTGAATAGAAACACGATGGCGAACCAATGATAATAATTCAATATCGACTATGCGTAAAGACCAACCGCTTGCACTACATTTTCATCAATGTGGTATAATGTATTAATGAACGGGCTTGCAGTTACACGGATGTAATTTGCAGATTCTAGACAAGTGAATTTGGAGTATGAAACTTTCATGTTCTTCGTAAAAGTAACAGAAAAGTAAAACATGAAGTCATCTCGAAGCCTTCTTGGATTGTTCGCTACATAAAGCATGCACTATTAAATTACATTATAAAATTATTGCTTTATTAAAAAGAAATAAATAAACATTTTTGAGTAAATACAATAATATCATAGATTTTTGTTAGAATGCTGTTTTTTCTTGCGCTTATTTTATACACCTCTACAACAAAGAGTGAACAAATAAATCCAGTATTTACAACAAACTATTTTAGTGATAAAAGAGTTAATCAAATTGTTGTGTTTGCTTGCTGGAATGCAACTGGTACATGTTATAATTTTAATTTAGAAAAGAGGATATCTGCGATGTCCCATATTATTAGTCTTACATATTTATCTATACAGAGATATATCCTAATACTATAAATTTGCATAAAACTTTCAGTTAGAGATTTCAATTTTTCATTATTATTTCGAAAAATTTATAAAATATATTAATATATTCTCTAATGGAAAGAAGATATCTGTATTGATAAATACGAATGATAGTACGCGTTTCGCGGAAATTTTTGAATTATTAATAATGTTAGTAATAAAAGACGTCCGAAATATAAGTATTTATGTGAACCTCGTATGCATGTGCATTATTGCTTTGAACAGTGGAAAAATGTTCACCTTCTAGCGTGAAAGTAATTTTTATTAAGGAGAAAAATTGGGTGTGAAATCTGTTGATGTATAATTTTGGTTATTTTTTTGATTTTCAACATTTCTTTTCTCTTTCACGTATCTACACAAGAGTGAAATAAAATTTATTCATCTAAAATCCAGATTCGCAAGTGACGCGAAGTATCGTTTCAAAATTGAACAAAAACATTCAGATCTGGGTACAACATGCACGTGGGCGGGAGAAGTGTCGATGCCATCTGCTGGAAACTCCGCGATAATAGACAAAGGTCCCAAAGCGCGTTCTTTGACTATTCGAGTTTGATTAAAAACACTACTATTCGATGTTTGTACACCGTTTTTAAAATATATTTGATTACCAAAATTTGTGGTTCATTAACTGCTTACTGCCATATTTCTCTGTTACACAGCAATGTCCTTATGGGTTTGGTGATTGGTAATAAAACCTGACAATAATTCTTACTTCATAAACTATTTAATTTTATTGTATAAAGAATAAAAAACTTCAATACTATTTGAGAAATGCACATTGATATATTGATGGAAGGAATCTAATTAATTATTGATTTTTATGCAGATACTTTTAAATTTTCGCAATACATCAGTGATAAAAATTCAAGAATCGCATGGCATATTATTCAGGACAATATGAACATGGGCCGTATCCTGAAGGTTAATTATTATAAGCTTGGCATCGTTCTAGATTTAGACTGTCCTCGAAGTGAAATTGTTTTCGAACAGGTAATATAATTATTACAGAATCAAATATTCACTCGAAAATACATTGAAGGAAATAAATTGTCACAGCTAATTCTTGTATAAATGATCTATCTCGTAGTTAAGAAAAAGAATTCTAAGTCTGAATCAGTATCATAATGCTGCGTACTATTAATCTTAGTTCGTAAAATGTTGACAATTCACATTCAATAGAAATATTTTGATAAATCAAATACATAACATGTAATTAACCAAACAAATATCATTAAAGAAAGCGTGATTATTGTAGCAGTACAGTGTTTTCGTGTTCTCCAAGTTTTCAGGCGCTCATTTGACGTTTAATGAGTCCTATTTGTGGTTGGCGGTTACAACAGCCGCAGAAGTACCCCTCACGATTCTTCGCGATTTGCCACTAACAGTCGAATCAGAACTTACCGTTGCTCTTTCTATTGAACAACATTATGAGCTTTACGATGTTTATAATCATGCGTATCGTCACGGTGGCAAGATCAATGTTACTTTTATGGGTCACTGGAAAAATGGCTTATTGAAGAACTACCTTACTCAATACAAATATAAGAGGCGACAAAACTTTTATGGAATTCCTCTCAATTTTTCTATTGCCGTTTGTATTTGGAATAGTTATTGTTTTTACTTTTTTCCTTTTTATTAGAATGTAAAAGTTCTGCAATGGTTCCTTTAGCTAACGCATAAACCGAAGCCACATATGATGGAAACATATCTTACCACTCCAATAAATCCACATATCGACACTATGACACGCCTCCATTATCCAATAATTTTGAAACTTCGAGATATGTATAATTTTACGTAAGTGTTTCTTGTAAATTTATTTTCTTTTATAGATTCTAATTACAATTTATAATTCAAAAATTTTCTATAGCTATTAATATAATCTTTTTTATGCAGAATGAATTTGATGCATGCAAAAACATGGGGTTACAAGCAAAAAAATGGATCTTTCACAGGAATCCTTGGACAAATGGTGAAAGGTATTGTCGACATAAGTGTTACACCTTTCCAATACATAAAAAATAGGGTCGATGTCTGCGAATATACTGTCGAAACTTATGTTGTAAAGTAATTGCTTTGTATGATTTAAAACAAATCTACTAAAAATTAAATTGATCTATTTTAATAGTTCATGAAATAAATTTATAGACCATATATCATGTTTCGACATCCAACGAAAAATAAAATTAGAAACCAATTTTTGAAGCCATTCAGTCAAGTAGTGTGGTGGTTTGCATTAAATATTGGCATTGCTTGCTGGATTTTATTATTAATAAGCATTAAATTACAAAAGTATTGCAATTCTAAATCTAGCCAAGAGATAAGTGAGAACATGACTTCGGAAACAGCACTTATTACAATCGCAGCTGTAGCACAGCAAGGTTTTTATTTTGTTGCATACTTATTATTAATAAGTTACAGTTAATAATTAAGTTATACAGCTTAATGTTTTGATAATAATATTTAAGTTTTTTAATATTTATAAATTAAAATTAACAATTATATTTCTTAAAAATTTTAGTATTAAAAACAGTAACATAATTTTAAGGAACCAGTAAACATCTTCGTTTATATTCTGGAAGGATTGTGTTAATTACTCTTTTCCTTTGGGCTTTACTTATGTATCAATTTTATTCAGCAAGTATTGTTGGGTCGCTTCTTGCCGTGCCTCCAAGATTCATTAACACTATTAATGATTTAGCAAACAGTGACATGCATTACGCATATGAAGATATAGCATATTCACACGTATTAATGAACGTTAGTTTTTATTATTTACCTGATTCATTATAAGTTCCAAAATTAATTCGAATATTAAAATTTATAAAAAAAAATAAAATAAGAACAGGATGCTGAAAACGTAGTTGAATACGTTTGTATATTTAATTAAAATAGTCTGGAAGCCAGTGATGTTTTTGAAGAATCATTTTTGGTAATTACCAATTTTTCATTTCTTCATTTTGTCTTACTAGTTAGTGAACTGACTGCTATTTCGTACACATATAGTCATCAGTTATGTAAGCCTTGCATATAGATAAAAAATAATAGTATAAAAGTTTTATTATTTTATTTTCTTTATTGAAATATTAATTTTTAATAATACTACTGTTGCGTTCTGCGTAATGTAAAGGTAGTTAATTAATTATAATATTGATAATGGACACAAGTGATTCAGGATTGTTTGTCGTTCTGAACGAGTTCTCTTATTTGCTAGCAGAACAATATACAATAAATGAGTGAAATTACAGCATTACGAATGTTTAGAGAATTTTCTGGACAATCAGTAAGTTCAGGCCCTATTTGCATGATTTCAAATTCAAGATAGTTATGAACCACAATAGTCGAAAGAGGTAGTGCAATCTACATATAGAACTCTATCTAGAAATAGACTCTTGCGGTAAATTTTAGAGTTCTAGGGCTATCATTACATCGTAGAGTTAACATATGTTCGAAAATTTTCTGGGCCAAAGAAACATGATGAATAGTATATCAAGTGGATCTTCGAAGTCTAAGTAAATCTAATGTAATATTCACATCATAAAATCGTAGAAAGGAATTTTTGTATAAGCTGTCCCAATATAAACTCGGAGACACGTTAAGGTATGATGATGCATAGAAGTTGTCATCCACATAAAAAGCGAAAAATATTTCGTGAAGGATACGGATCATTTGGGGCGATAGAAAGATTAATTGAGAAGAGTAACCGAGGATGCCCGCGGATGTCAGAAATTTTTAGAAGACAAGGTTCTTAGACGGTAAGTTCTTAGACGGTAAGTTGTAAGTCAACAGATGAGATCATTGGCAACATTATGGGACTATTTCAGCATACTACGTAAGGGTACGTGTATAGCCGAGCATAGTATGATTAGCGCAAATGAAAAAAGAAGCAGATTATTTTACAGTGTCAGTAACCATGCCATGGAATATTCAAGAACTACTGAAATGTATAAAAGGGCTAAAAACTTCATAAGCTATCATAGTAAAACGCATTAGATCTTATTATTCAGTATCATTGCTATATAGATGGTGATTCTAGCGATCATCCAATCTTTTATATCATCTTAACACTGGGATTTCTCTTTGTTCACAAAATATGCCTTAAATTTGGTGATTACCTCTTTATCAATACTGAATTTTTTTCTACTGAGCATTTCTTCGTGATTTGGAACCAAGAATAACTCATTGGAGACCTGATCTAAAGAATACAACATATGGAAAAGCATTTCGTAGCCCAATTCAATAACGAAATAACACTTATTTCTTTTTTAAATATAGTCGTTTTACGTGATTTCATCCTTGAAACATTCCGATAATGCAATTTAATAATCGTTGTTGATAGTATGGTCCGAGGTATGGTTCTTTTTCGAGGTAATTGATGAATATTATAGCATTCCCGCATCCCGACATACTGTTATAGGTAACTTAATAAATAACTGTTATACATAACTTTACAAGCGAACTGTTGCATCTTTCTACTTTCCGCATTACTCGCATCTGACTAATGAGGAGTTGATCTCTTGCTATAATTTCAGTGCTATTATACTCGACCGACGCGAGAATAATTGTCGGCCCAACTTTCGTATCTTTGCCAAAAACTCAATCAGAGTGGTCCCAGTACGACCCAAGATCGCCCTGTACCCGCATGATACACCTAACCCGGGCAATGAATATTCTATAAGTATTAAAAATGTTTATCAGATAGGTTCAAAGTCTTGCCTGGTACATATGACTAAGCGGCGACCATCGCTGTTTCCTCTGAGATTACTTACATCGTTCTTTTTCTTTCTTTAAAGAATCTTAATTACGACCTACACAAAAAATTAATTGAAATGCTAATCTTTTCCAATTTTGACCACTTCTGTGCAGCCTATTATGACATAGATAAGACTCGCACCCTCCAGGTTCACCGAATGCGTTGAATGTTTTCCAACATCTTCAGGATGGACCATATCACTCCATAACGCTGTGAACTGCGCTTCCTAAGCACAAAAAGCGAAATGAATTTTATCGCTATAAGTGTAGTTTGAGAGCTGATTACAAATATAAAAAGATCTTCTATACTAATACTTAAACCTTATATAGCTGTAGAATATTCTCTATAAGATTGAAGGGATATAAGATTGAAAGAAGTAGTTCTGAGAATTGGAAAGTATGATGGTAGAGTGCACTTAATCGGTTCTCTCTGAATAACTTAATTAAAGGGGGTATACCAATTCTTTGTCATTTATATTTCAAAGCAGCAGTCTCTTTTACCTAATACTTTGGACAGCATTTACAAACATTTATCGTATATAATTGTAAGATTCATACAATTAGATGGTTATGGCGAACCTTAGAAGCATAAGAAAATCTGAATTTTTAAAAATTTCTAGAATTATTTGGAAAATTATTCTAGATAATTTTATAATTATCTGGAAGTATTTTTTACTTTACAAGATTTCAACATTCCTTTGAACATTTCAACTAAGTGTTAGCTACTTAGCTATAGCGTCACATTTTTTTCATCTTTTTACATATGTGGAATGCTGCTACGATTAAAGGTAAAAAAATGTTGCTGGCTTCTGCACTATTAATGTGAATACGCGAAAATAGCTTTTCCATTGAGACTTAATTAGTAATTGACAATTAGAACATAAAAATAATTTTATTACAATCAATGTAATCATTTACTCATAAATACGAAATTGGATTTTTTCATGAAATTAGAGCAGTGATCCATTTGTTACAATTTTGAGGGAGAAAAAAATGAAGTTCCAACGCAAAAGAGCTAACTATACTACTGCACTTGAAGGCTTTGAACAAGTGAGGAAAGGTGGCTATGCTTTTTTCATCGACAGTGCAACTGGGTACAAAATAATTGAGGTAGTGTACTTTATTATTAATGTGTTCGAAAACCGAAAAGTAAAAACGTATTAATTGTGAAGATCGATAATATTCTATACGTTTTCGTAGGACACTTTCACTCAGGCTGAAATTTGTGATCTAGCAGAGATTGCACTAGTGCCACCGAAGTACGTGTCAATAGTGACGAGCAAGCGTTCTCCTTTTAAAAAAATGGTCATTTATGGGTTAGTAACTGAAAAAAGAAAATATTTATGATTAGTATAAAAATGTAATTATGTAAATTTGTAATTTCAATCACATAATCATCTAACAAATTCATAACAAGGTATTCTTTTATTGTATATCGCTGAATTAACCATTTTTACCATGTTTACTATATCTTAATCTTTTATAATCTTTTTTATATATCAAATTAAAAACTTGAGTCAAAATTTATCTATTATTTCGGTAGATACTCATCTAACTACCGATAGGCATGCGATGATTTGTCATTTCATGACTATATTATATTACATACATAACATATCATTGTAATTATTATAAAGTAGCTATAATCATGAAATTGTAATATTGTGTTTTCATTACAACGAAAGAAATAAGTAGTATATGAACATTTCATCCTGTTTATAAAAATCTGATGATGCACAGGCTGCGTCAAATGGTCGAGAAAGGATTAACGAAGCAGCTTTTCCACGTCTGGAATCACCGACGGCCCAACTGCCCGGATAGCTTCCGCTCACAGCCGGTGCCGGTGGAGATCAGAGAGTTTGGTCCAGCGGTGTTCATCATTGTGGGAGGCTTTATAATAGCTTGTGTCCTCGTGGCAGCGGAACTCATTAGATTCCGTATCTTACCACCTCAATTTTGCAAATTTCCATTGCAGTGCGTCGAAGATAAGCAAGGCTCATCGATTCCTGACAGTAAATTGAATCCAAATCACGTGCCTATTTAAATACTGTTTTTGCTTACATGGATGCTGTACTTGCTGCTTATAGTTACGCGCGGTAGTAAATGATAATTAATGCTGTAGGTGTTGCTTCTTTGTTAGGCTTTGTAAACAGTCAGCGGAATATTAATAAAAGTATTAATGCTATTGTTAGAGTAATAAGTATTTATTTACAGAATTTATGAACTCAAAGTGATTATTCTATAGTGAATAGAGATAATATTTTGAAACTTGTCGTGTAATGAAGCTTTTTGTTTTAGGTAAGTGTATTATGATAGATCTATTTAACATTGGCTTTAACAATAACTCGCTTTCATGCAGTATTTCGTGCAGAATATTTTTGTAGATATTTTAAGTATTTTTATCAAAATAACTACATTTGTAGAAAAATCGATAAAAGAAATTCTTCTAACACATTCTTAAAAATCACTTAAATTTTGGTTGGAATGTATCTTTCTACAAGATGTCACAAAATATGTCATATGTCATATGTCATAAAAAACCGCAAAGTTGACATTTAGTATATAGTTCTATTTATCATTGTTGTTACTATTCTGTTGATTTTATTCTGTAATTAAAAAAACTGAATTATATATTGAGCGCCCGGTTTAGTAATAAATGCATCGCGAAATTACAGTAGAAATTACAATTAAATTTAGCTGAACATGGATAGAGTCGTCGTGTAGTATAAAATGCATTTTTCAAGGAATAATTATTCCATAATAGTTTTTGACTGTAATGATTTTAATTGCATTTTTAGCGGTATTAATTTTACACGTATCTGTATAAAAAACTATTAGTTATAGAAATACATATCACACAACCCACATATATTATTATATTCACGTGGATACTTCAGGAACATTACAGTTTTATTACTAACTAATAGTATCTATGGGCATTTGTGAATTATGAGATGACATCTAGCATTGAAATCTCAATGGTTGGTTTAGAACTATAGTTAGACGGCTCTACAGTTAGAACTTTCGTATGTATCGATAGAACTATCGATATGTAATGCGACACGGATTAGTGAAATCTTACCGTAAATATTACATAAACATCTATGAACTTATTACGACTCAGAATATTTACAATACAGGGATGTGAAAATGTAAGAGTGTATGTATCGAGAAATATCTGCTATGTGCGTAAGGAATGCGTGAACAGAGTGTATGGAGTGTAGATATGTGAGTGTGTTATAAATGGATTAGACATCGTACGAAAAAATGACAGACCGAGTGTCATTGTGTGCGGATGACAGAGAGCATAATAACGAGAGGGGAAGAGAGAGTTCGGGTAGATCGACACTCGAACCAAGACCCGAAAACCAAGAAAAGCGAGCGACTATATAGAAAGTATAAGATCAAATATAAGATGCATGCATAAGGAATCCGAGAAAGAAATGAATGTTTATTGTTTAACTATTTTAGAGTAAAACCGCGTAAAACAGAGAGGATGAGTGAGGGTGTCAATAGAGTGAAAGACATTCGAAGCATGGCCTATTCTACTTAATTTATTTTGTATCCTGCAAAATCAAGTTTATAATTTTTGCTCATGAATGTAGAAAGTACATCTATTTTCTATACCTATTGCGATTTGTAAGAATTACTATACAGACTTGTAATTTTTTATAGTAAAATGGTATTAAACGTATTACACACATAGTAACTAGTAATAAAATAATAACATGAATCTCTAAAACACGATTCTGCCCGTGCTAAAACTGTAATGAAATTTAATAAACTGGTCTGTCAGTGTATTTAATTTAAATTTAAAGTAAACGAATTCAATTTAAATAAACTCATAATATAACGAGTAAAACTGGATGAAATTGATGATTTGATCTATAAAATTTATTAAATGCGACATTTTCAGTTATAAACAGTTAAAAAAATAGACATTCAATTCAATACTGATTCCTAAAGGCAACCCTGATTGCAATTTTCACAATAGTTTTTCAAATGAACTGTTGAATTTAAAACGAACTCTACTATGTTTATAGGAAAAACTACTCCGAAAGGATTTAAAATAACATAAAAACATTGAACTAATTAAATACATTACGCTGGCAAGTTTTTCGCAAGTTTGTCGCTATAAAAAACTTGGCATAAATAACGGGCAAGTTTTGGCGCGCTGACGAGTTTTACTCGTCAAATTTCTACCAGGGAAGTCCTCGGTCAAGTGCTTCCCACGGACATAAAATACGCGCGTGAGTAAGCTCCACCCGTCGCTTAGCGGGATCGAGGGAGAAATAGAGGAAAGAGTCTCCTAATGGGTGCGTATAGGCAAGCTGACCCGCTGTGAAAGCGTAAATAAACAAAGTTTCGCGCACAGGCCGCAAAAAGGCTGTATGTGTCGCGGACGCGGCTCGGGATGCGGCCCGTAGAAGGTGCACTATCGTGCACGAAGAAATTGATCCGAGCTGGCGTGCGTATCTCGCGTTTGAAATCGGGTCAGGTTCGCGCGCAGAAACAGCTCTCGCTCTTTCGAGCAGCTTTCATCGGGCGGCAATACAGGCATCATGTACATGTGTAGCGCAGCGCGGAATGCAAAGCGTGAAATCCGGTTGCGCCTGAGATGGCACTTTCCGGCGTGCGCCCGCGTATGCTTTACTCTTCTTTCTGTGTTTATTCATGTAACGCGGCTTTGCAAGCGCTCAAATCGAATCTTGGAAGAATGGCACGTTTTTCTCTTTCTCGAAAGTTTGATCGATCATAACCCGAGTTGCCAGTATCAAAGTAGCCGTATTCTTTATCACAAATTTTTTTTTTTGAGATGAATGCATTGGGTTTGTAAAATAAATCATATTTATGTTCAATTTTAATTTTTTTCCGAGACTAAATTAATTTTTCGTAATACAAAAATACGTTAAATGTTAAATGTTTTTAGTTTCAAAACTTGAACTCGTAGGATTGTTCGGGATGACTTTTCTCAGGCATATAGTTATAATTATTTACAAATTCATGTGCAACAATCTGTAAACGGTACCTCAAGTAAAGTCATTTCTTAATTCTTCTCTATATTTTGACTTTTGAAAACAACGTACTAATAGTACTGATTCTAGACGCATACTATCATCCATTTTTGGAACTTAATAATGCAATAGCGCAAAAACTTATAGTTTGTATATACCTTATGTTTTCACTTAAATGGTGAAATAATTATTAGTCGTCGATATAGAATAAACGGTCACGCCATTACAGCATTCATGTGAAT
This sequence comes from Sycophaga agraensis, assembly GCA_018906755.1. Taxonomy (NCBI): domain Eukaryota; kingdom Metazoa; phylum Arthropoda; class Insecta; order Hymenoptera; family Pteromalidae; genus Sycophaga; species Sycophaga agraensis. The sequence goes on along the minus strand of JACCIE010000015.1, from coordinate 696,978 downwards.
TCGACACCACAATTATTAGCGCCGGAACAGTAAATCTGAGAAGAGAATGATCTTTTGCATCCTAAGAAGTACTAATTTTTTACGCAATTAAATGTAACTGGCTGCAATCGTAAAAGGGGTGTTTTCAAAATGCATTCATTTAATAATTGATTCGTTTTCTTTGCATACGTATGCTTCGACTATGAATGCATTAATTGTCTTCGTTGAGCCAAGGTCTTGGCTAATTCATCTTCGGGTATTACTGTTTACGATCCTGGCAATATACGTATACGAGCGTTCTGGGAAGGATTTCGTAGTTGTTACTCAATTGAAAATTTTAAGTAACTGTTGTGTATAAGCAATTTTTTATAGAGATTCTGTTTTGGAAATCATTAATATTGTTTGTTATTATTTTTTCTATAATTTAATTTTACGATGATGCACTTCAGTCTTATCTAAGCAACTATTGAACCTTTTGTTATATTAATTATTAAACTACCAATAATATACATGTATACCTGAATGTTTTCGATAACATGAATTATTGTTATAATAGAAAGTGATGAATTTTATTTTTTCTTATATAGTTTTACATTTACAACCTATTTAAATTTATATCTAAATTGTATTTTGATTTAGTATTCATAATATCGTAGTGAAAAATATGGTATTAATTAAAAATAAGTATATCAATTATATTTATTTATTTTGAGACATTTATAGACATATGCAATATATTTTGTAACAATTAAGTTTAAAAAGGATTGACCTATTTTTCACATTCAATGTTCGTTTTCACTTTGCGCTCATGAATAATTTAACAATTGTACTTAATGGATAAAAAATGTAATGGTTTAAAAATATAACTATATGTATTAAATAATATTTTTTTCAATAATAGGAAGCTAGAATATTTAAAGAATTGTTTTTAATGATTAATTGAACTTAATACAGGTACTTAAGTTATTAAAAGTATTATTATATATATTTTGGAGTATCCTGTAATTCGCGAAAAACTTCAATAATGCGATAGAATGCAAAATTTGTATTTGAGTTTAATAAATATTATACATTCGGTATTTCTCGATAATACCTAAAGAATTCAATAAACACTCGTAAGAATCTGTTGTCGAGGAATTGTAGTCAAACAGCCAGATGAAGAAACGAAGAAACGAATAGCGGTTCCGCGTGAGAAAAATACGTTTTGTGATGAGCCTTTAGAAAAAAAGTTTCAAGTTTACTTGAATATCCGCATATGGAAAGAAATGTGCGATCCGACATTCCCACAAAGATACGAAGTTACGACTGCATTGTTTCTGATGAAGTGCCGGTTTGACATTGAAGAACGCGGATCGTAAGAATCAGTAAGCCACAATAGAAATGTGTATGTTGCGTTCATTTATGTGATCAAATTATTTACTCGATTATTTACATTCCAATGATACGTAATTGGGAATTTAACGCGAGTAACGAAGACGTAGTGCATTAAAGAAAAAAGTTAAATATAAAATATGATAATACATAATACCTGTAGTATTAGACTTAAGGCAGAGAGTAGCAAAAGACATTCAAGGTTTGACCCAGTCATTAATTTCTAAGATTCTGCTATACATAAATCATCCGAATTAAAAACAATCATTAAATCATTAATATAACCGTAAAAACCTAATATTATATAAGAATATCGTCTAAAATAGGCCGAAGACTAAAATCAGGATCATTTACAGCTAATGTATGTCTGATTTCTCGCGATAAAATTTATTTCGATCTTTTTTTGAACCGCATACATTATCTCTGAAGAGTCCACGCGCCAAAAAAAAGGAACCAAAGCACTCGACGTATAAAGGGAGCGATGGATTTTTCTTCGAGACCAACGACCGTTAAGTGTCAAGATCACGGACAGCGATTCTCGTGGCGATCGAGCTCGGGCTTGGCTGTCGGTGAAATCCCGGCGCGAAACTCGGCTACGCCAGCGCGTACCACAAAAAAGCCGGCCCTCTTTTCGGAGCGGCGGCGGGCGGTTCGCGCGCGAAAGCTATGGCGGAATGCGAGCAGAGCGGCGACAAAAGGCCCGGGAGGCGCCGGTCGCGGGCGAAAGCGAGTGAGGGAGGGAGGAGCGCACGGTGTCAAGAGCCGCCCCCGTCGGCAGGCGGCGCCAGCTCGGGACTTTTCCTCGAGTTCCGGCGGCACTCGGCCAGGAGCCGGCGGCCAAGATGGACAAGCGGATGTGCTGGCTGGCGCTCTGCTGGTGGCTCGGCGGCTGCCTCGACGGCCAGCAGGAGAAGGCCGTAGCCAGCGGCTACCTCTGGCCCAAGCCCCACACCTACATGACCCGCTGGGACAAGGTCAACCTCGACGAGGTCCTCGACAGCAAGCGTCTCCTCCAGCACTACTTCAACTGCCTGATGAGCAAGGGCCCCTGTCCCCCGGACGGCCGCGAGCTTAAACGTGAGTTCTTACGCCCTATATACAACGCGATCGGACTTGTGCGCTACAGATCGGGGGTGCGACCGCCACGTGCTTGTGTTACCGTTCGGTTCGATGACTGTAGTGTTTTCTTGCAAGCGACTGATCGTGTCAGACACTCTCGAGTCCTGCAGCTGGCTATATACATTGTGCTAAATGTGCAGTCATCGACTACTCGACGTTTTCTCAATGTCAATATAATCTTTTAATGGTGCGCGAATTGCCGTCGATTTTGAACATTTATTTTCGCGTATGATTGAATTCTTAAGTTGTTGTTATGCTTAGTTGTTGTACAATAAACATAAAGGTATATCTTGGTTTTTAACTCTTATACCTTGATTTTGTATAAAATAATCGATTAATTGAAGTGATTTTAAAATAACAATGTTATACTAGTGTCCTATCACATTGTAAATATATTAAGTTTCAATTGGTTTCAAAATTAATTAATTTATATATAATATATAGATGTATATATTTCTAATATTAATACAAAAAATAAAATCGAATTATTGTATATGTTAAAAAATTTTCATCTGAAAGTTTCGATTATAACAGTAGGAGCGCGCGCAATTCGAAAGTCCCGCATGTATCCTCTCAAAATGCACAGTGCCACTTCGCATAGAGTGACGACTTTTACTTGACTATACGAGTACTATTTACTAAGCGTTATTTATGATTTGATTCTAAATTCTTAGAAAGTTTAAATGTACATTAAACATTTAAAAATTCCATTGATTTTCAATCGTTTCATCTTTATGTTTGCGTACATGTAAAAAATTTTTTATCCTTCAATCATAAATTATTTGGCAAAATTTTAGGTAATGACTTTTTCCTATTCTTTTTTCGTTTCATTTAACTTTATTCTAATTCAATATATTATTTAATATCTCTAATAAGTTATTTTTAACCATTTATTATCAGCTATACCTGGGTTAAAATCTGTTATTTCAATGATGTTGACGATCTTTAGAAGTTGGATGATTTCATTTTTTCCGAGTATTCTTTCGCGTTATTTAAAAAATACTATCTGGTTTTATTGGTATTATGATCATTTATCCACTTCATATTTTTTTATTACTTTGTATTGGGAAACGTCCTTTACTTCATCTTCATTCATTCAAGAATTACGTTTAATTTGTTATTTATTGACCAATGATTATACTTCACGACAGTCATGTACCAACTCCTTTACTACTAGTATTACACCCCTCTAAAGACTTCCTCTTGCCAACTACGCACATACTTCATGGTCACTTTTCGTTGCCTGTTTTATAAACATATCCAAATAAAGCATTAAGATTAAATAAAGTTTAGTAGCTCGCTACATTGCGAATTGAATGCCAATTACAAGGTATATACAATTTCATTATCAGTCATTTTATTTGTATAAATAATTTTATGTTCATATCGATATTTATAAAATTTAATATCGACTGATAAACATGTGCATAATTGAATAGTATTGTTATTGCAATATGACAAACGAAACGAAGAATTACACATATTCCTGTTAGCCCAATAGTCAGTTATTTTCTAAGATCCGTTCGGTATTATAAGCTCGAGGGCAACATCTCGTTCCTCAATCGTGGATAAACTTATACGTATGGACAAACAGTACATCCGTACGCAAGCGGAAACACCGGTTGAGGTCACGTGAGTGCCACAGCGTTTGCACTCGTGCCACTTGCGTAATGGATCTCCCGCGAGTTGCAATAGATTAATCGTGTCTCCGATCGCGCTGATGGGTTCGGAGGCCGTGACTCGAGAATTACGTTTTTGTCGTCTGCAATTGTCGTGAAGACCCTTTCACGAGGTGCACACAAACTATTAAATCGAGTAACAGTCCAAGAATCATTCATTGATTGAATTGTGAGTGCTATCAAACTAGACTCAATTTTTTACAAGTCGCGTGATCCTTTTGGTTTTGTTTACAGGTGCCCTTCCTGAGGCGTTGGCGAATGCTTGTGCCAAGTGTACTAAGAGTCAAATGGAAGGTGCCATTAAGGTTATACGATACTTAAGGTGAGTCTTACTTTTGGAGCTCACGAGAGACAACCTTAATTTTAATAAATAACGATAAGCTTGACAACTCAATAAAATTGTAAAATTAAAAAACGTGACTGTTTTACGATGGTATAATTAAGTAGATAACTGTATGTAAAGTTTCTAGTTTCTAGTAGAGATTATATATGTGTATATATATACATAAATAAAAATAGGTTAAGTACTATCACAGAATTAGTATCATTAGCGATAAAATATTAGCAATTAACTAGTTAGGTTATTATGTGCGATTTTTATAATGCCATAAATTTCTGACTACTTTAACGTTTAGTCCATTTTTATTATTCTCTCAGTATTACATTTGCAGAATTCCGTTGGATTTGAATTGCAAAAGGAATATATCTATGAATTATAAATATTTTAGATAAATTTAATCAAAAGAAGTGATTTAATTTTATAATGACCATGATTATCGGTATCTTTTATAAAACCCTATACATATTGACGCTTTCAAAAATACTTGCGTACATGAGTTCAAGGTCATATACTATCAATGGTTTCCTTAGAGGCGTATAAACACGTAAATGCATTCAAGAGTAAAAGTGATTACGTTAACTACGTTATTTACTCAACAATCGAGCGAGTGAGCGCGAGTACAAGCGGCGTATTAACGCGACGCAGCATATTGTAATGCGCGCTCGCGACAGACAAAGGGCAAGACTCACTCGTGCCGTGCAGACCAAGAAAGACGGCGCGGCATAATGAAAAAGGTGCGAGGCAGGAAGCGTGCACCTGTCGCGAACGCTCGGTATGTGTGCTTAGAGAGGCGGACCACTTTCGTGACCGGCATTCGAATCGCGCGGGGGGCCGTCATGTGACGCGCGCGCCTCAGGAAACGTGCGCCTGCAAATACAGTCGATTGCGGCTCTGACTACCGCTTTTAATCATAAGTAGCGGTACGATTGCTTCTTCAGGAGTACTCGTATATAAGCACCGCTATATGCCCTTTTATGAAGTCTTAATATATAATTAAATGACTAAGTACTATTTGTGTAAATATTTCACGTGTGTAGGATGCAAGAAATATCGTTATTTAGGTCATGTACGCATAATTTATACATAATGTTTATTTTGAATAGATAAAACAAACAATTACTATATACATAAATAAAATAGTACATGATGAATTATATCGGTTATAATATGTGTAGTTACATTAATATCGACTGACAAAATACAATTTTACGGATTTAATTCTAAATTGTTTTAAAAAAACTATATAAAACAACACATATAATTATTTATAATTATATAACGTCAAATTCGAAATAACGTTTATCTGATAACGTTATTTTATAAAAAAAATACACTAAATGAGTCATAATATTTGATATCTAAAATATCTCTTAATGATGTCTAAATATTTATGAATTTTCTTAATTTTTCTTATCATTATTTGACATTTATGATAATTTGATATTTATTTTTAATCTAAAATTTTGAAAACTGTATACATGTAAATATTCCGAAATAATATGCTCGAATTTTTTTCTGTTACAGAGAATTCGAGCCAGTCAAGTTTGAGATTCTTGCCAATAAATTTGACCCCCGAGGTATCTACAGAAAGAAATATTTCGAACCACCGCCAGATGACACAAATAGCTTAAACGAACAATCGATCGAAAACCGTCGGCGAAAACGATTTATTCGAACGCGATTCAATAGAGTTCGACCCAAGTGAACGAACTGATAGAAAAGTTTATCTTGTAACTAATTGTTGAGATTCACAGAAGCTCGATTCGTAAATCGCTTTTATAGCGCCGCTTATTGTTAGTTATTTATTTGATCGCATATATTTTATAAGTTATATTGTATTTTTTTAATGTAAAAATAATCTAACCGACAGGATAGCTTTATTTTTTATACAATAAGGATTCATGTAAGTTAGATTAAATTATATTCTTTGAATACTAAAATATTTTATTTTACAAAATCACAGTCAACGTTCTTACTTTATTTTACTATTGCCTCTGACATCGAATGTAGTTCCTTTGATGGCTTATTATGAATAATTAATTGTTGAGACAGAAATTTATCAAATACAGAACATAACTATAAACTAAGCTCTGAATTTATAATTTGTATTAACAATTGACTTTACCAAATTTGTTCTCGAACTTAATTTGCAATTCGCCTTGGGGATCCTTTAGTTTTCGAATTTCATCATAATCATGTCTACGCTTGTGACAAACATATTCTATTCCTTTCTTAAATTGTTCAATATGTGCGGGTAGACACTTTGCGCATAGGGTCTCTATTATTTCAGGAATAATTTCTGAAATTATACAAAAAGTTGTTTAATTATTAATACACGATTTTAATTCTTATAAATTACATAGACGATATAAATGAAGGTAATTTTGTTTGTATTTAATTCTAGTTGATTTTGCCTTAAAGAGATATAATAGTAATTCAAGCTCAATAAGTTAGAGAAATTAACACCATAAATTAAATAGTAAACTTTCAGCAGCATGCTTACTTTTAAATGCAAGAACATCACGGGGACATCCCATAGACATGTCAGTGATAATACACTCCTTGTACTTTTTGTAAAGACGCTCATTATCAATTATTGGCTTAAAGTCTACTTGGGACCAGCCGATGGGATAATAATCCTTATATTCCACTTCCTCAGTTTGAACCGAAACGAAGAGTAGAATAGATGCGCTGAACGTCAATTTTAGTACTTCGTAGCCTACCATTTTGTACGATTTAATACTGTGTATGATTGCACGGCTTTAAAGTTATCAATTGGATCGATTTATGAGCTGCAAGGTACTTTTATAGTTACTATCTATCTATCTATTTTGACCACATGACATGCGAATCTCGGCATCAGGTTCAATCAGAGACTCTACTTTTTTATGCATAAGTATACGGTTGCATAAGATTACTTTTGAATATCTAAGTGATGAGAATAAAATTTTTATTTTTTCTCTATCAACTAACCACTTTTATTAATCTAATTAATGTAAAAGATGTATTTCTTTTAAATACATCGTCGAACGTTATTGAAACCGATAAATGCGTGAACTTCAAGGCTTTCCATTCGATCAACGGTCTTCTTCATAATGATACTTAACCTGTATTAAAAATGCAATAAAAATATAAAAATGTTTCTGAATTTGTGTTAAAAATTTGGATTCTATTCAATCACAGTTTCTGTTTTCTTTTCTTCAAACGCGATCAAGGTTGATTTAAAATGGGCAAACTGTGCTTACCACTACCAAAGAAGACACCGTCTGAAGAGGTTAGCTTTCTTGATTCATGGAAAATTAATACGGCGCAGAAGGTACAAATTCGGCGGGCTCTACGAAACCATTTTCCTGAGTCCAAGCGCCTATACAAGTGCATCGAGAGCAACGTTACCCAATTCGTCAACGATCCCGAGTGCAGACGGCACTGCAATGAAAGCGATAACGAGTCGCTCCATACCTGCGCATGCACCGAAAGTTCCTCCGAGGCCAATTCATTTTGCAATTTATTTCGGTCGAAACCTCGTTTAGATGACAAAGCGCTCTGCTGTTTCATCAACATTATCCAGACGAGACTTGACAAGGAACTGCGCAAACACGAGCAGATCTGTTGCGAAAGGAAATTCTGTACTCGATGCAAAAATCCCCAATACCTCATTGTCCCTGTGCAGGTGTGCTCGAGGTAGGAATAGAGAAAGGCAGCTTCATAAACAACTAGATGTATTATCATATTCAATAATTAAGTGAACTTGCAGAAAATTTAGTTTTCTCAAATTCCTTAAAAAGATTCTGTACATTTTATTTCTTATTTTTTGTGCTAATAGATTTTATAATATATTAGAGATGATAGTTTAAAACATCAATGTTCCTGCGAGTTTCTTGCTCTCACCTGCGCTCAAACAAAACTCGCAGATGGCGAGTGCAAGAAGCGATCGATACCAATTGTATTACGGCATTTTGGCGATGACAACGAAAATCTGTGTAATGAACACAAAGTGATGTTCAAAATTGATGAAATAGGAAAATGTCAAGAAATAGCCAAGTGGGGTCAGTTCCTTGACTTAATTGAGCGCCTTCTGCACATTCGGGAACTTTCGCTCAAGAGATTTCTATCGAGCCAATTCATCCACGATGTGTTCAAACTCGAAGCTTCATTTATACATCAGAGCCGCAGCTGCATTGGTGATGTCTGTTCTCTCAAGAGCCCTGTTGACCATTTTGAGGACCTTGACCGGTTCCGTGACATTCAAAAGCTTGGAATGTCAAGATTACATAGGAAATCGATGCGATGGTTCGTAAGACCACGACTAATGCAACCAATGCTCCTTTTGACTTGTACATTACAGATTATTTTTTTAGCAATAATATATTTTTAATCACTTGTAGGGCTAATTGCCTATCCAAAAGATGGAGTTGTGTCTTAAAGCACGTGCATCTCATTATCCACATTCCTTCGATGAGTTATAGCTGTCACTTGAGATCCGTAGCTGAGAAAAATTTCAGGATTTTGCAGAATATTCAAGTAAAAATCACATAATATTCTTACCGTATTGAAAAAACAACTGCATAATATAAACAAACGAGATGCATATTACTGCAGATTGGTAGGTTGGGCTGGTTAGCAAATCACAAAAGCATTGTGATTTACGTCTGCCCTGGAAAATCAAACGAGGAAACAAAATACATTATGGAAAATTTTGTAAAATTAGCCAGACCTGATATATCAATTTCTAGATTATGGATTATTGTAAATGACGAAGAATGGCAAGTTGCTATTATTCGTAACATATACAGCATATTCAAAATCAAAAACTTATTTACAGGAAAATGGGTATGCTTATCTTTATATTTTGCAGCTTATGCAATGACGTTGATGAAGCATACCGTAGTGGATGCGAGAATATGTTCTACACACCATCAGTTTATCGGAGGGTTAGGCACTTATCGGCCGGAAATAACGGTTTTATAATTCCAGGCGTCCTTAGCAAAATGGATATTTTCGTCGCATGTGAATTGAGATCATCGATACTTAGTGAGAAACATTATTTTACTTAACTCATAGTTCGGCGATCATTACTGCTTAAAAAGCGATTCTCATGCAACATGTTTCAAATTTATTTTTGTGGATTATCGTAGAATTACATTTAGACGTTATTCTGACGTTAATCGCGAGTTTTCGGATTAAAAGTAAATCTACGTACTAACGGTGAAACCTTCGCGGCATGTAAGAGCACAATTTCAAAGTGACAAAAGAGCCTGTCGCCATTCAACGAAGTCTCGTTTTATCGCGACGCGCAGGTCCGCCCTTCTCGTTCCAGGAGCACCTACTCAACAAGTACAACGTCATGACCCTACTTTCCGATGCACGCATCCGACACCCGCCGTTCGCCGGCGTCCGGAATTTCACGGAGGTAAGGGACGCGAGCGAGGCCACGAGAGACCCTATACATCGAATTCCGAGGCGACCCCTCGCTTACACTCGAGAATTCCCTACAGCTCTGCCAGATAATGGCTGAGGCGATAACCGGGCCGATGGCCCTTCAAGAGAGGAAGTGGATACTAAAGGTCAACGGCGGCTTCAGTGGCAATCAAAGCGCTCTCTTCTGCCTCGACGATGAGATGCTGCATAAGACCGGGGTAAATTCTACAAAGTTAACTATTACCATATAAATTTAAGATTTTTAATTGAAAACTTAAAAGAACCGAACAAATTTAATTATTTATTTAACTAGATATACTAATACATTTTTTAATAATTTAACATATTTTATAGTTCACATAAACAATCTACTCTGAGAGAAGTTTATATATATGCAATATAGAATATAGTAATTTATTAACAAACATTTTGATCAGAAATTTTGATAATTTCTTGGATTTAATGAGTTTTTAATAACTTTACTAAGAAGTATGGTAAAAATTTCAAAGCCATTTCTCTCAGTATAAACTAATTATAATAATTATATTACTTATACATTTTAAATTGGAATCGTTATAAATGTTATAGTCTTATCCTTTCTAATAATTTAATATTTATTAACCTTTTTTATGGTATGACGAATAATCGAGATTTTTAAATTCATAAATGTTGTGTTAATATAAATTCTACTCTTATTATTAATTTTCTTATTCTAATACATAAAACGTTAAATACTGAGTTTAACTGCAAATCGTGACCCACTTATTACATGTAATGACTACGTATACGGATGATGTCCAAATAATTAGACCTTGTCATTTCTGTTGTACAAGCTTGAATTACTGTTCTATTTGGCCGAGAAACTGCCACAAAAGCTAAAGCTTAGCGAAGGAACTTACGAAGATGTTGGTGACTTTTTAAAAGACATTAACCGATATGGTTAGTATTTCTGCAAAAGTAAAATCGTTTATGTGCCATGTTTTACTTCATGAATTATTCATTTAATTTAAATACTACGTAATAAGTGTAATATTCAATCACGATGCCTATTAATATAATTTTTTAAAATGAATATTAAATATAACATTCACAACTATTAGAATAGGTATATGTTATTATTAGGTATCTTTCAAAAAATATTTTTTTAAATAGATTTAAATATTTAAAATAATATTTTATTAAAAGTCCGTTGCTTGAACTTTGTGTTATTTAACATCTGTCTAATTTCCGTTTTATCAAGTGTATGTAAAAATTGTATTTCATAATATGTCCCCGGAAGTACATTTAAGAACAATAACAATTTAGATTTATTATGACAACTTACTGTTGTATTTTATTGAATCAAATTGTTCATAAATATTTAAAGATGCGATTGCGTTATCCACAATTAAGCTCTTGTACACAAAAGGCTTTAATTTATCGTTGTTGTCTTAAGCCAAGTGTTTTAATAAACACTGTCGAGACAATCTTTTTCAAACCGTGTGTTCATCGATCTAAACGATGAATCTTTATATACCAATCTTCAATGCAGTACAGACTTGCACGTGTATCGGATCTGATTTAAATAAATAAAAAGTATAAAAAGTTTAAAAATAAGAATTAAAATCTATCGTTTATATAAGTGACAAAAATCAGTATTCTTTATTTAATTATATTGATTTATAGTACAGATATAAATATTGCAATATTAAAACAAATTTTACAACTTCAATGTTTACTGCACAATTTGTGGAAAGTGATTGGATTATTTCTGGTCATGAAAGTAATAATATGGCAACGCTTGTGATTCTTTTTTTACTTATTACCGTCGAAGTTGTGGTGGTAAAAGTTGTGGCTTATGAATTTGATAGGGATGATGATAGTGTCTGATGAATTTGTGTCAGTATTACATTATTTGTAATTTTATTGCAGAAAAGAGTGGGACGATTATGGTATAATTGTTCAATTCATTAACATTAACCGTATTACATACAATCACTAGAAAAATATACACGTATTTCGAGTTTCTTTTCATGTTTAATATAAAATTCTAGTCTGAGAATAGAAAAAAGCTAGAAGGCTGTTTAATATGCACATGGTATGTACACAGGGGGTGTGGTGACGGCTTGTCCTCCGAGACAATACCGTGTAGTTAGTCTTGGCTGTTTCCTCGAACACGACACGGCAGAGGCAGACCTTTACGTAACCGCCGACGTGATCAAGTCAAATTGGATTGAGGGTTGCAGTTTGAAAAACGTTGGATACATTATACCTCAGACGACCTTGCCTTACGCAACCCTGAAGGAGCTAACAGTCGCCATCGGCAAGGCCATTTTGGTTGAGCCCTATTTCGGTTTCTTCGGGGTTGATCTTGTAGTTTTCGATGATGATCATTGCGAAAATAAAGTATATATTAATTTATTATTTTTTAATCAAATACTTATATTCATTTCAACATAATTTATGTTCCTTTGTTTCACCGATATTTAAAGAATCTTTCAATTTAAAATTGATGATAAGCAATAAATCTAATGTGCAACTTAAAATAAAAATTAACTTCTATATATTAAATATAGTCATAGCCATTGTCTGCATTAATTTCAGAACCGCCATTTTCAAGGGTTCAAAGACGTTTATGAATAAGTGTATTGTAATAAAGTTAATAATATTTCATTGTTGTTTACAGGAACTTACTTATTGGGTAGTTGATGTAAATCCGTACTACACTGATTTAATATCTTTTGAAGATTGGCGAAAATTCTGTCTGGAAAAGCCGTTATGTGAGAAGTAAATGACGAAATAATTGATTAAAAAAATATCATAAAATATACGGCAGTTACATATTCACCATGTTTTGGTTGTGTATAACTGCAGTAACATTATTATGAATTAAATACGTACTTATTTACGTTCTATAAATAGCACTCAGAATACAAGTAACTTAGGCCTCGATCATCGGTACGTTGTATGCAGTGGGAAGCTGTACGTCGACGGATTGGCCTACACGTCTAGGGATTTCTTCTATGAACTTAGCAGAAAACTTCAAGTAGACTATAGGGCCAAGGTAAAGATAAGTTTTGTTAATGAATATAGAAAGTATAATTTATAAAATTTTGTTAGTTATAAAAATTGAAAATCTTATAAGAAATATTTTGTGAGGAATGTATCGTTTATTTTATCAAAATTAAGTACAAGGATTATTGAATGTCATTTAAAGTTAATAATTTTTTCTTTGTGTAATGAAATAATTAAAGAATTAATAAGATTACTTCCTAGCACGATTTATAAGCAATTACTATTAATTAATAGACATTGCATATGAATTAATAATGACTACGTGTAATAGAGATATATAAGGTATTGAGTTATGATTAAAATTTAAATACGATGATAATTCCTTTATTTGCATAGGCAAAATCTGGTTGCATGATCTGCCCGATCGACTTTGACAAACGAGCAGTTGTGGCATTTTCTATTTATCGCTCGAAAAGAACGGCACTCCAGTATTTTATTCGAGTTCTCAAAGGATTACACTTCGCTTCGATCAAGGAACTCGACTCGATCCCACGCAACAAAACTTATGTTTTAGTAAGTTGAATTAATAAAAGTATACGACTCATAACTATTTGATAATGCCTATTTGATAAGCTTTTAGGCAACATTAGTGTTAAATTTTATTCTATATAATTGATAATAATAGTTACACGATAGTTTTTATATTTTCGATGTAAAATCTAGATTAATCTTTACACGTTTATAATTATTATTTTAATTTTCAGGCTCTTGCAGAAGAAATGGAGGAGTTCTATGGAGTTAGTGACAAAGAGTACACACACTCGTAAATAATGAAGTTACACTAATAAAATAAAAAAAAATTGTAAAATCAAAAAATCAAATAAGAATAGCTAGTAATCCATTATCTATACTCGTTTTTCCAAAACTTCCTTCGTCTCTCTGGATTCTTACAACTATCGCCATTGTTAACGTAAGACAATGGCAGTAATAAGTCTCTTTTGTCTGGTGACTGCTAATTCCCAACGTATCGCGTCTCGGCAGTCGATAAGTTGCCTTGCGCCTGTAAGGAACGTATACCAAGTAAAAGGTGGATTACCTCCGGGCCTTGCTCTTATCGACGACAGGTACGGCAGCCACGCGAGTATAGAGGCCGCGCGAATGCGGTGGAGGAGACCGAGAAGGTGGGAGGGGGGTCTTTTGTCGGCGTGCCGCGGAGTGGGGAGAGACGACGATAAGGCCGTGTGCGGTCGACTGCTTTTTAATGATTAGCTGCACGAGACGCGGCGCCGAGCGATACGTCCGCTCGCCTCGAGCTCGGGCCGCCTATATGCTCTTTCTCGGGCGCGTTTGGCCGGCTCGTGATAAGGCATTTTGCAGGTCGCGTTTACAGGTCGTTCCGCCGACTGCAGTAGTCTACTTCTGGCTGGCGGAATTTCTCGCGACAATGGCAATAACGGTTTTGTAAAACGCGCTCCGGGGCAGGGAAAAGAGCCACGGGTTTATGCGGTCGTCGTGACGGGCGAATGGATCGAACAATAGCGGCGCTTAACGGCGCCGTTGCGGCAAACGGACTCGAGTGCGCTGTAAACTAATTACGAGAGGTCACGCGCCACGGGATAAAACCGCGCAAATGGCCGCGAACGTTTTCATCTTTCGCGCTAACGCTGCACACAGACCGCCCGATTGGACAATTGCAGCGGCTCGTCGGTCACTAAGTGGGCACGTGCGCCCGTTATCGAACGACCCGTGGAAAAACAGCCCTGGAAAATTAGCGGGCGCTTAAAAGCCGCCGAGATCGAGGGACAATTAGACGCGATGACCCCCATTGGGACGCTGGACCGCCCGTTGGCCGACTAGCCCGGCCACGTCAGCGGTTGGCCGGTTCCCACCCATCGATCGCGGAGGCGCGAAAGCGAAGACGCGACCTCCTAATCGGCGTGACTCCGTGGATTCCCGCGCGGAGCCCCGTTAATGCCGCGCGATGGGAGTTCCGTGGATGGTCCCAGAGGCGACGCGAGCGGCGTTAATCAAAGGAGTCTTGGCACGATCGACCTATCGTTCGATGAGGCCGACCGACTCTGGGTTATGGCAGACTCGTTTTTCTTCACGGATAGGGCTTTGCGAAATCCGTCTTTATATTATCTTCCATTCCCCATTTTTCAAATTTTAGCGCGCACTGCATCATCGTCCATTTGCATTTGACCTGTGATCACATGAAAAAGAATGGAGAAAAATAAGTAAGATTTTTTGTTTCATATTTTATGTTGAAAAATTACTCTGGACTCGCGAAATACTACATTAAGCAGACATCAAATTTATCGTCTGAACATACGCTTATGTATCTACTGGAAACTGTCAATTTTTTCTCGGGCATTTTCTCTAGTAAACACTTGTTATCGTTGCTAAAACATTATTTTTACATTTGAATAACTATAGCCGTCAAAATAATATACACAAAAAGAAAAAAGTATTAGTTACTATTAAAAATATTAGTAACATATTATAGCAATCATTCGATAAACGGAAATTAGATAAACTGAACTCACTTTTATAATGTTTTATTGTCCGAGATCGTGGACAAATGAAAACATATTTACAGATTATCTATTTTTTAAATTTATAAATTAAATAAATAGTACAAAATATTGAATCAAAATTGGGGAAACATATTCAGGATTTTTCATGTTTCAAAAGAACCTAGGTTTATCTATCTATAGATCAAAATTTATTTAAGATGTTAATTGAGTTCTTTCTTAAGCTATACAATAATAATAATTTTTCAACTCATTATTTAAAATTTGAAAAATATATTTTGTGTTGGGAAACTATTGATAATTTTTTCTCAATGTATATTAAGACTCCAATAAGTATTTTAATATTTACTTCAAATTTTATGCAATATTTTATCTGTAGGCATACAAGATAATTATTTTATAATATAATTTATAATAATATTTAATTAAAATTCCTGGATTTGATCTTTCCACTTCTCGTCAAGCGTTAAAAGTAGAAATTCTGGATTATGAAATTCATTCTCATTGTTGGTTTGCAGAACCTGCGCGTGACAAAACTTTGTAGAGGCCACTGTGAGCCTCACACAACACTTGCGTACGTGTCACTTGCAGTAGTTACATCAGCATGCATGACGTTTAAGTTCACAGCATCTGAAATTTTTCTTCGAAAATCGTATTGCTGATATAAGTATATTAAATCATTGAAATCGAGCTTAATAGTTTTTTTCAATATGACTGATTTCAGAGATTTTTCGAATTTCTAGCTTAACTTAATGAAATTAATTTTAATGTAAATCGCAACTATCAATCTAAATATTTTCAATCAAGAATAATTAATATTAGAAATTAAATACATCACGGAAAATTATTAAAAATTGAATATAAATTTAATCTTCATAAATTTCATTAATTGATATTGTAATGATCGCACATAAATAAAAGTATAAGTAGAAAGCTTTCATTATGCATAGAATATTTATTTAAATTTAATTAGGTAAAAATCTTATATCTATACATCGTAAAACGTTGTATTGATTTTATTTCTGTAAAAATAATTGACCTGAAAATTTTTCGATATTCATAAATTCCAAAACTTAATTTATATTATAAAAGAATGTTAGTTACAGCTACTTTTAAAGCATTCGGAACGTCTCTGTTTAGTATTTTTATTCTCAATCTACTACTCAACGAGAAGACGATGAAGCCACAGGAAAAACTTGGGGCATCGTTCAGCCGAGCAGCAAGTGTTGAAAAAAGAGAAAAGGATCCCCCCCACAAAAAACACAAGTGATATAAGCAGGGGAAAATAAAGTATTTCGAGATTTCAAAGGTTCCCGGGGAGGGGGAGGAAGTGCAAAAAAGGCGGAAGCCTCGGGTGTCACATTCGCCCGTTTGTCTGGTGTCGCTCGGCATTAATCACCCTTTATCGCTGTCTGCGAGCTCAAAGTTCCCCCTGAGAGAAGAGCCGGAGCCATTCGCCCGGAGGAAAAACGCGGGTGGATTTTCCGCGGCAGCGAGGAGATAACAAGGGAGCGACGAGCCGCCGAGGCGATTCATTGTGGCGCCACCGCGAATTGTGCCTGCACGACGCACATTGCCGCTGCACATTGCAAGACGAGTCCTTTATGCCAACGCAACCCTACCCTTTTATCTCCGCTCTCTCAGTCCGTTATGTGGGAAGTATTCGCGCAAATAAAGTATTGACCGGTGGGAATTAGTATTACCACAGATAAGCTCTATAACCAAGGATTCCAGACGGGCAAGGCAACCGCTTTTCTGGGAATGATAATTGATCCCCTGCAATTTTATTCAAGTTTCTGAAAGTGAGTTCGTTGGGGATTGAAGCAATCAGTGCATGAATAAACTGACATCTTTCATCCTTATCGACTTTAAAACTCGGTTAAAGATACTAAATTAGTTACAATATCGTACTTTTGATAATAAAGTGAAACTTATTCTTTCAAATCTAATCCAAGGGATGGTAGAACATTGAGCTTGCAAATTCTTCCGGAGTATAATTTATTACTAAAGCTATTAAAAAAACACAGTTCTCTATGAAACTTGGATGACTTTTTAAATCAAGCTATAGGTTAAATGATCAAACATAAAAAGGGTTTTGAATAAGCAGATCTTTCTAGTTACATTTCAAATAAAAAGTAGGCTATAGTTATTGGGTTACCTAAATATTATGATCATAAGATGACTTAGCTACATGATATGAGTAACGTATTTGAAATGTTATCAGATAGTTAGTTGGGTACATGAATTTACATATCACTTATTACATTTTACAGTACATCCATTAAACTTACTCGTACCACAACATTGGCTAGGACTAACTCTCCAATCCCTGTGCAGAACGTTTAGGATTTGCATTCATCCAAACAGCCAATACCTCATTACCGACTCGAACCGATTGGAATTCGCATAAATATATCCCGGTCGTCATACGTCGGATTTTCCACAGACTATAGCCTGCGTACACATACAAATAATAGTGATTACGTGGATGGGGTACATATCGAGGAGCGGCGGGCCGTTTCGAATTAAAGCTGGATCGAAGGTTGGTCGGGCCGGTATCGAAAGCCGTGATTGGGCTGGGGCGAGGTGGGTGCCCAGGAGCCGAGGCCGCGGTACAGAGGAGTTCTTTATTTCCGGGGCGGCGGGCAATATATCTCTCCGTGTCACGGACGCCCCGTCGAATTGATATGCGGGGCCTTGAACAGGGCTCGCGGGCGGCCGCGCCGGAGAAGAAAGCCCCGGCGATGAGCCACGGGCGTGATTGACACCGACGCCACCGGCCTCTTTTCGCAATCAAAAGCGTTTCAGGCCGGATTGAGGCGCCCCCCCCCCCACCCACGGCCAATTGGCCGCCCCCCCTTTTTTTTTTCCTCCCCGCCGAGACTCGATTCCCCGGCGGAAATGGCCCCCGGCATTGTCGAGCCGGCGACGCCCGCGAGGCCGCCCGACCTCCAATTACGGGGGATTGTACGCCGCTCGCCGAGACAATGCGACACCGGAATACCGCTACAAGCTTGTGTCTTCTTTTAGGGGCGTTGAGTTTGCTAGGCGCACAGCTGCAGAGTGGCCATCAAGATTCGGAGATTGGAAATGCACGCGCAATACCCCGACGTTTTGTTTATACATCAGAGCTTCGACGAGGGTAGAATCATGGCGTCAATGAAATAAGCGCCAAGGCCTGGTATCAAATGCCGTGGCTTCAAGTATGCATCGGTGCTTTTGTATTCGTGCCATTTTTTCTGCGAGAATTACCGCATCACGCGGTGGTCTCTTTTTTTCCGCTTTGGCGCGAGAGCTGCTGCAGCTCTCGTAAAGCAGCGCTTATTCTTGTCAATTAGTCTCAGCTGCCGCGGCAGGCTCGGCGCCAACTCGTGCGGCCCATCATGCGCCGATAAGGGAGAATGGACAGGCAGGTGACGCAATCGAATTGTCATAAATCCGTTTTGGGGAAATTCTCACCAGGGAGTTTTGCGCGTGAAAGCGCTCGGTAATTTTGTTTGCCTCTTTGCACTGGTGCGTGCAGATTATGCTGGAACTGGAAACGCTCCGTCTACATTTGCACAGCCAAATGAGTTCCAGAAATTGGCATACGTTTGCTTTTCTCATTTTTGCAATATTTATTATAATAGTCTTCTTTCGTTACGGAATATTAGCCTTAATTGGATTCTATGGAGTTTAAAAAACAAATGGAGCGTTTAAGACATTTTTTTATACTTTAATTAGATTAAGATTTACATTACTTTGCTCGTAATAATTTCAGTTATTCTAATATAACAAACTCAATTTAAATTTAATGAAATTTTTGCGGCTAAGCTAACCAGACTTGGAATCCCGTTATTTACTATAATTTTTCTTTTTTCGTTAACCGTCACAAATGAGGTTGAAGACGTGGCTGTACAGCGACCAGAGTTTACAAGCTTCGAATCATAGGCAAGAGATCATGGAAGTTACTTTATGAGTGGATGAAAACGAATAGCTTTGCTTTCACTATACTATTATATGTGAGTTTGAATCAAGAAAATGTACGATAAAAAAATTTCTTATATCTTAAGATATCGTTGGATATGTGTCGCTGAGAGATAAATTAAATATACGGTTTATTCATTTATAACATCCAGTTTTAATGCACTCCTTACAAAGTAATGTTATTACAGACTTGAAATTACAACCGTTGAAATCTCATCAATTACAATATCATTTAAATAAAAAAATATGCGTTGTAAAATTTGCATAACGACCTGCAAACGACTTTGATGCATGAAACATTATAAATTGTAATGAATTCATACAAGCGCTTCTCTCCCACAAAAGAACCGGGTTTATATTTTTATTGGTATTTTATATTTTACTGAACACATTAAACTCATTCTACTATAAAATTCTAATTTTTTTTTAACCACAAAACTTTTTTAAAACCAAGGAAAGGAAATATATTGATTGATGTTGAAACATTTTATAATAAATATTTATTTTACAATAAATGTATTAAATTATGAAATGATTAAAATTATTTTTATTAAGAACAATTCTGTAGATATTCTGAAGCCCCTCCCCAAAAAGTTCCTTTCGGTTCAATTTACTACGATTTTTAACAAAGATCGTATCGGAGCAGCAGCGAGTAACTCTCCGCGTGATCGATCATTTCTAGCGCGCTGTTTGTAGGGCCAGACCGCCGAGTAATCCCTCCCGAGGCGTTTAGAAAAGAAAAAAAATCATCGCCCAGCGAATCGATTGGGTGCGCGCGAAAACTCAAGCGGAAAAAGTAGCCCCCGACTGCCCTTCCGGGCTTATCGCCACCAAATTCCGATAGGTACATAAGCAGGCGTATTTTCAGAGCCTGTTTATGACGCGGTCGTCGATTACGATTTTTTACTCGACGCTCGGCATCACGCGAGCGGTAAATCAGAGATCGGAAAAAAATCTAGGAGCCGGGCGACTGGGAGTATCT
The DNA here is from genome assembly GCA_018906755.1 of Sycophaga agraensis. Taxonomy (NCBI): domain Eukaryota; kingdom Metazoa; phylum Arthropoda; class Insecta; order Hymenoptera; family Pteromalidae; genus Sycophaga; species Sycophaga agraensis. The sequence continues at coordinate 676,596 of JACCIE010000015.1, read as the reverse complement.
GATAAGCGGCGTCAGTGGGCTCTTCGCGCTCTGTTATGCAGTCGGATCAATACGGCAAGTCGTCCCGCCATATAAATGATGGCGCGTGATACTCGCGCGGGGACTCGCAACGCTAATGACTCTAAGAAGCGCGGGGGGCCGGTCGTCAAACAGCGCGCCGAGGGTATCCGTCGCGTCTTTGCCCGAGCCTCCCAATTAAGGTAAACGGCCGAGTGTCGGTGTGGCGATTTCCGGCCGAAGCGCCGCTGCTAATTGCTCTGTTTGAGCGGGCTGAGCATCCAAGTCGCTGGATTCTTTTCTTGCCTTCCCCCTCGATTTTGAATTACGCGTCACGTGGAAAGGATTGAGTTGCAGAATTCATTAAAACGTGCACGGCTTGTTGAGCGCCTAGGTTTTGTGCCCCGAGGATATTTTTATGCGCGATTTTATTTTTGTTGCTAGCCAGTTTTCATCTGGTTTTCTAAATATCGTGCGCGGGCTGATTTTAATGCGAAACGCAACACCGCGGCAAATAGCAATTTTTCTCAATTTCGCGTTTATTTTGAAAAAGATCCCTTTTTTACAGAGTATATAATAATAGTATTGAATGTAATGTATGCGTAAAGATTTAAAAATTAATTGGGTGCAGTAGTTCTATATAGCGTTTTTATCGCGTGTAATCGCTAAAAGTTTCACTTAGTATTTACTAAGTTACATGCACCAGATTACATTGTCGCTACTTCTACAACTCGCGCTGAACGTGGTGCATGTTAAGTAACATTCACATGAGCATTAAAAGCGGGCTTCTGATCCAGGTGCAAATCCACTTTGCTTTTCTTCCCCGTCTCCTACCTTTTATCTGCCTCCGCACTTCATTGAATATTCGTTAAGTGAATATCGCAAGTGCAGTTCCTGTAAATTTTTATTTTCTGTGTGTAATCATATGTCATAGTAAGCTTTTTGCAATCAGAATGATATACAGAATAATTAATTTTACCGAAATAAGTGAAGCACTCGACCTAACATATTATTAATTCGTCTAAATGTTATGTAAAATTCATTATCTGATCGTTTACATTTACGAAAAATTTCGCCATGCCATCTCAGCTGGTCACGTGTGGTAAGTAGGCACGTGATTGTTTTTTTAATCATACACGCTTAAGCTTGGCAGGTATTTTTTAATTTAAACTCCAATAAATATTTTTTAATCATGCGGGCTTTAAAAAATCATAAAAACAGAAACAAATACTCGTTCGATCGTAGCTGAGAACAATGAAATAAAAATGAAGAATGAAAAGTCCCTCCTACCCTGCCTCTCGGCCCTCATTCTCATCGGCGTGTTCCGCATTAAGTTCGATTGGCTATTATGCTCAACAATCGCCGATGTAAAAAAGGAGAGAACGAGATGAAAAAAATAGTAAAAGTAAATGTAGGATAAGTATGCAAAAAGAGAGAATACGAAAAGATGCATTGTTTTTTATAAAATACGCAATGTCATACTAATGGGTCTAAAGGCAGCAAACCATATATGGTATTCGAATAAAATTTGTTTTTCTGAGTGTTTTTCATTGCTTACTAATGAGATTTAAGTTTCTATCTGCATGTGTAGTTTTCTTTCACTAAATAGGTTACTTGTGCTAATACATTTCCATATGCTTATTATATAATTTAAATTATATAAAAATATGTTATTTAGAAAAAGATATATCATGCTTACTAAATTTATCGTTCGGTTAATTAAGTTCGCGATAACATATTTGTTATTTAAACACGTCTATTATTATTATTTATTTATAAAAAAATTGTTTTTTAATGTACCATTATTTTAGCTAAAAGAAACTAAGAAACTATAGTATGGCATTTATGTTAAAAAAATAAATCTACAAAAATTGTTATTCCTAATCTTTCTATAAATCAAACTAATTAGATTTGATAGAAATATAAGATCTAATTTTTAATTAAATTATTTTTCATAGAATTTCATGCTATTTCCATTCACGATAATTTTGCATCGAGATATAAATAAACGGGATAGACTGAACTGCACTTGAGTAGCAACCGTGACTCTCCGATTCCCTTCAATGGATTAGAAGAGGATAAGCTTTTCCGCGGAAAAGTTTTCTTAGCTTTAATCCGATTCTCAACTTGTTCCTATGCTGCTTGTCAATTTGTATACAGTAGAAAAAAATCTACTTTTTAAAATTTATACTACTCGTTTAATTAAATTGTAGAAAATTTTATGAATAGTGCTCCTTATGTAAAATCACCTTTATATTATAAATAGATTGCTGATGATCGACATCACTCATTGAGATTTGTATATAAACATAGTGCTTGATGTCTAATTATCTCGTATCAGTTTCGCCAAAGAAAAATAATCGAATGTTTTTGAATTATTTACCTTAAAATAATATTTATTGAAAATTTACATGTTACAGTTTTTGTAATACACATGTCATTGTTTATAATTAATAAATCGACAAACAATGTGATTAAACAATATTCTTTTGAATATAATTAATTATGTTAATAAATAATTACAAATTAAAGATTAAATATATCTTTATTTTCATTTTTTTATCATATTTAGAGTAAATTACTATTTTATTAAAAATTGAATAAGTATTTTAAGAAAACAATACTAAAAAAATAAATATAAATTAGAATGAATTTTTTTGCGACCTTCATCAAATGAATTATACAAACGAATAAAACATTCTTCAGTGTTTTTCGAGGAAGTCTTTAAAACATAAATTTCCATCCAAAGAACTCTTGTGAACCATTGTGAAATAGTTTTGTAAGTAAAAAGTAGTCGGTTCAAAGGCCGTGCAAAGTCTAGAGAGTAAGATAGAGAAGTCAACTGGTATAGCGCTAGGGAGAAATGTAGAGGGAATTTATTTCCCTAAACCTCGAGTCTTAGTTTCCTCGTCCCTTCCTCTTGAGAACACTAGGTAAATCAGAGACTGGCTTGAGGAACAGGACCAAGGCAATCGCATTCGAGTAGCACATCGTGCGCCAGGACCCGCGTGTAGCAAACAAAGAGAAAAGCGCGAGGGCGGTGAAAAACTGGCGGAGTTTTCTTCAAAGGGTAAAAAGAGAGCAGAGCAGAGAGCCAGTGGTGGCCAAACAGATTTCTTCAGTGCGCCTGCTGGTGTACTGTCTGTGTGCGGGCGTGAATTTAAGTACCGACCGAGGCCCATCGTGAAAACAAAAGAAGATGAGGCGAGGAAAGGAAAAACCGGCCTCAGTAATGGAAAATCAGAGTCGCGGGGATAAAACAGGGTCGGCTTGTAACTGGCCCGCGCGGCGCGTGCGGACGTGATTAATAACCGGGAAACTCCCCTCCCGAATCTCGACCGCTAACTTTTTTACGGTCAACGAGGAAATATTGCACTTTGGTACGAGCTCATTTGGGGGCATAACACACGCAGGGCGCACACGAGGGCCAGCGGCGACCCGACGCTGTTGGAGGAGCCGCGCGTTATTTGCCTGCCGCTCGGCCGCCCCCGCGCGGATATAAAGAAGTCGCACGCGGCCGAGGGAAGGGGGCCACGGCCGAGTGCCGCACTGCGGTGGCTCCGATTCCCGTGCCGTGCCCTCCCTGCACCGGCCTATGCGGTGCGTCTGCGATGCGCTCGCCGAGATAGTGGCGGATCAAGGACGAAGGGGCAGCGAGGCTCCTCCTCCCCGCGAGGATTTATGGCTGCCCAGCCCCCGAGGGCCGAGGATCTGATGCGAGGCCTAGGAGAGGCCTATCGGCTATCGCCCTTTTTCATCCCACTTGTTGAATCGCTAACTTGTCAGGATCATTTGATCATTTGCCAGGTCTACGTTGGATGTGGGTTGTGGCCCGGAAGTCGGCTCTGTCTCGCAGAAAAACCACGACCAGGAGCTCGCGACGCTCTATAAACCTTCTTTTCTTGATGAATGAATTCTTTTTTTCTTGATGTTGGAATGATTATGCTCTGAAATAATGTCGCGAGAGATTTCATCGAGGGATATAGCTTCACTTTCAAACTTGGCTTGAAATTTGTAGGAGCTTCCATTAAAACTTCAAAGTAGAAAGCTACGTTTTGATGCGTTAAAACGTTATAAGCAGTCAGGTGTCAAGCGAGGTAATGAGTGCCTTCTAAGAAACTTCTGAGATCTGCTTGCTTTCATGGATCGCGGATGAGCTAGAGTATACAAAAAGTGCTTTTGTACAATATCGCATGCTTAAAATTGTCTACATAGAGCTTAAATAAAATTTGATGTCAGATGCGCTATATTGTAGATTATTATCTCGGGTAAAACAGACTTAAAGATCGAAAAACTTTGACTTTGCTTAAATTATTTAGAATTCACAGAATAATGCTCTCACGCACTTGGAATATATGAAACGTAGCATAATTTAGTATTGAAAGCTCTCTCGCTTTTTCTTCTTATTATTGATTCGCTTAAAGTAAAAGTATTTTTCTATACTTTCTCAAGAAAGCAAATCTTATTTCTTTCAAATATAATATTCCCACCATTTTAGTTTCATTCGCAGTTTCTTGATGAAATGAGATATTGCAGATGTATCTAATTATTAACTAATTATAACTTGTAATTGATTTTCGCTATAAAACACATACAATCTCCTAAATAATATTTTGCCCTAAATAGTTGATTTAATCCTTACACTATTTTAAATAACTTGATATATGATATAATTATCTCATTCTCTTGTGCAAATCTTTGTTTCAATCCTACTATTCAATAATTAAAAACCTTTGAAATGACACTTAATGGACCTTTGACATTACTATCACGTTTCGTTCCCTTATGAATGCTAATGCATTCTAATCCACAGATTATACTGACAACATTACCAATAATGTCAGTGAAAATACAAGAGAATTTGGTGTTGTATAGAATCAACAATTTAACATAATAATTTTAAATTAAATTAATAAACTTATTTATTTACGTAAAAATTGAAACCCTTTTGTATCAAAAAGATAAAAATATTTAGAATGTCTTTTTGAAAAATAAAAGTATACAGAAATGTGGTGTGATTTGATTGCTTAACTTAATAAAAAAAATGTAGAGGAATGTTATTTTTAATTTTTGAATTATTTCTTTAAATTTAGTGCACTGAAGTAAAATAATTGATACTTATGTATATTTATGTTCACATTTTTATCCGAATAATTATATTTATTGAAACTAACTTTTCTATGCTACTGCAGTGAACACCCCTAAATAATATCTCTTTGGCGAGAGTTTCCGTTATTTTAGTATCCTGTACCTTTGATTTAAATACCAAACAGAGTTTTTACAGCTGGATATTTTAACAACGAGCTCAAGAGACAAGCTTAAGAAAACTCTATCACAGTATTTCAGATAAGGGAAAGTCTGCGTCTTAATGAGTATAAATCTTATCGGCTTAGTTAGAAAACATGGCTTTCACACAAGCAGAATAAGGCAAAAAGGCTATTCGGGGGGCAAGATTACTACGTAGGAGCAAAAATTGTGAGCCATTAATATATTACATATTTTTTGTAATTTGAACAATTTGAAGAATTCAAAATAATTACGACTTAAAAACTACAATTCAAGATGTATCATACATTGAATTAAATCGATTATAAGATCTGCCACTGGATTATAGTAATAGTAGATATGCTCCCTCGAGAGCGGCAAAAGTCTCAGAAGCAATGGAATCTGTTAAAAACATAGATATACCTATTATTTACAATGAACACTATAAATATACTTATCTTATGCACAAATAGCGATATGCAGTCGTCATCGCGACATCTATCAATCGTATACCAAAACTGATAACTACAGCGTGTATCTATAGCTTAGTCGCTAATCATCGATACTACTATATATTATAGTCTGAACTTCTACTTCACAATAAAAGCTTGATCTCTACATACCTCGAGTATAAACGCTAATAAGAATGTGTTTAATTATAGAATAATTGAAGTATAATAAACATTAAAGCATAAAGTGTTTCGCCTCATTTTATATCAGACTCACAAGCAACATTTTCTAGATTCTTTCATGAAAACATTTAATTCACTTTGGCATATTCAAGGTTAAATTTAACAAAATCTTTTAAGTTCCAGTATTCACAAGCTATTGTCATAAACTTTACACTCGTGACACAATATTACTTCATGACTCTGTAAACCGATATTTAAAGTTTACTGCTTGAAGTTTTGTTTGCATTTTTCTTGAAGAAGTTTTAGCATTTCGATTGTCTGCTTTTGTAGAACGACCTGAAAGAGATGACGATAGATCTAAGGTAGATTCCGTGTTAAAATCTTTAAAGTTATGATATAATGAATCAATTTTTTTTACTTTTAAAGTTTTTACTACGCCATGGTAACAATAACTTTTTTAGGTAAATCGAAACGAATAACTGTTTTTTAAATATTTGTTGACTATCACATCCCACTGGTAATTTCCATTTCATAGTTGGGGTAAGTTGAGGCAGCTGTTAACTCAATTTTAGCCAAACGTGCCCACTTTGTGCGATTTATTACAGATGTGAAGGCATCTGAATCGCTGTTTCTTTCTTTTGAACGTATTTCTATTTTTTAATGAAGTATTTTATGAAGTATCCTGTGCATATACTGAACAGGAATCTGCAAAGTTTTGCTAAGCGCCGAACATACAAACATGCTGATCGAATTTGAAACTTGAAATTTAGGCTGCTCATTAGCACCCCAGTTTTCTAGGAATCATGAGAACTATGATTGCATCTAATATTTTCTTCTTATGACACGAAATTCAGAGAGAAAATAAAAAGTACACCTGTAGACTATATTGATGGTTGTGAGTGAGAAACAGGCATGTTTCGGTGCCATTAAGAAGACATTTCGCTGGGCTTATACATTTGAGTTGGATCTGGTTCTTCCTGATTGCTAGTTCCGTTAAATCTTCTCTTAGAGTCGCGATCAACCCATTGACGAGTTCACTTGATCGCCCTACCAAGGTCAAGTCAGCTCTCGACTCCAGTGCTCGTCGTTGCTACCTGGTAAAAAGGTCCCACTGACTTGTGCACGGCGTAAAACCAACTTCGAGGAATAGAGAGATCCCATAACTTTCTAGAACGTCAGATCTGCTATCTTACTTATGACGATATATACTTCTTGTGGCAGAAAGGTGAAAGTTCGCTTGCGTCTCCACGTACTATCGTGTTGTGCCGACATAAATCGTCTCAGACCTGTACATGCGCGTTATTCTAAAAAGAAAGAAAAGATAAGTGTAAACTAATTACCATTTTTTCTCCTGCTCTTTTCTCTACAGAATACAAATATAGAATTCTTTATTATTTATTATTTTCATAAATGATCTCTGCAAAATACTTAAGCCTAATTGTAATCATATACATTTTGAAATATAAATAAATCTAACTAATACAATTTGAATTCACGATTTGACTATTATTTTCTGAGATAAATATAACAGATTTTTCTTAAGTTTTCTAAAACGAAGATCATTCTAATGAGTACAAAACTCTATACTAAATTTTTTTACTTACTACCTATTATTAATCTCAATAACATCTCAATCCACTATTCTACTACAGTCTGAATTCTATCGCATGTATTCATATTCTTGTGAAAAAAAGCTATGCGAGTAAAACCGATTATAGAAAAAATACAATTGTACAGAGAACTTGTTTCAGGATGTCTGATTCATGAATTTCCTTAAACATTAAATAACCTATCTGCAATATTTCATTAGATGGATAAAAAATTGTAATAAATTTAATCAACAATTTATAATTTAACAAACTTTATTGTATCACACGTGGGATACGTTAAATAATAAATGTATATATTTAAGATTCAAATTAATATTAGCAAATTATAATTAATCGTAAATATGTGTTACAGTTTGTGATGTGCCGCTTTCTCAATGCCAGTGTATCTTACCTCTAGTAGATCCTGTGTTCGTCACAGTGGAGATCTGGCTGGGCCAGTTTAGACGTTTAGTCTATGATTGTGTGATAAAAACACATACATTTAATACTAGTAAGTACAATAAATTTTAATATTAATAGACACTTTATTCTAGGCGGAAAGCATATAGTTCCTTCTCTGCTGCACAATTTCCTTCGGGTGAATAGCAGCCTATCTCTCTCATCGGAGCATCGCCCGTTTGACCCGGGTTCCGTCGTGACCACGGTACATACCTCGTCCGTCCTTGGGACATATTGATTCCCCATGTGACACATAATCGGTACTCCTTGACTTCTGGACAAGGCCGGCTCCTTGCAGTGGTCGCACTAGCGGATCACGATGCGGCGTCCTAGAAACAGATATCGAGTGCCACGTAAACTTTTAGATCTCAGCCACGATCACGAAACCCCTGAGAATTTTTTCGCGCCCCATCTGATACTCATCCCCTTGCTCAAGTATCTGCATTCAGGCTGATAAGTCCGAAGACTGAGATTGAACTAGTCATTCACTATCACACGCGGTTCTTGCGAATTTTCCCAGTTTCTGACTCCGCACATAAACTCGATCCCAAAGTTCTCACGCCGGTGTTTACCACCATCGTGCGGCCGATCGCAAGGCTTCCGTCCCTCGACACAGGTTTAGTTTGATTCTTGCAGTTTACTTCTCAAGTGCCCTCTAAGATTTCAGGACTTCGCTATCCTTTTCTTGGTTAGAACTAGGATTCTTCCAAAAAGCTTCGTGCATATAAGTTTAAGACAATTCCGATTATTTTTCCTTCAATAAGATAGATACCAATGTTATAAATAGCTTTACGATATTCTCACATCAATTGAATATCAATTAAAAATATTATTCTGCATTGTTTATTTAAAGCCATCAAAATTTATTTCACGCTACTATCTTTTCCTTATGGCCAGCAGACCTTTTCTTTAACAACAATCTTTTTTTCACGTATGTAACTCAATGGCCTCCATTATCATACTTCATGTACGTGATTATCTTAGGGTTAGAAATATATTATCTCCTCTCGTACAGTGTTAGCTTTTTTATCTTCCTATGAGTTAATTGTTTATAAACTTTTAATTTTCAGTCTTGTAATAACATAAAAATGGTTTTAACATCTACATGCTTACATTATTTTACTTTTATTAAAATTTAAAAAAAATAAAATAAGGTATTTTCATACCCTCTGCTGTAAACCACGAAACTATCTTATATATTCAATAAGATTTAACAATCCAGCTTACTGTACTTCTATTACTTTCATCTTTTTATGGGAATCTATAAATTCATCGTTACATCTATCTTGATAATGACCAGATAACTCATAGAGAGTCCGAATTTCTACATTGCGATCATTGTCCACTCAATATAACAGGTGCCGGTGCATGTTGCTACGGATCCCCTTCAATCATTGACTTTTTGGGCGTCTGTTGACAACTTCAGCACCGCAACAACTGCCTGTGCAAAGTAATGCACCTGTACATCGCACGCTCAACGTTCAGCATGGTGGGGATGCGCGTCCGCAATGGCGCAAAGCCCTTGTTCGCGCATCTCTCGCGTAATGAACTATTTTGCGCTCACAGGTGGCTGGGCCACTGGGCGCGGAAAGAACAGACTCGAGGGGCAGGGATAGTGGGTTAATGGGATGGCGGAAGGAACGGGCGGCGCGCTGCAGAAGCAATTCTCCAGCTGCGGCGAGCTGCGGAAACCCGGCTGCAGCTTTTTATCTTCGCCGTTCGGGTCTTCATTACTCTTTGTACTTGGTGGCTCACTGCTGCGCAGAAATACGGTAGGAGGACCTGCCGGGATTCGATGCGGTTATTGGTAATACTCTCTTCCTATTTCTCCCTGGCTTATGTACGTCTGTCGGTCTCCTTCCATTCTCCTGTTCTATCTCTCCTTAGTAGAATATTTATAGGGAGGGCTGCTGCTTCTGTATTAAAAGCTTCAGAGTCAGTCGGGTTGTTAAAGCTGGACAAAATACTGCATAAAAGAATTTTTCGGTGCGCCTTTGCTTTGGAACAAGTGATCAAGGGTTAATAAATGTGTTGCGAGATTTTCTGACAGTCTTTCTTTTTTTAATACAATAATTTTTATTCATCTTTCTTTAAAAATTATTCTATGACTAGAAAAGACATGATAGCTCTTGAAGATCAGACTATATATACTATTCCATAACTTTTTATCGTAAACCTTATGACTTGAAACATGCATTCACAATTTGTAATATTATATTTAATAATTATATTTCTAATTATAATTTTCAAATTTCTAGATTACTTACGAATATATTATCTTTCTAATTTTTTCAGCGCTCGAAATACATTAGAAAGGAAGAAAAAAACACTAATTATACTTCAACACCCACAACTCGTTCTAAGTTCACGAATCTTCTTGATTAACCCTTCGATAATTCAGGGAGGCAACGCCCACAACTTACCCGTTCATGTACCTGATTGGCCAGCCAGGTAACCGCTTCATTGTCCTTCTAGCGAAAACACGTCCTCGTCGAAGTCAGTGCGTGCTCTAGGGAAGAGACCGTAGGCCGCGGTCATCCGGGTGAGACTACGTGCACCGCCTGGGCCGTTTATCTCGCTCAACAGTTGGTGCATCGATCGCCTTTGCGTCTTGACGGGCCGCTTGCGACGGATTACTCGATTACATCGCACATGCTGCTTTGCGGCCAATGCAGGAGGGCGCGGTCGTTTGAATAAATTAAGCAGCCGCTTTATGGCCCACTTCGGTCAGTCAATAATGGATTGTTATTATTACGATTCGCCGTGTTCGAGCCCACCAATTATTCAACTGGGATGTTCTGAACTGAATAAAAGGACCATATCCAAAATTGAAGTGTACAATCATCTGCATTTCCTCCCCTTGAATTATTTGGTGTTCATATGGGCGTTTTCGTTTCCCCAATTATGGACAACCTATTTTGAATGAATCACATGGATAAGAGTCAAGATTTTAAACTTAGTCCAGAGAGAGATAGATAGATAAATAAATTTTTATTTGTAAATAATTTACATAATATTAAGAGAGAGGGAGAGAGAAAGAGAGAGAGACTCTTAATTAATTAATTGATATCGATTTAATGTAACTTGAGCTTTAATTCAATTTGACTAAAATAAAAAATACCATAGCAATATGATAAATTGTTAATGATATATTTTTATGAATAAGAAACGTAACGCATTAGAATAAATCAACGTTTACGTATTAATATTCTTTTATTCAGATCAGCTGGTTATGATTGCTGTATATTGCATTTTGTCCTAAAAAAATATTTATGGATTTTTCTATCCACTGGGACAGCCTATAGATAATGACTCCTATCTCGCTCTCGCCGGTTCTAATGGATCTTTTTAAGCCCGAGATTGTCGTAGCCCTAAGTCTAGACAAAATGTAAATGCGCTCCCTTTGTAAGCAATTTACATCTACTTTCTATTTTCTGTGCTACATAAATTTTTCGAATTATCTCTATCCAATTTATTTATATTCCTTACTATGATAAGCATTTGCAATCAAAGTCCATTAATGCAGAATATGTATTTTAGTTCTCGATTTTAGCTGTAAACATCTATTAAATCTGTAATAAGAAATACAAACAAGCTTTGGTGATAAATTTATTTGCATGATTAATTTAATATGAATATATACTGAGAAAAAGAATAGTCATAAAATTATTTGAATATAATGTAAACAAAAATTGTATCTCGATTTAAAACGATTTTTATTTTTAGATCAAAACTTATTTATTTTTTATAAAGGTTAAATATAAATTGGAGAAGATGTAATATATATCAAAACTAAAAATTGTTCTATAATTACATACATAATTTAAATTCTAATATTATAAATAAAAAATCATACTGTTGTGTTTGGTAGCTAACTCGACCTTAAATATTTTAAATATATGTTGTATTTCTTAGTTTGAATAGTTTATTTATCAAATTGTATAATTATTATTGTAGTAAGATTTCTACGGCTAACTTGGTATATGTAGATACTTTTAAATACCTGGGAATGTGACGTCAAGGCGGTTTACCGACGCCTCGAACTGAGACGAGATCATTTAACTCTCCTGGAACTACGTTCGTAGCTTCTAGAGTCGGTAGAATATGGGTTACAAGCATTCGACTCGACAACTATGCTTTGATGAATTAGACAGACCTGCAAACATCCCTAAATTTAATACATTTTTTAAAAAGGTCAAATTTCCTACAAATTTGAAAAGCGACGAGTTGAGAACCATGACGATGAAAGCGATGGGATTCTCACTTCTAACATCGGGGAGGGAGCAAGAGTCGGCCTAAGACATATGAATGGGGGTCGCTTGCAGATGGAAGGGTCCACTGCATGGACCAACGAGCAGCTCGAATTTGGAGCTTGCCGAAGACATGAGCATATATGAAAATGTAATCAATATAACATAACCCTAAATCATTCGTCATCATTAATTTAATATTACGATAATTAAAGTTATGAACATACTATATTGCATTAAATTTAAATCTAGTATCAAAATTAGTATATTTGCTGAGTTTTCTTGAAATCGACCCATTAACATTTACATAGTTTAGATCTCAAATTTCTATATACTACTAGCGCGTACCGGTTATTAAACTATTAGAAAATCTAATCTAAGTACAAGGTTTATGCTTGTCTTTACAAGCGCAGCAAAAGTTTGTTGCTTAATGTGTATCACTTCAATGATTAATATATGCTGATGAGATTTGGACATTTACTGTGATATTAATTAAACTTTCCTTTTATTATTCTTGAATATTGCATTACATTTCAATTTAGAATTTCTATTATAAATGAAAATTAATGTAATTGAAAACAATATGCAGTTGTTACTTGTAAAGAAGATTCTAAGGTTAAAAAAAGGCTTAAGCTTAATTAAAGAGTGCAAAAAATTGGAATTGGTTAGATTACATTAGCTGAGAAACGAAATGAAAGCCCTTTGAGTGAGCTTGCACCGTGCTGTTAATTCTAGGGTTTCTGTCTTGGATCTTTCTATCCAGACGTTCCAGACCTTGTACGCCATGCATTCATTCGTAGTCGGGGTTGCTTATTTATGGAATGCATTACCAGTTTCTTTGCTTTTATATATTCTGTATTTTATTGTATATGCACTCGTTAAAAATGTTGTTTCGTTACTCATTTGTAATTACTTTTAGTATTATTTTATAACAGAATATTCATATTGTTTACTGTCTTGTCAGACACGTAAACCTTCAATCGCACCAACACCAGATGGTTTTCTATTTTATTTATCAACAATCTCTGTACTTTTTATGGGCTAATGAGAACCTTAAATAATTGCTCTAAAAAAAAATTTTATTCTATTTTTTCTTTTTACCCCTATCCCTTTGACCCCACAGATTTGTTAGCTCATTTTTTAAATTAATCAATAAAATATCACTTTTATAACCATGGCTTATTATTAACATCTTAGTTGATTTTATCTACTAATTTATTAGTTTACTACACACATTCTAACACACTGAATTTAAAAATACACTATATGTTGACGCGCTTACAGCTTTCGTAATGAGATTCATTGAAAACAGCTTGCGGAGGTGACAAATGGCCTACCTATAACATTGAAGTAATGTACTTAGTGCAGTAATAGCTTCACAGTCTCGTTTAACGAGTATTTGCCGAAGCTTATTCCAATAATGTTTGCAAGAAACTCGTCGACTAATTGTTCTACAATGCTCAAAGCACTGCAGTTCTTGATGCAGGTTTTTTACAAATACTCATAGCGCGTAGTTATTTCCTCGACTAAGAAATCCATTTTATAATCAAACAACAATATAAAACGTTACAAAATTTAAAATTGGAGTAAGAAACTTTCGAAGAAACTTAAAACACGCATGTTATACGATCGTAACAATGTCATAAATGCAGTCAAAGCCGAGACTGGATTTAATTTAATAAAACAATTGGCCTCGTGCACAGTTTACCCCAAGGCATCATATAGCACAAGTTCTGAATAGCAAGACGAGGACTAAGTTTACGTTCCCAATGCCGTTGGCGCTGCCGCGACGACGAAACTCGCTGCGGCGCGGCGGCAGGCACGAAAAACCCGATGATTTATTAGAGTCACGCGTAGCTTGGCCTCCTTCCACTCGAACCTGCGCGTACACACGCTTCCGCCTCTGTATATTAAACGTCTCGAAAATAACGCACGCACCTCGAGGGCTGCTTTTTAATTGACGGGGGTGTATGAGGGTCTCATCGCGTGACGCGCGGAGGTCTGTACGTACATAAGGCGTGCGCGCGAGCCTCGGGGAAACGTTGTTTTCTGTTCTTGAATTCGGCCCTCGGAGTATCCACTTGTCACGATGATTGCCGGTTTTTATTTATCGCGTGGTGTAAATTAAACGTTTTCATTCTCCAAAGTTGTTTCTGTTCTTTCTAAAAGAGTCTATACATTACTCCTTGCTTTTTAATAAGAATGTTATTAAATTTAAATTATGTTATCATGTACGGTACAAGGAAAAAGTAGGGAATAATTTGTTATCAAAGAGGTATTAAAGTAAGTCTACTTCTATCTTTAATAGTATGCTAAGTTCTCAAATTTTTCTAACTAGTCATATATGCGAATTTATGTAAATATGTACAAAGGAAGACTCTTTCATAAATTTACTTTTTAAAATACAAGTGACTGCAAAATATATAAAAAATATTTGTACAATGCTGTTATAACGAACCTATTTCCAAATTAGTATTGTCGCTGTAAAGAACTTTGTAGTTTTACCGAATGTAACGAACTGTCGAGTGTTGGACTGTTTTTGAAAAGAAAAGCGAGACATATTGTGTAAATTGTAGAATAAAGTGCTTATTTTTGTTAAATAAATGCACATCTGGCAATTTGTCCTGGAAAAAATTCATGTACGTAAATGTACAGAATTAATTATTTATATTCTAAATAATTTTTCAATATAAAAATGAAAATTCCGGATGCAAAATTCTATATATTATTTTGTAAATATATAATTATGATAATTAATATTACTAATAATATATTAATGTTTTAACGGACAAAATCAATATCAGTTAGTATCAAATGATTATTGCGACTATATTACTGACAGCTCGAATTGAAGTGATAATCATTATTACTAGTACGTTAATTATAGTTGCATTGTTCTTGCATACGAAGAAATAAGTGATAAGATTCAAATAGATTTATTTAAGAAAACAGAATGATGACAAAACTTTAATGATACTTGAACAAGGATCGTTTACGTATCACCATTATGTTAGTAGATTATTAATTATTTCACTAATATTCTTTAACCACTCGTATTTAAAAATGAGAAACTTTTAAGCATTTGACATTCTTAGTATCTTGGTTAATTCAATAGCTGAAGGTTTGAAAAGATTGGAATTATTCAAGTAAGAAACGGGTTTGACTCAAACCAGGAGAATCCCATCACAACAAGGCCAATTTATACTGTCTTTACATTGAGAAAAAAATTAAGAGGATTTGTTAGTACATCAGATACTCGGCTTTGAGTACACTCCGTAAAGCGTAAACATGCTCTTTTGAACCAAAATGACTGCATACCATGGTAATTTGCGCTAAACTACAGAGCAATTTGTGCGGCCTAAAGGCTGCGAGTGTAACTCAGTATCAGATACGGTCGAAGCGGCCTTAAAGTTTTTCTAGGGCGCTGGGGTGTAACGAAACGGGCCGCACGGCCGAAGGAGGGAGCGCAGAAGCTCGTGTGGGAGCGGGTGACGCCGGGCGCCGGGCGAGCGTCGACACCCGGGCCGCGCGTCCGCGGAGATGGGCGAATTTCCGCGGGTACGGCGAGGCGCCCGGGCGTCCCGGGGGAGCGCTGATCGCATCGCGCGCCGTCCGACAGAGACGGAGTGCGCGCGCGGGGCCAACTCGGCCGCAGCCCCGGCTCGGCGCGCACCTACGCGGCGGCGCTGCAGGTGGGCGGCCCTCGCGTGCTGCGCGCCCCCGACCCCCACCCCGCCCCTGCGCTGCGGAGGGCGCGAGCGGCGGCGGCGACGGCGGCAACGGCGGCGGCGCGGGTGGTTCGATACGCGCGGGCGCGCAGGCCCGGCCCCGCGCGGCCAGTGCCGCCACAGCTCCCGCCGGAGACGCCCGCGAGGAGGCCGACCAGCAGCTGCCAAGGCGCACAGGCCGCGCGCGCAAGCGGGTCAGCGCCCGGCCCGCCGATCGATCGCAGGTCGCGGGCCCGAGATCGGCTCCGCCCGCCCAGCCGCGCGCCGCGCGCACGGCCCCTCCGCGCCCGGAGCCAGGAGCCAGGAGCCAGGAGCCGGCAGCCGGCGCCGGCGCGGCCCCTCCTCGCCACAGGTGCACGTGCGCACCCGGATCGGATGGGGGCAGCCGCCTGACCGGGCCGCGCGCGGGCGCCTCGACACCGCACACGCGGCCTGGGCCGCGGGACCGGCCGCGCGGCCCCCGGGCTCCAGGTGCGGGAGCAGCAGCCAGCCGTCTAGTGGTGCGCGAGTGCATCGGCCGAGGGAGCAGCAGCCGGACCGCGGGACATGTGCACGGCGGACCGCGCGACCCCGGGCTCAGCGGCCGGCGCCAGATGATCGGGCCCGCGGGAGCCTCGGGAGCAGCGGCACCGGCCCCATGAGGCGGGCCGCGGGGGCCGCGTGAGGCCAGCAGCCGCCCCAGGAGGCGCCGACAGCGCCCAGGAGCCCCAGAGGCCAGAGGAGGCCAGAGGAGGCCAGAGGAGGCCAGAGGAGAGACAGCCGGCCCCCGTGAGCCCCAGGAGGCCGAGCGCGCCATGAGCGGCCGCCCAGCCCGGTCGACGCACGAGCGGCCCCGCGCGCCCGACCGATGAGCGCGCGGAGAGGCGGCGGGCCCCGCCCGGGCCGGCCCGCCCGCGCCGGCAGCCTCCAGGACCTGGCCCAGGGCCAGGAGCCCCTGCCCCCGCCCGTGCCGCCGCGCACGCCCCAGGTGAGGGCGCCCCGGGGCCGACGCGCCGCCCCCGTCGCCCCGGCGCTCCCGGCGCGCGCCCCGCCGCCGCCGCCGCCCGCGCGCCAGCCCCGGCCCGCCGAGGAGGCCGCGCCGAGGCCGCCGCCGCCGCCGCCACCGCCGCCGCAGCCGCCGACCCCGCCGCCGCCCCCGCCCCCGCCGCCACCGCCACCCGCGCCGGCGAGCCCGGCGGACCCGGCGCACCAGCCGCTCTTCGCCAGGTGCCCCCGCGGGCCGCGCCGCCCCCGCCGCGAGGACGACATCGTCGCCGAGGACCTCGAGGAGCTCCAGCCGGAGCCGGAGGAGCCGCGGCAGGGCGCCAGGCTGCGCCCGCCCCTGGCCGGCACGGCCGCGCTCTCGGCCGACTCGGGCACCGGCGACTCGGGCAGCGCCGAGGTCCAGGTCGACGGGCCCGCGACGCCCCGGCAGCCCCCGGACGCCCAGCTGCCCAGGGAGACGGAGCCCAGCCCACCCGAGGCCCCAACGCCGGGGGCGAGGCCCTCGCAGACCAAGCCGCCCCCGGTCAAGCACCAGGTCAAGCCCTTCACCAAGGAGAGCCTCGACCGCCTCGAGAACAAGCACGTCCAGCTGGTCAGGGACTACGGTTTCCAGCCCAAGAGGAAGACCTCCGTCGAGGATGGTGGCGTCCTACCCCACAAGTTCGAGCCCTTCCCCTCAAACCTCTATGGCAGGCCCCTCGAGGAGATCGACAACTTCATCTACGACGAGGTGAGCTACCTTCTTCCCCCTGGGCGTCTTTGTCGCTTGTCGCGCCGCGTCAAATTAGGACCGACCTTTTTATCGCTCACCTCCACTTCTCTGCTGCAATTATCTTACGGAACTTGCTTCCAAAGTTATAAGGTTTACATAGTTGAACGAATAATTAATCTTGGCACGCGGTCGCGCGAGTTACACTAAATGGGACAAGTGCATGCTCTCGTAGACAGTTAAATTACAGCAACCGCTATTACTTGAGGTTCTTTCATGTGTTAAGCAAGAGATAGCCTCCTAAACGTTTTACCATACTAATTTAATGAAAAAAGACATCCGCATTATTTCAAATGCTCTAATTCACATTATGGCTTAGGTTTTCTTTTTCAATCTAACTTTACTCAAAATTTTGTAAACACAGTTGTCAGTTGTCAACAAATGAACGATTCACGTGGCCATTTAAATGAAAACGATTTGTTAAACTCAAATTCTAAACGATATTATTCTAAAATACAATTGAAAGATTGAATTTTATACGAATCTGCTAACGAATTGAGTTAACATAATGGTTTATGAACATATCTTTCACAAAATTTGAAAAAATATTAAAATATTAACTACAGTTCCTAGCTTATTAAAATGATGTACTGTAAATTCATTGACGTTGTATGATTATATGAATTAAATTAAATTGAAGTAAAATAAATATTATAGTTTTAAATGTAAATTTTGATATTTAATTAAATTATCATTTACGTTCTCACATTAGTTTATTAGCTGCATGAATATAATAACTCGATTTCTATTGAATTCTGGAATTATGTGATAAAAAGTTAAAAACCTTTTTAAAATAGAAACAAACATGCTTTAAGACATGAAAAAAGAGACTAAAAAACATATATCAAATAGAGACTAAAAATACTCGAAAATTTCTCATAATAGCTAGAAAATTTGCAAACCATTCTCAATCTTTTACGAATCCTAGAAAGTCAGTAATGACAGTAATCACAATCGAAATACTGACGGATATGAAGAAAATACCCCTATTTTAGAAAAAGTCGAACACTGAAAATAATGAGCAAATATGAAAGAACCCACGAAAGCGATTCCCTAGCGCACGCTCGTCCATTATTGACTGTATCATCCCTGAACGAGTTTAGAATTTCTCTATGTAGGAGAGCTGCTATAACATAAATGTCGAGGCAAACTGGTTGTATTCCATTTCCTTATGAATTTTTAATGATTCATGTACATAAATGTCTAAATCATGCATTTAGATTAATTGCTTTTCATACACATAGATTAAATTATATTTTCACAATTTCTTAATAGCGCGTCACTATCGACAATGGGATATTTCGTTAGATTTCTTCAGTACATGCTTGAATTATAATAACAGAAAGACATGTTATAAGAATGTTCACTATACTTTTGTGTAACTTGCAGGTAAATTTGTTAAATCAAAAAAATTAATACACCTTTCAGTCAAAATTACAATTATTTTACCAAAAATTACTATACATATATTAATTTTTCCTATTTGCAGATTATTCAAAAGTATATGAAAAATTATTATAACATTTACTTCAGTGTACTCATAAGGATTTGAAGTTTAATTCTAGCTTTTGCTTTAGTTTAATTGTCATTTTACTGGAATAAAAATAATGAAACATTACCACTGTCGGTACAGATGACTACGGCATATAGGATTCCAGACTCTGAATTAAATTACAATAATCTTTTATTTTAATAAAGTTAAAATTTAAATAAAGTTTTAGTTTAAAAATAGTTTTTTTTAATTATGTAATATTAAAGAAGCAAAAATTTATTTAGTTGAATCAAATCTGCTGATAAAAACTATTTAGTAGAGATATTTTACAAAGTGGGCTTAACTTTTCAAAAAGATTATTCTTGCAATCGATACTACGAAACAAATTTTATTAAAATAAGTAAATAATTAGAGAATTATTTAATTAAAAATTGGACAATTAGGTCGACAGGGTATAGATCAGTACCGCTTTATTGTACAGTTATAGTAACCGTATATCAATCATAAATGCAGGATGCATGCGGAACGTTCGAGATGTGATCGCAGAGGAGACTAAGCAAGACCTGCAGCCCAGCGGAATGTATATATGCGTGATGACCGCGTGCCACTACTAGATACTACATATTCAAAGGCTCTTAGCGAACGCATATCCCACGCATCGCCTGTCCCACAATACCGGTGACTGCTATGAAACGCGCGCGGCTGCCGAGTCGATTTGAAAAGCCAGGCCACTCAGAAATGTAACTCGAAACTCGCATCCTAATCCTACGCAAGCAATGGCAAACTGCCTCATACGAGCGATAACCATTCGTCCCGCTATTTCGGCCCTCGAATTACAGACTTTGTCAGTGCGCCTATTCCGCAATGTATAATAGTACGCAATATCGAGAAAGAGCATATGGCCGCACCGACAAGGAGTGCGGACGAAACCCAAGCTAACGAGCTTTGTCTTTCTCGTCATTCGATACACTTTGCAAATGATGAAATTAGGCCTTAGCAAACGATCCGCTTCGAATTAGTACAAAGTCATTATTTATAACCCAATTTGAATGTACACGTCACTCGCGCATATTTAACGTTCGGTATCGAAGATTCAAAATTTAAGTGCACTTGTAACATCGCGTTCAAACAATTTATAATTGGATAGATCGACAATCAAGTGACACGTTATCCGCAGTAATTACAACATCATAATATTATCAAAATTTCTACACAATGCTAGTGATAACGATGCGAAGCGTTACGGTGCAACTTGAAAAGCTATTATACATGTGTGCGTGTGTGTGTGTGTTAAAGTTTAAAGTCCTCGACATGCCTCGGGCTGAATGAGCATTCGATACAGCACGGTATCTCGTTACCTCTAGTGCAGTCTGGCCTCTGGACCGTGTCCCGCTCACCAAGGTTTTCGCGTAAATCGAATCACTTCTGGACTCGACCCTCGTGAAATGATCCCCCTAAAAAATTAAGCCCGCGCCCAAGAAAGTGGGAGCGAGCAGGAAAATCTGAAGATTAGATCGCCGCGCGGGCCGTCCGATGAATAAACAACGAAATTTCGAGTGGCTAGCGTAACAACCAAGTCGAGGAAAAGCGGATGCAAGGGAGGAGAGATAAAGCCGCTGCTGCGGCTCAGCGGTTCCCTTGCTTTTGTGCAGCCGCTCAGTCCTCGGCTATGCATTTTCGATCATACGACATCGTATCCCTCGACTCACGACCCCACGGTATTAGTGTGTCCTCCTCAGTGTAGCGTTACTTCATCAAAGTCTCCAGAATGGGGGCGTTTTAGTAGCATCCCACCATTCCGGCATATTCTACTTTTTGAAGTAAGAAATGCGCGCGAATTCTCGTTTAATTTAATTACGTGAATAGGTTCCTCTTGGCGCTGACAGCCAGCTGGCGTTACTGAAATGAAGTACGATTTCGGATATAAATTACTTGTTATTGTTTTATTCGCATCGTTAATCTTTGGAGCTCGCTTTGTTATCGGATTGATAAATACATACGCTCGGTCGGTTAAATTAATTTTCAAATTTTCCAATTGATGTGACACTCATTGCGATTAATTACACGTTATTCTACAAGTAAATTAAGATAAATGTCATTTTTATTTTGCCATTTACTAAATTGTAAGTTATAATTGAAGCAAAGGTTTGCACATTACTGATAAATTAGAAAGGTAACATAGGAAAAATCTTTAAAAATATGCACAAATTTCGTTATTTTATCTATGAAAGTAACAGTATCAGATGAACAGATCTCTTAGTGCAAAAAATAAGGGATGAAACTAATACTGTTCTGAAATACTCGCATGTATTTATAAAAATATTAAGAATAAAAAAGATAATATATGTATATATACTCTATATTACTTTGTAGTTATAGAATCTTCTGTTTCCTTTAACTCATTTTATTTGATATTTAAATTAGAAAACTAATTTTTCTTGCAATATAATATGAGTCTATTAAAGATTATTATTGACTAATAATCTACATTAAACTCAATGGCTTTCCAAGTATTCATTATTTTATTAATGTTTTCTAAACTATTAATTAAATTTAATCTGAACTTATGGCTTTGTTTTTTGAAAATACTGCTCGTTAGTAATAATGCAGTAACATATTTCAATGGATTGACACTATACTGTTCTTTGACCATTAATGAAAATTTTTCAGAATCGGATACTATTTTTGTATGATGATAAAAAAGTGTCCGTTTGACGAAATACTTTTTTCTTAATCTTTGATTTGCAAAGCATTAATATAAGCAATGGTAGCAGCAGGGAATCAACAATAGCCAACTTAAACGCCCGACGTTTACGTTCAAGTTTGTTGTGCTTTATCGGCTTAACGGGCAGTGATTCCAATGCTCATATACTCTCCGGAAATTGATTTTCCTAACCTGACGCCTCATGAAACCCCCACACAAAGCGAAACGAGCGACTCTTTTTATCCACTAGTGAGCCGAGCGTTCGAAATGCAGATTGAAATTTTTTTCTCACAGAAAATCAATACAATGCATTAACTGAGTAACATTTCCGTACGCATGTCAATTGATTTTTTAATTTTTTTCAAACCTTTGTGCCCTTAACCTGCTTGCGTTAACAATTTTATAATTCTAGTTTCAAACTGCTACAATGAAAGAGCAATTCTGAATATAAAAAATGTTAGAAAACTTATTAAGTAAAAATTCCAAATTGAAAACATCGTGCTTCCAGTAGTTGAAGACAAGTAGAAATATTAGGAAGTTGTCAGACCGCAAGTAGTAACAGATACAAAATTAATGGATTTCAATTTGCAACATGAATTTTGGAATCACTCATTCCCAAGCATTTTCCATCATTCGGAATCTGATGTCTAAGCGTTTGATTACGCAATTAAATAATCACGACGATTACATACCCGAAAACAGCATAGTCACAAGGTGTTAACGCAACGTCAATTATTTTTCCAATCGTTCATCGTGAATAAATAATCGACAAGGTTAAGCTCTATGAATTGGCCGAGGCCTCATGAAAAGCGGAATGTCGAATCGTCCAGCTGCAGCGCAGTCACGCAAATGCGCGAGTGGGACGCACGAGAAAAGGGAATTAATGGATTGATAGGGCGGCAGGAGAGAGCTGGCAGGGGTATAAAGAGGATTGAACCATTGCGCCTGAGTCTGTCGGCCCCGTGAAATCCAAATTTCGGCAAAATTCCAAATTCCATTTAAATTCCGGGCGGCCTCGAGTGCCAACTCGCAGGGTCATCGGGACGGAATTGCCGTCCAGTGTCGCTCTAATTCTATTAGGCATCTTTACGCGTTTGCTCGGTGGTTATCGGGCCGCAGCGCTATATAGAACGCCGTTCGGCCTCCGCCCGATTGCTCCCTCGTGCTCCGCTTGTAACGATGCCTGGCTCCCTCTTGCTCCTCGACTTCGGCAGATTAAGTCGTTCCGAATACGTATATAAGACGCTTCCGTTTAATGTCGAGGAAATTTCTTCAGAATTTAATTCAGGAGCGAATAAATTGATCGAATAGAGGACTCGAAGAATTTAAAATTCCGTGTCCGGTTGATCCTATGCCACTTGTCACTACTCAAGCGTGGTAAAGACTTAATGGTAGCTGCACGCGTAGGGTAATTGTACGGATCCATTCAAACCTCAAATCCTTTACTTAATCTTCAATTCACCTCTCTAAGTTCTGCGATAGAATCAATGTCTAAATCCTCTAGATCAATTATTTAAGATACATGTATAAATAATCAAATTGAATTCAATGAAAATAAATTATTTAATGTGTTCTTTGTATAATACAACACTATAAATAGTATTATTTTAAATATGTAATACACGTATAACAAATGTCGATGAAAAATAAAAGATAATATTTAAAAGCTATTATAAAGAAATGTCGTCATTGTTGCATTCCAAATAAATAAACTGGAAAAGCCTGAAAGTATTTTTCACGAAGTAATAGTCTTCATACTTTCTTCTCGCCAGGTTGTTAGAGAATGTCGTCGCAGCCGCGTACGATATTCGCCAATTCTATCGGCCCGGTTCGCTAAATCCGACTTCCCACCGCCGCACTTATGCGCAAAGACAACGGGGGACACTTGACACTCTTTTGCCTATACTATATTCTTGTCAGATTTCGTCAGTCCGTATAGCTGAAATAGCCGGATTGGCGCCAATCTTCTCGGGTGCATCAGTCAACTCCAAAGCTCAACAGTGGGGTGTTGACAGACTTCGTCTGACTTGTGTCAATCTAAGGGAACTGCGGCAATTCTGAAGAGTAATGGGCAACCAAACACTTTTTTATACCCCGCAACCCACCATTTAAACGATTGAAACACAATATATTTCCAATGTCTTCTTTACTCTTTACTTTTTCTCTCAAATATTATCTTAATTCTTCTTGAAAGACATATTATTCATCCATTACTAGTTTTACCGGTTATCGGAAAAGCAAAATACAGAAGTATAAATAAACCTTAGAATATTTTTAATTTGAAAGGAGCAAGTAAAGTGAGAGAATCATACTGGTATATATAAATCGTACAGCTTCTTTTGATTAATAAATTGATCTCACCAATAGAGCTCGAAATCGAAAAAAGCAAAGAGTATGAAGAATCACAGTGCATAACCGTTGAGCGAGATGACTCTCGTTGAAATGCTCGCAGATTCCACCGGCCGAACGCCTCTCTGGCAAAAACTCGCAGGCCGACGATAAATTCGTCACGAACGGGGGCTGCACGGGGGCGCAATTTTCCTCAGGGCCCAAAATTCCCGGAAGCCGTTAGACGCGCGCACGCAAAGCATCGCACGCGCGGATATGCCATTCTAATTCCTCGGGCCTGCGGGCGATCAATTTCGCGTATATACCCCGCGCGCGCCTTTATCGACAGAGGAGGAGCGAGCGGGCGCAAACAACTGAAAGCGGAACGAGAAAGGGGGCCGGGCTCTGCCGCCAGTTTTATTCCTCGGCCCGTTCGACTCGGCCTGCCGCGGGGACAATAAGCCGCGTCGCCGGCGCCCCTCCCCCGCGCGCATTGTCGAATTCCCTCATTGTCTCGCGGGGGGGCCGCCGAGTAATATTTTTCGCTGTCTCGCGCGCATCAGCCACGGAGCCGGGCGCTTTCATTTCCCTCGGCTGCCTCGCTCTTTTTTCCTCGCGCCCTTTTCTCCGCGGATGCTTTTGGCGCCAGGGCGCCGCGGCCGTAATCCCGATTGTCCGGAAATCTTTATTACGGATGTTAAGGCGTGCGCGGGGAGCGCTTTGCCCCGCTCCTCCCCACCCCCTCCTTCGCAGTGTCCGTGAAAATTGCGCGGACTTTCATTCGATGACAACTCGCGATTTTAATTTTGTTCGCGATTGCTCGTTTTTGCTGTTGCTAAGGCGCTCGCTCGCCTATCCAGGTTGAGGGGGACTACTGCAGGCATTAGCATTAATGAAAAATGTCCCCGCAGTTACTAGTTTACAGAGTCTGCTTTTCGATCCGCTATTCTCAATCCTATGCGCTTACGTTAATCCTTGCAGTTGTACTATGCTAAACGAGCTCTTTTAGAACAGTTTGAGCTACTTCTGCTGTTCTCTTGTTATTGTTTCTCATGCAAACAAAATATTTTAGAATGGAACACATTCTCGTTAAAAAAGCAGGAAAGTTCGAGTTTTTATAGAGTAACTTACACGTACATAATGGATAATCTACCAGCTAATACTGTAAGTCACTTCTATACCATGCAAAACTTTCCTTCCAAAATCCTCTCACAAGATGCTTTTTACCTCATGCTGTGCAAAGAGTGATGAAAATTCCAGCACCACGATAATGTCTCAATTAGCATCGTAACGAGGAATTTGCCGATAAAAAGAAGAAAAGAAATTCTCCCCTTTCACGTTTACGTCTCCGGTACATTGTAACAGCAAAAACGTGTCACGGAAGAAAGGGACGTAGAAGGACCGAGTGAACTGGATACAAATATGGATAAATATACATTCATTGTACCTAGTATAATAACATACAAATAATGGATATGACAAATATCAAAGAGTACATTATAGTACATTACAATATAAAAATCAGTCTTCTAGTTAATCCTTGTTCACTTTATGTCCGTATAATATTAAATATCTTTATGTATGTAAAGATATTAAACAAATTTAACTTCAGTAAAAAATGTTATGAAAAAGGAGTAATGTTTCTAATGTTAATAACCAAATGAGGTAGCAACCTAAGAATAGACATAAAAGTACCATAGAACTATAATTTTTAAATTAACGAATACATCGTTTGACATTAGAAAGAATCTTGAAATAAAATCATAGTCTTTAATCAATCGGAATACAAATGAAACTATGTTTACTGATTATATACTTCGTACTGCATAGACACGAAGTAACATCCAGTAGAACATTCGCCAGTGTCTATAAAGCTCAAGGTCTACAAAGTATTGTATATTTAACCGGCAGTAGTACGTGCAATTTATATGCAGATATAGGTACTAAGCTCTATAAATGAGCATGCATGATTCGAAAATAACTTAATTCTGTTGGTTTTCATTCCAAAAAACAGAATGCCACCCGTCTCTAACAGCTCGACTAAATGGATTAAGCAAGAGTAATTAGCGGTTGCTCAAATTCTATGAATTTTAAACATGTTAAGACAAAAATAAAACAATCTTTGTGGGCATCCACACTCTCAAGCTCCAAGTTATTTTCTATCTAAAGGGTCATTCGCTTATTCCCTCAGACACTCATCAATTATACACCAGTCCTCGTGAAAAACATCAAAGTACTTGGCCAACATTGCTCTTACAGACTTTATTATGAATTGATGGGCAAATAAGTAGGATAGTAATCAAACTGGTTAATTCTATTATATTTAACCTTATATATATATACTCTAAGGCAGGAATTCTCAAAAATCTATTTTTCCCCCTGTTGCACCGGTATAAATAATTATCGACGTTCGCCCATAAAATATTAATAGAACCGCGAAAGGTGAAAAATGAGGCGCGGGCGAGTAAGCCATCGTCTCGGACACATCGGCGGCCAACTTTTCTTGCGCTAATGGTAATTAATGGCGGGGCGACACCTGCAGAGGCAGATATTGCCAACTTTCCGGTGTGGCGCAAGTTTCGTGAGGAATCTCGGCGCCCTCGTAAATATCGCGGGTCTACGAGGGCGAGGGGGGGTGGGGGGCGTACATTGGGTCCCGCAAGCGCTCGATCGATACTCGCGGCACAGCCGGTTTGCCCCCTTCTTCCTCTCGATTTTTCCCCCCGCGCCGTTTGCCTCGGTTGCGCTGTTTCATTTTCCCCGGGTGACTGTTGGCCCGCATGGAGCGAAGGCGCTAGGAATTCGCGGGCAACGCCTCGGCCGGCATAGCATCCCGCGATGCGGTTCACGGATTCTTGCTCGCGCCGCTTTGATTTAATCGGGAGCGCTCGTCCGGTTATCCCGAATTTACCCGCTTTGCGCTCGAGTTACTTTTGCCAGTGACCGCCCGGCACTGTTGAGATTTTTATCGGGCCCTCGGTGAAAATTGGAATGCGGGATTGCATGGGATGTAAAGTAGGGAAGCCCGAGCCAGGAGCCGGTCGATCAGATTTTATTGGATCACCGGAGTTTAATTAAGATATCGTTCATGCTGGGTAAATTGATCCTCTTTATATTTGAACAGTATCACAAATTACTCCAGTTTATCAACATTTCGAATAAAATTCAATATTCCGCAATAACTGTGCGTGTAGTCTTTTTACATTATAAGATTTAACCATAAAATGGGGGTACGTAGGGGTATATTAGCCATCGCAGCGATAACACAGCGATATTCTTTTATCTGTTCTTAGTTATAAAATGCTACATTCATAATGCTCATAAATTCTTTAAAGAGTCTGAAAACTCGCCTATCGAATCGTAATCATATATAGCTCACCTTTTACGCTATCTCGAATTCTGCAACCTGACGATCTTTAAGCATCTTTAAAGCAATCCAATTACATTTCTACAAAAAATATGTTAAAGCGTGCAAAAATTCACGCGCGAGTTGCAAAAAGGCATAGACACTTGGAAAGCGGCGCAGTTGGAATAGAGAAGCGGATAATCGCATGACGAAAAGGGAGCCAACCAATTTCTCCCCCGGGGGCATCTTGAGAGGAATGGCGGGCTATTTCTCCAGGCGAATCCGCGCGGATCCAGCCGAGGCCGTAAGCGCGCCGATTAAGCCCTCCATTGGCCCGCGCGCGCATTAAAATATATCATCGGGGCCGCGGGTGGGACATCCGTCCTCGAAGCCGGCCCCGGGCAATCGGCCTCGGGCCGCGCGGCAACTGCCCCGAGGCGCCACGGCGACGCGCTTCCGGGAAAAGTGTGTCAGCCCCCGTCGAGGTCGGGGAAAAGTCATCGCGGCGCCGAGGGGCTGCGCCCGGATGTACTCGGAGGAGCGTCCCCGCAAGCGCCGCGGGGAAATTGGCCGACGACTTCTTACGGGAGAGCCGCTCGGGATCATTTCCGGCCTCCTAAGTGGGGGGTATCTGCGGGCGGGCTTGGCGTGATTATCGCTTTTTCTCAGCTTCTTCATTTTGCGGTACATGAATTATTAAAATTCGATTAAGGGTATAGTTGGGTGATACGTCGGTTATTTGGTCGGCTGCGTGTACGTGTGTGCTCAACTGATATGTATTGTGCATGGGATTGATCGAAGGCTGACGGTAGGCAAAGAGGCATGAAACAGCCGTTGTAAATTTAACGAGTACTCGTGAAAGTGCATCCGTCCTTTACCGTGTGCCTTTCGAAGATTATTTCGATAACGAGTGGCGAGGCCAGACAGTGATTTGAACAAGAAATCTCGGTGACCAACTGGTCAGAAACAAGATCAAGTATCCGCCGAGTCGCTCGCGCCTCCCTCCGAAGCTCGGCGAGCATTTCAATTAAAACATTTCGGATGAGGAAGCCACGATGAGCTGACACTCGCACCACCGGCATATCCAGATTGCCGAGGCACTCGAAAAAACCCGCCCTCGCACACACCCCGGCCCGATAAATAACCCCCGCGCCGCCGAGTGCCAGGGAAAGCCTCGCGCAGTCGCGCGCAGACGAATCGCGCACTTATCACCAATATGTGCCGGCGCCGTGAGAGCCCCGGGAAATTCCCCCGCGGCGAGCGGGCCTTGGGGCTTTTGTTCGGTTGATCTGCCTGCGATCGACCGGGACAGTTAAGGGGAAATTATGCTCGATTAAGGGAAAGCTCTTTCGCCCAACCCCCCATTCGGTTGCCGCTCGGTTGCTCCGCATTCAAAGGGGCTCCATTTGCAAGAGCTCGGTCGCCGTCGCATTAGGGCCGTGCACCAAGAGCCCGGCGAACTTAACCTCCTGGCCCTTTTTTTTTTCTATCCCAGCCAGCCAAAGAGGTGTGCGGAGTCGCTTCGCGATGCGCCCGGAAGCCCACGCAGCTCAGGCGTCTGCGTAGGCGATAGACCGAGTAGATGCTAGTCGCCGTTCGTTACACCAAGAGGCTCGGTTAATTAAATTCCTCCGCCGGTTCACCAGCGCGGTAATTTTACGCGGATCCTGATCAGTGCTCTTCGGAGCAATTAAACAAATTCCATGTATGCATATATATACGTATAATATATATATACGTAGAATGTGATCCCGGCGAAATGCGGCAGGAAGTTCGGAAGCAGGCGCCCGGCGCGCCCCACTAAACGGCCAAACTCCAAACAAGCATCGCCGCGGCCCGAGGTGGGGACCGGCGGCAGCCCGCGCTAATTGAGACCGACCGAGGCGACCGATTCTAGCCGGATGAAAAATCGCGGCCGCGTGCTGGGAGGAGGTTATGCGTGCCTGCGCACTGCGGCTAAAAGTCGCCCTCGGTCAAAGACGGCCTTTGTCCGCCTGTGCGCGGCCGCCGGGTGGACACTTGGCCCGGATCGCCGCACCGGCCTCTGTGCCGCGCCCTCGCCGCCCTGCTGTTTAACGTGCTTTCGCCGCGTCGAATTTATCCGTCCCCGGCGAGGCCACCTGTCCCCGTGTAAAAGAGGGGGCCACACCCGCCCAACCCGGTGGTAAAGGGCACTCGGTACTCACTCGAGGGTATCCACTCGAGGGATAGAAATGAATTTGACCTTTGGGCGGGCTTTGGCCGATCGACCCGGCGGTCCTATGAATGGCACAGTGAACTCGCCCTGCCCCACTTGTTCTCGCGAGGATAAATCCTCGAGTGAGTCTTCGTCTTTAAGGATCCGCGGTAAAGGATGGCCTGGACCCCTCGAGAGGATGAGCGGCCCATGCAAACGGCCGCTGCTAAACGCTCGGGGCACAAAGGGGGGATCGGCCCCGGCGATTCATCAAACGGTGGTTTATAGGGAGCTGAAGGCACAATGGGGATCGATCGCTTGGCTGATCGCGCAATTAAGCCCGGCATCGCGGGGAATTTTTGAAAAGCTCGCGGTCAAGCGCGAGGCTGTACCTGATGACCCGTGGCTTAAGGAACGCGATGGAGAGCCTCTCCGAGGCGCGAATCCCAATCCCCTTTGACGAGAGGCGAGACCCGCGGATCCCCTAATGAGCGCCCAATTAGCACGCGCCGTCCCGATCGCGGGGATATCGCGCCTTGTAGCCAACGTCCCGGCAATATACGCGCACGTGTGCGTTGGATTAATGATGGCAGAGTGCACGGCGCTCGGTCGATTGTTCCGGAGGGTCGAATGGACGCCTCGCTCGAATACCAGCGATTTCATTTCGCGCCCTGGCGTTAATTAACGGCGCGGTTTTCAAAGAGGAGAAAAGACTCGCGCGGCCCAACGGGATTTCCGAGGGACATTAGGCTGCGAAATTAATCGCGGCCACCTGCGGATGCATCATTATCTTTTTAGCACCGGACGTTTCCCGCGGACGCGCGTTGTAACGCGGTTCACAAAAACAAACTTGAAAAAATAAAACTTTTAAAAGTCTTGATCATTGTTGTCCAGAGGAAATTAAGTAAAGTTCGAGAAACCTATCGCGACAGAAGAAACGTACAGTACTGCTAAGTCTAAAAAACCACTACTCGACTTGCCGTTGATTACGCTCGATGGCGTGTCTTTTAGTTGGCATTGGTTTAATGATCTTGTAAGCACTCGAGGTGACATGAATAATGCGTGGCGGCCAGAAGTAGAATCGCGTAATCTGCGAACTCCTCGGGAATCCGTGTCAAAGCGAGCGAACCCGCGGGCCTCTACACACCGGTACGCCGTTCGCGCGTGGGCATTAACCACCGGCCCCTGGTAAGCACGCGTCGAAAAGTCCGCCTGCCACGCACACAATGACCGACGGGGACGGAGCGAAGCTCTGTACCGGCGCTAACGAGCGTCGAGTCGTGCGTGTCGCGGGCGCTATTGGCCCAGTTGCGCGGGCCCCCGAGGCGCATAATGGGGCAAAGAGGCCGAAGGTCGGACGCACGCCGCTCTTAAAACCAGTCCTGCGACCCCCTTTCGGCCCGACTCCCTCGCGTGACTCCCCGCCGGGGGATGAACCGGCCGGGGATTCCCCGGCTGCACGAATCCGGCCCACTGGCTTCCGGAGCGCGCCGCCGGCAACTCGTTAGTGCGTGCCTTCCCCCCCCTGCGATCCATCGGGCTTGCGCGCCTCGCGGCCTTTTTCGCGTCGCCGGCTATATCGCGATAAGCCGGGTCTGCCATGGCATCGGGCGGCCCCCTTCGAATTGGCCTATTCCGCCCCCGCGGGTCTCCTTCATGTCGTCGCTTTTATCTTGGAATATCCTGTGGTTAACGCGCAAACTTGCGAAAACGCGTATATAAGCTTTCCGTTCGGCCGGAATGTTGAGATCCCCCTCGGAACGGTAGCTTTTCCGCTGAAGAAGAAGAGGCACTGAGCGGCTCCGCCCTATTTTCCTTTCCATCCCGGTGCATCTCTTCGAGTTACCCAGTCCACTTTATCTTGGAGATTTCTCTCCCAGCATCAAGGGTGCACCGCACACATACCGGCGACCGGAAATTTTTCCGAGTGTGCAATTCGCCGCGCTGTCCGCAGCATCCCGCATTATAGCGACCATCGGAGTGGCATAAACAACTCGCCACTTCATATCTTCTCATTGTCTGTAGCTTTTATTTTTATTTTGCAAAATGGATTCCATTTACAAGCTAATCACACAAATGTTAATGCGTTAAATATAAGCTTGGACATAATGAACTTCTTGACGTGGTAATCGCTAGTATAATAGGTGTATTATTCGTCAAACTAAAATTCGTAACTGTTATTATAGGCACGCAGCATTAATTAAATTGAAGATGTAAGGGATTTGTGTAATTTTCCGGTAATCTCCTTGTGATCTTTGGCAATTACGGAGACATATTACGGCAATTGGAGATTATTTGAGGAGAACATAATTTGATCCATTATTGGCCAGTAATAATAAACCCACGAAAATTCCATTGACTTCGTAGCATTTCTGCTTAGCGAGCTGGGGTCAGAAACTCACATGATCCAGAGCTCAAAGATCACGGATGTATAAACAAGCATTTTTCTTTTTATTTCCAACAAGATGCCATGTTTTACAAATTGTACCTTATACAAAACGGACACCTTTTTCCATTCTCGAGCCCAGCTGCACACAATATCGAGAGCCTAACAATCTTGTTACACGTACGCGCACGCAAGCGCTTTTCACAATTTCCAGCGACTATTCTCAAATGTCCCAATAATCTTTTTGAAGCCTCACAAGTCTCAGATGATTTCCCACTGCGAGGCATTGTCAGACCGCGAGACTCCTCGGACAAAAAGGATCCGGATAGAATTGCGCGGAGAGACAGGGCTGCAGGGGTCGGCTGCCGACGTCGTTCGCCCAACATATTTCTTCCTCCCGCTTTCCTTGGAGGCGGCCGACGAAAAACGCCTAAGACTCCTTGGCCCCTACCTCGCTCCTGCAGAAGCGTCTTCTCAATTCCACTTATAATCCCTTGATGCTTGAATTATTCGCGCGCACACCCACTCACCGTGTACAATATACTTTCGAGTAGTATTCCTACAAAGCGCGATTGTTTCGCGAGTGCTTTACCCCGAACAGCGAGTTTTCAAATCAGCGCGGCTCCAATCAAAATTTCAACGTGGCTATTTGCAATGCGAGCCACTGCCGAATATTATAATGCACAGGATGTACGCGTATTAGGAAGAATAAGAAAGAATAGGTGATAAATGCACAATCAAGCATTCGTTGAATTGAATAAAAATTTCAAGAGCATATGAGTGTAAAGTTCATTACAGTTGTGGTCAACTATGGATAAACTTACGAATTATTCAAGTATAATTAGAGTCAGGTGGACGAAGCTAATACGGACTAGCGTTAAGAACTTCTTTCTCCGAGTAAATAAGATGGGATTAAAATATTATACCGCGTCAGAGTGCCACTACGTGCACCGGCACTTGTTACTGAACTCCTCGCACCGAATGTCATAAATTCTCCACTTTAATGTAATACACGTAAGTATCGCTTCGTGTGTGTGTTCATGCGTGATGCGCCTTGCACCAACTCGTACATTGATCTTTGTAAGTGCAGCGAAACACCCTGTATCTAATTAATGACGAAATGATTTGTGTTCCATGAGCTTGAGCATTTGAAACTTATTAGATAAATAACTTCATGATTTACAAATACTAACTCAATATGTATTATTACTATAGAATTAAATTGCACTACATGTAGTGTCATTTCATTTTGTACCATACAATTATAATCAACTTTCGCGCCCGTCCTGTGAAGGATTGCGACAAGAATGTCGATATAAATTTAATAAAATGTATCACTCTATCCGTCATGGCACTTTCATAGTAGATAAACTGCGCAATTAAAAAACCATTGTTTCACTGCTTTTATATTCATATATTGTACATATAAGCTTATCTATGATCTATTTAATTAATCACTCAATCACAGGCTTTTACAGCAGTTACATAACGACATATGACAAGTATTTTATACGTAACAGATTGCAGAATCAGCTAATAAATTAGATTACTGATATTATAACGAGAGATATACCATTCGAGAAATATAATACAAGCGTCTCGTTAAAGTGTACGGCGTGAGCCTTCCGCTAGCGATATACAGTTCTTTATTCATTTTTACAAATGGAATCCCTGTTCATTAAAATAACATCGATCATTTGCCAGTATCACACGAAAGCTTGTAAGTTATAAATCATATTCAGTTTTACTGCCAACATTCTTTATGCGTCCGCGCACCTTTTCTCTCTTCTGTACATTCGTCAATAAAAATTTTCTTAAATACTCGAGGATATACACTATTAAAAAACAATTTAAATTTAATACACAATTCCCTTACAAATATAATAAAAATTTTAATATCTTGTACATTTAATATCTTGTACAAAGAATTAAATAAGGGTATAAATTCATGGAAATTAACGTAAAATAAACAACCTTTAATAACACGCACATTAAATTATAGTAGTATGAAATTTGTAATGTATAAAAAACTTGTGACCCGTTTTCATCTTGCAGACTTCATATTATAATTTTATGCATATATATTATTTATTATGCAGATGTGTCTTCAATAGTACATATAAACTAATTGAAATTAATTTTTTTAAAGTAATCGGTAGTCCAGCGGTAATTTCTTCAGAGTTATAACAAAAACTGTTATAAATCGTTTTTTTCCAATAAATAATTACCAATAATGTTTAAACATAATAGAAATTTCTGTAAAACAACATAATAAAAATTATTCTTGAAATTCCAACGGTGCTAAAAAGTTTTTCTTCTTTTCTGGCAGATTGAGGGTACGCGTTGATTTTAATATTAAGCATAATTCTTCTTTTTGTTTTGTTTAAGAACGTAGCCTTTCTTACAGTTACATTAAATTTAATGTAATTTTTTTTAACAGTGTAGGGTGAAGATCTCGACCTCTATAGCTCGTCCCTACCTGCTCCATTGTGCCCTATTGGATCCGACACTACTACGTTACTGAAAGCCAGCCTCAATAATGCGCAAACGCGTTCCCCTTTGATAAGTAGTTCACCTCCACTTTCTATACACTACACTGAGAAATCAGTTTAGTAAATTTTACAACAGTTTCAGAATAGTATGTGAATTCTCTCGCTTTTATAATTCATTTGATAATTAATAAACGAGTTTTGAAGAACAAGTTAATAATTAATATTATGTTTTATTATATTTACGATTATATAATGTACAAAATAATTATATTATGTACAAATTACAACAAAAAATATTTTACTGACCAATTTTTCGGAATTATCTATAATGCAAACATTTGAATAGTACAGTTTAAAAATCTGATCCTGATTATAAGATAGATTCAGATATAAAGGTACCTGACAAATTTCAGGATCACTAACCCTAGAAGTTCAGTAATCTTTTATCAATATTTTCAATTCTATGTAATATTGAATTGCAGAAAGAAAGAATCTGAGATACAAAAGTATTTTATTATTTATATGACACATTGATTCGAACAGTAACTATATCTCCGTTTATAAATACACGTATGCGTCGATGCACGCAGTTTTTCTCTTTAAAATCTATAACAGACATAAAGCCTGCTGTATAATCATTTAAATCATAGATTCTTTCTACTGCTTACAGCATAAAATCTAACTTAATCCTACTTAAATCTTACAAAACAGAAATATTTTTAATCTTTCTTCGTTAATAGATTATGAAAATTATTAATTACAAAGAAGTTTTCCTGTTCGTGTACTTCTGCTCTTTAGCTGATCAACATACATATTACTTAGTACATGGGACTCGGTATCATAGTCCAACACCTCATAATCTGTTTCAAAAAAATCACTATATGGCGCCGTACGGGTCGCTGTACTAACAGAACACATTATGATATCATTCCATCTCCTGCACTTTGGCAATACATTAGACCAGCTGCTCTATGCTGTTTTCCTCCAGATCCCTGTTTTACCTCCCTCCGCAGTTTCAGAGCCATCCGTAAATCATACAATCCTCGCTCGAATACATTCGTGGATTT
This sequence comes from Sycophaga agraensis, assembly GCA_018906755.1. Lineage (NCBI taxonomy): Eukaryota > Metazoa > Arthropoda > Insecta > Hymenoptera > Pteromalidae > Sycophaga > Sycophaga agraensis. The sequence continues at coordinate 640,932 of JACCIE010000015.1, read as the reverse complement.
CAATATCCCCCCTCCTCCTCGCCGGGCATCTTCATCTTATATGCGTAATCTGAAACGTACCTCAATGACAGTCGGCCCATATGCTCTTATACTAGCTTTCTTGTTTGTAAGTATAGAAATCACCCCCGTTGGTACCCTATAGAGATATTGCCAGATCAGACGGAATGCTATATGAGCCTCGACTAGTATGACTTTATTTAGGGTCGGAATATCCAGCAGTAGATTTTGGGGGCGGTCAGTCGTATTACTTGCAAGTTTCTGTAATGCCTTTCAGCATCATGACCATCACAGAATTACACTTGCACGGGCTTTATACCTTCATGCACATATAAGTTCATAATGTTATTTGGTGCGTAAACTCACGTATTATGATTAAATTAACGCTCCTTGATTATTAGTTTAAGGGAAATGTGCGATCTCAACCTCGATTTCATATTCAATCAATAGATTCTTTAGGGACCTGTAGAGAAAAATGAAACAGCAATCCTACTTAATCGCAAGCCTAACTCAAGCGTGAACTAATGCTAACTCATGAAATAAGAAATTATCATTATATTTATATGCCAATTAGTCATTTGTAATTATTTTGAATTATGTTTTGATTGAGTGTGCAATATTATTAAATTAAAAATGATATACCTTTATTTTGATTAATTTGACTTAAAACATTGTATAATTTTGTTCCGTTAAAGTGATAATATACATTAAAATTTTAATAACGTGCATTGTTCCTCCAATGAAATTCTTTCTGCCAAAAATAACAAGTATATCTATTCAGCGAAACTGCATACACTTAAATTTTGATCAACAAAATGCAAAATCAATGAATAACCAGAATCCGATAATACTAGTTATACAGGCACACACACCTACACACAATCGGATTATCAAAAACGATTATCGTCCAGTGTCAAATTGTTATGCAAGGCGAGCGAAACAAGTGAGAGTTTAAAAGGGCCGAGGTCAGGTGTCTGCAGCTGCCGACCAACGGCCAAACTGGGACCCGATACAGCGCTGGAGCCACGCGCGGCACGTCAACTTGGCGCGCCTGCACACTTGCGTCGTGTGAGAAGTATAAATATTGACAAAGGCTCGCAAAGGGATGCTTGAATATTTCAGGAGCCGGCGGGCGGTGAAAGGGAGCCTCGCCCGAGGCGACTGGCGACCTTACGCGCGCGGCCCGCCAAATCGCTACCAGCGCCCTCGGCCCATCCTCGCCCCGATTATACATGCAGGTCTGGGACTATGCGCGCTTGGCCGAATTCTAGCTGATGCGGTCGCCGGTCTCTTTCGCTCGGCGGCGTAATAATGGCCATGAGAATGATGCGCGCTCGATGTCTCCTGTATGTGAAAGACCATCTTGGGGGATGCCTCGAGCGCACGCTACTCGCATGATTGCGATTTGATTCCTCGGGAATTTATGGTCGGGAGGTGCGCGCAGCACAGGCAAATGAAACGCGGTTCCGAAAATCGAATCTACTTAACGTTTTCAAATTACATCAAATTACAATATCGAGTGTACGTGTGGCAGGGGAAGAGACAAAAAAGTTGATAGGCTTTGCACTATTTTTAAAAATCGATTGGGGTCAGGTCTAGCGCTTGCTTTTTTCGGCTGGAATAGATTGAATATGGAACAACTAGCCAATGGAATTTTCACTTGAAAGGGTTCGCGTTTGCATAATTTTTTCTACGGAGGTTAACGTAACAACCTGTATAAAAAGCCATTGATTTTAGCCTTTTCCTTTTATATTTAAATTAACTGGCGACGAAACGGCACCGAAATTACCCCAATACTAAAACGCTTTTCTCTTAGTTTTTATATCATTTGGGAATTGTATTATTTCAGTCTTCTCAAATACAACATTTGTATGCAATGGCTTTGAATATCTTTGAAACCCCAATTGTATTACTTCACACAACAAATTTGACAATATATTGGACGAATAAACATTTAAAAAATTATCCGATTCTAGATATACGGAATTTTTTCTGTATAAGTATACTTTTGCCCTGCACTCAAAATAAAATTTCATAATGATCAAACGCAGAGGTACATAAATTTTCGCAAATATTTTCAGGGGAAATTTTAATACCCGCACTTATAAGCTACGAGTCTACTAAAATTATCAAAGGCTTCTTGATAAAAGAGTAAGATAGATTCATAAACGATTGCGGTTTTTGCAATTCGTGTAATGATCTTGTATATAGAACTTACCTTAATAATTTATAAATATATTGTAATTATTTTGAATCACAGCATATACGAAGAATTCGCAACAACACTGTTTATTAAAATCAGTTACTGTGTCAGCTTCAACTTTTCTACTAAAGCTTAAAATCGAGTCTTAGTCTCATCGCTTTGTGAAAATTAGCTGCAACAGCATATCTCTATACCGCCTTTAATAAAACGGTTCTAAGTACCGAAACGCTAGACAAAGTCAACTAGTTGGTCCCTTTCTCCGTGTATTATTTTCCCTCGGTCGTAATTCGTCGGGCGGAAAGGTCCCGAGGTGCCGAGACTCGAAAATCGGCATGGGATGTAGAGCCTGTCGAGGGGTGAAATTGGTCACAGCGCCAAAGCGAACGCGCATCCGTTCCCCCGTCGCGCGCATTGACTTATACCGTCCCACGCCTTATCGAGTGTCTGCGCGGAAGACTCAGGGCCCTTGTCCATTTACGCACGGACGTCTTTTGGCCAATTCGTCGTGGTACTGGCCAAGGGTCCATTTTCCTTTTGGGCACTGTAAGAAAACAGGGCCGGCTTATAAACGCGAGGGCGCGTAGTGCGCACTTTCAGGGGCTTATTAGGGGAGCGAGCGCGCGCGGCGGATATCATTAAAAGATTCAGCGCGGCTCGAGCACAGCGCAGTTATCGACCCCCGCGAGCTCGCGTACAGGCCCGCCATTCGTCGCTGGGAGCGAGCCTCCCTGTATATTTCATGTGCGGCGCCTCTGCGCCCTGGCTTTAATCCCTTTCCGCGTTTCTCTTTTAGTCATTCGCCAACGCCGTCTGTCGATACGGGACGTCAGGCTCTTTTTAGGTGCCGCCCTCGACTGCATCTGACGTTTATCGACGGCGACTCGCGCGCTCTGCAGTTGGCGTCTCTGAAGGAGAGGCGCAGGCGTTCCGATAACGGGCATAGGGAAGGCCGCGCCGGCGAAGGGCTCAGAATTTATAAAATTCCACTTGTGATCACTGAAAGCCTTCCCGAGAATACTTGTCGAGGATGAGATGCTGCGGCTCAACTATATGAATTCGCTGAGGTATTTTGCTGGGGAGCAAAGTAAGGGGGAAATGCATTGGCTGCTTTACATAATCAATAAGATTAGTGCAATTTTTTTGATTAATTTGTAAACTGTAAAGGGGAATTCCTTATTCAAAGGATAAATAATAAATTAGTGAATACGTGGGATGCGCATTTATTAAACAAGTAGGCTATACTTTTTTACCATCTACTTTAATGTTGGGTTTCCCATAAATTACATATTCACAGTCTTTTCTTTCTTGCAAAAATAATTGTCATTTAATAAGTTCCATTGTAAAAGCTTTTTTAGCATGTGTACATTTCTAATGGCATAGCTTCTGAAATGTCTGGATATTGTAATGTTGAAAAATTTCGACTGCGTATAACATTACTGTATTTTTCTACAACGTTCCTTTAAGTTTTGAAACTATGTTTAAAATTTTATTAGGTTAAAAGGATTACATTTTCCTTCATTCAAATTTTTCATATTCGGTTAATATACATACGAGATTTCAAGAAATTATTGATACTGCCATTTTGTAAATATTTATAAACTGAGCAAATAGAATCTCAAAATGGTTTTTGTTATTGCTGTAATATTTCATCTGTTATATTCAATTCTAAAAAAAAATATTTGTTTAAATTTTAGAATTTTTGTTTTTTTTCGCATATAACATGGATTACGTAAATTAGTAAATTAACAAAAGTTCAGTATTACCTCGAAGTTTAGCTTTCACTATAAAAACTACTTTCTTTTATGTAGCGCTCTTACTCAAAGTTTATTGAAGCTACCCTTTAAAAACTTTTAATGGGTAATTAAACGATATAGAATATATAATGTGTTATATTGTATAAAATATTTTCCAAACCTTTTGAATTCTATAATTATTCATACTGGTGGTTGTTAATATTATTCAATTACCATATATCCGTGGAGCAGCATATCAGCTGGCAGATCTCTTCCAATGAAATGGAAAAAAAATGCTGATCTCGAAAGTCCGTGTCGTATCAAGGCAAAAAGATTCCCGAATGATTTGGCCAGTGAAAATTTCTGCCCGGGAAAATTCGTACAAATTCGAATATTTCCTCTCGTGATATAAAACTATAAAGCAGCTTCCTCTATTCAGAGGTACGTGGATCCCGTTCCAAAACTAGACCGCTCCACACTGGCGAATTGCGCGAGCGTGCTTGCTCCGAATCCCAAGCGTAAAACCAAACAATGGCACTGATTCGCGCGCGGACCTTGGCTATGCGTGTATACGCCTCACAATTACTCCGGCAGTGCGGCGATCCTCGCGGAAATCTCGCTGCGAAGCAAATTTTCCTCCCGCGCAAGCTATATGCACGTATTTTATGCATCAGCGCACGGAAGTCGCCGTGAGATGTGCCGTGGGCAAGGAGATGCTCGTGGACGTTTATTTTTCTGGGCGGCACGTCGCGCGGGTCTTCTGGACCGGATTTATCACGATCGCATGGGGCTTGAATTCGACAGCAAGATTATTGTTAAAATAAAAGCGGACCTTTTGAGGAGCAGTTTTCGAATCCTGCCGAGTCAATATTTGCTTTGCCAAAAGGTCCGCTCCACAACGAGTGCAGGAGTTTCGAATAAACATTGATTTTGCAGTACGCTGCAGGGAGTCGTTGTGTTTCCTATCATCTAAGATTTAATCAATACTGAATACTTAATAAATGTATTCTGAGAAATAAATAAGCACGTTCTTTTAAGAATAAAACTGTGTGATGAATTAGTTATATAATTAATATCAAATTTTAATAATTAGTTTAAAATGATATCACTTTTTCAATTTCAATTCTGTTCTATTTGTGCTTTACATCAAATGCTTGAATTAAAATAAGGAATAATAAATTATGCACATGGATCCGGATGAAATATTACAGTTATGTTGTTAACAGTAAAAAAATATCAATTATACGTAAAAGTATTAATAAAATAAGGTCATGCGTGTAAATTATACGTGATTTCTTAAACTTATCGGTTTATCTACTGGTAACAAACATTATCAGTTGTTATTAAAACTGCTTCAAAATTTAACTGCAGTTTACAAATTTATGTGCAAATTCATAAATAAACTTTTGCAGGAATACTTGTACATAACATTTAACTCATAATAGTACTCAAACATAGTGGTAGCTTTTATTAGATTTATCTATTAATTACATGCGAATATATACGTACGCCAATGATGCATCATATATGTGTATCTAGATTTCCAGTATGTTTAATCAACTGCTGCCATGCGCGAGGCCATATGTACATATACTTACTAAAAATAAATATTATGGACGTGTGAACATGCTCCAATGTCTGTATTATTATAGTAAATTCTATATTTTAAGTAGGCCAATGAATAACTATTAGAATAAATAATATATGCTATACATTCAATGTGATTCTTTTATAGCTTAATTGCGGTTACAACAAGCAACAAAATGATTTGATACAAGAATTTTATAAATTAATAATAGTTTAAAATAAGAATTGTTCGGATTTATTTCGCGCGATATACAAATAAACGATTATTAGCTCGAAATAGTAAGTACAACGAATACGTAAGCAAATATCGCATTATATTTGTTCCTTCAATATTTTTTATTTTCTTTATTCTTTTTAAATAGATCTCTTTTATTGATAAATATTTTTAAAAGAATTTATCAGTTTAAAGACAATGTACTAATACATGATAGTAATAAATAAATTTCAAGTTTAAAAGTAGATATCGATTTTCACTTCATGTCAGCCTTGATTGCATTTTAATATTCTATAAACCGGAAATCATAGTATTAAAAATATTTTTACGATACCTGATTGTCTGATTTTGAGTCTCATTATAAATCTCGTTTCATCTTCATTATTGTATTACGAGCTACTTGTCTATATTTAGTCATGAGAAACTTTAATCAAATAATCCGATTTACCTACAACAAATTTGTAAGAGTGGCAGTACCCATCGACCGAAAAAGTACGCAGACTGCGCACACAGTCGACAGATAAAGCACTCGTGTAAAAAGTCCCAACATTAGCACGTAACGCTACCGAAAACCTGCCCGTACACGGGGAAAAACGGGAAAAAAGCCGGTGGTATAAGTCGCTTCGCGATACAGCGCACGAGCTCGCCGAATGCGGACCGAAAAAAGAAAAGCGGCGTAAAAAAACATTGCAGGCGTGGGTGGAGTGGGCGAGCGGGGGCGAGACGAAGGGGCGCAGGGGCAACGGAGGCGGGTGCGCAGCTGCTCTCTCGAGTTACGAAGGCTGCTCTCGACTCCTCCTTCCGCGGCGCTCATTAATGCGCGCCCAGCTGAACTGCGAGCAGTTCGAGGTGACTCCCGGCTTCTTTGCCAACTCAATCGGCCGGGACCTCGTGGGCCTGTTGGACCAAGCCCGGGCTCCCTTCCACGCTTAAGTGATCGATCCCCGCGGCTGTGGCGCCGGCCTTTTTTTCATTACGCGCCGGCTCCGATAAAACTGCGCGCCGCCGACGAGCCCACCGGGGCGCGGCCGATTTCCTCAGCGCCGACAGCTTTTACGGGGCCACTTGAGCCAAGTCCCCTTTTCTTTTTACCGCTGCCGATCTCTCGCCCCGAGCGCTAATACTCCTCTAATGGTTTATAGGGGATTGCTATCTGCTCCCGCGCGCGCATCCGTGTAATGCATCCGATGCAGTTACTCGGTTTATTGCGTCGCAGACCCGTGCGCGTTTAACGCCCACCCCCCGCCGTTCTTCCGGCGGCAGGCACACGGTTTTATGTACGGAGCATTAGGTCAAGTGGGGACCAAGTTGCTCAAAAACGACGTACAGCCATTATGCATTCCCTCGCTCCTTCGTCCTCTCTTATTAATCTTCCTCGGGAGGCGTTTCAAGAGTCGCGGTAGCTCCGGGAGCAAGGAGACAACGGGTCGGACATTAATGTCTAATACCCGGCGTCGCTCTCCGCCTAAGAAACCCGCTTGGCCGTCCTTCCCAATTTTTCCCCGCGTTTTATGATCTCGTTTCCAGGGAAATCGGCCTCCTCGGGGCCTCGGTATAACAGCCGAGTCGCTCGGACTATAGGTATCGCTTGTCGCGCGTCCTCAAGGCACGTGCCGTAAAAACGTTGGAGTGAATAAACCGTGGACGTGGCCGACCCGCGGACCGATTGCTGCATCCGATGCCCTATCAAATAACCTATAAGTCGAAAGAAAGTACAGCAAGCAAGAGTAGCCAGGAGCTGTAAAATATCTCGAGCTTCCAGGTCAGAGGTTGGCACTCGGCATTCGGTCAAGGTATGCGATGGAGCGCAGTTCGCTTCAATTTCGGAGAGTCAAAAGGCGGCTAGTTCGAAATTCCCAATGCGAATTTTCGTATATATGAAACCAGAGTTGGAGAGAAGAAATATTTGTAAAGGGAACAATCACGCAGAATCTCAAATTAGAAAGACTGTCGTGGATAATAAAAATCCGGGAGTTTTTTTCCATTTTGCCAGCTCGGCAAATCTAAAATTTCATTTGCCATTAATGAAATTTCCAACGAATTTTTTTCACTCAGTTACGAGTACTTTTTCATCAATAAGTTTGGCGTCGACTGGCGCACCGAGTTCGGCGGTGATAAGCCCCGTAGCTTTTCACTCGGCGGTGTAAACTTTAAAGCAAGTGCCGCGCCATCTCTCCTAATCTGTCATTATCTCAAGCTGTGGCCCTGTACATCCTAGCTAAGCCATATTACGACAAATTTCGTTACGCTCTAGCTGAGTTACTGTCTCATCATGAATTACACTACATTACGCATAACTTATGTATTCAACTTCCATGGAGAATTGTAAAATTGATTAAAATCGATTTTTCGTGTTTGAAAAGTATACAGTCTGTGAGAACTGTGTCTGGTCGATACGGTATACATTTAAGCACCCTTATGATAAACCTTAGCAAACCTACGAAACGAATAACTTATTGCTCGACAGTAATTCTACCCATTTAATTGCGTAAACAAATCCCGCATTGTTTGCACATCCTATGTAAACGATAACAACTACCACATTTCATTAATTCATGACTATCGAGGCAGTATATAAGAACAGCATAAAAGCTCTCGACAAAATTGAAGATTGTTCGACTTATTATATTCATCGAGTCGGTACATGGGACAGACGAGAATCAAGTGCCCTCTTAAAAGCGTAATCCTCGCGTCGAGGCTCCAGGTCGAGCGGCGGTGCTCGTATCCGGGCGCCCGAGTAGCCGCGTCCGCGCGCACATGCATCATATCGCGCAGTCGAGCCGACGGCCGCTTAGTGCCGAGATTGCGCTAATTGACGCGCGACGCGGGAGGACGGCCGCATAAATAGGGGAGGCGCCGTCGCCGCCGCCGCCGGCGCAGGCAGTTACGCGCTATCTGATACTCAGCGGCCCGCGTGCGTGAGGATAATCCGAGGGGAGACGCCGCTCACGGGGGAATCGCTGATTAAGCAGCTCCGTTATACCCGCCTCTTTTCCCTTAGCGACTGCAATCGCCGAGGGAAAAGCGTTTGCGCGTCCCGCGTCTTTATGGCTCTCCGAATTTCACCCGGCGTCTTTCCTCTGAATTTCGATTTTTTTCCAATTCAAAATAATCGAGTAAAAAGGAAAATAGAATAAACCTATGTGGAAAGTTTAATAGATTTTTACACGGAGTATCTACCGGTATATTTACATTTCAACTGTAGCGATCATGGGAAGTATTAATTAATGATGAAACTAGCTCAACTAGTTTATTTTTCGCGACACAAATATTATTCGAGTTCTCTTGTCGGAAATACTACACGGAGGACTCAGCCAATAAGTCAGTTATTTGCTTTAGTACTCTCAATAAACATTGGAGCAATCACATTTTGGTACTTGTTTATGCATTTCATTCAATCCACTTTCCTGGCTTACATCTATCAGCGAGAGTCGCTTCCTACATCTATTCTGGATACTTTTTCTCCATGTTCACTAAATACAGGGCTACAAACTATATTAAGTGGCTTTCATTATTATGGTTATGCTGCGAATATATCTTACAAGTATTCATAAGTATGAGCACGGGAACCGTTTGTTTCCTGATTTAATAGTTTCATTAATTACATTTTATCCACACTAGATGCTAGCAGTTACATGTTAAAGGAATTCATTGCTCGTTTTCGAGTTAAAAAGGAAAAGCTTGCTTTTCTTAAAGAGTTTAATTAAAGTTATACTCGAGTAAGGAAGAGGAGAAAGAGAGTGAGAATTTTCCTTGCACGCCAGTACTCGACTGCCCGTCACCTCCACGCGACCAAGCTCCGGATCCGGAAGTCCCATCAGCCTTGTCGGAGGAAAACGGTGTCTCGTGTCGACGTTGACTCCTGCAGTTTCTTAACCTTTAAAGGGTGAGAATTGGGGATTATTGATCTGAGAAAATATATATGAAACAGTATATGTTATCGTGGAGTTCTTGTTTATAAAACCACTTTTAATTAGGGTCCGAGTAGCATAATGGTATTATGGTGCTTTTTATTCCCAAAGATCACGAAAACGTATAATTCTGCCATTTTTTAAAAATTACATTGTTTTACTTAGAATTAATAGGAGATTTTTAAAAAAGTACTATTATTGATTTTTTTAAATTGACTGATACAAAGTTTTAAAAATTCGTTATAAAAAAAGATAATGATCATTCCGAAAGATTAATGATATTTAAACACTCACGATGAACTTTTTATAGTAGTACCCTCGCCCTTTAAAGGTTAATCTAAGCGGCGCTATCTCGAATATGTACGCGTAAAAGTCCCAACGATCCTTTTAATATCACTTGAGCATGCATTCCCATCAGTATTCCAGGTTCGCCGACATAAATACTGCCAAGGGCATGAGCTTGCCTTAACGAACACCGTCACGTAGGTATGTGGGAGAAAAAACATAAACGGAAAAGTCACAGCTAGCGACGAAAGCGTGCGAGGACACTAAAAGGTAGGAGCGAGTGGTGCATCCCAATGAGAAGGAGGAAATGTAAGCGGTCCCCTCGGTCCCTGGTTAGAGATAATGCGAGCCGAGGGGTAGCCAGGCGACAAACAAGACTCGGAAGAAAGGCGTAGTTGCCAGGCCGCTGCTGCCGACGGCTGCGTCGACGTTAACTCGAATTAACGATGCGGTTTTGTTATCACGCATGCGCAACTCGAATGATTCACGCGGGAATTAAATCCAAGCGGCTTCGCTCGTAAACCCCTGCCCCACTACTTCGCTCTGGACTTCACTCGCGGATTTATCGGGGATAGGTGGGGGCTGGGCGGGTTTTTATGAGCGCCTCGAAGCTGCGCCGCCTTGCTCGCAAGGGAATTGATGGGGTGGCTTGATGGGCCTGAGACGTCCCGCCGCTTCCGCCGCCGCTACCGCAACTCTAATTCATTTTTCTTTTCAGCCCCACCGCACCCCCACAAGCCGGATACCGCGTCTCTTTAGTGGTGGGTGTGCATGCATTTTGAACCGCGACTGTCTCGGTGAACTGCGCTTATTTGAGGTTGCCTGCGCCGGCTGAGACGTATATACACAAAGTTGCAGAGTAAAGCAACATTTGCATACAGAGTAAGCGGTAAAATCTGCTTCGTCTTATTCTTGCGCGCGATTTGCTTATTATTCAGCAAGTGACTCTTTAGAAAGTTCCACAGATATCAGGGATTCATTGTACAAAATTGAATATTCAACAATAGTAACGCTCCACAGATTATATTGTTTCATTTGAAAGCAGTAAATGATATTGTTCCTTAATTACATCCAAATATAATAAGCAATTTCGATACGATAAAGCCTGAAAGCACTGCCCCGTATTAAACTCTTTATTAAATCACTTGAAAAATCGTACACGCCCTAAGCGTCGTTAGCTTAATGAAGATGAGTAATGAATGCAGGCTCCCTTATTTTCCTCGAAGACTTCATCACAACTGAAGGTGTATACGTATTATTAACACGAGGCGCCGCGACTGTTTATTGCGCGCTCGTTCGTAAACTTTGAGCTACGGTTTAATCATTTATGCACTCGTCAAACTTATCCATCCAGCGAACTATCTGACTCATATCTAACCCCTGAGCTCCATGCTAACTCTAATAAGCTCAAAATCCGTTGAACGATGGCGATAAACCTAAGGTTGCCTTCTGTCTGATCACACCAAGAGTTTACTACTTAATGATTTAGAAGAGTCATAAATGACTTTATGAAGCATTTTTATTACTTGCTGATATTTGTCAAACTCAAAATGAAACTAGATAACAAAAAATATTATACATTGGACGTTATTAACAATATTTTTTACAACTTTACATAATATAGATATAAAATAGTATATTTTTTATTTGGTTGCAAGAGAAAGAAGAAATTATTCTTACTTAAAGCCATTTTTAGCTTTGATAACTCATAGTATGATTTTATTACTAGCTCGTTTTATACACAGCTTGACTGAACTTAAGCGGCTGGGGTGAGAATCCTTTCTAAATCCCATAGCTACGTATCTCTACTAATCCGAAAAGAGGGGACCAGATGCCTGAACGGACGGTAATCGGCCTATGTATAAATACTATGACTATTAACAAGTGGCTTAAATTTTAGTACAATAGATATTGTGTGACTCTACATATTATTATTAGATCTAAACAATCTGACAATATTTAAATTTGATGAGGTGTCTCCCGTATGTCCGCCATGAATATCAGTAATGCTAATACAAACAGATTCGAGCTTAGTTATTCTTGCAACATACACCTAATTATATTCGACGTAGGCTACACTATAAAATACCATCTGATCTATCTATTTCGAATTATTTACATCTCGTGGTTCTGCCATACAGCTCAATTCTCGCAAGTTTAAAATCTTCTCACCCGGTTGGGCCTACTTTATCGCATGCTACTACTATACAGAGAACCACACGAAATACCCTGTAAGTGCAATCTACCTCGAAACGTCGTGAGACCTTTTCTCTCTATTCGCTGTACACTTGGTAGCATTCGAGTAACACAGACTTGCCCTATTTTGCGAAAGTAAGATTTAGTATCGCCCAATAGCCACGATTCTTTGAATTCTTCGGAAAAACTTTATATTCCCAAGAAAAAGGTAAAATGACTTTAGTCAGATTATATATATGTTTCAGTCAGAATATAAATACATATGATTTAATTATATTATTTTGTATGACAGAGTTATAGAAAAATAAATAATAGATTGCTCTGCAAAAGCATGGAGAAATTGAAATTGCTCAACAACCATAAAACAATATTTTGGCTATTGTCAATTCCAAAGAGGTCGTGCTTCAAATTTCAACTTTTTTCTCCAGTTTATGTTATACTAAGACTTTTCTAGTATTAAATATCGCTTAATAATTCCTAAACTTCATTTATAATATTTATAATAAATATGATTAAAACTAATATGATTTAAACTCTACATCATTCGTATAAAAATTAAATTTTATCGAAAACTTTCTACATAATTATGTAGTTTATGAGAAATAATCTATTAAATTTTTTTCTATTTCAGGTATGTTTTTGAAAACATCGTTTACTCAAATTTTCTACTTCACGTAAGTTTTAAATTTATACTTACAATTTAGATGTGACACAAATATTAAGGATCTATTTGAATTTTGACGATTTCAATCCGACTATAAATTTCGGTTAGTATCCTCCTAAAGCTTCACGGTACGAAATCCACTATCCTAGTAGAACTGATACGAAGAACATTCGGTTAGAATTACTACATCACAAGTTATCACTGTAATATGCAGTTGCAATCGATACTAAAATTTATACAATAATCGGCAAATATTGTAAATCAAGCAATCCACAAATATTTGTTAAATATGGGTTGTTACAATAGTAATACTTGTAAATATATAAATGAATGATATGATTCCATTCAGAATACAAATAATAAAACTTGTTTCAAACACGAACTCCAAAATTGAATGATAACTGTGGCAGTCGATACAACTGGATACATTTTCATAGCTAATTGTTCAAATTCACGGTGATTTAAATTTAAAATCGACTGATTAAAAATATAAAATTAAGAAAAAAACAAGCCGCAGTGTCCGTTGGTTGAACCGCAGGCTTAATTCTTAATTGAGCATGCGCAGAGCATTGAACCGCACTCGCAATCGACTACAGCATTATCATTCATAAAGTTCCGTGCGATTGGACAACTATCCTCCGCGGCCCAATCTGAACGCGGTAAATTAGACACAAGAAAAAAGGCACGGTAATCGCAATTGCTCGGTGACACGAAGGACGCGATGGACGCCGCGAATTACGTCTCACCCTCGAGGGCAGTGAGGAGGTTCGATAACGAGCTGTCGGGTGGGCCGCCAGCTGGGTGCAGGCCACCGCCTAGACGCGCCGAGGGCTCTCCTCTCGTCTGGTCGCGAGAGCGCGGAAGAAGCTGCTGGTCGGGGAGGAGCCGCGCGGTCCGTCCGGAGTCACCCGCAGCTCCGCGGAGCCTGCCACAGGGGGCAAAGGTCAGGCATTATCGTGCCAATCGATAGCAGCGGGGGCTGCATTTGCAACCGCATTTTACTGCGTGCCCCTGATATCGGCCGATTCGTTTTACATTTACGAGGGCGTGCGAGCCGTCCGCGACAGATGTTCCATCTCTTTTTGAGTAATCAGGCGCATCGGCCCGAGCATTTACGTCAGGCCTGGCTATAGGCAACGCGCGCGGGATTTTATTTGACGAGGGTGATGTCTGATAGGGTTAAACTATTACATTGTGAGTCGGGAGATTTTCTAGTCTTGCCGCGCGAAATTTTCCTCCAGCAATTGACCTTATGTTCGGCAATTTAGTAGCGCTTTTAGCTGATTTCATTGAGATTATTGATGAAATAAAAATTTACTAGGTGCTAACGACTGCAGCTTGAATAAACAACTTTTTAATTTGAATAAAATAAGCACTCGCCTTGTTGTCTACATTTTTAAGGGTCCTGCGCCTTTTGAAGTTTTAAGGGCAAAGTTTTTTTACGCTCCACATTGTTACCCTACGTGGGCATTTTTATAAAATTTAACAACGGCTACGTGTATAGACTGCGAGCTCAGGCTACTTTTTTTCCTGGCGTATCTGCTTTAAAAATCTATATGCAAGGGTCGCGTTGTGCTTTTTCACATAAAGAAATCATTATTACCTGTAAAGACCGAAATATAATTAAAATTATATACTTGTACACGACATATAGTTATAGTGAGAAAGAAAAAATCCTCATTTAAAAAATATTTTTTCCGCATTTCTTTGTAAAATATCGTGTTTAAACTACGAGAAAGAATACCGTAACTTTGACTTATTGTAATTCCAAGGCGTCAGTGTTTAAATAAACGGAACAACTATTAGAGAAAAATGGTTCTATCTTGATTATACGGTCATACTGGCAACAACAACATTTTACTTTTAGCCTAATGAAATCATAAATCAAAATTAGATTATGGTAATAAAATAGAAGAGTCCATATTCGTGAACGCAATGTAATCCACGGTTGCGTCGTCATAATTTACATGTTACATATCCAACAGCAAAAGCAACTAAACTGGTTTACGACGTTACCAAATTGCCATTATCATCATTTTCGAACTACCATCTGAGTCTCATTTAATTTTTTTCTTCGTTTTCAATTAAATTCACTCATGGTTTTACTCTTTTGTCTCCGCATATAGATAAATGGTAGCCACTCGCATTATTTCTCTTGTGTTTCGTTCATCTGATCTATATAACTTTGAGCTATTCGGTTTGTTTTGTTATACAAAACCATCCGCGTAACCTACTCATAAAATTTTAATCAAAAGTTTCTATTCAGGATCAGTTTCTCGTTCATTAATTTGAATAATAAATGATCCATGCCATAATGTTAATTACCTGCTAGCCATTATCGAAAAATGTAAGTTAAACGTTATATTAGAGTATCTTCATTGTTAATTTATTATTACCATCTTGTTCAAACAAATTTTAAGTAACTTTGAATTTAAAAAAACTCAAGCGATTGAATTACAAGTTTATTCGTATTTGTCAAGTTATTGTATAAAATTTTGTAGAGATTATCTAGTTTTATGTATTGTATCGATTTTATATTTAATATTAAACAACTAAAATAAGTATATAGATATACGCATTCGGTTCACTTGCATTGTCTAAATCAGGTACTTAAAAGTAAAAAAGCATTTTCGGAGCCAAGCTTGTGAATGTGGGACTTTTCCCCTCTTTGACGAGAGTGGTGAGTTTCGGTTACCGCACGTAAGCTTTATAAGCTTTAAAAATAAAAAATCGTAAAAGCAAATGGCCGTGCGCGAGAGGTAAAATTTTGAGGGTAAATCAATACGCGGTCGCTATTTGGATGAAATATTGAATTATAATTCTCACAATACTCCTGGAATAAGTGCTCACAATACAATGAAAACGAAACAAAGTCCAGCAAGTGAATTTCAAAAGCTGTAAGTACCTCGAAGACGCTCAATCGCATATTTTTAATGTATATTTTTTTAAATATGCATCTTTCTTTTTCAAAGTTTTTTAAGTCAATTTTTATGTATATTATATGCTTGAAACATAAATGTAACTCTTAATATTTAACCCAACAATCGGTGATTTATTAATATTATTTAAAATTTTTGGATATATTCTTATCAGCAAGTTACGGGAAAGAAGTTTGAATGTTTAAATTTTAACTCTACTAAAATATTCACGAATACAAAAATGTTTTTTATACTTGTAATTTTTAGTTATTTTTTTAAAAGTATTGTTAACTTTTGTTAAAAACATGTCCGACCAAGTGTCCGACATATACAACATACATTTTTATGCCTAAATTTCAACGATGGAGTTCCAAATATTTCAATCATATATAAATTAAAATCATTCTTTACTGACACTATTTTTTTTAAAGCGATTATAATTTTAAAAAATTGTATAAAGATATTTTAATATAAGGAACTGCGAAGTAGCATAATTTATAACCGTATCATATAAATGCTTAAAAGTCAAGAAACAAAAATAGAAAATAATTCAAAAATTTTCTGAATGTTTACTACAAAGTTCCGTAATATGAAATTTAAGTTACTCTCGCTGCATAATATTCAAAGTAGAAGACTAAAATAAAAACCCAAGTTTGCAGACTGCAGGAAATATACCGTATTATAGGCTTTTCTTGAGTGAGTTGGTTAGTTGCAGTATCATCAACAATAAATCTTCAATTATTCCACCATTCGCTAAAAAATCTCTTGCAAAAGAAATAAAAACATGATTAATAAAATAATCTAGGCTTTTATACAGAAAACAGTATTCTCTAATTATGAAGATTTTTTATTTTTAAATTATTTGAAAATGAGTAAATAAATGCAATTTAAACATAAAAAGATAAATGAATTGGTTCATAATAGAACTAATCTTATACATTTCGTCTAATTATCATTGATTAATTGCAATAATAGTATTAAATCCAGCTTTGTGAATAAAGCTTAAAGATTGCTGATATATGAGGAGATTCGTGTCGTCAATTAGCTGTTACTCGACGCGCGCTACTATTTATATGCACATTAAAACAATGTTTTACTCAAATTCCGAGCGAAGAATTTATTCCAACCCTGTAATTAATAACACAATTTAAATACCGCGATTTCACATTGATCGGAATATAATAAGCCCTCGCTAGCTAGCCAGAGCGAAACCCGTAAGGGACAAGTATGGCGCCTCGAGCACCTTGTTACAGGGTCGCTTACATGTAAAAGCGCTCAAGCCGAGCGATCCACTTTTATTTATAACCTTTTGCGCCGGCGGCAAATCAGGCCGTGCGTCAGCGCAAGAAAACAGAGGCTGAATCGCCGACAGAAGATTCAGCCTCGAGTGGCCCGCGCCGCCTGAGACCGAGTCACAAGGAGGTTGGGCCGCAAGCAACGCGTCTGCAGCACGAGATGCGGAGGTCGCGCGGGCTGGAAAAATATTGATATTTCGCGTACGGTTTGAGCATAACGCGGGGCTCGTGCGTGCGCGGCTCGTGGGCGCTCCTGACGTCAGCTCTCGTGCGGGGCGAAGCATGGCGGCCGCCGAGGCCCTTCCCCCCAGAGCCGAGCGCCACCTTTTGATCATCCGCCGGGTTCGGCGCTTTTACCGTGGTCGCTTCGCCGGGGAGCGCGCGCTTCCCTTTTATGAGCTCGTTGTAAATAATCGATTTATGATGTTGGCCCGTTAGTGGAGTTAAAACGCGCACCGCCCTTCGACTGCCAATGTTGCCCAACCTTTACGGCCCTGTTTACGCGGGCCGCTGCCCTTTTTTAATACTTATGCGCGCGCTTTTCGCCCTTGTCGGCCCTCTTGATTTTACGATCCGTTGCAGCCTGGACACTGCAACCGTTTAATTCCCCTTGCGCTACTTTCGGGAACAGGACTGAAATCCTGTGAAGGGTATTCTATAGTCGATGTTTACCGGCCTTCGACGGTGTACCTTTTGTACAGAGTCATCCTGAAATGATCAGTTTTCGGGCCTCGCATTAAAAAGTCAAAATTCGTCAACCACACACGCATTTTATAATACGCTCATACATACACTCTAATAATAAAATTAAAACAAATAATTATACGGAGTAGAAAGTTATTTTTAAACCTGCTGAATATGCATAAACCTTTATTAAAATCTGATTTTCATTTTGTAGTCATATGCATGTATCGTGAAATTAACCACATTAATATAGAATACACTAGTTTTAATCAAATTTGTATTTATACAATGGGCATATTTTTAGATTCATGCTTATAAAATAGACCAATTATTGAAATATTTTATTTAAAATATAAATTTTGTTGAGAATCAGAATGATTTTAATTGGATATTTGCCAAAATTGTAAATAAAGAATAAAAATATTTTTAATATATACAGTTATATAATAATATACATCTAATTAAAGTAATTTTATAGGACAATATAATATTTATAGGAGAAATATGTGTAATACAAAACGTCTGACTAAAATAAATTCTTCTACTTATCACTTAACCATAGATTAAAAATAATTATTATACATACTGCTAATGAGTATTTTTTCATTTTATAGTTTTTTTTCAAATTTATCTTACTATAATGTAGTAAATCATATTCAACTTTATAGCTTGAATAACTGCACAACGATATGATATTTTTATTAGCTTATCACTAAAGCAGAATACATTTAATTATACTCATAAAAATAAACTAACGTAAAAGCCATTGATATATATGATGCAATAAAAATATGCAATTATAAATCGAAGCAATAATTTATGTACATTTTCTTAAATTTGCAATTTTCAAGTTGTTTTCTTTAGTTAGTTTAAGCTAAGGTTTATGCGCATTAAATGTATAATTTCTCTACACATGAAACTAATTTAATTTTATCTAAAGCTCCAGAAAATACTAACCACTAATAATAGTAAAAATGTAATTATGTTTGCGTTATATATCGCTTCTTGACTTAAGATGCCGTAAGGTGTGCGACCCCCCTGGGATATAAGCATAACGTTCCAGCATGAGTTACGACTAATTCACAGGGCAGCGCGCAACGTATGAACTGCAGTGCACCTACCCAGCAATTCCATTCAAACCAACTGAGAATAACGCAATGTAATATTATCGTAAACTTATATAGAAATTGTGAACCTTTATATGATCTACCAATAAATCCTCCAATAACAGAAATTTATAAGAGATATCTTACAAATAAATCTCACAATATTCTTACTATTCCTTCTTCCGCAGATTTCCTGTCGGACTTTCAACTGTCTATATCTCGAACTTGTATAAATAAGCTACTTCCGTAAAAGAAGCAATTAATTGATCGTCATCCTCTCTAAATATGAATCAGTCAAAATTCACTAAAATTTTCTGAATTAAATTTTTTGAAGTAAAATTTCAATCCTATTTTTTATTGAAGACTTTCAGATCTCAAACATAATCTATTTCACTGGATAAGGATATAATACTACCAAAGTAACCAGTATATAATACAGCTGGTAATATGATTTTTTATGCTTTGTCGTAGTTAGTTTACTAAAACAGTATACAATTTTACTGTAAATGATATTAAATATTAAGATTACAATGAGTAAAGAATGAAAAAATATGGAATAAAAGGCTCTTAGATTAAGTTTGAATCTAATCGATATGAAGATGGATAATGCTAAACAAATCTAATTTATTGTTTTAATAATTTGATCCTTTGATTATTATAAAGATAGCAGTAAGGTAATATGATATAAATTTTTGTTTTGTATATTACATCAAGATATTGCATCATTCATTATCTAAGAAATCCAACTAAATTGTACTGATTGCTACGTATTCTATTTTGACTGGTTATTTTTTTTGAACCAACTTAGTTTATTGAATCAAGGAAAAGTAGAATACTATTTTTTTTAAAATAGTATTTTCAAAGGCTTCATTTTTTCAGCCTTTTGTTAAAGTTAGTGAACGAGATTTTAAATATATCGACTACTGTTTGCGTGCTAGCTTGTTTTGCAAGTGCGTCTACCTGTTCATTTCTTCTAATTCCTGTATGTTCCGAGGACCAATAAAATCAAACTTTTCTAGGATTATTATTTGCACGGAATTTATTTATTTGTTTCAATGCTTAGTTTTATTGATTTTAAAAAGTAGGACACTCAAGAAGTCAAAGAAAATGATTACATTTTTGTCTTAATATTCTAGGTCAGAGTTAAGTGCATCGTTTGTTAAACAGTGTTGTATAAATTGATTCTTTGTTTACAGCAGATGTTTTTTCTTCTTTTTCGAGTTTTAGACAACAGAAAATCACAACAATTCTGCAAGAATTTTTTTAAATATTAATGCCTCGATAAGTTAGTTAGAATTGTCTACACATTTTAGTTTATGTCCGAGCTCTGTGTCAATAGGTAATAACATTGTTATACATTCGTAGTCAAAGTTACTGTATTTCATAGTTATTTGATTTGCTTCAATTAGAAGAATTTTTTGGTACTATTACTTTTACTAATTTAATGCTTTGAATTAGTACATTTGATTTCTTAGATTAGTAGTTTTTACTCAGATGTATATTCAGAACATTTGTAAGTATACAAATTCGATGACCTAAAGACAATCTAATAGCAGCATATGGCACTTTTTCGAGCTTGATTATAATACTTTGATTTTTAAAGTAGATAAAACTAGCATATTTAATTATAGAGCGTACGTAACTTTTGTATAATTAATTCGCTAGACGATGAATGCTACCAAGTACCACACAGAAATTTAATAAAATTTAATGCTTTAAGACATCTTTTTATATATACATTTATAATATTTGCATCATTGTTAAATTATATTTTTTATTCATAGTTACGATATAGAATATTCCTCAAATATCACGAAAATCTGTCGATACATATTTTTTATATAAGAATGCTTCTTCAATCTTTAGGGAGAGATTTGTGGTATTGTCAGTGAAATATTTTCCATTACTATATAGCCAAAGTGGTTTGAGGGAAGGAGATTATTAAATTCTGCATACCACTGTAGCGTGTTTTTAACATTGTTTCAAACAGTTTACTCATGCAGGAGGTCAGATGTCAATTCGATTAAATTTTGGAATAAAATGAATGAATAATATTTTCCACTTAGGAAGATATGAGATATTAGGATACATTTCATTGAAAAAATGAAGAAGGATTAATTTCACGTAAAGCAGTAGGTTTTTTATTATTTGGAAATTAATCCCGTTGATTACCGGAAGCAAGTTAATGTTTTTGCTTTCAAAGGCAGTATTAAATGTTAAGACAAGGGAACCTGATTATTTTAATTATAATACGCCGCAAAACGAAGAAAAAAAATCGAAGAAAAAATATAACAAGTTCCTAACAACATTTGACCTCCCTGGATCGAAACTAACTCAGTGAATTCTTATTAATATGTCGATGAATTGACTAATTTTCAAAGGAGTTGATTTTCCCAAAACTTTAAATCATCTGCACTGATTCAGTTTCATAGAGAGTAAAGAGCCATCAACGGTGCGGAGTAAATCAGAGGGGCATCGAATCGAAGCCCGCGGTGGGCGATGAGAACCGAGGGCAATACACAGATCGCTTATCTCAAGAGGTCGGGGCCGCGAAACTCCCCGGCAAACACAGGCGGCGACAGCGAGTCGATACGCGCGGGCCGCGCAATCTTCCCTGGCGCCGGGGACAATATGCGCCGCGGCAACTTCCCCGCGCGCCATAATCTGGCGCAACACTTCCGCGAGCAAACCGCGAGCGAGGCGCGGCACGCGAGTGCGGCCCAAATGCCCCTCGAGGGCCGGGGGAAGCCGATCGAAGCGGACGCTGATCCGGATTTTCCGAAATGCGGTTTCGGCTTTTGATTGCCGATTTCCAACGGTCCCCCTTTGCATGCATAGCTGTGAGTCGGAACCATGCCCACGGGCGTCGTGTTTCTGGCTCATTGTAGCGGCCGGTTGAAATTGGGTCGTTTCTTTTACGGGAATTGGCAACGAGACGCGTGTAATTTATTTTTCCAAATGAAAAATTGCCTATAGGTTTTTCGTAAAGGATGGGCCGTCGTTTGCGTTTTTCATATGGGTGCACCACGTTTGAAATATTCTGCTTTGATATAATGACAGTTTTTTCACTACATTTATTCAAAAAGGGCATTACATGTGTCGTGTGGTTAGCCAATGTTTAGCCACGAATACTGTAATATGTTTATTGCGTTTTTTACAAGACAGACAACTCATCGCAAAATCAATTATTAAGAATTTACTCATCGAATATTATTAATTTATATTATTCATGAACAAATTGCAGGATAAATACAATTTATAAATAAACAGCTTATTTAAAATGAATTGTGATTATTCGTTGACATTCATTTAAGTACATAAAAATAATAGTAGTAAAAGTTTGCAATTTCATGTAACTAATGTGACTAATTTCCTAATAATTCCAATACTAATAGAGATCCTTCGCTCCAATTAAATTGACATGACAAGTAACTTCAAATGTGCGCATATATCTCGTTCGATTATGTTGTAATATGCCTGCCATTTTGTCAAACTCCAGGATCGCAAAGCAAACTCAAGGACTTGGCTAAACCGACAAAGTTAAAGCCTGGCATCGTTTGTTTACAACACACTCATACAGCATCAGCGCGCGTATATTACCCCGAAAACAATAAGCCGGCTTGTTGACTCGGTCCGGCCGATCGGAATCGCTTTACCGGCTTTCCCACCCGGCGAATGCGTAAAAGTGCCCGGCACACCTGCCGCTCGATATTTCATCCGCTAGCGCGGGCCGATGTATGCAAGCGGCCCTTTCATCCCAAGTCGATCTGCCGAGGCAAAGAAAGCAACAGGCCAGCGCATTCCGCGCATACCCCGGCCCACAAAGCCCGCGTCCGTCATCCTTGAGCACATAAACGGGAGGCGGTCCTAGAAGCAGGCAATATCCGCAGCCGCGGGCCGCCTCGTGGGCAAATATAGGCGCGCACATGTCCTCGAGCGGACCGCGTGTTGCGCCTGATCGAACGGCCCCGATCTACAAATTATTAACGCGAGCTTCGGCCCCCGGTGCTTGCCTTTAAATTAAATGTTTTCCGCGCGCCCGGCTAATCCCTTGAAACATACGCGCGGTCTGTTCGATTTTGACGGTCGCGCGCGACAGCGATCCACGATGTATGCGCAGGCGGGGGTCCCCGCCGGTGGCACTTTATCCCATTTTTCAAGCCGACGTCCGGCCCGGTCGTTTCCCCAATTGTTTCCCGCGGTTGATTGAATGTTTATACCTGCAGGTGCGCGCTCCTGTTTTTCTTTTTCATGCGCTTCATATGCCGGAGTGCGCGCGAGAGACGACTTCTGCGTTTGCATGTATAAGCACGAGCGAAGTGCCGGATTGTCTTACTTGGCTTGTATTGCGCGCCAACCAAGTGGTTGTGCAAATACCCGACTCGAAAGGCTATTTTCGTTGTCGTAAAAATGCATATAGTAGGTGTTTTGCATGTGACGACGTTTTATCCTGTACCCAGTAAGTAAAATAGAAACAGTTATCCGCTTTCATTATCAAGTAATTGGAAAACTCGATTTGTACGAAAATCAAATTTATCCTATATGTATTTTAAATAAAGTTAATTAACACAAAGTAAATTATGTATGTTATATAATATTAGTAAGGTTGAGTAAATTTCCCTTTAAATTTTGGAATCTTGCAAATTCTAAATTATTATTATATGTTTGAATTAGATTTTTTTTAAAATTGTGTTATAAAAAAAGAATTTATCATGCGTTGAGATGTATACTGACATTTCCACCCTAGGTTTAAGGCTCAAAATTTGAATTTAATGACTTAATCCTAGACTTACAGTTATACTCAAAGAGATTTAGAGTGTCAAAGAAATAATTGATTCAAATCAATAAATTGGATATTGAAAATTAATCAATCTTTTTAATCAGAGTAATTTTTCATTCAATAATTAGCGTATATGTAAAATTTGATGAATTATCATAATTACAGGCACAGTGACGTTGAATTTTTCATTAACGACCTCTTTTCTGACAGAATATACACCATAAATTATAACCTTTGCGATTAATTAATATTCGTAATTTTTTAAAACACATGCGATACATCCTACCTGTTTTTCGTAATTTGTTACGAAATGCCCTCAATTGATAAGATTTGATATATTATAGACAGAAAGCCAGATTTTTCCATCACGGCTAAAATGTATTAACAATTACGAATTAAGAATTTCAATATTGATACTTGTCCAGAGACTCGGCGGTAGCTTCCTCTCCGTGGCAAATTCAATAAAGTCCACCGGTCGTAGATCGAACGGGCACTTAAGCTATAGCGTTACTCGAGAGCGAGGATCAAGGGTGAGTGGCTAGCGTATATCGTTCGGCGCCGATCGCTCGCTCCCTCCGCGGCACTTGGCTACGACTCTGCCGGGTGTCGGTGCCCCATCTTTCTTACCTCGAGAGCGTAAACCCTTGTGTCCAAGTAAGGCGCGAATCCAGCCAGGACTCAGAATCGCCTATATACGAGGGACGCGCTAAGTGCTTGGCAGAGGGCACCATGTACGTGTACAGAGGGCGCGACTGGGCAGCGATTACGATCAAGCGGTCCATCCAGCTGCTTGCAACGGTTCGGGGCTACGTGATCGCGGCATGTAGGTGCACGGGGAGCGACAGGCAATGCAAATCGGGCCGCATTATCAAGACTGGCACGTAGCCAGGGCTCTGCAATCATGGGCGGGAAGGGGAATTCGCGGTAGCAGAGAGAGACGAAGCAGGAGGGGGACGAGGGAAGCGCGGAGATTTATAGGTTATGGAGCACTCGGGCCGCGCACGCGCATCGATCCTCCGCGTTTAAAAATGGAGGCGACCTGCATTTTTCACGGGGCCCTCGGCGCCAAGATTCGGCGGCCCCCATGCATTCGCAAGGGAGGGCGCGTCGGGGGGACGCTGCACTGTGCGCGTCTGCAGAGGCCCAAGTACTGGTGCTGACGGCCCCAGCGATAAAGTAAATTGAATCGCGGAACAGGCATTGAACTATTGTCTCCGCTTCCCACCGCTTCCCACGACCCTTTCTTCCGAACTTCCGCTCTTCCAACTTTAATTTTAATAAAGTGCCGCCCGCCAGCTCTTTGCCACCGGCCAAGTCTCGGGCTGTATGCGCGCCGCGAGGTGGAATTGCATTCGGCATCAGTTTCACCCTTGTCGACTTTGTGCCAAGGCTTTTATTAACCTCTACTTCTGTAATTGGCGATTCGATTTCAGGTGATATTATGACGTTTCGTAATAACAATTCATTTATCCTTGTATTTCTTAAATGAGCTTTTACCCCCAACGCAAATCAGTTTCCTTTCCTTGATTGTCGAGTACTCGATGCAATCTCTGATGAATGAACCTGCATATAATCAAGCAGGGTCATGATGTATTAATCTGTCTGGGACAGATCTTTATTATTATATTATTTATTCTATTGTGC
Organism: Sycophaga agraensis; assembly: GCA_018906755.1. Taxonomy (NCBI): domain Eukaryota; kingdom Metazoa; phylum Arthropoda; class Insecta; order Hymenoptera; family Pteromalidae; genus Sycophaga; species Sycophaga agraensis. The sequence continues at coordinate 615,715 of JACCIE010000015.1, read as the reverse complement.
GCTATTACGGCCATAACCGTGAAAATTAATGTATTAACGGTGAGTCGTAATCCCATACAAAATTGCACGCAAGTCTGCGATAACGCGAGGATCCCTCCTTCGAACGAGCTTCCGCAGCGTGGGTGCACTACTAAAAAGGATCATTCCAAAGCCCATTAAAGGCCCCGAGAGGTATAATGCGAGGTTGGTTCTCTGCGTGAGATGGGGACTCTGGGAACTGCACAATGAAAGCTTGCTCCCCCCAATTTTCATTTGCTCTCCCTCTCTTTCGTTCTCGCCCTTTTCCCGGAGTTCGCAAGTAGCCAGCCGAAAAAGCATGGGGAGAGAGGGGCCAATGTACAATTTCGAATCAATTCAACGAGCTCGATGCTTTACTTTTTTCGAGACATGGCCGCAGCTGCCAGTCTAACTTCAATAATAAAAATCGCAGTTTTAATAGCGCTTTAACATGTGTCGATCGCCACTTGTGAGCACCGGACTTTATTGCTCATTTTACGCGACGATTGGACGATTTACGTGACGTTTACGAAAATCGAAAAGGACTATTATTGTACGGTACTTAATCGATCGACGTTTCCGCCAGTATAATATGAAACTTTATTTTTATGGGTAATTCACAGTGTAGTATCAATCTGTATACAAACTTTAAACAAAATTAATTAATGAGTCGTAAAGAGTAACGGCTCAAAGTACATAGTAGAAATAGAAGCTGCACGATTATTACACAGTTGTGTAATAAACAATTAGTATAACTTTTTATTCCTAAAACTCGACAAAGAGAAAAAAAAATTAATTAACAGAAAATAAAACAAATAAAAAAACAAATAAGTATTCCGATAAGTCAAGAAAATCATTATTTTGCAAACTGTATAGTTGTATGAGAAACAAGAAAATGTGGATTTTGGTTTTATCTATAGTGTAGTAAAATAAGCAATACGTATAGATGTATATTTGGTGTTTATTTCGATTTATCAGCTTTCTGTGAAGATTTAAGAAGGTATGACGATGGATATCGTTGTGTTATTTTTGGTCTTTAATATCGACAAAGTTTTCATGGATAACGAATTGCAAAATGTGGCCAACGTGAAAGCGCTGTTATATCGATAAAGGACTAGTCTCGAGGGAGCCAACGCTATCTAAGAAGATTGAAACTGCGATCGCAGAATAGTCACTGGTATAAAGTTCTAACATAGTTATAGTATATTGATATCACTTTTCAGTAATGTATTTACAACGCATTAATCTTATATTTGTAACAAAGACTACTAATAATAATAAAATTGGACTAATTTTTTCCTCATATATACCGTACAATGCTTGCGGAGATCTACGTTAACAATTATGATTTAAACTTATTGCGTGAGAAATGGTTAGTAAAGTAATGGTTAGTAGAATACTTTATTAATAATTCATTGCCGACAAATCAGAAACAAAATCTTACAGTTTAAAACTTGTTGACGGAGAGAAAAGGATAATGAATATAACTTTAGTAAAATTATCATAGAGATAGATTGCAGGTTTGTTTACCTAAGTATTAACTTTTGGAAATTCGTTATAAAAGTAAAAAATACAAACTTAAAGGATATATTTAACATGTTTTAGATTTAATTTTTTATTTCAAATTTATATGTTTATTTGCATACTTATTAATTAGCAAAAGACCGTTATGATAAATCTGTCACAGAAACTTAAAATTACGAATTTTTTGCCGTGACATAGAAACTATTTTATATAAAATATGTGATAGTTTGCTTGGATTATTAAAATTCTTCTGGCATGCAGGAGTGACCAGTAAGCGACCGAACATGCAACGGATTTACAAGAAGGTGTAACACAAGCGAAAAATTGAGTCATAAAATTTTTTTCTGTACATCCATTTTTACTTTATTTTCTGTTTTTTATTTCCTGTTTTATACTGGAATATTATGTTATGCTTGTGCAGTAAAATAACGGTTTATTTCACTGCGCAAACATTAGGGTTCGTTGCTTGTATTGTATTAACTGATTCTTTCACATTGAAGCAATAGAGATTTTTTACGGGAAAGAAGCGCATATCTACTTTTCATTCGATTGTAAAGCGAAATCTTACTCTTGCAGATTTAGATAGCATAGTCGCGAGGCTTTGGGTGTAGGCATGTTTTTGCTTCTCTTATATATTTCGCTTGAACTTGTTGCCGAAGACCCGCGGGGCAACAGGTCGTAAGACGTACCCCTTTTTTGGGATCCCTCGCATGTGCACCTGCGGACAGGCGGAAATCACTGACTACGACTCCCCTTGACACGGAGCTTGCATAAGCTCCCGAGAAGCACGTATGCTCAATGTTTTACCGAGTAGCGATGTTCTTTTCGGGCGGACCGCTCTAGCCGTGTTCCCATAGAGCTCGAGAACCCTGGGAAGTACGAAATATGTATTGCGGTAAGAAATGTAATAGGAGGGATTATGAAGAAGGACGTGCTTACGGCGGCGGTGTTTCACCTCGCTGGTCCAAAAAATCGCTCGTTGAATTAATCCAATCTTCTGGGGGTCGAGAGACAAGCCCGAGCTTTACGCACACTTTTCCCTTTTTTTTATTTTTTGCGCACTTTTCTAAAGCCATGAAGGACTTTCATTGATAATAAAAGTGCCATACTGAAACTTATCAAATTACAAAGTTTTGCTGATTAAATTGGCCACGAGAATTGTCCTTATTCGCCATTAAATGAAACGGCGAGTAAAATATCGTCGGGAATAGTCCATCGAACAATATTTATATCTCGATCAGTAAGCACATTTCAACAAAAAAGGTCACTTAATAATTCTTAATTAGAGCCATTCGTCAACCCAGATAGCTCGACTCTCTCGCCGGCATAAAGTGGCAAGAGAGGAAAACAGTGCACAAATCCATAAAGGCATATAATATACACAGGGCGCATGCACAGGTATACCACCGCAGGGAAATTAGATTCAATCCCGCGGCCGGCTGCGCGCTGCGCGGTGGCGGTGGCGCCGCCGCAGGCTAGGCCGCAAGTAAGGCGCGCAGCGATTTCGCCGGCGATTTTATTTATCACGCCCTATTAAATCGCGCGCGAGCTCGGGCCGTCCGAGGGGAAAAAACGCCCGGGCGGCCTGCAGTATAAGAAATCTAATGAACGGAGTAAAAAGGCGAGCCGCCCCCGCGCGGCCGCGATATCGGGCGAGCCGATCTCGGGGGAGCCGCCGAGGAGCTCGCGTGCGATAACGGAGAAATACGCAAACGTCCGAGTGTGCGCACATGCGTGTCGATAGACGTGCGCGGGGAAGGGAGGCTCGTACAGGCCCGGTGTACTCGTATCCCGGTTTATGCGTCCGCGAGTGCTGCCTACGACAAATGGGTATTATTTACCCGCCGGCCGCTCGGAATTCGTGCGCGCGGCCTCGATGTTTAAATGCAATATCAATGTCAGAGGCCCGAATAGCTCCCTCGGCTGTATGCCCGCTTATTTCCACGGTGTAATCGTTAGGGCGACCCTCGACCCCTAATCCTCTTCCGCAAATTATTCGTACTCGAGATTCAAATCTCTTTAATTTTTTGACCGTGTTGCTGATGTTTCGCACGTTGTATCAATTTGCAATGTTTGGTCTCAGCATTTCCGCGGTAAAATTTTATGTGCCGAGATAAGCTAGGCTGAGAAGGGCCGCGGTTACCCTTCGTTTGCTCTTTTATATTTTTCTTTTACGGTGTTTCAGAGAACTCGAAAGATTTTCTCACTTACCCCTGGATGAGTGGGAAAATCGAATCTACAATTATATCAGCCGTAAAGTGAATGTAAACTTTTAATCAGTTCTCACCAATGATGTATGTAATGTATGTGTCACAATCCATCACAGAAGTTACAATTTTTATTCGGATTTCTGAATATCCAATTATCGGATAAAACTTAATCTCCTTTATCATGCCCTGAATACGCGATCGATGATAGAAAAGTCTTAACTCAACGATTAAACTAAAATATGTAACTAATTATAATTTCAAAAAAAATTGTTATTAAGTATATATTTTCTATATCGAACATTAAACTAGGGATAGCCTTATCAAACCTTAAAAACCATTACAGTAAGTCTCACAGTAAAAAATCCATTTAATATTTATAATTTTTCTCCATTTTCGCAATGAAATTACTCTACGATGGTTTTGATTTTTAGGTAAGACACGGTAATTTTTGTGATTTAACAAGTATCTTCAAAACTTGAGATCATATGGCTATTTAAAAAATTCTAAACATATTTGTGTCAGTTTCGTATTTAATAAATGCTAAACCTGTTATGCTTAATGATTAAGGAACCCTATGAGAGAGGTTAAAAGATCCGATGACTAAATAATGCATTTCTACAATTAAAATAGGAAAAAGTTTGGAAAAAAAAACGAGAGAGACAAAGTGAGAGAAACGCTGGCGCGTTCTCTTTACCCAATTAATATTTACCCGAGTAAGAGGAATAAAAGAGCCGAGAGATTACTCGGGGTGTATTTATAGTCGGTGCTTAGCCTCCGAGGAGCTTAAGTCAAACTCGATCCCGGAGCTTCAAGACGAGTTTATACTCGAGGGCATTGAGGGGGGTGGGGCGGTAGAGGAAGCAAAAGTGCTCCTTCCCTGCCGCCCCAACAGCCGCCGCCGCCGCCGCCGCACCGATGCCAAGATGCTCGAGGCTCGCCGATACAGCCCCTTGCTCTCTTTCGTCTCACTCCCGCTTCTGTTGGCTCGCAACTAATATCAATGAAAAATAGGCGGGCTTCCAAGCTTCCGAAAAGAATCCGTTATGTACGTGAAAATCATTGTTTGGGAAGCGGCATCGCCGGTTAATTCCGCGGCGTCTGATCTTCGAGGTGCGAATTCCTCGAGCTTAATTTAACGCCCGGAATTTTCTAGGTCATCCAATATTGCGCTACTTGTATTTTTCCCCGCCCGGCATCGCCGCCGCGTTAACCCGATGAGAGACAGAGAGATTGAGAGATTTTATATTATTACCGGAATTATGTATAATCCAATAAGAAGCTGGGGTAAGATAATCCGAGATCTTAATCTTACGAATTTACATTATTGAATTAAGAACCCTAATGATATATAATATCCGGTTGATGAGTAGCGGAATTATTCCAAAAATTTCAAGTATTGTGCCCAAGGCGATGGTCATTCTCTGCAATCTTCGCCGGCACTGTAAGCCTTCAATTTCCTTACGCTATGCTTGCTTAATATATGAATACATTAAATTTCATCGTCGTTCTTTCAGAATCTAGTGCAATTGTATAATTAAAAATCTGCATATTTATTGCTTTAAAGAATTTCTCGGCAATTAAGCTCCGTAGTTTGTAAAGAGATTAAAATTTCCGACTTCAACAGACAACTTAAAATTAATACCCCTAAACGAGTATAAACAATTTAAAAACAGTTTGTACACACGTAAACTTCATTAACCATTAAAAATGCATAACTTTCAAGAAATTGCAAGAGCATAAAACTCTCTGTGCTCGAGATAGATGTACAACAACGCTTTAAACGTACCACGAGGTTCTTCAATTAGAATATCTAAAAAGATCTAGAAACCTCATCGTGTCAGAGAGCGTTTTTCCCCCAACGAGCAAGTAGAATAGTCTGCGTAGCATCGGGCGCAAGTCGGCTTAAGCCAACAGCTGTCGAGAAGGTTTTTCGCGCTAAAACTTTTTTCCAGGGAAGCCGCCGCGCTGTAAACCAAAAATTACCTCGTAATCTGGCTATAAGACGAACGGAACCAACAAAGATGCAAAGGGCGATTGTTAACGTGCGCCGGGGCGGCGAAGGGAAGAAAGCGGGGAGAGGAAACGAGGGGGACAAGACAGGTGGTTAAACCGCGCGAGTAGGCCGCCGTTGAGGTCCCGGGAGCCTTATTGCGCGCTCGGGCGCCGAGACTGCACGCATCGACTGGCGCCCCGGAATAGAAAAAAAAAACAACAGAGGCGCCGGAAAGGAAAGTAGGCGCGCGGCGCGGAAAACTGAGCGACAATGGGGTCACGGTATAGAAAGCCGGCGCGACCGATCGATGGCCTCGAGAAAAGCGGCTAGCTCTGACGGAGTCTGCGCCTTGCCACGCGGGGAAAATCGGTTTCCGATTCATTTTGCGCGGGAGATGCCGCTTTCCATTTGGAAGCTTTGCCGAGGACGCCTTAAGTTTGATGGGTCTAAGAAACCGCGAGGGCCGGACGGGAGAGCCTTATTATATGGTAAACACTAATGCGAGGGGATATTAAGGCAGCATCGTGAGGGCGCTTTTATCGAGCCGCGCGCCGCGGTAAAGAGATTTTTCATGCGCGGAATTTGAAGGTATGCGCAGTATTGCTTACTGCCTGCAAGAGCTTACGACTCCACTAAGGCCTTATGGACGAATGAACCGCTGAGAAAGAAGCTCCAAGAACGACCGGTAAAATGAGCTTTTTTCTCGAGATCAGTAAAACCGTCACTTATTTTTGTACATTCTAACAAGAGTAAACTATTTACGACTATGTAAACCTTAAATAAGATTAATATAAATATCCTCTTTCTTTTAAAGATTAAACTTTAATAATGCTTGATGTTTCCATTAAATTGTACAATGTAGACACAGAGTATGCAAAGCGTCTACTGCAGATAACAACCTTTGCAAGCATAATTCACGCTCGTCTAATCTTATAATGATTTCCTTGTACATGTATGAACTAAATTGAACTTGACTCTTTTTAATTAGACAACGATTGTCAGCTGAAAATTATAAATAGCAAAGACATAAGTTTTAAGTACAAATTAAATCTAAATAATTTTAAGAGTCCTGAGATAATATATGTTTTCGAGTACGTTCTTCCATCCCCAGTCTCATCCAATTCATACAAATATCAATAAATTTTCTAATAAGTTTTGAGAACCATACATCATATGGCTACATCATAAATTAATATCAAAAAGAAAACACAATAGAATGATAATAAATAAAAAAACCTAAAAATTATACATAACTGATATTTGTTAAAATTTAAATATTTATAAGTCCTGCAAGTAAATATGAGATTTAACTAAACACGTTCTTAACTACCATATCTATTTAAACAGATAACTGTAGTACCAAAAAAAGTATTTGTTTAGATTTATGTTATTAATTTACATTATTCAATTACTTTATAGCTCATTTATCATGGCTATGTGGTAGGATATCATTCTGAATTTCAAAATTTTAGACTTACTGCAAATAGCTATGAACATCTTCAAAGAAACTACAAAGTTTAATATAAAAGCTCATAACGACAAAAATATACTATCCTTCGCTCTAAATTTCAGTTAAGATCCTCCTTTATCCTCCGTCATACTTGCGACTTTTAAAAAATATAAGACGAATTATTAAAATATATTAAAACATGTTGACTATATCCTTCCCTCCAATCCACTCTTTTCATCTAGACAAATAAAATGCTAAAAATACAAATATAATTGAAATGAAATAGTAAAGTAATATCATTTTACTCCTAGAGAATTATTTGAGAACCGACATGGAGATTCTACAATAATTTCAAATATCAGATCAAAAGTTGGCTCGTTTTCATAAGGCTAACTACTTAATCCAAAACAAGTTGACCTCGGCATTACCAATGGAAGTTCCAAATTTCATGGAAAGTTGGTTCGATAACAGAAATAGTTTATCTACTCGTATATACGAGTACAGCGACTCTTCGTGCTCAGCGAGGTATGTGGGCTTTACCACGACAGCGCGTCACGCTTATTTACCTGTAGATACAGTAGACACCCACTGCTCGTCTTCCAGAGCACTTTAGCCACAGAATAGTCTTGCTTCGACCTATTTTTCTGAGCGAGTGAATTGTTTTTCGATCACTAGCAATAGTGATTCCCTTTGATACTTGTCTCTGCATCTGTACGAAACTATGTTACATATAGCAACGTATACTTTATATATTTTATCATATTATATATTTTAACAGGGAAAAACACAAGCATTAGAGTACTAAATGTGCGGTAATTTAAATTAATGAAAGAGAAGTTACTGCAGATTGATTTTCTCATAATTCATGCGTATTGATCTGCCAAGTGAGTTGTAGACAATCTACAATTTCCTAGCCATTTGCTACGATATTTTGCATTTCCCCCAACTGCAGTTTAAATTTCAATTTTGCTCAGAATTTTCCAGATAATCTTCCACATCTCACTTTCGAAGTTTGCAAATATATATTTACAATTCACATATATCAAGAAGCTTGGGAATTAACTTTCTATTTGAAGAAATTGCCTTTAAATTACTATAAAAGTACTAAGTTGATAAAAAATATTTTACATTTTTATTCGTCTTTGATTGATCTTTACATAACCACGAGAAACGTAAGCTTTAGAAAACCACCTTTAGAAATTTTCTGAAAATATCCGAGAAATTTATCGCGCATACGATAGTATGTTCGGCTAGAAATATTCGGGTTGGCCGTACATCTACGACCCACTTTGAAAAAGTAGAACTTCGTTCACTTTACAACTTTGTACTTGGCGATCTCACTGAGAAGAAGCTCTTCCGATTTTCTCCAAAACCCAGAGCATAAAAAACAAATCATACTCTAATGGCTTTAACATTTACTATTTGATATTTTACAACGCATTTTCCATTCGCGGTAAGGACTTACTATAAAAATATCAACTTTTCTAACTTAATTAACGTTCCATGCTGTCCCAATAGAAATCAGTCAACTACCCCGTCCCCTCCCACAAAAAAGAAAGAGTTCATGTTTATGAAAACTTTCTGTTTGTAACTACCGAAAGCAACAACGCTCAATTAACCGTAACACATGGGAGGGGGTGTTAGTATCGTCGAGAGCCTACCACATCAAGGAAATACCAAATGTCGTTTTCAGAAGATAAACGACCTACTGCATAATCTCTCTCGCAAAAGGCGTCGTCACGATGATCCCCTGAAGGGATCGAGATTGGCCAAATATAGTTGTGAACAGATTACGGCATTGTTAAAGGGGTGACACGCGAGGCCATAGCTCGTTTGCTCGTACACTTGCCATTAATATCAGACAATCGTTCTTTTGCACTCGGCGGCTTAACTACTCCTTGAAAATCAACGTGACTGAGTAAGCTTTGAGTACATATAATTCCTTTTATGTTTTAAGGATGCATGAAAATAAACGAGAGCATTAGAGTTTATTGCTGAAAATGTGTCACATCAGTACTTTTAATATTAAGTTAACATCTTTTGTTTTCATTATATAGACTGAGTATTACTTTGAATATTTAGTTTAAATAGTCCAATTGAAAAAAACATTTTATGATTGGAGAAGTACAAATTAGTAATTTTTGCATCAGTATAATACTATAGTTTTGCATATAATTATTTATTTTTAAGCAGATTTATATACTCATAAGACATAATAATTTTAAATAGATTAATTGTTGTCCTACTCTAGGACCTTACAGGACTGAGGAGATATATGTTTATAAATAATAAATTAAAATACGTAAAATTATTCAGTAAATTTTAAGTTTTCAACTTAAAAGTAATTACAATTTATAATCAGAAACTCAATCTAAACTCGATTTTATCAAATTACAGTAGCCAAGAACAAACAAATACTTTGAATTCCGTGATTCGCTTTGCATAAAAAAATCCTGGTTTGCCTGTAACTTGCCGATGGGAACTTTAGTATCGGGTTATTTTAGTTGTGGGAGAGAGAGAGATAAGAGAAATCGACGATCCGTTGCCAGAAGGTGTGATGTTGGCTTGGAATTGGAAAGCTGCAGATAGTCGGTACGGTGGCGCCTTCCCGTCAGTTGAACGGCTGGCCTTGCGGTGTGTGTAAGTAACGGTTCTGGTCGGTAGTTTTCCTAGAATGCTCATCTAAGCCGTGGCGTCTGGGCGAAGATACAGCAGTTGAAAGCGATTCGGGAAGTAAGAGGATAAAGGCATGCACTTAGAACTTGGCGACCAAATTGCCGTAATACTAATTATCAGTCAGTCTACATATTAGACCACCCTTATACCATGGATCTTCTTTTATACTTTAATTTTTCTTACTTTTCATAGTTCTTCTGGATTTTGCTAATGTAATGCTGCCTTATTTGACATTTACTAATGAGAACCTCTGCATACTGATGTATTGATTCAACATAGCTATTTGCTATTTAGACATTGTTCTGTTTCTTTAACAAAAGCAGTCTCGTTTGCCTTGAGTTTCGCTCCTCTTTTCACTTTTGTCAGGCCGCTTTGTCGATTCCACTCGTTTTTCGGGCGTCGCTAATTTGCTTTGTATTCGTATAATGAACAAAATTTTGTCCATTACATCTGCATTAATTATCCTGAATTCTATAAATAACACTCATCTATTAACGATCTCTTTTTAAATCCTCGTTGACCGATGGTTGATGTGCTTTGATGACAAATCGTCTCTGAGCATCGGATCTCAAAAACTATAATCATGCAGGTGAGCAGGAGGAAGAAATTAACATATTGATCATGCAGAAGGTTTCATCCGCAGAAAGCGCGAGCCATCCCCAGGGAGGTCGCGCGAACTAGGCCGCGCGAATGAGCAGCGCCCAGCGCGGGCGCGCACACAGACATAGAGACACGAAATAATTAAGAGCGAAGGGGAGAGAAAAAGAAGCATACGCTGGGAATTGAAGAATCCCACTTGTAATATCAGTGGTTCGTCCGAAATCGATACGCCCTCTAGCGGCGATAATAATTTTCGGAGGGCCGCATCGAGTCGTTTTTTCGATTAAACCTTTACGGGAATTCGGCGCCGTGGCTTATACATAACAAATCGTTCGAGCGCTTAGCGATTAGCAGTTGAAATTTTAACGAATTCTGGATTTCCTTGAGTCTGCAGGATTTGGTATATAAAAACTCCACCGCGAAGTACGAGCTTCAGATATTGATGAAAAATTATTGGTGAATGGAGAAAAATCGATCGTTCCTATGTACGAGTATGCGCGAGCCACAGCTGCAGCTTAGTAAAAGCCGAGCTCGAATCCGCCGCTTACTCGTTGATATAGAGAATTACATGCACGCATGTTTGTAATCGAGCACACGTGTGTTACGCGCTATCTCTGTCGTAGATTCATGCAATTGTCTTTAATGGTATCCATGACCGTTTCAAAAGATTTGATTCAATAAATTTTTATTTGCTCGCAATCACTTGGGTTGCGATACGAGTCATTGCATGCTATTCTATATCATGATGATCAAATTATAATATAATCTTTTTTTATATTCTATATTTGTCACAAATAACGATGATATGATAATAATATTATAGCGCTTTTAATCAATTTTTAAATAGCGGTTGTAAGGTAGCTATCGCTACTAATCAAGCGGCGGTTTTTAATTAGTACAGTAATGGTATTTACAAATTAAATACATTCATTAAATTTATACTGATCTCCTTAATTTCAATATAATTTTTAATTAAGTATTCGATCCATTTCAATACTTGTAATAATATCATTTAATATAATTACATGATTTAAATGATATTATTACAAGTATTGAATTGGTTCGGATACTTAATTAAAAATGATATATATATATATATATATATATATATATATATTCCACGCAGTTGATTCTCGAGAAATAGACTAACATTTACACTCGGAGAATAAAATCTACCATAAAAGCCACCTCCCTAGCAAATGGACGTTGCAAAGGTATAAACACACACAGTCACCCCGAGAGTCACCTATTTTCGGCATCGACAGTCTGTCTCGCCGCGAGAGTTTTACTCGTAGCTGTAACCCAATCGCTCAGTCCGATCCATTGGATGGAAAGGACCGCAAGCAGGGAAGCGCAAGTTCTCTTTATAGATCGGGAAAAAATACTACAGTCTACCACGTGAGTGTGTAATTGTCCGCCACTCGGTCAGCCGCGGGTTCGGCCATCGGAGCCGTCAATCGGTTTACCACTCCCGCCATGTCCAACTGGCGCCTCGCTCTACCGGAATTTCTCGCGCGTAAGGTTTTAAAGTCGGGTTGTGGGTGTCTGCATGCCCGAGATGAGGCGGTGTGGATTCTTTACCGCGATACCGCCGCAATCTAGGACTCGGCAGTAGGAAGGGGTCGAAACGAACGCTCGGGACGAAAAAAGAGCGAGTATATAAATGAAGCATAGTGATCTATATACTTGTATTTCAATCTATAAGGCATACCGCCAAAGTCGTGACTTTGCAAAGACTGCGAACCTCTCCATGTCATATTTCGCTCGCTTGGAAAACTCACAGCGCGTCATTTTTATCCAGGTCATCACCCTTGAAATTTCCGGACTCTATGCTCTTTATAAGTTTTTTTTCTTAAAAAAGTATACGGCAAATACATCTTCATTTGAGAATAGCTGTAGTGAATAAAATAAGCGAATTTTTATAAGATATTGATAAGTTATTGTTCAATATGTTTATTTGTTCTTTTGAGTAACGATGTAAATATAACAATGTCAATAATTCTAAAAAAAACAATTAAGATAATTCGTTTATGCTTCTATTCAAAGGAACAAATATAAAACAAATAGGCATAATTTGACCTGTCTTGTGTTTTGTATCCAATCTATCTGCTGGAGTCATCAGTTTAGTATATCATAAGTGTATTAGTACACTATACGTAATTATGCCTGATTCATAAAATGTATGAGTGTAATTTATTTTCGCCTCTCCTATGATTTTGCTTATAATTTATTTACTCGCTAATCTTCTCTTCAAACTTTGAAAACTATTCGCAAGTAAACACGAACTGTATTGTTACGCCAGAGTTGGATAAGGTTGTGCCCCAAAGCTTTCATAAATATTATCAATCAATTTCAACCGCGCTCAAGTTATGGTGGACCAAAAAAATTTACATAAAGTGTATCTTCGCCGCTCTATTTTATCCTAATATCGAGTATACACAAATGAAATATATTAATTACTGTTATCATTCACTTATCTACTTAATTTCATCTCTACGCGTCTTCTAAGATCCCAGTTTGTTAACTGCAACGCATACTCGATACTTCAGGAAGGACATGTCCGGTCGGATGCTTTTGTGATACTTAGCTCATCGCGTAAGTACGAACTCCCTTCATAAATAGTTCGTCCTTTACTTTCTCTATCTCACCTACTCGGAAGCACTTGCCCATGAAAACTCATACCATTCCGTTAAACTAGCTTTATTACTAAGCCCCGCGACAAAACTTCCTAGAATTATGTTGAGTGCATCTGTTTATATTACAGAAACTTACGTATATAGTTACCATGAAACCTTTCAAAATACCTATCACTTGCATCAATACCTGTAACGATATAATTTCATCATTTAACCATCAATCGCTAGAGAATATTTGTGAAGAGGAAGAGACTGAATTTTGGAGTTTAAATAAAACACGAACTCAAATCTGTCTCTGGATCACTTATGAAAACTCAATTTTGCAGCATAGTTGCAAAAATAACCTCCGCAGAAATATAGTCCACAGGCGGAATTTCATTTCGTTCTCTTTCCACTGGCGGGCGCTCAATTTGTTTCGCGCCGCGCTTCGAATAGATTGCAAGCGCAAGGGCGCGCAGGTCGGAAGAAGGGCGCGGATAAACGTCAGGTTGCCGCCCGCGGAACGCGCTCGAGCGATGGTCGATTGGCTTTTTTTTTTTTCCCCCGGTTGTCAGCGCAAGCGTTTGCGCAAGTGGGAGAAAAAGGGAATGGACGAAAGGGCATCCACCGTTATGAATAAATTCGCGGGCGAAAACGTGGTGAATCGACTTGGCTGCCCTCAATCGAGATAGTGCATCTCGGCGGTTGCCCTCCGTTGCTCCGGGGCTTGCGCGCGTCCTCGGGATGCCAGCCGTTGGAGAGGATGCATTACATACAGGGGCGGGTAGGGGGGAGGACCTCTCCACTTGGGCGCGCACTCGAGCGCGAGCGTGTAAACGTACGTGTATATATAAATACGTAGAGGTTGGGGCGAACGCGCGTTATCTGTCTCTACATTGCAGCAAATGTAATGAATCCCCTTGAAATAACGTTGCCTTTTCTACCTCTGCCGCAGTACCCGCGCTAGTAAAGTTTTGATTGTGCTTGAAAAATGCCATGAAAATAAATAATGCCGCATAAGAAGTTTACGCGGATAAATTGGCATCCTGGAAAGTACAACAATAAACGTCAAAATGGCCCATCGTCCGCGGAAACAATTTCATGTTCCGATATATCCTATTCCTAACCTCTTTAAACGCTGCGCTTCCAATTGGTAACCACCCGCTCGTATAAATCTCGAAAAATAATTGCACTTAATTCCGAGGCGATATAATCGACAGATCATTAGCTCGGCGAATCAACGGAACAGATCAGCACTCTCGCGTTATCCGCGTGGCCTCGTGAAATTAACGAGCTCGCGCCGAGGCGCTTAATCATCGGAAATATGGTACCAAAGACGGCGCAAAGTCACGACAGCCTCCGAGTCCAAGCAAGAAACTAGATGCGTAACTTCGGGCCGCGCTGAACAAATATGCCCTCCCCCCCCCCTCCCAAGAAGAGCGTTAAGCGGGTCGCGTCGCCATCGGTGGACAACCAAAGCCCCTGGCTCTTGGAGACGAGTCGGCCGGCGTCGCATCGAAGAGATTCGCGGCGAGTGGCCTCCGGGCGCTAGTTTTCCGCTGCCCGCGGCGTATATTAACCGGGATTCGGAATGATATTTCCCAAATTACGACTAAGCACTGGCCTGCGGCTCAGCGTCCCTCTGTGCACACGGACAGACAAACACACCGGCGGCGCGCAAGGCCGCGAGTTAGGCGTTGCAATTTTGATGCCGTGACCCCGTTGGATTTTTCCGAGCGGCCCGCGCCAATCCGACTTGCTCGAACCTCGTTCGCCCTTCTCTCCCCTCCCAAGCCCTCTTTGCGCTTTCTATCTATTATGGAATTTCGAAGCACCGGCTGCAGTGTACGCTTTACGTACTTCCATGAATTTTTCAGTCTACCCACAGAAATAACATTGCACTAGTGATACCTGCCGTTATTGTGATGCTCCAAAATTAACGATTAAATCGAGATTGACTAAGGGCAGGTTTAGAAATGAACAAATGTATTGATCATTTGTATCATAAACGTAAGCGAGCGCATAAATCGACAAAACACTTTAATTCGATTAAAATTCTGTTTTCTTGATTTATTTTTTTAAATAAGCATTAGGTAGATCTACCGCCCATAAAGCTTTACAGTAGAATATTCATTCGTAATAATTTATTTGATTTAGTTGTAAACTCTGTATCCTTAAATCATTGTTCATTGCAAGCATTTACTATCTGCACTGAATAATTGCGTACTTTTCAATTATCCCATTATAATTCTGAGCGATCATTTAAGTCCACATATTATTAAAAAATACATCAAATTCGATTATTAATTACTTAGACCATAATCAATAAATTTCCCTTTTAATAAAATTTTAAAAGATCGTATTTTATAATTATACAAATCGGATTATAGTTAACTTTGAAATATATTTCATGCGTTTTATTACCTTACCTATGTTAGCACAATTTTATTGCTATATGGATTTTTAAGGTTGCACGAAAACATGCATTCGATATAAAAACGTGCATCCAGGATAAAAATTTATTGTCTAGAGTATTTCATGGAGCAATTTTTTATTGTGCTTGTAGGTTTTTTATGGGGCACATGCATAAATGTATAAATAGATAAGAAATGTATGAAGCGATCTTGTATCGTAGGTGAACTTCTACGAAAGAAACAAAAGTTTTCCCTAAAAAATAAATTGAACAGCGATCGCGATTAAAGCACATTAATTATACGATAAACAACTGAACTGTACATGAATATCTATTATACAGCATTTCTTTATGCGAAATAATTCAGAAGACTTCACTCGAAAGGTTAATTTTAACCAGCGCGCTAAAATGAATCAGGAAGCATTGCAGGGCCATAATAAAAATTGTAACACTGCACCTCTGCGCCCCTCCGACAACTCGAGTTATCGATCAATTACTGCGTACGAGGCAGGCCCTCGAACTCCCTCCGTCGTGGACCACGCGTCACCGGGACTCATTACACGCGGTGCACCAAGGCTCGGAGGCTCAGTGCGCGCACAGAGACATGGCGAGCGAGGGCCGACGGGAGCCGTCGACGCAGCGCGTCATCCTCCTGCTGGATGGTCCGCTGGCGACTCACCTGTTGCCGCCGCCCGAGTGCCTTCCCAGGGCGTACCGCACGCGAATCAACCCTGGGACAGAGCGCATCGAGGCGTATGCCCGGGTCGATGGGATGCGAAAACGGCGACGGGCCGAGTTCGACGTCTGGAGCAACTACCTGGAGAGGTCCGCGGACTTCTGGAACAGGTGCGCTGGCGAGGAGGAGGTCGAGGTCGACCTCTGGTACTTCGAGGACATCGGGCCAAACAGGGAACAGGGGCACAGGAAGATCAAGCTCCGCGAGCACCATCAAGAGGACGACTCGCTGGTAGATATAGCTACGCAGAAAAGCGACTGCTTCCGAGGGTTTCTTTTGAAGGGCTAGGGAACTATATATAATCCAGGCTTAAGGTTCAATCAGTTCTACGCGTATTGTTGTATTCCAACTATTGAACTGAGTCTTTCCTTAATGGATACGAGATTTTTAGAGACAATTGAATTAATTTGAGAGATTTTGAAGACAATCATCTACTGACTTACATATATAACACGAACAACTTTTGTAATCAAACGAAATTACCATGAGAGTTTTTTTAACTAATAGATAGATTCCGCACCAGTAACTTTTCAAACTTATATAGGTGTTGAATTTCATCCCCCTCTATTCTGTACCTTTCATGCACTTTAATCAACTTGAGTTGCTACTTTTTTCAGTTTCCCGGGAAATAAGAGAGTTCAATTTTTATTCTTTTCATTCCTTCGTGATTTGTTGCACTTTGCTTATCGAAAAAATTGCATGCGCGCGACTTCCATTGTTCTGCTAAATAAATTGTTTACATTCTTTACTGAAATAAATACACCTGCCACTTTTCAAATTGAAATGATGTACCACCCTCAAAATTATACAAATTGAAATAAAAATATTGTATTGTCGTAATCAAGAAAATATCAAATTCCACGAATAATGCTTTTGTTTTTCATTACATCGCGATTGTTTGTTTTTTTGTTATCATGACAATTGGTTTCCATGATTCGTGAAAAAATCTTGTATATTAAGAGCTCCAAAGTAGAGAACGCGTTGAATATTGGATGGTAATTTAATCAGGGAGAATATTCATAATGCTAAGCAGTCAATTACGGAACATATGTTTAAAAAATACATCATGGCATAAAGCAGCACTCTACAGGCAATTACAATTCCAATCCAATTAGTATGCTGCATTGTTGACTTGAACCCATTGATATAAATGTGCATTTGTAATACCGGCCGCCCCGTTAATATATAAACGCCAACGTTTGCCTTATAATCATATTATCATCGTAAACAGTATGGCTACAGCAGCAGGAGGCTCGCGGCGGCCGAATATCCCCGGCACGCGTAAGTGGCCTAATATTTGTAATAGTTTGTGCGCCGCGCCGATTGTTTGACTAATTAGCCCGAGTGTAATTGATACACTCGAGCTGGCGGAAGAGCCTTCGGCAAAAGACTAATAACCTGCGACGGTAGACTCCCGCAGGCAAATTGATTCTTGGCCGGCCCGATATAACACCTCGTGCATTATTCGCGCCTCGGTGCGGCGGTGCATTTAACGGGCCGGAATCATCAGCGGGGCCGTTAAGCGAAAATAATCCCCGCGCACGTAGTCGCCACGGCGACTTGTTGCTGCGCCGGCCTCGGCGCATCGCTTTTGTCGCGCGCGCCGGCCGTCACTCGTCAATGGCCGCCGCGTGAAAGGCCCTCCTTATTGGCGCGTGCCCCAGTTGGCGAGCCGCTGGCGTCGGCCGGAAATGGAGTTGCTAAATAACGATTCCTCCGCCGGCGCGCGGATCGGCGCCCGGAATCCGGGGTCGCAAGCTCGCGCGTCACGCTGAGAGAAAAGCTTCCTGCGCAGCATCGCTCGTTCTTGCTCCCTCCGGTCCGCTTCTGCCCCGATCGTTTGCCCAGCCGTTCATTCTTTTTGTTTAAACTTGGCCAACGGCTGTTGTGTTGTTAAAGTTTCGCGTTTCTATTCGGCGAATTACTTGGTTAGCTTTTGTTTTCGATCGACGAGTAAACTTTTTACCCTCCAACGATTCCCTTTCGCCAATTGTCTGTTTGATAAAGCTCTGAACGTCCAGTTGTCAGCTTACTGAAAAGCTCAATTTTTTACTCGCGAAGAGAGTAAATCCGATCTTGAGGTTATTCCAGGTCTTTTTGTCGGCAAACAAAATCATTCGAAATGTCATCAGAGATCCCTTTTATCCCTTTACGGGTCATATTTTATGTCGGTAAAAGCTAAAATGATAAATGTTACCAAATATATTGCACTAGATAATTATGAAGAGGAGATAATTTATGTCCTTCATTAACGATAATTGGGAATATATCAATATAATCTGCAAAAATATTGTATAATAGAGTTAGTTTTTTTATACGTGCATACATTCATAACTACATACTAGTAGTAAATTATTATTTATAATAATTATTAGTGAATTGTAACCCTTATCGATCTATAATATGATATAGAAAGTACCAAAGAAAACTAGAGAAGCATTTTTTAATTTATTCAAAATCGTTTAAATACGATGTAAATATTACAAAACTCTCTTATTCTAACTTTGCAACATATCAAATGAAAATGAGCATAGCCTCGGGCATGTTAGCAGCACTTTATACTTTTTCCACCAATACATTAATTGTAAAGTATAATTTCAAAATTAACGATAAACTGTTTATTTGACTATTTTGATAATGAAACGGATTTAAAAAAGCATAAAAATACGACTTAAACTAGTTAACTTAGCTGTAAAGAAAACTAGCACTACTTTCATTAGATCTACGACACTGTTGGAATGTGGCAGTTAATCTAAAAGTTCCAAACCTGCATATCCTATAGCTTCATAATGTATGTACTTATAATGTAGATTAACTTTTTTATGTGCACTTTTCAATGATCTTTGCCCAAACTATCAAACATAATAGTAAAAACATTTTAACAATAGTCTTATCTAACTAAATATTATGATATTAACTTATTTAATTATGTTTTAAATGAATCACATAATATTATATATGACACATCTATTATGTCCATTATAAACACAGTTTTAGAAAAAGAGAATAAAGCTACAGATATAACTCAATTATACTCTTCAAAGAAAATGACATGAAGTAACCTCAGTACTATTTCGGGTACCATTATTTACAATTTGAATAAATATTGACAATTTAACATTAACAAGAAATTTAAAAAGTATAATGATCATCTTGTGTTATAACGCATATCTAATGAAACAATAAGCTTTTCTACTAACTTTTTCACAAAAGATCATACATTATTCTTCTCGTCCGTTCATTCTTTTAGTATGCAATGGGTGCCCGCGCATTTCTTACAACGAATAATTGATTTAACTGATTCGAGTAGTATTCGATATTTTCCGAATAATCACATAACTTTTTTCTACATAAATTACTCGAAAGGAATTTGAAATTCATGTTTTGCATTTTAAATATAAATAGATACCTATTTAAATATTACTATATTATCGATTATATATATAAATCCAAGTAACTCTAACTATATGTGCAAAATTTGTGCTTCTCGGTTGTTATATCGATTAACTCCAGACAGTGAGGGATTAGTCGATGAGTTTTAAAATAATAAGAACGGCAGCAGACAGCTAATAACTCTCATCGCGCGTGAGTCTAAACTCTAGTGAATACTTAATTGAAAGAACTTACTCTTCTCGGCTTTCTCGCTCTACTGAAACCATCAGCACTAAATAATTGCATTAAATAAATAAACGAGCACACTCGACGCTTCATTCATCTCCGCTCGTGAACGGCGGGATACCGTAAGGACCAAACGCACCATTGCAGGTGCGCATACCTAATGGAAAGCAAGAGGGAGCTAGGGTCGAATCTCGAGGCTTTGACTAGCCTCGTCAAGTAGGGCTGTAGCAGCTGCTCTCATTACACTATACATGCCTTGGCTGTATTCGCGGCGCACGTGCTCACTAATTGCGCTCGCGAGTGTCTCGGCACGCGTCCGCTGTACATCTCGCCAGCTTGAGAGCGAAGTCAGCGAGATCCTGAATAGTGCGCGTGTACTCGGTATATCCTTAATAGTACATAAGGCGCACAGAGTAACGCGTGCCCCATTGTCTTATCCCGCGCACTTTCGTCGGCCAACGGGATTCTCCTCGCTCAGGAGTTTTCCTCCCCTCGGCGGGCAACGGCTTGTTGTTGCCGGATGAAAATCCCGACCGGCGTCCCACACAGCCTGTGCGCCAACCGGATGAATTTATTCAAGCAGAGCCACGGACTCCAAGCTTGTGCGCGTATACTTCGAAAACTTGGCCCGAACCACGTTGGCCTCCTACACGAGAATCCGAAATTTCGGTTTTCTTTCGAGCGACGGCCGAGGGCGATATGAATTTCCCGGGCCCTCGCATATATCGGGAGTAACGAGTTACTCGGCTAATTCGGGGGAAACTCGGGCGAAATTGGACAAACCGCGCGGGCGGCGAGGAGTAATTCAAAGGCAGTTCGATCGCTAATCCCCGGCGCAGTCGGGCGGAGGCGCGCGAGGCCCTGTCGACCCCGATCAAATTGCAATCTAACGCGCAAAAAGCGAATTAACCTCGCTCGGGCACGCAATCTCATCGGGGATCTTGGCCTCCCACCCCCCCCTCCCCGCCCCCTTTTTGTCGCCGCGGCTCCTCGCGTGTACGTGTGTATGTGTGACAAACGCCCGATATCCCCGGGCCTCACTCAATCGTGGAAATTGAGTTTTGCCCGTGTGCGTGAGTCCTCTCGCGACGACGGGCTGGAAAAGCTGCGCGAAGAGGAGGCACCCGCGCACCGGGACAACGAGCGCAGTTCCGAGGATTCGATTTAAGTTTGTTTCGTTCCGAGAGAGATAAAGATAGGCATGGGCGCTGGTGGAGCAGGGATTCTTTTCCGACTTTTTCCTCGTGAATACATCAACCGCGTGGGACTAAGCGAGTGCGATATCTGTCGAGGTTAGAGCATGTGGCAGAAACGAATTCGATCTACAAGTGCACTTTTTCCTCGAAAATCATTGTGTACGCTGGTCATGAATTCATTCTGATCCGATTATTAAAACGGAAATAATGATTGAAATGTACTGATGTCAAGAACAAATACTTTCACGAATCAATGACGGTGTCAACTGCACCAAATTCCTCGTGAACATTTCCGTAGCGTTCGAATGAAATATAAATTAACGGTACAAATATTTGATCAAGTGTGAAGTCGTTAAAATATTCTACGTTCGGTTATTCAATTTCATATTAAATTACGGCTTTTTTTTTAACCTTATGAATTATCTGTTTGCCATTTGTATAATTTTAACTGCAAAGAGAAAAATACTAACGCTGACTTGTCGTATTTTCTCTTTAATTGTTTTCTTTATATAGTATAAGTCGCTATTGATTTTCAACCTATTTCCGCTACTTTTGTAACTTTTTCAAACTGATTGTACCTTAGCCTAGAAACGTGCCCGGTAGTACAGGTATTCAGCTTCTGGAGACCCATTGTGTTCAAAGTGATTGTTAAAGGTTTTATTTTTATGCAGGTAATAACATTTCAAAGGATCCCTTCGAGCAAACTCCGAACCGTACGCAACTTACTGCGATCTTTTTCAATTCTTCGGCAGAAGTCCGATATAGAAAGTTATTACCCTTTTCATTTGGCGTGATGCACTCGCAGTTATATATTTGCACCCATGAGACCGGATGAATAAACGCGCCCATTGGTGATTTTTCACAAAGGGCATATAAAAATCGTCATAGACTCTTTCCACCGGAGGTCGAACACAAGGGATAAAAATAACGCCCACGTCGGGCCTTTAAAGCTTTTAACGCATCGGAATTTTTCGTTAAAATGGCTGGACAGCAAAAAAGGGGGGAGAGGAGAAGTAGCCTCCCCTCGATCCTCGACGGGCGACCGCAGAGTCTCCCGGAGGCACTCAATCACCCGCGGTTGCATTTATGCATGAGCGCCGCCGCTCTAAGTGAGTATAACAAGTGGAATCCTCGCCGGCCACACACATACACACCTAGGCATATCATATATATATATATATAACTTGCAAAAAAAATTGAAGTAGTTGCAGCTGCTAGACCCTCTACTTGACAATTTGGTACTTTAAAAACTTGACTTTCATTATAGAAGTTCTTACCCTTTCGCCGTACTGTTACTCTTTTAGAAAAATATACTAGCTTTATTTATTTTTAAAAATATTGATTACAGAATTAGGATTTAACATAAATAGATGTAATGTAAATTAATTAGATATATTTTTGGTATGAAATGTATATTGTAAATGAATTAGAATATAATAATTAAATTATTTTCTTAATACTTATTTATACCTTTTACACCACTGTGTATATTACGAAAAAAGTATAATAATAGGAAATTATTATTTAGACTTGATTAAGTATTTAAATGTATGTTGTGGACATGGAATAATTGTAAATTAGATTACTTTTGTAAAAGTTGTAGGTAATTAGCAAATACCTGTTTTTATAAGCTGTTTAAAAGCTCTTTTTCTACCGTCTATTTGAGATGAGAGACGTCTACTATCTGTTCTTGTAAAGAATTCTCATCATTATAGCGATCTATTAAATAAGTTTACTCATTCTCTAATTACCCCAAGTTCGCTTGTGTCTATATTGAATTTAGTATCCGATCTAACAAGCTTGCGAAAGTGTAAACCGAATCTCCGACAACAATACTAATTTGAGGAATTGATATTAATAAGGCCGTCTTAAGATGATTGATTCCTTCTCTTAATTAATTATAGTTTGACTCGTAATTATCCGATATACTAAATAATATTAACATGCATCATTAGTTATATCTATTATAGCATATACGCGAATGGCAATAAATTATTTTCATTTGAAACGTTCGTATATACCTTAATGGGAAAAATTCTCTCTTTTCCTCTCTCCAAGATTCAGTACCTATAAAGCTGTAATCCAAAGGGATTATCGAATCCCGCGCTTGAGTCGAATCACGTGGGATAAGTTCATTGTTCAGGAGAGAATAAGACACTCCCAACTCGCTTTCTCTCGCTCTCTTAAGCCAAAGGCGCACGAGGGCCGACCGAGTACTCGTCCACCTCAAAGTGAGGGCGGCTCTCCCGCATGAGACTGGCACGGGTCTATCGATCGCTCCGTGCGAGACTCGCACCTCGCAGGTGCAACACATGCGAAAAAGAGGTATATATTGCACATACAGAGCGCACGGGAGCGCACGGAAATGACAGATTCTAAAGGAAGCGGGTGACGCGCCGCTGTACAGGTTAAAGCACTTGCGTCTGGAGCAAAAAAAAAACAATGTGGAGCCGAGTAACAGACAGTGAGAGAGCCAGCAAGAGAGGGGAGTGGGGGAAAGTGGAGCAGCCGCCTTTAAAGTGCGGCTGATGCAGTGCGCGCGCACGTATCAAATGCGCTTTGTGTCGCGCGCGCGCGCGCGCGTTCCGGATGTGCTGGGACGAACAGCTGCGATGATGAAATGTACTCGACTCTATTATTTTCGTCCCGCGTGTTAGTTACGCGGTAATTAAATCTTCAAAACTTAATTAAAGCCTCGCTAAGGGGAGGAGAGTGCGAGATATTTGCAGAACCCGCACGCGGATTTTACGGGTGATCGCGTGCCAAGTGCGAGAGCGGAGCAATTACAGCCGACTCTTTTTCTTCCCTGACTCCCTGTTCATAGGAAGCTGTTAATTTATGAGCCGATACAATTTACTTTTAATACTGTTGATAAAGAATATTCTTCGATTCATTTTATTCTGAGTAAAATAATTCATCGATATATACAAAATTTATGACGTTGATTTTTTGTTGTAGTTTTTTCTCTTATTTTTATTTAAGTGGTACATTATGCATAAACTAAAGAAATTAGCTTATGGTATGGTGTTGATACGATACTCTTGTTTGACGTAACAAATATTATCTTTTTCAAATTTTAGTAAAAATCTGTTATTGTTTTTGGTTATGCAAAGATATTATTTAGAAAAAGTTTCACAAATATAAATTATTCTTTAAAAAGTATTTGTCGCGATATTTCTACTGAATAATTTTGAGTTGAAAGTTTGTATGGTATATATATTAAAATATAATATAGTTCTAAACGACTATTGTTCAAAATTAATTTTTAATGGAAATAATATATTTGAAGTTTATAGCTATAGGATTTAACTAAAATATATACTTCATGAAATAGTCATTAAAATAAAAAAAACATTCTAATGATTACTTAAGTTTTCTTTAGTGGAATAAAAATTTATGTTTTAAAATTTCTGTTATCCTTGCTGTTACTCTATTCTCACAGAAAACCTAGTATATATGTATCTGTTTTATTGACACTTTAAACGTACAGTCAAAATAAAGCATACCGTATCGCTCCTTTTAAATTCTAGTATGCCTTCAAACCTGCTTCATCATCAGTAATTTGAAGAAAATCCCCAACTTTCGCATGTTTCTTTTTCTCTTCAGTGAGCCGCGGACTGAATAAACATAGAGGCGCACGTGCGCCAGTATCGACTCTAACAAACAAGCGTGCAGAGGTCGAAATTCTGTTTATCCTCAGACTTTTACCAGCTTGAGAGCATTTTTCTTTTTTCCCTGAGACATGTATTCATTCTGACCAAATGAACCATCGAGTCGAGCGTCGTGTAGATCATCAAATGATTTCTATTGTTTGCAGTAGTTTCATTTTTACAACTCATAACTGTAAGTACAGAATTCACATGATCGGATGAGTTATACACGTAATTGATTTCATCGTCCGGTTACTGTTCAATACTATTTGTTTGCGAGCATTGTATGATATTAATCACTTAGTGCAATATCAGTGACTTACGAACGAGTGAAAACTTCATGTGTAATGACCGCTCTATCGTAATATTTGATTCCTTATAATTTTGCATTGTGGCTAGTAATTATAAGCTCAATTATTTTGTTATAAATATTAGAGTATATATCTACATTAGCATATTTAGTATTGTAAAAACTTCTACAAACAATAAATGAATACTGAATTAGAAATTTACCA
Organism: Sycophaga agraensis; assembly: GCA_018906755.1. Classification (NCBI taxonomy): domain Eukaryota; kingdom Metazoa; phylum Arthropoda; class Insecta; order Hymenoptera; family Pteromalidae; genus Sycophaga; species Sycophaga agraensis. The sequence goes on along the minus strand of JACCIE010000015.1, from coordinate 590,522 downwards.
TTCATTTATTATACTTTTTAAAGCGTATATATGTACATTTTTATTAGTAACGTCTTAAATACTGGTTTTATGATTTAATATAATTCAATACAATATTTTATAATACAATTAATTGTGGATTCTAAAACGCTTTTGCAAACTTTAAAGAAAATTCCGATATAACGAACGGCTCTATGCTCGGCCCTATGCCAAGCTCTATGCCTCCCTCAGGCATCATTTATCTTATGAACAAAAACAAAACACATTAACCAAACCTCGCTAAATGGTATAAAATGATAACTGTATTTCTCATAATTATTCAATATTTACACATAAAAATAAAATGTAATTTTGTTAAGGATACGAGTGAAAAACAGAATTTTTATTTTTGTTGCAGACGTTTTGCGTGGTGTCGAAGAGGTTTCGCAAAAATTATATTCACCGTTTTACAGCGACCAAGAGCTGGTTCATCTTTTCACCATGGAATCCGATAAGGCGCTGCTGCATCTTTCTTAGCACGAATCAGTTTTTCGATTACCTGGTCATGACCACCATAATACTAAATTGCGTCTTCCTAGCCATGACCGAGACTATCGAAGAAGCCGAGTAAGTACACAACAAATTCTCTTTTACATTACAGCTTACCTTTTACATTTTATCGAAGATCATACCCTTTGCCAATACAACGCAACTTTAATGCCTTGAAAGTATGAAGTCGTTTCTAGATAATGTACTTTTACAGAAACTTCTCTATTCCTTACATCCCAGTAAGAAAATCTGTAAAATGAATATTCTGCAAAAATAAAATTACGGATAAAAGTAACATATAATTAATACTGTGTTCTAAGTGTGAACGTAACAAATAAAAATCTTGTCATATAGACAAAACTGATAAAAGAACAAAGCTTTTTGATAGATTAAGCTTAATCGATTGCCAATAAACCATAGTCTATATTCCAGGATTGGCAATGGTTTTCATTTTTAGTCTTCGCGGACGTGACAGTTGTCGTAAACCTTCGGACTGAAGACGATCGAATGCTGCGGATCGAGCGTTTTATCTCTCTCCGGCAATACCTCTCAATTTTCAATTTATGCCCACCAAAAGAGAAAGCATCGTAAAGAGCCTGCACGTTTGATAAAGGAACCAGAAAAAAGAACGGCATTTGCATGCGCAATGAACGCGTAAAAGCCCTATCAGAAGCCGTAAATCCGCCGCACATCTTGGCGCGGAGATCATCGACGTCAACGAAAATAAAAAAAAACAGACGCGGTGGTGAAGGCTAGCGTCGCGATAAAGAAGGCAGGAAACGCGATATTAAATAAACTTCTGCGGCGACGGGGAGATCGCGGGTGTATACCCGCATATACGAAGCGCTTAACACCCGGGACTGGCGCTTATCGCGACACGCCCCTTATCTCTAGGGAACCGGGAATTGGATTTGAGAGCTTGACGCACGATTCCGGCATATAGCAGCTAGTCACACCCATTAGCCGAGTCGCAAATCTGATCCTCGACTGCGTGCGACACAACTGACGACGTCCCTTCGACTGCAAGCAACGGGTTCGGTAGCGCAGGGATTACCCGCTGGGTTCCGCTGGAGTTAGGAATACGGATTTTTGGGATTGTGGTTTCGTGGTTGACTTGGAAGACAGGGTCTATTTGCGGTATACAGACATATCTCTAGAATTTACAGTACAATGCATCATTTACAGGTGAAAATCAAAAGTATAATTAATATAAACTGACAACCAAAAAAACTAGTTAAATAAATACAAGCTAAAGTTTTTTTGTAGTATTGAAATCCGAATCCAAGTATATATTTAATACGAAACGTAATAATAGTCGCTTATGTCAAGTTTCTACTATATATAAGGATCAGAACCAGATTTCTTTGAGGTGACCCAGGGGTACCAACAACGTAAGGACCCACTGATATTTAAAATATAGGAAAAAGACACTAAATATGTTTTAATTCTAATTATATATTAATAATTGAAATTCAAAAAATAAATATCATATATTCTTTCTTTTTTGTGCAAAATTTGTTATTATATTATTAAAATTTATTTGGCTTATCACATCACACTTTGTATTTAATGATTGCTGAATAACTTAGTTTTTTATTACTATAGCATAGTTTATTCATGATAGATGATAGTTTACTCATATTTTATAATGATAGACATGAAATATTTGTTTGTATAAAAATAATGTTTTATGCTATTTGAGGTATTCAATTATAATATGTAAATTTTAGAATGTTCTCGATTACTTCATCAATTAATATCGTTAAAAATTAAAATAGTTTATAAAAAAATTTGTGTCGATCCCTATTTTTCGAGGACAAATGAACTGTATGTGACCTTACGTAAATCCAGTCCTGATAACAATTATAATACAAATACTTATGGCAGCTTAATTATCTTAGTTTTTATCCCTCCCGACTATCCGAAGCGACAAACCGCGCGCAAACATAATCAATTTTCAAGGACATGTTATTTCCGCACTATATATGAAAACTTGTCCCGATCCGCTTATACCCTCTACGGCAATTCAGCTGCCTCTCTCAAGCTGCCGCACCAGATCCCGTGCATAAATCACGTTCAGAAGTAGATTTCCCAAGGAATGGGCAAAATTCCGAAAGCGCATTCATAATCAAGTGTTCGCCTCAGTCGTCATACATGCGGCCATTGGGGAGCGATCCTCAATCGCCACACTCGCCCCGACGTACCCGACAGTTCTAGCGAAGAGCGGAGGAATTATCGAAGCCATTATGGGACTACAGAGAGAGTCGCGCAACACCGACTTTGAGAACTTTGACGGATCGCTTTAGATCTCGTCTGCGTGACGATCGCTCGCCGCGCGTAAATCAAACGGCAGCGTGCCGAATCTAATTAGAGGCTATGGGGGTGTCGTGAACGACGGCTGTTTGTTACTTTCCGACAGTCAGTTATTTAATTTTATAGATAAAAGAACTCGCAGGCATGATTTCTTTCGCGAGTTTCCTTCTCATGCCTTCAGCTTCTAGCATTCGCTGAATCGACTATAAATCAGGAGAACAAGTCAAGAAATACATACACATAAATATATTAAATCAGATATTCATCTCAATCTTACAACAATTATAATGTTCTGCAAATAATGTCTCACCAAAAATTATATTAAAAAACAAATAATAGTGAGCACTAGTACTGATTACTGTCCATCTGGTACCCCTTCAATTATTTGATTTTCACTTTACATATAAAAGGTATTCAGAATTTTTAACAAAACTTACATATCTGATGACTTTTCCTAATCAAATCGATTGTCAAAGTTAATTAAAGTAGATTAAAATTCAATTATTTTCTAATAACTGTTATAATTTCTCATGAATATAGAATTTCATGTATTAAATAACTTTGAAAATTTTGAACAAAATTGATACTTTTACTCTTTATTGAAATAAATAATGTTTAATACTTATTATTAGTATAAACTAAACCATTGTTGAATGTTGACAATTAAACTTCAAATTAGGGGACTCAATAAATTATGATTGTATGATTTCAATTAACGATTTTAGTTGCCATTTTACATCATTATAATTCATTTCAAATCATCAAAGCTTTTGTATTCAAGAATATTTAATATGAATTTATAATCTTTCATCGTTTAAATGTATTGTGAAGTTATTTTACTAATCAACTTTTTTCAGCTTTAAATTACTGGATCGACTAATTTAATTCTTTATATTTTAGTTACTAATAGTAAAACGACTAATAATTAAAAATATTAAAATAAATTTTATAAAATTATGTTTGGATCAAATTTTAATAATTAAGCGATATGGCCAAATTTTTCATAATTATTAATCATTAATTACTGTGCTAATTTCAAGGCTAACTTTCATCACATAAAGTTATAAAGTTTGATAATATATCAGTATTCTCTTGATTTTTTTGAACCGTTCCGTTCCCAGATTTTTCTTTTAACAAATAAATTAACAAATTATTTGAAACTATATATTCAAAGAATATAGACCATACACTTTGAAGATGATCATTTGCGACAAAATTAATTGATATAAGAGTTGATATAACATGTTTTAAAAAGGTATGGCAGATGGAAATCGAACTCAGTTGCCGAAAGTTGCATTCATTGTAGATACAGGACCTTCACCGTGCCCATGCGTGTCATTAACCTTCTTGCACGCACTCTTACTGTTCCGCGGAAATTTAGGCCGAGAATTCGAAAAAATACAAAAAGATAACAATAAATCCTTTAGTACTAAAAATAAATGTAGAAACCACTTAATTTATCCTTTTACTTCGTTTACTAAATATAATTAACGGTATATAAGTGCCGATCATAACATACGTTGATATATTATAATACGATACTCACAGATAAACAAATGAATTAAGAAAAATAATACTAGGTATAAACACTTCCTTCTACAGTACTAGGATTACATTATTTATTAGATTTATTAGTTTATTTATAAATGTATAAAAAGCGTACCCATACATATGCAAGTTACACTATACACATACATATAATTGAATATTCAAACTATCTATCAATTTCTTGTTTGGGTATTGAATATACTTTTTAGATTTGGAAATCAGATTCTTCACTATAAAACAGTAAAAATCTCAAGCGAATTTTGTTCTACCGTTCGGTCAGTGCATTGTTAAGTTTAGAAGTTATTTCTCTTGAACGAATGATATTCATTCAAACTAATTCTGCAAATTCATAAATTTAATAAAATTAAAAGTTATACATATAACGAAAATGATGTAAGCTTTATATTTATAACAGTATTACATTAATATTAATAATTATATTAAATGCGCATAAATGCCATGTACGAGTACATACGAGTATGTATACACACACATCGATAACATTGTAAAAATCTATAATACCTGCAGAAGGAAGACAACATTAACTAAATAAATTAAAAGAAAATATAAATCAAGTTTTTAAAGTAAATAATTCATAAATATTTCCCATATATTTTTCAATAATTTTTACGGTTTCAGAAATTTTCAAAACTTAAATTATAAAATTTTGCGGACTTTTATAACTTTACACATAGAGGCGAAACTCGAAGTAAAACTTCAGATTTTCCGAACAATAAGTTAGATATTTACCTTATAAATTTTAATGCAGTAAAAACTAAGATTTTACATTTTTATCATCTTTTGTACAACAAATGATTGTGAAAATCAATTATATATTGTGTTATTGATACATTTAAAACTTGAGATTATTATTTATAAAAAGTTTGCATAATGTAATGTTTGCATTATCAATTATTTGGCCAGGTATATATTTAGAAGCAACAGATTTACAATTATACTTTCAAGAATATAAATTGCTAAACTAGTGTAAGCTTTTCAACTTCTTAAAAAGTAGTGTGGGTTTTTATTTGCATATAACGCATTTTCCTTTTAAGGTCTTTAATTATATGCATTTTGTTGTTTAATTATAGAAAATTTATTTGTCTCATCAGCTCGTGAAGACTCTTATCTCTACAAAAGTTTTTTTTTCTAATTTAACCACGAGTAACGAACAATGCTTCCTATGCAGAACGGTCTAAGGCGATTTATCATTTTCCGCGAGCCGGCTCACAATTTTATTGCCTTTGAGTAAACTGTTTGAGAATTAAGATGTCATAAAAAGAGACAGTAATGACTGCATAATTCTCAGGCTCCTTCGAGTTTACGACTCGTAAAAGAAATCAATTCCATCCCTCCTCTTATTGCAAGTTCGTTGAAATATGGGGATTGCAGTGGGCAAGATCACATTGTTTCCTTAAGTACAGAATATGTGAGAAAAGCATTTAGCAATTTCAAGAGCCTCACAACTTTCCCGTGAAAATTAATTTTTTACACTACCAAGGATTGTGTCTCAAACAAAACCGAGAACACAGCCGATGTTCGTTAGCATTTGGTACAAATACATAAGTAAAAAGTAATTACTCCCCACACGATACAATCACAAGAAAGTCCCTACCGCATCTTGTCGTGAGAATCATTTTATCCGCAGCACAAAACTTTAATCCAATTGCGTCAGCATCTCGTCGATATGCAGTAGAGGCGTAGTGGCGAGAATAACAGCAGATGGAACTCGTGCAATCAAAGCCAAGAGTATAAACGAAAGAGAAATTAACCGAAACGAACATTTAAATATTACAGTATTTTAAAATGAGTTCAATAATTGTACTAATTTCCATTGAAATGTCTTTTATCGCATGACTATTCTGTTCTCTCAAATTATTACAGTCCTGATAAATCATTTAACTAGTTATTCAAAAAGTGTTTACTGACGTACAAGTTTTTAAAAATAGCAAAGCAGAAGATGCACTATTATTAAATCTTTTTTGTTTCTTTTATAGATTTTGTTTCTTACCTACACAAATATAATATATCTACACATTATTAGTTCTTAACAAGTTCTTACTGAGTTTTTATTGAATTAGTAATTATACATTTTAACAAGGGACCTCGCAAATAACTACGGAAGAAACTAGCTGAACCCATTAATTTCTTACTAAGGAACCAGGCTAATCTGTTTAACTATGTTGTTTGGTATGATACAATAGGTCACTTTTTCATAAGTTTTGTGCAAGTAACGTTTACATTAAAAAACTATCATGAAGCTGTAATATATAATTTATAGTTTGAACATTTAACGTCTATCAGTTTCGAATTATTCCACTTCATATCATAATATGAAAAAATTACTATTGTATAAAATTCTGTTTAAATAATTAAACTAATCGTTAAGCAAGAGATCTAAAATTAAACTAAACACTTATTTTTAGATTTAAATTCAATTTCGTATGTTAAATTTTTAACTGAGTTAGTTAAGAGTTGTTCGTATAAAAATTAATTCGTTCGTATATTAATTAAATTATTAAAATGATACATCTACTAATAATATCTTGAATATAATACTTATTAATAACACCTTCATTGTTGTCACTTCAATAATTGCGACATAATCGTCAAGAGATATCTTACTCAAACCTACTTTTACTTTACTCTAAAATCTTTTATTTTAATTTAAAGTATATTCAATAAAATAAAAAATGCTATAATATATTAAGGAGAAAAAAACAATATTACTCTAGAAATATTTGTTTGATATTCGAGATATGTGTACGAATAATTAATTATCATATAATATTATAACTTTTATAATATTCAATTCATATAATTATACTTTGATTTTTATGAATTCTACGTTCATTTTAATTCTTTTATTTGAATTCAACGAATAAAAATCTAGTTTTCAAAAAAGCATCGTTATAAGGAATAAAGCACGTAATATACTTGGGAAATTTCAGAACAATGCGGTTAATCGTTACTTATGACTTACATTTAGAGATGAAAATGTGAAAAACTTGCTAAATATGCATTTTACGAAAGTTTATAATAGAAAGATATGATCACACCAGTTTCATAGAATTGTTTTATCGATAAGATAGTACTTAATTTTCAGATGCAGCAGTGACTATTAGAATAGAAATCAGATTTAAGAATCAAACAAGAAATTGATTGGTTTTTTTTACATTTCATTCATAATAATGACATACAATAAATTAATAATATTACAGTAAAAAGTATACTATTAGATTTTAATAATATTACAGCAAAAAGTTTCCAACAATGTGTTTTATGAGTACTTCGTTGACTTCTGTTCACAGATATATCTTCCTAGCCATCTACACGGCAGAAATGGTGATAAAGTCCATAGCCAAAGGATTTATCCTGAACAAATACACATATCTGCGGAATCCGTGGAATTGGCTGGACTTCGTAGTAATTACGAGCGGATACGCGACCATCGGCATGGAGGTCGGGAATCTTGCTGGTCTGAGGACGTTCAGGGTATTGAGAGCCCTTAAGACTGTTTCAATTATGCCAGGTAATTGCCCACGCGACAACATAGACGCGACCCCCAGGCTTCGTAAATCTAAGCTCCCCTTAGCTGCACGCGCGCGGCGTCCTCGTTAATAAGTCAGTCAAGACGCGAGCTCCCTTTCCTGCACGATAATCTTCCCGGCTACGCGAGCAAATTCTCTACCCGAGATTTCTTCCCGATAATCTGTTAATTAATAATTAACTAATTTCTCGAAAACAACGTCTGTGCTTTCTGATTAATAATCAACATTGTGTATGTACCTGAAAGAGATATAAATGTATAATTTAATTACTGAATTATTTTATAATTACTCTTGAACATCAATCATATACAGCTACTTATATATTACATGTTCAAACTCAAAAAATATATAGTATAATTATAAATCATGCTGAAAGAACATTTAAATTAAATTTTTATTTTTAAAATCATTTAGTGAAATGTATGGTTCTCAATTATAATAAATAATTAGAATATTGCACTAATAATACATTGGGAATAAATTTTAATTTAAATATAATTTATATAGACATGTTCAATTTATTACAAATTATAAAATGAGAATTTATAGAAAGTAAAAGTTAAACATATATGAAATAATTACTTATAATTTAAAATAATTTTTATTTTATAGTATAATCGAAAGTATGATCACCATGCATTGAACAATATTTATCAATACCGATTATTAAAATACCGATTATTATATCTCTACAATGAGATCATATCAATTAGTATGAAAATCAAATTGATGATGATAGATTTACTCACCACAATTTCCAGTTATCAATCGGTTGTTTATTTAATTTATTAAAACTTTTCTTTTGTGTATGCACATACTTTATTCGCATACGTAACTAAGCGATTGAACGTACTCTATTCAGATTTTAAACGCGTTTACGAAACAGCCACCACACTGGTGGTTGCACACCGCATCGATAATAAACGCCTCGCGGTCAATTGCTCTCCCTTGGAGATTCGTCCGACCCATCATTTGTGGCATACGTAAAATCAGTTCCAGCTCGATCCTGCCTCCCTCAGCGCTGTAATGCTGTTACTGATCTCTCGCGCGGTAATGCTTTCCGGCGGTGGCTCGCAAACCTCCCGTATGACGTGGCACACCGAGACTCCCGATCCATTATAGTCGCGGCATCGAGGGACCGAACGACCTCGGAGATCTACGATGCTAAATCAATTATGTGTGTATCCGGACGTACCGACCCTAACCACTGCATGGGTAGTGTCACTAGCCTGCAAGACCGCGGCTGTATGTGCACTTTCGGCCTTGGTTCGTTCCTCTTCTTCATCGTTTGTTCAAATCTCCCATTATCGCTCTTTTATAATTCGCTTGTGGTGGTGCTTTAATTAATCTAGACCGCAACAATTCATTTGTTCCGCATATAATCTAACTAAATTTTGATTTGTTGTTGTATTTTAAGCTACTATTTACATAAAATATTACTCGTTATTTAAATAATAATCTTAACGGCTAGAGTATGAGCTCTGTAAGTTTTATAACACTTTCAAGAAATATTTCTTAAAATATATTTTAAAAGAATTATTACATAAACGTCCTAAAAAGATACATCATAAATAAATAAATCTGTGTTTAAATTATCTGTTTATTGGAAACAAAATTGTTAGAATACGTATATTGATTTCAAAGTTATACTTCGTTAAACACGACACTAAAAACCATATCAAAATTACTGGAAAATATGAAGCAATAAATTTTATCTGATTTTGAGTGTCATGTTTTGAAATAATAACTTTTAAACCATAAAGGTATCCTGATGACTTTATTATTAAATGAAGAGACATTTTTACCCATATTTTCAATATCTGTAACAATATCTTTTTATAATCATTAATAATATATTTTGTAATGCTTGCAACAAGAATTTTTTTGAAATTCTCGCTAGTATATGTATATGAATTCTATTTTTTCACAGAAGTCAATTTATAATATTATGAAATTTTGTTTTTTAAAGCATTTGCATAATATATTTAGCATTTGAGACCAATTTATACTCCTTTGCATTGTAAAAGTTTTTTCTCTTTTAATAATCAGGAGTTTTTCATGATAATATGTTACATTTTTAATAAAAGATCTTAAATTCTGAATCCATGAACTTATCTGCGTGGTAATTAGTATTTTTGAAGGGCATTACCTTCTGATATGTCTCAGAAATAAAACAGTGTATTCCAAATTTTTACTCGATCTTGTGCATGATTAGAACTCAACGTTAAAATGTGTATAGTTCTATTAGTTAAAGAGCCCTTTTTTCAGTTGAAAATATATCACAATTGAAATAAGCTTTTGCTTCTCGAGTAAGAATAATTTGGGAGAGTAGTACTCGTTTCGTAAACGATATATAGGCTCCTCGTAAAACTCGGGACAAAATCGCCAACGATAAATTTACCAGGCGGCTCATATATACTCAGCCGCCAACAAAAACACGTACGCGTGCGCGCACAAGCGTTTTATTAAAGAATCACCGAGAGTGCGATATAAACGCTCTCGTTAGTGCGACGGCCCTGAATTGAGAGTGGCGTAGAGAGAGAGTCCGCACGCGCATATGCGGCATGCGCTGAAATTGATCGAGAAGGCTTGCGTTATTGTCACTTTATTATTGTCATGGAATACTCTGATAGCACTATCTTTTTAAGTTTGTGAATTACATTTGCGGTTCAGAATTAGCATCGAACGTTTTCTTTTTCGAAGCGCGGCATAAGTGTACAACCTTGCGCGCCTTATGCATTTGCTACCAAAAGTTTTCATTGGATTTGTGAAATATTCAATCTTTTTTCAAAAAGTTCGCAACTATCTGAATATTTATGAGTGCACTCTAGAGCGTCAGTAGCCGAGGACGGGTATCTCTTTAAGGCAATCGGTCTTACCTTAACAAATATGAGTACAAGTTTATCAGATAAAAATGTAAATACAAAGTAGTCAATACATTAGGATTAATAAATTTGTAGTACTTGATTAAAATAATTATGAAACAGACGTGCACACTGAGAGAAATATTTTTGTAATTTCTACCAAACTCCCAAGTATAATTATCACGGACTTATCAATTGAAAAAATGATATCGCTTTTTTAATAAAAATAGCTATTATTTTATTATTATTTACTGTATTGACGGACAATTTGTAATAAAAAATTTCATCACTTTGTCAATTTGACCAGTCTGTGTTCATTTTACTAACAGCACGGTAAAAATTGCTAAATTTCTCTCAGTACCGATTATAAATTGTTAAATGTACATATAACCTACATCTCGAAAATTTACACACGAATAAATATTGATGAAATATTTATGATAAATATTAATAAAGTGTATTAATCATGATTTCTGAAATCAATTTAAAATCTTTGTCTTTTAAATACAAGATTAACAATAAATAGATTAACAACAACAAAAAACACAAAAATTTATATACAAATAGTCAGTCAAATCAGTTTTTCTTGCCTGCCAAAATGCGAGCAATAAAATTTGCAATACGTCACTTCTATCCCGATACCGGCAGCTTTTTTTGCCACGCCTATAATTCAGCCGCGAACACGATTGATACAGTACGTGACAGCTGTTCAAGAAAATGTCAGATTGATTCGGAGCAGGGCGGGGGTGAATGGGAATAAAAACAGCCTGTCTGCAATAGCGCCGACTACGAGCGTAGGCGGGAAAAAGAAAGACACGGGGCGCGTGGCCCGATTCCCGCAAAGATCACTGACGGCCTATAACGCTTACAGAGCGATGGATAGGGGTCGCGCCGGGTGAAAGGGAGAAAAAAGGCGGGCGCGTGGGGGTGGGGTAGGCGCGCCCGAGATAAACGCGAGCGACCGTAAAAAGGTCCCGTAAGATCGGCTCTTTACGTGCATTATATAAATGCTGCTCCGTCGCGCGGCGGGTTCGATGAGGGCAGGGGCTGCGCAGCTCTGTGCACGGCCCTCGCGCCTGGATAAAACGCAGATCGCGAGCTCCTGTTTAAGAGCCCCACGCGGGCTAAGCGGCGAGCTATATAAGGGGTAACTATAGCTTATCGGGAAGTAAAGCTCCTCTGTCGACGGGCCACCGCCCATCGCACCTCACCCGTTTTTCCTTCTCGCGCTTTACTTTAACGGCGCCGCGATAAACCGCCCGAAGTTCGATTGCATAAAATTATACGCGCCTGTTATGTGAAGCATTTCACCGCGCTTTTGCCTTGTAGTCGAGCTTTAATCATACCGACGATCGATTAATATCTTTTTATTTAATTTTCACGTACCATTATTGCGCAAAATTCGCTTGGTCATATCGTCAAATTGTTAAAATTAAAAATTCAAAAATGAACACATCGTGTTAATCGATAATGAAAAAAGTGTTAATCCAACAGGATTATAAAATATTTTGTTATTACTTACGCATTAATCATTTATCATTTTATTGTCGTCAATTTTGTAAAAAATGAAACGCTATAATTTTAAAAAATCTATACGTATACTCTGTAATATTTTATTAGGGTGCTTAAATTGTCAATTGGAGCTTTGCCAACAGAATAAATGTATGCGGATCGGTAAACATGTAAAGCTTGAGCACATATATATATGCATACATATATTGTATATGTTGCACAGAATAAAAATTTGACATAATTCTCTTGTGCGGAATAAATTTTTACAATAGTCGTTTGAGAAATCTCAAAAGGTTTCTCGTAACTTTAATCAAATCAGAGAACTTGAACAGATGAAGAAGATTCTTGATATGTGTTCTAGGATACAAAATATTTTATCGGATCTAGCAGAAGTCATTTTAAATATATTTTAATTTTGGCAATAATTTAATGTGATTTAAACATTTACAATGTCATTGATATTTAAAATATTAGCCATTACATGTAATGTATTAAGAATACTGCACAAGTATCATATTACATCAAAAAAGCTCCAATATTTGTCGGTTAATTATATATTCATATATCTGCAACATTTTTCTATGTTCTAATTCGTATTCTATATGAATTTAATGTCTCAACAAAATAAAATATTTAAATTTCTGCCCTGCGATATTGTGAAAAGTCTGTCAAATACCAAATTTAATTATTTATGGTTAAAGTTTGTAATCAAAATTAAATACGATGTATTTTGGTTATTATTAATGACAAATAAGTAATACTGAAATAAATAATTTTTTCTTCCCTGATTGTTACGTGGCTTTAATATTTCGAATTTAGTTAAGTGTCAAGATAGTAGTAATCGTGTCAAAAAACGCTTTTGATATTTTAATAAGAATATTTACATAAATATCATATCTAAATCATAGTCTGATATAAAAAAGGTCGTGCCATATCACATTCTTCCTTCTTATGTTAACTTTCGCATTTCTATCCGAATTCCATCTTGTTCAATGCAAATAATTCTCTAGCCGTAAGGCATTAAATGCGCAGACAAGACCGCGAATTCCTTCCAGTGGAAAATGTCTCGATTTCTGTGCGTAACGACCTCTGGTATAGTGGGGATATACCGCGGCACAAAGCCACGGTGAGACTCCGGGCGTCCCGGGAGAGCACGAAAGAATAAAGACGGAGATAGACGAGCGGCAGACGCAAGGGGATCGATATGTTCCCGGCTACCTTCCAGGTGTGCTGCTGCAGCTTCTGCATCAAATTCCACGTATCTGCGGGCCATTTGTACGCTTCCCCGCAAGTGCACGTCGCGCGCGGTATGCATTTTTAATCCATGCCGCGGGCCAAATTTTGCGCGTGATCGCAGTTCAGAGTATATGCCTATATATATGGCTGGCTGATTAACATTACAAGTCTTATTTTAAAACAACATTATGTGACGATAAATAGTTATCAGTTGAGTTATAGGTAGAATCTATCAGAATAACCTATAATTGTACGTAAAACATTTAAATTGTACAAAATGAGTGGTATAAGTACGTTCAATGTTGCATTTTTGGAACGCTATATAGATCTAATATATATTATTAGTATTATTATTATTAATTATCTATATACGCTATATTTTATAATTTGTGATAGTATACGCGTATATCCTATGCATAGAACAACGCGAAAAATGTAGCTTTTAAATTAAACGTACGAAGTGATAAGTACTAACTGACATAACAGAGAAAGACCTGTTGCGAATTATGGGGTGTTTCCAACTTTTTATATTATCTTACCTGTACCGCATTCGCCTAACGGTTTGGTATATGTTTGCTGAGCTAGCACGAAAAAGTTTTGTAGTCTCATAACTGACAATTTCCCTTCTCATTACATTCTATCGTTATAAGCTAATTTCAAAAGTCATACATATAAATACGTGTATGAACATATTGAAATTTAATTTTTATTTTAAAACAGTAAGGTTTATAATTTTAAGTTTTTAATTTTTTATATTCCAACAAAAAATATCATAGGTTTGTTAAAAAAATTTATAAAACAGATAAATTTCGTTCAAATTAAAAAAGATAATTCAAAATTTTCATTTCAACATTCAACAAATGAATAAATGACATCCCAAGATGACGTCAGAGTGCGAAAAAGTACGTAATCGACTTTTAATCGATATCTGTTACATTCTATATTTTTTCTCTTCTTCAATGGAAATTCCGAAGTATAATCTTCTCTATTTTACATAAAAAGTCCATTAAACACGTACTTTGATATGCATAATAAATCTATCTAGACTATGTAATAAATTGAACCTAATCTATAAATCGGGCAGCAATGTGCAACGAAAAAGAATCATGTAAAAACTTTCTACTATATGTAAAACTTTTTTAGAAATATACTGCTTTAGATAGTTTTATCAATGTCCGACGTTAATGGAATCCGTTGTTAAAAATACATTTTTAATATCAATAAAACTCTTTGAATCATATCTAACATTTTACACGTAACAAGATTTTTGAATAATCGTGTCCTAGGTGAAATTACTCTGGATACAAAAAAACAAGATTATTTAGGATAACTCAAAGATTAATAAACATGCTATGCTATATATTTATATACATTATTTCACGATATAGTATAAACATCTTCAAAGTAATAAATTAAAATTTTTTTTTAAATTATTATACTTAATAGTAACATCGCATATGAAAATTATTTCCTACATAATTTAAGAATCTGGTTGTTTTTATAGATATTCTAAAAAGCTACAAGGTGTGCTTTGGTCTGCCGATTACGAATTTCGTGGAAATAAAACAATATTGATTAGAAGGTGATTTATTGTATATTAATATGAGTTATTTAATGCATCATGGTACACAATACTTTACAGATTGAGTATTACTCTACCTAATACGATATTCCTCTAAGAGAACTGCAATGAGCAGGAGTAAATGACTTTTCATATATATATTTGTAGTTATATTATGATGTATATGTGTGTTTTTAGATTATGTTAATTAGTTGTAGTTAGGTTGACAACTCTACGAATTCTGCAAAATCTAGTAATTTTTTATTGTACTTTTAAGCATTGACCTATATTGACATATAACATGTATCAACTCGTATTAATGTACTTTTAAAATTCGTAATCACAAACATTCCAAAATACGTCTTAAAAGTTTTCTTTTCTGCCTTGCTGTTTCCCAGGATCTCTATCAGTTACAAACACAACAGTTTTTACACTACCGGTCTAATATGCCTTGCTTAATAATGTATGAAAGGAGGGCTATTTCTCAGAATTGGGCTAGGTAGTCGCGAATGTCGGCCACCCTATAGCTGCGATTTTAAACAAAGTGCCAACGAGCGGTGCAGACTTTCTTGAGGGTCTCGAGCTTTGTAAGGAGAAAGTATATTAACGGTAGTTTAATGAAATAAACTTGTTGAATAATCGGAACTGATATTCTTTGCTCACCTTTAGGTGAATGAGCGTTTCGCCGTTCAAAATATTATAAGAATGTTGAGAAAATGTTAATAAAGTTGAATAACAACATCACTGATATTAGCTTTACTCGAAACCCTACCTCTTTTAGCTAATACTGCTACTAACATTTTAACGATATTAGCTCTAATGAAAGTCTTTTTTTTAAGACTTTATTTTAAGACTTCAGACTAGATTTCAATCTATTATTTTATAAGTAATAAAAATGAAAATATCAAAATCAACAATGTCTAACTTGTATTACACTGTATTATATAAAATACTAAACAAAACTGATCCCAAAAGGTGTAGTAGGCAATGGCAATCGACATATATTTATGTATATTTGTTATTGCATTATTTAACTTTTTGTGTTAGGTTTATCTGTTGTATTGGCCAGTAAAGCATTTTATAATGACACTCATCTTCATGCGTACTGTTTTATTATATATAATAAAAAGTTCTATTATCTCCTCATTTATTATTCACTGGTCCTATTTCTCGGCTCTGCCTGCCCCAGTGAATCTTATCATGTTCGAGACTACTACCGTACTGAGAGTTATCTTCAATAATTCTTTCCGCTTTGATAAGTAGTTCTGCCCTCTTTCTATACATTACCCGCGTATTACATTATATCCGTGCATGTGAATTCACCCTATTTCATGCAGCTATATATTTTTTACTGTTGTGATACCAAAATTCTTGAAATTCCTTCCAGGAAGAAACACAATTACAGTTCACTTCTAATTTCCACAAACACTATAATTCTAATGTATCTATTAATGATGAAATATGATCCGCCCAATCCTCCGTCTGTTTCTTTTTGCAAGAAACACAGGTAAAACGTTACCTGCATAATCTCCTGGCTCTGTTCCTTCCTCTCTTCTGCCCTCACTAATTTGATATCGCTGCGAGCGCAAGCGGAGCGATTGAACCCGAGATCGTAAAATAACCCAGCCCCTTGACTTTCTCGGGCGTATCTCCCCCAAAAGTGCTGGGTCGTTAAGACTGGCAGAGGAAAAAGGCAGATCGAGGAGCGGATAAGAGCTCGCTCAACGCGCATCCGTCGCGCGCCTTTGGAGCCGTAAAGGGCCGTCTCGTTAGCAGGACTGTCGCAATCCCGCTATATGCAGGCTAAAGACGCATCTTCCGTTGGGCGGCAAGCCTAAACAAAGTACGTGCGCAAGGTCCTGCCGGTCGTTAAAAGGTGCTATACGTGCCACGAGAGTCCGGGCTTCGTCCGGCGTATATAAAACCAATTCGGCGGATCGAAGTGTTTACGCGCGCAGAGCCGCTTGGGATGGGCGGCCCGTGACGCGCTGCTCTCGGCGAGGGGCGTAAAAGGGCGCCCTGGTTAAGTGAGAGCTTTTTACGAGGCTCGCGCTGCACAGTTGCAAGCGAAATATGCGCCGAGGTGAAAACTGCCCGGAACTGCGGGAGTAATTTTTTAAAACCCCCGCATGCGCTCAATGCTCGAGCGGCGATCGGCGCGTTATACTAGGCAGCCTCGGCTACTTTACCATCTCCTCGTTAAGTGCCCTATTCATTCGACGTAGTTCATCGGCCGCTCGGAGGCGTAAGAATCCGCGTGAAGTTCTATAACCGGCTGGTGTATATATTCGACAGACGTGCCTATGCATATTTAAGAGCCTCCGGCTCGATTATTGAAAGCGCGTATGCATATTTAATTATCGCGCGTATATACTGTCGCGCGGGAAAGATTTGCCGACAGTCTACATGGATTTTATTGCCTTCCGAAAGGAGTTATTTCTCACTAAACTGCTCATGTGCAAACGGTCCATTATAACGAGATCAAATCATTTTAACGATAAAGATTGCTGTACACGTCACTTATTACGAGTGTCAACAGTTGAATGATGATGTGTTTATTTTCCGTAATATCTCTACAGAGTTTCAATTATTACAAAATTTCATTTTGCTACACACCCAAATCACATTTGCTCGATGGGATCGATTATCATTACCGTTGTAGGGGAATTGGAGTTGCGTCGCTATCGAACGCTTTCCTGCCAGAATTATTGGGGCGTACCTTCGGCGATTCGGGTATTCCGCAGCAGCGCCACGCGCATATAATCTTCATCGACCTAAACGATAGCGTACTATTAATAACTATTAGACAATTACCTTTCTCGACATTTCTATATGAGGCCTTGAATGATAAGTATATGTTTGATCTAGGTATAAATTAAAGATACGGTAAGTCTGAATGGACTAATCTCCGCGAGCGTCTAGCAACTCAGCTGTTTTCGTCTTATGTTATTCGCTTATCGTAGTTCCATTCACTTACATCCTTGTACACGATTATACACATAACCTTTACTAACTCTACCGCACCGACATAATCGTGCTATGTAAAATAACAGGTTTAGCTTTAAACGCAATCAGAGTTAGCTATCGTACCTATTGATTTGACCATATCATAGGAAATTATCGACAAGGGCCCTTGGTAAACCGATCCTCGTTCAAAGTCAATAACAAGTTGAATAATTGTATGTAAACGGGAAACGTGTCACGTGTCAACAGCAATGTAAATACATACAAGTATCTCGCGCAAGTAGGTGAGGCGCGTATAACCGTAACGGGACCATTTCCCTTGTTTTCCGCTTTTTTTCCATTTTATACACTACGCTGGGCTATAACGAAATTTCGCACAACAGCGCAGTGGGCCATTTGATTTTTCGCCAGCGACTCGCGCCAGCTGGTACTTGGAGGAGCCGCGCTCGAGGCCGCGCCGACAGGCGAGCCTCGATCTTTCAAGGACGACTGCCTCTCAGGATACACGCGGGCGGGAACAAAGCGGCCGATGGGGCGCACTGGGTCAATGGCGCGCGTCTTTTGTGCGGCCCGCGCAACGGCTTTCTCGCGGGCTCGCGCGCCTGCCCTCGGCTTGTTTGCTCGAGAGCTTTTCCGGGCGCCGGGGCGCAATGTAAATAGCTGGCTTTATTTGCGACCTGTTAGCATTCGCGAGCCGTAATGCGATGGAAAAATCGTCGGGGCGGAAACGACGGCGGCGGGCTATAGTCGCCCGGCCGACGCGCCCCCCCCCCCCCCGCCATTTGTAATGTTCCCCTCGCTTTTCTAAATCTCCGCGCGGCCGCTAGGGCTCCGGGGGCAATTAACAGTCGTATAAATGTAATTGCCGGCCGGCTGCCCGACGAATGACAAAGCGAGCGCATGAATTAGCAGTAACAATAGATTAGCGGCAAGTTAAAATCTACGCGAATGCTTAATGAATTTATATGCACTCGTTTGTTTGTGCCGCGCCAGTTTTTATGGCGCTCGAGTTTATAATGAGAGCTTCTTTGAACTGTTCGCGTTATACGTACTGCTTATTATTTTTACACAATTAGGATATTCTTTCTTTATTATTCACTGCGATAACAAAAATTAAGTTTTCTTAGCGTGGATCAAAGTCGGTGAAATGTCAGTGATATTAGCTAGGAGATTTATTGAAACTTTTAAATTGCTCAAAGGGTTTTATAATTTGCGTTCGCTGTAAAAGTCCATTATCCTCCTTTTCAAATAAGAATTATGTAACTTAATTAGCAAGGTTAAACTTCCTGCAGTTTTAATATACTTAGATGACCAAAGCAGAGGACTATTAAAGTATTTCATTACAACGTGTAATATAATCTGTTACTACAATTACACTTGTAAATTTATTGAAGTACACGAAATAATGAAAATAAGCTTCGAAGGTGTTTAAAAAAAAGTGGCGCGAGGCTTGTCGGACCTTGTAGTTGATTCAATAGGCTAGGGACGACGTCTCGTCCCTGGTTACTAATTGGCTAACACGACCGCGCAACCAATGCCAGGGTTCAGTACAAGCCCGCTCTGCCAACGGAGATGCTTCAAATTTCAAATAACATATCAAGATAGTCCCGCTCTTGCCGTCCTTCCTCTGAATTGCATTCATACATGTAAATTCTACGATACGTTGAAACGCATAAAGGACATACGCGCCCATTTGTACAATTAATTACTAACATTTGTATTATAGTTTATCTCTCGTTTGAATAAAATATTATATTTTTATTTGTCACATCATGTACTTTAAAATATGCCTTAATCAATGCGATTTTATATTTCAATCGTTTTTTAAATTTATGAAAACCGTATTCTGGTAGAGCTTTAAACAAAAGATTTACGATTATAGCAATTAAGTATTGTTTAATCAATTACTTTCTGTAAAAACTCTGTACTATTTATTTAGCTACGAGGTTGATAATCGTATACTTAAGTATTGCTTAATATTCAACCAGGGTTAAAGATTGAAAATTTCAATTCCAAAGTTGGAACAAAGGAGAAAACAGGGGAAGGAGTCAATTTCAGCTGGAGGAGTAATTAAAACCCGAGTCGTAAAATCCGCGTTAAAATTCGCCATCAAAATACTCGAGTTCTGTGAAGCTCTGAGGAAACTTTGGCGCATTGTGCACGCCCATAAAAATGTATAAAGTCGCGTTTCTGCAGACAAGCCGACAAAGCCTGACGGGTAAAATCTGCATTTTACAATGGCCGTTGACGCGCGCATCCTGCAGACCACAGCCCGACGTCCCGGCGATTAGCGGCCACGAACTTTCCTAAAATCGCGTCCAAACCAATTGCGAGAAACACTCGTGGCGCGGGGGACTCGACAATTCTCCGCGTTGAGCAATTAGCATAAATCCCGTGGCGAGTCGAATGCCCTCCCCGAATAACCCTCATCAGGCGCGCCGACTCTGGCGATTCAGGCGGGGAAAAACACGACGGTATACGGGCATCCTTAGGGAATATACGAGGCCGGCGCCTGTCAAATGGCCTCTTAATTTGCGCCCTTCAGGACCGCTCGTGACTTGGGCGAAACTTTCGTAACGAACGCTCTCTACGTGCAGGCGCGTGGGCGTGTTTTTCGACGCGAGATGCGCTCGAAATTCACCCTTTATGGATGATTCTCGAATTTGCGTCGCGCGAGGAAAGTTACGTCTTTTCGTTATAGCTACAAATTTATCGAGTCTAATTATACCGAGCCGAAATTGGTTTAATGCGTTTTCGAGTACGCAGTTGCAGTGGAACACTTCGCCAGAATTCAGTGATCCTGATATAAATTTGCTTGCTTAGCCGTGGCATAAGATAATGAATGAAGGAAAGTATGTATTCGTGCAATTCCTGTGATTACGCGACATTAAAATTAAATTCAGCAATAACAATCAATCTTCTTAACTATTGAGGAACACATTTGTCCCCGCGCAACTTAACGGCAGCGGCCGACGCCGAAATAAAGCCTACATCAGCGATGAATTAATGGTCCGATGGTAATAATCCAGAGTCACGTCAGGCCTGGTGTGCCTTTATGTAGGTACAGGTGCATACACGAGGACCGTAGGGCACACGCGCAGACTCGTCGCTCGCGGTGGCTTATCCGTAGTAGACTGTACGCCACTTTGGTTGTTTCAGGGTTAAAGACCATCATCAACGCTCTGCTGCACAGTTTCAAGCAGCTCGCCGAGGTAATGACACTCACGATCTTCTGCCTGATGGTCTTCGCCCTCTTCGCCCTCCAGGTGTACATGGGTGAGCTGAGGAACAAGTGCGTCAAGCATATGGAGCCCAACGCCACACCTGTCGACTGGAGAGAGTAAGCGACTCGATCGATTATATTCCTACGGGGCTATAAATAAGGGGCGACTGTTTAACCACCACTACCTAATCGCTCGAAACATTATCTTATTTTTAGTCTAGATCGTGTATCTTAATGATAAAGGCAATAATAACATTGATGAAGTAGTTCGTTATTTTACTTTAAATTAATGATTATTTCACAGTTTTTTAATCTCACATAATTCTCGTATTATAATAATATTTCAATTATCGTGTTTAATTATTGGTCAATTTGGTATACAACGTATATTATGCGATCTTAATTTATCGACGAGATTACAATCGACCGGAATCCAATTTAAGTATGCAAACGTTCTCTGTTTTACATTTAATGCAAATGTTTAAATATTCAAAATGTTTCTCGATATAGAATAATTTGTACTAGACTCGTTTTAATCGAGATCATTAATCGCAGTTTTATCTTATATTCTCGTGAAAGTACTACCCTCATGCTACGAATTAACGCCAACAGAAGTCTACATTCTTACTGGCCGACTTCATTTCGATATGCCCTACGGCCATTCGAGCGAGCGTCTACTCACTCGACTAATTACATTTTCCCGGTAATCTTTTTAGTTTGACATTTGGTAGAAGGAGCGAGCGGCAACTCCTTAATTCCGAGGCGATAGCCCCTCGGAGGCGCCGCGCCCACGCAACTCGGCGCGTCACTCAATTGCAGGAAGCCGGTAAATAGAAACTCCGATGAGCCGACCAAAAAATGCCTGACAAGGAAAGGCGCCGTTCAATCGGCCAGTGCACGTGCCATTCCCTCCATAGCGTCCTAATATCATATCTGGGCGCAGGCGCGCGCCGCGAGAAATGGGCTCGGTCATTGGCGATAAAAGGCCGGGCATTAACGATTTCCCGCGGTCGGCTCCCCGGCCGCAAAAAGGAGCGCTTTATAAATCGTACACGTACCCTTGGCCGGTGTGGCGCACGTACGACTGCAGGAATGGATCATTTCCTTCTAATTTCCGTCCATTTTGGAAGTGAATCCGACCCTAATAGTTTGAAGGCGTCGAATCGACGCTTGACATTCATTTCCCTAATGTCCATCGTACGCGATTATTTTCTAACTAATGTTTAACTTCCATTTGCTCGTCTAAGGCGGTCAGCTCGCCGTGACTTTCACTTGTCTCCCCCATCCAGCTATGTTGGATGTACAGTGCGAAGAAACGTTTCATTTTTGTGAAATTCTGCTTTATCTTATAATAGAAAATGCATTAAATATGTTATGATACGAATCTCGAGTTTCAAATTTCAACGATGCAATATCAAGCTTTAATTAAATTAGCTTGTCAACTTTCAAGGTTTTTAACAAAATACTTATATATAAATTTAATTAGAATTTCATTTTAGCCGATTAAAATTACCGTAAAATTCTATTATTTTGAAAGCTAGAAAACTATTATTTCCATTGAGATTTTAATACGGAGAGTGCTTTCCCGGTCAAAATTCAAGGTCATTTCGGGTCAAAACAAGCTAATAAATCCATCTTTCCTATAATTTAATTTGTTTTCTATTGAAATATATATATATTATACATTAAAAGCAGGAGTATTCATATTTAAATTATTATGAAAAATATATAGTAACAGCGATTTCCTTAAATTTCTGGTATTTAACCATGTTTGAAAATTTTCACCGAATCCATAACATTCTGACTCAAGGATTTTTAGAAACATTATAATATATCTCATTATTATGAAACAAAAAACTCCAAACTATTTCAGACATCCTATCCAATCTGTCAAAATCAAAACTTTCATCCCAGGTAGAAAGTTTCACCATTTTGTCGTCGAAATTATTGGGAAAATTATGTTCTAAATAAATTTTTGCCTTCCTATTTAAAATTAATATAAAATTTTAGATATGGAAATATATAGATCTATATACTTATCTTGTATTCCAATGTTTGGTCGTAAACTTACATGATTTTTACTGCAATTACACTTCTGATTTTGTTTTTTACAACTCCATTTGATTAAAATATTAAGCATAAAAACTAATTAATTTTCTAACAAAGTTACTATGGTTACTATTTATAAAATTCTCTTAAATTATTCAAACACCGAAAATTAAGTGCTCGTCGTTAAAAAATGATCAGGAACATGCAGGGAACGAATTAGCCACAGATCGCGTCATGCAAAATCCGACGAATCCCCGTTGAAATTCGGTGCGAAGAAAATCACGCGTGGGTCCCGTCCGCTGCGGCCGGCCTGTCCCGAAAGAGTCATAATTCGTAGCCGTCTCGGTCCGTGACTTCGCCCGGGAAATAAACGCCGGAGAAAACAATTGCCATTGAAACACCGGCGTGGAAAGGTCTCGACCACGGCACCGCACGATACAACCTGTCCATCAAACGGACGCCTCGGGGAATGCAATTTTCTCGAGGATTTGAATTTCATCTCGCGTGGACTCGTGGCATAGTCTGCGGTGCGCTAACGGCCCGATGAAAAATTCACGAGCCGCTGCCTCCTAGCCCCATCTGCATGCGCAAGCCAGCTGACTCTCTGTCTTTCCAACAGGTGGACCTGGAACTCGTCCAACTGGGCGTTCAACGAGGACGAGGAGCCCATCATCTGCGGGAACGTCACCGGAGCCAGGTCTGTACACTCGGCTGTTTCCCGCGCGGCAGCGCCGCGAGCACGTACGTCGCGTGTGCTGACACGACGCCAGCCGACTACTTCTGGTTAATCATTACGATGGCTTATCCCGCGCGGACTGCCCTCCATTACATCTCTACGTGCTCGCCCGAGTTTCGTTACGCGTTCGGATTTGGGAGGCGAGACTCGGATAATCGGGTTTCTTTGTCCAGTATTGAGATGAATCGGCTTGTGTGCAGCTCCCAAATCGATCGGGCAGCTGTGGTATTAGAGAAGAAAAACGATCGATTTCCGGCTAAGCAGAACAAAGTTCATCATTAATTAGAATACGGCAAATACATGCATGAAAATTGAAACTATGGCATGAGCTATGTAGGTCGATGGATTCACGCTAGGAAGTAGCTGGCCGAGCGAAAGTCAAATAAAGCCTTTTCTTTGCGCCGACGTTGCAGTTTCTCCGTGATCTCTGCCTCGTCAATTCTAGTCAAAGGAAAATCTCCAATTCCAAAATTAAGCTTACAGCCGATCAACTTTTTTAAATATAGATTACATTTAAGTAGTGTAGAAACTTGATGTTATCAATGAAATTTCCTTTTAGCTTTGAATGAAATCTTCTTTCCACGTTACTTGATTATTACATAAGCTGGATTGTACTAAATATTTTAACAAGAATTTCAAATATAAAACTGTACCGTGCATATTTAAGCTCGCAAAGTATACTCATAAAGCATTGATAAAATATCAAATGAATAAAAGGAGTAGATTGCCAATTTATATTTTCGTTATGTAATCAATATCTAGTAACGTTTACCTCAAATAATAGTTTTATCACAAAATATTTGAATTAAAGCAGCTCAAAGCAACTTGCAGCTTTATAACATAAGCCGATTACTTTATCCTTTAATAGTGATAGCCGTCACGTGCCGAAACAGCTGCACACTATCCTGGTTTACTCGGTCGCCAGCGAGTTTAATCGGTTCAGTAGTTACAGTCAGCGTCCGATCGACCGCATTTATACAAGATTTAATACTTACCGCTGAGCGAATGCCATTGCAATTTTTAATTTGTAACTCATTTTTATATTCGAGACCTATTAATTTTTATAATGTATCCCGTGAATTCATCATTATAATATACTTTAATTGCTTCACACTTATAAACAAATTGCTCAGTTCTAGTTTTAATTCCTATATAGCTTTATTTAAATATTATATAAATTTATTATAAATCATTACTCAAAAACTAATTAATTAAACAACTTTGTATAATAAAATGACAAAATAAATTATTTTAGCAAAACTATCAACTTCTAATAACAAATAATAATACATTTTTGAAATAATTCGAAAAGCCTTTCCTTAACAAAACTTTTTTTAAATTCTGCATAATACTTGTAATTAATAATATTTATGTAGCAACAAAAATAAAATTTTAGATTTAAAAAGCAATTAAACTACAGATAAAATTTTACAAGGAAACTAGTCTCAAGTTTTATTGACGACAAATATCTGCACAAAGTCAACTGCATACATTGTATGAAAGGTGTCTACACATTAAAATCAAATGAAACCTCTACGTATACTAGCATTTTGTCCGCAACATTTATCGAGCATTTCGCATTGTCATGCATGACATATATCTCTCTTCGTAGTC
Organism: Sycophaga agraensis; assembly: GCA_018906755.1. NCBI lineage: Eukaryota > Metazoa > Arthropoda > Insecta > Hymenoptera > Pteromalidae > Sycophaga > Sycophaga agraensis. The sequence continues at coordinate 564,844 of JACCIE010000015.1, read as the reverse complement.
GCGTATAATAAAAGTAACAGTTCACTTTGACCAAGTTTAACGCGCGAAAAAGTAACATTTCGCGGCAGCTGCGACAGGGCACCAGTTCGCAGAAAGCTTGGGTCAATGGCAGGACACGGACGATAACGCGCGCTCAGGCCGTAACGAGTGTAACGAGCGTCCACGAAAAATTCGGAACGCGTATACCGGCCCAACGTACTGTACGCGTGCTTATACCGTCGAGATAAATCGGTGGTCGCAGCGAGTGATTCGCCGCGCACATCCGGGGTCCACGGCCGAGTGATAAGGATTGTCCGTGCTATTGCAGGCACTGCAACGAGAGCTACACGTGCCTGTGTGTTGGCCCGAATCCCAACCATGGCTACACCAACTTCGACAACTTTTTGTGGTCGATGCTCACCACATTTCAGCTCATCACCCTCGATTACTGGGAGGATGTGTATAACAAGGTATACTCTCGCGAATGCGCGCGCGCTTCTTGCCTCTTGTCGCCCCGATGAGTGTCGGACGAAACGTGCGCGGCCCCCTCGATGACTCTTTATCTATGCCATACTGGCTGGCTTATCGCCGCCGTACACGGCCACTGACTTCGAACTCGCTCGATTAACCTTCCTTCCAATATCTTGTGCAGCCGTGTTTCTTTTGCGCGGAAGATTTATCTTCTTGTTTAATCGCCGTTTTTTGGGACGCCCATGCTGAATAGGCGTATCTGACGCAAAGCAAACTGACTGGCTTCATTAATATACTGCATGCTTTCAATGACACGAATAAATTACTGAGTAGTTATTAAAATGAATGTTTAATAAATAATAAAGAATTAAAGAGGAGTCTTCATATACATATAGGATGCACGTTATTAAGTTTTAGTACGGTTTCCTTTTACCGCTAAAAGAGTAATTATGAATGATTTACGCGAAATCATAAAAAATCTGTAACGCTTTGCGAATATAGAACATATAATTAGATCAATCCCATACTTAACTTTATAAAATATAATTTATTTACAGCATTAATTAAAAAGATTATCGAAACTTTTAATGGTAATGGAGACTCGTCTTCTATAAACTAATGGCTGCACAAGAATAAAATGAACGTGTAGTTAGTAGACGATTTTCCGTACACATACTGCAAACAATGCATTTAAATAACGATGCTGAAAGCGAGCGCTTAGCGCGTGTTATGATAAAATAATCGCTTTATCTCCATTCCCAAGGTCTTGTCGGCTTGCGGCCCGATTAGCGTCACGTTCTTCACTGTGGTCGTGTTCTTCGGCTCTTTCTACCTCATTAACCTGATGCTCGCCGTCGTGGCGCTAAGCTACGAGGAGGAGGCGGAAATCACAAATGAGGTAACAAATTGCGTAATCGCGCATTCCATTGTGCGCTCCCAAGTGCATGTGCTGCTGGCGGCGCACTACGAAACCCTTTACTGTGCCCTTTTGTCACAGTGCTTTCATTTTTTCCTACGAACACTTGACGTATGTTTAAAACCACTGAAACTATCGCGAAGCTGTAAGTCTGACGGGACAATGAGCAACGCCACCAGCCGTTGATAAATTAGCCAGCGCAAAAAGCACCGTAAAGCTTGGACAATAGATTCGTCAGCTGCTAAATCACGAAAGACTGGTTACCGCGACGACCGGTTCTGTATATGAATACGTTAATTGCGCGTCTCACGCGCGGTTACTTTGATGAATGGCCAATGCGAACTCGGGTCAACGCACTTTTGTCTCGGTTTTTTCAGCTTTAGCATTTACTGGGAACGTCGTCATCATGGGTATTGCATGCAGACACAGGTACATTCGACGGCTCTGTTAAATTTTAATTTCTTTATTTTCAGTTTAATGCAGTTAAACTTTTATTACGTAAATCTTTTACCTTAGTTTGTTTCTAAAAACGATTTTACATTCATTAGGTTAGAATATAAGCGATTCAATTAAATGTACATCTTGAAAGTCTAAGACGCTGCGCAATACAATTAAACCGGTTAAAGCACGGTTTACTAGAATCTAACGCGATTAATTATTTAACGGGATCGCAAACTTAATCTTCCAACCAATATCATCCGTTATCAGGATTTATTCGCGAGTGCACCGCTCGGTCGTAAAAGTATACTGCCCGTCGCGGGCACAAATTCATAGACACTTGCACGAGGGCGGGATAACGTAGCGGAAGCACGTGAAAATGAGCATGAAAGCAATCGAGCGGAGCGTCGCTCCGCAAAAGCCCGCCGCTCCTTAACCACGAGAGCTTGACCCAATGGTATTTCTGGCATGCCGCAGGAAAGGAGAAAGGACCTGACCGACCACCGCGAAGACTCGACCTTCAGCTTCGACCCGACCAAGATCAACATCAAGACTCTCACTAAAGAGAAGCAGAAGAAGATAGACGCGCGCAAGGGAGTCCTTCTGAGCAGTTACTCGCGCAAGCGGACGCGGCGGAGAAAGCGCGGCCGCAGCACCGTCGGCCACGAGAAGAACAACGGCAATCGCAGCAGGTCCGAGCTCCCGACCCCCTGACCCGGTGACTCCCTCCTATCGCGAGCCTTTCACCTTGGCAACGGCCGACTCATGATTCTTGAGTCAATCGCCCGATCTTTCCGATTTCCGCGACGGTGACGGCCTTTTATTCCAACGAGCGGGCTTTGTTGAAGACTGACGTTGAAATCGATCGAGTTTCGCTCAAAACCAAAATTAAATTGTAGGTTATGCAGTGTTATATAAATCTGTAAAAGGTCGTATAATGCTTTAGAAACAGGTCAGTTATATTAAATTGTGGAAGGAAAACTTCCGTGTATGAATCGAAAATGAACATTAATTGAAATGCCTTGAAATTGCGCGCGTGACTACATCGTGTGCATTACAAATTCAATTCATTACTGAAATACCGAACAATCACATTATATCAAAAACATAAAATTTTCCTTTTTTAAATAATTCATGTTGTAAAAATAGTAAAAGCAAGACTGTTGATACCGTTACTGTAATCTTCTCTACGCTCGATCTTTCATAACAAAATTTCCTTCTATATTTCAGAAGTGTTGGTTTTTTTAATCAACGATCGTTATGAAATACTAAAATCTGACGTATGGTTTAAACTTTGTACCGAAGGACAAAAAATTTTTTAATTTGACTTAAACTTTGGACCGAAGAACAGAGTTTTTGAAAAGGGTTTCAAAAGGGTAATTGAACGATAACTGATAATATTTAGTATTTACGATATTAGTTGAATTATTAGATTTATAATCTATCATAATGCAGTATCAGTATATTTAATGAAATAAAGTATATATAACTGCCGAAGACATACCACATGTAAACTATTTTAAATTAGTAGGACCATCTCAATAGGAATACCTTGACGTTTGAAACAATTTAATGACACACCTTGACCTTTACTGTAACTGTTGCTACTTTCCTAAGTCACTGTTGAGTCAGCAGAACGATTATGCAGAGAAGTAAACAAATGCTTAGATGACATCGTAATTAATATGATACCTTCAATCATTCAATCGGATCAGCGACTTTGATCGAGTCTTATAAATTTGGGTTGGAATAAAATTCCCTGAACCCTGGCATATAACGACTCATACATATTAAAGAGCTGAGATTCGAATCGGTGAGTAGGGTAGTCGTGGGGCGCCGCAAGGGAACCAAAGAGCCGCGATTATCGACGATGCTAGATCTGCGCCTCTCTCCCGAGCCTTGCCCCTCGTGTCTCCACGGGGTCGCGTGACCGGTATGAGCAGCGCCAACGCCACGCACGGCCTTGGTTTATCTCCGGCGCGCGCGACATGAGTTCGACGCGCCCCCGCTTTATTACTCACTCCGTCACCGCATTACGTAACTCGACAGGGCGACTTGCCTCCCCCGCGCGCGGCCTCGTTAGCGCGCTATCGGATCGAGAACGCGGACGGAGCAGAGCTGGGGGCTGCTTTTTGGCCGGCCTTCAGCCCGCGCTACTTTTCCGCGCGAAATGATATTGTAATCGCACCTTTAACGCGCACGCGGCCAATGTTTGGCACGGGGGGGTAACGTGTTCTATCGACCCGTTTGGCTTATCGGCCGATCTCGCGCGGAAATAGTCCACGGCGTTCAATCGACGGTGCGGTTTAGTAATGACGCCGATGGAGAGAAATTTTTAGATTCCGTGACTCGGCCCCCGTGCGCCCGAGTTTTTCTCCTTGGATTAGAGGGTCGAGAAAGGCGCGTCGCGTCAAGGAACTATTTCAAATATGGATGTTATCTCCGTTACGGACTTTTGGAATTTTGAAGCTTTTGCACGTGTCCTCATTAATACGCAGTTGACTTTTATTAAAACCGAACTCAAAGTATTATCTTATGTAATTTTTTTTTCTCATCATATGCAGTTTCAAGTACTGTATTCAAGAAACAGTAGATTCTTTATGCTATATATCACGAAGGCATGATTATTTTATAAGTTTTATTATTTTACCGAATGAACTTTTATGAATATTGTACATTAGAAATTTTTAAATGCAGGACTAGCTTTATTGATGTATAAATTGATCAGAATAAAACGGCAATAATCTAATTTTATGTAACGTCAAAAATTGATATTCTAAACATGACAACTATTATCATTCATTGGTTTTTGTTATAAAATTACATCGATAGTACAGTCTTTAATTTTCTCAATGAATAAACAAGACATTAATACTTACACAAATGCAGGTCTGTGACGCCAAGTCCCAGCCCGAGTCCGAGACACTCGGGAGTCCGGCCGTCACACCTGCCTCTCCAGTCCGCGCATCAGCAACAATATGTCGAACGTCAGCAGTTACAGCAGATTCAGGCACAACCTCTGGCGCTATCACGACTACCCGCAGATAGCAACGTCGTGCACCGGCTCGCGCCTCGCAACATGCTTCAGTCGCGGCAAGCGAGTAACAACAGCAATCAACAATCCTCGATGGATGACTCAGGAGTTGTCGACGACCACGATGGAGACGACGTTACCTCCGCCGAAGAGCACGAGCGTCGCGAACATCCCCATCATCAACCGCGTGAGCATCGGTTACAAGAGCGTCACCATCTAGACAAGCGCAAAAACCCTCAGCACCTAGAGAAACTGCCCAAAGGGTTGGAGTATCCACCTCTCGCACCCGTCACCGTCTCTGTAAGGACGAGTACTCGCGAGATCAGAGTCCTCAAATGCAACGGCATTAAGAGCAAAAAGCATTTATACTCTCTCCCTCCTGAGTACCTCTCACACATTGTCGTATTGGGTGAGTCTTAATTTTTGATTCAATAGAGTTCTCTTATTGAATTTCGAATGTTATTTTTCGAAAATTTCTTACTTATACTTTTTCATTTTGTTTAGATGATCTGCCAGATCGAAACTGTGATAGATGTATCCAGTGCTGCGTTGATTACGAAAGGTGGTTACGTTTTCAAAATTGTTTATACAAGGTAACGGAATAATTATTACATGAGATTCAATAATATTTAATTTTAATAGCGAATTTAGCTAAAACAATTTCTTCTTCTATTGAAGGTCGTACGAGATCCACTTTTCGAACTCACGATCACTCTATGCATCGTTTTGAACACGGGCTTCCTAGCAATGGAACATCATGGTATGAGCGAGTCAATACGCCAAGCTTTAAATATTGGGAATAAGGTTTTCACCAGCATCTTCACCTTCGAGTGTTTTCTCAAGCTTATGGCTCTTAGCAAAGACTTTTTCAATAATGGTTGGAATAACTTTGATTTAATTATCGTCTCCGCGTCGCTCATCGATCTAACCTTCGAGTTAGTCGATGGTCTCTCAGTTATTCGAGGCTTACGTCTTCTGCGAGTCCTCAAACTAGCTCAATCTTGGACAACCATGAAGGTGCTTCTAAGTATTATCATCTCAACAATCGGAGCTCTTGGTAACTTAACATTTGTGTTGGTAATCGTCATCTACATCTTCGCCGTGATCGGTATGCAACTGTTCAGCAAAGACTATACCCTGGATAAATTCGAACCAGACCCCGTACCACGTTGGAACTTTAATGACTTCTTTCACTCATTTATGATGATTTTTCGCATCCTTTGTGGTGAGTGGATAGAACCATTGTGGGACTGTATGCGAGCAGAACGAGACGAGGGCCCTGAGACATGTTTCGCCATTTTCCTTCCGGCACTAGTGATGGGTAATTTCATGGTCCTCAACCTCTTCTTGGCCTTGTTGCTCAACAGTTTTAATTCTGAGGAGCTGAAACAGAAGAAAGAAGAAGTAGGGAGAGGAATCTAAATTGGCTAGATCTTTCGATCGTATTAGATCCATCGTTAGAAAAAAGAAGTATAAGAAAGAAGACACAGAGAATGAGAAAAATACGAAGCTCGAACAGATAGTTAGGGAGGTAATGGACAAGTCGGAGAAAGACAAATATGCTATCCAGGAAACAGTGCTTAATTTGCCCAAAGACAATATATACAACAGGTCTTATCAAGAAAGTTTAAACCAACCGGTTTTTACTTATGAGCCCATCTATCGTCAAAGTGTACCACCTTATATGAGCACTGAACCAGAAAATATTAAGGTAACAAAGATTATGGAAGAAAAAAAGATAGAAAAAGGGCCCGAAGAGACGATCGAGATGACGGTATTCAAGGATGCTAGTAGCAAAGCGGAAGAAGCAGCGGCGTCAATGCAACAAGAGAAGATGTCAATAAAAAAAGATGAGAAGGTCGAGAAAAGACCATGGCACGCCCTCGTTAGTTATGTTGATGAATTAACGGTCGGTGGTAGGAGGGATAGCCAAGGAAATTATATGGACGCAATGGAGTCCTTCCCTGGCTTTGGCAGACATAAGCCTCCCAAAGTACCACAAGACTGTTTTCCTCAACATTGCTACGAGAAGTAAGTTATAATTAAATACTACATATATAATCAAAAAGTATGCTTAATATGATTTATTAATAAAATTTAATACACCTTTAGGTGTGCGTGCATAAATAAGTGCCTGGCAACGGATCTCGGTCGAAAGTGGATTAGTGTACGGACTGCTGTACTCTCAGTAGTAGATACACCCGCTTTCGAATGGATGATCTTAGTTATGATCTTTGCGTCCTCGATAACGCTCTGCTTTGAAGACATTTATTTGGATGATAACCCTTTCCTCAAGAAGATCCTCTATTGGACCAATCTCGCCTTCTGTATGCTCTTCAGCATCGAGATGCTACTCAAATGGCTTGCTCTGGGTTACTGTAAATACTTCACTAGTTTCTGGACAATCCTCGACTTTATAATAGTTTTCGTAAGTAAAAATTTCACTAATTAATACCTCTTATTTGGAGGAAAATATTATATACCACGTCGTACAACCTTTTATTTTTATATAAAATTTTTATCAAGCGAAATCACCGATGCCATTAAGTTTAGAGTCTCGCTGGAGCATGATTATTTATTGTATTAACGTATTTACACGAGTAATTTTGAAAGCTGTTTAGCTACATGCGCGTGTAGATTTATATCAGTGAAATTGGAGAGCAATAAATTATATGTGATAACTTATTAAATTTACATTTAGATAATTAAAGCGATTTCTTAAAGATAAAAAAGTAACTATTTAATATAAATATCAATCAAAATGACAGCTCGTCATAATAGTTAAAATTAAAATATTAAAAATAATTAAAACTTTATTTTATAAAACTTACTTAAAAGATAAATCACCAAATCATTGGTTAATATCTATACACGCAAAAAATCAAAGTATTTTTGATAATAATTTGAATAACAGGCATCTTTCGTTTCACACTTTTGAATAAGTGTTACATAATTGCATTGGCACTTTGAGTATAGCGAAGACATCGTTCTGCGTGTCTTTCGTCTTTTATGTCTGTGTGTTTTATATGTCACTCAACCGGAATCAGGTACGTCGAAATCATTCGCTCCCGATAGGCAATTTTAAATCCATCTATATGTATAATTAGGTACATCGAGTATAAAACTTATCATGCGTAGGCTCACTCTTTTTCGGCACTGCGACGATCTAAGCTTTTAGCACTATTCTTAGTTTTTCAATTCTGTATAATTATGTATTTGTTTGAATTTTCCTATGCGCAGCTTTTTTTGTCCCGCGCGCTTGTTTGCTTACTTTTATCATTCGCCAAAATCTAACGATCGTCACAAGCTCGCATTTAGGCTACTCTTGTTACAAGATATGAAACGCTCCTATCCAAGTACAAAATACTATGTAACGACTATTTATGTTTCATCGGAATAAAAACAATTTGGAGCAGGAAATCCTATTGTAGACAACCATTTAATTGTTGGCATTTTTCCACTGATAAAATATTTGAAGGATTAGCTTATTTGTGTGAACTCTAATAGAAAAGTGTGAACAAATGAATTAGGTTGTCAGGATAGGATTTCTTTTACTCTATGTAAAATGACGAAAAATGTCTCCTATGAAAAAATTGACGATACATGAGTATTACTAGTTAACGCAAAAAAGCATCTTGACTTGGCACTTTATTCATTAGCTTTTAATTCCGAATTTCGTGATTATATAAAGAGTAGATAGAAAAAATTTTGTTAAGTTGTATTAATATTAAGCATGTACAAAACATTCATCTATGAGACTATTCATATTATACCTTGGGTTCGTCTAAACAATACAATGTAATTTTCTTACATAAATATAAGAGTATCTTTAAGTAGCTTTAATTTAGTTTAAGATTATATATATACAGCCTTTTTGAATACAATACGCTATTTAACATGTAAATTTTATAGACTTTAATCAGCAGTTATACAAATTTTGCACTAATATTATAGTATAATACTTTTGAAGGAAAGCAATAGTAGTTTCATTTATCACATTAACTCGTCACAATTACGGCATGAAGGCATAGAATACGTGTCTTTTATGTAGTAGCGCGCATTAATATACGTAATAAAATTCACAGGTATCCATGTTTAGTCTCTTAATAGAAGAGAATGAGAACCTTAAAGTGCTGCGATCTCTGAGAACCCTAAGAGCATTGAGGCCACTAAGAGCGATTTCACGGTGGCAAGGCATGCGGGTAAGTACTCATCAAAGATCTTGCATTTATTTATGTAATGATAATAAATTTTCTCAATTATTATTTTTATGTTTCTTAAGATTGTGGTAAATGCCCTGATGTATGCCATACCTAGCATCTTCAACGTGCTTCTCGTCTGCCTAGTGTTCTGGCTAATTTTCTCGATAATGGGAGTTCAATTCTTCGGTGGAAAATTTTTTAAATGTCTCGATGAACAAGGAATATTATTGGATATAACGGTAATTATCCTTCACTAACATTTCTAAATAAAATTTTTTACTATACGGTACTTATTTTGAATATCATACATTTGATAAAAATTTCTAAATTTTAGAACTACATTGAAATAAATAATTATAATTTTTGTTGACCGTTCTGCAGACCATCGGCAAGCGAAAATTGCCATCTTTCAATTATAGACTCATCCTCGCATGCTCTAGATTTAAAACGGTCAAAAAGAAAAATATCGATCGTACGTAAGCTCTGAATCCTCAAGCTGAGGGTCGGCTTAAACCCGCGTTAGAAATCGGGGCCATACGAATGTGTGGAGTACTTGAAAGCACTGTCTACATATCTTCTGTTTCCGGCTTGGGTGAAAAACCGACTCACAGGTGGTAAACACGAAGGAAGATTGCTTCAGGCAGAATTACACGTGGGAGAACAGTAAGATCACGTTCGATCACGTGGGAATCGCCTACTTGGCCCTGTTTCAAGTCGCGACCTTCGAGGGCTGGATGGAGGTGATGGAGGATGCGGTCGATGCGCGGGGCGTGGATCTCCAGCCCCAGCGCGAGGCCAATCTATATGCTTATCTCTATTTTGTGATATTCATCGTCTGCGGATCCTTCTTCACTTTGAATCTGTTCATCGGAGTTATTATCGACAACTTCAATATGCTTAAGAAAAAAGTAAGCTTATCCATTAATTCATTTTCATTATCTGTATTTCCTTTATTGTGCACAAAAATAGGACAGTTTAGGGAATATCGATTTTCAATATTACATTTTAGCTTTATTATATTACATACGAATTTATCAGATTATATTTTAATGGTTGTATAATTTCATATAAATCATATTGATTCTTTAGACTTAAACAGATAGATTTGATTTAATAATGTTATAATAGATTAATTTTTTAGTGAAGGGGTTTTAATTTTATAAATAATTTTGAAGTTAAGATAAATAGTTCTTCAATTTCAAAATTTTTTAATTTTTAAATATGTATTATAGTCGTAGATCTTTTCAATCAAAACCGCATTACTATTAGAATACTAGTTATAAAAACTGCTACATAACTGTGAAAATGATGTCTACTGAGTCTGACCAAAATGTTCTTATTCTACTTAATCCAATACTGCTTGAAAATTAGAAAATTGTCATTCACTTTTATGAAAATACCAAAGTTATTAAATATCGGAAAAAATTGAAGGGTACTCTTTATAATGCTATCTTCAAAGTTTAATTTCAATCATATATGAATTAAATATGACCTCGATAATCTAAAAAAACTTGATGAAATTGAAATTATTTTTAGTGTAAGTGAAGTAGCAAAGAGAAATCGTATCTTAAACATACTTAGAATATAAGTCACTGATTGTGGCAGATCCAATATGACGAATCAAAATCTTTAAAAATTGGTAATTTTTCTGATATTTTGTAACTAACTATTTTTCTGATCTCAAAAACTACTACGAATCACTTTTCTTAACAGACGAAAAATTTGTCACTCAAATGATTAATTTGTTAACAATTTGACAAAACATAAATTTGAAAATTCCCGAAGAATTGTTCAAAAAAAAAATACAGAAATCTAACGTATTTCTTAGTTATTATTTCTAAAAATATATCTTATTTAATAACATTTTTTAATTATAATTAAAGATAATCTATAATTTATAAGGTAAATTTTAGCTTCTGGTCCCCATTTTCAAGAGGTCAAATTGAAGTTTTTAATTAGCTTATTTACATACCGATGATAAGCTCTAAGTGTTTTTCAAATATGATTTCTATCTGCTAATTCATGTATACTAAGAATAATTTCAATTTTATGAAATTGTTTTGGTTATCGTATCATATTTATATATATATATATATCATATTTAATTATCACATAATCGAGATTAAATTTTGAGGATGGCACTTAAAGAATGCCATCGAAAATCCTTAGTAGGACACTTTTAGTCATTTCTTCTGATCTTTAAACTTTGCGGTTCTGCTAAAAGTCAAAAATAATTTTCTGAATTTTAGGCAGTAATGGGTTAATAAGTCACAGTTATATTTATAAGCATTGCTCAAAAATTATAAGTTGCTTTATTATATTATAAGTAAGAATAATATTATTGCTGTGAAACATATTTTGACTTGAAAATATGATATATAGATATTTATTATTCAATTGTGAGCAAAATAGCTATTTATTTGATCGATATGAAGTGAATGAGGAAGGACAGGACTAAACTCTTTATGGATGGGACGCGATAGAGCCGTAAAGTAGAGAGTGATAAAGCCAAGTCGGTGTGCACATACTTGAATTAACCCTACCGAGATAATTGAAACTCAATTAACTGATAATCTCAGGACGACTATCACATTGAGCTTTTCTAATTTTAGTACGAGGGTGGCGTGCTAGAAATGTTTCTGACCGAGAGCCAGAAACACTACTACACTGCCATGAAGAAGCTCGGCCGTAAGAAGCCGCAGAAAGTGATAAAACGTCCGATGAACCAGATTCTTGCCATGTTCTACGACCTATCCAACTCCAGAAGGTAATTAATCGGCCGGCTCATCGAACCCTCGGGATCGTTCGTCGCGCTCCGTCGCCGAGGCTCGGACGGACAACGGCGAAACCGATCGATTCGAACACAGCCATCCATTGTGCACGAGACTGCGTTAACTGATCGGATGGCTAATTCGGCAATCGCTATATAGCTCTCTGGGAGAATGAACGATCGGTGAATTTAGGAGAGGACGATCGATCGATCTCCCGTGGTTCGCTAGTTTTCGATGCTTTGATTTCTGACATTTGGGAACTGCTTCGTGTCTTCCGATAACTTTAGCTTTACACTTTCAATAATTGTTATATTTTGATATTACCATAAATATTGTTGAAACGATTAAAATGTATTAGTCTAACCATATCACTTCGATAAATCAACTCAGACGAGAATTGTAACAAAACAAGTGCAAATTTCATATTACAGGTTTGAAATAGCAATCTTCGTGTTAATATTCCTTAACATGTTAACAATGGGCATCGAGCACTACAACCAGCCGCACCCGATTTTCTTCGTCCTCGAAGTCTCGAATGCCTTCTTTACTACGGTTTTTGGACTCGAAGCAATCGTCAAGATAATCGGTTTGCGCTATCACTACTTCACCGTGCCATGGAATCTGTTTGACTTTTTGCTCGTACTTGCCTCAATCCTTGGAATTCTAATGGAAGACATTATGATCGACTTTCCTGTGTCACCGACTCTCTTGCGTGTCGTGAGAGTTTTTAGGATCGGTAGAATACTACGCCTTATCAAGGCTGCTAAGGGAATCAGAAAACTTCTCTTCGCCTTAGTTGTCAGCCTGCCAGCGCTGTTTAACATCGGAGCGCTTCTGGCTCTCATTACTTTCATCTATGCCATCATTGGTATGTCAGTATTTGGACACGTAAGGAAACAGGGTGCCCTCGACGATATGGTAAGCTCGCAATGTCTATTAGAAATATATACTACCGATTTTGTTTATACATGAAACAAAATATGCAAAATCATTATAAAAGATACTAATACTACATATTTATACTCAGGTAAATTTCGAAACGTTCGGTCGAAGTATGCAGCTATTGTTTCGACTAATGACTTCTGCTGGATGGAACGATGTTCTGGAATCACTGATGGTTCAGCCGCCGGATTGCGATCCGACACCCACCAGCCGCAAGATGAATGGAGATTGTGGCTACCCGCTTCTGGCAATCACTTACTTCACATCATTCATTATCATTAGTTACATGATAGTTATTAACATGTATATCGCCATTATTCTCGAGAATTTCAATCAAGCCCATCAGGAGGAAGAAATCGGTATCGTCGAGGATGATTTGGAGATGTTCTACATCCGGTGGTCTAAGTAAGCGCGCAAAATGATTTTCAATTATTAGCTTGCAAATTAATTCTTTCTATTATAACCCAAACCCATCATAAAATCTACATATCAAATAAGTAGATAAATTTGATGAATCATGATGATATTTTTCGACAGATATGATCCACATGCAACGCAATTTATAAGGTTCTCACAACTGAGCGACTTCATAGCAAGCCTCGATCCACCACTGGGAATATCAAAGCCAAACGTCGTCGCTTTAGTGAGCTTTAACCTTCCGATTGCAAAGGGCAACAAGATCCACTGCTTGGACATTTTACACGCTCTGGTGAAGCACGTACTGGGCCACGTCGAAGAGTCCGACGATTTTAAGAAGCTTCAAGAGCAAATGGATGTTAAGTTCAAAAAGCAGTTCCCTACGAGGAAAGAGCTGGAAATCGTATCTTCCACTAGAATATGGAAGCGACAAGATAAGGCAGCAAGGCTCATTCAGCGGGCGTTCCGTGAATTTATAACGTTCGTACTTTTAATATCACGAGTTGAATACTTATTCTTCTGCACAGCTGAGTTGATTGCAAAGCAAATAGTTGCAAATTATAAACACCACATGTGAATAAATGTACAAATGTTACATAAGTCGGATTATTTCATAGGAACAAACGAGAACGGGAACGCATAGCCCAGGAGGTAGATTCGCAGACGCAGACCTCGAGCCCCGGCGGCATGGGGAGCGACGGTAGGGGCGGTAGCGGATGGGGTGGCAAGCTGTCGGCCCTACTGCACGTGCATAGGGGCAGCAGGGCCAGCAGTCGCAAGTCCTCGAGGGCCAGCGACGCCAGCGACACCAGCGACTTGGGGACGGCCTCGGCCCTCTTTTTCCAGAACTTTCCCCTGCTGATGCTCTCCGGCGCCACCGGGACCCACGAGGACCTGCAGCCCCCCGCCCTCACCGTCTCCCGTCCCTCGCCGACGGCCGAGCATCCCTCCGCTGCCTCCAGCTCAGGCTCTGACTCCCACGTCACCGTCAGGTACGTCCTTGATCCATCCCCACTCGGGTGCTCGCCATTGCTTCAATATATACCCGTTCGCTCTCGATAGTTTGCCATACTCTCTCGTTCGACCTCCTCGAAGTGAGTGCGTCTTGCTGTTTATCAGTGGCTAATGTAATTGTTGACAAGGCTCTTTCACTTCACGAGGTTGTTTAATCATTATTTAACTAGAAACGTGGCGTATTTATTGATTTTGCACAGCTACGTTTACTGAGCTGTGCAATAGTACGTCTATTGTCAAGCTTATTATAATTATGTGTAATTACTGACTTTAATTACACTGCTGATCTTTGAACAAATCTTGAAAAATCAAACAATGTTAAATTACAATTATAACATATTGTGTACATATAAAGGAAATAATATTTTGATAGAAAGTTTAAAAGAATTTAATTGAATTAAAAGTATTTATTATTGAAATTTTAATTTAAAATACATTTTTAGGTTACTAATCCTAACCTTAAAATACACTAACGATCGTTTAACGTACATAACTGGTGAATTCATATAGTCAATCAAACCATTAATCATTCGATAGAAACATTATTAATAGACCAAACATTTCAAATCTCTTTTTATTATCTTCATAATTCAATAATTTTCTTTCAACTGTTACTATTCTCCTTCGATGTGTACCTGAACAGAACGAAAAGAAGCCAGTCTCTCTAAACTAGGTAAACACACAAAAAAGCACAAAAAGGGAGTAGGCACGATTTGGATTTCTAGTGAATGATATCGGCTAACTCATATATTTACATCTAGACTTCTTAGTTTTTGCGGCTGTACAAAGTACACATTAAGCATTAAATTATTTGAGGTTGAGCGTTAATCAATAGTAAAAAACGAAGGAGCTTCTCCTGTATAATATAAAACCTACGTTCACGCGAGCTGAGCTCTTCATGTAGTATATTTAGTACGAGAAAATTACCACATATAGTTTGTTCAAAATAAATCCCTGGCTTTATAAACATTGTTCTATGCTGCTTCGATCGAATTGCCTCATCGCTTTTTTATTTATCAATGTACTTTTATTGTCCATTTTTCCTCTAATTTCATCTAGTCATTTTACTACAATTCACTGTGTATAAAAAATGTATAGACAAATTTATATACAATACAAAGTATTGTCTACAGCTAAATCATCTGTTGTAATAATGCATTTCCTTTTTATTTACTTTTAATTGAATACGCTCTGATAATTTCTATAATCCAAATTTGTCCTTTACAACATCTAGTGCAACATCTAGATAGCTTTTATTAATTAGTAGGAACACAGATAGCAATTGTCAGCAACAGATAAGATGTAAAAAATTAGGCTATAAAACGATAGGCACATGCAATACAAGGACTTTTATCGCAATTTTTTAAATTGTACCTGCATTTTTGTATTGTTAAGATTAACAACGTCTATATTAGCATTATGAAATTGCGATAAAAGCAAAATATTTACATATCAAAGACTGGCTACAATCGCTTACAACCAAACGTGTGATGGATATACAAAAGACGCGTTCTCCTCCGAGCTAATAAAAAAATACTCGAGGGCATTAAAGCGCCCTCGTAAAAAGATATAAAAAAAATCTTTACGCGGTCGTACAGCCATGACACGTGACACAATTTGTAGAAGAGAGTAGGAGATGAGCACTCGGGGGAACAATTGAGGAGAGACTCGTGAGTCCTGGACCGCACAGCTGCGCACAGGCACACCGCTAACGACAAAGCGAATCACCAGCTTGGAGAGCCGAGGGAAGGTTCCCCCGAGTGTCCGCGCGTTAGCAGCCATGAGCGACCTCTTTAACTAATGCAATGGTTCTGTTGGGGCGTGGTGACAGGTCGTCCGGGCCGACGCTTGGCCGCCAGGACGCCGTGGAAACGGACGAGGACGCGCAGTCGCCGCCGGTCCAGCAGAAGCGCCACTCGCTGCGGCCGAGCGGCACGGCCCTCTCCCTGAACATGCTGCAGCGCGACATCAAAGAGGCCTTCAGCAGGCGGTGCAGCAGCCTCCGCCGCCGGCCGGCGATCCAGCAACAGGGGCCGCAGGCCCAGCTGGCCTCGACGATCACCGACGGCCGCGACGTGAGCATCCTCGTGACGGAGCCGAGCCCCGAGAGCGCGGCCCCGCCCGGGCAGGCCGCCAGCCGGCCGCCCCTCCTGCGCCAGCAGAGCGAGGCCACCGTCGTCCACGTCCTCGTCCACCGAGAGAGCGAGGAGTACCGGGACGCCCTCGCCGAGGAGGAGCCGCGCGAGGAGCCCGCCAGCTGATCCGGGCGCGCCGCGAGGTCCGACCCCGGCAGGTTCTTCTAAGGCCCGCTCCCCCGCCTCGGCTCCCCCAGTCTGCTCCAGGACTTTTCTACTTTTTATATCGAAGGCGATCGCGGGGTCGGTCCGCCGAGGCCGTCCCCGACACCCTCCAGGCGAGCCCCGCCGCCGAGGTCAGGTCACCCGCGCAGACGAGCGGCCTCGCGCTGAGGCCCAGGCATCGGGACGACGGGAAAGGCAGGCTCCTTCGTGCCCGTATCGAGCCCTCGCCGCGCAGCTTCTTTCTCGGACGTATACGCGCCGCGGTCGGAAGTACCGGTCGCGTGCGCGCTCACCGCTCCTCCGGGACGCCCTTTTTTCCTCGCCCAAAGCTCCCCTCGGCGCGCCCTTATTTTCAATTTAACGTAATTACGCGCCGCTGTACAAATGCTTCGCGCTCTTTCAACGTTGTCGGTGTGCGTCGATACGAACGGACCGCTTACTTCCGACCGCGCCACGTTATTACGCGCGTATTTGCTTCAATGTAGCGATCGATGGCGTTAATAGAATAACCTACTAGGCGCCTCGTTGGCATCGCGGAGTCGTTCCGACACGGTTTCTTCTCGATTCGCGTACTCTAAGTCGAAGCTTTCGACTCCATCGATACTTACGTATAACAATTATGATAGGCAAAGGACGCGTCGATTACCTGAAAAGGTGATCAAGCGCCCTGCTTGTACAGTTACCGACTGTCGCGTAGCTATATTTATCATCGAACGAAGTATCTGTTGCGTCTGTAAAGAAGAAAGGCTGAATTTCTCGTCGTTACTTGAACGTCGTCTTGTAAATTGCATCATATGTATAAAAAAATGTTAGAGTACGTATTCATAGTTTTAAGCGGTATCTTTAATAAACGATTCAAATACGATCATTGCGCGATACAGAAGACCGTAGTGAAGTGGTCTAGCTTATGTTAAGTGGAAATTTGAATTAACATTGATCAATTTTTATTTGATTGTTAAAATATATATATACAAAGTTTATTTGATCACTTTACCTGAGTCTTCTCTATCTATTCTTGTTCTATCATTCAAATGTTATATTTCAATTAAGGCAATGGAAAGATAATTGTTATTATATGCATATATAAAAATTATAGGCAGTACCGTTGATTCTAAATTTCAAAAGAATATCTACTCTTACTACTTCTGTATAGTAAAAAAATATAAATATATACATAGATACATATACAAACTGTATGAAATTATAGAAGTGAATTTTTACACTATAGAAAATTGTAATATCAATGCAGCATCATCATGCAAAATATTACCCACACATAACAACTGTTTTTAAATATGTACATATATATATCTCAAACAAAAATGTGAGGTGGTTTTGATGATGAAAATAATTTTATGAAAATAATTGTTGAATTAATTGATTTAAAAGGGTTTGCAAGAGAATTTTACGATATAATACGACAACAAAATAATGTACTGCCTCTATGATAAAAAACCGCATACACGTTAAAAATCATTTAGCTGCGCGTTTATTTATTGATGCTGAACGTTCTGGATTATCAAAGATTGTAAATAATGATTATTATTATTCTGAAGGAAAGTTACTTTATAGTTATAAAGTAATCAATAACCGTATGACGAATTAAAAAACAATTTAACATAAAAAATTATTAATAAATAATAACTAAAGAAAATTAGTATAATAAAACTGAACTGTTAAAAAATGTTCAACCAGCAAGTAAACCTCCCAAAACCTCTTCTTTCTATCGTACATATAAAATTCGGCTTCGCGCAACAAATCTATCGGCACTACAGATTATACGTACGTAAAATTAATAAAAAAAATCTTATATAGGAAAATAAAATGCAAAAAAATGGTAAAATATTGAAATAAATAACAAAATGAAAAGCCGGCGGACCCCTTCCAAAGTGTCGCCTTAGGTAAAATTACAGGACGCGTGTTACATAAGCAAATATACATTATATAAGTAGAATATGTAAAGTCGTAATAGTGACATAAACTGAATTAAATAAGTCAATTATTGAGTGTCGCGTTCAATGAGACGTAAACGGTGTGAGTTGCCGGCAAACTGATATGGCAAAGGACAGATGCGCGAATTAGGATTGGGTAAAAGGATGCGTAGCTTCAGAGCTTTAATATTGAGAATTTTAAGTGAAGCTTATGCGTGCAATCAAATGGCACTAGAGTTCTAGAAATCTAACGTTCTGCTATCAAAAAAATTCAATACTAACTAACTCGGAAAGTTTATTCGTTTTTCTCACAATCTTTCTAATTTCTTGATGATATGAAAGATACTTGAATGATTTGAAGCAACGCCAATAAAGGCACAAACATACGTTTGTGTTTATGTGCGTTCCACTAAAATCCATTTAAATTAAATAGAAAAAATAAAATGCAGGTAGATACAAAGAAACGCTGTAGAAACTGTACAATCATATAATGTAATAAATCGTGACAAGTGTCAATACGCTTCGAGGGAAACATTTATAATCACGTAGAAAATTTTCAAAAATTAAAAAGCATTTTTACTGAAGGTAGGAAAGCGTGAAAAAAATTAAAGAGAACTCAGAAACATTGTCACGAGGCGTATGCCTTCTTGCGTCGCCACGCTAATCGCGTATAAGTCGTAGCTATATAAACATTTCTACTTGGGATTTCTATTATTATGGGGCGCAATGTTAGATCCATTATTCATATTTTGGAAGTTTGAATATATTCTTTTGATTAACTAAATTATTGTGTTTATAATAGTTTTTAGAATTAAATAAACATATTGAGAAATTTGGTCATGACACTATAAGTGGTGCCATGATTCATATAATCATTCCAAACATTGATCATAAATGAAGAGAACATGTTAAAACACAGAGAAGTAAATATACATTTTATAATATATCTATACAATACAAAAATAAACAATGAATTTTGTATTATTGTTATGCTTGTATATTTATATAAATCTAGAATTCTAAAAACACACACATATATATATATACAGACATGTGTTTATTTTTTAATACAAAAGCTTATAGAATGTGTGCCAACTTACCCTTGTTATTAGTGATTGTTAAATTTTTTTATTCAACAAAAGAGTCATTGATTTTGAAAACATAATACTGGAAAAATCTTATATATACATTAATTTGTAATTTTAATTCTAGTTTTTTTATCTGAAAACAATATGCACATTTTTAAATGAAAAACTGTTTCCTGTTAATCGGACAACGTTTGATATAGATATACTATTAAGAATATCTGTCATCTTCTTAAGAGCGTTTTTTCATGATCCCTTCAGTTATGAATAATACGATAATAATGTTAGTTTAACAGAAAAAATCAAATCCTCATACACTACATTGTAATAACTATACTACTTTAAATCTTCCTATACTTCTTTTATTCTTTTTCAATATTATTATCAATTGTATTAAGAACTCATAATAACTTTTTTAAACGTAAAAGGAATTTGATTAAGTTCCTTATTCAAGAAGAGGACGCAATATAATGGATCTTCGGTCACTTTATATGAAATAAAAAGTTAATACGTATACCTGTAATAAATATAATCATATCAATAAATCATACAGATCTAATATCCGAATGAAATAAAATAGAACCCATCTAAATAAAAGATAATCTAAAAATTATAAAAGATATTCAGTTGAAGAAACTAATATGACTAATAATTGTTAATTTTTCTGTTGCTTTACTAATTTCTATATCTATTCCCTTTGAATTTTTGCTGAGCTGAAAAAATTGACATAGTTAATAATCATTTTACAAAATAATAAGATTTGTTATTTGGTCATCAATAAAACGCAATGCAACAATTCGTACAATACAATATCAGTAATAACATTTTTACTCTTAATCAAGTCTAAATTTCGTCCTTCATCTCTCGAGCTCAAAAATTCAAATACACACGCGCACACAATAGCCGCGACAAAAATGAGGGCGACGCGAAAAGGTTTTTTAGCGAGCGGTCTCGCACCCATCGCCCACTTAGCTTGCTCGTTTAACTGGGCAGTGGTCATTGACAATATATTAACCGCCACGTGAAAATACTCTGATGTAATAGCGAGTGATCACTGAACGTGCGATATTATACGGGAAAGCTACCACTTCCGCATTTCTGTGTTGATGGTCACACAGTAGAACTCGCTTGAGTGTATACGAATACATTAAATTCGTGAGATGCGCGGTGAATTTTCTATATTTAAATTATAAGGTTATGTAGAAAAAGCGGACGAAATGACAAGGAAGCTTCGTAGATGTCACATTTATAAGGCGCGTCGAATTATACAAACATTATACCAATATTTTCCGCTTGAACTATAAAACTGTAAGATCAACGTTATGAATTAATCAGTGTTACGTTAATTAGTGCAGTTCAGGGAATGAATTTAATTATGTTAATTTAACGAAAGTATAAAAATCGCGCTGTATACTTTTTGCATCGTCCCAAACATGTGTGTGAGAGAGATGACAGAAAAATTCATAAAGAAAATACAACAATCAAAGGCCTATAAAACGTAATTTTAGGAGACAGTGACATTGATTAATGTCTTCAAACGTAGAATTGTTATTGCAATATAGAACGATACAAGTGCAATAAAAATAATAATAATAAATTAACTAAAAAATGAAAAAAGAAAACTGTAAACAAATACACTTGAGTAATCGTCTCGTCAAGGGACATCACGTTGTCGAAGGTGCGTGTCTACAAGAGATACGTGACGTAGCGTTTACTTGAGCTCTTCCCCGGTCAATCGATGATTTCGATGCCGTATGCGTGCCAATGATGTACCTTTGATACAGTTAGGATTTACTCTGGTACCTTATTTCGAATAACTTATTTGAAGGTCGATTAAATTTTTTACCTGTACTCTTACTCATATTGATTTATACAGCAAAGTTTATTAAACCTCCTTTATTTATATTACTAATTAATATTTTTCAGAATAATAACTATTATTACGAATTAATATATAATCATGCGTAAACAAGATACAAAAATGTAATAATTCTTCAATTAAACTTTTAATAAATAAGTTACATTACTTTGCGAGTAAGAGTTGAAAGGTGTCAGGACAAAATTTAATCATCATTCGACAAAGAGACTCGGAAGTACACATAAATACTTAGAATCCACTATAGTAGTGTCTGTACATGCGGATGCTTCAGTATTCATATAACATATTTCATCTCGAATAATCTATTCTAAACTATAAATGTACATAATGTAATTAATACACGTCTTTTATTTTTTCCGCTCACAATAGTAAAAGCACGCAGACGAGCATTCGTTTTCGCCGCAGGTATCAAGTTTTAGTGATAAATATTAAAATGCGCGCATAACGGGGCATTTAAAAAGAAGTGAGTTCGTTAATATGAAAAGAAAAAGGGGACAATGAGCGAAATTTAATGAATGAAAATTATTTTCTTATGGCAAAAATTAAACTAGTATTTTTAAATCAAATTTAAATCAAATTTGAATTAATTGTCTCTTGCTTTCCATAATATTCATTAAAAACTTTACCAAGGTAAACGTAAAAATTGCAATAATACTTGCTCCTTTTCTCTTCTTTTTAACTTTTTCATATACACGTTTGCAATAACGAGAGCACAAAACATCGAAAGAATAAGTAGCACTTGTTCACCTCATTACCTGATTCACAGCGCACGAACGAAGGCACCCACTTGTATACTTATTCTTTGCACTTTCACGCTTGGAAAAGCAAAGTTTGGTATCGTGATGCAAGAAAAAAAGCGATAAAAAATTTTTCTAAGTAACAACTGCACAACGTATATACACCCAAGAAGGTACACAAATTATACACATAAATTTGCAAATAACACGAGTGCTGCAACATGGTCGAACATTGCTCCCGTAATGAAAAAGGCTTAATATTGTTATTAATTGACGGACGATGAGATATGCGTATAGGACAATTGATTATAGATATATATATATAATATATATATACAATGTAAAATGATCGCTAATGAGAGCGACATCGTTTTTTTTCAAATTTTATCATCACTTTTACTATACACCGTGATTAAATTCTCATTGCATCGTAGTTGTTGTCGTTGTTACTGCGCTCATATATTTATTATTATATTATTATTGTCTTCGTCAAGTAGACAAAATTGAACAGGATGACAGCGATAGTAGAAAGCATCCTTAATGCGCTTGACGAAGATAAAATATGAAAAGATTAAGAATAATATGTAAAATAAAAGACTCCGGTATTCAATTTATGCGGATTCTTCGACCTCTATAAGGCTCTTACGTTCAGAGTCATCGTTAAAATTGGAATCAGCAATCTTGTACGCGGAGCAGTTAATTTATCAGATATTTTATTATAATAATGATAATTCAAATACGATACTTAAAAAGAAACAGTGAGAAAAGAAGAGCTAGACTCTACGGATTATACCTAGTACCTTTTGCTTGTTTTACTAATAATGCGACTATTATTATTATTATTATTATTATTATTATTATTATTATTATTATTACTGAATCATAAAAAGTATTATATAACTATTCCTATAAACAATAAAAAACTGAAGTTTATCGATAACGACTAGCTTTATTTTTGTTAGTACTCAAACCCTATCCTAATATATAATACATGTTAAACAGCATCATTAAGTTTAAGTAAGTATTTACACAAAAACAAAAAAAATTATATTGAAAATTTATTAATAAAATTTTAATGATTAATTACTTGAACCATAGTTTATCTAAATCATTATTTACTTCTTATAGCAATAATAAAAATTTATTTGGTTGAAACTCTTGTACGCTTATCCCATGAAAAATTAGCACCATAAGACCGTGGCTTGGGATTATTAGCATTTTCTTTTTGCACAATATATTTCCAACCCATGTCCTTGCAGTGTTGTATAGCTTCAGATGCTGTTGCAAAATTAACTCTTAATGCTTGCAAAGGATCACCACTGTTTAAAATAAATATATTTTAAAATTAATAATATAATATACTATATAAATCCAAAATCATTACTTTTTAATATTACTTACGATGAACACCATCCCATCAAAGGATTTTCCCAACGCTCTCTTGTATCAAAGCTTATTTGCCAAAAGTTAATATTATTTGTTCCTGACTGCATCGCATTCTTTGCTGGTTTATATATCATAACTGTTCTGTTTTTAATATGATCTTCTGGAACACCAGAAACAATCCCAACGGCATTTTCATCTCCTTCAAACTCAATCAATCCTTTTTCATATTCATATTTTGATCTCGACCTGAAGAAATCATTTGATTTTATCCTTTTTGGTTCAATGACTGCCAAAGATTTACCCAATTTTGCCGTATCCTTAGAAATTGGGGAACTAGTAGAAATAACTCTCCTGTTAAATGTCAAGTAAAATATGTAGTTCTAACAAATATTACATATAAGAACTTGATATGATGATGATTATGTAAAAAAGAGAGGTTATACTTCAATAAATAAAATATTAGATTAGCAACAAAGATAATTATATTTACCATTGATTGATGTTTGTTTGACGACTAACTTGCCGCAGTATTAACGACGATGTATTCATCCTGCAGTCTGTGCACTTGACGTTAATTTTATGTATTTGGTAAAACGATAGCAGAAGACACTAAAATTCAGTCATACTCGAAAAAGTTATAAATTCAAAGTACTGATGTACTTACGACGCCCCCATATGGTCACTTTTTCTTTTAGTCTCACTGTTTGATGGTCAAATATGAAATAATGTCCAACAATCGGTAAAGTAGAATTTGAATGTAAATTGGTAAACTAAATGAAAGAGGTAAATTCAAATATTTTACTATTAAGCATTTGTGGATCTTTTCAAATACATAGGATAAGGTATAATGTCCTTGTTTATTAAGCTATCTATGTAATTATTAAAATCCAAAGTCTACTTAAAAAAATATTTAGTAAACATTAATATGTAGATTCCATTATACTTTGGTTGATATATATAATATTATCTATATTTTAAATTGAAAAAACTGACTCGCACTTTAGATTACTCCTGCATTTTTCTAAAATTATAAAAGATTATGAAAAATAGAAAAATTTAAACCAATTTTCTTATGATCTCCAATGTACAACCTTAATAAGTGACATATACTATTACATATTACGGTGTGACCGATGTAGATCGATGCCCATATAAATATGCGTTCTATTTAAGTACAATTTAGTCATCAAATTTTATCTATGTCGTAACATTAATCGATGATGTAATAGTTGCAATACGATGTATCTGTTATTGTTTACATTGTTATTATATAATTATGACTTCTGTAATTTTAAAAATGCCTATCGAGGCCAATGCACGAATAAAGTTTTTTGCACAAATATAAGCAGTACCCAATTTAGATCATTCGTGTGTAAGCTTCATGCAAGCTCCAGATCTCTGGAAAAACTGCGCATAGCCCACGTTCCGAAACCTACGTTAAGCGATACAGCAGAAGTCAAAGTTACCGAGTTCCTAAAACAAAAGGCCTTGAAAGAGGCCGCGACCTGAGGGCTCCCGCATGCATACACGCGAGGGCTGCGATGCAGCCGTGTGCATCTAGATAGCCCCGGCGGCGCCTACGTCAACGCAAAATCCACAATGCGGATTGACACGAGGCGCATGCCCGAACGTGCAACGCTGTACCCGCCCTCCTCCCTCTCGCTCTCGCCCACTCGGCGCTACCCCTTTTTCACTCGATATCGCGTGCACGAGCTGCAGACCCCAGAGGTCGGCTCGTGAATGCCCGAGTGTGCAGGCCGTCGTCGCGCCCCGAGGAAGCGCCCCGACGATGACGCCCAACGTAAGTCCCGCGGAGGGTGTGCGGGTCGCGTGTGCCAGGACTCGCGCGCGGGCCGAGGCGCGGAGAGCTGTTACTGCGGCTGCTGCTGGTCCCTCGGTACCTCCTGCCCCTCCGGCTCCTTGTGCCACGTGCGGGAGGAGGGCGCAGCCGATGCCCTCGCCGCCGGGATGCTGCGCCCGCGTGCGCCACAGGTGATGTCGCGCGATCGATGGGCCTCGATGATCCGACGCGTGTGTCTACCCTACACCGCCTTTTTCCTCGTGTCTTCCCAAGGTGCCGCAAGCTCGGGTTTCGTTGTCTACGTGCATTCGCCTAGGGCATGTCGTGTTGTGCCTTGTTTTACACCCCGTCGCCGTTGTTTGTACGAGGCTACTGGCACGATTCGCAATCAATCAATCGCGTTTAGCCGGGAATGATATGTTCACCTCGATTATAGGATTGCTTTTCTTCTTTGACATTTGTAGCTTTCGTTCGAATTATCGCTTGTTTCAACTAGTTTAATGTTATTTTTTATTAGTGTTCGATATAGCAACGAAGGTATGCCTTTTTACTTTTATAATATTTGTAAAATCTATTGAAAATAATCTGTTTCGTTGTTATGTAACTCCCATGTAAGAATTTAAATACTGACCGTCATTTTTTTCCTCGAATTAACATGCTTGAATAATCTTGTTTGTATAGGTAAAAGTAGTGCTGTGTCTACTGTTGGTTCAGGTTTATTTTCATACAACAGCAGATTCAGCCTCGCGACACATTATCACCAAGAGAAATTACAGCGATCAAAGTGTTAGAGGATACTTAGCCGAGGTAATTTTTATATGCATAAATTTTTTTAAGCTTTTATCTATGCCTTTAAATGCTCGTTAAAATAATTTTATTTCTGTAAACAAATGTAGAAAACTATATCTTGTTTCTAAACGCGAATTATTTATTTTTATCGGTTTTAAATTTTTTATCGCTATTAACAAAATAGTATTAATATCCATTTACTAAATGTACATTAATGCTGTGTACATTAAATTTATATTAATCTATTCTAACAGTAAATTAAATTCCATACGACAATGTTAAAAAATATTTTTTATGCGTTCTATTTAAAAAAATCCAATTTATTGTCAGATATGTATATTTCGTGACATTGTTTCAATACACGATCTATCACAACTGATTACATATATTGAAAATGACACTAACCGCAGTGTTTTGCTATTCTTACTTTCATTTCGTGCTCGATAACATTTTTCACGAAATAACATACTAATGCTGTACCTATTGTCAATTTATACGAATCGGCGTATGTAGTATTTAATAAATACGAAAAACCTTCATATCTCACTTCGTATACAATAAACAATGTATCTGCATATGATGTCTCCAATTTATTAAAGCAGAATTACATATAATTAAAGTTTTTCTTAAAACAATAAACGTGTCATGCATGAAAACAGCTTTCCTCGAGCATTACAATTTACAAGCATGCACTTCGATCGAGTACCGTTCGTACATATATTCACGGGCGTGGCGAAGGGGGGCAAAGCGCGACTAGCTGAAAAACTGTGTCAAAGATAAGTAATGCCCCGACTAATCGTGCTCGAAATAATGGACAGAGAACCTGCTGGTGGAACGAGGTGTGCAAGGAGGAGTTCCACAGCAAATTTCGATGCCGGTGCCCGAGGTGGTCCTACTGCCGGGCGCCCGGTCGTTACTACGACGCGCACTGCAGCATCACGAGGACCGGCTACATCTGGACGCAGCCGGAAACCTCCATCGCCTTGGACCAGGTCGACAAGTAGATATAGGGCGCGCGTTACACGGCCGTGAGCTGAATGCGTAATCCCAGCGCCGGGACCTGCACACGCATAGCGCGACCGATTGCGATCCTCGGCGTGCCAAGCGCGGGGAAATCGGTAGTTTAGTCTTCAATTCGCAGAGTTGTGCCGCGCCCAGAGGACGGCTTGCGCCCGCGCGTCTTTCCGCGCTCGGGAGTATCTACTGTGGCACTATCCATTCCAGTCTCTCTGTAACTGTACATTATTGTAGAATCGATTTGAGAAGACATTCGGATAACGAGAATATTTTCATCGATGCAGTAGTGTTTAGATAAATTTTGACACAATGCTTGTTAGTTTTTAATATCATCTTGTTATTACATTTAGCTTTGTATATTATGCAAGCCGTGCGTCTCATTAAGCGCGAGACTAAAGCCTAGATTACATTTTTGTATATTCAATCGAATTCCATTTTAATATTAAGATTTTTGAAGACACTAAACATGACAGTTAATTAATGTAATTAATTTTAAAGAAACTTTCGACAATCCTAAATCAAAAATATAAATGCTATTCACAATATTGTTACTAAATCAATTGCAATTCGTCGAAGATACATTTCGGGAAATATTTACTATGAAAAATTGAATTTTTGTTGTACAAATTACTATTTTTATCTCTTATCTAAAATCGTAGAATTCTAATAAATCATTAGATATAGAATTGTTATATCTTAAAAAGTTTGTAATTTATGTTAAGTAATTTTAATTATTTTTTTAACTATATTAATCAGGACGTTTGTCCGTGACACCGTGATAATCGTCTACATATATGTATATTCTACATGAATTTTTACAAATAGTTGCTGCCACTATTATATAAGTTAAGAGTCAAAAATTGTAAGAAATTTTTTCAATTATATACGATTATTTCTTTATATTAAATATGCCCACAAATAATAATATCAAATATTTATTAGTTAACTATACTTTCTTGAAAATGACAATACATTTAAAAACGGCACACTTTTGTGTATAGAGATAGTCTGTTGAACCTAGTTCAAGAAGTATTTTCTACAACGATGAATGATAAATATTCAACAAACCGATTTTCTTTGAAATGGTCATAATATTATTAAGAAATTTTTATTTATTGTTTTTTTAAAGTGCAATTAATGTAAACGCATTATGTAATTTTTTTAGGAACTCAGTAGATATTAAACCTGATATTTAATGATATATTGATGTAGTAACAGAATATTAATGTTATTTTAATATTCTATCGCATGTTTTTAAATCAATAATTAATATGATTATATGATTAATGACGAATTTGAATAATTTGAATTTTAGATTTAATTCTTTAATCAAATTGTTTTTTTCTTAAACGTAACGAATAGCAGTGAACTCTTATTAGACAATGATTTGAATTAAAATGTTAGACTTATAGAAATTAATGCTCCGCGTGAAACGTTTTCTCGAAGTTCGATCATCGTTACATGGTAACATACAAAATCTAGAAAGAATTGTATTGTTAGAGCTTTGCTTGTTATATGTCATTAAAAAATTTGTTGAAAATCAACGTTTAAGTCAAAATGTAAAAGATACACACATTTTAAAAGACTTATTAAGAATATGTACATTTTTAAAAAAATCGAATCTTTCCATTGCAATGAACTCAATTTTCCTGAATTTAATATAATATTACACTGTAATCAAAGTTTTGAAGACAATATTCTAGTTGCGAATGTTCAACTGTAAGTATTGCGTTTGTTCTTGCATTGTTATAATATTGTAATATAACTATTCCCAAGCATAATAAAACTTATTACTCTATAATGAGATTTCAAATTGTTTTATTTCATTTTCATTCTACTGTTACAAAGCATCAATATCCTAACAATATAATAAAAGAAAGCGATAACTGATTCAAAGCAATGTGGATAACTGCAGCAAATCGCTCCAATTTACCTTATCTATGAAGCATTTTCTTTCACAATGAAAATCGAGCGCTAAGGATACAAAAAGTGCGCGCTCAAATTCACTCTCGCTGTTTTTGCGAAGGAGCTGAGCTCGGAGCGAAGCGCGAGTAGCGGTGGTAGGCCATTGGCGTGTCTTTTCCCGCGATCGCTTGTCGCCGGCGTATAACGGAAGAGTGCCCAAGTAGACCGAGTGCACACGAGCGCGCGGCAGAGTCGTGGTCGCGACGGCGCATCCATTGCTTATCTATGCCCGAGCCACGTTGTCCGCGTCTCCGACTGGCCTCGCCGCCGCGGAAATTCTCCTCCCTCTCTTTTTTCCTCGCTTTCATTGTGGAATATCGCGCGAGCAGGGACAGCGCGGACCCATGCAATCATCGGGCAGCTCTTCCCTTTCGCTCTGTCGCGCCGCGCACACGTACATCTGTACCGCTACGTAACGCACACAGCGGGGGCCCGGGCTCCGGAGCGGCGAGCCGCGCGTGTCGCCCGACGCACGTACGCCCCGGCCTGTACGTATACGTGGAGCGTCGCGCGCAGTGCGCACTGCGCAGTAGTGCACGGTGGTGTGCGCGGTCGTCTGCCCTGCTGTGCCCGGCGTGTCTGCCCCTGTATACGTACGCGCGGTGCGCAAGTGTCATGCGGCCTCGCGGCTGTATGGGAGATCTCGGAAAAGTATAAAAGAGAGCTCGGGAGTCGTACAGCGAGGGCCCGAGGAGAAGAGACACGGGACACGGTGCGCGCGTTCTCTTCTCTCTCTCTCTCACTCTCTCTTCGAACATCTTTCTCGCCGTGCGCGCACCCCTTTCCTCCTGCGAATTAACACACCTCTTCCTCTTTCGCCGATATCTTTGTACCTATACGCGGTACACCTAGCCCCGTTGCCCGTTTACTCTCTCGCTCGCCCGCTCGCGCTCGTCCCCTCGCATTTTCTGACGACGACGGCGGCTGCGGCGGGGCGGCCTCACCGAGAGCAAACGCCTATCCGTTGAGAGTCCGAGACTCTGAAAACGAACGAGACAATTATATACAGAGAACTCGGCAAAGCCAGGCGAAGGAAAGAAGCTCACAAAATATATTTACACACGATATATACGTTTATACGTATATATAGGCATACCCGTAACACGCATATATATTCAATACACCCTGCTGACGTTAATTCGCCACGGAACCCGTCGACGACGCAGATAATTGTTCATTGTCGGCAATATGGCCCTCAGTCAAACGAGCGTGGTGAGTAGCCCAAAGCGAAGCCGATTTGCTCGTCGTCTTCGGGTAGAGGCGCGTGTGATCAACTACATGCGCTAATCTCCTCGACGAAGGTGTTTGCGGCGCTGGCATAACCGCCGTTTAACCGCGAGATTGTACATTAATATTTATCCACAAGTCTGACGGAAACAATTGCGGCTTCTGGCTCTCCTGTGTAATTATGAAAAACTAGAGCGCACTCAGTGCACTCAATGTATTTTTCTATGAGTGGATAATGACTCCACGTCACGTTCAATGGAACTTCGGATATATCCGTACTTACACTGTTGTGGTTAAAATTAAACTTCAAGCTTTAGGGTTGAAAGTTTAGGGCCAAATGCCCTTTTTTGGTAAAACTAAAATAGGACATGCAACTGTTTCAGTCTTGTACTTTATTTTAATTAATAAAACTAGTTTACTGTGTTTTTTTTAATTTTTAAAAAGTGTTGTATTAGATTTTTTATCAATATAGAATGCTAATCTTAAAATGTCTAAAACATTCTATCACTGAATTTGTGCATGTAAAAAATTATAAAAAAACTATCCAGAGCAGTGTAATTTTTTTACTTGTTTGTAAATAATCATAGACATTTAATTGTTAAAATGTGTTACAAAAGTGTAATTATTTAAAATATTTTATTAATGACTATTGTATTACTAATACTTATTTAATTTTTCAGTTAAAATTATACAATACAGTTATAGAAGATGTGATAGCTGGAGTTCGGGAAGCTTTTTTAGATGAGGGTGTGGATGAACAAGTACTTCAAGAATTAAAACAAATTTGGGAAAATAAACTTCTATCAAGTAAAGCTGTTGAATTAAATCCAGATCCTCCAGAAGCTCAACCTCCTCAATTAAATGCATTTAAAAATACTTCTTCGAGTAAAGGGGCATCTAAGAGTATGGATAATTTAAAATTTAATTTCAGGAATGATTAATTCTTTCTAAACCAAATATTGAATTTTTTTAAGGAAACTCCAATGTCAATGCACAAGCTGCTGTACAATCACAACTCCAACCACAAATCCAAGAACCTCCCCCAACACAACCACAAATACAACAACAGCAGCATCATCCCCCTATGCATATACAACAGCCACCTCAACCTCAGCCACAGCCACAAATTCAACCTCAAACCCAGCAACCTCAAGCTCAATCACAACCTCAACCTCAAGCAGTACAACATGTGCAGCATATACAGAATATGCCTGTACAACAGCAGCTTGTACAACAACAATCGGTACAACAACATCAGCCCACTCCACAGCAGCAGCAGCAGCAGCAGCAGCAACAGCAGCAGCAGCAGGTTATGAGTCAGCCAACTACAACTATTGATCGACAAGTCTCGATACAAATAAAATTACCAGTTCATCAGAATTTGCCAGAACGATTAATAAATGTTCATGTTCCTGCTTCAGCAATTCAAGGTAGATATAAATATAATTAAAATACTGTTAACTATATATTTAATCTTTTCACATATTAACAATTTCTGGGAAAATTAATGATAATCTCTTTAAAAAATATATATTTAATGTAAAACAAATTATTTTTATTATTTTAGGAAACCAGTTGCATGCTATTTTTACTGGTCCTATAATCACTGCAGCAATTGCACTACCTGTACCATTTGCAACTTCTTTATTACAACAGCATGTTAATTCAACTTTTGAGGGTGTGCTTGGATGGACACCTGTTCCAGTTCCACATCCTGTACATGTTGTTAATAATAATATGATGCAACAACAACTTATACAAGGACAGGTAAAACTTTTGTTTAATATTAGTTTAAAGACTATTAAACATACTTAATTAGATAAAATTTTCTTAATAGATGAATTCTGGATTTCAGCAACAAGGTAACATTGCTCAATTAGATGGAGCTGCAGGAGATTCATCAGATGATGATGATGATGAAGAGGAAGAAGAGAATGATGATGATGAAGACCTTGATGAAGAAAAGGAAGAAGAAGAAAACGATGATTCTGGTGCCAGAGAAGAAGTTAGTACAACAGAATTAATACATATTATTTTTTAACTTTATTAAAAGTTCATGCTTAATTCTTAAATGTATTTTCAAATTATATTTTGTTTTATTTTTTTAGGAACCTTTAAACTCTGAAGATGATGTTACAGATGATGATCCTGCAGACTTATTTGATACAGATAATGTTGTAGTTTGTCAATATGATAAGGTATATAAATATTAAATAATTATTAATTTTATCTGCTGTAGAAATAAAATAATATTATTCATATATTATAGATAACAAGGAGCAGGAATAAGTGGAAATTTTATTTAAAAGATGGTATCATGAATTTAAGTGGTAAGGACTTCGTTTTCCAAAAAGCAAATGGAGATGCTGAATGGTGAAAAAATATTTTGCAGTGTCAATGCGATAAACATTTTATTTTCAGACACTGCTAAAAAATGTATGGACTGAAAAAGCTTAAGTGGTTCTAAACTTTATATTCGCGACTTTCTTTAAGTGATCAACATACAAAATTTATAACGTTACAATTTTAATAATGTTCTAAAAAAGTATTTAACGATTTATTTAAAGATTTGATAATTGATGTTGATTTTTCTAATACCGGCAATGCAGCATTTTCAAAATCCGTAAATTATTATCAAAATTATGTCGAAATAACAAATGTTAAATCAGAAATTGCCCAAATCAAAGATTTAAGATATCAATTATTTTATCCAAAGCAATGCAAGATTTTGCAGTTATATGAAGGTGTTCAATTTTCAATCTTTGAAAAATAATGTAAGGATTTATAAAGTAATTCCTTATGAATTATTATACATTTAAAACTTGACTGTACAAACGTATAGTCATACGACATAAAGATTTTATTAAACAAAATTTTTAAAACAAACAAATATTTAAATACAAAAAATAATAATAACGTTTGTAAATATAAAGTATAGTTACATTAATGTAAATAAAATTAATTTATGAAACTTCCTTTTTGCAAAAATTCAAAAGCTTTAATGAATTTAATAATCCTTAAATTGTTATTCTAAATTGAGCATCTTTATTTGTACAGGTAATATAAATTTTGTTTGAAGTTTGATATTTGTAGCAGTCAACAAAATTCACGGGCTTAAGTGCCTTTTTATCTTTTAGTTTTGAATTTACTTAATTTTGTTTTTGATTTTCTCAATTTTAGTTTTTTTTTTTCAATCATAAACATAATTTCCTCTAAAAAGGTGGATGGGATGAATTATCCATTTAAGCGAGTAAAAAGTTTTTAGCTTTATTTGTATACTAGATTGATTTCAATTTTTATCTCGCCAAGAATGTAATGGATGTGTGAGTGTAAATATACTTGATTTTAAGAGGGAATGAAAAAAATAAGCGTTTTTGAGAAAATGTGCAAATATCTGATAAATAAATGTCTTATATTGTTATTACCATAAAATGAGTAATTTTATTCCATATATTCTGTAAATTTCAAAATTAATCTGCCCAATTCCAAAATTGACCCTGCCAATAGTTGATTTTAATTTCATAATTAATTTAAATATCATATAATAACAGTAGGAAGATCTTCGAAAAAATAATTTACTGTATTAAATGTTTTTTTAATTTATTGGTTGCCAAGTCAATCGTACATGATTACAAAAGACTGATGGCATATAATGCAACATGATATAAAATGTACAGTGTTGTTTTAAACTGCTTCTAATTAAAAAAGGTTCTAATCTTTTTGTAAGCAGTCATTACGAAATTTCTCATGAAATTTTGTATAAATTACGTTTTACGTTCTAATGTGGCAGTAGACATTAAATTTATTTGATACTCTTACTCCAAAGCAGCCGCTCCAGAAATAATTTCAATAAGTTCTCTAGTAATAACTGCTTGCCGAGTACGGTTGAAAGTTAATGTAAGTTTTCCAATCATTTCATCTGCATTCTTGCTGGCATTATCCATAGCAGTCATCCTACTAGACTGTTCACTGCAAGCTCCCTCTTTCATTGAATAAAATATCATTGATGCAAGTGAAAATTCTAAATAACTTTGAATCACATCATCGTCAATTGAATCATAAACTGATAACTTAGGTGCAGAAACCACTGCATTCTTATCAAATACTGGCAGTTGATC
The DNA here is from genome assembly GCA_018906755.1 of Sycophaga agraensis. NCBI lineage: Eukaryota > Metazoa > Arthropoda > Insecta > Hymenoptera > Pteromalidae > Sycophaga > Sycophaga agraensis. The sequence continues at coordinate 530,425 of JACCIE010000015.1, read as the reverse complement.
AATTACATATGATACGACTGACCTGAATCTATTAAAAATTATTTTTCCAGATCCATACGTGTATCTAAATAAAACAAAAAATATTTAATTGTTAAAATAAAAAAAAATATCATTAATTAGTTTTCAAAAAATATACAGCAAAATTAAGAATGAAAATTTTATTGAAGATTCTTAAGAATGTCTATTATTAATATTTTAATAAAAATAATACAGATTAATCGTAAATTTATTTGTAATTGATAATACTTACTCGCTATTTAAAATTTCAGATGCAATTTTTGTTGCATCGTTAAACGTGGGTGGCTTACGTCCCACTTCAGAAGCAACAAACAATATGTTATTTCCAAACATCCGACTCAAAATTGAACGCGATTTGTCACCTATACAGACAATTTTTGTGTTTTCTCGTTCAGCAGGATTTGCAAGTAGGAGATCTCGAATATTTCTTGAAATTCCAGTGTGTACAGCACCACAGAGCCCTCGGTCACTAGTGACAGCAATTAAAAGTTTCTTTGGCTCTCCTTCAGGAGCTGCTATTTCAGCCTTCTCATAAAATTGTTTACTTCCTTGACCAAGAGGTCTAGCTTGTTTGAGATCTCTCTCAGCTCGATTGTATTTAGCTGCTGATACCATCTTCATGGATTGTGTAATTTTTTGAATATTTTTTACAGACTTCAAACGGATGGATATAGATTTCAAGGTTGCCATGCCACGCTGAGGAGCTAGCTGCTGCCCAGCAGCAGCTAGCACTAAAAGATTTGTTCCTTGGCGAAGCATGGTTTCCATTAAACTAATTCCTGAAAAAAAAATACTTCAAATAATTTTAAATTAACATAGTATCAACTGCACAAACTAGAGTACTTTCAGTATAGATCCCAGAATCTTAATAATAATAATAATTAATAAAATAATAATTGTTCAAAAAAAGTGTAAGGGTAAAAATTGAATATATTGTGAAAAATATAAATTTAAAAGAAATTCAATATTAAAGTGTTTTAACCTCCGACGACGCATGAAATGGTAAGAAAACGGTATATTATATGCTAAGTGTAAGAAAATTTTGATACTTGTATGAAAAATTACATCGTTATATCTGAATTAGACGACAAATAAAAATATAAAAATCTATGAAATATTGGTTAACACATCGCTTTTGAGGTCACAACTAGAATAAAAGTACTGATTTTGATAGAATCAATATATTTTTCTTACAACAGGAGTTTGCACAAAATGGTACAAAAGGAAAAAAACATTACCTATGTTCTGAAAAATTAAATAATTTACCGAATAAAACTGTTTCACGTACTAAGGTATTAATGCAAAAAAGTTATAGTTCCATTTATGTAATCATCAAAGCAAGTCGTCAGAATTATACAAGATAACTTCAGAGCTGGTTTGGGAGTATACTGTCTCGTCAACGAAGCACTGTCACGATGTTCGAAATATTGCAAATAAACGAGTCAAAATGCTCCAAAAAAAAATAAAATCTTTAGTAAATTACTAACACTCACCACTGCCTTAGTCGAACACAGTACACTCGAAAATTAGAAATTCGAAAATTGTCGTATGCCAGCAGTCACCACTGTAAGGCGTGAGCGGTGAGCTCGAGAACGAAGTAGATCGCAGAGGGTGGCAGAAAACGGAAGAAACTGTATATATATATAGTGTATGTGTCTAAAATAGTGCCGTCCGGGAGCGGACGACAAACAGCAAATGCGTCGATAACGCTGAATTACCGATTGAGAGAATTTTGAAGACCACGATTACTTAAAAGTAATATATATTATATACACTATAATATTATGGATGTACTTAATGATAATAGATAATAAATTCTAAATTTATACTGAAAGGTTGTGGTTGTTTTATTTATAATACAGTTTTCAACTACAGTAAAATAATCATAGTAAATTCAAAATTAAATATGTTCATTCAAGGGAAGTCAAGTAAACGTCACATATATGTACTATACAATTGCAGTATCAGCGTATACATAACTTTTTGCGCGCGCGCTTCAGGCGGATTTAGTTATATATATATCCAGGCATTCGGTGATCGAGAATAAGATCCGGGCTCTAACTGGCTCTAACGATCCGTATCCGCAGTCATCCGTAGTGTGCATTATTTACCTCCTTGTTCAAATTAATACACCATCAAATTAGTGTAATGAGTAACGTGCCTTGACACTGGTTAAAATAAAAATAATTTTACCTTTTTAAACGTTCCGTCGTATTTAAACGAACGAATGAAAATGTAATATCTTCAATGCAATACTAATTTATTAAATTATTTTCGAAACAAATCCAAAAAAAAGGTGTACTGTTATTTTATTATAAAAGTTTACATAAAAAGCAATCAAAATGCCTTGTGAAATGATAACTTTGCAATTAGGCCAATGTGGTAACCAAAGTAAGTTCAAACAGCATATTTCATAAGTTATTATAGTAAATACACTTTTTTTACAGTTGGCTTTGAATTTTGGAAAAGGCTGTGTGCTGAGCATGGAATAAGTCCTGAAGGAATTTTAGAAGATTATGCTACAGAAGGGACTGACAGAAAAGATGTATTCTTTTATCAATCAGATGATGAACATTATATACCAAGAGCTGTGCTTTTGGACTTAGAACCTAGAGTCATCCATACAATTATGAATTCTACTTATTCAAAGGTTTAGGGCATTCTATTGTATATTTTGTTTTATTATACATTGTGTATTTTATTATTATTTATTGTATAAAGGTTATAATATCACAGTCTGATTATAATGTTTATTTCATAGTTATACAATCCTGAAAATATTTATTTATCAAAACATGGTGGTGGTGCTGGAAATAACTGGGCATCTGGCTACCATCAAGGAGAAAAGCTTCAAGAAGAAATTTTTGATATTCTTGATAGAGAAGCAGATGGTAGTGATAGTTTAGAGGTATAAATGCCTTTGTAAACATTATATATTGATTAAAGTTATAATTTATTAATTATATGTTTCTATTCACAGGGTTTTGTTTTATGTCATTCAATTGCTGGAGGTACTGGGTCAGGTATGGGATCATTTATGTTAGAATCCTTAGCTGACAGGTTTCCTAAAAAATTAATTGAAACTTACAGTGTATTTCCCAACCAAGATGAAATTAGGTATGCTTTTTTCTACAGGAAATAACAAAGTTAATTTCTTGAAGGGTTAAAATATATAATTTTAATCAAATCCTTATTTCAGTGATGTCGTAGTTCAACCCTATAATTCCTTATTAACTCTCAAAAGATTAACACAGTGTGCTGACTGTGTTGTGGTGCTTGATAATACTGCATTGAATAGAATAGCATCTGATAGATTACATATTCAAAATCCTAGTTTTACTCAAATAAATAAACTGGTTTCAACAATTATGTCTGTCAGTACAACTACACTTAGGTATATCAAAAGAATTATAAAATCTGTTTTAAAATATTTTTAAATTTAAAACAATCTTTTTGTATAGATATCCATCATACATGAATAATGATTTAGTTGGATTAATAGCTCCATTGATTCCAACACCAAGATTACACTTTTTAATGACTGGCTATACACCTTTAACTACAGATCAAGAGGTGATTTTTTATTTATTAAAATAATTATGTCAAATGCCAAATATATTTATATTAATCAATTTATATAAAAGGGTGCATCAGTTAGAAAAACTTCAGTACTGGATGTTATGCGTCGATTACTTCAACCAAAGAATATGATGGTTTCAACTGCTGTTGATAGAAATGCAGCACACTGCTATATCTCAATTTTGAATATAATTCAAGTAAATAGTTATTTAGGTATATTAAGTAATTTAAGTGTACTTATAAATTTATTTTTTTAAGGGTGAAGTTGATCCTACTCAAGTTCATAAATCATTACAAAGAATAAGAGAAAGAAAACTTGCCCAGTTTATTCCATGGGGACCAGCAAGTATTCAAGTAGCATTATCAAGAAAATCTCCTTATATTCAAAGTACTCATCGTGTGTCTGGTCTTATGTTAGCAAATCATACAAATATTTCTTCAGTTAGTAATAACTTAAATAATTTATGCTTTTCTGAACTTTTTACTCATTATTATTTATTCAATGTTTATAAAATATATGTACAAAAAAGAAAAACAAGTATTATTATTATTAAAATTTCGTGATTATTTTGTAGTTATTTGATCGAGCACTACAACAGTATGATAAGCTGAGAAAAAGGGAAGCATTTTTAGAACAATTTAGAAAAGAAAAAATGTTTGAAGATAATCTTGATGAATTGGATAACTCACGAGAAGTTGTTGATTATTTGGTAAAAGAATATCAAGCAGCAACAAGATCAGATTATTTAACTTGGAGCCCCAGTAAAGCAGATTAAATTATTTTACTAATTAATATTACAGTAATATTCAATTGATAAAACTAAAATTTTGCCTCTTACCTATTTTATTTAAGCTTTTTTTATTATTTGTTAAATATTAATAACAAAATTAGTTAATAAATTTTTTTTAAATATGATTAATTACAAGAAATAATTTAAATGTAATATTTTATACTGTAAATAATTTACCGTTTGCAACATTTAAAAAAATAAATGCTGCATTGATTTTTGTATTAAAACATAAATTATTATTTAATATCTTGTACAGTTAGCCTTGCAAATTCTGGTGGTAGTGTTGCAATAGTTATGAAACCTGTATGTCCTGGACTTGATGATAGGTGTGAAACTGTTGTAATCGCAGATGGATTCTCAAACTTGCTTGTATTATCAGTCTTAAAAAGTTATTTAAATTTGATTAGTCTAATCAAAATGTTTTAGTTATTGGTAAAAATAATTATAGTATACCTTAAATTTACAACTTGTTACATCTAGTACAGGCAAGTTTTTTTGTTGAACAGTTAATTCTTTTTGTAAACATTCAAAAGTTTGTATTCCTATGAATCCTGTTGATGATAATTTCTTACAAGTTTTTTGAACTTGTTCAATGCAAGGTGAAAATGAACATAATTTCCCACCTACAAAGAATTTTTTAATATTCTTTACTAATTTTAAAGATTATATATAATTTTAATAAAACATACCTTTCTTTTTCAATGATTTGATTGCAAAATCTATTGGTATCCAAGGATGAGGTAAATCTAAAAAAACAGCATCAACTTTATTATCAAGCTCATTTCCAAAACCTTCTGTACAAACATCTCTATGCACTGCAGTAACAAATTCACTAATGCCATGACTTCGAAATTCTTCTTGGGCCAATAAAACTCGTTGTTCATGGAAGTCAAAGGTATATAAATGACCATTTGGCCTTATTGTTCGGATTAATGAATGTGACAAAGATCCACTTCCAGTTCCTATTTAAAATAACAATATTTTTAAGCTTTTGTACTAGACATCTTCTATATATATATAATAAATATATATAGAGATGAAAAAATTGATGTTAATAAAAACCTGTTTCAATTACTATTTTTCCAGGAAGTAAATCCAAAAGATAAATTATCATGCTTATGTCAGGTGTGTAAATAATTTGTGTTCGATGTGGGAGAGTTAAAGTCCACAATTCTGGAGTAGGTTGTAAAACATAAGCCCAGCCTTTTGAAAGAGTTACTTTGGAACCATATTTTTTTCCAACAAGATTAATAATCTTTAGAGCTCCATAAGTAGTCTGAAAAACATTATCTACAAGAGCTCCATTTCTGTTTTTAATTTTCTCTTTCACTTCTATTTGGTGCATATTACTTGGATTTATATAGAGAATTATTATATCTCCTAAGTCAATAGTTTCTTTATTTTTTGTGAAACTCATAATTATTTATATGTTTAATAGTATTAAATATTTTTACGATTCACATAAATTTTTATACACTGTACTGATTTTTAATTATACATAAATAAATACAAAGAATATTCAGAACTTCTCACACGTAGTTTTCGCGCGTTAACACGTGTATTCAGGACTCCGTAGTTCGCTATAGCTATAAGTTTAATGTTGAGTGTGTTCACGAGACTCAAACAGATTGGTTTAGCTCTCTAGTGTCTAGTGTATTGCTCAGACTCAAGTAATCACTATGATCGGTCTATCTATATACTTGAAACAAGAATATTTTTAGACTAATTATATTTCAGTAAAGTTTTATATGATTCAGTTAATTTTATACGAAAATGCATTTTAATTGTAAATTTAGAATGAAATGTACACAGTTTATTATTAAAGTATACAATTTATTAAATAAAAAACTATAACCTAGTACATAGTAGTAATATTATATCCATTAATTTTGCAGTGAGATAAGAAATAAAATAAAATTAACTTGAATGTCTAATAGAAATAAATGTAAAAAAGCCATTTGTAAAATTTTCTGTTCTTTTTGTGAAATGATTACTAGACTGGTTATTTATTTTGCAATTAAAAATAATAAGTCTAATATATAAGCTTAAGAATTACCAGTGGTATGTATTATTAAACACAAGATCAAAAATAATATAAAAATCTACAATTATTTCTAATAATGGTTTTATTAACTTATTTAATATTAACAGGTATTTACTAAAATGTCTGAAATAAGTATGTGCACTTTAATCAACAGATCATGTGAAATTGGAATTGAACATATAAATGTGTGTACAGAATGGGATATTTCAAAAGTAAAAATTATTATTATAAAAGAAAATAAGACATTTCTAGCTGGGGAAGTAAGTTTTACAAATTTGTATTACATTTATATTACATTTTCAAAGATTAGTAAATCAGGATAGATTTTATAATTAAATTGAATAGTGTTTTATTTCAAGAAATAATATAAATATATTTTATTCTCCTGTAACATTTTAGTCAATATTATACATTTTTATTTAATGATTATAAATAATTTATGAATGAATATAAGATTCAAATTACTTCTTATTATTCAAAGAATTTATTACAGGCACTTTTCGAAGATTTTGACATTTATTCTAAAGTTTGTGATACAACACTTGATGAGTATTTACGAGAAGTACAGGATACTTTAACTGGAAAAAAAGAAGACATAGAATTTTTCCTGACAAAAGATACATTTTATTGGAAAAAAAAAAATTGCTTACTTGGAAAAATTACAATGCAGTCTATTAAAGAAATAAAGTGTCTTTCAAGATTTATATTGTTTTTATTAAATGATCATTCCAGATTAAAACGTGAAAATAGTGATTTTAGTAGTTTAAAAACAATTCATTCTAAAGTGTGTAACAAATTAAATGAAATAATAATATCTAAACAACAGCAAGAAATCACATTGTATAAAAAATTTCTAATTTTATTAAATACTAAGAAAGCAAAAATTCGTGAATTACAAGACAAATTAAAAAAATTTGAAATTGTCAAGAATTCAATTTTTGATGCAGAAACTGATGAGAGTGAAATTGAATTTGAAGATAATTTTGATTTAACAGAAAAGAGTAGCAACAAAAGATTGGCTGACAAAAATGATGAGGTAGATATTAAAAAATTTCAAAATGTAGAAAGAGAGACTCAATTAGTTCTCAACAATCCATTAAAAAGCAATGATAATATACAGTTGGAAACCAAAAGTGATTTAGTAGATAATTTTAGTTTAGTTGAAAAGTGTTGTAATAAAAAATTAACTGATAAGACTGACAAAACTGATGTTAAAAAATATAAAAATATAGACAGAAGTACTCAATTAATGCTTAGTGAACCATCAAAAAGTAATGATAATATGCAGTTGGAAACCAAAATTAATTTAGTAGATAATTTTAATTTACCAGAAAAAAACTGCAACAAAAGATTGGCTGATAAGAATGATAAAGTAGATGTTAAAAAATATAAAAGTGTAGAAAGGGAGACTCAATTAATGCTTAGTGTTCCACTAAAAAGCAGTGACAATATGCAATTTGAAATCAAAAATAATTTAGTTGATAATTATAATTTAACAGATAAAAGTTTCAATCAAAGATTAATCCACAATGATAAAGATCCTGTAAAATATCACAATAAATTAGAAAATGAGACTCAATTAATGCAAAGTATTGTATCACATGATGATAATATTCAGTTGGCTTCTGCTATTGGAAGAAATGATGAAACTCCAGATTTATCAGAGGAAAGTGAATGTGAAGTTTCTTTAAAATTAGAAGAAGATAATATTGAAGATTATAATGTACAAAGAGGAGAAACTCAAGAATCAGAAGAAATGTTTTAAAATATGTATTTTTTATTTAATTTTAAATTACAGAAAATAGCATAAATTTTACATTTTATAAAATTTTTAGAAAAATAGACTAAGGAATATTTTTTTGTATGTATTGTATATAATATTTATATAAACTAATTATTAATAATTATGCACTATATAAATTATTAAGTTGTTTTAAGATTTTTTATTTGTCAATGTATCACTAATTACTGATTCATCTGGTAAAGCAGTATTTTTTTTAGCTCGCCTTAGAGCTAATCTTGTAGAATATCCTAATAAAATATTATGAATATGTAATTATTATGAGTAGTATTTAATAAAATGAAAATTGATAAACGTATTATCTTACGTATTGAAGGTATATCTGTAGCATAAGTAAGCGTTTGTAAGGACTCCAATCGGTTCTCTATTCGTTGCAAGGTTTTAAAATTTGCTAATTGTTCATCTTTATAAGAGCAATAAGTATAAATTAAACTTGATATACATATTACTAAAGCTGCTTTTCTTACAAGCCAAATAGAATATATTAAGTTAATCTTATTATCATTCATGTGGTCTGGAACATTGTGAAAGTACTGAACTAACATTCTTTCTAAAATTACATTCAGACTTAATGTTGTAAATAAAACAATCCTAGAATTTGCTGTTTTTTTAGATGCAGTAAATAAAGCAGACAATATACAGCTAACTGTGTAATAAATTATTGATTGAAACCAAGATACTTCACTAATAATCCAATTTTGAAATGTGCGTAAATAATCAAATATTTGAAAAAGTAACTGCTTATGATCATTTACAGATTCTCTAAAATATAAAATAATATTAATAAATATTAACAAACTGATTTGAAGGTATAAAACATATCATGAAACTCACTTGAAATTAAAAATCATATTTGTTATTGATTCAAAAGAATCTTGTAAAACATTCTCCAACTTTTTTCCATTGTCTAAAAGTTTATTTTGAATTTTAAGCCCTTCTTTTTGACTTTGTAACATTATGCTTTGCAGTTGTGATGCTTCTAATAGTTGATCTTTCATAAGTTCAGAGGCTTTGTATAAGCTAAATTAATAAAATCAACCTAAATTTAAATTAATGATGTTTAATTATTTGAATTAAATTTAATTTAAAATATTAATTTTACTGTTTTATTGTATCCTCAGTTTCGGATTGCCAAAGTTCATAATTTAAGAAATAACATATGTGAGATGCATAAATATAGAATTCATTGTACACTCCAAAAGCTCTATCTGACATTTCATTAATACATTTTCTGCAAATTATATAAATGATTTAAAATAAGTACTAATTATATAATAGTAATGAAGAATATACCTTCTATCTTCTTCACTTCTTTTGAGGTGACAAGAATAAGTAGCATGACCAGAATCTTCTAAGAAACAATTAGCTAAGTATAGAGCCAGCAGTGAATGCTCATTATCATTTAGCTTGTCACAACTACCTTTAACAGCCTTAATAGCATTGTGCCAGCATGCTCCATGGTAAGGCAAAGTAGCTTTATCTTTATATTGAAAAATTACATTAAAAGTAATTTAAAAACTAAACATTAGCAAGGTATTATACTCACTTTGAATTCGCATAAACTCTTTTTCTCCTAATTCTTTTAAAGCAACGCCTCCCTTCCAAGCAAACACAGTAATAAAACTGTTTGTTGATAAAAATATACATAGTTTTAAACAAAATAACATTTGTTAAATTAAAATGTATGTCAGTATTTATACATTATAAATTCTATAAAAATTATTTCAAAGAAGTGTAACTATAACGACGGCTAAACATTTAAGAGACGTGTTTGCAATTCTAACAAATCCTTAATAACATATAGACTAGCTGTCACCACAGCATCACACCTGATTTGTGTAACTGTCATTTAGAGTTCAATACTGGTGATTGGTCAACACCTGTTGAGTGCAGGTAATGGGAACCAATAGGAACCAAAGAATACTAGCTACTTGCTTCAAACTGTGAAAACTGTAATACAAAAGTGTGGCGGTCCAGCAACAGGGTGCAAGCGATCCCCTAGCTTTCCGACGGAGACATAACAAGCAGAAACTACAGACGCGCCCTCTTTTTTCAGGCGTACTTACGCCCGTGCAGCTACCGGTTCGCGGCCAACTCGATTCGGCCTACCGGGTTTCGACGTGTACCGATGACCGCAGTGCGTTATAATAAATAGCCGCTTAACAAAGCTGCTAGTTAATTTAACAGAAAAGTGTAGCTGAAAAATCTAAGTATACTCTACAATTGAATATTCGAAAATCACAATCCATCATGGAATGTAGGGCAATATAGGATAATTTGAATAGGTTACAATTCTGCAGCTCACTAACAAGTGTCGAGTTAACCAGAAATAAAGATGAAAATTCAAAATTTATTGTGTATTTTCTGAGTATTGTAATGTCTGAGTGCATTAAAAACTGTTATAATGCTGGATTCCACTATATTTATACGCACAAAAAAGGAAATTTCGAGCAAAATCGTTCTCATAAAAAAACGAGTTTAGATTCTTATTCTTAATCATTCTTAATGAAGAATAAAAATATCCTTTAAAGGTGTTATCTAATTACCTGTTACCCGGCCCTTAGTTTAGAGTATAACAAAAAGATCTTAGAAAAACGCTTTACGAATTCCAAGATATACATTTTGATAGATTTATTGAATAAAATAAATAGTATAGGAGTGCTTTGAAATCGAGCTTGAAAGTCATAAAAGGCTATAAGATCGTGAAACTCAGCTCTTATGCCTCGATATAAACAACAACAAATTTCATCTTGATACAGAAAAAGTCGATATCCCCATATTCACTGTTTGGGTACAATGTATTGTTTTTGAACTCACACCGTGATCGTGTTTTATATACGAAAATATTTTTGAAACGGCTAAAAAGTACCTGTCAGGATGGTCCCTATCTATCACAAAATATCCTCGTCTTCATATTTCTCTCAGAAAATAAAACATTAATCTTAATGGGAACGTGAAAAAAATTTTATTCAAAGTATTAGCTATTGTTTTCTTTACATTTTGACCACCTTTCTGGTAATTTATGGATACCACACTAATAGAATAGTTTATCTTTTGCAATAAACCAATCAGACACCCAATTTTTGACTTCCTCGTAGGAATCAAAGTGCTGCTCAGCCAATGCGTATGCCATCCATGAAAACAAGTGGTAAACTAAAAGAGACAAGTTTGGTGAAAACCGTAAGTAGGGTAGCAGTTTCTAGGCAAGTGTTTTAATTGTATCCTGAACCGGTTTTGCAAGTGCTTTGTCATGGAGAAACATTACCTAACCGTGTCTTCTGACTCATTCTGGTTGTTTTTCCATCAATCCATGATACAAATTGATCACTTTTTGTCGTAACGCACTGTATCGCCATTTGCCCATCGCAGAGAGTGCGCTTGCCAACGCTTCGTCGCTTAATACAGTGAAGCTCTGCTTTGTGGACTGTTTTCGCATTAGCCGCTCGAATCGGCTCAGTTTTTACATAACGCGTGAACAAGTCCTGGAATACAAAGTTGTACTCGTATCTTCGTGTGCTACGAGGTAGGGGGTCCACTATGTTTCAGCGTACCACTTTTTTTTCCTTAGCTCAGGAGGAAATTCGGCCCTTTTCTGTGCTCTAGGGTGTAGTTATGGTCTTGCAATTCCAAGGCAAACCGCCAAAGTCTCCTGGTTGGGCTGTGCAGTTTTAATAGCCATTTCAAACTGCTATGCTCTATTATCACCTTGAACGCATACCTGCATATGCCTTCTCGTCCTTTGTAGATGGGGCCCTAAGGCTAGCCACCCGAGTCGCCTCCGGGACGACCACGGCCCTGCATGACGGACAGGCGGGCGCGGCCGGGAAAATAGTGGGTGCTCCGGACCCCTCCGAGGCACATCGACCTCGGAATAACATTATTCAATGTATAATCTTTAACAAATTCTCTCTGAGCAACTAGAGCAAAACATCTAAAAATTTCAACCTACTGTTTCAATCTTTGAGGAGTCTCGCAATTGGGACTAAAGGCAATACGGAGATATATTTACTACAGAGGTAACTACTACAGATACTAAACTAACTACTGTATAGAAGCGCATGGTTCTAAGACACTTGATCGTTGTTCTCCGTATCGAAAGGAGATGGTCGATAACACTTTTGAGGCGGGGGATGATACGCGCTCTTTTAGTCACTTCCGGGATGAATTTGTGCGCGCTGTAGAATCAAAATTAGCACCAATTAAAATAATCAATAATACACAGAAAAATCAGCTACGGAATTTAATTATAGAATTTTGGGACATTTTTTCGGAAAGCCTTGGTTGCCTAAAACATAATAAATATCGGTTACAGTTGACTAATTCAAAATCTGTAATAAAACAAACGTATCCTATTGCGATCGTATTTCAATTAGCAGTCGATCTAAAAATAGAAAAGATATAAAATCAAACTTGCTAGTAGCAATCAACTCTATGTTACCAGTAATATGCTAGTGTTGTTACAAAGTGATATTGCTAGAACGGTTACACCGGACGAGATTAACGAGTTCCTCATTAGTTCCGAATTCAATCAAATACCAGAATTCAAGAGAATTTGGCTTTAAACAGGTATGATGGATTTTCTAAGCACTGCTAACTTCGACCTGATAAACACGGTGTGCTTGCTTTTAAATGTGGCCCATAACCAGCTATAGCTAAAGGAGAACAGTTTGAGGTGGATTCAGCAGTAGCATCCCCAAATTCATACTTATATAACATCGATGCGTTGATTAACCATGAGGGTCACGAGTACCGTAGTCTCATTATAGCATACGGAATGCCTGAATTCTGTACAATGGTGCAAGTTGTCAACCATTTGCAAGTTGTCCGTCATTGATGTGGATCCTGAGAGATGCTACTAAGGTTATAGAGAAACCACAGATTGAACCAGTGTTTAATCTCAAATCGATAGGGGCAAACACTCCTTATTGCTTCAAAATCCTGGAGGGCCAGTTGTACCGGATACTCAAAGATAGAACCGTGTCTCAAACTAGCAGAGTAATGACGACTATCGCAAATTTATTCCCATATACTTGATCATATGAAGAACCGAATTAGAGTCATTTCAGTATTATTTGTACATTTCAGTACAAATGGAATAATATTATTTATATTTTTTGTATTATTTTTAATAACCTTTAATAAGTACGTCTATGCCAAAAAGAATTTTAAATAAAAAATAATTAAAAAAAAATTAAATATATTGACGAATTTTTCGCTATATCAAACGCGGCATAACTATCTCAGCAATTTCTAGTGTATTGGCGAGTTTTACTCATTCAATTTCTACTAGGGAATAAGGTTCATTTCTTACAGCACATATTATTAACAATGTACGAGTATATTAGAAAAATAAATTAAATGGTTGTAATGAATAATTTCTATGAACGTGTCCCTCTTAAACCATTCTTGTGCTAGATAGTGTGATTAATACTTTCAGCTGCCAGAAGGAACCTCTCTTGCTTGCAAGCCGGAGTGAGGTACATATCTCATTACCTCACATGGCGATATAACATTAGAATTTGCAAAGCTCTCGCAACCCGAGCCGTCGCAATCACAACACAGCAAGTGGAGCCCACGCCCACCACGAGGAAGTACATACTCCTGGGCCTCTCCACTTGAACACCTAGCCCCCAAAGAACGACAAGATCCTTTTAGGCCAGCGCATATTTCGGGGGGACGTCCCTAAAAGCGACTACGTACGCCGGTAGGAGCATCGATCCCCCCTCGGGAAAATATCAAGTTCGCTATCAAGATCACGGCCACAACCCCAGCATCATCAACTAGAAGACGTAATTTTGATGTTAATCTTATGAATTTAGGATAATAAATTATTTTGATAGCACTTAATATTATCGATTGCCCCTCGCCTGTAATCTCACTTGTCCTGAGTATAAATCTCATGTAAAAAATCAGTAAATTAATAACACGATCCATACGTTATTATAAGATGATGTCACATGCAAAACGCATCCAAAGAAATTATATTTTCATTCAAGAATAGTATTAAATATTCGGTTTGCAAATTATTTTATAGTAACATTTATTACTTAAAAGTTTTGTTATTCCTCCATCTTAATTTCACATTACGATTTTGGAAGCTATGTAATTATTATACAACTTAAATTAAATAAAATATTTGTTTGAGCATAAAACTTAGATCATTTTAACTTAAAAAATTAGAAGAGTGGACTAATGAACTGTAAACATAGTTTTATAATTTATTTAGCATAAACTTTATTGGAATGATATAATCGCATTTGAAGAACAAATAATAAACATTTTAGGTCTTCATTGAAAATTTTTAAATGTAAATCTTAAGACAATTGTCACTGTTCATTCACTCTTACACAAAATTAAGAAATATTTATTCGATGACTCGATATAAAAGCATTTTGTTTAGAAGAAATCTTAACGTCATTTTACCAAGTTTTTTCAGTCTCGATGGGATATATTAACGAATCAAGTAACACATGCGACTTTTTCGTTGTCGCCATCTGTTTTAACATTGTCTTTCTAATGGAATAAACTAAAATCATCACTCTTGCTTGGCTTCTATACAGTTTATGTGATGATTTTTTTAATGGTACAAATAACGATTCATGATTATCCGCTACAATGACACGCTAGATCCTTGATGTACCAAAGATGAGGAGTTGGACTGTCGCTATACTATGGTGCTGCTACTTTCTGCTGGACTCACAACACGGAGGGTAGTACCAACTTGATTAATTCCAGGCTGCAGTATTGAATGATATTTAATGTTAAAAATTGTGGATACATTTTATCTTGAATTCATATACAAGTACACAATGAATTCCTCTATGGCCAGATATCTCGTTTTATACTTATTAGGTAAACCAATTACATTGTATAATTGGAAATTAAAAAATTTTTGAAAATGTAGAAAAAACATTTTAGAATCTTAATTTTAACAAATTGTTATTTAATTAAATTAATCAGCAGACTCTTTCAAAGAAGGCGAATTTGTCGAAGTGTCGGATCAATTCGTCATAATCGAAAACTATATTTTATCCTATTAATTTAAAAAAGCAAAGCTTGTAATTGTTACACACGGTATGAAAGAAATGAATATTTTCATTTTCAAAATATACTTTAAAAATATATTTTTGACTACATTTATGAAGGTGCAGTAAATAACATGCTTATAGGAGTTAGTTTAACAGAAGATACCTAAATAAACAAACAATATATATAAACAAAGAATCTACTACATTAAAAAGCAATTTAAAAGAGGAAAAAAATAAAATATACGTACCATGCTAATATCAGGAATATTTTTATCCAAATTTTAAACCAATACAATTTCTTGCAGCAGCCAAAGCAACTTTTTCTTACACGAATATAAGTTTCTAACTTGCTTTTCAACTAAGCATAAGCATTTATTTTAAACAAAAAAATTATTAATATTAATTTAAAATCTGCATTTTGTAATAAAAAAATGGATTTCATATTAAATAGTAACATGTGAAATAATAGTAACAATAATCGAAACTATTTGTAAAACTATTTATGTGAAGCAGAGTATTCTTACGTTGGATGTAATATATGTATTTAAATTTGAAGCAAAAAGCAAGCAGAGATTTATCATTCAAAATTATATTTTATTTTACAACAAAGCAAATAATCACGTTTAACAAAAGATTATGTCTTATCGTCATTATTTTGAAAATATAGATTAATTACACTATTCATTGCTTATTTGTAATCATCTATGCTGAAGTATTAACACTGTATAAAGAAAAAAAGAGGATTTAAGGGACCTGCCCTACTGCAAGACCTTTATAGAATTTTATTAGCATTTAAAGGATGCAAGGCATAAATGTATATATTTTATACAAATATTTTCGGATGCTTTAATATTTTGTAAATGTCTAATTAGATTTAATTAGCAAGTTATATAAAGGACTATTTTGTGACTAAACATGCCGTTTTTTATTCTTATTACTTACTTCGCCATACAATAAACACTAAAAATAATTTAATAGAAAATTTGGAGATAAAAGCTAATCTACAAAGATTAATCAATCTGTATAAAAATTTAAGTCTGTATCTTTCACTTATACACGCTTTTCAAGTTTTATTAAAACTATGTAAAATGTATATCATAAACTATAGAAATAATCTAAGTATGAATATATCCTATAAAATAAATTGTCCACTTTTAATGATTTTTATTTCTAAGCTTTCTTGAATGGCACATTACATCGTCTTACTCTTCTTTCTAACACAGAAGTAAAAATAATTATAAATTCGATGCAAATAAAATTTCTACAGCATTACATAAACAAAATATGGTATTTTGATGCAAGCATTTTATCTACTTCAAATACAAAAAATGAATATTCAATTTGAATAGCTAGTGCTTTGACTAATACTTTTCATGTTTCTCTTAATTTTAATAATTCCTGAATTATTTATTCTTAATAATTTTTTTACTCATCAAGAGCCCTGGTGTTAACAAAAACAAAGAAATCTCTAAAGAATACAAGATGTATTACTCTACAAGATTCGATAAGGAATACAAAAAATTGAATTCCTAATTATGTACAAATTTTATTTTAGGTTTTTAGACATGGCGGTCTTCATAATATTTTTTTCGTCTCTTTGAGACAAATTTTTGTAAAATTTTATCTAAAGAAAATACGTATAAACAAATATAAGGTATTTGAATTAAAATTGTATCGAAAAATGTTTGTTAATAAAATTTAATTTAAAACATTGTACAAAACATATTAAAAATACACTACTTTGAAGCTTATTCAACATTTAATGTTATATACTTTTTTAATTTCAGTTACTCAGGTTTTTTTGCATTTACAAAAATTTTACGAAAAAATATATTATGAAGGTTTGAGTACAAATTATGTTCTCAAAAACCGGTTAAAAAGAATATTAATTACTTTGACAATTCAGTGTTTCTAAATTCATTGTAAATTGAAACTATAACATAAAAAATATTTTAAACTTTTGTTATAATAAATAACATCAAAGATTCTGACTACAGTAATTATATAAAATGATAAAAATGACAATAATACAATGCAGCATAAGTAAACGCGAAATGTCTATTTTAAATAACTAATAATTGCCATGTCTAATTCATACAATACAGGAAAAGTTCTACAGCAAGAAAATTGGTAACCATAAGGATGTACGACGCATCAAAGATCATTGGGTCGAGCCGAAGTAACAGGATAAGAGTGACTGTGATTATGTGGTCTGTGCAAAGTGTTGCTTATGGTGAGAGGACCTACCATATAACCAGGTCTTGCCCAAGTATAGACATATCCATCTTGACATGCTACAACAAAGCAATCTTCCCTAAATACTAATTCAGTCAGTCTCTCACGTGCTAATTTTTTGCACACCAATGGCTCCAACACGGGACACTCATCAAACCTGGGACACCAGGCAGTCCCTATCAATCTCATAGGATCATCCATCACAGAACTTACTTTCTTGCTTGTACCTAAACTTCCACTGACACTGTTCAAGTTACTTCCATTTGTACTACTTCCCGTCTTGTCTGTTCCACTGCTTTGCACCACAGTGGTATTGCCTGTCGCCCCACTTGCTCTTATAGTAAGACTAAAGTTCCTCTTGTGATTATCACCTTTTCGCTCCCCAAAACCTAGACCTCCTGCTAACCTCTGAGTTAGTGAGTTTACTGTTGATACAGCAACACTAGTACTTGTACTATTATTACTGTTATCATTGTTACTACTAGCATTTTCTTTAAAGCTAATGTTGTTTGAATTCGAATGTTTGCTGTTGTTTGCATGATGATTTAATGTTGCGCCATTACCACTGCTAAACGTTCCTGAAGAAGTAAATACACCAGAACCAGCAGCAGATATAGAAGCTCTTTGTTTAGGACAAACAGGTTGCCGAAGAACATCTTCAGTGATGTCCCACAGACATAGTTGCGTATCTTGAGAAACACTACCTAATCTATAACATGTTCCACCAGACACTCTCAACTCAGAGCTGCAAGAGTTCCTATTTGAATGCAGACTTTGTGACGTCGTAGATAGCCTTTTGGTTTTTTCATGAACATGATTGTGGTTATTATGTGGTACAGACATTTCCTCGTCAGAACCGCTAAAGTCTGGGTCGTGCTCACCATAACACGAAGTGTACAGATAAGGATCAAAGGCAACAACACTAACCCAGCTGTGATGTCCTTGACCTCTAGCAACGACTCGTTTTTCATGAAAACTCCAAATCGTCACCAAATCGTCTTCGCCTCCAACAACGACGTATCTACCATCAGGTGACCAGCAGACACACAAAAATCCACCAAAATAGCTTCTTGCAGATCCTACTAGTTCCATTGTGTCATAATGAAATACTCTGAGAAATCCATCTTGAGACACAACAGCCAAATTTGACTCATCTGGGCTGAATGCAAACTCATTTATACAGCAACCCTCAGCTCCAATTACCCATCGATATAAGGGATTTCTTGTAGATTTTGTTTTGCATGTATGAATAGCATAACCATCACCTGACTTGAAGTGCTGGTATTGTGGTGCAGTTGATCCACACACAAGTTCTTCATTATACAGATACAATTGTCCTGATCTATGAGATACCAGAAATAAGTTGCTAGAGCCAGGGACCCATTTTATACAAGTTACTTTCGTTTTGTCTATTAGCATCTAAAACAAAAATATTAATCTTCTTTAATTAAATTGCTTGTGAACTTATATTAATTCTATGTCTTTATTTTTATAATTTATAAGAAAATTTTGAGTATACATGTGTATAGATCAAAAGCTTTTTTACGAGAAATTTTTAAAATCAGCATATATTGAAAAAAAAAGAAAAAGGTATCAATTTGTTTATGATAAAGCTGGAAATAAGTAACTTACATGAAATATAATTAATTTCAATATAATTATGCTATAAATAATCAAATTTAAAAATCTTAATTTTAAGAGCAATATTCTACAATACCTTAATAGAGAATCTAATAAACACAGCACACAATACTGCATCACGTAAGGTGCAGTATTCAAGCTTAATTATTTAATTGACTTATAATTGCACTTAATCTAGATCTATGGTCTAAACAGACTTGAGTAATTACAATAGACATTAAATGCTAATGATTTTGATATTGTGAAGGCAGAAGAGTTGATTATCTACTGCATGATTATTAATAGCTATTTTTATCAAATTTTAACATGATGACATTTGAATGGAAGGTTAGAAAAACGTGATTTTAAAATTTTAAGGATAGTTAGTAAGATTATTGAAATAAAATAAAAAGTAGTTTAATTTGGTTATATAAATAATTGTAAATAAAAATTTTACCTCTTCATTATAAAGTTTGCTAAGTTCCTTTTTTACAGGATCTATTAATTGTATCAACCCTGTCGAAAAGCCAACTAATAACGGTGCACTTTCAGCTGTTGCTGTAGTTTGATTAAAATTGTGACAGGTTGGATTAGTTCCCTTGTACAACTTCTTATCCACTGGTTTATTTAAATCTCCAGTCTAAACATTATTTAATATGACGTACAATATAAAAAATTGGAAAAAAGATAAATATTTAATCTACAGCTAAAATTACTACTATGATAGTATTTTTAAGTAGTAAACAATTAAAAATTTTACCTTTTTAACACCTCTGTAGACATAAACATACAATTCTTTTCCAAAATTAAAACACATTCGTTCTCCAAGTCCTTGTGTCCCAGTTGGATCAGTTGGGTCAGGTAGTGTAACAAAGGAGACCCTGACGGAAGCACTCCCTTGACTATTAGTATATCCTACTCTATTTGGCCTTGAATTCTCTGATAAGGTCATCAGTTTGTATGTCCCTTCACGAGTAAATAATTGTGTTTTCACATCATCCTTCCCTCCGCCGTCCAGCTGTGCATCCATCTTATTACAAACAGTGGCACGACGGAGGAGTGCATCAGATACACTCCAATTTTTCAAATATCACCTAAAAAATTATACATTCTTCTTAAAGATAAAACTTTTCTAACCTTAATGTAATAAAAATATAATGTTTTATCTTTTTGCACAAAGCTGTTTGTTAAAAAAGTTTGATGTTTCATACAGTAGTAATTATTTTATGAAGCAAAACATTGAATGCATAATAGTTATAAGGAAAAATCAGATTTTATATTGTTATGTTCATTGTGCAGATTATAATTATGATAAAAATGTACATAATAAATGTTCAAATAATTTCACTTTAAAAAGGAAATAAGATTTGAAATGATGTATTCTCAAGTTCTTAATGAAACTAACTTTTAACTTTTACTATTTTGTTCACTTAATTTACTAAAAACCTATAGTTTTTTGGATTAATATTCATAAGGAACTTCTAAATCAGAGCTTTGTAAGTGCATTTCTTTGACATAAAATGTTATTTAATACTGAAAAATTATAATATAACATGGATAAATATTACTATCATGTGAGTTTTTCTAAAATTAATTTAATTTTGTTTTCTAATTAAAAAGTCGAAGTTACACTTTAACCTAACTTACATGAGTACCTTTCAATGATACGTGTCCAAAAAAGTAAATTAGTTAATTAGCGGATAAAATGGCATGTTAAAATGGATAGAATTTGTTCACGAGGTGATCTTCCATTAGGAAAAAATGAAACTGCAATAAACCGTCGCTCGTAAAAGAAATTCAAGCGAAAGGTAGAGAATGAGGAGCCGCCAAAAGGAGGCAGCATCAGGCGCTTCCACTAGGAATTGGCTCGCGTCCACGAGGGAACGGGAAGCCTCGAGGTTCAACGGCAGCAAAACATTCTCGCGGAGCGTAGTGATGCATTGCACAGCATGAGGAGGCACTATCGTCGCCTGTAACTGGTGCGCGGTCTCGAGAAAAACTAATCGAGATCACTCTCGCGTGCGGTGGAAGCCGCGGGGGGAAAAATAGAGGAGGTTCAATATACCGCACTGGTCGCCCCAAAGCCGTAAACAAGGCAAAGAGGAAAGCTGCCCCGGAAGCCCGCGGCGATGGTCAGCCTGGTAACCCTCCGGCTCGTCCCTCCTCGTGACTCCGTGGTGGCGACGCGCTTAGTGTCCCTGCTGCTCGGCACAGCGCCGTCGCCGCGACGGAGCCCCGACGAGCCGTGTCCCCGCCGTCCGCGGCGCCTCGCCGACCGCCAGGGAGCAGACTCCGGCTGCGGGGATGCGGTCCGGGGCCGAGCCGGTGGCGGGGCAGCGGGGCCTCCTCCTCCTCCTGGGGCCCGCGGCCAGCAGGTCCTCCTGGGCTCCTCCTCGGCTTCCGTCGCCCGGGCGCTTTGCGGGGCCTCGATCGAGCAGCGGCGCCGAGCTCGCGCGCGATACCCCGGGGACGAGGCTGCTGCTGCTGCTGTCGCAGAGTTGCGAGGCTGCTCCGCCGCGTACGCGCGTAGGCATGTATGATTGTCGCGCGAGCGCGAGAAAGGGGTAATAATTATCGGCGAGTATTACGTGCGTGCACGGGTCGCGACGACGGCGATGTTGTTGATCGCGCGCGACGTAGACGGCGACGGGGAGGGCGCGCGCGCGCACGAGCACGAGAGCTGCATGTAGACAGCTGCCGCGCGAGAGAGACGCATAATACACGCGCGTTACGTGCACGGATAAGCCTTCGGGGAATATGTGTGTATGCTCTCTTTGTCGCTCCGCGGCGGGTGGCTCGCGCGGCCCGTGGGGAGGGATTAGCACACGCGGCTGCACGCGCGCACTTTTTCGCTACCGCGGAGGGCCTCCTGCCCCGGAAAGAGGGATGACCGTCCCACGGGCAGCTCGCCGCGCTGCACACGACTCAGCGGATTGTCTCGTGCAGCGCCTCCTCGCACTTGGCAGCGCTCCGAGCCACTATCAGGCACTATTATGCATGGGCCGAGCAACGCACGCGAGAGACGAAAAGTGCACCGCTTGCAGCCTGTCTTGCTTCATCTCTCTTTTTCTAACTTCGCCCATCCGCACCTCTTCCTCCTATGCGTGCGAACAATTCCAAACAACTCTGCGCGATGCCCTTTTCTATCCTTCTCTGTCTTCCGCTTGTTTTTTTGCACACGCTCGGCTTGCTCCGTTTATGTATGTAAGCGTGCATTTATACACTTAGCTGTTACTGACTTTGCGCCTTCCAACTCGTGCACTCTACGTATAATAGTGTACACGTGCGCGAGATTACGTTGGCTCGACCGTGTGCAAGTACAGCGGGAAGGGGGTGGGGAAAGAAGTCAAATACGTTTGGCTGGTGGCATCCTACAGTATATAAACCTATCAAATGGTATCAAAGATGATACGTCTTTGGCCGTATATAGCCGTAGTTTCTATCGCATCTCGCTCGCTCCAAGTTCTATTTTATGCATGCGTGATGCGCGCGCAATGAACATTGCACCACCACATTAACTTTATGCTATATGGAGAGCGAGAAAGAGAGAGGGTGAATGGATGAACGAGTAGTAATTATTACCTATGGACTTACGAGTTACGATCTACGAAGAGGAAGCGAGAACATTAAGTACTTATAAATGTATAAGAAGCTATATGTATCAATGCAGCACGCAAAGTCACTGCACGTGGACACCTTTAAATACATCGCCTTGAATAAAACCGATAACGCCTGCATAATTATTAATTTTTTACAAATTTATATAGTATGCAAAGTATAATTCCTGAATATTCGATTTTTTTGAGTTTTATTAAAAGTTATTTTATTATTATTTGAGTTTTAAATTTTGTAGTATTGCTAAGTGTAAACGTTTATAAAAAAATTACTTTATAAAAAATTCTATTATATCCATACAAAGCACTCAAATCTTAATATTTTACCCACAAATGTAAATAAAATGAAATATCTATCTTTTAAAGTATTAACCTCGTTACCTTCGTACTAATTTTAAAGTTTAAACTATGTTCTCTTATTTGACGTTTAAGAATAAATCTTAATATAACTCAAGTTAACAACTTTGTTAAGAAAAACGCGAATTGACTAAATCACAAAGTTCAGTATTTATTATAAAAAATGATAGTATGTTAATTATTCTTAAGTTTATGCTACAGCTAAAAGATTATTTTAAAAATTTTTTTTCTTAATACTTGAAATTGAACGCTACAAAAAATTCTACCAACATATAAAGGTCATTGATACCAACAATCATACACAACAGCTCTTTAAAAAATACACCAAAACATAACCTCAAATAAACAGTTAAGAATCCCATGTGGGAATGTTTTGAAATATATTGTCAAATGATGTAACCTTGAATTTTGTATTACGTATAGGATTGCGGAAAATATTAGAAGGTAGCATTTTGTATATGAAGAAAAACTCATTAGATATTTATATTATTTTTTGTTTTACGTTATTTTATTGTAACTTTTAGATAAAATATGCCTCGTGGAAAAGGTGGAAAAAAGTTTTCGAAATCACGGAGGGAACCCGCTATAAAATCAAAACGGAAAGGAAAATTTAATTATAGAACAGCACCATATATTAAAGAAAGAGAAGCTAAATATGAAGAAATTGAAAATCGTAGAAAAAGAATTGAAGAATACAAAGCAAGACAACAAAAACACTGTAATGATAGTTCAGAGGAAGAAGTGGACGAAAATCCTGTGAACGATCTTTTAAAAACGTTTGCAGGAAAAGAGAATGTAAATAAAGTAAAAGCTGTTTCTGATACTGATAGTGAAATAGAATGCGAAGAAGAAACAGATGATAGTGAAATAGAATCTGATGAGGAAATAGATGACAGTGAAATAGAATGTGAAGAGGAAACAGATGACAATGAAAAAGAAGAAATAGAAAATGACGAAAATATGGATACACAATTAAGTGAAGATGAAATGGATAGTGATGATAGCAGTGAAAATATTATCCAAAATGAAGATACTAATAAAGTAACCAAAAAGTCAGATGAGAAAGAGCTTGAAGATGATCAAGAAATTAATATTGAAATTAATGATAAAGGTGAAGAAGATGAGGAAACTGCTCAAGAAGATACTGGACATGTAAAAGATCCATTTAGTATACATTATCGTAATGATCTTGATAATGAACTGTATCAAACATTAACTAATTTACCACTTTCCTTAAAAACAGAAAAATTAGTTTGGCCTAATTTAGGTAATATGATTTGTCAAATACCTGAAGTTAAAAACAAAATTGAACCTATTGTAAAAAAAGCAAAAGTTACATTACAAGAAGATAAATGTTTTGCTGAATATGGTAAAATACCTCGTTTAATTAGTAATTTAAATTGGAAGGAATGTTACATGAAATCCCAAATTCAAGGTAATATTTCTAAGGCTAACTATGAAAATATTAAAGATAGCTCGAGTGATAATCAGAATCCACTAACCCCTCTTCAGAAGGAATTATTTTTAATTATGAATAATTATCAAGATTTGTATTATCCAGAAAGAAATTTTGATAATGAATCACAAATAAGATTAGTATATTGTCTACATGCAATGAATCATGTATTGAAAACAAGAACAAAAATACTTCATCATAATTCAAAAATATACAAGGCAAAATTAAAGGACATGAGTGAAATCCCTGATGAATACAGAGACCAAGGACTTGTCAGGCCCAAAGTCTTATTCCTTGTACCTTTTCGGCATTCGTGTTTAAAAATAGTGCAATTACTTATTTCAATTTTTATTGGTGAAGACAGAGGAGGATCTGTCATTAACAAAATCAGGTTTATGGAAGATTTTGCAGGTAATGAAATAGTAATGCCTAAAAAAAATCCCAAACCTGAAGACTATGAGCAAATATTTAAGGGTAATACTGATGATACGTTTAAAATCGGTATATCTATAACAAAAAAAGCATTGAAATTGTATTCAGATTTTTATTCTTCTGATATAATAATATCATCTCTCTTGGGACTTAGAATGCTAATTGGAGCAGAAGGAGAAGAGGAAAGAGATTATGATTTTCTTGCTTCAGTGGAAGTTTTAATTATGGATCAGGTAGACATATTTTTCATGCAGAATTGGGATCATCTTCTTCATATTTTAAATCATCTACATCTACAGCCAAAAAAATCTCACGGCACAGATTTTGGCAGAGTTCGTAGTTGGTGCGTCAACGGATGGAGCAAGTACTATCGACAAACATTAATATTTTCCGGAATTCAACTTCCAGAAATACACGGAATTTTGAATAAACAATGTTACAATTATGCGGGAAAAATTAAAGTTGTCAATCCCGTAACATCAGGATCAATTGTGCAAATTGTTGCACAGTTACCTCAAGTATTTCATAAGTTTAATGTAAACGATCACACAAAAGCGATTGATGCAAGATTTGAGTTTTTCACAACAAAGATTTTACCGCAATACAGAGATAGTATAATGAACCATACTTTAATCTTTGTGCCTTCGTATTTTGATTTCGTAAAATTGCGAAATTATTTTAGAAAAGAAGATTTGAGTTTCGTGCAGGTTTGCGAATATTCACGAAATGCAAAGGTAGCCAGAGCAAGAGATATGTTCTTCCATAGTGACGCACACTTTCTTTTGTATACCGAACGTTTCCATTTCTTCCGAAGAGTGCGCGTTAAGGGCATAAGGCACATAATATTTTTCGCACCTCCATCATACGCACATTTCTATAGTGAAATGTGCAATCTGATGCAGGAAGGAAATCTAAATCCAAAATCTGGTTCGTTAAGTAATATGTCCATAGCGGTGGTGTACTGCAAGTACGATATTTGGTCGCTGTCGGCTATTGTTGGTAGTGAGAGAGCGAGTAAAATGATCAGTTCGGATAATCCGGTACACATGGTGATGACTGGAGGATAGAATTTTGGCAGGATGTTAAATATGTACATAATACATTAATAAATTATTTTCTATGTAGTAAACTTTCGTATTTATTTTACAATTAATTCGTACAGTGACGAGTGTATTATCACGATTTCATATAATCCTATTATGCCTATTTATAGAGAAGTTCATTTAATTAATTTCTATTATGGACAATGATTAGTTCTTATATAATGTTCATTATTAATGCTTGGGTCAATGGGGGAAAAGGAAAACTTTACGCCAATATCTTTACCATATGTAAAAAGGTAACGCGCTCACTCTCAGTAAAAATATGCGAATTTAAAAAATTTACTTTTTTCCACATTTACCCAATGAACTTGAATATCATTGTGTTAATCTATTTTATATCCATATATAAACTATTGCGTACAATATATTCTAATGTAACCGTGGTTTGTTTTGCATAATCTTAAGCTTCGTCATATTTAATAAAAGCGATGTGTCTGCAGTTGAGGTTATCAAGAGAACCTGGGAAGAATCTATAGTACCTATGGATCAAACTGAATTGAAACCGAATCGCTCATATAAGCTCGGTCTTCTCGCCCGAACCAACGGAAGATTTTATGTTGGACAAGGTCCATTCGCAAAATGTACAAAAAGGAAGAAGCATTAATTAAGATCGGGAGCGAGGGTATAGGTGGAGTAGCGCAAGACGGCCGGCTGCGAGTGGAAGATCAGTCACCGGGCGCGCGAGACGAGTCCCGCTCGTCCTCGGGCCAGGTGGAAGAGGATCGCCTGGCGCTTCCGGCGCCGGCGCGACTCGATCTCGTAGAGTCAGTCGGCCATGAGGTCGTCGGCCGGCTCGATCGTCCCGTCGCGGTAGTCCTCGGTCTCCATGGCGCGCGGCATCGCCTGGAATTGCTCGGAGGAGATGGAAGGCATCGCCGGAAGGGACGAGGGCCCCGGGTATAGCTCCGGCTCCCGCTGGCTCGGCGGCGTACTCAAGATCCTGTAGAGGCTGCGCATCGCCTCCTCGGGCCGGCTCTCGGCCGGGGACTCGCTGCTGTAGCCCGAGCCGAGGGGCGTCGTCCTCTCTCCGGAGCTCCCTGAAAACTCAAGGAGTTGATAATACTCGTCGGGAATAGCGTCATACTTTAAAATAAATAAAAAATGTATCTACACATGCACAGTTTATTTAATACAGTTTGTTATACTGTTATAATTCGAAATTTTATTTTTCTTTCAATTTATACAGTACTTGTTTTTTTAAATATTTATACAAATCGCATGAATACGAAGGAAGAATTCTCATTTTGATTGTTGTACAAAATTTATTCTGTTATTCATTAAGTAGTCGAAGGGTATAATTATTTCCTCGGTATAATAAAATCTATTTTAATGGACGATCGAGTTTTTAAATAAATTCAAAGTCTAATATATGTGCGCACCACTTGACAGTGGCAAGCTCGGCCAGACACTTA
The DNA here is from genome assembly GCA_018906755.1 of Sycophaga agraensis. Taxonomy (NCBI): domain Eukaryota; kingdom Metazoa; phylum Arthropoda; class Insecta; order Hymenoptera; family Pteromalidae; genus Sycophaga; species Sycophaga agraensis. The sequence continues at coordinate 502,935 of JACCIE010000015.1, read as the reverse complement.
TTCTAATCGGCTGGTGCAGCTCTGGATACTTCGCTTCTACAATTTCGACAGGCATTTAGCGCGATTGCAAACACTTTGTATCAATATGGCTACAAAGTAATGATCTGCAAACTGCAGAGGCTCGCTCGGAAGCAGCCGACAGGGTACGGGTCGCAGATAAGAAATTACCGTGCAGCCGGTCGAGGGATGCTGGTGGGGTGAGGTCGGGCGTCATGGCCGGCGTCGCGTTGAGGCAGGGCGTCCTGGCGGTGCTCGCCGTCGCCGCCGCCGCCGCGCCCATCGTCAGGTTGAGTCCTCGCTTGGGCGCGAGGTGGGTGTAGTCCGAGGGGTTCCAAATGTACATGTAGTAGAGGGAGAGGACGATGGCCACTAGGCTCACCGAGATAATGTACGCGACGACCGTGAGGACGCGCACGAGCTTCTGCTTGTGCTTCGGCTCGTAGAGCTTGTCCTTGCTCTCCTCGCCGGCGAACTTGACCTCGTTAGCGGACTTGCCCTCGCCGTGCCGCGTCCCCAGGATGCTCGCCATCACGTTGTGCGTGCTCATCTTACGTGGGATCTGCATTGTGCCGCCACCGCCCCTCGCGAGCTAAGGCACCCCCCAAGCAAGAGTATATAGCGAGTTAAAGAGGGAACACGCCTGCCTCTCGACTCCTACGCATGCATTGTTCCGCAGATAATAGTGCTCTTCACAGGCTGATATTGCTTTCAGAGAATGTATACATACGAGCACGTTTTTTCATCAAACCGATTATGGATACAATAGCCAAATTTTTGCTTTATGCACGTTTTGAATTAGACTTAAGGTCACGCAATATAATATAAACAATCAAACCGACTTTCTTTTTTAACAACGTGCATATTTGAATAATTTCTACATGTTATGTCACCTGATATAATCTATAAAAGATCACACTGATAGGAAAAGATTCAAATATACGTATTTTAATTAACTTTGTCTCAAGGATATGTACTTTAAAGCATTTTTCTTTTAGTCTCTCAGGAGGAGATGATATGAAATATTTAACGTATCTTTTATTTTTATTAATAAGTCGCTTTTTCACTAATTACACTAAAAATAAACTTTATCTTATCACAAAGCCTACTGAAAGCAATACTGGCCTTTTATTAATTTAACAACTACTTAAAATCTTTTGTTTTAACCGAAGGTTATTAAATACAAATATACTAAAAATTATTTCAAAATTAATTATAGATAAATAATAACTTTTCATAATTTTCATTAAAAACTAGAGCTTTGATTTTATTCTGCGCAACAGTACGTGGCGCAAATGCGGTACTAATCTGTTGAAGTTAGTGTTATGTTACATTAATTCTTCAGTAAAATTTTATAATTGTTTGCATAACGTGCGACCTTAATTTTCTGTAATGCACGTATATATTTTCGATCAATATAGAGTTTTATTTTTTGAAATGACTGTATAAAATGTAATACTTGTAACATAGCATTAGCTTGATAAATAAATTAGTATTGTAAACTTCCTAAAATTTTAATTTAAAACAGGATGAAGCTGTGCTTTGGTTAATTATCGTATTAAGTATTTTTAGGATGTTATGCTTCCCGCACATTTATATCTGTGTTGGTTTCGATCGCCGTAATTTAATCGTGTATACAATGTCTCGATTCGTGTAACGCTCTTATATATGAATGGTAATACGTTATTTTGGTGCTCTTGCCTTCAATTGAAAGTCGTAAGTGAATTAATCAAAAAAGAACAGTCGCGTGGGATCGAAGCAAATTTTTCAATCGTTATGCAAGGCGCGACAAGTAATAGGCAAATCTGGAAACACGTGCGCTGTAGTCCGCGTAAATTGCCATCGCGTTCAAATATACTCGAATCCATATTTCTAAATTTAAGTATCAAGGCACTCATAACGTTGAGAAAAGAGAAATGCACGGTTCGTATGCGCAATAGTTTGGGAGTAAAAGATCGCGGCGGTGGGCACGAGCGGCAGAGAAAAGAAGGCTCTCTATGAATCCGCAGTTTTACGTCACGCGTTAATATCGGACGGATGATAAAAGGGAATATAATGTCGATGAGTGTAAGGGCCGAATCGATACCGAGAACGACTATCCGAGGCACTTAGATGCGAGGGCCAGATACAGGCGTGCGTGGAGATAAAAAGTATACCCTCTGGTTAGCGGACGGGCCGTCTCGTTGGTCTTCCCTGGCTGCGGCCTCCTCCCAGGCGCATCGGCCGCGACGGCTGGAGGGCCGCGGCTCGCGAGACGCAGGTCCGCGGGCGGCGCAAGGGCGAACTGGCCGCCGCCGCTCGATTCACTCCGCGTTAGCAATGAAAACTTGCATTAATCAGCCGCGCTCGATTAAGCGGGGCCGGAGGGGCGAGGGGGGGGGGGGTTGGTGGTGGTGGTTGTGGGTGGGTTCGGGGGGAGAGAGAGAGAGAGAGAGAGTGAAGGGGAAGGGGGAGAGCGCGGGCTGGGCGCGCGCCAGGGGCTCTCGGCGGCCTGCCCCGCGCCTGCCTCCGCTCCTATATACACTGCCGCCCGGAGCTCCTCCGTCATCGGCGGCCCACTGGGCGCCCGCGCGGCTCGCGCCCGCGCCCGCGCCTCCTGCGCACGCCCGCGCGCCTCCGCCGCCCGGCAGCGCCGCCTACCTACGCCCCGGCGGAGCTTCCGCCCGCCGGGCACCGGGGGCGCGACCGCCCGGCCAGCTTGCAAACGCCTCAGTTGCACCGGCGCCCTGCGGTTCCTTGGCCCGAGTGGTCGCGCCCCGATTTGGTCAGACGCTCCTTGCGAGCCGCAGGGAGCGGCACAGCCTGGCGGCGCGCGTCCTTCGGACTGGCCGATACCCGTCCTTCCGTCTTTTTTGCACTCGAGGGGTTAAGCCGATCGCCGTTATTTCGCAGCGCGACTCCTTCCACTCAGCGTGCTTACGTTGGGAAAGAGCGGCGCCGAGGATCCGGGCCAGAGGATCGGCCGGAGGGCCCCTGCGGCGACAGGACACTTGCCAGCAGCGGCTGCGCGAGTGGAAGCGGCGCGGGGCGCCGCGAGCCCTAGCTACGCCCCGAGTCCGGGTCGCCGGCGCGCGCGCAATATATGCATGTACATATATATATATATATGTACATGTATAGCGGATGTAGCGGCGGCTCCGGCGTCACTGGCCGCTCGCCGAGCCTTGACACCTAGTCCCGAATATATTCGCTGGCGGCCGAGTTGGTTGCAGGCTGGACTCCTTGCGCGGCCGATCGATATATAGGCCCCGAGTGCATTGGCAGCGCCCAGGTGCCAATTCGCCCTCCCCTCCGTGTGTCCCCCGCGGCTCGTACGCATCGCGCAATTTGCGCTCTGCCCTACTATATATGCCGCATAGCTCGCGCACGTAACGCCGTTTGCTCGACACACTCAATGGACTGGAGGGACAGAACCGTCCCTGATCGGGATGTATGCACCGCCGCTCCACTTTCGACTCTTTATTTGCATTCTGCGGGTACAATGATATCATTTTGTCTTTTGCTCAATTGGCGCGATCTTGAGAGATCAAGGGCCGATGTCGAGTGCTTTAACTAGGTTACCCTTGCGTCGGGACTTTCGCTAAGTCCACTCCATGAGGAACGAAACTTATTTTGTTGCAGTCCGCTATTGACACGTAACCCAGATGAATGTTAAGCGGAAAGGGTTATTGCTTCGCGTCAATTCCCGTCATAAAGCCCATGTCGATGTATTCATTTGCAAATCCAAGGCGTGTAATGTTGAAAAATATAATCGGTCGTCGGAAGAAAAATACGTTTTCTCATTGTGCATTCCCTGCCAAGGCCTGAAATGAACCTATCCCATACAACTAATGTTAAGCATGACAATGATCGAAGAAGGGCAATCACGGGGATGAGTAATAGATAATAGACTTGGCTATTTCTCCGAAATGGACATATTGAAAGCTTCGGCGCATTTGCGTAGGCGATTAGCCAGCTAGTGGGGGCCTGGCCTGTATATACATATTGGTGAAAAACACCACGCCTTTATTTCCAGAACGTTCGATTTTAACTGTCTCGAAGGCACACAGCGAAGGCGAGCGTAAAATTAACTCGGATAGCCGGCTTCCTTGCTTCAGTCGCTCCCTGCATACAAGCTTCTATTAGAGATTATCGTTTCCCCCGAGCAAACATCGGTTGATGTGTTGTTGGAAGTCGAACACTACGCACATAACACACGCGTGCATAATGAGATAGTAGGAGGGGGCGAACTACGGTTTCAGTTAGCCGAGTCATTTTTTTTTCTTCTCGAATCGAGGGGGTCGTGCTTTACGATGTCGCGTGCCGGGGCGAGCCATTTTTTTTTTCTTTCTTTCAAAGTGAAATTCCCATTCCGCGCTGCATATTCGACGCGGTCGTTATCCTCCTTTCCGCGCCCTCCCCCCCCTCCCCGCTCGAGCGCGAAAGACCGTTTAATCTCCATATTGTCCAAAGACCCGTAAACAGCGGCGTAAAAACCGCGACCCAAGGCCGGCGTAGCCCAAATTGATGCAAAAGCCTCCGCTGGTCGCGATCGCCGTGTGTGTATATATAAGATACACGCGTGTATAGTGCGCGTTCGAAAAGCCGAGTCGAATTCTTGAACTTGAGCGGCGATCCCGGTGCCACGCGAGACGCACAGATGGTGTATACACCTACGCGGATCCGCGCGCGCTAAGCAAATAATCACCGGCGCCGTTGGTGCGCGAGGGTAGCATAACGGGGAAGCCCCGGCGGGCCGCGACCCTGGCCCGCTTGTTACGCCGGCCCGGCTAATTGGTCTACGCGCCATGATCCCACTCCTACGGCTTTCGCGCGCCCTCGCCCGTCCCTTTCCTTCCGCCGCGGATTTCACGCTAATCCCCGTATACGTGGCCGACATCCCGTGGTCCCCGTCGATCGGCCCCTCCTTAATCCCTCGACTTTGTTCCCGGGAGGCGCTCGGTTTTCCCTTAGCGTCCGACAGTAAATAAGCGAAGACAAAAGAAAAAAAGGAGTTTTTGGCCCAGCACCGCTGCCGAGGAGCCCTGAGGATGCTTTCTCCCGGCGGAGGAGCCCCGGTCCCGGTGTCTCTTTCTCATTTGGCTAATGCAATGGAGAGCAGTCCGCGCGCGAGTTGCCGCGTCAACCTTTCAATTACTTTAATTCGCAGCGAATCGCCGACTTCCTCCTGGCGAACCGGCTCGGGGGAACCGGAAGGGGCCGCGGCGCGCGGGCCGATCGCGCATTCCTCGCTTTTCCAATAGCCTCGGGGGGGCCGCCTTAATATACTTCCGGAGGCCTTGTCCGCGAGCCTGAGCCGCCCCCGTTCAATTCTCGTGCCTCTTCCCTACGTGCGCACCTACACGCGCGCGCGGGCCCGAGTTCTCTCGTGCTTGGCCGCGCGCCCCCAAAACATCCAATCTGCGCTCGCGCCTCGCGGTGTCCGGTTACCGGCGGCCTGTATACCTTTCGCTCGGGCTGCTCCACTTGCCGCGCGATTATTGCGCGCGCACTGAATCTCGGACCGAGTGATCCTTCAGCGCGACTCTAATCCCGCCCGCGGGGGATTGAGGCCTTCGAGAGGTCCGGGGGATTCTTCGACTTTAATTAATATGTGTAACTCTGTACGTGTAGGGGCTCTTGCGACGGGCTCGCTTTCTCGCTGGAAACGAGCCGTGCGAGCCTGTGATATTTCACAGAGTATACAATGTTTAACGTACAAACTAATTAGCGGGATGCATTGTTAAAGCGAGGATTTTCGCTCATTTTCCCTCTAAGGCATATACCGAATGACAAAAATAACGTTGTTTTTTTTCGCTTATATAAGTTCACTGCATACTTTCCAAAATTTCAACATACAAAACTGCCCAATACAGAATTCTTTCGATAAAAGGAATACAAAATTCTTTTCGGAGTCGCTAGTCTCTTCCAAGTGGTAATTAAAATAGTAATTAAATGAACGTTTCTAATTATCAAGAGACCGGCTAGACCGCATTATCCATAAAAAGTTCCTTCGCGGAACTTTCTTTTTAATTGAGCAGTAAACCCTTTAGCAGGATTGCCGGAGCGAAAAATTTATTGCCATTTTATTTAGGGCAGCAGACGGGGCGACAAAAGCTTTCGCGCAGACGGTGTTTATTGATGTGGGGCACCAATTGAGGTTCATTAATTTATGAAAAGCAGAGCCCCGGCTCGACTTAGACTAGATCTACTCCTCGAGGATAGGTCAGAAAAGGCACATCGCGTCAATAAGAAGCCGCTTCGGATTTATTCCGTCTCGGCCGCGGAGCAGGAGCCGCTTTTATAATATACGCCCTCTTATTTTTAGAGCGGCCGCTTCGAATATTCCAGTCGCGGGAAGAACCGTGTCAGCCGTAAGTGCATACTGACCCTTGGTATCCGGGGCCCGGCCGCCGCCGAGCCGCCCTGGAGACCGTCTTCTCGAGCCCTCGGACTTTATCGGGACCTCGAGGTGCTTCAAGGGCGAACGGCGTCTGGTGCTGTTTCTTCCCCGGACCCTTGGCGCGACGCGTCGGAGTCACCGGCTGCGAGGTCGAGCGCTCCTCCTCGCTCGCGGCCTCCTCCAACTCGCTCCGGGGGTTGGCCGAGGTGCCGGTGCCCTGGCTCAGCGCCTCCTCTACCAAGCTAAATCATCCAAGGGATGTATAGACAGTTTCGCACCCTTGGCCGATATCTGTGTAACCGATTCTCTTTACGAGTTATTGCTTCGCGAAATAAATAAATTTCTTTTTTTTGGAAAAATGTTGGAAGTCCTTGGTTGCACGTACAAGGTTCAATCAAAAAGGCCCCGAGTGGACATTATTATGGTTGCCATGGCCGAGTCCCGCACTCGCAGTGTGTCGCAGCAAAGGACAACTAACGATCTTCAGGATTGTAAAAAGCCGGCGCATGCGAGCCCAATTTATCGTGACCGTTGTTTAAGGAAAAAATAGGACGCGCGGACGAGCAACGCGCGCAAAGGGGCCTCTTTTTATCCGAGCATTCGTGAAGAAAATCGATATGTGCGCGTTAGGAAGCAACTGGTACATCGATCGCCAAGGAGGTATGATGGTCTAGAACGGGGAGATTCTTACGTGGAGGTATCGTTGAGCGGCGCGAGCGTCTCCTCGAGGTCGCCGCTCGGTACGGCGAACTGGGCTTCCTCGGCCCTCGCCTTGTCGTACTTAGCCCTGAGGATGGCGTTCACGTTGTTCACGATCTCCCGGCGCATCTTGGGGCTCTGGTTACCGGGGCGCGACTCGGCGAAGACGTCCATCTCGGAGCCGAGGGCCGCTGCGGCGAGCTGCTGCTGCTGCTGCTGCTGCTGCTGTTGGCGCCTCGCCGCGGCCGCGCTCTCGCTCACCTCGACGAGGAGCTCGCGCCGCGGGTCGGCCTGGACCTTCATCGCCTGGGCGTGCATGAGCCGCGGGTTGGGCGGGTGCCAGAGGAAGATGTAGTAGGCGCTCAGGACGATCCCGACGAAGGACACGGAGACCATGTAGGCCGTTACCGTGATGATCCGAATGATCTTCTTCGGCTCACGGTCCTCGTACATGGCGTCTAGCTTCTCCTTCTCCGCGGGGTTGCCGCTCGAGGTCTCGCCGCCGCTGCTCATCTTGTCGGTCGGGATCGCACTCGCCCTCGATGCTTTACTGCTCGGTAACTCCGCGCCCTGTGTACACCTGGTATTCGGGGAGCGTCAAATGAATTTTTTTTTAGGAGACTTGCGCGACCGTGCGACCACTCGAATTGATCTTAGTGAGCGAACTTTGGTCATAAGGAACATTGTGTATGTATTTAGTACGAATGCAACAATGCGGAAAGTTGTAAATATTGTTTACTATTGCTGTACTTAGCCAATAGTATTTAGAATAATATAAGTGTATATTATATATACTAAGATTAAGGACAATTCAAATCGAAGTTTAAATATAATTTAAAATCGTATTTTTTATTGGATATTATATTTGACAAAAGTATGAAAATTCGTAGATTATAATTATATAATTGGCATTAAAGTTCATTCAACCAGTTAGGTCGAACAGTAACCCTAATACAAAGTTGATTAAAATTTAAGGGCGTCTATTGGATTGTAAATGATAGACCAGTGTCTGAGGCATATTTCTTTTAAAAAGATTAGATAAAAGAATCAGGACACAGTCCGGTTTGAGTAGCATGTAATTTAATGAGCTAGTTTCAGCTAGCTCGAGCTAAATATTTCTTAACAGTGATTAATGGCCGGAGCCGTATGAGTGAGGCAAAGAGTAAGAGTAGACCAGAAGGAGAGTCGTTGTAAGGTAAAAGCAATCGAGTTAGGAAGAGGGCGGAAAGGGGGTAAGAGGGCAAGTGGAGCAAGCTCGCAAACCTGTGGGAGGCCTCTGAGTGAGATCCGCAGGCGGTCGAGCGGCCCGGGCTCCTCACATGTTCTCCCCTGGATCAGCGGGCGCTAAGGCGGAGGCTCGGCAGGCCGGCGTAGCCTCCGGTGCAGGGCAGCTCCGCGGGCTGGGGCATGTCAGGCGGTCGCTCGGCCGCGCGCCGGCCCCGAAACTGCGACCGCGGGCGTTTCGATCCGGCGAATCGCTCGATCGATACAACAGGGCGAACCGGGCGCGGGGCACTCGGCGGGGCTGGGTCGCGGAAAGCAGGCCAGCCTGACAGGGATCGAGCGGCCCCCGACTCGCCGCGGCCGGGAGATCGGATCGCGGGCACTCGTACGGCTTATCCGGGGCTCGCGTGCGCGCCCGCGGGAGACGGCTCGGCGCGCAGGAGGTGCCGCTTTGAGCCCGGGGCGCATGAGACTGCCGCGGGCGCCCGCGCGCCCACCGCCGGCACGTGCCGCGCGCGCGCGCAGACGCCCGTGTAACGAGCCCCCGCCCGCGCCGCCGCCGCCCGGCGAGGAGGCCCCGCGTCCAGTGTGCCGCCCGCGCCTCCGGCATCCGAGCCTCCTCCTTTTCCCGCCGGCCCCGTCGCGCGGCCGGTGCTCGTTCGCGCCCGGCAAGCGCTCGCCCGGCTTGCGAATTCGGAGAAGTGGAGCAGCGCGCGCGCATCGGTGGGCCTCGCGTGCGCCGATCCGCTCCCGCAGACCCTCGCACCGGTTCCTTGCTCCCCCGAGCCGCAGCCACTGTCCTAGCTCCACTTTTTACTACTGTTTCTACGTCGCTTCGTCTTCGAAGCGACCTGTTTGTCCACCTCAACAGATTCAATAATATCGCGTTATTCTATGTCCTTTTGTTAACTCAATTTCACTAGAGGTATCCAAAATGTAGTTTATTTTACGATATAATTTGCATTTTGGGAAATTTTCGTTTGCAAAAGCTTTTTGCTTAGCATTTTCAAAAAGCATTTTAAACATCAACGATTGCTACAATAATTTGTTTTAAAATTAGAATCTCTGTGCAACTCAAATCCAACAGACACGCGTAAAACTTTTATTGTAAGATCGAAATTATTGCGAAAAACACTATAAATAATATCAAAAATGTTAACTATTTCTTATGCTTTTTACTCTTATTAATTGTTAACATTAAAATAGTCTTCTCACAGTATATTAATTGTAAGCGATTTTGATGTATGAAATTAATCATTTTCAAAAGAACTATCATTCTGTTATTGTGAATTTCATACAGAATTTATTTTAAGCTCCTTTCTATTAAATAAACAGTAGCATAATAAAAATTTATTAATTACATGCATGTAGTATATCTTTTATTACTATAGGAGCGAAATTCTAAATATAAAAGTAAAACAAATTATCATTTCGTCGAATTATCTCATCTGAAGAGTGTATCATGAATTAAGCAATTTCATTCAAATTTTATTCATTGACCAACTATCTTTATCCGGTAGCTTAAAATAATTTAAAATATTAAAAATTCTATCCTTTGGAACACTATACGAAATTCGCTGTTTGTGAATTATTTCTAGATATAAAACTTCAGGACGCATTCATAATAGTGAAATATTAGAATTTTGGAACTTTCTGCACAGTTCTATACCAAGATCCTGGTTCCAAACCTAATTGCCAGGAAACTATCGATATGCCTGGCAATTGTCAATGCTGCCGGTATCTTCTAGCGTCCGACGAATTTCTGTAATTTCTGTACAGCCAACTGCACCCAGAATGACCAAATAAATACACAGCTTAAGGCACAGCCTTTTAGAAAAAGTCGCTGCTTCCAGGAAAGCCAGTATGCTTACGATGAACCAATACCTCCAGGATAAGTTGTCTTACCCAAGATCCGTCGGTAGGCAAAGATGACTGCGAAAGTATCTTTTTTTATAAAAATTGATACAGTATCAGTTGTAATAACATATTATACTTTACTATATTTATATCCGCATTACTTATGACTTATTTAAATTTATTTTAATATTATCTATTTCTAGTGATTATTGGCCAGAAATAAATGTTATGTTACAGTTATTACTATCGAGGGATTAAGTTTACAACTAGGATTTTGGTGTAGACATTCAAGTATAAAAGTCAAGACACTTTTCTCTTGAGAAATCAAGAAAAAGAGCAACAAAAGTAGAAACCACAAAAACAGACTAAAGAAGTGTATGGAAGATATTATCGAGGATATTATATAATGTAGAGAAACGACACTCTCGAACAGGGGATTAAAAAGGAAATTTTATTTTTTTTGTAAGTACTCAAAAGGAAATTTATATAACTCAAATGAATATTCACAGAAGCAGACACTAAATAGGAGACCATACAACTGATTGAGGTAGTTATACGCAGTGTTTAAGTTATTTGTTTCAGTTCAACCATTCGATTATAACAGAGTAAACGTCCTAACTGATAATAGCGCGTTAATGGTGACGGAGGTTAAGGCAATATAATATAAATCAAGTAGAAGAGGAAAAAAAAAGACATTCTTTAACTTCTCAGCTATAATATCTGTGTCGAAACCATGGATAATTGTTACGAATGAAATCAACGTCTATTCGCCTAGCGCTTATGGCCACGCGACTGAGCAAAATCGCGTTTTTTTTTGTTAACAGAGAAGGTGCGGCTGCTTGCACGAAACTGAAGGAGCAGCCAGGATTCACAATAGAGGTCGAGGTTCAAATAGGTGCGCCTCCGAGCTATGCAGGCACATATTTGCCCTGTGGCCACTTTCAGATCGAACATAATTCTAAATATAAATTTTAGAAAAATCCAGACACAGAAACAAAGCCGAGCTTTCTGTCAGAACATTGCGGACAGAAAGCATTTGAAGCGACGAGGCACCAGGCCAGGCCATAGGCCCTTACCTCGGCCCTTACAGGATAAAGCGCGAATGGAGGAGAGACCGCTTCGCGATAGGCGAGAGTAAAGTCCTACGAGCTGCGGTATTTTGTACGTTCAACTATTGTGAGCTTTTGACGTTTTCAAATAAATACAAAGCCTCCTCTTTCCTGTCCTCATGTTCTTATCCTAACAACCATTGAACAATTCTAAATAGCGATTGGAACAAACGGACATCGAGATTCGGTAAGTTATCAGCGGGCGTTAAAAGTGAGGATCCTTACAACTAAGTTTGGTTGGTAATCGGCAGAAATCGATAAGAGAAACTTTAGTACAATCAGTCGAAAGCCGGTCGTAGTATCAGACATGAATTCCTCACTGGACCATAGGGAAAATAGACCAGAATCTTTGCTAATTGCGACAGAAAATCTAAGTTTGAGCGACGATCAATAAAAGAGGATTGATGGTCTGGTAGGCAACATCTTTTTTCAGGTATGGAAGAAACTGATCTTCACACTGCTGACTGAACACTGTTTTTCCATAAAATGAGTGATTATACAGTTTGAAGAAAACAACTGTACAGGTCACAGAGGTTCTGTATCAACAATAAACACGCGAATAACGCGATAAAAAGAAATGTATGCTCGCTGCCGTCGATAAAACTAGTTCTACAGACTTATAGGACTATATAAAAATTAAGATCCAAATAGATTATTTATTACGAATTTCGTATCTATACAGAAGGAGTTAACCTTGGCTATCATCTTGATCACAATTTTTCTTAAGGCTTTTGGTTATTATATCAATCTTCAGTTTATTTCTTGGAAAATAAATCAAAATTTTTCGTTGTGGATCAAGGCAAAATTTGAAACGATGAAATAAAGAATAATTTTAAAAGGCGATTAACATTTTTAGCGGCGATAACAAAATATTGGATGCGTATTAGTAATTGTTTAAGATGAACCTTAGTCATCTATTGTTTTAAGTTATTTATGGTAATGAGAAATTATTGATGGTCGCATATGGCAACCAATAGTCATTGAAAGTATATGGTTGTTTGGGTCATACAAAAGTCTTCTTTAGACACAAAACTTTATTTTTTTTCTTATATCTCTAACAAATAAAATTTGAGTTATTGATAGAAAAGCTAAATTATCTTAAGAATAACCAAGATCATCATCTTGATCATGGGAAAGATAGTATTTGGATATGAAATTGTACACTTTTTCCAAACTCACAACGAAAAATATGAGTACTAAATTTAAGAAAATAGTCTGAACCTGAAAGTGATCATTATAATCATAGGCAATGCCAAATCAAAGATAACTACCTGTATATTTTCCGTTAAATATTATTTCTTACTACCTATTCAAAGATTTTCAAATTTGCATACTACATTATGTACTGAAATTGTACATTTAAACATTATTAATAATAAATAAGCATCAATGGGTAGTAATTGAAAGCTAAAATATTCTTGGAATTATGTAGCAAAAAGTATTCTGAAAAACAAATTAATAGCAAATATCTTAAATTAATAAATATATCTAATATTATCTTCTTTTTTCTACGCCTAATATTTAATACCTAAACTTCTGATATTTTCTGATTTAACTTCAAAGAAACTTAAATTAAAATATAAACAAATCATTTGCATCATTTGATTATTTATTAAATTAAGTTTTGTTACAAAATTCAATTATCTTCTAGATTATCTTTGCAGATACACAAGAAAAATGAAAATTATGAATACTTTTCTAGAAAAATATCTATAAAACTTCTAGAAAAGTTACAAACTTTTTCATGGTCTACTTCAATACAGACAATTTTCGGAAAGCAATATAATATAATTCATTACGAATAAATCGCATTTGTAATGCAATCGAATCGAATGTGAGCTAAGATTTTTTGAACTATTTATATTGATATCGAAATACAAAGATAATTTATTCACATATTTTCCAATATAAAAATAAACATTACGTATACTACAAATAAGATAATTCAAAAGTTCTTTTCTAAAAACTTTTATGCAATTATGCCCAATACATAACATTTCGTATTTAGTGATTTATAAGCATTTGTATGGTAATCTTCTAGTCTCATTAACTCTTTTATTAGGGATCAAAAACTGTTATTTACTCTTGATTTATTTACCATCTTCAGTAATTTTAGTCTATTTTTGTGGGCTGTAAAATAAATATTTTCTCGTTTATATCACTGAACAAATGTTTTTAATACAAAAAACATTTCAACATTAATACGTTCAACCTATGTAACCTCAACATATCTCCCGCTGCTTATGTGTTATTTCTCTGGAAATCGAATGTTGAAACCTGCATGAGTAGTACATGAGTAGTACATCATCACGTTCTGTATAATGCTTTTACTTTGATATAACACAGGGGTTGAAGCTTTCTCACAAGTATATAAGAATACCAATTCAATAAGACAGTTGTTTAATATCAATACTGTAATTGTTATTAATTTCCAATACATAAGTCTCTATAAGTAAATTATCTGTGATTGTTTCGAAAATATAAATTTTAATTAATAAATTGTTATATATACTATTAAAATATATTAATAAGATAATGAAAAAGAATGTGATACTCTCGTTTTGCAATGTATATTTAAAAAATAAAGATACTTTTTTCTATTTTGGAAAAATGAATTTTAAAAGATGAAACAGAAAAATAAAATTTATAAATGATTTAATTATAATTGTTTTTAAAATTAAAAATGGAAAATAGATGTTAGATATAGTCTTCTTTATAATCACTTTTAAATAAATCAAATTTCTCTTAAACATGCATCTATTTAAGAAATTATACTAATATAAAAGATGCTTAAAACTCATACTCGCTTGCTTAAAAAAATTCTTTAAAAGAATCATTCTATCGTGAAATTTATATATAAAATTAAATTCAAATAAAACAATAGATTTTGATCAAACCGAAAAGAATGTGACTATGGTGCGACAGAAGTACTCAAGCTTTAAAAACTTTTAAAATTACGCGCGCTTACCAAAATCATTGATATACCAAAAATGACCGCGAGAGGCGCGAACGGCGACCTTTCCAGCTACTATAGTGAGCCATAAATATATATATATATATATATATATATATATATTTTGATTGTTGAACGGTCGAGACTCGAATCAAACGAGATTACACAATATATATATATATATCTACCCATTTATTATACAGACTAAATTCCTAAAATTCTTGTAACGTTATGCAGTTCTAGTAGTTGACTTGTGAGTCAGTGTCCAGTGACTGCAGTTGGCTGCAGTGTTGGATGCAGTCATAAATACCAATAAATATACCATAAATATAAATAGTATAATCAAGTAAAATTTTTCTTAAGTTATTAGTACATAAAACGAAATTTGAAGAGTAAGTTAAACTGATGTAAACTGCGTACAAAATTGTAATGTTGCATAAATAACAAATGACAGAACGTAGTACATGGTAGTGGTATGCTTAATGCTGGTATCTTGAATAGAATAAGTTTTGATACATGCCACTCAGTTGCATATTTGCTTCCTTTTTCTTCTGTGATGTTGTCATGATAGATTTGACTTCACTTAGTTGATTTGTAAGAAGAGTGATTAACAAAATATCGTAAAACTATTGAGAGAACATACGTCAATGCTATATTGCAGTCTAATTTTGAAAACTTTTTTATTTTTGACGTTAACAAGTTCCTGAACCTTATTTGTTTCTTATTCTTCATCGGGTTATTCTTGTTTGGGTTATGGTCAGTCTTTCACGTAAATTAAATCATTCTGCCAGTGTAAGTTAATAAGTTTGATTTTGTTTCATAATTTTTAAATTTTAAAATACTTGCTAACGATAAGATAAAATATTACTAATTTTCTAACATTGTTTGAAATTTTGATATTTTAACTATTAATATTATTTACATTGTAATGGCTTTTGAATTAATTTTAATAAATTAATTCGCTGTTTAATGTATAATCTATTGTCATATAACTAGTTAACATCAATTTGTAGTAATGAAAAGAAATGCTCAAATAGCATATAATATGATTTATTAATTATGAATTTAGGCTATAAAATAATTTTAAACTATTCTTAGACTATTAACATTACCTTTTAGTATCAAGGTGCTGCATTTTTTGATACTCCATTAAATATGGAGGATGAACAATTTTTAGAAAGATGTTTAATTTGCCTAGAGGATTCACATTTTCAAAAATTGAATACAATACCATTTGTTGCTGTACCACTTGCTTTTGGGGTAAGTATGTATAAAATTATTTTGATAAACAAGAATAAATCTTAATGTTTCTATATATATTTTATTTATAAAATTTATGTAATAAATATAAATAAGTAATGTTTTTCCAGAAAAAAATCTGTTGACCTAGTATTCTAATTTAAATGTATATTGCTCTGTATATATATATGTATACACATAAAAGTAAATTCAGTTTATTATTATATTTAGTTTAATATACATAAAACACATTGATTTTGCAGATACTTTTAGAAATAATGGGATTAATTTTTGTTTCAATATGGCCTGAAGAAAAAAATAAATGTGACACATATTTTGTGATGCTTTACCTTCATTGTGCATTTTGGATGCTTATTGTGGCAATGGAACACTTTGTGAGAGAAAAGCATAAATTTTTACGTATATATGGTTACTTGGATTTTTATCAATCAACTTTTATACACGTCAGAATTCCTTCATTTATATCATCCTTATGGAATACATTTTATTTGCTACTGTCAGTTATTTTGCACCAAACCCATAAGACTGATTATGAAAATTATTGTAGAGCTTCTGAATGGTTTACACCTTTAAATTATATTCTTTTATTAACTACTTTTGAGTTAATAATCATAATACCGGCTTATGTGAACTATATAAGTAAGTAATCGTTTAAATTATTTTAAAATAAATATTTAATTCTGAACAATTTACAAAGATTTAACAAACAAAGATTACTTAGATTATAATTAATGAGATTAATGATTACAAAAAATGTATAATTTTTTTACTTTATTTATATTTATACAGAAAGAGTAATAGGATTTAACCGAACAATGCCACCACCTGATGTTACTCGAGACGAATGGCTAATGTCGTTTACACAAAACTCATATACAGGGGAAGTAGGCTTTCAACATTTAGGATTGGACACAGTTACTTTGCTTGAAAAACAAGCAGACTTCATTCAATATTTAAGAGAACATAATCTAGTATTAAGTCATAGAATGATGCGTTTAACATCAGAGCGCAGAACAGAACAACAATCGTGAACTTTTTGTATAAATAATGATACTATGATATTATGACAAGTGGAATTTAAAAGTAATAAAAGTGACATATTAGTGAAATTTCAGCAAATTCATAACAGAATTGAGCTGCTTAGTACTAGTTTTCTAAAGAATTCTTCCTTGTTATTTTCAAAATAAAAGGTCATGGAAGATTTATACAAAGTTTATATAAAATATTTTTTTGAAGATTTGTAATTTTTAGTTTTCATCCAATCCGTAATTTTGTTTATAATTTTAATATTTTAATACTGCAATTAGATGTTCGTTATAATTTATATAGATATTGTAAGCCATTTTATAAGCCATTTTATATTGTTGTTGAAAACATTTTATTTATGATTTGTTCATAAAGAAGAGTTATAAGTAATACTTGTGAAAAATGTAATAATAATAAAGATATGAATTAAATATATTTGAATAAATAATACATTCAACATTTATTAAACAAATAAATACTTAAGACATCTTTATCAAAAAATTTTTTACTAAAATTTAATAAAGATATCATAAGTTGTCTCTTAGGCCCGATCACTTTGGTCCGCTTATTATAAAATATTGCTAAAAAAAATCGACGCATTTACAAACTATCAGAATCCTTTTTTGTATACATAAACTTGTAAAATTACCTAATTACATTATATAGATACATTCAACGAGCAATGAGTAGTGAAAATATTGTAAATCATTACGATGAATCGAATTTTTTTAAAAATAATTCTATTAGAACGACTTTGTTGTAGACATACGAATTTTAAATCTATTCTTCTTCTTCCTCTTCTTCTTCCTCTTCCTCTTCCTCTTCCTCATCGGTACTATCATGAGCTGATTTATCATTTGATTTTAAAGTTTCATCAGCTTGGGATTCTTCTGTCTCTTGCGCTTCCTCTTCTTGCGTCTCTTCCTTCTCCTGATGTACCTCTTCAATTTCTTCCTTTATTTGCGCTTCTTCTATAGTTTCTATTTCTGCTACTTCTTCTGTTACCTGATCCTCGTCTTCTTCCACTTCAGATTCTTCCGTTACATCGCCTTCTGCTACCTCTGCTTCTTCTGATAGCTTGGTTGCTTCAGTAACTTCGGCCTCTTCTATGTTGGCTTCTGTTTCATCTGCTTCATTCTCCGTCTCGGATTCTTTAAAAACCTGTTGATGCTCAGTAACTATGATATTTTCTTCTTCGACTTGTGGTGCTTGCATATCCATGCAAGCCTCCCCGGATTCCGGTTCGTTATCGAACTGAGACCAGTCGAATCCTTGTTCTCCACCGCTTTCCTTTAATTTTGGTTCGGCTGAAGCTGGTTCTGTTATTATTGGCGAACTTGCGGCTCCTTCAGCTACGAAGGGATTCTCAAGCTCATGCTCTTCTTGTATATCCTCCTCGATCTAAAATTCAAATGATAAATTGTAATGCATACTTAAGTTTTTCTTAAAACAATATTTTTTAAAATAGTAGGTTGTATATTGTTTATTTATACGTGCTTTATTTATTTTGTACAATTTTGTTTTGGTATAATTAAATTATAAATATGTAATTTAATACTTTACCTGAGTGTCATCCTCGTGATCAACTTCATAGGGTTTAGCTTCGTTATCTTGATCTGATAGTTCAGTGTGAATTGAGTGTTCCTCACTATGATGCCCCTCAGGGATGGCCAAAGTGCCTGTTGCTTGGGTAGGCGACGGCAGATTTCCTAATTTTTCTTCTTCTATTTCTTCTTGCTTTTTCTTTAATTCTATCTCATGTTCCTTAGCAACTCGTTCGGCTTCATCTGCAATAGCTTGTGCGACAGCCTCGTTGTAAAGTCTATTAAAACGTTTTGGAATATTATAAAAATTGTATCATATAATTAACGAGTAAATACACTCCATAATAGATGTAACGCAAAAGAGCTATTATCCTTGAATTATATAAAAAAAGTTGATTCTATTGGTTTTATTAACTGAGACATTAATTTTTTATTTATTAATACAGTTTCAAAGATAGCAATAACAATATTGAAATCGTGATACTGTATAAAATGATAGATTGATCGTGAAATTTAGTTTGTGCCTGAATGAAAGCTGGATCAAAAACTCGATTATCCTTACTTTTCGTCCTCGACGAGCCTCTCAGCTTCGAGTCTCGCAGCCTCCGCCTTTTCTATTACAGCTTGTCTCTCGGCTTCGAGCCTCTCCTGCTCCTTAATTTCCGCGATACGGATTCGTTGTTCCTCTTCTACCTTGGCCAATCTTGCGATTTCCAGCTCCCTTGCGATTCTTCTCTGCTCGTTTAATTCCCAAGCCCGTCTTTCCTCTTCCATTCTGGAAAAGCACTCCAGTAGTACTTGTTTTTAGTGAACATTAACGGGGTAACTCTAATTTGGACGTCAGAGTAAGACTCAACCGAAATTCAACCCGTTCGCACCTCTTTATTATCTCGAAGGATGCAATAATGTCATTATGCTATTATGCTGATTTGCACGTAGCAGAATATTGGGTATATTGTTAGTGCCTATTTATAGGATTGGTAGTTTTCAGTATGAAACATTATACATTTAATTACGCGGGGCATGCTGTTGTTTTCATTTTCAATTATATATTAAGTTTTACGTGAGCTGTATTTATTAGATTAAAGATTTTAATAACAACTATTAGGAGGTTTTCTAATGTATGATCCAAATTTTTATTATAAATGTAATTTTAATGTCTATTAAAAATATATGGTTGGGTATCCAGATTAATTATCCACATGTATTTCCATGTGTCTATTTAACTGGGTTGACTGGATTTTGTAATTCTCATAGATTGAATCCAGTTAATGCGAATAATATACCTGGATATCTACCCATACATTTTCAATAAGGGAAATATGAACCGCGGTAGTAACAAACACGTCAGACTTAAAAATGTGCAGTTGGTGACTGCATCATATACGTACAATGATATTAAAACTTGAAAACTGAAAACAAATTTTTTATTTTTTACAGTCTAAAAAATTCATTAGGAATTTTAACTAAATTTGATTATAATTTTGGACTCACTCGCGAAATCATACGTATTACCATATACGGCAGTAAAAATTCTGATTATTGTATTGTTATTTTTGTTTTACATTAATTTTTACTATAATTTATGGTAATTTATATGGTTTTACCAGTATATCCTCATCTGAGAATCTAATATAGTTAAAATTTCCAAATAATTTCTTTGACTGTATAATAAATCCTAATATTGATTACCTGTATTTATTAAACTTCCTTCTTCGAAAATGTTCAACAAAGCCCATCGTATATGTTAAAGAGGTAGTGTTAGGGACTATATAAACGGGCTCCGGAGTCAGAAAGTGGGAAGAGGCATTACAGCTTTAGGCGGGGGTTAAATATTAATTATTATTGAACTTTCAATTTTTTTAGAATTGCCTGCAATTAAAATCTTTTATATGCAGGTATATTAGTAATACCATCATTTTTTATTGACTTAACGTCGTTTTTTTTATGCTAGCATTTCATTGCTAAACAATGACGACGAACAACGAAGCCATGCGGTGTATGGCAGACAAAGCTCATGAGAAGATTGCGTAGTGAGGTGCCAATCGGAGAGGCTGGTAATCAAATTTGGTACCTCCGGAATTCGAGCCCGATACTCTATTAAATGAGCCACCGCATGACTCGACCTAACACTGTTTTCCAATTTTACCCAGACTTATACCGGTGGAACACGGAAAACTTGAAATTTTTTGCAAGGAAATTATTCAGAAAAAAAAACCGCCCAAAACTATCGGAATCTTGGGTTCTATTCTCGGTGAATAACACTCAGAATAAATCCGGGTGATTTCACAGGGAATCCAACCCCGATTCCTCAAATGTAACTATATCATGAAGCAAATATTAATCATGATTATTGTTTTTTTATTCCAACTTAAATTTTTTTTGTTTAAAAGTAGTTATTTGTAACAAATCCAATATTAAAATTTTTTATATAATATTCTCAAACGTGTATAAGATTTAAATTAATTTCTTATATTAAATTGTAGTGAATGTATAAAAATTCTTTAAAATCATATTTCTATAATTAAATTATTATTATTCATCTATATTATTCATATAGATGTACGTATTAACATAATTCAATGAAATTAAAATAAAATAATTGAATAAAAAATTTGGATTTGTTTTCACTAAATTATTAAAAATATTCGGAAAGAAGTTACCCCATAACCATGCTTAAGCTTTATAATATAAAATAACTCAGTAAACTAATTACTTCTTTTCAGCTGCCTTCTTCTCGAGGTAATCCTGAACTTTCTTTATTGTGTCATCGTCCGGCTGCTTTTTCACTGTAAAGCCATAAATGAAACCTTTCAGTACTTCATGAAAACTTCCAGACAAAAAGTAAAAGAGTTCTTTCTATGCCTTTACAATCTCCGAATATTACACATTTTGTACTATTCAAGAAGAACTGAGAAATAGTATGAAATATAACTTTTTACACAAATATAAAGTGATGTGTGACTAAAAAATAAATTTTAAATAATCTATGATACTATTAATAAATAGAGTATAGATCAATCATTTAATAATAAAAAACAGAATACTATTAGAAACATAATATTCTATGAATTTTTAATTGTAAAATGCAAAATCTTTTTGATCATTTTACACGTGCCGAATAAAATATTATCTTCTACTGCATTATGGAATCAGTAGATTCATATGAAACTGGTAAGACCAAGAAATTTACGAAATCTGTACCATTTTTGTAAAAAACTGGCTAATAAACAAAAAGTTTAAAAGAAAATGTATGATCATGCGCATAATAACCGAGGATGATAACATAAGTGTAAAAAATAAGAAAAATTTCAATGTACGTTACAATAGAATTTTTACGATTAAGTAAATACATGACAAACAGAAAAGATACATCGAATAGATATACAAGAAAGTTACATACGGATGAGAGGCAGTTAGGTTATCAACATACCACCATCCTCATCGTATTCACCCTGCGGCTCTTCGTCCTCCACGATCTCGATCGTCTTTTCCTTCTTCTCGGGCTTAGTTTCAGCTTCCGGCTCTGTCAGTTCCGGCTCCAGCTCAGCCTTTTCAGCGTTTTCTGGTCACGGATATCACACACATACAAGTGCTAAGTAAACATGACCCACGAAAATGGGAAAAATATAAGGGACACAGGGATCATGTGGAGCTTTTCACTATTGAGTCATACGGGTAGCAGCGACATGCAGGGAAATATCGAAGTTATGCTGCTTACCTTCCTTGTGAGTGACAGCATCGGCCCATGTGACTGATGGCGTAGGAACTAAAATTTACAGAAACACACTGGGAATATTTACATTTCACGAAGGTTCACACTGGGTGGGATCATTATATTATTAATTGTTAATTATTTACAAATCAAGTATTTATATATAGCTATGAAATTTTCGTACACCGATTATCTTTCAGATAAGGACTAGTTTCATTTAAACATTATTATTTATTTGATTTTTAAAGTTTTTTAAATTCATTGTCTATTATTTAAACACATTTTAAAGTTACGTAATTAATATATGCAATGTTTACATTTGATTTTAAATCGTAATATTTAAAACTATATTGGATCTGTAACAAAGTTTTACGATAATATAAAATTTCTTGTTCGCAAATCATTGTGTTACTAAGAAATTATAGTACGAGAATTTGAAATATGCGACCTATTTTCTTTATAAAAAATATGTACGTTGCAAAGGGAAAGGAACGTATCTTTGTTATGACTTATTCTTTATTTTGGAGCTTTACTAACCATCGTGAGTTTCTTTTGTGTATTCATTTTGAGGTACACTTGGTGTAGCTGCGAAAAAAATACGAAACAAATTTTATTTTATAGATTGTCCCTTTTATTATTTCGTGCACTAAAAGCATTAAAATAATTCTGCGAAATACAAATGCACATAGGGTAAAGCGTTTATAATAGAGATTTTTACAGCCAAAGCTCAGTTACTCAGCGAAAAAGTTAAATACTTTAAAAACAGAAATGAAACGTACAAGCCTTTCCAATACTGTGCATAAAATACAGATTAAATATTTACACTAATATTCTTACTACATGAATGATGTCGTCTTATATGAGGGATGCACTAATGCTAAAGCTTGCCAAGTTGTTTGTACCGAATATCAATAACTTTTTAAGTGACCGTGTATTATATGTAATAAAAGTTTTTATCGCACAGGGCTAAAGATATTTTTTATTTAATTAATGTTAAGAAGAATGCAAAAAATAAAGGTTTAATTTTATTTGTCGAAACGGATTTGTTAATAAGTAAAATGATCCGTAGTAAAAAATTTCAGAAGTCGTGAGAAAGGTAGTGCTGTCAAAGTTTTCATCGATTGGAATTAGCAATCAATATTTAACGCCTTTTCCTTTGAATCGGTAAACTGCCTCACACGAGTTCGACCATCGTATAATCCCTCTTGTACGTCGCGAGAAATTTCGCACACGAGTGCATTCTTCATGCAAAAGCCCCACCGAATAGTGTACGTACATGTAAATCATATATCTATGTATGCGAGTATGTACAGACGAAACGAATGGATGACAAGGCGGTGAAATAGAGATATATGTTGAGAGAATAGGTTAAATACGATGAACTGCGGAGAAAAAACAGAGACGTTAGGGGCGCGCATACACTATGCAGGTATTACAGCGAGATACACATACGCACCAATCGAATTACGATGAATGGGTAAGCCGAGGAGTGAGCGCAAAAGAAACCCCCCTTGGTTGGTATACATGTAGGTCGATGATAGGGGGATGACGAGACCACAAGATGATGTGCGCGTTGTATATATACATGCATTTACAATGAATGGATACGGGGGAATGAATTTTAGAGGATATGATGAGATAGAGATAGAGAGCTAGAATGATATAGATATAGATAGAAACAGAGAGAGATAGGGAGATAGAGAAATGGTTGGAAAGAGAGTGTATGAGGGTCGTCGCACTCCTGTACGCGGAGCTGCGGTGAAGGTTGGCGCCGGGAACTTTTATCCTTTTCGGCTGGATGTGTGTGCGTGTATGTATGTGTCCTACTCTCAAGAAGTAAAGTAGTAGGTATATATACATACATATATACACGAGCCTTCGCCATTGTTAGGGGTAAAATGCGATTACCTTCGCCAGACTCTCGAGTGCAGAGAAAAATGAGCGTGAAGCATACGTGAAAATATTCTTATACGAAAGAACGAATACACAGTACCAAGGAGAGATGGTACCGACCATTTTTTCTATTTCTATTCGACTACACGCTATTTCTCATTATTTGTTAAAAAATCGAAATATTAATGATAATCGGTTAACTTATGAAAAATGACGATAAAATATTTTAAGCATACATTTAAAGATCCATATTATGTGAATAAATTTTAAAAATCAATATTTGTACCTTGATATTTAATAAAATACATTTATTAAAATAATAATTACCATTTCTTCGTGAAATAATATATAATCAGAATACGTAATTATTATTATATATTAATATAAAAAAATATTTAGCATTCTAAAATTTAGAATTTTTACATTTTATTACAATTACTTAGAAATTATCATTAATTATAAAAAACAGTTGATGAATGATACATCATATAGGAAATCTAGATAATATTCATTATGTAAAAAATATTTATAAAAAATGTAAAATTCTCCATGTACTTTTAAAAAAGTTAATACAACAATTGAAAAAATTATCAATTACATGATAAATGTATAATGCTCATTGTAGCCGTCTAGTACGTATTATTATTTGTAATTTTGAATAAATAAAATATCCTTTCACTTAGCAAGTATTAATCTAGTTAATAAATCTTTGGATATATGTTTGAATTGAATTCCCTGCACTCGAGAAAGTCGTCAGTAATCAAAGCATCACGCATTGAATATGTCTTACCTCGGCATTCGTTTTTAATCTAGGTAATAACCGTGGATATGTGAAATTATAGGATTAATCAAAGGGTAGAAATAGATTTTTTTGTGACAAATTAATTTCTTTATTTCGTTTTTTAATTTTTCTGAATTTTCTCAATTAGAATTTTCTCGTATACATTTAAAAGTCTCGTTCTGCGGGAAAATATTCTTGAAGCATTAGACAACAAGTTGAATTGATGCTGTACACTTTCATGTAACAGCAAATACTGTGATTGTTTAATGATAATTTATAAATTTAAAAAATCATTTTAATAATAAAAAAATGTAACACAATTCAGTCAATTATTATATTTTTATGAAAAAACGTTTTGCCATTTGATCTTAGAAAATATTGAATAGAGAAAAAAATGATGAGAGTGAATGCTTTTAACAAACTGATCTTTAATTAAAAGTAGGTTTTGAGAAAAAGATATCGGGAATTAAGTAAGATATGAATTTTTTTGTATGTTCCTCCAATTGAATCCTTTAAATAAAATTAA
The DNA here is from genome assembly GCA_018906755.1 of Sycophaga agraensis. NCBI lineage: Eukaryota > Metazoa > Arthropoda > Insecta > Hymenoptera > Pteromalidae > Sycophaga > Sycophaga agraensis. The sequence continues at coordinate 477,969 of JACCIE010000015.1, read as the reverse complement.
TTAATATTTAACAGAAAATCCACATAAATTATGAGTGTATTGATCCGACCGGAAAGAAATTCAATTTTCTGGTTTTTTACGGTATACCGCATCAAAGTTCATTATCGGCTAACAAAAGAAAATTGTTTCCCATGCGTAAGTTTCACAATGGCCAATGCATAATACCGTGATTGCCACATATTGTGTCGTTCGTAAAAGAATTTTTTTATAATATCGTATACGCGCATCCTGCGGTAGCCGCTTAGCTGGTCCGACGGACATTATATACTGTACGTATATGCATATTCATATACTTTGTCAATACTTCACATGTACGCTTGCTCACGTACGCGCGAGATGCGGATTTTCTTATCAATTTGGTGATGTACATGTACTAAAGACATGTCAAGTACAGTGTATGTGCTGGTGTGGTGATATTTCGCACAATAATCAGAATGAAAGAAATGAGACAGGTATTGAGAAAGAATCGAACGGTGTGGTGGGCCAAGATATAAGCGCGCAACTGCGCGACGTTGAAGGGGGCTGATGTGTGGGGCAGGGCAAGGGGGGTGATCTCGACAGGCAGTAATAGTGGTCTCAGTCCTCCTCATCTTCAACTTCAACTTCCTCCTCTTTAACTTTTGGTTTAGTGGGTTCCTGGTACAGCTCGGGGACGCGATCTCTCCAGCTAGGTGCCGGCTTGTCTGGCTTGCCGCCTGAAACGTGGAGAAAAACCGCTGTGCTCGTAGCTGGGCTTTGTCATCTTGCTCGCTTCGCTCTTGGGGTCATTTTTTGACGACACGAGGCCCCGGGCCTGGATATTCACGCGCAGCTCAGAACTCGATCCTATAACTTATTCCTCGCTCGCATGCGCGGCATCCCGTTAAATCCGGCGTCCGCCGCCGAAACCTTGTATGCATCCGTATTGCGTCTATACGCGGTTTCTTCCCTTCTCATTCACGAGCGTACTCGGATGGACGGCTGTTTGCCCGTCTCCTTATCATCCAGACTCATGACTTTTAATATGTTAAAGACAAAGTGCCAAATAGAACAGAGATAAAACAGAACAAGAGTGAACGGAAAAGTATACAAAAACATAATAAAAACCAGTGCGTCTTTCACATACACCAAAAAAAACACTAAGAAAATGAAAAAGTCAACGAAAAAAACTTGAGACACGTAAAAAAGTACAGGTACGCAGAGGCTTGAAACAATAATCAATAGTACAGAGAAAAAAAGGTATACGTGTAAAAACAGTAATCATACGTAAAAAAAAACAAAAATACGAAAAAAGTGCATCACACGACGACGTCTCAAGGCCGCCTTTACGTTGTTGTATCAAAGATTCCTACATACATATGTGCGAGAGAGCTAAGAAAAACAAACGCATAAACGTATTTCGCAGCGAGGGTGATACACGCATAATATAGACATATAGCATGGCGTAGCCCATAGTTTCGAAAGCTCTCAAAAACTTGGAAAGCTCGCGAAGAGCGAGGAGACCGTGTCCTTGAATCAAACCCGAGCCTTATGTCCACGCACGCATTGAAATACGTTTATGCCCGATGTTAGACATCGGGGGAAAGTTCAAAAGTAAGAGTGCTGAACAGATAAATACGTGTGTGTATATATATAAACGTTGTAAAGAGAAAAACGTAAAAAGAAAATAGAGTGAGTGTAAAAAGGGGCAAGTGAGAGAGAAAGAGATTCCGAGCGGAAGACAGAGAGAGAAAGGTAAGAAAGAGAGACAGACCGCGAGGTAGCCCCGGCGCGGGCGGGGCGCACGTGGGGCGCGCGCCCGGGGGTCGTCGGGCCCCGTGTACTTACAGGCGTCCTCGGCGGCCTTGCGGTTCTTGAGGTAGTAGCTCATGAGGTGGACGTCGGACTTGACGTCTCCGGGGACGAGGTCGCCGACCGTGTAGTAGGGTCGGCGCTTCGACTGGGGCCTGCCGCCGGCGAACCTGAGGCAGGCCAGGTGGCCCTCGCCGATCTCCCGCTTCTCCGGGGTCGTGTACCAGGGCAGGCTCTCGATCTCCTGGCGCGTGTGCTTGGCGTTAAGGATGCGCCTCACGAAGTCGTCGCTGCGCAGCCGCTCCGGCGAGGTCTCGTCGTACTGGCTGGGAGAGATCACATTTGTTCGGGCACAATGCTTTTTCCCCGCTTTTTTGTGGCTTTCGACGCCCGCCCCTCCGGGTGACGCTGGGAGAAAGGTTGACGAGTGCCCCAGAGCCGCGCGACGGCCGCCCGTCGCAGGCGCTTTAACCTCGAAATCGTATGATCGGGACGATCGTTTGCTTTTTATCTTATTATAGCAGTCTGAAACACAACAGCTTGATGGCGGGCGCACACTACTCACCTAGATGTATGTATATGCGTCCACCGCCTCGACGAGGCCTCGCACAATGCCCCACCCCGGCGCGTACGAAGGCCGCCCCGTAAGACCCCGCGGCCGAAACCCCGCCGACCCTCGTTGTCTCCGCACTCACTATACCATGCACCCGGTGCAACTCGTCAATTTTCCACCCGGGAAGTCACTCGTCGCGCTTTTATGCGGAAGGAGCACATTTTATTTCAAACAAGTGGTCAATTTTCCGGTTTGCAGTTTGCGATAACCGTCTCGATGAGGGACGCTGCAGAATAGCGAACGATTCCGTCCCCCAGGATAACACTCGGTAATAAGTAGAACAAGTCGGCTATGATCGGCCGATTAGTTAAGGATACCATTCGGACATTATTTACAGTATAGTACAAAGACGGCACTCGGGCGAAACAAAAATAGTACTTTAGACCGCGTTTACACAATAAGGCTTAACTATAGACTGACTCTTAGATTTGGCGTATATAGATCTCTTTTATCTTGAAATCAATTCAACATAGTACTGCGGCGCGTTAAAATAAGTCGCTTCGTCGCAGACTTGAAAACAATTCCCGATTTGCTTTTGCTCGATGAACTAATTGAACGATTATTTTCGTTTGACTAATAGGTAGTTGTTAAAAATAAACGTTAGCGTATAGAACGAACGAGCGGAAAGCCTTTTGAAATAATAGCTCGGATAGCCAGCGAAGTTGTCGAAAGACAATCCTTGGCGATTGTAAAGGAAAAACTCGTACATCGGACGTCGAAAACTTACTATTTTTAAACAATCTTGCAAATTGAATTACATAAGGGATTATTTAGGTACAGATGTTACAGTTTATTTCGAAATAATTTTACAATAAGCATTAGGACAAAACAAGTTTCATGTCTCGCTGTGGCGAACAATATCTGATAAATATCGTTTTAATAGCGTTACCAATACATTAGTGTTTGTGTTATACTATTTCACTATAATGTGACTAAACAAAGTGAAGTAAGTTTGAAGTAAATTTTGTTTCTCTAGTAGTAACGATATATGCGGTCTGTATACAATCCATACCTAAGTGAAGGCCGGGGCACGAAGACGTGTATTCTGCGGAGAAGACTGTCCGTCTTTGCGCGTATCTCCCGTGCTTCATCGTCGAAGTCCTAAATCAGATAGCATATTCAAATGATTATTCAAGCGGCCCCTTGGATCAGCCCGAGAGGTGCAATTTCCCGTTCACAAGCTCTAGACGGTAAAAGCTTTTTAACGAAATTTCTTAATCAATGCATCATCGACATATGCCTCGGTAGCATTGAGCTGCAGCGGTCCTGCCGCGAAGGCTGGGCAGGCGCTAAAAGACAATGCGCTAGTTGCGGAGCTTTCTAACGCACAAGTAATTTACATGGGGCTTCCCGTAACGAGTCGAGCCCGAGCGGTAAAATGTCAGACTTACGAGGTAGTTCCTGGAGTTAAGGTACTCGTCGGTGTAGGATTTCGTATAAAAGGGCCTGTAGAGGTAGCGTATCCTGTTGAGCTCTGCCGCCAAGACGCTGGGCCTGACGCGGGAGGTAATCCTTACGGTATACGGCAGGTAGCTGGAGGGCGTGTAAGTGGGCACGGACGTGTGTACTACGGAGACGAGCCTCTTGTGTGCTACGTACGGCAAGTGAGGTATTGTCCTCGCCTACGTACAGATCACGGACTCTTGCCATTTTTTTTCTTTTATCTCAAGCTATCATATGCTCCACTCTCGTGTTATCGCGATCGTTATTAGTTGGATTAGGCCCGAGCTTGTTTTGCTTCGTTCTCTCGTTTGTAAGTCCACTCTCATTCGCTGCGGGTTACGTGTGTCGCGCGTGCAGCAGCTGGGGAATATCGCTACATCTCAACTTTCTTTTTTGCTCTTCTGCTAGTTTTTTCTTTTTTTTTTTATTCTGAAAAGCGTGGGATAATTATATGCGCAGAGCCAGCGGGGTAGGGAGCGAGGGGGGGTGAGGCGCCTCGGTGCGGCACGCCTTTTGCATGGAGATTGCGAGCCGATAAGAGGGCTCTTTAAACGGCGGCTTTATCATGCGCGCTTGTCTTGAGGAATCGCGCGAGGGCGAGCGCAGTGCGGGGCCATTCAATTCTGTTTTTAGCTGCGCCGAAATTGGTCGCCCTCGGTATTCCTGCCTCCGTTTGAGAATATTTAGCAAAGGGGCCGGCAGAAGCTCGCTATTACCGCACTTCTTACTCGGCGCCCGCGTTTCTTACGCTATTACGCTTTCATTGCTACATCTTTCAAAAACTTTGAGAAATTAGGAAGACTTTTAATGCGCGCTTTCAACCCGCATTCTGACCAATAACGTTTACTTTTTACTCTTTTATTAAAACTAATAAGCACATTACTTTATGCATTAAACGCGAATTTTCGTCGAAAAATTGAAACGATAAAAATTTTACGTAATTAGATTATAAAACCTCGACATATTTCGTAACTACTATATCATATATTATACACCGTGTTCATCAGAGTTCTATAAATATAATGTATTTTGATGATTCTGGATAGACCTCGGCAACCCGATACTTTAATTAAGAAATATGGATATAACGTTTGAAAAATTAAGCAATTAATTCTAATAATTGTTGAATTGCCCGACGGCTGAACGAATTGCACGCGAGAGCTTTGGATGGACCTCTGATTCATTACCACTGACCTAAAGACTTTTTGCCAAGTTAAAAATAGAACCGAAACAGCTTTATTTTGCCAAGGGCTTCGACGCTGAGACCGTAAAGCTAATTGATATATTTTTCAAGGCCTAGTCTACATGCGGCGCCTTGCACAGAATCATATACTATAATCTAACGAATCCCCCGAAATTGGCCAGGAATAATTTTACAGTTTTCACTCGAAAATAGCCGACGTATTCTAGACGCAACTCTAGATCAGCGTTTTTTTTTAAACTTGTATTAAGGTAATTTGAATTTTTATCTACATTTAAATTTGAATTTTAGAATTTTTAAATTTAGAATTAAGATTTTATAACTTTTAATCTCTTCGGCATTGGCTTATTTTCTAGCGACATTTAATTCTGTTGTTGGTGATTTATTGACAATCGAGGGAAGCGTCAGTTGAGCAGTGGCTTATCAAGCATTTTTCTCAAGTTAGTCTACGCGGTATTAATTGGGTGAATAAGAAATAAAAAGCAGCAGAATCAGCAGGATACGTAGCCTCTTTCGTACACTAAAGACAAAAAGAATGAAAAGAAAGATATTGTGAAGAAGATACATCAGCAGAAAAGTAAAACATCGCCGGGATCGTGTAAGTGACTTTAGTAAATTAGTGGAGCCAGGGGCGCAACCAAAACTAAACGACTCGGCGCCAGAGTGAAACGATCATTCCTCACTGAAGGCAACCTGTACAAGGATTGTTAGTTTGTACGATCAGTGGGCGAGCAACGAAAGTTTCACCGCAGGACTCCGGTTAAATCATCAACTGTGGTACTCACGAAGCTGGTGATATAGGGGCTGTAATAGCTCGTTCTGTAGTAGGGGTTGTAGGAGCTGTACCAGCTCGAGCTGAGATAAGGGCTGTATAAGCTCGATCTAACGTAGGGGCTGTACCAGCTCGAGCTAAAATAGGGGCTCGACCAGCTCGAGCTATAATAGGGGCTGTATACGCTCCTGGTGTAAAAGGGGACGTACGAGCTCCTGGTGTAATAGGGAGTAGTCAAGCTCCTGATGTAATACGGGTCGGATAGCAAGTATGGGCTCGAATATAACGGCTTTACAGATGGTAAAGAGTTTGCCGATTGGAATTGTTGGTTTACCGGTGATCGGGGTGACAAACATCCATGACGGTGTGGCCACGTGGGTGTGCAAGAGTTGAAGGAGAAAAAGAACATATATATACAATCATTAGGCGATCTCGACTCATTGGTGCTTGGGCGTGTGTGTTTGCGGGGTGACCGAGACTTCAGTGTGTCTCAAGCACACGATTGATGATGATGAGGTGAGCTGATCGTCGCGTTCTCGTCTGCTCTTTGCACAACAATTGAACAAAATGTATCTCTGGGCTCGCTCTTGTAATGAGGGGGATCTGGTAATCTGGGGGGCGGGGCAGGCTCAAGCCATGGTTACGCGTGCACTCTAGCTTGCCTCACCTGCGCAGGTGAGGCGACGCGCGCGCCTCCCTAGCCGGTCCTTACCCCCCCGTGTTGTGTGTCCGTACGACGATGGGCCGAGGCGGCGAGCGCTCGGCAACGATTTCGCCGCCTCGGCCGCCCGCTCGCCCAAAATATACCCGCGCGTCGTTTCGCGGGCGGAAGTCGCCCCTGAATCTTTAAGCGCCGTTAGACTTTTAATGCGTGCGGTTAGATTTCTCCCGGTGTTTACGCTGGGAAAGCGTCAGGGTTAGTTTTGCGAGGTGCGAGTTATTTTGGGCGAATAGGAGTCAGGCTTGTTAGACGTGCACTCGCTTCCGCGAAGTCGTAGAGTATACAGATTCTTGAGACGGGCATGCGTGCTATATACTCGCCGTTTATCTCCGTGTCTCGTTAAATCACAATACCATAGAGGAGTAGAATGGATAAATTTTGTAGGTTTCTTGCGTGCATTCCCACTGATATTCAACAGCTAGTCTCCGCAATATCGAGCGAATAACAACACGTCGGTCCCTATTTCTACTCGGAACAAAGATTACGTCCGTGCACGTGCTTCCCTAATTGGAAGCGTGTATTTATTTTTTTTCTTTCCGTGGTCGGACTGCATCAAGATCGTGTACTCAAGCGCGCATCGTCTCGGATAATCTTTGGGAAAAGTTGAGTAGAAATGAGGAGGCGACGAGCAGCTGAAATACTGACATAAATATACATGGTTGTATGGATGGGGTACAGAGGGAGCGGTGAGGTGGACAGTGGACCAAGGAGCGGACAAACAAAAGACGACTTGCACATTACGAGTAAATATATTTCAAGGAGAAAAAGGGGGTACATGAAAGCTTTCCATTGCTGAGGGCTCGAGCCAAGGGCTCACTTGGCGCGTCTGCGAGTCACTTTCATACAAGATATATGTGTAGCGCGAGCTCTCGCTCCCGGGGAGTGTTAGCGGGGCGGCGTGAGCCTCGGCCAGGAGCCCCTGTTAGTCCGTTAATGCGACACATGGGAACACTACATTGGTTTCTACGAGTTAGGTCGGTTAGGTTAGGAAGCCGACGTCGGCGTCGGGGCGGCCAGGATGGGATGTCCGGGGGCCCTCAGACGCGGTAGGAGTAGTGGCGGTAGCTGGTGCCGCCCGGCAGCCTGCCGGAGGTGCTGGTCTCGTAGGTGGAGTGGTAGCCGCCGGGGCCCCGGCCGTCGGAGGAGGTCCTCGTGCTGCGCTCGGTCGTGTAGTTGCCGTAGGGCCCGCTCTCGCGCTTCACCGTGCTCTCGGTGGTGTAGCTCTCCCGTTGGGGCCGCCCGTACCGGTCGCTCGAGTCGCTGCTGCTCGTGTTGGTGTACGAGTAGCTGTACTGCTCCTGGGCGGACCTCGCCCCCGGCGAGTCGCGGACGATGTAGTGCCGGGGCGGCGTCTAGACAGCGTACAGGCGACACACTAGATCACATGCCCATCCACACACCCGCCCGCGCCCGCTGCCCCCGCAAAGCCCCGTCTCCGAGCCGCCCCTCCCCCCGGGCAGGAAGCCGATCGAAAGAGAGTTAGCCCGTCGCCCGCGCGCCCGGCCCTCGAGCGCCGCCGAGGCTCCCGCGACCTGTGGCTCCGCCGAGCCAGAGGGCAAACTGGATGCCGGGGCAGAGGAGGGCCGGGCAGCTGAGCCAGAGTTAGCAGCAGAGCCACTCGCGCCTGGGTTCGCGCCGCCCCCGCGGCTGACACACAACGCGGGCCGATCGGCGAACGAGGCGCGCGCGCGCCTCTCAAAGTCTCCTCCATCGCCCCATTGCTTCGTCTCCTCCCGCCAGTGGGTGTACAGCACCGGTGCAGGGACGCGCGTTACGAACCTATGTGTGTACCCGTTTGTGCACGCGCGGGCCTGTATGTGCATCTCTATGGCTTTGTGCGTGCTTCTCGCTGTCTCGCTTTTCCCCCTCATTTATGCTGTACATACGTGCGCGCTAGGCTGGCCATAAGGTGAATGCATGCATTTGGAGGAAGGCGCGTGGAGCGAGTCTCCGGCTGGCCCGCGCTCCCGATTATTCAACGGCTCCTTCATCCGGCGATTATCGCGCCTTTCGCCTCCGCCGCGGGGAAGCTCCGAACGCGCCTGGCGTCGTCGCGTCCCCTCATTCCCGCCGCGTGAATGTATAGCTTACGTGCCGGGCGGCGCGTGTCTTTGATGTTTTGCTTCGGGGCGCGCATACGGGATTCGCGCTCAAAGCCCCCGGGGAACACAATTACACCTCGGACCCCGGCGAGATTACCAAAATCGGACTAATTGTGTGCCCGCGCGGCCATTGAGATTTAGCCCACGGAACGCTGGGGCGCGACGCACCGAATCAAGCTGCAGCCTCCGCGGAATTTTAATGCCTATGTATGTGGACGGTCGTGGGTGTATAGCGCGTATACGCGTCGCTTGGCCTTTTGCCGCGTGCCGCGCCTCGCTTACAGATCATGGACGGACCCGCGCTGTCGATTACACCCTACGTGTGAAACTGTGCGTCGATGCTTGCCGATCAGTTGCGTGCGTGCAGCACCAGATACCGTTCAAAACAATGGCGAGTTGCCGACCGAACTAAACGAAAATAATCAGGCCGATTGTTCAATGAAAGTCCCGAGGTGCGAAACAGTAACGCGTTGGTAAGTTATAATTGACAATCAACGGACGCCGTCGTCCCTTCGTTTGTGCCCACTGCCCTAAAATAAATGCTTATATACGGCTGCGCATAGACTTTTGTTGTATCTGCACGTTTTACCGTCTCGGTCATTGTTCATGGCCAGGTGCAGGGCCGCTGATTCTTCAATGCGAGCTCGCCGCTCTCGTGTAATTGCAAATGTCCCAATTAAAACTTTGGCCATGACGCCATTTATACATTATGCAAAAAACAAAAATATATATTTTATTATAATACGCGCGGGTCTAATTGGAAAAGTACGGGATCCTCGGCGCGACTCGTGAGTGCGTCCGGTGAATCGCGCCTCGCATCGGAAACAAAAGAGCCGGCAGCTTTTGACCCATTTTCCAGGCCAGCGAGTAACGAGCTGCACGCAAAACGGAAAAACTACGTGCGATGCGAGTGTCAAACATACGATTACGAGGATGTAAAAATGGAGCAACGGCTATTGGCGCCGACCGCAGGTTTTACTTGTCGCCTCTGCTAATTCTATACGAGTATACTCCGCTCGTCCCACCCTACGTATGTGCCTCGCGAGTGGTGACCCCATGACGTATGTATATCTTTGTATGTATGTATAAATATTTGCGGGAAATGGAGAAAAATTGTCGGTCCATGAAGAGACTCGTGCAGGCGAGCACCCAATTGGACCTTTGTCCCGATGTGTTTTTCACGACTTTACAAGTTATTGTTTTCGGTTTTATGCTCTCTGATGATTAATGTCGTAAATTTTGCGCTTTAGAAATAATTAATGGCATTTTTATGGCAACGTGACTAATAATTTTCAGGTCCTCTTTTAAAGTGCCACAGTAATGTCGGAACACTGCGACAATAAACTCGGTGTTTTTTCATTCTTTATTTATTTTTATTGTTAATGTGTGGGAATATTAAAAAATTAAAATAACCCCAGCAGATGTTCGCATCCAATATAATTATACTATTATAATAATAAAAAGAATATTAATAACTATAGTATATAATTAAATGATTGAAAATTATTTTTTTCGAGTAATCGATACGTAAGTAGTCTACCTAAATGTATTGAATTTCCCTTGATTCAATGCTTTTTTTTATATATTTCTCTAGTTACGGTGTTTTCTTTGCTCTGAAATTCTGTATATTTTGAAATGAAAATAGAAAATGTAAGACTGGCATTATTTCAACGCCAAACATGATCATACCAGTGGATTTTGAGTAAAAGTTTGAATTTAAAACGCTACTTTTCCAAAAAAACTGTTTTGAATGCCCTTAATAGAGAATGGAGTCATTTTTCTTTCTCGAGAAAAAGTTTTACACTAGTAAGTTCTTAAATCTCAAATACTATCTATGCAGTATATGCACGTGATAGTGTAATTATAACCTTCATTCTCAAAGTTAATTCAAAATGTTTTACAGGATATATGATTTGCGCTTCATTATTGTATTATTATTATGTGAATATTCTATTATAAAATTGAATACATTTATTTCTCTTCTACATTTTTTTAAGTAAAATAGAATATAAAAATATTTGTAGGTATTTAAATTAAATAATACACGTATTTCCACCCTTTAACAAATTTATTGCACCTTTGTCAATTTTTACAAGAGTATACCAAATACTGGCATGTTTGACAGATTTTAAAGGAATAATTATAGAACGGACGTATTTCGTTATGAATGTAACTCAATTATCGAATAATGGTAATTTGGAAAAAAAAATTATAAATCATATTTCTACGTCAACTAATGTACCGTGAATATTATCTTGACTATATTTGTCAACGCATCAAAGTGGATTTTATTTTTGTGACGTCGTAAGAGAATCTCGTGTAAAAAGTTTCGGTTTCATTTTACTTCTAGTTTGCCTATTTGACTTAAATATCGCAGGAACTAATCCACAGTGAGTCCGACTTTAAAAGGTGAACCGTGTGAAATATAAGCGTACATCATTTTCGTAAAAATAGTATCGGTATGACTAATAAGAATGTAAATACTAAAAAGAAGAGGGAAAGTGAGCAAGTGAATGGCTGGTTTCCAAATATAGAATTATATAACATCTACTTAATATTTGATTACGAAAATCTTGGCTATCGCGATTTTCCATTTTTAGTAAGGGTAGTGCAATGCCGACCGCTTCTCACTTTTTTTTCTTTAAACGTATTATTCATAAAAATTTCCGCATAACGATTTCGTTCGAAAAATATCGAAAGTTATATATGACTAATTGAACAATTTCTTAGTTGGAATAGAAAGGATTTTTTTACAATTGATTGGTGTAACGGAGATGGACACAAGTCATACAAAAAATCACAATAATCTCTATTTTATACTATAGACAGAATGTATTTGGATAATCAAGGTTTGGCAGTTTGAACATGTGTGCCGTAGTGCGAAGAACAAGGAAGCAATCGATTAAAACTAAAGGTAGCTATACAAGTTCTACAGAGACTCTAGGTCGGTTTGTTTACAAGGCAGTGACTCGAGGCTCGAGATCTACTGCGCGCAAGGAGTATTGGACACAGTTCGAGAGCTACTTGGACTAAGGAATCGCTAGCTGCGGGGATGAGGCAAAGTCGTTCCCTCGGCGTCGGCGCGGTCGGTCGGCTGACGGCTCAGAAGCGGTACCAGGAGGGCGTCTGCAGGGCCATGAGGATGCGGGTGCGGCCGGTCGCGGGGCAGGTGGCGTGGCGCACCTTGCCGGGCTTGCGGGCCAGGACCCCGTGCTCGAAGAGCTGCCCGCGCTGGGCGAGCTCGGCCGCGGCGTCGAGGCTGACCCTCTCGACGGCCCCGCCCTCGATCAGCTGGCGCGCGTGGTCCTCGCGCATGGGGTCCCAGCCGCGCAGCTGGCCCTCCTTCTCCGGGAGGGTCGCGTACTGGTAGAACTCCTGCCGCGGGTCCTGGCGCTTGCGGCCCCAGACGGTGAAGGGCTCGGGGACGAGGGAGGGCCGCGGCACCAGGGGCACCTTCTCCCAGGGGACGAAGCTCTCCTTCTGGAACGATTTATCGAGAGGCTCTGGGTGCTGGGCCGCCATTGTCGAGCGCGCGCTCCTCTCTCCCGAGAGCTGAGATAGCCCCGGCCCGGCCGCCCGAGTCGCGTCTACGCTTCCACACCACTCCCCGACTACTGCACCACTGGCCGCCCCGCCCGAGGAGAAAGTTCTCGAGAGAGAGAGAGAGAGGGAGAGAGAGCGAGAGCGAAAGACCGAGGCGTTTATTCTGGGAGCGCGGGGATGCCTGAGCGCCCGGCCCCCGCGGCACTGTTAATGCGTGCGCGAGGGCCCGGGACCCCAGGAACCCGCGGACGGCCTCGCGGGCTGCCCCGGCTGCCTCCTCCTCGCCTCCGCTCTCCTCTTCTTTTGTGCAGGGCGAGCTTACTCTTCGCCGCTCTGCTTGATGAATTTCACTCGGCTTGATAGAGTCAGCGTGGAACGGAATATACGTTCTAGCCTTCTCGATCAGCCCCCTAATTGCCTACTGCAGCTGCTAACTCTACCGAATCGCCTTCTGGCAGTTATTAAAGTATTTTCCTCCAGATGAGATGTTCTTCTCTTGTGGCTGTGGCACCGCTTCATCAAACGAGCTCATAAGGAGCTTATAACGCACACAAATATACACGCTGCAGTGATTCATCGTGTTTATAACGCATGGTTGCGTTATGCGGATGATAGATTGATAAACAGACAGATTCATCTCAAAATCAAGCCGGTGAATTATACGTTTCGCAACGTCAAAGGAAAAACTGCCAACCTTCGAATTCTTAAACGGAAGCAGGTCGATTCGTACGGCGGTCTGCGGTCAATATATATGTATATATATGTATATATATGTATATGTATATATATACATAAACGTGTATACGCGTACAACACGTACACACATATGCTTTCCATCGGGTAAACAAAATAGTTGGCCAGGAAAGCTCTCTGGATATTTTTACCCTTTACAATCCTCTGAAACGCGCGCGCGCGCTTCGGTCTAATATGTGTTTCAGCGCTGCGGTGCCCCGCGAGGCTTTGCCGCCTCTCGCGGCGAACAATATCGTCGATGACGGGGGGCCGCGGCGCCGAGTGGAGCGGCGTTTTTCTGCCCGCGCTCGGGTTTCAATCGTCGGCAAAGAGTTTTTTTTTTTCTCTCCCCCCGGTACACAGGCGCACGAGGCCCGCGGGGCGCAACCAATCGAAGCGTACTTATCTCCTCCCTTTGACGCGGCCCCGCCCCGCTGTAAATCAGGAAATCTCGATCGGGAGAATGGTAAAAAGAAAAAAAAAGAAAAAAAAGAAGCGCGTATCCCGGCACGATCGAGGGGATTTATCCCGGTAAATCGCACTCTGACCGTTATATTAGATGCGCCGCGGCGCCCTCCGATACGCGTTCCGAAAATAGGCTACCTCGGAAGGCCGCGCGTCGCGGCCGAGAGTCGGTAAACAGCAAACTTGGCACGCGGCGCCGGCCCGCGGATTTTTTCTCCACCCCCGCGCTGAGGCCCGCCCTAACGACAGGCGGTGACGATTAGAATCGGGTCAACGTTGATTTCCGCGCGCGAGAGTCCGAAAAAATAAAAAAAGGAAAAACAGGAGGGAACGGCTCGCGTGTACATACACGAGTGTCGCGGCCGAGGTACCTCGAGGGGGGCGAGGACGGGGGACTCCCGACCCTCCCCGGGGGCGTTAACGAGGCCCGACGGAAAATCCGCGGGGAGGATCGATCGCGCACGTGGGCCATCGTCGGTGCGGCCGTCCGCGGGAACCGCAGCGACGCGGCAGGCCGCGGCGGCTAAATTAGGCTGGGCGTAACGCAACACCGCCGCCCGACATTCCCAGTGGCCCACTATATAGCGCGCGCGCGGCCGCGAGCCCGGGCTCCCGGCCCCGCGGAAGCGCCCGCGCATCCCATTTGGTATTTTCGCTGCCGCGCGGCTCTGCAATTCTCCACCCTTTTTTTTATAGTTGTTGTTGTTTTCCCACTCGGGCCGGTTCGGTTTGTCCCTCGAGAAGAAGACAAAAAAAACCTGCGTCGCGAAGAATATCGGCCGGCGCCGAAAGGTACTCGCCTTTTACTACTAGGGAAGGGGGCAATATGGCGGACGCGCGGGAGTCGATGCCGAAGCCGTGCGTTTTCGCGGCTGGTTAGGTGGGTCGAGCGATAACGCGGGGTGGGGTAAATAAAATGTGCGCGGTGGCATTGAAAGGCTCTCGTGGGCTGGGAATGAACCGGCTTTCTAAATAAAAAAAAATAATATTTCTGTAGGATGGGTTGAAAAATGAAATAATCGCGTTTGAGATCTCAATTGGTAATAAAGGTGTATTGCCCGGGCGGCTTCTGTCTATTTGAACCTATTCAATTTTTCACTGGTGAATATGCTGCGAGGCTCTTTTTCAGCGCTGCATTCTAAAATAAATATGTAGAAGTGGAAATAAATGAAGCTCCAAGCGATTGTCCCTTTATTAATATAATCTACAGCGTTTTTCGACGACGAACTTTCTGCGATGTACACAATGGAATTTAACAAAAAATATCGGATCTTTAATTAGTGCAAGTTACAAATGTATGCATGAGCTCTATAAAAATAATTCTATTTGGTATAGAATGAACGCTATTGGATTGCGCCTGAATGGCAGAATAAAAATACCCTCCACGAAAGAAAACGAACCGCGGCCTGCGCAATTATAAAAGACTAACGGCACAAGGAAAACATTGGAAAACACTCGGCCGCTTGACAAACGGGCCGATATAAATCCTGACGCATCGCCCTTTCCCCGCCTCTTTAGCCATGCTGACATTCGGCATTGACGTCACGGAGCCGCGCGCCAGTGTCGCGGGACGTAAGGAATCTCGCACGGGGAAAACAAGCCGGGGCCCATATCGGCAGCGCCCCCCCGGAGAAAGCCGCGGCGAAAGGAGGCTGGGGTATTTTCGGGCCGCTTGGCTTTGAACCGCGCGGGCATCGATGACCGCCCGGGGACCTCGGCCCATTCAAGCCGCGGGACTTTTTCCGACTCCCGGAAAATGGCCGCGGCGCTATTCATAGGCGGCCGGCTGACCTCCCGCTGCCCTCCCGACCCTATTTATAAAGACTCCCGATGCCTGGGCGTGCGCCCGTCTTTTTAGAGCGCGACCCGTTACGCGCCCCATCCGTCCTCCCCGCGGCGAATAATTCCTTTTTTTTTTTTTAACCTTTATTAGGAGCCGGAATCCCCGGGCTTTTACGGCCGCGCGTAATAAAAAAATGACCCCGCCGCGAGTAAAAAGGTTTAACAGTGGGCCGCTTAAGGTTTAACCGCCGCGTCTTTCGTGCACGGATGTGATCGCGCCCTGCGATCGCCCCCCAACCCCCGGTTTTATCGTTGTTTATAAAAGGAAAAAGTAGAAGGCCGAGTGCGCGGTCCCCGGAGAGTCGGCCGATCGTTCCGCTGATTCTAAGCCGACTCTCACAGACACGTCGTTAAGCACGTAATGCGGGAGCATTTATAATAAGAATATATTCTCGAGAATATGTCTGTGAGCCGAGATAAGTATGCAGTCATTTTCACTATTGCGTAGTATACTGATCACAGATTAGTCGATTCAATAAAATTTACCATGCTTTATAATAAATATTACTGCATAGTATAGTTATTTTTAGTAGGCTTATAGCACCTACTATAAAGCCTGTGGTCAGTTTACTTTGGTAAAAATTAGCGTTTCATATCTCTTAATATTGCACGTAAAGCGCAGTATAGTAAATAAACTCATGTTATTACTTTTCTGTAGATACATATTACATGCGACTAAATGAATTTGTATAAACATAGCGGCCGTCGTTTCGCATAAGTAAATATGAATTCAACGCAGAATATATATCGTTGATTTTTCTTCAGAGAGCAAAAAAAAAATCCTAAAAGTCGAAGGCAGTACGCGCTATGGTCACTATAAAGTAGTGCGTCTGCAAACAGTTTCACACATACGTATATATCAAAGCGTTTCGAATGCACTTAATAAATGACGCGGAGTCCGTTAACGGACTTGGACCGCACGGGTCCAGGGCGCATATTTACGCAGCCTGTAATATATGAGGTGCGCGCATACATGAGCGGCAGGTTAAACTTAGAGAGGCATCCACTACATCGGGTTACGAGTAAAAATGAATCAGCGGCGCACACCTGCTAAGTATACGCGAGGCTCGCATTTGATACGAGGCCGACGCCAGGCGCTCTATAGAATCGCGCGAGCCTGACGAAACCTCCCATAAATCAAGCGAGCCGTGAGCGATGAGTTGGACGCGCGGGCCCCGCGTACACCGATCACACACATATATTTATAGGGTGGTGAACGGCGCGACTCCATGGCGGAGGCTGCTTTCGAGAATATCGGGTGACTGTCCCCGCGCGACGCGCTCGTCGGAAAAACGGCTAATCTTAGCCGCGCACCTTCCTCCATAGCGATTTTTTTTAAAGCCCGGAGACACCGAGTGCACGCACCTACAAGGTGGGGGATGTAAGCGCTCTGAGGGGTCTTGTAAACAGGTCTCTGGGGGGGTTGGGCGTATATATATGGTGCTACTGGTGGACTAGTAGAGTAGAAGACGGCGAAGGTGGTAGGCAGTGGTTGTATCTTTTTTTTTTGTTTTGGTAGTCGGAGTGTGGAAGGTGTGGAGCGACTGCTCCTCGAAAGCACTGCATGTATGTATATATATGGCCGATTGAGGCGCGCGCGCGCGTCAACCGGGACGCCGGGTCCGAGCCATGTTATGCCAGGCCAATATAATGCAGGTCGCTGGTACTGTCAGTATCTCGCTCGCCCTGGCGCTCGGGAGCGCCTGCCACGCGGCCCGCGACTTGTGCAACGCCTACTTTGACAAGAATAGAGAGTAGTATTATTCTTCGCGCGGCCCGCGCCGCTCTAGAGTTCCAGATTCCGCTTTCAGCTTTGGAGAGTGTGAAATGCGCGTCGCAAGCCTCGGGTCGATTTGACGAATCTCAATTTACGGCCGATCGGCTAATAATAGAAGGCCCGATCATCAAGAGTTGAACCCCGCGAGCGCATTAGGCGCGATACGCTCGAGTCGACGGGAAGCCAGTTCCAATGCACCATGACCGATCCGTCAATTTCCGCTCGTTTACCCCCGAGCCGGGTGATTTAACGCGCGTTTGTAAATATAGAAGCGATGTCCGTTGGCTCTTTCACTACGCCCAACGCGAGGTTTAACGCTGGCGACGGAATCTGCGGCAGGCCGTTAAGCCCAGAGTCTTCCGTATTAAAGTCTTCTCTATAACCAGCGCGTTGCCTTTGGTCACGGGGAATTGAATTAAGAACACTCGGGTATATTTCACACGCCCCAACGCTGGAGGCGCACAATCCAACGTTAATTATAAGGACCGAGTCAACTCGTGGACATTCATGCATGTCACAAGGAAAAGGTTGTGCATGTTCCTTCCGATGAGGCGTTGCGGTAGGCAGGTGAGTTAATGGAAGGGCGAGTGGGAGTCCGTGCTGGCGGAGACCTGCGCCGTTCGACAGGTGTCCTGCTCGCCCCGAGAGACTGTCAGCACAGTACCCAGCATTATCCGGCAGTATGTTACCCCCGAGGTCCGCTGGGGGCCCGCCTTGCCGAACGTCGTCCGCCCCGCCGAGGGGCCGGTTGCCCCTTTTTAGACGCGGCTTCCGCGAATAACGCCCGCCGAAAATACGGGCCAAGCGAGGAGTCTCCGAGGGCCGCGCTCGGGCCGTCGAAATAGCCAAGCGCCGATAAAGATCCCGGGTAAGTGCGGACGACGACGACGAGGTCGCGGCTCCAGGGGACCTCCGGGGAGCGAGCCGAGTATAAAATCGGTGACAGAGATAGACAGAGAGAGATAAAGAGAGAAGGTAAAAAGAAAAAGTCAACATAAAGATTGTTATTGCACAAGTAGAAAAAGAGAGAGAGAGAGAGAGAGAGAGAGAGAGAGACAGTGAGAATAAAAAAAAAGTCAGGGATGAACAATCGTGGGTATACATATACGATATATATGTGCGGGCTTGGCGCTCTGGATGACATGGCCTACTAACCGTGACGCTGTAGGACGAGACGTAGGGCCTCGAGGAGTAGCTCGAGTAGGGCCGTCGGCTCGTGTAGAAGTCGCTCTCGTAAACCATCTTGGCTGCCTTGTTGTCTGGTCTCGTTCACTGGCTCACGCTTCGTTTATCGATCGCCCGTGTGCACCTCGGCCGGTTCGTCGGTTTCTGAGGACCGGTCGGCTTTTCGCGGATCGTCTGGGCCACCGATCGGGCGAGACGCCGCGGCTGCGCCGCCGCCGTCGCCGCCGCCGGTGGAGGGGGGCCGACGTACCCCGGATCGAAAAGAAACGCGCCGCGAAAAGAACGGCGCCCGCGTGGGCGGCCTCCTCCGCGCTCGCTCCCTCCCGCGGGAAAAGTTCGCACGGCTCTGTGCCGATCGCGCCGATCTATATCGCCCTCTCGCTCGCGCGCCCGCCGGCCCGCGTCATTTTTAGACGCCCTCCCTCGTTCTTTATGGCCCTCCCCGCCGTCGCCGACGACGGGGAAAGGGGATCGGCAAAATAGAATCCGTGCTAAGGTTGTCGCCGTGACTGGTGGTCGCGGCTTGTTTTTTCTTCTTCTTTTTCCCCGCTTCCGCCCTCGGGCGCGCGCGCGCGCGCTGGCCGATATCCCACGCACAGGGCTGTCGTCATCCTCGCGCCGACTCTTCCAGCGCGGTATTCCAGGGGTTTGGCGGAGGTTACGCCAGCCGGTTGTAGTGGCCGATGATGCGTCGCTTGTTTACGAGGCTCGCTCGATTCGCGCATTTCGCAAGCGGTCGGCTCTCACCTTGATACCGCGGGAACCAAACAATAATTTATAAATAATTCGCCCGTTGGAAAGGTTGACTCATTGTGCATTGTGAAAGGCGCACGCACGCGCGGATTATTCTTAGTTTGCGAAACGCGGGAAATTGCAGCGGCGCGCGTGCGGCCTAATCCACCGGCAGGGCCGCTGCTTTTTTTACATTCGCACCCCGGAATGAGTGTTGCAAGCGCGAGCGGCCAAAATCTTTCCTTCCGACATCGCCCCGCGCCGCCGTTATAATTAGCGGCCCGCGTTCTTGATCCGCGAAAAAAATAAAAGAAAATAAAAGAAGAGCAGCTCGCCTCGGCCGCGCGGCAATGTCGAACACCCCAAGGACGAGCTTCCCGTTCAACCCCGTAATAAAGCCGGAGCTCGGTCGCGGCCGTCCGAGCGGTAAATATAAAAGACTCGCGTTCCAAGCGGGCCAAGGTCCCCCCAAATGTTGTAAACCGAGAGCGCGGCCGCGCTCGGCGCCGCCCTGCCCGCTACTCTCCTCGCGGACGTCGTTCCTGTATCAAGGATTAATGGATGCGGGCACCTGCGCGTCCACGAGATCATTTACTTCTGTCTTGAACGTCTCCGTTTGCGGCGCTATAGGTCATTTCGAGTCTCCTCGTTGTAGACCTATTTTCAGAAGCTACGCGTCGGAGGACGATTATAGAGCTTTTTTAGGGTTGATTCGGCTTCAGCCACTTTCCTCATTTCAGATTCCCGTTAAAAAGCAGGATGATCTCTTTTTTAAAGCTGCTGCACATGTACTCAATATTGTTTTGTGAATTCATTTTTTAATTTTATACTTAACTGTTATAACGTACATGACAAATAAAACTTTAATTATTAAGCCTTCTCAGATTTATGGCAAAATACACTTTTATTTTTATTTTACATTCGTTAGTTAGGTACTATCATAAAATTATTTCACTATACGTTGAGCAGAGAAATAATTTTTTTGGTTTAATTATTTTTTTAGTATTAAAATGTACTACGATATTTTTCAACAAGATTTTTAGAGAAATTCAATTAATACTGAAGTAGTTGTACAATTTATTAATATAAATATGAAATAACATCGTTCCTGAACTGAGAAACATAAATTAAAATAATAACAGGCTTTTTTATAAATATCATTTTATCTTGATGTTTCTGCAATGTAAAAATAATATAATTCAATATCTTTTTCCGCTTTACTTTTATAGCAGACACCTACTCTTATTTAATAATAGAACTATATACAATAAAATAATTTTATAAATTTTATTGTAAATGTTGAACAAATATTGATTGATCAAAATAGATTTAAGTCCATCAAAATCCACATAATTTATCGACCTGGTTGCATAAACTGATCCCAATAATTAAATTATTTACAGAATCAGAATGCTAAAAATTCATGTAGAATTAAAATAATAAATATTTAGAGCAATAAAACATATTGCGTGTAAAACATTCATATAACTTTTTATCAACATAAGCTTTTAAATACACTTATTCAAATTAATACTTTTTAAAATAGATTTTATTGATATATGATATAAATACTAATTGTCTCTATAAATATAAAATTAAATTTTTTATTTTGGAGAATCTGATACAAAATAATAATATTAGTCAATATCCAAAACTGTGTCGTTGCATGATAAAACATTAAAACGATCGCAAATTCAAGAGCATATTGAGTGAATGCAACACCCTATGCTAATTGTACAAACTTCGATACATTCCTGGGCGTTTGTCCAAAAATTTTCATAATATTTAACAATTGTTGGACAAATACCAGGATCTGATTGCAAAACATGACATTGTAGATTCAGAAAACATTAACCTCTCGCCTACGTGCAAGAGTTTATATTGAAATTAAGATATTTTTAATTTAATTTAAAGTCACTACTAGTCGGAATATTTTTAATTTTAAAAATAATAAAAATGTGTCTTTTCACACAATTCTTTTATTGTCAAAATAATTTTTATATATAATCTATATATTGTTCAAATATAACTGTTTGTTCCATTAAATTATTAAAAATAAAATTATTATAAATATTATACAATCATAAATATTAAGCTATTTTTGAATATTTATACATGATTTGTAGCAAAATAAAAGATGAGTTTTTAGAATAATATTACTATGATAAATTATTAATCAGGGGAAACATTGCAGTTATTTTTCGATAGGATAAAACTTATAATGCTAACAATTCATTTTAAACTTAAACAATATATTAAAAACTTTCTAAAAAGGAATACAATAGCTACACTAAATTATAATTAGATAAATGAATATATTTGTATGCATTTATTTATATATTCGTTCTTCTTATTTTTATTTCATGTTTGTTGTACTTGTCAGTTCCTTTGCAAAATTAAATTTGTACTATAATTCGTTTATATATATTATATTTATATTTATATTTATAAGTTTTAAATAATCATATAACTATACATTTTATAATTTATAAAAATCTATAATATTATAAGTTATGTCTGGAAAATTTCAAATTATGTGGATTAATAACCTACAGGTACTAAAGCCGGATTTAAAAGTTGGTGAAAATATTATAGGAAATCATTGGAATGAGAAAAAATTTGTAAGTCGTCGTTTATGAATAATTTTAAAATCAAATTAAATAAAGATATCGGTTTAATTAAATAAATTTATCGGTTACAAACATTTTTGTTTGCATAAGTTTTACATGATTTAATCAGTTTGTCAGTTTTATATTTAAAAATTCATGTTTTAAATTTACAACGCATAACCTCACATATTCACGTGATGTTTTGGTACACTCTACACATATGCATATATATATTACGTTTGATTACAATATTTCCTGAAAGCTATTTTGGCGCGTTCTGATTTCTCCAGAATTTGAAAACACAAGAACTATAAAATTGAATTTAGTTTAAATAAGTGTATTATCATATTAGCAATCCTACATTGTACATATTTTTTATTAATACATGTGGTGAAAATAGTAAAAATTTATTAAGGTGTATATAAAAAAATAGTTTACGGATTATTTTACTATATTGATATATAATTTTAACCAAAATGTTTTATCTGAATTAATAATAATTATTGTTAATTATAAATTATTTAAAATTAATATATACACTTTATTATAGATAGAAAATAAACCAATAATTGAAAGAGCAGTCAACATACATCTATCAGAAGATGGTGAATTGTCTATTACACCAGTAAGACATATTAAATATATTTAAAATTTTAAAGTTCTTGAAAGTTTTGCTATAAAAATATGTTAATGTCTGTGTAGTATGAAGGTATATTTTGTTACATGAAAAATAATAATTCTAAACACTGGAAATTATTAGTACGTAACTGGTCAGTACCATTAAAAATAAGAGATACATGTTTAATATCACCCATTAATATTTGGTTTCGAGTGTTATTAAAAATGGATGATTTAAATGAAAATACAAAGGAGAAAAGAAAGGTAAATTTCTTCTAATTTTAAATTGTTAAATTATTTTAAAATAACTTTTAGATTTATTAGTTAGAAACAGTTGAAAATAGTGATCCAGCAGAAAAAAAATATCGATTTGATGATGTATCTTTAACTGAGATAAATGTTACTAATAATTCCTTAAATAAGATTGATGAAGGATTAGATTTTATCTATCCAGAGTGTAATAATATTAAAATAGACAATGAAATTACTAGAAGAAAAGATAATTCTAGTATAGATGATTCAAAGTAATTTTTATGTAATAAAAAATTAACATTCAAGTTTTGTTGTGATTAATTATTTATTAATATAAAATATTTAAGTCTTGATGCACCAAAATACTTCAATACAGAAGCCAATCAAAATGACTCAGAATGCACTGATTCAAATCAAATGAAGGAAGAAGTTGATTTAATGTCAAGCAGTAGGGAATGCTTGGAGAATTTGGAAGATGGTACAATACATGAAAGTGAAGATGAAATTGCCAGTATAAGTAATGGTAATAACAATGGTAGAAATAAAACAAATCCTTCCAATGTACAAAATATACCAAGATTAAAATGTAAATATGGAAAGGACTGTTATAGGTAAAAAAAAGTTCCATTTTTATTATTCTATTTACTCATTTTTAAAATATTAATGGATAGAATTTACTGAACAAAAATAAAAAAAAATAAATTTTATACATAATTTAAATTATATTGTAGAAAAAATTCGGAACACAAAGAAAAATTCAGTCATTTTGGTGACGATGATTATGACTGCCCTGATAATAGACCAGAATGTTCATTTGGTTTAAATTGTTATCGAAGAAATCCAGAGCATAAATTAAATTATAAACATACACGTACTAAACGAAAGGTAACAAAGACTACAAATTATTTGTCAGATTCAGAACATTCAATGGATGAATCAGTTGATGAATCAGAGTATGAAGGATCTTTTATAGACGATGAAAGTATTGACGAACTTGAGTTTGATAGTGATGATTAATATACTTGTGAAAAGGGAGTGTATATCTATGTAGTTTTATAAGTGTAAATTTATTTGTATAAAATAAGAAGTAAATCTAATTATTAATATTGTTGGTATCCTTCGTCATCCGTGAAATCGACGTTATCTGATGCACTAAAAGCAAAATCAGCCAACATATGTTTGGGAACTTCTGAGCCTCTAATTGTAATTGTGTAACATACATTTTCCATTTTCATTAAACTTTGTCTCAATGTATAAAGTTTCCTAGATACTTCTTTTCCTGAAATCCCAGAACAACTTAAGAATCCAGTGTACATATTTCTGACAAATTTACAAGTTTGATAACAACTAGAAATATCTCCAGACGATAAATTCATGATACATTTTCGCATTAATTCTCCAGTCAAGTCAGCTATTCCTAAAATATATTCCATAGTTGGAACTGGTGTTCTTATTGTTTTCTGATCATTACTCTTTTGACCTTCTGTTTCTTCTGAATTTTCTAAAGTGTAAACCAATCTTTTTTCAAGTTTGGTACAATTATAAAGATTACCAGTGTGCAAATATTTATAGAATGCGAGTGCTTCGATAAACTCTTGAAGACCAGGTCTGTAGGCTCGCAAATAAAGGTATGCATCTTGATTAACTAATTCTGCTGCAATGTTTTTAAACAGTCCTTGAATAACTGCATTTAATCTTGTTTCTGCTTCAGTTAAAACACTATCTTTTTTGCTTTCTTTGTCAATTGTGTGTAATAAAAAAATTATACGTTTACTCTCAATTGTAATATCCCTAGATATTTTAACCAGTCTTTCATAACGATCATGTTTTGTATCTAATTCAGCAGCATACTCACGAAATTGTTAATTACTAAATTATTTTCATCAATTCCATCTAATATTTCTTTTCCTTTGTCACCTAATTTTATTTGTTTTCTGTTTTTATTAAATGAATGATTTTGTTTACCTTTACCTGAAAGAAAAAATGAATAATATAATTAGTAAGATTAAATGCAATACAAACTATGATTCGAGGAATATTCAATAACGCACCTCTGTCATAATACATTCTAGTTACTATCAATATATTAAAAAAATTAAGAAACTTTAAATAGTAAAATAATAAAATACTATGAAGAGGCAAGTAAACATAAGATTCAATGTAGATTTAAGGTTATAGTTTCGATCCTGTCGTGGATCCAGCTGAGATATAAACATGTCATGTGATATAGCACGAATATTAATTTTTTTAAACGTTTTTATAATATGATTGATTTATGATGTATAATAAGTAATGTAATAAAATAATTTTTAAGTTATTTAATGAGCAATTTTTAAAAATATAAGAAATATTTCAAAGTAATAATAATTTTAACAAAAATAAAAAATATTGAACGATAAAATATTGATATTAATATTAATATTTCATTATAGATTTACAGAAAAATTAATTATTCTAGTTTTAACTAGTAACAATTTAAGTTATCTATAAAAATAGTTTACAGAGCAGTATCTAATGCATAAAACATATAACGACAAATTTACTACAAGTCAAACTATCACAATAATATTCATATAATGATAAAATTATTTGTAAATAAGCAAGAAAATCGAAGTTTAAAAATAATTGATATGTGTATAATATTGTTATTAAGGATATTACGTATTTGCAAGCTATACTTATATAAATTTACATAATTTAAGTTGATATAATGAAAAATTTATATAATACCTGTGATTCGAAATCCTGTTACATTACGTAAAACTATTTATTTTAACGATATAAATATATGATTAGATTCTTTATTATTAACAACTTAATGCATTATAATTATTATAAAAAAAGAAAGTTTGATAGCGATGATAAAGCTATAGATCGAATAAGAGTTTTTACCAAGAACAGTGGCAGAGGTGAGCGTTTTCTTAACTTTTATTCATCTACGGTACCTACTTTCTACCTACCCGTCTGTACATTCTCGCTACCTACTTTTCTTAGTTTTTGGTAGACTCCGATTTTTACGATGATGAGGTTCAGAAAGCTAAGTTCTTAAAGTCATTCTCAGGTATGTTATACCGATTAAGAGCGAAGTTAGAGTTTTTAAAAATTTTTATTTAAACTGAATCTAATCGAGTATCTTTTTTTATACTTGAGTGTAGTCAGTTCTGAGCAGCGGAACAATTAAAATAAATAATTTTTTGTTTATTAATCATTTTTGCTCTATTTACTTGCGTACTCTATATTTATATTTATTCCCGATATTCAAGACTAATTTTTTCCCTTTTTATCTTATCACAGCCATATATTTATGCATTTTCCAAATGCAATCAGATATTTCTGTTCTATACATCTTTTTAAAACGTTATTCTAGACAATTTAGCAATCACCGTTCCGCATACATAATTCAAAAGCTAAAAAGATAACAAAAGTTATCTGCACTATATATGAAATAGCATAAAGTAAATTATTCTATCACTCATACATAAATCATCTTTAGTCGTGTAATTTTTATTAGAAGATTCGAATGATTCGATACAAATAGTTATATATATTTATTATTATTATTATATAAAATAATACAACGTAATGATTTTAAATATTTCATAATTTTTTATATACATTTAGGGAATGAGGGTTGTGCACTAATCTTCCTCATATCTTATAGAATTTAATAAAACTATAATTAAATAAAATCCACTCCAAATCTTGAAAAATATTAAATTTTCAAATTTTTTTTAAATTGTTACAGATTTTACAGTCAATCATATAGTCAATCAAGTTGAAGTCATAAGATACTAATTGCTTAGCGTTTTATAAATTTATCAAGCTAATTGTGTATTTAATTTAAATAAAATTCTATTTATTCTTTATTGCTGTTACAAAAATTATAACTCGATCTATCGGTTTTTGAGATGGAGAAATTTAAAAATAATAGTCTCTTCTTAGTACTTACCTTAGATGATTAT
The DNA here is from genome assembly GCA_018906755.1 of Sycophaga agraensis. NCBI lineage: Eukaryota > Metazoa > Arthropoda > Insecta > Hymenoptera > Pteromalidae > Sycophaga > Sycophaga agraensis. Next base: position 451,630 of record JACCIE010000015.1, on the reverse strand, counting down.
TTAAATAATAAAATATAATAAAAAATAAGCTAATATTGATAATGAAAGAAAAAGTAGGTACAAATATTATTTTTTAATATAATTTTTTTAAACCAATTTTTAAAACCTTTTAAAATAAAAAAAATAAAATTATTTTTGTTCCTTTGAAAAATTATAATGAAATGGCTAAAAAGCAAATAATAATTATACACACACGCACACACACGCACACGCACACGCACACGCACAAACACACACATAAACACACACATACAATTATCAAATTCAGGTAAGGATTATATAAAAAAGAAGTATGTAATTTTTATATAAATAATTTATGTACAATATTTACAAACACATGATCAGTCAAGTAGCTATAAATAGTTTGCATGTTTAAAATTTACTGTTTTGTAAATTCAAATTCTTGTCCTTCAGTTTTAGGTATGATTTTGAAATTCATTTTATTTATATGTTTTTTTAAATACAACTTTCTTGGACGGTTGTATGTCTGACTATTGTTTCCGAATAGCGACTTGGTCGTTGTAAGCTGTAATATGTCTGAAATAAGAATATTAACTTTTAGTATTTGTTATTTATATTTTTACAAATTTTTTGTAAAATGTATATATTAACATACATTTGGTGCGGCTCGAGGGTAGTCCATATCATGTATAACACTTTGAGATATCTGTTGATCATCCGCATAATTCGACCTTCTTGGCAAAGATCCATAAACGGAGAGTTTTCTATCTGTAAAATGAAATAAAAGATTTTCTTTGCAGTATGTAAGTAATGAGTTTTGATATTTAATGATCCTAGTGTACGTATTTTTTGTAAATATAGACTTGTTACTATTATCTACAACGAAATTTTTTAAATATGTTATGTATAGACGCAGTGTATAACATTATTATTTATAAATGATCAATAGGAGTATAAGAAATAAAATATCAAATTGTAAAGTTAGACACTTCTGATATTGCGTTCATAAACTCTTCCCATGCTAATGTAGTGCGATGAATTAATGCGCTCGTGCTTATCCGGGAATTCGTGTTGGAAGCGTAACTCATTTTCTCATAAATTTTGCATAGCAATATGCGGGGAATTAGAAAAGTAGCACTTTAACCGTCTGCAGTGTGTGGGTTTATAAATTCACATAGCCATGAGGAAAAATGACCGTATTCAAAGTCTCTTGTTGCCGTCGAAACAAAACGAGGGCGTAAATTTAGTTGGTCGTTGCTAGAAGCGATTTATACGTAGTACAGGTAACCGTACCTGTATAATTATTGGTCAGTGCTGTCGTGGGTATAAGATCGGGATTTCCATCCTCTTCCTCGCCCTTAACCGCAAATGTAGCTATGGTCGGTTGCTGGAGTGGCTTCGGTTTGGAAGGCGTGGCCGCATGTTTTCTCCACAGCGCCATTAATACCCCGGTCACGATAAGCCCTAATCCGGTAGCCGTCCCTCCGAGGCCAATCAAGATCGGTGATATGTCGAGCGAGATGCCAGTTTCTCCTGCGAAACAACAATTTTTACCCCCTTTTTCTCTTTCTCGTTCCGTTGTATATATTTCTTGTTGTATATTTGCTACGAATATCTCGATATTCGAACAATGTCACTTTCATACTGGGAATAGGCGTGGCATGTGGGAATAGGTGAGAGATTCAAACTACCGATTTGAAAGATGGAAAGGTGCTGTAAATTTTTTAAAATGCCGCAAAAAATTTATGCGTAATAATAATGATATTAAGCATTAAGGAAGAAACATCCTGTTGTCATTTTTATTAAAGGTAAATCTTTTCAACTTTCATATAAGATTGAAACTGTCTCGATAAACATGAATTTCCGCATTGTTAATGTCAGAACTAGTAATCTTAAAAAACGGGCCCCATAACCTTTTCCGTTGTATAAAACTCCTTTTTTTCTCTTAATAAGTTTTTATAACATTTGAGTTTTTATTTCGATGCTTGTCATGCATTTGCGTTACGCGGAAAATTGAGGCCGACGCGGTACGTTTTCCAAAGCTTTTTTGTACAAACAGACATTTGGAGGCAGTTTTCGAAAAAAATAGAAAGCTGTTACATCGCCAGACGACAGATTCCATACAGGCGCGACACTTTGGCTTTCTTGCAAAGTGCTTCTTTCCTGTTATTTAGTTTTGCAGGATAATAGAAACTTTACTATTTGTAAGGGATCCTACGGGGCTCGGGTATTTTCACACTTAAATTCGAGATGCAATCGAAAGCACGGCGACATTACCGTTCGTCGGGGAATATTCGGGTTAAAGCTCGGGAGCGGCGGGAGATAGGAGAAAGGGGGCGTAGAATCCGCGAGAGCCGCCAGAAAGGAAGTCGGGCTGACGGAGCTCGCCGGGGTCACGCGGGGCGCCTCGCGAACCGTGCGGAATACGCGCTGGCGCGGACTAGGAAGCGGGCGCCCCTCGCTGCGCCGGGGATTTTTCTCTCATTGTGATTTGAAATAAAAAGGTGTAGTAAGCAGAGAGAGAGACATGAGTGCCACGGTGGGCGGGGGCGACCTCTCGGAAGCCTTCCCCGCCAAATGTATTTCCCCTCTGATTCCGCCGGGGAAAAAGCCGAGGACCTCGTTATAGATCGGCGCCGCCCTGGCTCCCGGCACCGCGTCAGCTGATTAGAAGTGGCCGCGCGACTCTGCGACCTCCGCGCGCCAAAATTAGGCCCCGCCCTCTAATCATCCGGGATTTATGCCTCTTCCGCCGGGTGCGCTTGCGCCGGGGCTTCCCCGTCCCTCCTCCCGAGGATCCCAAAATCGCGCTCGAAGGGAGCGTACTTTGCGCTTGGCAGGGGACAAAACGGTCGTTCTGCAGGTGCGCGCATAAAGCCGGCTGCGGGCCGATTCCCCGAAAATAACGACCGGCGCTCGACTCGCGCCCCTTTTTATCGGGGAATTCATAGATCACGCGACGGGGCCGTCCGTGAAAGCGGCGCTGCAGTCGAGCAGCCGAGGCCCTCGGGCCGTATCTGCATCTCGCTTTTGTAAGCCGGCGCGGCGCGGGGAATACAAGGGCGTAAAGCGCGCGGCCGACTGTAAATCAGAGGTCGCGCCGCGGCGGCGGCCTCTATGGCCGCGGAGAGGCGTTTATCGAGGAGGGACTCACCCGTAAATTTGGCCATGTCTTTGAAGGCGATGCCCTCGAGGATAACGGGCTCGCTCGAGCCCTTGGCATTCACCGCGTAGAGGGTGACGGTCGAGGGCTTGTGGATCTCGATCTCCCAGTAGGGCTCGCTCGAGACCCAGCGCTGCTCGTCGACCACCGCGACGAACTTCTGGGGCAGGCCCCCGTCAAAGCCCTCGACACAGGATATCCGTATCCAGGTGCCGCTCTGATTGTGCGCTGAGCAGTTCTGCAGGGCCAGCGGGTGCACTGTCGACAAAACAAGCCAGAGCCACCTCCGTTTATTATATCAAGCCTGATGTCAAATAAACCTACAGTCCGAGCTTAAGATGCGTTTAATAACTTAAATTTATAGCTACGTGTGATACGCGTGCTTGTTTGTGTAAGGGTACACTAACAAGACATCGTTGGGATTCGTTTAATATTACGTCTTTTTAAATTACCTTTCATATTTTATAGAGCTTCATTTTACAATTATATTTTTGACGTATATCAACATCTTCCATTAATTAAAACAATTTAAATTAAATTTGAAATAGAAACTGACAATGATTATTAATGAATTGATATACTTGCACAGTTGAATGAACATTCGTATAGTTACAATTGGGTAATCTATCATGTGTCAGAGTAAATGGTACGACATTGTTTATCTTTAGTTTTTATGCGCAGGAAAGTCCTAAGCTTACACTTAGCGGTATTAAAACTTTTATTATTTCCTAAGAACACATCTGCTTTCTGATTTACTATGTTAACAAATCAATATGTTATACGAGTACACAAATACTTTTATAATTCTAAAAATTGATTTATTAGTAATATAAAACATGAATATATCCTATGTAAGCATTTGTGTGCATATATACGTGTGTATACATTTGCCTATAATTGTTTAAAGGATAAGATAATATTATTGTATAAGTCTACAACAGGATTATTAGGCTTTAAAAATATCTTCGAGGAAAATATAGTTGTAGATATATATTTGAATCTAGATTTGAATTTTTGTCTATGCTACAATATTAACATATCCAGCCATTAAAAATTGTTTAAAAACTAATTTATATTTGAATATTTAATTTAACAAACTGTGGTTAAAAACCGCGTAATTATTTTACAGAGTAAAGCCAGCCTGGGATGCAGTTGGTCATCGAAGCTGCTGTAGCGCATTCATTCGCATATATCGGCGCCCGCATCGCTCAGTTAATTGAATTAGATTCGCCCTGTCATTTTTCCCTGGTCGCTTATCTGCGGTGCAATTCGGCGATTGGGAATTGACAAAGACGGCCCCTTTTAATGGAACGGCGGCCCTTGCCAAGAAAGGGTCGAACGGTCCACCGCGCCCCGTTAATTGATTTTGTTTTTATTCGGCAAGGTCGACGCGTCGGGTATTCTGCTCACGTACGGCCGTGCAGAAAAATGATTTTGCACAAAGAGTGAAATGAATATCCAGTTATACACATAAAGCCTTTCAATGGGAATGAGCGACACATAATATATACAGAAGCCCTAGCGGGAAAATTGTTAAGCGGCGCACGATTAAAAAGCAAAAGCCGGGATTACGGCCGCGCGCAAATTAGTACGATTCCCGATAATTTATGCATTCGAGGAGAAAAAGAGAGCGCAAACGCTCAGCGGCAGGATAAAATGTAAGATTCATATTCCAATATCGCAGTGTGGGCGCGTCACGAGATCCAATTAACTATTTAATTATCCGCGGTCGGTAAGACAGGCGCGCGTGTTTTACAAAGCGCGGTGGCCGGGCCGCAAGGACAATAGCGCGGCCCGGCAATTCCGTAAGAAACACATTGCCGGGATCCTCTTGGCCCGGCCCGTCAGCTGCAGGAGTTATGCATCCAATTACCGCTGCGCGCGCGCCTCGCTTCCCGCGATCTAGCGCCAATGAGGAATGCCGCGAGCGGCCAAAAATTTTCGACGGACTGCTGCGCGCCCCCAATTATGGCTTTAATTAAAATGGCCGATATATTCGTGATTCTGCACGCGGGACGCTAATGAAAGCGCTCGGCTCGTGACACTTTGGGCCCGCGGCTCGCTCCTCGTTTCGTGGCGGCGGGCTACTTTTTAAGCGCGGCTCTCGTTCCCGTCGCCACAATTACCTGTTGTCATTCGACTTGGCTGGCTAATGAGAGTGGGTAAATCGAATCGGCTAATGCACCTTTTAGGTCCGCCAGTGCTCGTACGTTCCGTCCCCGCTACTCTGGTAATTTTCACTTACGCGATATTGGGTCCGCTGAAAATTTAAATAGTTCCCCGTGTCCCTGCATTTTATTATTCTAATTTTGTTTTTCATTCTACCAATCTTTCATGTCTTTCTTAGATAGTACGTCTATCAGGTTATGATTCTGTCATATAACACGGTTTCTGTACGATAGTACGATTTTAATGTTTCATCTGCATGTAAAATTCGATAAAAATGTAATCAGTTTAATATCGAAGGAGCAATCAAATAGGGCCAATGAAAACAATTATTTATTCGTACACTTATATTTAAAATAAAAATAAATCACTGAAGATCGTGTACTAGGCGACAGGGCGAATCTTAATAATAAACGATTACTCAAATATGTACACATGTGTGTTCTCCGTGGTGGGGTTAACCTCGCGTCTGAGTGCTGACGTAGTATCGCAGGTGCAATGTAGTAGCCGTGTAGCTGTCAGCTGGGGTCAGCTGGCTATTTGGATCTTGCGGAGGCACGCCCTCCATCATGTGGACCTCACGCATAAGAGATGACCTCGCAGGTACCGCCAAGCCATCTTGACTCAGGGACAAGCACTCGAGAATGTGTTCGTCCAATAATTCTAAGAGACGTACTCGCTTCATCTGTTTTTCCATCGACTCAAAAACGCGCCAGTGCATTGCGCTGCGAATAAGCTTTCCTGTTGAGTAAGAGTGAGGAGCGAAAGCCATTCGGAGTACCGTTAAACACCGCGTTCGAGTTCTATACCGCTGACTCACCGAAAGGTACGAAGGGCTTCGCGAGTGATGAGAGAGGGCGCGAGCGTTTGCGGCGGCAAAAGGTTTGCGGAATTGTTCGGTCGAACGAGTCTGCGAGGCGCTTTATTTTACACACTATATTTAAATTCAATTTATACATATATTCTATACAATCTGTCTTTTAATTCTTTGTCGCCAGCTATATCACGGGATAGCTGAGAAAATTCTAAACATTTTTTTTGCGGTCGTGAAACTGTCAGATGCACCCCCGCGAAGATACAGGTGTATAACAAATGGTAAAAATCCAGTCTCTGCGGCAGAAAAGTGCGACCTACTCGCCGTAGCGTAGCCAATCAAAGTAGAGAAAATAGTCAATGGGAGAGAGTAGAGCTATCGGGGCTGCAAGATGAGCGAAAAAAATGTGTAGAATTGCCTCAGTTATCGCATGATATAGCTGTAGACAAGGAATTAAATGACACCTTGCACATACATGTAGAAGATTAATTTTATTTCCTACGGACTGCCTGTGAGTCATCCAAAATTTTTATATGTAGCAGTGAGAATGATAATAATGCATACAATGAGTATTGTATATATTTATGTTAAAATACCATAAAGCCGTTGATAGACCTCATTAATTTCTAAAAGTTATAAACTACACTTTCAAAGATTCATTTATTATGACAATATAGTTTAGATCAAACGCGAGCTTGGCGTGCCCATTACCAAAACAATTACTCTCCACGTCTAACGGGTGAAGTTAGTCGACAGCATAAATTCAGCGCAGATTTTCCGGGGAGAGGCGCGTGCGCCGATAGTTGATTTTCGAAAACATCCTCGTCCCAAATCTCATAAAGAAACTTTGTCTGTCGCAAACGAGGCTCGCCGCGAGCTGGACCCTCTCATTTTCGCGAGTTCGGCTCTGTTTTCCGGGGCACTTTTTGACCGTTATTTTTAAAGTAAGTATGTTTAACGAGCATCCATCAGCCCCATCCTAAACGCGTTTCCTCCAAGTAAGAATGCAAGGGTATGCGGCCGTCAAAATATCAATTATAAATTAGAGACCGGACCTCGCAGCGACGATAACTCTGTTGGTAATCAGAATCGCGTCGTCGCGCATGACCGTTGATTTCATTCCGGAACCGTCTCCGATAATTTCTAATTGAGAGTGGACCAATTGTATTAGAGGAGCGCGGCGGGTATATTTGAATTTTAAGGTTGGCTGTAACAATAGGCGGGCGCCGCTCTGAAACGCGATCGTATTGTTAGCCACGACTCCGCAGTGGGACATTCGAAATAACGCGATTGTCTTAAGCAGTGGATGTAACTAATTTGTTTTAATTTGCAAATTGTCTCCAAGAGACGTTGTTAGCGGACTTGTTTATGGTAAACTTACTGATTTGTAAATCCAAAAGATAACCAGAAATAGCAGAGGCGCGCATAATTACATTCATTAGATTTATGAAACCCCAAACTATTCTAGCGTTATTTAGGAAATTTTCCTACATTCAAATTAATTTAATACAAATAAGATTCAGGGATAATTGTCGTAGTTTAATTAAGTCTGATTCTCTAAAGCGCGGAATTCATCTTGTAGTTTCAATTATTTACTTGCTCGTTCCTAAATTATGCGAAAGTTTGGACATTTGCAAGAGAGAAATATCTCTCCACTAGAAAATGCATTTTCATGAAATATTAACATTGTCTTCCAAAATATTGGAAAATAAAAAAGAGTAGGCAGTTGGTTTTAAATCTGAGAATTTTCTTGTACAGAATCAACATGTTAATATTTTTCTGTCACGATTCAAGTCGGTTATCAAGCCAGTGTTGAAGATTCATGAATATCCATTATTCAAGGAGCCGGCATTATTCAGGCAGTTCTCCTAGTTATTTTAGTTCTTCTTTTACATTAATTGCCAAAAGCTCTTACCTGGAGCAGGTACGTGATAAATGCAGGGCTGCTTGGAATCACCGACGACGTTACTCGCCCAGCAGCCGAAGGTCCCGTAGTCGGCGTCCGACCTCAGTAGGTGGCTCATCCTGCTGACCAGCTTCTCGCCCGTGTACCGAGAGTCGGGTATGTCACTCAGGCCCCAGCTATTATTGAACGTCCAGTGGAACGTAAGGCTGCTGGGGTTAGCCTCGACCCTGCACACGAGGTTGATCAGCTCGTGCCTCGAGACATTGAGAGAGCGCTCGTCGTTAAGGAGAACATAGCTCGAGGGCGCCTCGGGCTCCTCCTCCCCCGGACTGGCCGGACCCAGGTGCTTGCAGATCGGGGCAACTGCGAACCATTCGATTGCAGAGGAGGGCGTGGGAAATAGCGTTACGGTAAAAGTTGTGCAATCGCGGGATTAAATGCGTCGATATCTCGACGGAGTGATACACGTCCGTCTCCTGAATCGTTTCAAACTTTTTCGTATGTTTTTCATGTACTAAAAATCGAAAATACTAAACGGTACAATTTGACGGTTTAATTGTGGATTAAAGAATATTTGTTTAAAGAATATTACGTCAATATTTTACTCTACAAACCTATACATGTAGTTTCAAAAAATAAACTTTTATTTTTCCAAACTTGAAAAGTATTAGTGTTGACAATCAAAAAACCATGTCTGTAGCTCAAGCAATATAACTTTGGAATGAATTAAAGTTTCAAAAATAGTAAGCCAAGGTATCTCTGAATTGATGTTTTTCTTAAACACCGAAAACTTTTTTCTCTCTAAGACAAGATTGAAGAAGATTTTTTTAAAATAACTTTCTTTTAATAAGACTTCTTCGCCATATTATTATGAATTATAAAAGCTTCCTTGGTATTTTTTATGTTTCAGTAAGTTTATCTAAATTCGAGCGAAATATATCGCGAGCATAGAAGTATAACCATACTGCAACGAAAAGTATAACGTAGTTATACCAGTTATAGGAAATAAATCGCACAATGCAAAAACAGATATCCATTGAAATCAAATTATACCTTCTATATTGGCAAATAGTTAAGCAAACTTAAAAACTCACACATGACACGAAGGTAAATGATGTTAGATCTATTACGGCCCTCTGAGTTGGCAGCAAGACAGCTGTAGTTTCCAGAAGCTTCTCGAGTTATTCCCTGGAGTACAAGAGATTGATCGGATAACACCACACCGGCACTAACGTTGTGGCGAAGTTCTTTGTTCTGTAAATACAATTTTTGCAAACGTTTAGGCTCACATACCGTTAAAAACAGGTTAATAATTGCGTTCATAACTTGTAACTGAAGCCATTTTCAAAAAAAATTAAATAATATCAATTTAGTAAAATGTACATATGCTTTAATAATTTATTCACTTAAACATTCTACAGGCAGTTTAAACAAAATTGAAAGTAGTATTTCAGGGTATTAAAAAAATAAAACACGAAATATTTGATACTCGTACAGAGTTAATATCAATCAAATCGTGATGCAATCATTTTCGACAAATATTTGAGCTCGTAGAAAAAATACGCAAATGAATGCTTGTTTGTTATAGCTTCCCGAGTACAGTGGGTGCTCGGCCGACTACGTGCATCTCATCCATTCTGGCAAATAACGGGCTCGCACATGCAGTTCGCGTACAATTTTCATGCCTTTAAGAGTTAGGTGGCAAGTGACCTTTTTAGCGGATTTTTACACAGACTCGATTCAATGATTTGATGACAATATATCGGCCTCGTTGGCCGGATGAACTGAAATTTTGAATAAACGGGAAACGACAATGGGGCTGATCGTAAATTCTCAATAATTCCAAGAGAATGCGCCTCTATGGCTATGAACTGCACCGCACGAGCCGTGAGCGCCCGCCATGGCTATCGAGCTTCAAGAATATATATTGCGACCAATTGCTTTTCTCTTTGTTTATTTGACTTTTTCTAATTTGTTAATTATTCAATAACAATGTTTCGATCATCAAAAAGAAAGCGATATTCATTTAATCATTCATTTTTTGTTGTGCGATCTATCTACTATACATATTGCATTTTATTGCTAATTAAAAGATATTAAAGTACAAAAAGATCCAAAGAATATATCTAATGGCAATAGATAAATATTCATTAAAGTTTAAATTCGATCAAAAGTGAAAAAAAGGATAAAACAATTTACGAATCGTGCTAAGTTTTAATTAAAAATACAATGAGAAACGAAAATAATTTTTATATAAAAATACTGAATTAATATTTTTTAAAAAAAGCTAAAATGAAGTCGTGAGTACTTTATTACAATAATAATAAAATTTTATATTTCGGAGAATTTCGAAAAAATGATAAAATTACAACTAAATAAACATTTGTGGTGGTTCAGTGAATATTTGGATTCGTTTGTTTTCTCTTTATTATTTACTTGAAAATATGCACTCAAGTATTAATGGATAGAAGAGATTTTACCATAGTTTGATATATTTATATAATCTGCATATTTTCCATTGAGATAACGAAGTTAAAATAGTTATATAAATTTGAATTAAAATAATAATTCTTCCTCAATATCAAAACATGAATTTCCATTTGTTAATTTTATCCATTTATACTCTGGTATAGTTGAAAATTTAAGTGATTAAAGCACGAAGAGAATGCCTGGCTCGTCATCGACGTACCTTGAAAAATATCAATAAGCCCAATTTGACTATCGAGCGAAGTGCAGAAATGAATCAAAGGTACAAACGAACAATTCACCCACAGTCAGAAATCCACGCACGATTGGTATTTATAAATATCGCGGAATGCCTTCAGTCGCGTTTGCCGTCACTCCATACAGTCGAAGCGCAGGCGGACTTTGACATTTGGACCGGGCAAACGTCATCCGTGGAGCGCCCGCCTCGAGCAGTAACTGCTTTGGCCTCTTACAGTATATCGCGGGTGGCGAGCCATCGGGAAAAACGCCCGCAGCCTCATCTGGGTTAAAGAGCACGTCCGCGAGAAAGGATTGGCGTTCGGAGGGAAGATAACAATCCGGGGCGGTGGCGGCCCGCAAAAATGAATCCCCATTTATATTTATGCCGGGTCCTCGGGCGACGCGGCCGATGGCCTGGGGCGAGCTCGGCTGATCCCCGAGCGGTTTAACCGGCCCCCGTAAAGCTTTCCACGCGGATCGGGATCGCGGCTCGTTTCTTTTTTTTTTTTTTTCGTTCTCCCGCGAACCTTTGGGCGAGCGCCCGCGGGGGAATTATTTACTCTAATGTGCATTAGCGCCGCGGGAAAAATGCCGGGGAGACGTATAAAACGCGGGGAATTTATGTTAAGCCGGGCCTGTGTCGGCGCGCGCGCGGCCGACGAAACAAGAGTCCCGGCTTATATAGCGGGGGGAAAAAAAGCCCCGGCGGGCGCATTATACGGGACATTATTGCGAGTTTTGCCCGGCGATCCGGCGCGTAATTCGGGCTCTTGGCGGTTGGCCGGCCTGTCGCCGCGCGGATGTCCGCGACAAATCTACGCGCCAGAGTGGCGACGGCCCCCTCACCTCCCCCGTCTCGCAATGCTCCGGCGATTTGCCTCGGGTAATTAACTCGTTGGGAATTATTTAATTGCCCGGCAGCCCCTGCAAATCCCGCCCTTTTGTGGCAGCTGCCCCGACGTGCTTTTAAGCGCCCGCATGTGCAACGGCTAATACCTTATTCAAGCGGGCCCCAGCATTATGTCCTTGAATCGCTCTGTTTAAACAACCTTTTCCCCGTGCGCCGGGTTAATACGGGGCAAGCGTCCCGGGCGCTCGGTTTGTTTGGCCTCGGGCCCCCGTTTGCCGGTGCATGTTGTTTTATTAGAAATAAAGATCACGTATCCCCTTCGGCTCTTTTAATTTAGCGGCGCTCGACCTTCGGGTCTGCCTCCGTGCTTCTATTCCTACGGGCGATTCGTGCCCGGCGTTACCTCGGCCCGCAGTTCATCACTGATTTTCCCGCTCCACGCATGAGTGCGCGGATCCGCATTTCTCTATCTCAATCTCCCGTCGTCGTCTTTCAAACAATTTTTCGGTAAATAACGCGCTCTCGTGTAAATAGAGCTCAGACGTGTGGACAGATAGTTAACGGTATATTTACCCCGTGATACCACGACAGCTTGAAGTTCCCCGGGTTCGATCTGACGTCGCATTCAAAGTTAACATTGTCACCTTCCTTGATATCCTGCAGGTGGAAGGAAGCACCCAGTCGTAGAACCACAATTGGAGCGACTGAAATGAAGCAAATCAAGGGTATATATAGTAGCTCGTTAACCGGTTGCGTTAAGTCGTTCGATTAGCATAAATTAAATTCCGTTAACTTTTCATGAACCAAATGCTATGTTTCATGCAAAATTATACTAAATTATTGCATGAAAAATATACAGATATATTAAAGTTGAAGAAAATTAAACTCTTTTGAATAAATTATGGATTAAGCTGTTCGTATCTCGTCATTACTTTTTCAACAAAAAGGATTGTAAAATGCATAATGTAGTTGATGTTATATATATAAATAATCCGATGTTCGTATTTTATATATGCATACATAAATAATTATATTTGTTTTGTTAAAGCAAATCCAGGAATTTAATTAAAACTTTACGAGGGTTGACATTAATTATCCGAACTTGAATATGCTAACAACAGCAAACAATTTTTTTATTCTAATTGCATAGTAATTTAGCAGAGCTTGCACTTTACAAACGTTTCTGTAGTTTTTAACTTTATTTTATTCTACGCACATGTTTCAATGCACATTACTTACAATGACATGTTCTATATGCGCTTGAAAGAAATTTGAAAATATCAGTGATTGCAAATGCGTTAACATGCATAATTGATAAACTATAATTCTAAGACAAAGATCTAAAAAAAGTGATGAAAGAAATTATTATTTCATTATTCAACTTTTTAACTATTAATATGAAAAGGGTCTAAAATGACATTAACTTATTGGATATTAACGTAATAATTTTGAAATTTATATTCCTTTTATTAGTTTTACATCAAACTTCAATATTATTAAAAACTTTAAAAATATTTAATTAAAGTTACTATCTTTCATTATTCTTTGTCATTCCATCCGTCCATTTAAGTTACAGTTAATTGCAGATTAAACATATACTCTGGTAAAAATTAAGAGTCTCTATATTCAATAGAACAGTACGCTTTGCAAAATTTTACGTTATATGTGCATTATGAAGAGACGGATTTATCTGTATAAAGAAGCATTAAAGCCTTCGAGGCCCGACGGGTATGTGCGATACAAGCTAATGGGCGATGCATTGAAGCGTGGAAGAATCAGACCATCGCCCGGGCGCTCGCGGGCTACAATTCGATCTCGACTCCAAGTTTATGAAATACAACAAGTCCCGGGTGGAGTTATGAGTCCCGGCAGAGTCGATCCTGGGCGGAATCGCCTATTTCAACTTGGTCCGCGCTGGCACGTTCCTCAAGGTCCGCAATTGCCGTTCGCCGAAATAAGGCTCAAAAAGTTCCTTCGGGAAAAAGTCTGCCCAACTCCTTCCATTCGGCGGCGAGGCTGCCACCCCCGGGCAGCATCGGGACTGCGCGGGTCCGCCTGTTAAGAGGCTTCCTCGTAAGGGCTAAGGAACCCCCTCCCCCCCCCTTAAATATTTATAGGGCCGCGTAACGATCGCGCCTAATTTCTCCGTGGTACAAAGGGGCGGAAAAAAGCGAACAGATTGCCCGGATTGCGGGGCGCCCGTGGCTTATTTATGCGCGGGCCCCAGCCGTACAGGCCTCGTTTCCATTATGCATGCGCGCCTTTTACCTGGGATACTGCGTAATATACGTCGGTGGTGTTGCGCGGTGTACCTACGCCTTACTTATTCCCGGCTCGTAGCGCGCCGCGGCCTGGGAAGATGAGCGGGGGAGTGGGGCGCTCGCGTGCCGAGGCGCGGCCCATACGTGACCGGCCCTTGGGCTTTCCCGCCTGACCGAGCTTAATTTCCCGCGCCGCGGGGACGATAATTTCCCGATGGAAACTGGTCGCGGCTCGGCTTTCTTGCGCGAAAGAGGACCGGCGCCGAGCCAGCGGCGAACTCCGCAGCGGGTCGGCCTCCTAACTCGCTTACGGTTTTTTCTCGCTTTTTTGAGGAGACGCATTCGCCTGTCTCCCTTGCGCCCGCGGGCCTGAATAGCTTGTTTACGGGAAGGCTAACTGCCTCCCTCGCTGTGAACTCTCTCTTTCACATCTCGACTAATGCATATCCCTGTCGCTAATAAATTTAGCGGGGCGCTTGATTGCGAAAGCTTCTCCGGGGCAGACGTAGCACACATCGACAGCCCCTTTCTGAGCGAGCCCTGCCGAGGACAAAAAGTTACCTTTGCATATTTTCCTACTCGAAAGTTAGCAATTAACGAATTTCAAAGTGCTTTTGCAAAAACGCTCGCGCAAAGTTCAATAAAGTTGTTTGCCCACGATTTCAAAAAAGTAGAAATGTCGGAAAAATTCATTTTGTGGTGTATTATGCACGCAGTTTCCATTTTCCAATTTTCACTGCAAAGTATGTTCGAGACTACGTTTTTTTTTTTATTTTTTTTTATAATCTTCTTGATAACAGTCTTAATTAACTAAAGTTTTGTATCAATCAATCACTGAATGTGAATAATTGTTATGATAAGACTGTATGATTTTTATTTTGGGAACTAGAGTCTTGATTATCCTGTAATATAGATTAAAATTCAATATAATATCTTTTCTGAAAACGGCAAATATTTTCTATGCAAATAATTTTTATTTTATTAAATACTCATAAATTTTGCAGAGATATATTTTGTAAAAATTTGGCATACAAGTGTGTGAGAAAATCAAATATTATGCTATCAAAAGTACCCACGTTCCGAGAGACTCTTTCAAAGATATTTAATTTTTCAGTCGCTTCAAACATTAGCATCAAACTTTGAAATATGTTTAATATACATATTGCTAATAAAAAGGCAAAATGCGCCCGAGCACTGTAGCTTGGCTGTTGAAGATAGAGTGAAAATGTGGTGGAAATGATTAGTTTTCTCAGTAAATTGAATTCATCTCTATTATCCAGCCAGTTTGCGTGTGCACTGAACGAGATCATGATAAGTGCAAAGCTGTAGCTCAGCTTTACAGTGCTTATTTAAAGCGTTATGCATGAACATAAACGACGCGATGAATTACACATCATTTCTGAAAATATAATATTTCAGAAATTCATATTAATATTTCTCTTGACTGCAATTCATATCAACTTTCAAATAATCGCAAAATCATGATTAAAAAATGTTTTCAAAAATAAATAGAGAAACAAACATATGTGAATTGTATGTATAAATAAAAATAAAATAATTAAAATAATAATAGGATTCTGTTTTTAAGTCTAATTTTAATTACATCTTTTAAATGTGGATTATGATATCGCATCACTTTATATACAAGATTTTTTAATCCTATACTATAGATAAATCGAGAACGCAAAAATATTTTTTTAATTATAGCTTTTTGAACTACATGTCTGATATATCCACTATAAATATTTTATACTTATATTATTATAATACATTAAATAATTTACAAATGACTTTGCAGCTTCGTCATTCGGTCCCGTGACGAACATTTCAACACGTAAAACGATACCTATAACTCTTGTTTCTTTAAGTACTTTTTGCGAATATTATATTATATTTTATACAATTTGTACTATATTTATTCTTGTTTATGATTTTTGTTCGCATTAGTAACTCGCTTGAATTGTAATAATTTTCTATTTTATTCTGTTTAAATAATAAAGATATACTATACTTTTTGTTAATTTTTACAATCTTTTTGATTAATCTCTGGAATTCTTTTTTTATAAGTTTATTCAAAAATTGATAAAAGGTATTGAATATATTATAGGTCATCAGAATTATCATAATATTTTGTCTTAAATTTTCATTTGGTATCGAATGTAATGTATGTCACGTCTCGCGTTTACAAGAAATTTTTAATTAAGTAATTTTGAATAGTTTCTTTAACGCCTGATTTAGGATAATATTAAATATAATAATATAGTTATGTTGCTTAAATGTAGTTGTGTGTATTTATAATAATAATTATTCGAAAGTTAATGCTTCATATTTTTATGTTAGTTGTTGTTTAAATCTAGAGATGGAATATTATAAAATAAAAATGTAGTAGTGGGTTTTAAAAGCAGAAGAGGATTATCAAGAAGATTATTATTTTTAATCGTTTGCGTAGTTTTGTTTAAAAGAGAGTAATTATAATTTTTAAATAGTATATATTTGATTTTATTATCGTATAAATGGTATTATATCTGTTCTTAATTAAAAGAAAAGCATTTAAAAATGTTTTACTCAGTGTATTCAAAAGGCTCTATATCTTTTCTTTAGTCTCTTTCATAGGTGTAAAAAAGAGCCCGACTGCGAACGTATGCATGTCTGGACATAAAACGGCGGTTGGTATATACGCTCGAATGATCTTAATATATTTATGCTTATTTCTAATCAAGTTTTAATTCTTACGTTATGCAGGACGTAACAAAAATATTGTTAAAAAATCTTAGTTTTAAGTAATTATTTTTTAACTATTTTGTTTTATTTCTTTGAATGAATATAATCTGAACTTTATAAATACTCAAACTCATAATCATGTCATATAATATTAATTCTCTCAGGAATATGTTTGTGGTTCCATAATCAGCAATCATACGTTGAAAGTAAGAGAAAAGTTAAATGCTAGACATTTTACTGGATATTACCCAGGGGTTAAATTTACCTTTCTTTGAAGATAAATCATGATTATGGTTTGAATTATGTATAATATCTGAAAATTTTAAAACGATATTAAATCGTTTTCTATCTAATACAGTATAAAGTAAACCGTGTCCTGTCAATTTCTTCCATTTTTGAACATCTGAACATCATTGGTTTGAGAGCTCACGTCGCTTCATCGAGTTTGATTTCGTTATGGACAGATGGATTTTCTTTTTCGACTTTGTTCTCGCCGTTAAAAAGTTTGACAAGTCCCTGACCCAAGTTTATACTTACAGTGAACTTTCAGCTTCCATTTATCCTCGATGGCTGCTTCCGGCAAATGTCGGTTCTCTGCTCGACAGGTTAGGTATTTTCCTTCGTCGTCAGCATCCGGTATCCATTCAAGAATACTCACGCTCATTCCATCTTTCTGAAACTAAAGGAGCAGCTCTTATAGATTTGTTTAATTTATGAAACTATTTATATTTTTAATAGAATACTTTAATGTTTAATTAACATAGATATATTTAATATTAATATATATTTGCATTATTATATGTTATTTAATATGATGTGTTTGTAAAATTATTATTTATATATGAAAGAATAGATTTGTAAATCAAGATTTTTACGAAAATTTGTCATATTTTATTCTGAAAATTTAAGATTATACGTCATGTTTTATATAAATCAAATGTATGGTAGACGAGTATTTCTGATTTAATATATTCAAGCATATATAATTGTATAAAACAAAGATATCTATTCGGGATGTTTTTGTATATCGAGACTTGTAATGCCCAGGTTTTTGGAAACTCCACATCAACTCCGATCAACTATTAATTATTTTCTCAGAATAAGATAGATGCTCGGATGTATGGACATTTTAGATTGACCAAACTGACAGTAAACACTAGTGATATGCAAATTACGTGCTCATACTATATGTATATCATACCTATTATGGGTATTGTTTATGGTGAAATTAATTTAGTGAAATCACGTACTAAAACAGGGATTACCATGATAATCATTATTTGTTCGAGTCGATGTCATCTACATTAATAACCGATAAGTAGAAACTTTTATTGGTTTTTATTTGAGTTTTATTGATTCCATTAACTGATTCATGATATCACTAATTATATTTTACGAATGTCCAACATTTTATCATGCAATTAAAAAAATTATAATCATATACTTTAAAATATCTTGAGCGAGAAAGATTTAATCCACTCATATATAATTATAAAAATATTTTAAGTATTTTAACAATTGTGTAAAGCAGTATTTTAGAAATTAATTCATAGTTCTTATTTTCAAAATACGAGATAATTCGGTCTGATGTCACGGTGTGTATGATAACATGCTTCAGTTTAATTGCTTCTGAGGTCCGTATAATTATGAGAGCAACGTTTATGCCGTGAAAAATATTCTTGAGTAATAAAAGCTTGAGCGGCTCGGGTCATATTTGTCTTGCAAAACTGACAGTTTACGGTTTTTTATTTTATTTTATAACAGCTACAGCTAGATCACCTTTTTCAACTGAAAATAATCTAAAGTAATTTAAAATATTCTTTAATCTTTAAATTAAAATAATATACTTTTTCTGAAAAAGTATTACTTATAAATGTCATTCTGTTTTTCCAGCAACTGCCTGTTGATTCTTTAGTAAGGTTTTCATGGCCAGACTCTGACTTAAACGCGTATATATAATGTTTTAACACACGTATAATTATTTCAATTTTGAATTTCCTATATAAGACGTCCTAAACATGAATTTCCACTCTGGTATAGAACTTTGTAAAGGGGTGTAAGCAAGGAAATCGAAAACGATAAACTAACACTCGCTGTTAGCGGTAACAACGCGACGTGTGCACTGTATCCGACAGCCACGAGAAAACTGAACTCGGAAGTCAACACGGGCCCGCGCATCCACAGTCCCCACTTCGTGGACCCTTTGTCCATTGCTACAATGCATATATATACCGATGCCACGAAAAGCCTTGTGCATCCCCATTCTGATGGTTTACTCCCTCGATAACAAAACAGACTCGGAGCCTCCTTATATTGGACAACCCCGAGTGCACTTGTATTCAGTGCGTAGAAGCTTGCGCAGAACATGTTCGCAAAATTAATGTTAGATGTCAGGCAATTTAATGCACTTAGAATCTTTTTTGTGCGTATAAAAAGTTGTTGAGTTTGCAATAAATATTGGGATTAAATTTAAAAATAGAAATACTAAATATTTATTTACAAATAGTTTTAAATTCTTTTAAATAAAAATTATAACTTCGCTTCTATCACTTTTAAACGAGCTTTATAAAGAAATGGATTAGATCTATAAGAATATGTATGACATGCAAATTTGCATACAAAACATGTGCAATGTTCTTCACGTTTATTTAAATTGGTAGCGTTCGGGCTAGTGATTACATGTTATTTTCAATAGATTTTGCACATTAATATAGCATGAACTTTCTGAAATAAAGTTAGTAGTAGCTGTATACTTACGTCCCTCGATGAATTTTTAAGCTGCTTCGATGCTTTCGACCAAGTTAATGCGGCTGCTGGCCTGGATCCTGTACTTCGACATTCGATTTCGTACTTTCTGTTAGCCGACACTACTTTTTCTTTGCCGAGAATTTTAACTTCTAGCGGTTTTACTAAAACGAAAAAAGTTTTTATTCCATATGCATTCATAGTACGTCAATTCGTATTCCGTTTTTACCTATCATCTAAATAAACATTTTGAGTTTCTTTATATTTCTCTATGTTTCTAGTTATTGATATCCATGTATACACAATGATAGGCAATTTTATTCTCACAATTTTCTTATATTTACTCAATTTTTTCGAAAAATTGTATCATAATCATTTGATTGATAGATTAAAATTTAATAATGTATATTTTGAATTCTGATATTTTGAATCTAGATTAAATTATGTTTTTACGTGGCTAACATTATGCGTGTAAACATATGTTAATATGCAGAATATGAATTAACTTTTGTCAATGAAGTTTGTCGGATTTATTTATTCATGCCTAATTAAAAATGGTTTTATCAATCAAATGTTCAAATAATAAATTCATGAATCCACTAATTACGACATACTTTGGCAAATATAACTTTAATTAAAAAAAAAGAATTGTATGTGCAATTTGATTACGTTTAAAACAAATGTGTTTATTATATATGTAACCTTCATAGTCGAAATAATTTTATTATACTAATTAAGAATGATTTGTTAAGATAGTTTAGTCACAAACGAATTTTATTCTCATTGGTTTAAAAATATTAGGATAATCATTGGTTAACTGTCGTTCATTTTCGAAAAACTGCCTATTAGCCTACCGATACTAAGCAAACCGAGCATTGTTTTCATGGCACTTTCCGTGTAATAAAAGAAACGGTACCGATGGCTCGAGAACCGGAGGGCCGCGACAAAGTACTCTGATAATCTAATACTGCTCATCAGTAAATTGCTTTACAAAACTTCGGGGTAACGAAATTAACGCGGGCAGCTGAGACGGGGCGCGCTACAAAGCGCGAATCGACGCAAATAACGGGGGTCGGTTAATTTAAAGGGTCCTCGCTACTCGGCCGGGTCATTTTTCCAACTTTTCATCTTGATTAAAAATCGCAACGAGGCGGGGAGGGGAGGGCGAGCGGCGCGGAACTTGGGCGACTCTTTGGCGCGGGGGCGGCTACTAAGGCCCGGCGCGACATGATTTAATTTAAACTTGGCATGGTGGGCGTCTCCCCCGCGGGCGACTGCAAAGGGGCGCAAATGCCGGCGCCCCTTGGAATTGAGCCCGATTAAAGCGCTGATTACGGGCGGGCGCGGCGCGCGAAAATTCCGCGGGTGTTTTCGCGGGCCGGCCGCGGCACAAAGGCACCCGGCGCGGATTACCGGGGCGCTTGCACGTGTCGGGGGCTATCTGCGCATCGGGGGAATCAGCGATTCAAATGGGCCGCCCGGGAAAAAAGGCGCGGCCCCGCAGTTTGTTGGAATAATCCGAGGCGCCCCGGGAAATTGATTAGGATCGCGAGCCGAGCGAACAAGTTGCGCCTGCATTATTCAAATGATATTTCGGGATCCGGCCGTCGCTCAATCATCCGCGCGGGGCCGATTTCTTCCCGGCGCGCGCCTCGCTCCTCGCCCCCCTCGCAGTGTGGATTTTGCCGGTCGCGCGGCGCGGGCTCATAACGAGCCGAGCCCTCGTCGCACGGTTTCGGGACTTTAATCAATTTTTTTTTTTTGCCCTTGGGGTGATTGATTGCGTCCCGCCTGACGTGCCTCCGTGGTGGGCACTCCGTTATCCCCGGAGTTATGACCTTTCTAAATTAGTTCGCGCGCCCGGGTCTCATCAACTTTAGGGCCATTAACGCGCCTATTTCGGACCGCGAAGCAATGATCAGCGCGGCTTGGGAGCCCTCGCCGCTAATCGATCACGCGGTTCCTCATGGAGCGTGTTCTCGCTCCTACTTGGTGAAAATATCAGTAGGCCGTTGAAATTTTGAGCGCTCGGGTAAGTAGGCGCCCGTAAATTAGCGGTAAGAAACGGCGAGGCATTAGCCCTCGTAGAAAACAAAGGTGGTCTTATTAAGGGCTTAAGTAAGATTTAGTTATTTTCAAGAGCTAAGACGTAGCTATTCGTGTATATCTATGCTCTCAGTAGCTAAGAGTACGCTATAGACAAGTATTATATAGATCACATTATTTATTTATCTGACCTCTATGCTAATTTAAGATAAGTTCTTAATAGTAAATTCTTAGACAGTTGGCACCGCTCGATATTCTATCTGTACACATGCATGAGTTGGCATTAGTACTTATAGCACCGCATATGATCTGTAAACGTAATGCCACCATTGAGTTTACTTATTGAATGCATCCTTGAAGAATTATAAGCAGTAAAACACGTTAGCATTTGGCTAAAATCAAGTCACATTTAGGGTACTGGTACAGAGTGAAAAGCTTTAAAAGTATAGCTAAATCTTACTGTAGTAGGATAAAATTAGTTAAGAATCGCTTAATGTTTCTACGAGGGAGCAAGGTGCACTCAGCGCTTGGCCGCGAGCGTTTATAACAATCAAAAGCGCAGCACCATAAGTAATCCGGGCGCAGGGGCCGAGGCAAGGGGCGCACAGGCGGAAATAAAGCGGCGCACTCCGGGGCGAGCTCCTCGCGCTTGTATAAAACCGCGGGCGGAGCGGCGCGTGTACTCGCTCGATAATGCGTCTCGCGGCGGGACAGTCCGCGCCTGCGCCGCCCCTCCCGATCGCAAATCAGAACAATAAACGTCGCGCGACGGACGGCCCGGGCGTACGCCCCTCGTATCATAAAACTTAATTTAATATTATTGCGGCCGTTTTCCTGTCGGATTGCACTCGGGGCCCGATCGATACGGCCATTCGGCCCGCGCCGAATCCGGCCAATTCCGCGGGCCGTCGCGGCGATTATTAACGGCGCCCAAGAGTCGCGGCTGATTGGCTCTCGACGCCCCGCCGCCAAACGCCCGGGCAGATGCCGGCACCCTAATCGGTGAAAAATGTTTCAATTCCCGCGGCCCGCGGAATCTGAATGTCGCGGGGGTGGGGGGCGGCGGCCCTTCTTTCTTTTTTTTTTATTTTGCATTTGGGCCGATCGCGCGCTCGATTGGCCTGTCGCCGCGCCGACCTGTCGCGCTCGTTTTTCCCTCGACCGATTGCCGCGCCGGGCTTGTTTATCGGCCTCATATACGCGCCAGATCTCGGCCGCTTTTGTTTGCCGGGGCGAGGTTATACTTGCCGCGCGGGCCGGTCAGCCGTTTTAGTGCGTGTTTTTAGTGTTCGGCCAAATCACTCGAATGTTTAACGACCTATTTCGCCACTCGAAACAGTTGCATCTTATGAACGCGTAGCGCTCGGTTATAGTCCGCTTCAATTTGCGTTCGCACTGTTTGCGCGCGGCTCAAATTTTATCCCTCGCGCTGAATGGGGGCGTTAGCCCGGCGTTAATCAGCGACTTAGCCAGAAAGCCCAGTTAGTTCTATATACAGTCTGTTTATAAGGTTAAAGCTATTTACGGTTGAGCTCGATCACGACCGTCGTCGTCTTCGGGATGGCCAGTTGCGTGTTACTCGCTCGGCATGAAAGTTTCGAGCGGTGGTGGCTTCTCTGGAGATTCCGTAACGTCACGTTACTCACGATCATCGTGTTCGGCTTTCCAATCTTGCCGTTGGTCGGCCATTGACTATTCGTTGCCAGACTTACGGTCTTCATCTCGTATGACGAGTTTATCTTCTGCGACTCCAAATACCATGAAACCCGAGGCTTCGGTTTACCTGCAATATTCACCTCTAGTTATAAACTTTCTTAACAAATTGTATAAGACAACAATTATATACAAAATTTGCTGCACGTATTCTTGTATTCTAAATATTAATAAATGTATATAACTTTCAATTAAACGCAACAAATAATTTTTATTGATAAAAAATTAAAGTTTAAATAAAAAAAATTTTGCTTTATTATTAAAATCCAACAATCATTTTTTATAAGCTCTTGTGGAAATTAATGATGGGTTTCCGACAGCTAGTTTCAAACCAAAAATAACGGAGACAAGTTCATCATAACTTTCTGTTGCTAATCAATAAAATTTTTAGTCGTACAAAAATGAGTACATATGTATTAGTCATCGTATGTTATAATACGTAGTTATACTTATTAATGTGTTGTGCTATATTCAAAGATTTTAGCTTTATTGAATTCGGGTTGTTTTTATGAATCAACGCCATTAAAATTAATGGATATTATTATAAATTATTTACGCTATATCAAGGAATATAGTTTTTGTATATTAGGTTTTTGATCAATTGCATAGCTATGTACGTTATAACAAATTGCGTTAGACGTACGAAACACATTAATTTAATATTTAAGCTAGCCTCTGGGGGTAATAAATTGTATAGCCGAAATCCAGGCATAAAATTATATATACAGGAAATTTAGCCAATCAGTGCATATATTTTATTTAGTGATTAGTTTTATTAATAAATATAACTTTTAATTATACAGAAAATCGTATAAACAAAAATCATGCCGAATGCGTCAGAGTGCAAATTGAGCAGGTGTATTATACCAAAAAAATTTGCAGTTAATAATGTTTCAATGGGTAAACCAAGGAAACCGGGACTAAAGTAGGAAATACGAACGTCAAAGTTGTAAATAATACGCAGGAAGGAGGCCCTCCCTAATTCTGAATTATCATGTTGATTTACATAAATGATCCTAAGACGCGCTTAGAGAGTTTACAGTCGGTACTCCAAGAGAATGAATTTTTTTTCTTCCGCAAGGCAGGAAATACAGTAAGTCCATTTTTAGAAAGTATGATGTACATCAGCATTGTAGATTCGTAGCTGCTTTACATTTTCGGACGGCGGGCGGCGGGGCGCGGCCCCGGGGCGGGATTGCAAGTGAAAATGGATTACTCCGCGTGGCATTACTTCCAGAAATAATCCGCGCGCACCTCCTCCGCAGCGCCCATTGGCCGGGGGAATTTTCCGAACCGCCTGCGTATCAAAGAGAAAAAAAAGGGGCGGCTGCTCGTCGGCGGGTGTCGCGCGGGGGCCGCGCTCGCGAGCGTCGCTCACCGACCCAACGACCGAGCAATTACCTCGTCCGCCGCGGCGCAAATAAACGAGCGCCGCGGGGGCGGCGGAACAACGGGCCGGGCCTCACGGTGCCGGAGCCCGGGGGCCGAGGAGGCTCGTATCTCGGCCTCTTGATCAGGCGTCGAGGGCCTCGCTATCATATCGGCGCACAATGCAACTGGTAGGCGGACTGGAGCCTTTGTACGTCAACTGTCGCGCGCAGGAATGCAAAGCCGTCTGAATTAATTCAGCGGGGCCGCGCGGCTGCTCGTTTGCCCCGGGATTACGTTTCCTGCGGGGACGCGCCCCGGAAACCCGAGTGCGCGCCGGGGACACTCGACACGCGCGTCTCCGCGGCTCCCCGCATCCTCCCGCACGAGCCGCCGCTGCCGCCGCCGCCCACGCGGGGAGGTCTTTTATGGGGCGGGCCACGCGAGGACCGGGCCATTACTTTTGCTAAATTGATTTTTTATGAGCTAGCGCGCGGCCGCCCCCAGCTGCGCCGGACGCGCGCGCGCCCCGGCTAATCCGCCCGCCGCGCCAGGTGCCGGGGGCAAAAAGACGCCCGCCCCGCCGCCTCGGGGATTGGTGGCGCCCACTGACGAGTGATCCCGCTTTTATCGCCGCTTTATGGCCTCGGTTAATTCGGACCTCTATGACTAATTTCGAGAGGGTGCTTTTTTTTTTACTTTACTTCCCACTCCTGCATCCCCACCCCGAGCCCTCCTCTTCCCGTTTTATTTATGATGTTGTTACAGTTATTGTTATTACTCCTTTAGCGGGACTGGCTCTTTCTGGCTGGCCTTTGTCAAACATCGCGCTATTTAGGTTGGATGTCGTCAATTTTGAGACGCTTTTGAGAGATCGTTAAAAATCCTTTTCTAAATTATTATAGGGTAATCTGATAGGATGGGATAAAAGCGAGGAATGTAATATTGCAGTACAGGAGTAGGTCATTATTAGTATCTTTTTAAAAGCTAATTCAGATTTTAGATATTCATATTAAAGGATATCGTATTCGACTTGATAATATACACACAGAATATAAAATTGAATAATCAATTCTTCTAGATTAATGGAATATCGGCTTAATAGGAGGGTGGAAAAATTGGGCCATTGTCTATCCTCATTGAATAGCGCAAAAAATGTACTCACTGAAAAGCATTTAAGTATTTAAAAGGAATGAAAAGAATAAAGTTCATTATTTTGAAGTCTCTTCTATTGTTGTCGGGTATTATGAAAGTGCAGTCAGATGAAAGAAATGCCGTTGATACTGGTATTGAAAGCCGCTGGCTATATCATATAGCTGTATATCCAGCATTATTTTAAAATATCCACTCTGTGTGCATATAAACAACTACTTTTTACGCATTTTCACTATTCGTAAGTGCCCTATAAAGGGATTCTCCCATTATGAAGAAATGTACGTGACATTTTGTATGCAAAGATGTATTATATATATTTTTTTTAATTTGACAAAATACAACCATGCATGATGGGTATACTAAAGTTATTATTGTAGAACTTTTGTATCATAGAAGATGGCTTTTCTTCGCTTATAAAAATATTAAACTCAATTTTATTCAACGTCTAGTTGCTTAGCTTTAATTAATTACTTGACTGTAAGTTACAGTACCGGCACTGTGACAGAAAATGGCAGAGGTACCCTTTGTGTGGTCATTGCGGTTAAGCAGCGTTAACCGCGAGTAGGACGCGGGCGTGGGGGTGTGCATGGAATCTCTCGGCCCTTTGATTACTTAGCTGTATTTTCACTTTCTATGAGGGAAAGCGGAGCCTCTGAAATGGTCGTAATCTACACATTATCTTACATAATAATATGATATAAACGTATAATAGACTAACCAAATCTAGTTTGCTGTCCTCATTAATATTCATTTCTATTTTCTTTATTTTGAAATATTTTATAAAATTATTATTTTAAACGCTTGCTATTAATAGTATTTAATCAAACTATGTATTTTACCCTCGTGATTTATAACCAATTAATTTAGGGGAGCTCATATTTTAGATGATTAATTGGATTTGCAATACTTATATTATATATACATATTAAAATTTATATACGTTATTTAGTAATACAATATTTTTATACAAATACTAATTAATTCGAATTGCATATTAAGAATTATTTCTATACTATATTATCTCTTATTATATAGATGAACAAAGAAGTTGATTACTGCAATTGTGTTGTCTGATAGTGTGTATCTACTTTATTACTCAAAATAGTCACTAGCATACTATAAACGACAGCATACACAAGCTGCCTTCACAAGTAAAGCGCTACCTCTCAACTCCTGCATTCTTGACTACACGTTAAACCCTTCCTCTTACGTCCTCTAACTATTTACTTATCACCTAACACTTTGCACGTCATTGTTCCAGTTTGGTAATAACTAACATACGTAAAGCTTATTATATCCTTGTAAGATATTATCTTAAATTCCAATATTTTGCAATTTTTACCATTGACAGCTGCAGCACTTTTAATATACGAGGTTTCGAATATATTCTCAGATCTCTATTCAAAAACACATATATCAGTCTCTTAAGTTAGTACAACAGTTGCAGGGTATTAAGAATGACATAACAATTCTACTTATTCAGCTTCTCAAAAAATACATAACTTTTAAGAATTAATATTAGTTTCCTCGAATTCTGTTAGTTGATTTGAAAAAACCATTACTTTTTAATATATTTCAACAGATATTTTACACGTGAATGAGAATTGAAGAAGATCAACACGATACTGTATCATGGCTAGATATCGGTTTTGAAGGGATATGACCTTATTCCCTCGCGTATTTCATCGGATACATTCAAGACTTTTTACATGATACGATAGCTATTTTCTTACGTATATTTATTGAGAAAATTATGTGTCTTGTGACTCTTTCATATCACAATCTACCCCTTGTTGAAACCAGATTGCGTTTTATTCTACATACGAAATCACCAATTTCATTTAAACATTTCATTTGTAGAGTCATTTGTCATCAAACAATCAAGTAATCATAATTTTATGTCATTTTTTAATTAGACAGTTCCATTATCAATTTCTCTGTATTTTTTTTAAAGATTTTAAATTGGTATATGATTGATATACTGAATATTGTTCTCACATTTGAAATTGGTAGTGTTAAGAATACTAATTTAGAACAGTAAAGCCGGTAGATTATAGTGACTTGCTTGCAAACGAATCACCGTATCATGAATTTTTCATTTTTGAGCATGAATATTTAAAAAATATTTTACCAGTATTTGGATCTATTTGATTGAAGCACGTTGAGTTTTAACTTTTTTTATTTTTTGAGGTAACAGATTAGGTCACTGATTGGAATTTTAGAAATGTCTACAATATTTGAATGGCTTGCAAATTTGATAATCCTATTTTTTGGGTTAAATCAAAATAATATAAACTTAATCATATTGTCAATGATTTGAAGACCGGAAATATCTAAAATCGGACCATGTAGAAAATGGGGTCGAACTACTTATTAAAGAGGAACGCATTGACTCATTATTAAGGATAACTATTAGTACCGCAATAACATTGAATATTATAAGGATATAGAAGTCAATATCTGCAAATTATAGACGTGAATTGATATATCATTTTTATTTTAAATAAGTATTACCACAATTGTAATAGAATCTATCCGTGTAAGTGTTACTGACGAGTTCAGTAGATTAATGAGGAACAAAATGCAACGCACATTCAATGTAATGAGATGATGCGGGTAATTAAGCAAATTACTATACATTAGTATCATTATCGATTTCCTAGTTATATTTTTAATAGTTTTATTTAACAGATTTAATATTAGTTGACAATTATGATAATATAATTAAACATATATACCATAATTTATACAACGTATTGACTATAAATTGAAAACCTAATGAAATGTTTAGATAATGACAATTTTTTTGCAAAAAATACATTACAGTATGATGTAACCATAATATCATATAATACTAAGAATAGAGTGCATTGTCTTCCATTGATAGAATTGAACTAAATAGTGCAATGCCGAAAAATTTGGTTGTGCGATTTTCGGAGTTTGGGCCGACACACTCGCAGGATTCCTTCTAATGCTCAAAGCTAGATTTACGTTTATATGTAGGTACTAAATGTCACCTTGATCTAATCTAATTTCAAGATCACCATTAGCATGTCATAGTATTGCAGTTTGAGTGAGTGATTTACATTTACAAAGCTAGAAAAAATGATCTCGTTACTATTACATAACAAGTAAGATATTTAAATTATTGGCCAGAAATGAAATGCAAGTTTATCAAAGATCTGTCGTTTTCAATGAATGCAGTAAGCACGAAGAAAATTTTCCGAATAAATTTCTAACATATTTTGGAAAAGTGCTTTCCAACAGTTCCATCAAGGCAGTGAGGTCCCGAGTAGAACTAGTCAATAAACAGTCAGCCACGACTTCGACACATAATACCAAGTGAATCGAGGCGAGAGCCAGCCGGCACAGAGCTCAACAGCGGGAGTTTCGAGGAGACTCGTGACGGCAGCTGCAGTATCGGAGCCGAAGCTGAGCTCCAGGCAGCCCGTTAAATTAGCATCTTCTCCGGGCCGAAGACGCGGCATTCGCCGAGGCGGCAGGACAACAATGGCTCGCGGTCGCGGGCCCAGGTTTAGCGGGGCGGCTCCCCGGATGAAAAATCCCATTTGCCTGAAAGCGCGCGGCGGCCGGTGGCTCGGGGCCAATTCCATTTAAGGCCTCGCGCCCTCCGACGGGGGCGCGCGCGCCCAACTTTTTCGCGCCCTGGAGCCGCGCCAGTTTGACGCTGCGACGCGGTGAGTGGCCAACTTTTTCACCGGCGCCCGCGGAGGAAGTCCCGGCTAAGGATCTGGCGCTTCCGGCCCGGCGCCCGGCGCGCTAATCGCCGACTTTGGCACCGGCGCCCGGCCGCGTCGCGCGGCCCGGAAGCGCCCCTGCCCACTCACCTCCGTACACCTCGCAGATGAGATTGAGATCGCCGCCCTCAGGATAAGCCTCCAAGTGCTCGCTCATGTCCCGCTTCTTGGTGTCGTAGATTATCGGCTTTAACGGCGGAACTGGAACAAAAGATAAAAAGGTCGGGCTTTAGTGCCGGGCGCAGAGACAGAGGAGGGAGGGTCGGGAGACAGCGGGCCAAGCCCACGCCGGGGAGGAAAATTGTAAAAATCCGCGCGAGGAGGAATTCCTTCCGATGTCGCGAGGCGCTCAGGCGGGGATTTCCTCCTCTTTGCGCCTATGCGTATATATGTACGTCCGGGCATTTAAGAGACGAGTGCGGGGCTTGAGCGCTTCATTCTTTAAACCCCAGCCCCATGTGTACGCGCGCACGTAACCCGTGCCATTTACTATTTGCCGCTGCTGCCTGGGCCGCTGGAGATTAAGGATTTTTATTTGGAAATTTTCCGCGTCAGTTCCGGTGCAGTGGTATTATATTGCAAGATATAGCGCGCCGATCGATATTTGTTTGCATTTGCGCATCGAATTGAATACCCATGAAATAAATGCTTGCCGCAGTGTATTATATTCCGGTTAATGTTTACATTAATAAACATTATGTTGCTCTCCAAATAATTGCAAATTTCAGCATTTGCAAATTAGTAATTCAAATCCTACAATCTTCCTGTGCGCTATAAAGACATATTCATATATATATATGTATATATATATGTATATAATGCGTATAATTGGGATTTGTTCAAAAATCCATGTTGTAACATTACTCACTTCAGTTTGGATTGTATTTTACGAGATTCCATTTCAAGACGCATAAATAATACAATATATAATATTATAAAACATAAAAGTAATGTCACTGTCGCCATTGCATTATTTCAAAATATATCATTATGTATTTCATGTTATACAATTCGTAAATATCTATAATTTTATGTAAGTTCATAATATTATCATTATTACAACCGCAAGGTTGTTGTTATCCATTGTCGTTGGTGTTTAATAATTGGTTTATTATTATAAATTATAAACTTTTATCTAATTAAATTATCAATTGCATTTAATATTAATAAATCTATTTTGCCATAGTGATCGAAAAGAAATTAATTTAAATTATCTATTTAGCATAGTTATAATGTAAAAACAAAATATCGAAAACATTTCTAACTACATTTTTTCAAAATACGAGACCAATATATAGCATAGTGGGTTATGGCGCAATAAGAATTCTTTTATATTTTCAAGAGAATGGCTCGACTTAGTAAGGAGCTTATACGAGTACCTATGTGAAGATGGTTTCTATATTTTTGAACACTCCAACAGTGACTCAACATTAAATTTATAGAGAGAAAAATTAAACGTAGAAATTGAAGTTATCCCCCATAGATATAAAGGTTTATAGTACTGGGTGATCTTGTGTTCGGGCGTCCCATAAGCAATTATTATAGAAGAAGAGGAAAATCCGCCTAAATCGGACAAAAAGGAACGAGATCAATTTATTTACTTACAACTTTATCGCTAGCTATTCGTATTCGTTTTACCAGTTTTCTCGATCCTTTTACACTGTGCAGAACTCCAAATTGCCAGTTCCGCTTGTACAATCTTTCATCCCCTCTAAATTGAATCCATGATTTTCACGGATCTATTAACTTTTATGATAAAGAAAGGTTTTCTCATATAACTCGAGTCATTTTCAATTACTTCTTTATTCCATTGAAAGATTATATATCTATATGCAAAAATATAAGAGCATTTATATATAAAAAAATTATATAATATAATTTTTATCATTGACCATTATACAGCAAACGACATATAGATCGATAACCATTAGACAATTCTAATCGATATACTTTCTATTTTTAATATAATTCTATGCGACGCTTCAATGGATAAAAAAAATTCTGTCTAAAAATTCTAACTATTTTATATCGTTAGTATATTAACGAATAATTTTTGTGTCGATTACATTTTGGTACGAAGGCCCGCAAGTAATAACCAACTTTACTTTGAACAGCATTATTCACGCGGCGACTGCTGTAAAAATCTCACATCTAAATGTAAAAGGTGCGAGCTCTCGGGGCGCGTCGCTCGGCAAAAATTGCAGATCGCAAACATTTACTCCCGGGCAGAATTGGTGGAAGGCGCGCCTCCCACCTTCATCTCGAGCATCGACACACAATATCCAGGAAGAATAAAATGAAGCTCTTCGCGGGGCGGCTGGTGGGTAACTGGGGCGGGCGGGCGACTAGGAATGCGCCGCTTATACCGGGGCCCGGCACGCATCCAGGAATTGCGGCCATTACGGCGAAGATCGGCCGCGTCGCCCTGTTTACGCCTGTCCGCGGGAGATGATAAACGGGGCCGAGAATGCTCCCTTGTTTCCCGAGCGCACAAAAGGAGGAGGGCGGCCCATTTTTCTCGCCGCCCTCGGCTCCCTTGCGCCCGGAGGAGGCCGGTTTTGTCTGGCTTTTCGCGCGAGGCCCGCTTTCGGGCGGATGCACGCGGAGGAGCGTCGCAGCGGCCGCCTGGCTGCTCCGTTTAAATGAAAAATCTTTGTTCATCGTCGCCGCGCGAAGTGAGCCAACAAAAAATACGCGCCCGGTTGCGGATCTCGGCCGCGCGACTCGCGTGCCTTTTGCGCCCGGTCGTCCTGGCCCCGTGACCTTGGCCCCTTTATCGCGAGCGGCTTTTTAATGCTTATCTTTAGATTTTTAGATTTATACCTGTGAACATGTCTGAGCAAATTGCGTGTATTCAAGGAATGTCTCGATTTTTTATTTTTAAAAGAGTTTTTTATTCTCCTGGAATAGTACGCTATTGTGTGGAAAAAATAATAGTTGCGGCTCTTCCTTGTTTAAAATTATAGGCTTTTATTCTGTTGCAAAGAAAAATGTTTCAAAAGTCCTCGCAATAGTCTAATATTGTGGAGAAATGTGATCGTAAAAGAAACAGACATAATCGATACATTACAGAATGCCAGTCTCTTTTAATTGTTATCAAAAATATTGCAAATCATTCAATTGGAACCGAAGATATGTACAAACCTGTATGTCCATTTCAAAGAATGATAAAGGCAAACATTTTTGATATTTAATTTTCATCGATATTCAGGGATAAATAAAGTTTAACTGTCGATCTACAACATACATTCATAAATACTACTGAAACAGCCACAATAGGCATAGAGTAATTTGAATTTAATACTGTGACTGGCTTTTTAAGTGTATTTCTGTATATGCACGATATTGTTTGGGGAACTGGATGCATTTTCCAGTACAGATACTCTAAATCGCTCTCGAAATCGCCTGCAACGTATAAATGTATAACGCACACTGGTATTGTAATTGTTAATTTATCCACTGACTCCGACAGTGGGATAGGTCGATAAGCGGTTTGAAATTGGCAGTAATCTGAGCACTAGACCCTCGACTAGACTTCCTAGTTTACGAACTGAGTTACTCTAGGAGTCTCGAACAACCTGAAGCACTTTCAAAAAACATCTTTACATATATCGTTAGATATTATCTTGGCTCACGAATATTTGGAACGCATGAGACACGCGTCTTTTTTTCGCAAGTATGCGCACGTTGCGCTGCTGATGAAACATCTATGCAAACGAAACTTCGGTTAAAAGTATATCTAATTCTTTAAAAGTTAATTGGTCGCTGGACATTTTTCACGTACTACCCGGCAAAGCCTCCCAAACTCTCGCGGGGACGACTTTAAATACAAAAAAAAAAGAAAACGTTTGTATTAAAAATGATGGATGCATTGGGCGGTGAGGAGAATATTAAAATAATTACCGGTGTCAAGACAAAACGTAGTTTTTAGCCGGGTTTCCAAGCTGGCGCCTCGGCGAGCGTATTAACCTACCTCCCACGGACAGCGCCCGCTTTTTAAAATTCCGAGGCGCGTACTGTAAGTTTATGCATACGAAATTCAGACGGGGCCAGTGAGGGTCTCCGGCGCCCTTCGCAGACCCCGTGACCTTTATCACTGCAGTCATCGTCGAGAGACGGCGGACAAAAAACAGCTAGGGCGCATCAAAGGCCAAAGAGTCACAATAATCAATGGTAATTCGAGGCCCTTCGGTGGACTTTTGGATCCCTGGGCTTCTTAGCCGGGTGCTTTCCGCCGACTCGGTCTATTTCGCGCTCCCTTCAGCCGGGGGACGCGTGGCTTTGCCGGCGCGCGGAATGGGCCCCCGTCACCCGCTCTTTCTCGTCCGGAAAACTTGCGCGAATTCCCCGGCGGCGGAGTGGCGCGTGTGTTTCCTGAAGAGAGAGAGAGAGAGAGGAGGGCGCTCGAGTGGGAAATAAATTAAAATTCCCCGCGCGCTCCTGTTATGCGGTCAATAGGCGCGCATTTAATCGCGCGCGAACAAGTGCCGTCTAAATTAAAATACAAAAGTATTTCGTCACGTCGTTCCGCGTGCTCGGTCGTTTTTTTTTTTTCAAAGAAAAGCACTTGCTATTGTGAAAATAAATGCGGTCGAGTGGTAAATATCGTACTGCAGCCGTTGGAGAGCATTCACAAATCATACATTACACGTACAAAAGTCGAGTGAGATAGCAACAGTTTGTATAGTTTTAAAGTTCGATATGGACAAGCGAGATTTGGAGGCCTTTGACAAGGAGTTAGTGGAAAATTGGTTGATGAGAAAGGCCATTGGTGTTGTTTGCCCGTGCGCCTATAGAGCAGTATTTATCCGAAGTTTACAAAATGCGAAAGAATGGCAAGAGTCTTCTTTAAATTAAGAAGGAGGAATCGGGGAGCAAACAAAAGCATGAGAAATAGTAGGCGGGCAACTGGAGTAGTCGAAAAGTGGAAAAGATAAATAGAGAAGGAGAGGGAAATAAATGGTCGGGCGAGAGGAGGGCCAGGTGGGCGGGGAGACCTGCGCCGAAGAGGCTGCTAGGGTGCAGTTAGACAAAAGAGAGCAAGGAAAGGTCGAGAGCCGCGCGAGTTCGGCGGGGGGGAAGAAAGGTCTCGCGAGGTAAAATCAAAGAGAAAGGCGCCGGTGAAAAAGGGAGCCGGCCGCCAAGGCGCAGGCCCCCGCGGTTTAAATATGTAGCAGGGCGCGCTATACACGTAGCCCGCGCGGACCGCAGCCGGGGCGGAATAAGAGAGCACCGACGCCCACCGCGAGTACACCATGACACCTATTTCCGCCGGGGCGTACACACGCGGGCACGCCAGACCCGCTACGTGACTCGCTCGGCTTTACTTCTGTTTACGCGCGAGCTAGAGGCCGGCCGAGCTCCCTTTTACGCGAGCGCACACGCGCGGCCCCCGAAAATCTGCAATAAGGGGAAAACTCCGGGCGAGAACGGCCGAGGGGCCGAAGGAAAATTTCGAGGAGCGCGGCGCCCTGAGAAGTAGACCGGGTTTTTTTTTTTTTTTTTTATTTTAACAATATTTTACGGGACCGCTGAGCCGCGCCACTTGAAAGTCCTGCGCACGGGTCGATGTGCCACCTGGCTGGATTTCGTAATTCCGGCGTAAGCTGCCTGCAGCGGATAATTTTTTTGAAGCACGAGCCCGGACTTTGTCCTGGAGCTTAAGTGCTTTTTTTCGGGCCGGACGATAATCTTTGTCCTTTTTGTTTTTTTTTTCTCCCTCGACCCTTGCTCTTTTCGCGCGTACCTGCACGCGAGCAAGGGGGAAATGTTAATTATTTTTATAATGATTGTTCCCTTAATCGGGTATGCTTAGTGGTGAATTTTTGACGTATCGCGTTAGGGTAGGATTCATAAGTTGATGTGACGTACGATTGGTGCAAGACTTGGCAGGCTTGAGACGCGCAAATAAAAAGAAAACAAGTGCCGGACACTGCTAATCATCGTCACATGCAATGCACACAAGGTTTGGATTGCGAGTCAAATCTCGCAATGAGCTATAATGCTAGTTTTTGGGCTGCGTAACTTCTCAAACCCAACAACAGTGGAAAACAGACCAATTTATTCGGTTGCTTTTTTTTTTATTTTGCGGAATGGACGCTTGGGAACTATACATACTAGAAAATTGTTTTATCAAAAAGCTCTACAAATTCTATAAAAAGCTAGACAGTTCCAGCCAGCAACGCGTACTCTGCTTTCGTACGATACCATTTCTCGAACAATTTACTAATAAGAGGCAAGTAAACACGGAAGAAAATGTACTTTATTTAAAGAATTTCGAAATCACACACGAAAAAGCGAATCCAGTCAAAGTCATTGTGTATATAGCACCGCTAAACAATGTCAACTATATACGCGTGCGATGTAGTCGAAATACGCGCTCTCGGCCGACCCTCGCTCTTTTGGGCGCGGAAAAATAATTTTAGAATAAATTGTTTTGCCTCGGCGAGGTATGTTTCGCCACGGCCCGCGAGACACTTGCAACACTCGCTGAGCGAGACGGAAACTTTTCCGAAGGAACGAGGGCCTTTCCGCTGTCGCACGCGCAACGCGTGCTTACGTACATATACGTACGTATGTGTGTATGCGCTCGTTTACTTGCCGCTTGGCGCTTAAGAAGCTATTTCGAGGGGCTCTGGAGACATCGGCGCACGCCCGCCATTTTTCGCGTTACGGAATTTCAATATTCCCGGGGCGCGCGGTCGATGCGGCCAAGGCAGCCGCAGTCGAATGCAGATGCGGCTTGCATTCTTGCGGGGAGGCGCCGCCGCATGATCGTACTGTTAAATGATAATTAAATTCAATCAATGCTCAAATCGCTCGTCGTACAATAGTTGGCACTTAACTCAGGATTATAACGTGGCATCTTTTTCATGGAGGATAAAGAGCAGTGCCAAATAATAAAATAAAAAATACGCTTGTCAATGGTAGCAGCGGCGCACGGATTTTCCGTGGGTTGTAAATTTAACGAGATTTATGCACCTATGTATACTTTGACATGCTGAATCCGAATATGTAGTTCATTTGACTCGTTATGCATTCTGGACATAAAAATGTGAAACTGATGAAAAACACTCAAAAGCAACAAAAATTGATTAAAATCGCAGTTATTAATATAAGAAAATTATATATTGTAAAATGTAAACTTTTTTTATAGAATAATTGTAAAATGGCATATAAGTTAATATAAACTTTTAATCATTAACTGATTTTGATCTAATAAAGAAGTCTCAGCCAAAATGAATAAATTTTCCTTGATCTTGTGTACAATACGTTTCACACTTATATTATTAGTTTAAAACTATTAATGTTACTTAAAAGAAATTAAATTTTCTCTGAAAAGTATAACTATATACATTACTTCATTTACAAAAGATTTTAATCCAACTTTCAAAGTTAAATTTTAACGAGCTCATTGATTTTTAAAATTTAATCAACCTATATTATCTGCTTTTATTTTAGTTTTAATTTAAGATACTTCCTGGCAATCTTTAGGTTTTCTATGCTCATTCAGTCGGTGTGTATTTGCTCGCGCAGTGGAGTGTTTAATAGCTTGACAATAATCTCGGCACCGCTAATTGAAACAATAGTAAACTTCAATATTGGGACCTAGCTAGAAATATATTTATCGCTGCATTAAAAAAGTTAGCTGCACGCGCGACCCGAGCGAGGTGTAGGTGGCGTGAGTTGTCGCGTCTGTACATACAGCGGCAACAGCAGTCCTCCATAAATTTTACACTTTACGGGGTTGAGGCGATTACGTCCGATAATCTCTCGGCCGCACCTTCGGTTATTAATTTTTTGCCCGTTCAGTTTTTCAGGCCGCCCACCATAAAATAAATAGTCGAATAATCTCAGAATCAGTGCGCGCATGATGGGGGTCCGAAGAGGCGCGCCTGCGTGTCCCCAACGGGAAATTTTAATCGGTTGACCTGCTTCCTCCAATAAATATCGGTGAAAAATTTGTTGCCCCCCACTTCCCCATTTGGCACTGGGCTCCTTTGACAGGCTCAACAAACATTCTGACGTTTTTACGGGGCTCTCGTATGAGCCTGACAGAGCCCGCGACTCTTTAGCGAGTTTACGAGTATTGACGAAATTTTCGTAATGAGATTTCACAGATGGGATCGGAGCTTAGCTCCGCTCGTGCGCGCAAAGTCAATTTCTTCCGTCTAACATAGTTCCTTCTCATGAATGTCAAGCATTCGTAACGTTTTTGCAATTGTTGAAGGATCAAAAGATTTTTTTATTACTAGTAAATGTTGACATGCTCTGAGAATGGGAAGACGAAGGAAAATATTACTATTATATGGTGCATATCGACATATTGGATTAAACTCTATATCTACGACATATTTATTGTAATAAAAATTATTTACACTTTTGTATTTATTGAAACTGTAGATTCTCGAATATATTAATTACAAAATTTGTCGGATACACATTGCATAAAAAATAATATTTAGGAGAAAATTTTATTTGATTGTTCACATCAATTATTTATAGATTAACCTTAACAAAATCGCAGTAAATACTAAAGAATTACACTGACGGTAATAAAAAGTCATCTGTTTAATAATGAATTTATGTAACCAAACAACAAAATGACTTTTCGTTCTTGTAGTTAAATTAAATGATTTTAGTATAATATTTTTGGATTTTTTTACTGTTCTTGCCAAAATTTACTTTAAAGCGTATTTTATGTTATGATAAGGTGAAGTAGTTCCGTGAGTAGTTTGATCTTTAGGAAACAACGCTTTATTATGTTTTATCGAAGCTTAACATTTTTTTTATTAAAAAAATATATGTCAGATGGTTATGTGTATGAATTTTTTTAAAAAAATAATAATGTTTATATACTCCATTATACATATATAAGATTTTATAAACTTTTAATACTGAAAGTAGCTAGAGTCTAAGTTATACATTGGTTACCGAGATGTAGAAAATTGGTCGAAAAATTCATTTTATTAAAGTACTTCAGTAAGGTATTTAAGAAAACTAATAAAAGGATAATTTATATAAGCTCTACAAAGAGAATTACTTTTTCTAAAGTTTTTAGCGTTTTCTCGAAACTAGCAAGTAAATTCTTTAACGAGAAATTTTTATTAAATAGTCTGTAAGGTGTCATCGCTAAACTAAATTTAATCTGAATACTAGAAGGAGAGTTTCTTTTAAAAAACTAATTTTAAATTCATTTTAAGTTATGTACATTCTCAAGAAAAGATTCCAGAGTGAAAACGGATTTGAAGTTTAACAGACAGGTAGTATGCATTCAGCGGAAGAAATAGAGTAGTAATTGGAAAGTTTACCGAATCATCGGCAACTAATTTGACAAATTTGTGATAGGTTCTACCGTCGACTGTGGGCGAAAAAAAATACTTGATATTTACTTGGATCTGAAGGACTTCCATCATCGAGAATGACAAGATTTTGAAAAGAAGTGATTTTATTTCGATAATGCACTGGATCGATCGCATCATTTTTAAAATGATGTTCATTGACCTTAAAAAGATAGAAACGACAGTCATCTGATTATACTTATTATCGGGCCTGTTGAAAAAAATTTTGTAATCCAACGCAGTACTAATCCAAAATTGAAGTTAATATATTTTTTTCTCGCGTAATGCCGTGCTGTTATTCAAAGTGCCTACGAAAATAAGGTGGGTATGCGCGCGGTTTTGCTGCGCTGAATAGCGGGTGAATGGAGCCGAGCAAAAAGTCCCGGGTGAATAAGTTTACCGGGGGCGCGAGTTTTACAGCTCCGAGTTGGCAGACCTCAATGTCAAGGGGCTCGAGGATCGCGGGGCGCATTAAAAAGCTTTCGCGCGCGCAGCCGCTGGGGGGCGGCGCAATCTTCGGCCGGGGCCGAGACGTCGCGCGCAGGCTAACGAGCCGCGGGCTTTACGGCTCAATTCCAAATCCCGCGGGGCCGACGGATATCCGTCCCGCATCCGCGCGGGATTCCTCTTTTAAGGGGCGAGGCATTCCGCCGGGCGAACAATACGCGGCCCGTTATTCCCCGAGATGCCGCGCTCGATATATGTCCCCCGCGCGTATGAATGCGATAAGGACGGTGAATGCCGGGGCGTTAACGCGGTACACTCCTTAGACGCGGGAATTCGGGGCGCCGATGGGATTTAGTGTCGCGGCTCGGCTGCCCGGGAATTAACAAACTAAGACCGGTTATACAGCCCCCGCTGAATTTCCCGTGTCCCCCGGGAACTGCCGCGCACGCTCGAACGTCCTTGGACCAATTTTAAGAGATAGAGCGGGGACCCTTTTCACAGCATCCGGGGTAGGAGTGACGCTCGGCGCGTTGTCAGGAAAAACAAAGAAAAATTGGCAGGCCCGTGAGAAAAGTTGACGGGGACCTCGTCGGAAAAGCGCCTTCTGCATTTCCCAGGAATTATGTATAGCTCGAGGAGGGCGCGTCAAAGACCGATGAGGCCACGGACGGGCCAGGTGACAAACAATT
Source organism: Sycophaga agraensis (assembly GCA_018906755.1). NCBI lineage: Eukaryota > Metazoa > Arthropoda > Insecta > Hymenoptera > Pteromalidae > Sycophaga > Sycophaga agraensis. Next base: position 411,820 of record JACCIE010000015.1, on the reverse strand, counting down.
GCCCGGCCCTCCCACCTAATCGAGTTGGCGCCGTATGATTGGCCGGCCGTTTTTTTGCCAGCGGTGATTAATTTCCTCCGCGGTCGCCTGCCTTTTTCCCGGGGGTCGCGCCTCTGCGACCGGCACGCTGGTAATTAATAGCCGCGGATGAAAGGGGAGACTGACAATGAGCTAAAGGGGATTAAAGCACTCGGCGAAGTAAGAGCCTTAGCGGCTATCTCCTCTGTGCTCGTACGCGACAGCCACTCCACCCATGGAGACCGCCACAGGGGGCTACGCCCATGCTGCGCATTACACCGGGTTACGAGGCGTGACGTCAAAGGGGCCCATCAAATCGGCTTCGATGTATATCATTTGATGCACGCTCGCGTCCAGCTTCCGACTGTGGGCTTTGCCATTGTTTAACTGGATCCGTGCATAGTTTCTTCGTCGGCTGCAAGGGGAATCGGATGAATAGTAAACCCGATGTATTCCCTGTATAGATTCCACTGTTCCGGAGATCTATCGCATTCTCTCTTCGTATGAGCGCACGATAAGCAGTAGCTTTGTGCTTCTCTCTTTGAAAGTGTCGTCGGCAATGTTTAGGGAATTTTTTAAGAGTATAAGCATTGTTGTCTAGAAATCTTTCCCAACTGCGAATAGTCTAGCAAAGATCGCGTTTGTGGGGATATATTGTATTGTGAGCGGACAAAGAAAACGTAGACATATAGCCTGAAAGGAAAAATAAAATTTCTTCTTTCTATGAAGGATAATATGAAGTTTTATAATTAGAATTTCTTATTTTTTTGAACAAGAATTTTTTTAAATATTTCAAAGAAATTTATAAAAGTCGAGTTTTAAATTTTAAATTTTACACGTAAAATTTCAGAATAAATTAAAATTAGCCCAAGGTATAAATAAAGTACATTATATGTTTTACTTATATATAAAACGGACTTTGAAACGTGAATATAAAGTATAATAGGAATATTTCCTTAAATAATTTTATCATTTCACCTACAACTACTAGGAGAAATAAGGTAAAGACGAGTGAAATGTCTTTCGTAGCACGTGGAACGATTATTAATAACTGCAGGTACATCTTTTGAAGCGTCACTCCTTGCAGCTAGATTTAGATGAACTGTGCTAGAGTAGTCGATGGTTATATATATATATATATATATATCACTTTGTATATAAATATACAACTTAAAGTACTAGGGCTGCGATAATAGGTTTCAGCCCGTCGTTCTCCTTAGCTTCGCACAAGCGGTACCTTCGTGCTTCTTCGGGTACTTTCGTCTCTATCCCGCCGCCGCTTCCAACCTGCCACAGCTCTTAATTCCCGTCGTTTGTCCTTGTTGCTAAGACGGAGTCGGCCAAGCCCGCGAACGTGGCGACCTCCGCTGCTTTTGGAGAGCCTTTCGCGGCTACCCCGCTTTCCTTCACGCCCTTCTGCGGTTTTCAGCCAAACGCACTACTTCTCTAGTTTGAAATGGCTCAATTCGCTAGCTGGATTTACCGACCTTCGTCGAAAATTACTGAGAGTCGCCTAGTGAACCCGCCACTCATAAACAGCTGTAAACTATACAAGCCATACAAGAGAAAAACTTTATCATTGAAGTTCTACGTCGTTACATTCTGTTTATGTAAATGTTGTGTGCTGTTTTTTTATTAAATCAATCATTTGAATTATTGGCCTTATCATCTGGACTGTCATTCATAAAGTAATACAGTCCCTTTTGATTATAATAAAGTAAAATGTACATTCAATTAATTTTACATAAATACGTAAACTCGATGCAATATTTATATCATTTTGATTGCGATTCGTCGTACGATTAAATTTCCTTTATAATGTTTAAATCATCGTACTTTTCACAGAATATTAGCATGATTCATGGATTCAAATCGCCTTTTTCCGAGTGTGTTTACATTTCGTTTTTCAAACTGGCCTTTGGCCATCAGATCGTTTGCTCTGTTTCGACGATGAGTTTTAAAAAACATTTTGTTAAAGTATTGATATATAATTTTTTTGTAATTGAAGTATTATTTTGTTTGATAATTGTATAAATCTTTGCATCCATTATCTGTTTCAGTTTAAATTTTATTTTGTTGTTCACTGACTGGATAATGATTATTTATTAAAGTCATTGTCAGTAGGATATATACTTTTTATAACAAGAAGAATTCTGTTTTATGCATCTATGATTAATATGTTATAATTGTGATGTATTTTATCAAGAACAGTCTTTTCAACGGCGGGAAGAATCGCTTAATCATTTTTCCTTTCGTCATAATATAAAAAAATTATATCTTAGATATTCTTACTGCAAATATGGTGAGGACAAAGTATATTTCTCCAACATTTCCGAGACGATTCGCATAAGAATATACACGATTTCTTCATATTTCATCCGGAATGTGAGTAGAATCGTAATAATGTGCATAATAAAAATATCATAATAACTTTATACTGTCACAATGCATACATATGCATATGAGAGCTCTGAGTTGCGACTCAGTAATATTAGCTGATTGACACATAATTCGTTACGTGGATAGAAGTTACAATTGCTATACAATTTGAACTTTTCGAAGTAAAATAAGTCAAACGTGAGCATATACTATAAAGAATTCATACTAGTCTTGTATATAGCTCGGCGTATAGCGTAAGTTTTTCTCGCTCCGATTGATTGTAGTAAAGTATATATACATTAGCGAGTTCTCTCTCAACGGCGCGTACGGTATAGAGCGTACAATGAATCAGCTCGCGGCTTTCACGCAACAGCATTTTAAGATAAAATCTACTGATATTTTGAAGTTATCCTTCTTTCGAGCTGCCTTAACTTTTGCAGTAAGATTTCACTTGCAAGCGGTAAAAATTCGGTCACTCGCGAGCACTCCGCAGACTTTCGACTCTCCACATTTGCAGCGAGCTGCTCCTAAAGAGTTACCGCGTTGACTCTGCTTGTAATGTTTGTAGTCCAGTGCATACCAAGCAACGGAATTTCCACTCGAAAAAGTCTGCAAAAGCGCAGTTGGAGCTCGGTGCCCCGCAAGCTAGTCGCAAGCCGCGCAAGGACAGCGGATCCGGTGGGCGGGTTGCGGCCCACCAAGGGGCGGGGGCAAAAGGCAAAAAAAGAACCCGCGGGTTGTACCCCCTTTCCCCTCCCTCTCTCGCGAAAGGAGTGCCCCGATAGTTATTAAAGCCGAGCGCGGGCTATTAGTCGGGCGAGTTGTCTAGCGGAACCGCGGCGGCGCTAGTGCCGCCGGCCTCGGGGAATATATATTGCTAATAGGTCGGCGGCACGGCCCGTTAGCCGAGAGTAATGCCTCGCCACATCGACGCGCATCAAGCTCGCTTAAACGAACTGCTGTTTTCCCGCCGCAGGCCCCCCCCTTTCTCTACCTTCGGCCCGCGCAATCGCGGATACGTAAGTCCCGAGCGGTTGAACAAGCGCGGTGTAATTGGGCCGAGTGATATGGATTTTGAGAAGGCACTCGGCCGGGCGCTAATTGAAGAAGCTAGTGCCGACACTCCCCCCGGGCCATTGTACCCTTCCCCCCGCCGAAGGTTAATTGACTGGCGGACCTCACTTTTGCGCGCGCGCGCAACGCGATACGGCGCCCGATTGCCATTATGCCAATTACCGAATAATTGGCTTGTAATTTTCGAGGGCGGTAATAACGCGCTAAGTAGAGAGGCTCCGGTTTCCCGGCGCCCGGACCATCGTGCCAACTCCTACGCCGCGAGTGTCCGATTCTGAGATATATACGCTTCGTTTCCGCGCGACTTCCGGGGAGGCGGGTCATGCAGACTGCTTTTGATCCACAAAGGCCCGCGTGCATCACGTGACAGATATATATATATATATAGACTGAGCCTTCCAAGCGCTTTCCGGCCGCCTGCGTACATCCTTCCGCTTTTTCCTTAATATAGTGATACGCCTGCCCTTGTGAGCGGCGGCACTCGAGTCCAATTTTCGCCGTTCGCCGGCACAATTCGGAAGGCGACGTATTTCCTGGGCGTGGCCCGGGGTAGTCTTGCGCGGCCAGATCTAATCCTGCCGCGGGTACCTTGCAGCGACATAAATCCCCGGGAACGCGTCCTAGCAAAAATTAATTGGCGCCCAGGCGTCCTTGAGACGCGGGCGAATGAAACGGGAGGGCGCGCGGTAAGGTAAGCGTCCCAAAGCGGGCAAAAGGCCTTTTAATCAACGGGCCGACTATATCAACCCCCCGGGCGGGCGGAGGCGCCGCTATCGGGCGATCGGCGGCGGCCGCGCAATCTCGCGGCGGGGCCCCGCATTAAACTGGCGTGCGGCGCCGAGTCGGCAAAAAGTCCCAACTTGCGCGCCCTCTTAATAAAATACACGCTGTACAGCCGGCCGGGCAAAAAGCCGGCCGCGCAAGACGGCCCCCGGGCGAGCCGGGAGAAACTAATTATAAAGTGGACGTACGGACCGCCGCGGCCCTGGCCCACTGCGCCCGACTATTACTTTTACTATCAAGGATTAATCTTCTTTAATTACATAATTTCCTCAGTTTATGAAGTTACGTGCGCGCGCCGACGCGGCCGGCCGACCGGCATAAAATTAATGTCAGCACGTGCTTCATGCAAGGGCCGGATCAGCGGCGATAGCGCCTGGGAGCCGCTTCCGGACGCCGCCCCCCGCCTTTTTCCCGCGATGCGCCCGCGCTGTTTGGCCATTCCGCTCGTGTAATTGCCTCCCGGCCCCGCGGCACGTGCGCCCCTCCCGCGGAAATATGTACCCCGAGATTTAAATTCGCGGGGCCGTAGGTTCGCTGCGCTATTGGATTCGCTGGTTACCGGGGGACGCGCTTGTTTGCTCCTTCGGCCCCCCTGCCGATGTAATGACTGCGCGCGGACGTGCAATTATTGGGCGGAACCAAGTGCGCCGCCGAGACGCTTGCGCACTGCGGACCTTTCTTATTTAGCCCTTTACAAGGGCCGGCCGCGCGAGCGCTGAATCGGCATTTTCTCAGCAGCGAACAAGCTGTGTTTTCCACGAGCGTAATCACTGTTGGATTTATTTCATTTACTCGCTCTGTTTCTTTAAAACATCGGATAGCATTTTAGCCCGTGGTCCTTTTTCCCACCCGGCAGGACCTACGGCTTTCGAACTATTTTAAACAATTTATTTACTCGGCAATCTAAAAAGTTCCTATGAAACTGATTTCTGTTTGTTTTTTTAACAAGTAAATTTAAACGAGCAATCTGTACGAGGAAATTGATATTTCAATATATTCAAATCGTCAAAAAGGCCCAAAAACACAATATTCAGATTTAGAACTGCAGTTTGACAAACATCTATTTATTGTCCAATAAAATACTAGTGATTCAATAACGCCATATTGTTTCACTTTTTTTGTTTTTAACGTACAAAAATAATAAACAATTTTTTCGCTATTATACCTGCACGTCATATCGTAATGCGTTTCAAATGGAAATATGCTTTTTTAAAGTAACGAAAATTTTAAACATTCTCATAAAATGTTATAATGACGCAATTTTCATTGTAATTAGCACTTTTCTTTTGATAAATACAAAAATATTTTTAACGTTAAATAACTTTTTAGCATGAAGTTTTCGTATTAAGATTTATAGAAATGTAAGTGATTAAATAAGTAATTAGAAATTTTCAATATTCACTCATGTATGCATCCACAAGTAGATACAGTATATTAAAAGTTTTAAATGGCTTAGCCATTAATCTATGCATCTGGTTCGAAAGGGCCTATTATACACTAAATGTTAAGGTAAGTGCAAATAGAATTTACGAGCTTAATTTAATACTCTGACAATAAGCACATGTGATGAAATTATTTCTATAAAAGTTTTTGGTAGGTATAGCTGTTCGAATTGAAACATACTAACAGAGTAGAAGTTTCAAATTAATACACTACTGCAGTAAATAAAATAAATCAACAGCATGGAGAAACTCCCTCTGATATTTTAGCTTTAATTTAAGTTTCTCTCAAAATTTTGGCTCGTTTCTATTATATAATGTGTAAACTCTTCAAGGTTCAAAAACAGTGTAAAAATGAACTTTTTCGGTAACATTTTACATAGTAAGTAATTATCGCTAATTTGCATGATAGACTTCATTTGTAGGGATCAAAAATTAAAATCTAGTTAAACATTTGATAAAATTTAAAAAAATATGTTACATTCTTAATCCGTGCAAATTTAAGCGAAATAAATATAAATATATATATTTATAGGTATTTAAATAACGCTCAGCACTTCCTAGTTAGTTTACTATCTCTTGACTCATAATTTTATGATAAGACTATTATGTCAGAATTAATATTAAGCTGATTTCGCATCATATTATATGCTGATGTATTTTTCGTAGGTTGAACATTTCATTTAACATCTTGAGATTGACAGCTGATAGTCGAAGGCGCCGACCGAGCACAATCCTACACCGACTTAAGTAAACCGACAGTCACTTTGAATATTTTTCTCCGCAAATTCAAATTAACAGATAAAATCTGTTAATATAATATTGATAATGAACCATAATGTAAAAAATTTGTACTTATCGGTAACATTATTTCTAATGAAAGCTTGGTTCTCAATCTTATTTATTGAAGTAATAATCAACACATGTAAGTAATTGAATTTTTTGTGAAAACCGACACTTTTTGAGGTTCGTAAGCCACAGCGATAAAAAAGTCTGTCGATTAGAAATGGAGTTGCTTGCCGGCAACTCGGTCGGCAAGAGGAACAACTTCACATTCCCGGAAAATAAACTTCTTTACAATTACTCGGAAATAAAGGTGCATTGTGAGTAGACTCGCTCGACTTCCTTACCGCCCGAGTCGGACCCCCCGTGTCCCTCGCGCGTAAGAGGCGCGGCTGTGTATTTTAAGCAAAACAATGGGTGGCCGCGAGAGATAGGACATAATCAAGCGCGCTTTTTTTTTTTTACCGAAGGGGCAAATCCGGAGCGGCCGATGGGACGCCGTCGGTCGCGCCGCGACCGTCCGAGATTTCCTCGAGTTTCCAAAGATTCCTCTCGCATTTCCACCTAAGGAACTCGGGGAATCAAGTTTCCTCTCCCTTGCGCCCGCGCCACGCCCGCCGCCAAGTTTCCAGCGCTTGGATTTTCACCGCTTCCTTTTCGTCCCTCCCGCGGCCCTCCTTGGTCTTCCTCCCCGCACATCGACATGCGGAATTGGATTATACTTATTTTCTGCATTCCTCCGGCGCGCGAGGGAAAAATCGATAATGATGGATTATCGACTTTATACCGGCGCCGATTCAGCTCGAGTGCACTTTTCCTCCGCCCGCCCAGCCGTCCCCCCCTCTACCGCTGGCTTGGCTTTTAGGATGCCAACGAACGTGCGTTTAACGGCTATGAAAATCCCCGGAGATACGCGTTGCAGTCTAATGCCAAATTAAAAAGTCATGAAATTCTGAAATAACTTTTCTTTACTTGGGCTACGTGCCCCTTCCAGACATGTTTGAGAAGGTTCCAGGAATGCGTTCTCGAGTACTACTAGTTACCTGTCGGATGGATCAATTTATCTGCCAATTCAACGGACGTGTAATTATCGTAATATGCAAAAAATTAAAAGATAAAATATTTCAATATTTAAGCTTTAAAAGAGTTTACGTTTAAGATTTAATATTGAAGAATTATATATGGATTTATATCATTCAGCAGCATAAAATGGGTTACTAAGTAGTAATAGTATAGCATTAGTCATACGTGATAATTCCAACATGAAGGTTAATCTTTTTTATAGATCCAATCGAATTTTTGTAATTTGTCATAAAATTAGTTGAGTGACTAATATTCGGATAAAGTTAAAGTTAGTTACTTAAAGTCCTGAAACTAGTTTTATTCTTTCATGAACTGTTGATATACTGTGCATGTAGAATCAATCTTGTCCGTTTAATCTATCTAGTGCCAATAATCTATTATTTTACAATTTAAATGGTTAATCTTACGATCGCGAGTCATAATCTGTTTTAAAGCGGCGGGTCCCTTCCAAAACATTTTTGATAAAGTTGAGTAAAGACATTAACCCCTCGGGACTCGAATCCGCTCCAATAAATTATACAAGATTGCGCTCCGTAAAATCTATCTTTTATACTTATATCAGTCTCATCGTACAAGCTTTTAAACTTCCTTTTTATGGTCATAAGCTAGATACTTTCTTGACCTCACCTTAAATTAAAGATTACGCTCTTTTCCTTGAATCTTCATTTTTTCTCTTGTCTTTATCTCTCTATTATTTGAGAATAATGCTTCTGAAAAGTCTTATTCCGCGAGTCGACACTCGCTTCTTTCTCAAGTAAAACTAAACTTGTTCAGTGAGGAATAACTCCTGAATAGTATTCATTCGTTTAGATAGAAAGACTTTTTCCGAAATTTAACACTCTTAGAAGATAGAGCTGGGGGCAAACTTGTGTTTTGCATTATTTAAAACAGAAGTAAGAATTCCACAAATACAAAGTTATGAAAAATAATTATAGCGAAAACAAGAGTTGTAATTCTAAACATTGAAGCAAACTTTATAACTAACTTGTTTAACGTCAGTTCAAAGGGATGAAAACAAGTTCTTTTGCACCACATTTTGCGTCATGGTTTTGAAATCCGAGCGGGTACAAAGTGCTTTCTATTATGTAAATTCAACACAATCCGTGCAGTGGAGTTTTCATTTTTTATTGAACTTTCAGACTTTATAATTTGTTAATTCAAAATTAGCGCGAAACTGAGCGCGAAACCATGTCTATTATAAGCGTCTCGATCAGAATTTTTCTTTCACCGTCGTACTTTTCACCAACAAAGCATAAAAGTGCGTCTATATAGAGTCGAAATGACAGAAGAACGATGAGAGTAATGGTACGAGGGCTGAATTAAAGGGATAGCAAGCTTGCCATAAGCGGTCGGTTTCTTTCGACTGCAGGCAACGGTGATTTCCCAGGCGAGCTTTTGTAAACGATTTAAATGCGAGCGATTTGCCAGCCATAGCCCGTCTTCGAAGATCGAACGCGCGAAATCCACTTGACTGTGAAAATCCGGGAGTCTCGAGTCGCCGGCGCGGTATTTACCGCCGGCGGCGCCATTCAGCCGACATCTGGCGGAGGAGCCGCCGCCGCTGCGCGCGAACTGGGAAATTATCGAAATGGCATATCCGGGATCAGGCGCGTGTTGCGCAACTGGGAACCGGGGCCGCGTGAAAGAGCAGCAGCGTACCCGCCGGGGTTGAAAATAAAATCCCCCTGGCCATATATATACACACACACACACACACAGAGAGATGGCCTCCCCCGTGAATCGCTTTGACGAAGCCCGCGCGGGCGGCGAGCGGAGTTGCGTGAAATCACGCCGGGCGGGGAATAAATGTTTACGCGGGACAAGCGCGCCCTCCGTAATAATCACGTAATAAAAGTGATAGAGCAAGGGATCGTGGGAGCGGCGGTAATGGGGTCCGGGCGCGTGCGCGGAATAAGGCGCCCGCGGATATTAAGGAGCCGGCCGATCGAATCTTTATCGGCTCTGCATGCGACCGGGGGGACAGGCGCCCGCGCACGGCTGCCCCGCCGGCGCGTCCATTACGCGCGGGAGAAAAATGGGCCGGGCCGGGTGAAAAATTAAAGCCCGACTGATCGCGGCTTCTCGCCGCCGATGGCTTTTAGGCCATCGGGCGCGACGGCCCGCGGCCACTCCGCCGTGGCGGCCTCGCGGCTGGCCGGACTTCTTGCCTCGGACAGGGGGTGGGGGGTGGGGGGTCGATCGCCTGTCGCCCTTTTGATTTAGGAGGAGCCGCGCACTCGCGGCTGGGTGGGGGATCCGCTTGGCGGTCCTCTTTCACGCGTGTGCGCTCGCCCGACTGGCGTGAGAGCCGCCGCCTGCCGCTCGAGTGGGATTTTCAATTTTATTCGGAGCCGTCTCATTTTGATGCAGATGCTTAGTTCATTATACGGGCTTTACGTCCGAAAAGATGAATCTAAATTGAATAGCGTCTATTATGGGGAGCGTCGCGTTTTTCCTATTTCTCCGGTCTATTATTTTGCATTATGCATACATTACGCGCCCTGCTTCCTCGTATATTCTATTTGTACTGAAAAGCGCTTTTGCAAAAAGAACGTTAAAAGAATCTGTCAACCCTGAATATTAATGGTTTTTCGGTTATAAACCAGTTTTATCTTGAGAGATTGAGCGTGAAAAATCGTTCGTGTTACAGAACATGCACGCGTCTTTATATACAATGCGCATGCATAATATTAAATTTAAATCATGCAGAATCTCGTTTCGAAATTTTAGGGAGATTCTCTGGCTAATAACATGAGGTTTTATACTCATACGAAATTTAATCTGTTGGTTTTATAACTACTTTACTCCTATTAGGTTATATAAAATGCAAGAAGAATTTATTTATTTTCACATTATCCTATTCTTATAATCACGATAAATTTTAATAGAATTTTTATACATAATCCATAATAAAACCATAAGTTCCAGTAAACTCCATCATTTTAAATAACAATCTGGGAGTGATGAATCGGTAACGAGTGATTTTGCAGCATCTTCAAATTCCCAAGTTTTTCGCCAACTTGTTAGCTTCGTAGACGTTGCTGTACATGTAAGCGGTTAAATCCATTTCATCCTCGAAGTGCCCGGGCGTAAAAAGTTTCTTCGTCTTTTTAACCTCCAACCTCGTCGATTTCCTTATACGCCCCAAGCCCCCGAGGGAATTTCAAGTCCCAACGCACTCACGCCACATTTTAATCTGACTCTGTGCTTCGATACGATTGGTTAGACCTAGCAAATTTATGAAATATTGTACTTTTAAATTCAATCCCAAGTCGTGATGTCGGATCGTTTTTATAATAAATCTTATACTTTTAAGCCTTGCGAAACCTTCTTGAATTTTAAGTTTTTTAATTCCTTGCTTAGTCAAAAAATTGCATCTCCTTAAAGGCTGTGGGGTACTCGAGTTTTACAAATGCTTAGTCATTGCTCAAAATTCTACTCGTTTCAATTTAAATAATATTCATGGATTCAAAGAAAAAATGTATTTTCAGAAAACATGAAAATCATACGACATACATGTTATGTATCGTTGAAGTGTGTACTTTGTAAAATACAGTGAAATCAAATTACTTCAAAGACATAAAAATTGAATTTAACAAATATGAACCTTCTTTCAATCTTTGATAATTGTAAATGAAAAGTTTTAAAAAATTGCTATTTGTTAAATTACGTTGTTATTTCTATTTACGTCTAATTGAAACTTTACTTTTAAAATAAAGTTATAGTTACAAATCATATTATTTTATGTTTATGCATTTTAAGTTAATAGTTTTTACAGCATTTATAGAATTTAGCTAATAAATGTATTGTTACAATTATTTAAATTTCAGTCGAGCTTAAATTAAAATTTGTGATTATACATGTATTCATAACGTAAGTTTATATTAATTACTCTTAAATCAACAGCAATACTTTTTTATTGGTTTACGCAAGATCAAACGATTGACGCAAGAAATAGGGCAATCAGTAAATAGAAATACCGAGAGAAATACTTAACGTGTCCACTTGTGCATTTCCCCCAGGGAATCCATGCAATATTCTCAATTGACTTGAACCTTTTATTTCCTTTAGAGTATTAATTTCCGTAAAAGGTTCACCAGCTTCTAACATCTTTTGCTCTTTATCTCTGTTATTTCCTGCTACGGCGTCCTTCTACTCTGATAAATCAAAGTGGTTAAAGCGCCAGATCGTTCGACAGAATTAATGATTGTTTTCTTTCAAAGCAATTTTCAAACACTGACTAATTCGATTCTAGACAAGTTTTCTTATATCAATCGACAAAATATTCTAAATGAATAAATTAAAGTTTTATCATACATTAATTACATTAATACATTAATTGATAGCCGTTGCTGTAATAGTTGATTTTATTTGATAATATATTTACTGGATAGTATGGCTGTTGCTTGATCCGCAATGGATTATGTTTGAAATTCCGTACTAAAGTCAGGACAATTTTGGTCGAAACATTTCATTTTATGTTACGAAATAAAACGTTTTTAATGATCTCATAATAATTTGATCATTGTGGCGATATGCTAATATGCGTATATATTAAGGACATAATAATATATCTATACATATAATCATATAAATTAATAATCAATGCAACTTAAAGCGTGAATAAATAGCACATTACGTAACAGAGAATAAGAATGGCAATTGTTTTTTCACCAAGCGATTGTCTCGCATTGTTATAATTTAAAAGGATGTATTTCTAAACGTAAATGCGTATTTCTAGGAATTGTGGAGTGCATCTTGAATGAGTTCGCGGGAAAGGTAGACGTTTGGTTCATTGGCCTCTGGAGGACGGGGTATCGAATTGTCCTTGCGCGAGAGAATCGGTGGGCTTCGGAGTTTACTCAGTGCGGCTTCACTTGAGAGAGTCGCGACTATAAAACTACTAGCTGGGGTTGTAGTGGGCCGAAGGGATATCTGTGGCAGTCAAGTTTCTGACTGGTGGGAGGACGGCGCCAATTTGAACGATTGCAGTATGTGCAATACATGGTACAGGGAGTTAGGGAATGACTCGGTATTTACCACTATTTAGATTCCATTGGAGTATTTGTATTTGTTATAATTTATGTAATTTAATTTTTTACATTGGAGTTATTATATCTAATTTCTGATATTCTATAAGTCAACAAATTTTAGATCTTTAATAAATGATCTTAATCACTCTTTACTAAGAACTTAGCGAAGACTGTTAGGTCATTTGTATAATTCAGCATTGGCTACATACACTGTCTGTTGTCTTTTAAATATATTAATTATAAGTCCATAAATTGTGCGAAATTAAGACATTTTTTCTCTGATTTAAATAGGTACTAAGATTTTTTATACATTTTTTCTGGAAAGTTTGTTTATCCCTTTTATGTGGCGAACTCTGAGCGCCTTTAGGTGGTTATGAGATCTATGCAGATGGTATTGAAGGCTTTATGACGTACTTGGTTTTTTAATATTAAGTTGTTTATTGAAATCTAAATTACTGCTGATTAGTGAATGCAGTCGTTTATTTATATTCGTTCATTCCGGTTCATTTCGTCGTAATTTAATTTAAATGTTTGTCATATTTTTTGGTCATCTTTAGATTCGGATAGACATATCTATTTCTTATCTATTACATATCTTATTGCTAACGTAGTTATATGCCTTGACTCTCTATAGAGAGATTCATTTTTCTTTGTTGTGCATCATTTGCAGAAGCCTGGATATATAGGCTGAAGCCCTATACAAAGCTATTGTTAGTTATAAACAGTTTCGGTTAAATATAACTTGGTACGTAAATCGTAATGTCTAGACGTGGAGTGTCATAGATAAATTTGTTTATTGTACAGTAATAACATATTTAGTTGTATTAGCAAATATATTTAGGTGTTCAAGGTCTTTGGTCCTTGATTAATCCTTTTCCCTGCAATTCCTTCTGTAGCAATAGCAACTAGATAATTGTTGTAGATACGAATCATATGTATGTACGTGCATATAACCTAATAACAATGCGGAATACTACAATTTATCAAGGCTAACCGTTTTCAAATCGATAAATAATTTCACCAATAAGCAGTAACTTTACGAGCACTACTAGATATTTCTCTATTTTAGCGTTATCGTCAGTTTTAGTTAGGTGTACTCAGCGCGCTACACAAGAGTTACACAAGCATTCGAAGCATCTATTTAGTATTTTACGAGCTATTTTCAATGGGAGGCTCCCCAGAGGGGCAATATTTATTGCAAGTCCAGCTTTCTCCTACAAGAGAGTTTTTTTTTTCCGATCGGCGGCACAATAACCCGGCGAATGCGGAGCTCGGGCGCGGAGGCCGTGCAGCACTCGGGAGCGCGGGGATGGCGCGGGCGCGTGACCCCCCGCTAATTCAACGGGCGATTCTTCCGGGGCGCGGCCTGGCGGATTTATAAATTCTTCGGGGGCAGCGGCGCGCTTCGTTAGCCCCGGCTTTTGATCGCGCCGGCAACATAGAAAAAAAAAAAGAGCGAGCCGCCGCGGGGAAAAAGCCCTCTAACGACGGATTGATATAACGAGGCCGGCTTCTCCTTTGGCCGGCCCCCGATATTTTTCATCGGGCCCGAGTGACAAGATATCGAGGGGTTTTTGCCCCTCGAGCGCGCCGGGGTCGGCGCCCGGGCCGCTCGCCGCCATTAATCACCGAATCCTCCGGCGCAGAGGGTCCGCACGCTCGGTTAGCCTTAATAAGCCCGGGGCCCGGGCCAATCTTCGCGGCGAGGGCGCCGTCGGCTCCGCGGGGCCCTCGTCACCGGCAGATTCCAATCGGGCCCGAGCGCTTGGCCGATCTTTGACCCCGGGGCCGCCGGCTTCCGCCGGACCTCTTTTTTTTTACGCGTCCTCCCTTATTTTTATTCCCTCCACTCTCGCGGGCTTCGTTTTTTATTCCTCGTTCGTCGACGCGACCTCCCGCGGATTGTAACTAACTTTGTTTATTGTTGAAGCCGGCGCTGCTCTCCGGGGCGCTTATCGGCCGACTCTTTCAGCCGAGCGACAACGCCGGGTTGCTCGAATTATCAAAATAGACCTCGCCGAGCGCGCATTCCTACTTTACCGGCGGATTAATTGTTTCGGCTCCTTGGGAATCGTGGGGCCGGCGAGGAGACGGGCCCGAGTAATTCACCGAGTCAACGGGCGAAAAGGGGTGGAAAAAAGTTAATGTTTTGGAAGTCCCCGGCTTGGCCCTATTTTCTTATACCGCGGGAAATGGTGTTTCCTTACTTTACCAAATGGCTCGGCATCCGTTAAAGGGAACTCGGGGATGTATAATACAGTTTAGCGGAAGAAGGTCGATTCCATACATCGTCCCGGATAGAAATCTCCCTCGCGGCGGCCCACTGCGTTTGCCGACCATCGTAATTGCGCCGAGGTCATTGTTTGCCTTAAACTTATATATCGCGGGGTGAGCGCCAAGCCGGCGAATCCAGCCCCGCGCACCCGAGCCGATCCGCCGCGAGCGCCAAGGGTTCCGTTCAAGACCGACGGCTTCAGCAGACAAAAAAAAAAGCCCACGGCCGTAAAAAAAAAAAATCTCTCCCTCATTGACCGCGGCGATAAAATTTTGCATGCTCGCGCGATTTTACTGCCCCTCGCCAAAGTCGGCCGCGATGAATAAAAAAAATTTTTTTTTTTTTTAATACCGGGATAACCCTAACGATCTCCCGGTGTAGATCGGCGGGCGATAAATCGCCTTACAGCAGCCCGGGCCAATAAGTGTCGGGGCTCGCTATGCCGGGGCTTAACTGCGATCGGCCGCTTGCACATTCAAATGCCTCGGGGAACGAGTGGCGCGTGTAACGTCCGACTCGCGAGAAGCCGCGGCCTCCTAATTCAGTTTGACGGGCGGCCGGGACAAAACTGCGCCGCAAAGGACTCGCCGGCCTTATCGTCTCCCTGGAGACGCGCCGCGATCGATCCCCCGCGCAGATATACTCGGCTAGGCGAGATCGCCTTTTGTCCGGCGGACAATAAATTACTTTTAAATCGAACTATCGAGCCGGCCGGCCGCGGCTCCCCAACTTAACTGCGGGATTTGTCTCCGGCGAGTCCAGGGCCATTCGGTTTCGCGGAGGTCGTTCCGAAAGAATAATCACCGGGCTCAACCGCCGGCCAACTTCACCCCCGCGTGTCTTTGATGCCCGCCTATACGCTCCCCGGGCTTTTGACGTCGCGCGATGAATGCACCCATCCCCTCGACCACTTAGAATCTACGGCCCGCGGCGCCCTCGTTATACATACCGCGCGCTGCACCTGCGCTCGCGGCCATTCCTCATCGGACCGCACCGGCCAACTTTTTACCCTCGCGGCCAGGTATAATTCGAATTTAATTATTGGGATGGGCCGATTCCTCGCGGATCTTTCTTTTTTTAACCCTGCGGTGAAACTTCTGATCGCCCGGCCAATGGCCGCGCGGCCAACCCCGGGGGATCGATCCTGGCGATTGTAATGAGTCCGGCTGCTTCCACGGACTCGGTAAGTGGGAGAGCTTGGGCTTCTCGTTTATACGGGCGCTCTACGTCGTTCTGTAAAGGATCACGTGAACATCCGAGACAATAAGGTGTCGCCTTTCCCCCGCAATGTATGTAATGTTATTCATGAAAAATTCCCTTTGCGGATTGAATCTACCTTCGGGACTATTTTTCTACGTGTTGCAAAAACAGTTACAAGATGCACCTTGTGGATTTTCCGTATTTTTATTTGTCCTGCAAAATGGAGTTTACATTTAAAAGAAACGTCCCGCGGGGCTAAGGAATAAACCGGTGCTCGCGGGATCTAGATTCCGGAACATCCATAAAACCGATAGTACACTGCAAAGCGTAACGTTTTTTTATTCGAAAAAGCGGTTACCTAGCCGCAGAGGCCTACTCAATACGTTTAAATATTAGCTAGTTTATGTCGATCAAAATTTCATTTTTTCTCTACACAAGCTATAAAAGTTATTATAAAAATTGGTGTCTAACATATTTTGGATTAGCTCGTTAATCAGCTTGCATTCAGTATTGTACATCATTTGATACCGATTAAATAATGAGTGATATTTCATTAATCTTGTAAGTATCAAATTAACAGTTGCTTTTCTGAAAATTTTAATTTTTTTCGTAACTTTTGACTTTCTACTAAAACTTTCTATTTCGCCTGTTTTAATCTAACCTTTGCCGACATATTCCAGAAAACACCTTTCCATGCAATTTCTTTAACGGTCCAACGTTACATTCCCTTCTCATGTATGTGTAGATCTAGCAAGTAATCGTTTTGCGTTAGTTTCTTCTTCAATATTCTTCCAACCATTTATTCGTATCTCACAGTTCATTTTTCTTAATTCACCCAACTTTTCATCTTTTTCCACTGGTATAACAGACACTAATTTAAAAATAATTAACCCAATTTTTTGCACGATGCTAAATCTTATATCATAAAAATCTATTTTAAAATAAAATTGAGCATACTAAATCCATTTTACTATGCAACTTTCGTTAAAAATTTGTACGCATATATAAATATAATTCCTTGTGCTGTCACATAAAGCTTTGATTCCATGATGAATTAGACATTAATTTTACGACGAATAGCGAATACTGCGATTGAAAAGTTTGAATGCATAATTACTCGTAATATTTGAAAAGACCTAAAGCTGAATAATTTGCACTCTCGGAATGGAATGCCAGATAGTCGCAAATTCATTGTTAATGACTTTCTGTGCGTACATATATCGTTTCTTCCACATAAAAGTCAACTAATTGGATTAAAAGCTCACACTGATAAAACATGCACAAATATTGTCTTTTCAAAAGGCAAAGGTACAGACTTTACACACTATTTCATTTTAAAACTTCACTCGCTAAGTTTAACCCATTCAAAGTTCTTGTAATTTATTTACTTAAAAATTTCATTTTAATTAATGAACGATCATTCGGATATCGATTGCATGTTTACTGTCGCGCGTAAAATGCCGTTTCAAGTTTAGGAATAATGAATATCTTATTGGTATCGACGTTATTTTAAAGCTCTCGCGCGAAGCCATAAAAATTGCCAATTACTTTGATTGTTACAAATTGCACCCGGCGATAAAAAGGAGGGATTATGAGAAATGGTTGGTATAAATAAAACTCAATATTGGTATTTAAATGAGTATAAATGAACAACTAATCGAATTGAATTTTATCATTGAAATAACGCAAAGCGACGATTGAGAAGCGCGTAAAAGTATATATTCGCGGGCGAGACCGTAGCCTGAACGGCAGCGCGTACATCAATTTTCACGGCATTATCCATCTTTTCCGGATTGGCTACCAACACTTACAGAGGCCGCCGCGTGCAGCGCAATAATCGTCATAATCAGACGTACACAATCGCGCGCGCACTTTTGCAAGGGCCTTGCTTTTCTAAGTATAAGCAATTGCAGAGTTGGCCCGCGGATTAGAGTGTTTGCGGGGGCTCGAGGCTCCCGGTAAACACGGGGCCGACTCATATCCCGGGCGCCCCGGCGCTCCTATTTACCCGCGAGGAGGAGCGCCGCTCCGGCCTCAGCATGCGTATATTACTGACTCACCAATAATGGTGAAGTTGACTTTGAGATTCTTGGTCTGCGAGTTGCGGAAGTCGACCCTGCATCTGTATTCGCCGGCGTCGCTCTCCTGCACGTTCTGGAGGACGAGGTGGGCCGGGACAGTGGCGCGAAAAGTCGCCCGGCTGCCCCAGAAGTCCTCGGCGCTCCAAAGTTTCGTCTTGCCGAACTGCAAGTTCCGCGCGTCGTAGCTAAACAAGAAGAATCGTTGAATCAATTTTCAGGGCCCGCGTGTTTACGGCGCTCGGGGCGCGCAGGCCTCTTAGCGCCGTCCCGCCAAGCCGGTATAAAGTCGCCTGGCAGAGCGCCTCGTTACCGGACGATAAATATTTGCGCAAACTTGGCTGGCCCTTTCTGACGAGAGCCCAACAGCCTTTTTACAAAGCCCTTATATCGCCCACCGAGACCGGCAGACTTTCCCGGAAAAGAACATAACCCCGAGGGCGGACTCGCTGCAATTTATTATCCCCGCGCGATTTCCACGAGGAATATTAATTGGGAGGATCCCCGGGGGGGCCGCGTCAATCGGACTGTCGCTCCTGCGCATTGCTGCCATTAAATTTAATGGCTTATACATGGGGTGCCATGGCTCGCCAATTTAATTGAAAGACCGGAAGGACGCGGCGCTAAATGCTCGCGGCGGGCTGATCGAAAGGCGGAGCGGAGGTATCGCCTAATGCAGGTGCCGAGGCGCGCCTGATTTGAGTGGATTCGATCTCGCGCGGTCTTGCGCCGCGGCCCCGAGATCAGCCCCGATCTTTATGCCGCGACTCGGTCAATCCAATTAGGCGGGCCGGCCGCCATCTTCCTTTTACAGGCGCTTCCCGCCTGCGCCGTCTGCTGCGCTCCGGGCACTTTATTCAATTGTACTTAGAGGGAGCCGCTCTTTTGAGCGTGCTCTATATATAGCTCAGGAATGAACTGGCGTGCGCAACTCATCGTAATTCGAACTCGAGACCTTCGTGAGTAGGAATTCCTCAGGGCTCTACCCGCGTAATTTGATTATTTGCCAAGAACAGCTGGAGGATATTTTCCACGAAAATATAAATAATAAAGGGTCTGCTGTGTTAACGTGCCTATCCGCACTCTTTAAATATTATTGTGTATATAATTGTGTTACAATTGCGCACCACTAGCTCTGAATAATTTAAAAAGGTGGAGTTCACACGGTGAAATAACCAACCAAGCTATTTCGAGAGTAAATATCCTAGTACGAATTCAAAACAGTGTCAGACCAGTTTATAGGTAGAATTTCCAAGTTAAATCAATTTTTCGGTTCTTATTCGTAATTAAATACAAATTTAAGACGTGCAAAAACGTATATTCATTAGTAAGTCTAAGTTTCAACTTAATTATTGTTTCATAAGTTGTTGGTGATTTTTATTGCATTTACAGGTTTAAGTTATTTAAAACTCGATTTGAATAATACGTCAAGTTTATAATATAAACCAGTAACGTTTCCATCATAGTATATTTAGTCATAACTAATGTTTAAAACAAGCTATTTAGCTTATTGATGCAAAGAACGATACAACTCTAGGTTTGTTGAAATAATATTGACTATATAAAAATAATCCGTCAGGAGTTCTTCCTTTCAAAGTGCAAGCTTTTCACCAAAAAAATACAAAGTAAAATGTTTACTCTTGTTAGATTATTTTGGCTACGATTCCAAGCGAATTCCCAATGCAGTGCTAGCAAAGCTTATGCGTTTCCTCTTCGATTCGAAATCCATTACCATTGGGCATTGTAACTTTCCGTTGTGTAGCAGTAAAAGTGGGCAAAGCTGCATCGTCAACACATGGCCATTTCCCTGCCGTTAATAATATTCTACAGAAAATCATAAGCCGACTTCGCCAGTTGCCTCGAGGGCTACCCGAAAGTGTACAATCCCGCGACGTAGAAAAAAAAAATTCCTTCACCCGAATCCCCCCCTCGCGCGACCGAAGCCGCCCGGTGTCGTAAAGTTGGGCCCCCGGCCAAAACAGAGGGCGCGCGCGGCCCCCGAACTCGTGACCTATCGGGCCAACTGCGGAGCCGGAAGCCGGAAAATTCGGAAAGCCATCGGGTGCACTAATCGCATCAAGCCGCGCGGCAGCGGCCCCCCGCGAAGTTCCGCGCGAGGCTTTCTTGCGCCGACCGGAGTGCAATAATGGAATTCCCGCAATTACTGGGCGCGGTTATAAGCCCGGCCGGTCCTTCGGCGCGGGTCCATTTGAGGCGAGCGCCTTAAACGCGCCCCGTGAGATTGCGCGTAATACCGACTGCTTTACGACCTCGCAAAAAACCACTCGGCGGGTTAGCCCGCGCGCGCCGCTCGCGGGAAAGAAGGAAATGACAAGGGGAAGGGGGCCGAGTACAGGGCACTCATTTCGTTAACTGCCCCCGCACGCGCCCCCCCTAATTTGAGTATTCTGCGGCGCGCGGACCGACCGCTAAAGAGCCCCAAAGAGGGACAACCGCCGCGCCCTTTGAATCGACGCAACCGCCCCCTTTGAATCGACGCGCCGCTGCCACGTAGTCCTTTTTCCACCGCCTCGGCTGCTCTTTCATGCTCGGCTTCGCGCTAATGGAGTTCAATGAGGGATTGAGCCAGGGCTTTTTCTATCGATTTACAGAGGAAGATTTAGTTTAACTCTCGTTGACCTGCCTTGTAAATGACTTTTCCTTCTGTCAATGTATATGTATATATATATATCTATTGTAAAGCGAGAGCGATTAAAAGAGTTAATATTACTCATTAATCACGCACGAAAAGAATTTTCCTGAAAAGTGAAATTATAAGTACACTTTAATAAAGATTCACTAAAAATCTTTTATAGTAAGTGAGATGTCACTTAAATTGAACTTTACGTATAATAGAGATATTTAATGATTTTAGATTAATTAAGCGTATATTCGTTGGTAATAAAACTAATCTATTACACGATTAAATTATCTTTTATTTTTATTCTTTAAATAAGTTATGTAAGTTTTTTTTATACGTTTAGAATTCATATAAGTATTTTTTAAATATATGCATTTATAATATAATGAATGAGATTGCTTTTACTTTTTACTTGCTGCATGCATTAAATAGTTTTTATAAATTTTAAATAAATTATTTTGTATACATTTAATTTTAATTTTAACTATTAATTTAATTTAATTATTTTAATTTTAATATTTTACTTATTTTCACAGAATACTAGATATTGAATCTCGGTGAAAAAAAGGTTACACCGTCGTGGTGATAGACACAAATCTAATTTGGAGCGCTTCGCGTCGCAGGCCTTTATTCGTTGCGTGTTGTTGCTGTACAAGGACAATCTCCGCGGCCCAAATCATTGCCCACTTTTCCGCGCAAGCTTCGACTTCAATATATAAAATTATATAATGTTTTTAGAATACCCAAGAATACGCGGGAGCTGACATAGGATCGCCTCCACTCAGCGGCCCACGTTGAAGCGGACGCTTGATCCGCATGTCCCTTATCTCCGATGTGCAGGAGTTGCACCCACGCGACGACGAAATCTTGCGAAACTTCTTGACGTGTGCACCGTAAAACGTCTCATGAATAACTAACTCAGCGGGCTTATCGATGCCCCCTTTGACCTTCAGGTCACCTCTCTCGTCGGTATCTTTTCCGTGAAACAACAACGCGACGGAACCCACTTTCTGTCATTACAATGTCACACAATCTTGTGTAACGACCTTAGATGTCAAATATCCCCTTATACATCGATGCAAAGTCTTTTCAATCGAATATCAATGCAACTCTGATCCATACAAATATTCTTAGAATCGGTTGAAAACAAATACAATATGTATAACTATATAAATAAGAAATATAACTGATAAATTAGAAAAGCACTAAGTTAATTACAATACATATTCCGTATTCAAACAAAGGAAATGTTATACTCCCGAATTTTTATGCAATATGTTTAAAGAATTACGTTAAAATTACGTTAATGAAATAAATAAGTTTACGTTAAAGTTTTGAAGTTCATTGAAACGAAATACATATGTACTCTTTTTGTCTATACTGTTTTTGTATAGTCTGATTTTTATAATTCATTTTAATAACTATACAATTATATTCGAAATATTATATAACGAATTTCAAAGAATATTCTCCTTGTAATAAAAACTTATTAAATAAAAAGCAATTTAAAACAAGCAAATATAATAATAAAAGCTTCTAACTCGATTAATAAATAATTAATAACTCTAAAAAAACAAGGAGTTATTAGATATGAATTAAATCGACTACACGTACGTTTTGTTTTAAAAATATTATGAAAAATAGATTGATATAAAAAGGAAATAAGAGAATGACTAGATTTATAATTGAATTTTCCAAAGAGAAATTTAATAATCAAGGGTATAACAAATGTTTAATTTCTCCATAAAGCCGAGGTTGAATAATTAAAAAGCCCCAGTCGAGTGACGGATTTCGATCGTAAAACGCGTTCAATTTTCTCGGAGCCTCGGGTTTCTTAAATATACGGGGGCATCCAGAAAGATGACTATATATATACGAACAACGGGATAAGAAAGGGGACGCGAAGCAGGCCGCACATTTCCCTCGTTAATTTCTCGAAAAATAGTCGGGCGCCCGGCAAGAAAGTTCCCGGGCTACGGGTGTAAACGGCGCGAACGGCTCTCGAACGATAGATCGTCAAACGGATTAATTCGAAAGCGAGCCGCGCCCTCCTCCCCATTGAATACATATAAAGTTTCGAGCTTTATGCACGCGCTCGCGCAGTGCACGCAGGGAAGGTGGACGCATTGGCCCTGCGCGGTGCTGCAACGCTTAGAGCTGGCTCCGCAGGGCCGCGGGCTAGGACTCCTTCACTCGCTCCCGAGCAACTTTTAAAGGGACTTTAACTTCCCGCATAAAATTAAAGAATCGCGATCGTGGCCTGGCCGCCGACGAGGACCTTTTTCCGGGGCGCGACGAAAAAATACTACTCGCCGGGGCTAACTTTCATCTCGGGAGCTGCCGACTGCCGGCAAAATGGATTTCAATGGTTGGCAGGTGCAGTGCGGCGCCTTTCCTCGCAAGACGCGCCTCCCTTACAGAAAGACGCGGCTTTTTATCCCCGGCCAAGGGCGAGAGTCGGATGGTCCACGTCGCGATCATTAGGCTCCCGCGTGCCCTTTGTTTGCCCACGACTATGCGACTGCCTGACGCGAAAGTTTCCAAGGCGGCCGGCACTCGCCCTGGTTGTAATCTCTTTGCGGGATACTTTGCTACGCGGGCGCTCCACTTTTGCAATGCATCTCGTTTAAGGATGAGCGGCTCCCTACTTATTTTAAGAGGTAAGTCGTGCACGCCTGCGCCCACGGGATTTATAAGGCGAGCAAGTTTATTTGACCAGATGCTCCGTCGCCGCTGCCTCCGCGACTCTGCGCTCTAGTGTTGACTTTCCTGCCGCTGTTTACCAGAGCGTTTGGCAAAATAATCGAGCTAATCTATATGTTTTATTGCTTTCGAGTTGCGGATGACATGGAGCTCGCTATTAAGATTCATTTTTTGTCGAGAGCGATATTGATTTTCCATTTTATTTGAATAAATTTAACCGGTACCCTTGTAAAATAATTCTAGTGATTAAAGCAGGCGATGGAAAATACTTCTGATAGAAATCAGACATTAGTATTGATTTTATTTGGTATTTTTTAAATCGGTCAGTTAAGCAAGGTATTTATACCATCTAATTTTGACTTCCAATTGCTGTGTTTCAAGCGTATGATTAGTCTCTGATAATTAATGAGTGCGATGTCAAATCCTCTGTGTCTATATTCACATTTTATTTACAACGAAGTTTGACTAGACTTAACTATCCTTGGTTGGCTTATAATGCCCATCGATCCTTAATATACCTCTGTGATGCCTTTCATTGTCATTATTATCATCCCAGACTCCTTCATAATCTTACACTGTATTTAAGTAATCTTGCCTTTCAACAAGCCATCCTCAACGTCTCTGGAGGAAGCTTCGTCAGTTACATCTTCATAAAAGAACGATTGATCAACTCTACTACTTAACAGATATTTCTCTAACTTTTCACCTAATGATCGTGTGTTTTCACTGAAGCTATATTCATCATCATTTTTTGATGCTGATTCTATGGATTAAACTATATTTAGACTGACGTCTCCCAATATATATTAATGCTGCGTCCTTTTAGACAAAAGATGCTGATGAACTTCTGTAGAAGTTAATTTTGTCTGCTTTGTTTGTAATAGGTACACCTATGAACAATTATAAATAATCTCCTTGCTACTTTCCCTGATACTGGAAGCAGTTTATTATTGTATATATTGCTAAAGTGAAAAGTACTTCATGTCCCTTAGACTCTCGTCCCAATTTCCTACTTAATTTCATGTTAAAGGTTCTCGAGCCGGTCATATACTCTCATACATACTTATTCCTCCAGTTAAAGTTCAATAATTAAAGTTAAAGTTCGAGTTCGAGTTTAATTTTTGAGCTTCGCTGCCGAGTGATCGTCAATCTGGTTTCAAATCTGGCTACAGCACGGAATCGGTCTTGATTAAATTGTTGGATGATGGCAGACTAGGAATGGATAAACGACTGATAACTATTGTGTTCTTTTTTACCTTTTCACCTTTTGTTTAAGTTCGTACTTCAACATCTTGTTTATGCAGATCACTTTAGTTCAGAAGAAGCATCTCATTGTCATGCTGTTATTCCTAATTTTAGATTACTATTTTGAAGCTAGAGCGAGTCCTCAGCATATGAATATATACCGGATGTGCACCTCGATGTGCACCAACCTTAAAAATAACTTGAATAATATATTTTTAAGGATGCAGTTTCAATTATTTTGTACTGTAAGAGTGAGCGTTGAGAGAAACGAAGGGATTTTATTTAAAAGTACATGAATAAGTAAGAAAGTACCAACATGCTAAAAAATGATTTTTGTCACGATTTTATACTTTTTAATTCCTACCTAATGTTTAAAAGAATATATTCTATGTGTAAAATATGTTACTAAAAAAGAATTGCAGATAAAATGTAATATATTATTATCGAAACTAATTAGATTTTCTGACATATTTCAAAAAAGTTATTCGCAGAGCTTTGAAAAAACTAATTTAGTTTGTATTAAACTTTTTGACTTTATCTAAGTAATGTTGGATGTATAGTTTTATATTCACTAAATTGGCAGTCAAATGAACAGCTTTACATTCTCTATTTATATTAAATATCAATCATGTAACATTCTTATAATTAGTTTAGACCTTCATTCCTAAACAAAGAAAAATGCATTGCTATACTTCATAATATATATCGCGTGCATTTATCACATGAAGTATATGCATAGTTATAATCTTGTATTTGAACACTTACTAAAACCAGGTTGATCCAATATACAAAGATTTTTGACATATTATAATTGATAATTTAAATTGTTAAGCATGCATATTGGATAACGAAATAGATGTTTAAAATATCTGAAATAATTACTCTTGATAAGTAACAAATAAAATTATTGTATTGTACACGCGGTATGTACACAGGAGATAAAAAATGAAATTATTTTTCTGTTGGTTAATGTGAAATGTAATTAAAAGCTTCGTTATTTTTAACTCTACTGAATTTATAATAAAAATGTGAAACATTTTGGAAGGTGAGTAGGAGTTCACCAATATTTTCATGTATTGTTCAAATGCGAATTAAAAATATTCGAATCATAACGGTATGAAGGAATATTCAATTTTATTTGAGGCTTTGTGCGAGATCCGTAATAAATGGAGCACTTCATTATACGCCGCGACGTATCTAAATATGATGCGAATCGCAAAGAGGATATAAAAAATGAGTTGAATAAATTCGGCAGTGAAAGCGTTAAATCGTCCGAGCAGAATGTATGAGGGCATTTTATTCGGCTTAAATTTGTGCAAATACAGTTAGCGCCGAGACCGAAATGGCCCTGTAACCGTGCGGCTTCTTTTATCTCGCGAGGCGCATTAGATCAAACGCACAAACTGGCTTAGATTTTTCACGCACATAACCCTTTGCGCTCAGGACGCTCTCGCTAACGAGCTCACGTAACGGGCAATGTGACTTCCAGCCGGAAGCGCTCGACAACTCAAACCAAGAGCCTGCGCAATGTCGTTGAGCAAAATTTTCGAAAAGCACCATCAAATCAATATTTGACGGGGAAAAATCCGTAAAAGGAATAGACTCGCAGCGCGGGTCGGGTAATAAAGCCACTGGGGCGGGATCGCTCGAATCAACAACGCTCCGAAGCCGTTAGATATTCCAAATGGACCCTCAAAAAGGCGGGTCGTCGCGAAAAGCTGGGTGCCCGGTGGCGTATACGAATATCCGCGGGACGGGCGCGCCGGGTATTTATCATGCATAAATGCAGCGGGTGCGCGGCAGTCGGCGCGCAAAACAGGAAGCCGTCTCCGCGCGCCGGCCATTTTTATATTCCGCTGTATAAATGTAAATAAAAGGTAAGCAGATAAAGGAGGCGAGGGACCGGGCGCGGATTCGGAATACCGATTGTCAGCTTACCTAATGCTAAAGCCCGGCCCCTTATGAATAAAACAATCGGGGGAGGGGGGCCTTCTCGCCACGCGGTCGGCGCTTTCCACTCCGGAATCTCCCACTCGGCCCCTGTCAATTTGGCCCGCTTGAAGGGGCCGCGGCAAAGTTTCGCGCCCTAATGGAGGGGAAGCTCCGCCGTGTGTATCCGCCAGATCGGGAGCGACGATTCGAGGGCTTTATCATCTCGGCTACTTGTTGCCCGCAGACTCCCGGCGCACTTTGCCCTTTGTCGCGGGCGTATGCGCCCAAAGTGGATTGTTAATGCGCTCGCGCGGAAGCCTCGGGGCGCGCGGCACTCGCGGACTATTTTAATAGCGACCCGCCGCGGACAGGAGCCCGAGAGGGGCTTGTCAACGCGCGCACTCCCTGCCTTTTCCAAGAATCCCCGGCATCCCCGGGGCCGCGGGCCCGGCGAAATATCGGGGATTTTTCCGATGCTGACTCGACCGTCCGATTCCTCGAGGCACATTGCGGACAGCTCCCGCTTTTGCATGGGACGAGAAAGCATTTCGCCGGACATAATGCAAGGGAGAAGCTCGGGAAAATCCGACGACACTGTTTACGTTTTTAGCGATAATTTCGATGCCGTGCGGCTAATGGAAAAACGGTTCTGTCCAGCCTGCCACATTATTTTTCCACTTGCAAACAAACTAAAAAGACACTCTTATTCATTTCACCCTGCGGTTGTATTTTTCTATCATATAAAAGTTATTTTGCTGAAAAGTTTACTCACAATATAACTCAACATATAACGCCATAAAGCATTCCCTGCCTTTATATTAAGCATTATATTCCTATAGTTGTATCAATAAAATTCGTTAGTAAAACTGACACGGCTAGTTAGTTATTTATAATAACAATTATAAATGTTTATCTATCCTTTTGTATAATTGGAAGATCTCGACACTTCATAAATTTCATTGTCACTTCTAGCTTCAAAGGTTCTATCAGACGCTGCACTACCTTGATAAATAGTTCGTCCCTACTTTCTGTGCCCTACATATTCAGCGCCATTTCATATTTATTTACATTCCGGAGACTTAGTTGTCATACGAAATCATGTTTACAACTCATCAGTATTTATACATTTTAGAATAAACCGTATTTACCAGTTTATACACGTAGAGAAAAGTGTTATTTTCCTTTTTTCAAAAGTAATACTTAATTATTTCATACAGAAGCTGAAAATTTACAATAGAAATTTTTACTTTTTATCAATGTATCTATAACCTGTGTATCGAGAAATGTCTACTGCATTTTATTTTCAGTTAGTGGCTACTCGCAAAAGAGTATCTACTATACTGTTTTTTTCTCAGAATATGCAGCACAAGCTGCGCAATCATTTTTAATTTTCAATTTTTCTGAATAAGCGTACCATAAACATTTTAAGTTTATTTTTAATTATGAAATAATCCGTAATAATTGGACGAGTATGGTGACAATCAAGCGGTCATTTCTATTATTTCTTCGAGACAAAAGGCTTGCGATATTCAGAGCAGCTTTTATCGCCCTGCCATATCGTCTGCGGTTGTTTGTGCGTCGGGGTAATACCAACATAATGGCGTTTTCCACGCAAGTACGCGCATCGGTGTAGGTAGTCGAATCGATCAAGACCCCAGGCAATTAGAGGCAGGTGTATACGTACATATATACGCCTGTACACAGGGCCGGCGATATCGCGATCCCGATATATTCAAGAATTCCATCTGGCCGCTCGCGCGCCCCATCCATTATTCATGAGATTAGCGAAACAATTTTCCCCGGTGCGCGCGGTTAAATTCGCCGCGACGTACACTGCGCATCATCCGCAGGGATGACGTTGATCGCGATCCCGATCGCAATTGGCTGCGATGCGCCGGCGCTGGCGGCGTAGACCCCCCGTGTAACGGGGAGAGCATCTTTATTAGGCAATTCGCGCGGGAGACAGTGGCCCCCCGGGGAGGACTCCGCTAGCAGACACGACCAGAAATTTGCCAGAGTGCCGCGCGATTCTCCCGCACTGCTCGGTATTAATTTAGCCGGCAGTCCCTCGGCCGCGGCAACGCCTTCGTCCCCGGCAAAGTTCCGGCACTGCCCCCGCACATGTACCGGCAGTCGACCTTTCAATGTCGCCGATGCATTTTTCAGAGCGGGCCGTTTCACTTGCCCGCTGTCCCGTTTACGAGTACTCGGAGTACGAGCGATGCGCCCAGGTGTCTCGTGTGTTTATGGAGGGAGAGAGACAGAGAGGCAGCCGTTGCTTATTTAGGATGTTGATCGCGGGATAATTGCATTTTGACGGGAACACCGGTTTACCTTTCACTGCACTCGAACAGAATTATTAATGAACCTCGAGATGTACCCATTCTGGCGTAGGCTCCGATAATTATTTATATATAGATAAACTTTGTACACTGCTTCGATCCGTGATGTGAAGATGCACATTGTCATTTGATTTGAATAATTTGTATAACGAGGCTCTCGATTTTTACAGTGTTAATGTACATAAATATAATGTCTATTTGAAACATGTTCAGTCGCATTTAGCAGTTTTAGCCTTTGATTACGCATTTCAAATGAGCTCGTATCTCAGCTCAAAGCTGCCTTCATTTGTTCAGCAATAATGGTTCAGTATAAGGTAACAAGATTATAGCAAGACCGAGTAGAGATTAAGATGGCCATATATAAAGACCCTTGGTCTAAGCTTAGTTTCATAACTTAGAAAAATTTGTTTTAGCTCTTTAATTTGAGCTTTTAATACATTATTTTAAATTTGTACACTTAATTTATTGCAAATTTGTGACTTTATATGGTACAATTTTGGATAAGGAGAGCCACTCGCAGAGCCGTATCACGTGGTATCATTTTTAAAGAGATGCTTGAGAAGATTAAGAAGAAGTGCTCGGATAAAATTGGAGTCTACCATGCACGTAATTAATTTTAGACTTTATGATGCTATGTCAATATTAAAATATTATGTCGCATAAACAGTGCAAAATTAAGAATTTAATTCATGCTTTTCATAGAATCACAATTATTATTCTAATATTATTATTGAAAATTTAGATTAGTAGTTAGTTAAAGTGCTATGTTGATATTAACAATTATTCTGGTAAAGTTCTTGAGCATGAAATCATTAGAATATGCTGAATTTTATGCTGGATGACTATTTTAAGCTCTATTGTGTACTCGTAATTCCTGCGTCCTGGCGACATAATTATAAGCAGAAAATGCCTAAGATTATGCTGAAATTTAGGCATACAAAATATATATGTCTTTATACTTTCTATCTCTTTACATGACTGTACTGAACTTTTAAATAGGTTATGCAGTGAAATCTTCAAAGGTAACTGTATAGTTAATTCATTATAAATTTTATTTAAATTTGTTGATTTGAGGAACACAAACAATTGCACAAAAATGTTTCGTTTCCAAATTAAAGTACTATTTTTAATAAATTGTCAATTCGTCTAATTTTCATTGCTTAATTTTTTTAGAGTAAACTTTTTCAGTTTGGTTCTATTTTAATTGAAAAGTTGGTCATTTTATAATGTTTATATATAATCGTAAATAGAGTACACACGAATGGGTGAATATGTAGATATAAGGATATTATAAGTATACTAATTTTTCATTAGCTTAGTTATAAAGGAGCATTACTTTTTATGATTATTTTTTATATTTCATTTACGTACGCTTATTTATTAGGGTTGTGTTGGGCATGTTGTCAAGCCTTCAGCATAACATTCTCATAATTACATTCCGTTTTCTACTTATATTTATGTTTAAGGTTACGCTCATGATTATAAGCATTCACCATAAGTTATCCTGCATTTTATACTAGAGTAATAGTTAAATTTATTTAAGATACACATATTTAGCATAATCGTGTTTTTCAATTTTCTTTTCTTGCATACTTCAAAAGCTGTAAAAGACAAACGTGACAAGGTTACCTAGTATTATCTTGAATCACACTACCTAGTTCAGTTCCGAAATGGTTATATGAATTACGTGAAGTGAAAGAAAATGTACAAGAAATATCTTCTATCTTCATTTGACAATGAGAATCATCTGGTACAAAGCATTTAAGTTAATGGGACCTTTTTTTAATGATTTTGTAGCAAATATTTCGAACGTTTCCGGGTAGAGGAATTTTACTCAACTTGATTTGAATTCTAATGAAAGCTAAGAACTACGTTATATAATATACTTCTAGTTTAATAAGTTTATTGGAGACTAAACATACTAGTACAATATTTTAAGTAATTTTTTAATATATTTTTACTCAGTTTAAGTAAAAACTTAATTAGAATTTCTTCTTATTTTGTGATTATACTTCTTACCTTATAAGGTTTAAACAAATTTTAAATTATTTTGGAAATGGTATATCAATCTAATCATTAATCTATTTAAATATATATTTAAACTTAATACATTCTTTGTTTGAAATCCAATATAAGATTACAAAGGCTCTGCTATAAAATTAGCTGCTATTGGTACTTTAAAGTTGTTAATGAATCTGTTAATGCTTTCGTTCATTGCAAATAATAGTTAGCCTCAACATTATTATCTATTTGATTTCAGGATTCTTAACATTTATGTGTCATTATTAAATAATGTAATGAAACATATTATGGATGGTACTAGTAATAAATGTTATTATGAATATTTACCAAATATTCATTCACGCGAATTTTGAATCCTCGTTAAAATTCAATATCATTTGTATTAAACAATACCAATATTACTATAATATGTTTTTTTAAAGTTTTAGTATAAGGCAAAAATAATATTATTGTAAATATATCTTAATCAAATAATATTGTTTACAATATAAACGATATTTTATACCAAGGGAAAGAATATAGGTGCAAACTGTTACTATGAAATGTTCGCAATAATATAAATACATTTTGTTATGCAAAATTCTTATTTAACTTCGCACTCAGACTAAAAACTACGTAAAAAGAACGTATCTAAATATAAGCGCCATAAACAGCTCGGACATGCAAGAGGAAGGTTATAGTAGAATCGTGCGCATGACTACCCCAAGCGAGCCAACCGCAAAAAGAAATGAGATTATTCAAAACGAGAAACAATACAAGAATTGAGTCCTTCTCAAAATGAGATACTTCTAAATATATTAGAAGCTCAATATTTCTTAAAGTTCAAATTAATACCTTAATTTTATAATATTGTTTTGAAAATATTCGAATGTGATAAACTCCATTAGAATAGAATTAGAACGTTTTCATTACGTTAAAATGTTTTCCATGATATACGATATGTTTTCGAAATAAGCTTGGTTGTAATATTCTCTATAACTCAAAAGAAATTCGCACAATTATAAAATAAAAAAAGTAATTATTCAAAATGGACTAAGATATTACTAAGGAGAACATTTTTAGATGGGGATATCAAGACGAAACGAAGATATATACCACATTTTAGTTTGAGTGCAGAACATTTCTGAAAGAATTCCTTAGAGTCATCAATGTGGAATTTCGCATCTTGTATGCTAATTCATATAAACCAGTAGGACATATTATTATACTATAATATACGATAGCAATTAAATAGACCAATAGTTCCACAGTGTATCGATCGATGTTTGCGTGAATTCATGATTTAGCGGAATGCGTTGACGACTTGGTGTATTCTGCATGCCATTCACTAAAGTTCAGGAATATTGTACACGTCATTTAAAATAATCAAATATATCTTTCGTAACGATATACTAAGTGAATGAATAAATAGAGGTCGTCAAATAAGGAATATTTGCACACTGCTATTTTGACGATACACACTATAATATTCCCTGAAAATAAAAGTATTGCATAATTGGAACATACACCCAACTCTAAAATCTTAGCCGAACTCAAGCAAGCAGATCGAAGTATCACAGTAAATTGTCCAGACAGCAGAAGAACCGTCAATACTTCCGAGAACTTTCCGCCTCGCGCATTAAAAAGGAGAAAGAGAGAGGAGCAGCTTCGAAGAGACGGGCCGGTCGCTCGCACCTGCGCCCCGGCAGCTCCGGGATGCGGCCATTACGCGCGGATGTGTTTGTCGGGCAGGCGTAAGTAATAAGCGGCGACCCACTATAAAACCGCGCACTCGGCTCCTCGTTAAACGAGGTCAAAAGTCATAATAAGCAATAAATCTGGGCGCGCGCGGACGAGTCGACGCATAAGAATTCCCGGCTCCGTTCGGCTCTCAATAAACCCGGCGGCGGCCGCGCGAGCGCGCATTCATTAAGTATCTTTGCTTTTCATTAGCGCGGATATTAATCCGCGGGGCCGAGCCGGGCGCGCGACTCCGCCTGCGACGCGGCACCCACACAATGAGGACGCGCGGATCGATCCAAGGGCCAAGGAGTCGGGCGCTACAGCGCGGATGTTTCCTCTCTGATTCCTATGCGGCGAGACTGCCCGTTTCGGCCTACATGCACATGCCCTGCTCCAGTGCTACTTTGATGAGCTTTGTTATCATTTGGAGGAGAATGTGCGGTCCGATGTACGCCCAATGGACGATTGATGATAATGCCGAAATAGGGCCTCGAGCTTTGCGCAGTTTCTACCATTGAAATAACGATCTGTATAGTAACCGTGCTGATGTTGGATTCTTCGATCACAAACGCTTTCAGGTTACATTACGAGATTTCATTATGACGTGTTAATTAACACTCGGAATAAATGTACCCGTTGCTAATTAAAAAAACAAATAACACAACTTGTATCTATCATAAATTCATAACTTTTTATGTAGTGTCTCTTTGAACTTACATAATGCACCTGTGACAATTACTTTGCAATCAATAATGTTGCAAAGCGCATTTATTCATTATTTTAATACAAAGCATAGTAAAATTAATTTAATGAAAGTGACTAAGTAAACATGGAAAAAAAATATCGCTTATGTAAATTCAACAATTTAAGTAACATTTAATATGCTATAATAATATTAATAATTTTAATCAATTTTAATAAAGTATTACAATTTCAATTAATAAATACATTTATGTAAATTATTGTTATATATGTTTACTGCAATAAAATTTTATTAGTGGTACATAGATATTACGTAGATTATATAATTTTATTACTATGTACAACAATCGAAAAAATTTGATGTTGAATTTATAATGAATTATCTCATTAAATAATAAAAACAAACTGGTCTCATCTGTATTTTAAACTGCTTGATGAATTTTGTCTAGAAAAACGTAAAACTTATAATAAATGTTATTGTAGACTATACATACATAGTTAAGTTGGTGTGAGAGTATGCCCCTACTATACAATAGCTTCTGGTGCAGTTAGGTGGAAAACATTGAAAATAAATAAAATTCGTTGTACAGTTCCATTTGAAATACAGAAATTATTAAATTCGTTTAAAACCTTTTGATAATATTAATGTCATCAAAATATCAATAAATAACATTGTGTCTGACCGTACGTTATCCTCATCTACTTGTACAGTGTGTAATAAAGATTTATTGCTCCATTATATTTTATGATTTTAATCTCTTAAATTTTATCCAGGAATCGCTTGTTTCAATGAAAAAATACAGTGACATCGAAGTGTGCATTAATTATTACTAAAATACCCATCCATTTGTTTTTTTATATTTATGCTGTGCTTTCTACGGTAACTTAAAAAAATTAACTTATTACAAGCGCAGGGCCAGTTGTATAATAGTAGCTCATTAAGTGATACACGCATTATATAAGCGTTGTGACATTCTTTTTATTGCATAATACTGCAGTCACAGCTTTATCGGGCACTTTTCAACGGATATACAGATTATGATGGGAGAGTCACGACTTAAAGGGAAGGATATAGAGAAATTCTAAATATATTACGGGAAGATGCGAAATGCTAATATACGTTTCAATTAGTTAAAACATTCGGAGAGAAAAATAAGAAGGGTAACATTGGTATCTTGTAATAAAGTTTTGCAGAAGATTATCAAAGATAAAGATAATGCATTAGGCAAGAGGTGAGTTCATCTTGAAAAAAGTTTCCCGCTCGGGGTCTTCCGACGGGGCATAAATTACGACAGACAGAAATTAAGTATCTATAAAAAGACTCATAGTAGTAGGTTGGCAACAAACTGGCTATGTTACGGAGATTTAAGACGCAATTAAAAGACACCATCTCTTTGGCGCTGGAAAGACTGTTCTCCGGGCTGTACTCTCAGATAATAAAACACTGCCATGAAACTATGTACTTAAGAATATTGTACCGAGTGTCTTGTGCCTTTTTTGTCAGGCAATGCATAAAAAACGACAACTCGGCTCCCAGGTTTATTTTCAAAGCGAGCATCCACTCGAGCCACCCTCCTCATTGTTTTCTTTACTCCAAAGCCGTTGAAAGATGCGCCGGGCGTAATCTCCCTCGCGCGGCCCTCCCAGAGGCGCGGAATAATTTCGCGGCTGGATTTCCAATTAGCGAGGCGCGGAGTTGGACGCTGCCCACGCACCGGTTAAAACAAAAAGGATGCAGAGAGCATTGAACCGCTTGCACGCGAATCCCCACCCAAACAAAAAAAAAAACGGGCGTCTGACAAACGAGCCTTGATTCCCGGGCGCGGCGGAGCCGAAAAGTCAAGGCGGCCGATCGCTCATCCCCCCCCCCCTCCCCTCGGGAAAAAGCCCGGGAGCTAATCAGCCGCGGCGCCGGTCGGAGCGCGCCCGGGACACTTTTGCCGGGGGCGCAGTCATTAGCCGCGGCGAGCAGACGGGAGCCGTCGCCCCGGCATCCGACCCCTGAATGCCGCGTAATAGCGGGCGGCGGTTTGTCGACTCTGCGATTCCCACTGCGGTGCAGCCGGCCGATCGAAGCGGCCGCCTCAGCCCCTCGAATTTCCTCCCGCGGCTTTTTCCCGCGCCGACCTCCGGCCCCGAGGGAAGAATGGCGATTGTCCGCCGCCGCCGCCGCCGTGGGACGCCAGCGTCGGCCTGCTTTCACGGGGCTTTTTTACGGGCCGCGAGGCCAGACGCGTCGAAATGCGCGTTAAGTAGATCGCCCCGAGTTTGGTCGGCCGGCCGACTGCCCTTTCACCTTTCCCGCTGTGACCTTTCGTTTAAAGTAACCACTGGGGCCGCGTGTCGCTGCTTTTCGGGTATTCCGCGTGAAAAATCGGTAGATGTTCCACGGCCCGAGCTGCTTTTAATCAGCCTCTAAACCCACCGGTTTACCCGCTCATTATTTTCATTATGCAGATGCTCAGTTATGTGCATTAGAGGAAATGGAGATTGATTGGCAAACAGATCATCGTTACCGTCTCTTATGAAAGATTATTTTATTCAAGAAGATTATGCAGATGGTGCGCAAAGTACTACTACATTTGTTCAAAACTTACTTAATTGTAGATGTTTATGTTCGTAATAATACCTTCATTATGTTCTTTAATGGTTTATTTTGCTGAATAGTCTTATAAGTAAACATTATTATTATTACTCGGTTCTTTTAAATCGAAGTACGTTTTTGAAGTATTTTGAGACTCGTTTGATAATGGAATCCCAACAAATAGTTTAATAATTCACGGTGGCTTAATGTTAGTAGTCTTTTGTATAATGGCCTTTTACAATTAATTACAAAATGCTAGTATTTAAGCCAGGTTACACTGATAATAATACTCTACTTCAACGGAAGTCGTTGCATTTGACACTAATGTTATTATTCTACTTTAAAGTCACGTTGAAGAAGATATTAATTAGAAAAAATAAAACTTTTGCTATAAATGTCCTCGAGTGTAAATATAGGGCGAGCAGGAACTCGTAAATAAAATGTACTTGTAATGATAAATGTTTTGTTTATACAAGAAAATATGTTTCGTAATATATATTACCACGTATTTTCTACGTAAAAAGGTTTTCCTTCGGTTTTTCAAATTAACTTTTGAGATGGAAGATTTTAGTCTCGTAATAATCTACATTTAAATTGCCCAAGCCTCTTTAAACCTGCATAAACATGTAACGTAATTAAATATCTGACGGCATATAAAGAAAATGTTGTCATGCGACGGTAGTTATGTTTAAGCCCCGCACATGTGACGTTTCAAATAAAGGGGCCATAGATCGCGTTTGAAAAAAGCACAACAGATATTTACCCCGGTCATATTTTCCCCTTTCTCGGAATATAAAACTTAGCCGGAAAAGGCCACTCGCAGCTTGTTCCAACTTTCCGACGTATTTTTCCGCGAGTATTCCTCGAATCATTACAATACCAAGCGGAATTAATTTCCGTGCAAATCCTGCCAAAATCGATACTCGCGACGCAGCGTAACCGCAACTGTCGACGGCGACGTGTGCCGAGGACGCGCAAGATATCGCTCGGCGCTGCGCCTACCTGAAATACCTCCGGTAGTTCATCCTCAACGTCCCCGATGAGCTGCGGTCGCGATAAGCGCCTGACGCCCGCCCGCGGCGCGATCGCTCGTAAGAAAGGCCGACGGCGCCAATTTTTCCGGGGCCGCGGCCCGCAAAGCCCCTGCTTACAGCTGCGAACAATGGGCCGTTGATTCGCGGGGTCCATTAAGCCCGGAGCCGGCGCAGCACCTGTCCTCCGCGCGCGTCGCGGCTGTTTGCGCGGACATCAATGGGAGGAACTACTGAACCTGCGCGCGGCCGGCGTGACCGGCGAACCTGTTTAGCGCATCTACGAGGGCTCGTTTAGTGCCCCTCGCAGCTGCAACCCGGGCGGCGAACCCGTCAGCGCTTCGCTGCTTTCAGGGGCCGCCCGACATTTTTCCGCTGCGGTTCTGGTTCCGTGCGGCTTTATATCCCTCGGGGCCATCACAAGGGCTTATGGCATTGAACGCGAGCTGCCTGGGAATGCACCCTATTCGATTATGCGCCGCGAATGCTTGGGGCGGTTGGAATAGTTGGAAGGATTCGGAGGGTGGCGCGAGTGTGTCACGCCCGCGACGATTTTGTTCCTCTGGAGTCGGAGAAGCCCTGGCCTGCACTTGATTTTTTTTCTGACGCGGGTGTAGCGAGCAATTAAATTGAGAAGCCAAGTTACCGAGCGAGTTATTGGGCTTTATACGGGTGCAAGGCGCCCGACGGCATTACGAGATCCTGATTGGCTCTGTAATTGCTATTGCATAATGCCCCCAAACGTCACTCGCGCGACACTGCAATCGATAACGCTCTCAAACGCTGTTGATGAGTATTCTGACAACGATCGCAATTGCATTTCGTTGTGTGGCTAAACTTACCTTGCTAGCTTAACCCGGCGCGCACCTGACCTGCTTATATACGTTGCTTTGAACACCTATCATGGTAACCGTAACTTATCCAGCAAATACGACTCTTTGTTGACAAACAATAAATGTTTTCAGAACGAATTGTATGCTTAGGCTCACGACGACGAGTACAATTGAATTGACACGTATACAACGTTTTATGCGATATATGTACTGATTATACTTGTTTTGATTTATTAATTAGTATAACGAATTCATTTCGATTAAAAAAAGTTGAAGTATAATGTCTATTTTAGATTCAACACTTATTATTTTATTTAATTATATAAGAAGATAATATTCTTAATCGCTTTATTTTAACTGTAAATTTAATACTAGGAATTGAGCTATAAACGCAACTATTTTATTTTCATGAAAATAAATTATACATTGCTGCTAGACATAAAAATAAAACCAAGAAATAAGAATAAAACGATTTCATCGGTTACAATGAATTTAAAAAAATGATAAATATAGTTTAGCTGTAAATTTCACATTGAAATGGAATTATTATAATTTTTTCCAAGTCGGTTGTTTTCAACTTATTTTAATTAAAACGAAAGTTGTAACTTTATCTCACAGTAGTACAAAATTTTATATGAAAAAATTTCAGAGTTATTTTAACCGTGTGCGATTAATGCTCCTTAATTATAATGATATTTAGAGTAATTCAGTAAAAGGAATTCCATGAAAGTAGATACATTTTATTTATACTCATTTTCCAGGCAGTTCACTTTTTCAAAAATAAATTAACGTAGGGACATAATTTCAATTTGAAGTATTTGTCGGCATAGAATCTAATTAACACCTGCATGAGATACGTTTCTAACTCGCACTTTGAATTAAATTTTCTCTGGGATATAAAATTCATGTAAACTAGAATTTTCGCAAAAGTGTTATAAAGTATCCTCTCTATTGCTGGAAAGATTCTCAAAAAAAAGAAGAAATATATAACTATACAACTTTCTACATGTAGTGAAGATATTACATATTTACAGTTTAAACTAAAATTAGAGCGTAATCTTTCTTCACAGAGTATAATTCTAATGCAATACATCATATTATAATCCGTGCACGTTCGTGATTACTAACCATTGGTTTGTTAAAACAATGATCAAAATATACGAATCTCATCGCGAGGACGACTGGCGATAATATGGTAATTTGGAGCTCTGCGTGTAAAATGCTAAAGAAAAAAATGGACTACATTTGATGCAAAAGAAAACTATTTGTACACATGAAGTTAGTTAGCTTGTTCCTGGCATATCGTCCGTATTACACTTCGTATAAAACGCTTTTTTAATACAACATTTTTTAATAACTTTAAAATGTAATTTCCGAAAATGTTCACGTTCTTTAAAAAGGCTTTGCAATTGACTTTATTTTTAGATCAGAAATGTTGACTTCAATTTTGAGGTAATTTTATGCATAATTGACTTTGGGAAATGTCAAGGAAATTTTAATCAAAATGTAATTATGGACAAAACTGCTTAAAATCATGAATAAATATAATTTATTTAGAAGCACAGTAATATTTAATTAAAAAAATGCTTTAAGAAAATGTTCATTAATATACATCAGCAATGAATTTAGTCGCCTTCAATTATTACCAATTGGTAAGTGTAAAATATTCTTTAAAATACATTTAAACGCACCATCCCGAATAAAGTTACATAAGTTAATAAAGAAACACATTGCTTTACTTACTTTGATATAGTTAATATATTGCAATAATATTCTTACGCTTAATTCATTTCACTAGGCTAGTCTTTTAATTAACTTTTTTCTGTCAAGCAAGTATTCGGAAAAAATCTTATATTCCGTTTACAAGAGAAATTATTTCAAAATTTTTTCAGGCATATTAGTAAAAAATATTGACCCTGTAGATTGCTTTAACTGGCAACAAAAAATGTTAATTAAAAAACAGGCTTCACGTGGGAAAAATAAACAGAAAAATGGAAAGCCGTTACAAGGAAATTCAAATCTTCATTCTTTGCACGTGAAGAAAAAAAACCGCGATAGAAGAATAATTAGGAATGGGTGATTGAACGGTGCTAAATTGACCACACGATGCAGGGACGTTCCAATATTCCACCGGGCCTTCCGCTTATTAAGCCTATAGGGGCTCGAAACGAGGAATTCCCGTCTCGGCGCCCAGGCTATTGATTAAGGTCGACTCGGTGGCAAGCGGACGGGACAAGCGTAGCCGAAATGCAAGGGGGCGATCCCGGGGAGGAGGTGCCGGGGCCAATTTTACAGCGCGAACGTTAGTGCCGACGATTCCGATCAGTCATCGGATTTTCGCGCTTGTCCAAGGCACATATACCGAGGACAAGCCGGTCGAGCAGGTGACTGTCGGTGGTCTGCTCGAGCGATGGTTGAACCGCCCTTTCCTCTTGCTGTTTGCATTTTACCCTCGTTTGCGTGAAACGGGAAGTTTTCAGCATGGCTTCTATATAGGGACTAATTTCGTGTCTGTGAAGAGACACTTTTGACTTTTATGCTTTGATGGAACTTTTAATAATAGAATTTATATTCAAAACGAGAAAGCGCTCTGTGTAAGTATCAAAATGAGAGTTTTATCTTGGAATTAAAGTTTACACTATGTAATATAGTTCGAATAATTTAGGTTATATTTCAAAATGGAAATTTATTTTTATTACGTTTTATTGTTCTATTCAATTTTAATACTAAATTTTGTATGTAATATTCCGAATAGTTAAATTAATTGAATTGAAAATAGACTTTTGACAAAGGCTTGATATTGCGATTGTTAATAAGTACTTGAATATTTTAATACTGTAACCCAAAGTCAATTTATTATAGCAGGACATTCATAAAATTAACTAGTTCATTTGCGAGGATTGAGTCTTGATTATCAATTACAAATTAATAAGCTA
Source organism: Sycophaga agraensis (assembly GCA_018906755.1). Classification (NCBI taxonomy): domain Eukaryota; kingdom Metazoa; phylum Arthropoda; class Insecta; order Hymenoptera; family Pteromalidae; genus Sycophaga; species Sycophaga agraensis. The sequence continues at coordinate 370,982 of JACCIE010000015.1, read as the reverse complement.
GATTTTTTAATTATTTATGTAATCTTCATTGATTATGCAGTTTATTTATAAAATATATTTACTCTATAATATGATATGTAGCATTTTCAATATTTCTATTGATTTTGAATTTTATATCATAGTTTTTAATCAATTTTCAGAAAGAAATGTCTTTGTAAAAACATTACAAAAAGAGATGATAAAAGATTTTATTCCAGCCATACGATAGAATTTGTTACAAGCATCCTTCCCTTTTTAAAATCCCAGTTAAATCAATTTTTACGATCAAGGATTCGATTGAACTTTAATCGGTCATTTTTCACTGCTCTTTATATTTTTTTGTAATTCTGTAAAACTAACGCATAGTCAGTTGAAAATCTTAACATTTATGCGCTCTCAACCTTCCGTATCGCTTTCATAACCTACGGTGTAGTTTTAATAAAATGCACGTGTGCATTTCTGCACATTTAGTTTCACTTTAAGCGTTTTGGAAAATCCATGTTCCTTGAGTAAATCTCTAGAAACGCCTCATCTGTTACCGTTTGTAAATCTTGCCAGCCAAGTTTGCGCTGTCTAAAGGAGTTAAATATTATGATACTTATGTAGTTTCTGAGAAGATTGCAACTATTATACTGAATATTTTGCTATATTTCTAAACGTGAACAATTGTTTATTACAATGATTAAAGATTATAAAATCCACTACAATTATATTTCTTAGTTTAAAGTTTAGAAATTTGAATTCTCGCTTTTCTTTGTATGTTTCCGAATATAAAATAATATTAAATAACCCTATTAAATAAACAATTTGATGTAAATTCTTTAGACATACAAACTAATAGAGATTACAATTACCTGTACACTGGTTCATGAGTCGACTCCTTAAGCCACAAGACCATCGTAACAACATCGTTGTTATCTCGAGATTGTATGTCACAAGGAAGATATGCAGTTTGTCCTGCCACTCCTTGGACTGTGATACTGCTTACTGGAAGTAGAAAAATGGATGTTCCTTAGGTTTCTTTTAAAGAATTTCATCGTAAATTATAGCTTGAATTTTTTTACTACTATAACTCTGCACTTTTAGAAAGAAATAGATTTATTGAAGCGAGGAACAGGAAGCATATAAGCAACTAGCCACCGACGTTATTTATTTTAATAGTGAGTTCTTTTACGTTTTTCGCACTAGTCACTTCAAATTAATAATTTATAGACTTGTAATTTGTAATGATGGTATAAAGTGTACAAAACTTTAATAAATTACCGAAAGGACACCTCTTTAATTTACTTAATTCTATTAAATGTTTGCGATCGCATTTAACGTATTATTTCTTTGACTGTACATCATACATGAATTAAAATAACATGTAAACCAATTACCTCAGTAGGATAGATAAACAGTTCGTAGCAATTTTCACAATGAATGTCTGATATTGAACTATCAACTTCGAAAATGATTGAAGACACGTCCACTGTCGGTTACTTTATAAAAAAACCGGGAATACAGTGAATTGTTTCTTTTTTAAACTTTTCTATTGGTGGCATACATGTAAAACGTTTTTAAACGCTGTGTAGCTCATTTATCAACTTTAAAATCGAAAGCGATCTACCGTTATTGCCTACATGAAATTATACGATATTACTCCCTAAAATTTAACAGATTTTCACGTACAATCAAATTTACATAATACAATGTCTGTTACTGTTTTAACTGAACTGTTTGTAACTTCTATTATTTTTGAATACTGTAACGAGCTTGCACATAGATATCGTTTTGAAGTGTACTTTCTTGGCAGAAGCACCATAAAGAAAACATTGCGCGAACTGCCGTAGGCAGCCTTGTTGTAGGAGACCGCGAACTAAAACAGACATACAAATTCAGGTAACTCTGGACTTTTTCCCACGGGCCAAAGAGTGGGGCAGTTTGAAGTGGCGCGTATCCTTGGCACGTATACATGACACCGCGGCGTCGTTCCTTATAATTAATGGACCCGCGCTGCATTGCAAAGTGAAGCGCGCGCGGGGCGCGAGCTGCACTGCTCGCGTAGATAAAGTTTCCCGGATGCGCACCATTCACTCGGTACATAGCGGGGGTTACAAAAGTTTCCCCGAGAAACTAGCAGCTTTTCCAAACTGTTAAGCATAAAGAATACTCGCGGGCCAACTGGCGAACGATTCCCCCTATGCATCGGCCGCCGCGTATACACCCGTGCATGGAAAGTATAAAGCGGGGATTCGCGGGGGCTTCGATTAACATTCGTCCCGATCGCGATCGGGCGCAGTAAAAAGCCGCCCACCCCGCGGCGATGATGGGCCCCGTTAACAAAGCACGCGGACAGACTGCGCCAGCGGCCCTGCACAGTAAAAAGGGTTTACAGTCGAGGCCGCCCCGCGCATATATATCGCCCGCGGCGGTCGGGGACACGTGTACAATGCCTCGTCATTCCGCGGCCGTCGAGCGACGTGGCTCCCCGCGTTTACGCCCAAGGCTTCGTCCTCGAGCGATTCCGCGTTATACGAGAGGAGCCGTGCGCGTGTAAATGCCCCGAGCTGCCAAATGGGACGCCTCGCGAATATTTTCTTAACGGCTTCGCCCGGGCCTCTTTTCGAATTAACGGCTTATGGCTGCGCGATGCGCTTCGAAACTTGTATTTCCTCTCGCTATCGTTCCTTCCGTAGGATTTTGTACTCGCGTATTTCCCAAGAGAATTTTCCCTGCGTACACACGGTGACGAATGTTACAACTAGGTTTACACTACTTCCTAATAAGCTAGGGACAGATTTGTAAAATCAAACAAATTTCTATGCCATAAAATAAAAAATTATTTTCCTTAAAATTACTATTGACCGAGCTATTCAGCAAAGTATATAATACAGGTAAAGTAATTATACGTAAAATAATTAAAATTTTTTCTGAAAAGAATAGTATCATGTTAAGTTGACAAATCTGTCCCCAGTTCAGAAGTATAGTAAATTATTACAACATTTTTTTCAGTATCCAACAGATCTGGTATATTTATGATACAAACAATCCTGATATATTTATAATGTAAAAGATTAGAATAGGATGTCAATGAGAAGAACTATTTGGAAGTTAAAAAACGTTTTCAAACACCCTCAAACGTTGATTATACTATCACATTAAAAAAAATTATTTATAAAAGTTGACTTCATGAAATATTTTTGCAATATTTTATACATTATGTTCTATTCTAATTTTGGTATCCCCTAATAAACCATTCCTCCTTTATTGAACGTTGAATTTACGTCGTTCAAAAGCTATTATAATTCATCACCAAGTAATGCTCGATAATTTCACTGTTGATTATTCATCTAACCACTAGTGTCATATTGCATCAAACATGGAATTTATTTTATTAAAATTTTGTATCTATTATAAACATAGTGATTCAATTATATTTATTATCATAAATAATAATATACTTAAATATACGTATACATTTATCTAAAAGAAAATTATTGGGTTTCTCAATGTTTAATTTACTATTGATATACGTAATGTTTTGTTAAATAAGGTATAAAAAATAATTGATACAAAGAAAGCAGTCATGTCTTATAAAAATGTATATAATACCATTACATATATATTAAAATTGTTTGCATTTAAGATTATTATTAATATAATTAAAAAGTATTAAATTTTAAAGTTTTCAATAATTGGTAAATTAAAATGTTTTTATTTATAATCGAGTGATATTATTGTTTTATTAATAATTGTTAAACTAAATTATTTTCAACTTTTATTTATTTCTGAATTATTAAAGCTTTTTAAAGTAAAAATCTGTTGTTAACAAGATTATAAACGTATATACATATATGCTAATAATCTCATGAATAGATCATATAGATTTTGAAAATTGTATTGCTGAAGCTTCTTCTATACTAATTTCTATTTATCATTGATATTAATTAAACTTATAGTTCTAGTAGCTTAAAATATAATAGATAGCTTGTAATGATCCAAGCGACATACGCCTGTAGTTGTGGAAAGGCTAAGAGGCGTGGCAAAAGGGATTAGCGAATCGTCGCATCGATACGCGCCGAGAAAAGCGGCACTTGCTCTCAAACCATCACTGAAATAAGTCGACTTAATAATTCTGCCTATAATGGCGTGTGAAGCTAGCACTTGGAAAGGCGCAACTTGGCGAACACAGAGCATATGAAGCTAATCGATGCCACTATTCGGAAAAGGCTGAATGCAGATCGCCACGAGGAGGCTGATCAACCAACGCACGACTTCCAGGCTCGAGCATCTGCCGTCGGCCAACGAAGCGTGTACATTTTATTCCCAATAAAAATAATGGTAATAGATATTACAAGCTGTTATAATGTCATAACTAGAAACTATTTTGTTAAATAATATTTTTTGATTCGTGTTCTCATTTATTTGTTAAATATATAATTTGTTAGCCCTTGGAATTTTAGAATATATGTTATTTTTGCTTCATTGCCTATTTACTTAACGTGAAATCTAAAGCTTCGTTTTCTGAATCTGATTTTAGGTGTACACATACTGTTCAAACTCTTTCTGTACCGGGAACGTATAAATACTATGTGATAATTTATGCAACACATATTCGTATACACGATGCATAACTTCAGAAGCTTTAAGTGTGCATATCAAGCAGCACGGTATAGTCAGACAAGAGTCATTGCAAGTATAAGGTATACATATTTTATATCTGCATGTATGTATATATACAGTACATAAATAATTGTTGATCTTAATATTATATAATAAAATATTTTTTTCATTGATATCACGGCCTTTGTACAAGTATTTAAATAAATATGTTATACATTGTACAATACGTCATATTTCAGCTCGGATATGGCAATTAAATTTCTTGTTACTAATTGTTTTAATTCCTTTAAATTTTGTTGAAATACAAGTTAAGTATTTCCTTTATTCTGAACTTCATGATATGATTATAAACAATTATAATTTACTTAGATATTATACAAGATTTACTCGATCAATAAAATATTAGTCCTTAGCTCTCGAACTTGCAGTAAAACTTAATGGCAATATAAATATTTTTCAAATTTGATTAGTTGTAAAATTATATTTTGTGTATAAGTAATCAATAACTTCCTCGTACATTTCTATTTTTAAATTACATTGATTTTTTAATTAAGAGTAGAAATCCAAAAAATGACTTAAACCACAAATTTTAAACGTCAAACGAAAATTGGTTCAAATTTCTACTAGGGGATCGTTGCTGTAGAATGTATTAGTCATGTTATCGCCCTTGGTACTCTAATCGTGATTTTTTTAATTCCATATAACATCTTGATTCTATACATACTATCGTTGAATATGCAATATCCATCTGTATTGCTGAAATTCTCCTTTATACCTGCACGTGATCGTCATGAGCTCGTACATTCAATTATCGAAAGCTGTTCAACGAATTTCCAAATATCTGCGGTAAACGCAGAAATTAAAGGGCATGCATATATGATCAGCGCTTGGGATCCAAGTGTGTATGCGCAGAGGAGCCACTGGTTAGGCTGAAAGCCTGCTTAAATTACCGTACAGAGCATGCATGTGCCTCACATCACAAATATATGCCAGCGAGTGAACGTCAGCGATGATACATTAGAAATGGCAATAGCTACAATGAAAGCCGCAGACAACACCCTGTCCCATTGATCCATTATATGGTCTACATGCGTAAGTACCTTTACGTACCAATTGTTCTTCGCATTTCAGTAATAATAATCATAATCATTATCATTATCGTTATCAGAAATACTATATCCATTTCTACAGAATAATTATGATCATTGCTAATGCTGCGGAGCGCTGAGTGATGCTCTTATAGTTCGCTATCTATGTAATAGTAAAATATTCATTTCATTGTTACAGAAATAATCCTATTAATATTGCGCACAAGAACAGTTCTACTGTACCATAGATTCTATAACATACTAATTGCAAATCTAATGCACTGCTTTTCGTAGTAAAAAGTTACGTGGTGAAGCACATATCTCGACTTGCATCCTAAGGTATAATCTTTATTCCTAGTTCTAACCTCTCGTACTGTGTGTTATCAGGTTGGACGGTACTCACGACCGTTTGGACTACAGAAATTATTATATACAACAAATTTATTGTAGATTTTATTTAAAAATACTTATACACTGTTTATGTTTCAATTTACAAGTAATTGTTTGTGTATAAATTGAATCTGATAGTTGGTGTTACATAAAAAAGATAATCGAGTTCTACGCAACTTAATAATAACTAATTATTGAGTTATGCTTAATACTACAAGCTTTATGTACAAAATAACATATAGGTTTGATATTTATAATGTAAGCAAATTATTTAAGTAACATATTTATGAATTGATGTTATTTATTCATTCGAAAGCTTACATTTCTTTCTAATTTAAAATGACTAACTACTTAATTATTAATTTATTTTGATATAATACTATCAATTTATCCAAATTATATTTATAAAAGTATTATTTTCTAAATAAAGAAGATTTTATGACATAATTTACTTCTTATTGAGTAAAAGATACATCAAATCTCAGTCGTTTTTACAAACAATAGGATTAGTATGAAAATCAAATTGATATTACGGGAAGCTCTAGATTGCTGAAACTCCTAATGGAATGTTTCGTCACAACACGTCTACGTCTTTGTTATTCATATCCATTTGTAGCCATCCGCAAACCGTCTCTAGCTCATAGTTTGCATCACGACCATCTGTCTTGCAGATATACAGACACAAAATTTGAATATTCTATGCTCGAAATCATTTAAATTCTAATAATAATATTGACAATATCAATACTAATATACGAATGTTTTAATTATAATGCTTAAGTAAACGTTTTTCCATTTAGGTTAATTGACAATTTGAAGGTATAGTTGTAACTGTTTTGAAAATTACTAATATAGTGAAGTAATGATTTTATTCTACTAACGTTTATTTCGTATAATTTCAATATAAAAACGCTACATATAGTTGGATTGACGAAAATAAAGACCAAATTCATATTCAAAAGAAGAAAAATAAATAAATTAATTAAAATAATAAAATAAAATAAAATTCCAAGAATTATTGTGGTTAGGTTAGAGTAAAAGGTCAAGAATGTAGTCTATAGAAAGTAAGGAGCAAACTACTTATCAAAGTGAGAACATTTCGTGTAGGATAGCTGTCAGTGCTGCAGTAGCGTTGGGGCCATATAGGAATCGCCAAAGATTAAATAAGAGTCGAGATATTTAAGCTGTACTAGGTAGATAAATAATTTGTTCTTACAATATTACAAAAATATGCGGGTTATTAACACGATTAATAGACAGATTTAAACTACTATTAAAATGATATTTCTCTATTTTTTAATGAATTTAAAAACTCAAAATTAATCCCATCAGCTGCCTACGCTCTATACTGAGCTCTATCTGTTTATTGGTATTATGAATTAATGCCGATTATAAATGCAAGCCAAACAAATGCAATTAAAGTAAACACATTAATTAGGTCTGGAAGTGCACTCTAATTATCTTAACTGAAATAAAAACGGATCTTTCCACTTGATCCCGTATTTTAAATAAGTTTTCACATCGATCGCAGGGGCAAGGGGTACATTCTACCGGGAATAGAAAGACAGGGAAGGATAAATGGATAGCGAGGGCAGAGATAGGGAAAAGGGACAAATGAGGAAGCACAAATAATGCAGTCCTCGGCGATTAGGGCGATCGCCAGTAAGATAGGGGCCGCGTGCCCCAGAGCGGATGAACGGATGACTGGCTCCACAGGGAGGCTATACACTCGGCCGGAATGCAACGAAAGCTCCGAGCTGGAAACCGGAAGCTCAAAGCGCCTCCGCGACTCCGGCAATTGGTTATCGCGCTAATTGAGTAACTCGCGCGCAGTGCCCGGGCCGTCCCGGGCAAATGGGCGCGGCGCGGCGCGGTATCCGCTAATGAGAATCATAATCATCCATCGGATCCCGGGGGCCACTGCGCAGCAGGAATGCGAGCTTCCGCGGGCCTGTGTAGGGTATATACACACTCGTACACGAGTCCGAGTCCCGGATTGCGTATATATGGAACGGGCCACGCGGTCTTAAGACCTCGGGCTCTTTAACGGCCGCGTGCTTTTACCGGGCGGAGTCACGTGCCGTGCAGTGCACGTAGCCCGAAAGCTCCGGTCAAAGCCCCGGCTGCAGCCTCGGACGTGGCCGATCAGCCTCCTACTTTTGTCCCGCTCTGCCGCGCGGATATTTGCCGGCTAATAGGGGCGACGCGTGCACTCCGCAGCGCACACCACCGAAATATTCGGGGCCGTGGGGGGGGGGGGGACGCTTTTTCCGGTAACTCGACTGCGCAAAGCGATGTTTTCGACCCGGCATCACGAGGCGACGTAGCTAAGGATCAAGTCTTGACGGCTTGATGAGCCTGCGAAATTGCCCGCGACGGGGTACACGGGAATATCTCCTTTGATCTGCAACTCAAATAGTCTTTCATCTCCTTTTCCATTCGCGAAGATTAATTGACCAAACTGCACGGCGCGCTGCATCAATGCGATGCATACTAATACGTAATTAGTGCGTTGCCCATCTCTTATTCCCATCTCCTCGCTTTAGCTCCAGAGCGATATATAGTGCAGCCTAGTTCAATGATACGATTCGTAATATTAATTAATACCTTCATAATCATGCTAGATTTACGCTCAAGCGTGATTTAGTTAAGCACTTATGTTAACGATTATTATTAAGAGCCTTACGTCACTCGTGATTTTTAGTCACCTGTATTAAATGGTAAAAGCACAATTTTCCTTGAGCAATGTGTTTAGGCTCATCATGTTTTTTTTATAATGTGTTGATTGTGATAAAGACAAAGGAACCACGAAACATGCTTTGAAAGCTCGATAATTGCGTACTTTGCTCTAAAAGCTTTTTTATCCTTCCGCTAAAGATGGTCGAGAAAAGTGATCTTGTATTCATAAAAATTATTAAAGTCATTTATAGATTTTTAGTAACAAGCTTACGTTTTAACGATATAGATGAAAATGGTTAAAAATAATTTTAGAAGATAAACTGAGTGATTATTAAGCTCTACAGAAATAGTTTCTACCATATGACTACAAAATTATGTATATCAATAGATAACTACACTATAGAACCAAAACACTACTTGCTTGCATTGATTGATCATCATAATAATGTGCAATGCATATTTTAAGACCAAAATTCATATGTTTAATTAGCAACTTGTTGATCTAGTTTTTCTTTTTTGTACAAACAGATTTTGTGACGTGTACAACAATGCACATATTCTATTCAAAAGTATGGCGGTCACCCCCCATGTGAATTATTTTTAGAATCCTCGGAGCAACATAACGGAAAAATCGAACCGTCAATAAACCAGGTAGACAACGGAAAGACGCATCCAGTCAGAAAGCGAAGTTGCATAAAGCCGTCTCGGTGACAGGCGGAGTACAAAGTCACTCGGTCGCAATAAGTGCAAATCCCTCGCGCGCTCATTTAAACAGCGCGCGCGCGCGCGCGTCATCGGCTCGGCCGAAGGCAATCAATCGCGCGGTAGTCCAATTGAATCTAAACTAGAAAAAGCCCGGGTCCGCGGAGACTGCGCAGCGCCCGGGCGAGCGCTCCCGGGAGGAAGAGGCGCTCACGCACTCGGTCAATTGATTGCCGATATTAGACGGGGGGATGTTCGGAGGGCGCGTGTATACGCTCGAGGCTGGCCGGCAGCGATATGCAAGTCAATGGCCTGATAGACGGATGGAGTCGCGGCTTATTGGCTCTCTTCGATCTACGGAGCGAGTGCGCAGCCTCCGGGCACGCGCTCCTCCGCCGAGGAGCGGCGACGCCGGGGCAACGGGCCCCGAGAATTTCCCCGACCTCTCGACCTCCGCGGGGGATGTGAGGTGGTGATTTGTCAGCCCTGCGCGACTGTAATTGTTATCTTTCGCGATTGCCACGCCTTCTTCCAGCGGGATTTCCAGCTCTTACCCTTGAGAAGACTTTTTTACGCGGCCTCTCGATCTTTTATTATTGGTAATTTCATTTTTTTCTCTCGCGAGCTTCTCAGTGTTATTAGATCCCGAATATACATTTTAAAAGTTCACATAACCCAGCGAGCTTATATAAAAGTTTTCAATGGTGTATCATAGTATTTTTATACCTAGAGTATTGACTCCTTAAATCATATCGCTTATATTAAATAAACCGCTAAGAATAATAATGTCATTAAAACGTTAATGACACTTTAAATTGAGTATAGCTATCTATATTGAGAAAGCTTATAATAAATGAACTGCTAAGAATAATACTGTCATTGAAGCACTAATGACATTTTATGTTGAGTATTATTATTAATATTGAAAACGTATTATTTTTCTATTATTCTGAAAGATTATTAATTGTTAGAATTTTTTCCTATATTCTTATATTCACTAGTATAGAAGTTAAAAAAATACTGCGAATTTGGTCACATATGGTGGCATCGGAGCGATAAATCTTTCACAATTTTATCTCTTTTATTCTTAAGAAGTCTTTTTTATGACCTTCAATTTATGACGAAAATCCCTTAAATATTTCTTTTATAATTCATATAACTATAAAAATGTCTATTTCGTAACTATGAAAAAATAATTAATAAAATATATTAGTCTGCTATAATTGTTGCGTTTATGTTTCAGGCAGAATACATGTGTTCAATAAAATCTTAATACTACATGAAATAATAAAAAAATAAAGGAAATGAAGGAAATCGCTTTAAAAAAAATATTCATTTGCACATATCATGCCGAATATGGGTTTCGAGTAGCATGTCGTCGCTGCATATTGAGCAATAAGAGCGCGCTCGGAAACTCAAGAGGTGGATTGCGCGCCCGGTATCTGGTCAATGAATGCCTAGTGCGTTTTTGTATCGGTTTTTTGTTTCAAGCCCACTTTTCGAAGGAAGAAGAAATAAAAACAGCGAAAAAATCAACATTGGAACATGATAGGTCGAAATTGAGATCTTAAATCAAATTTCACACATATAATTAGAAAAAAAAATTATTTATAGCTAATTACTTTGTATGCTGCTACATCGAATCTTAACTAGAGCACTACTATTGGGGGCTCGAAAAACTGTATGTAAACACGACCTTCGTAGTTTTTCCATATCTTTTTATTCGGGGCACATTCGGCGCCATTCCACGAAACTAACATTTGTCACTGCGCGATAGTGAAATCTTGGTATTTTCTTAACAGATTTAGGTTGATAAATAGACAAAATAGAATCGGCAATTGTATTATACGGAACGTTGTTTATTTTAAAAAAGAGCTGTAAATAGGACAACTAAATTATCGTGTACTATAAAAATATTTAGATATTATTCAATAAAAAAATACATGTACTATTTGTGAAGATGTGAGCAAACAATCAATAAAGAGAGACTTGAATAGAAACTATAAAGAAACTTGTTCTTAACTTAACAACGAATGAATGAGGAAAGTTATTTTATGATGTGGTAATTTACATTTTATGCTTCAATTTGTGAGTCAAATAAAATTATACAAAATATTGTAACCTATACAAAAACAATATAAATTTTATTGTATTATTTTACTATATTTTTTGACTATTTTAAATGTTTTAATGAGAATGGCAATTACTGAGGAAATTTCTATTACATTATCGATTTCTCATTAAACTCACTATATAGAACTTATATTCATTCTAAGAATTTATGCATACTCTTTTAAATGAAAAATATTTAGTAATTTATTAATATAAAAGTAAACTTCTATAATTTAGTTGTTATATATAAACTATATTTATTAATGTTATTACTTATCAATACATATTTATTTTGTTTTTTAATTGATTTCTAAAAAGTATTTGTCTGAAAATTTTGAATACATGACTGAGAGGGAAATTCCAAGATGATAAAAATAAGGATCTATTTAAGGATGAATTAATCTATTGTAAATTATTATTTTCTAGTAGTAACGTTATCGTTCAGAAACTAGATGTTGAACGATGTTAATTTAATAAAATTTAGTTATGAATTGTAAGGCATATCATTTTTAAGATTTTATTAAGAAATTATTCATAGCATCATCGATTTTACTCCAGAATTACTTGATTCAAAGTATTTATGTAAGTAAATTAATGAAAAATTACGAACACTTGTCGACGAGTATGATCTTATCAGGATTATAAAATATGTATAAAACAATTTCAAGGAGAGTGACAGGAAGACAGATTTTAAAAATAAATGATTACGTGGAATTAACCTTGATCTAATGCATTCAGGATGCCACTCGAACTCTTTTTAATGGGAGCACAATAAAATTATCGAAAACATGGGATAATGGGGCCGGTGCTCATTCGCTACTTTCGTCGGACGAGCATCGATCGCTAACTGCAGCAGCACGCAGAGGAGTATCCCTAGCCTAGCGGTAATTGCATTAACCATCTCAAGTGGCCGCTGTAGTGACAGGGGACGCAGTGACGCCGCGGTCCAAAAAGCCCAGGGGCTTTTTGCCTGGGGCTTAACGATCGGCCGGCTGCAGCGCCGTTTAAACACTCGTTTGTTGCTTTCGAGGACGACACTCTCTCGCCCCGTCAGGGTGTACATTGTTAATGCGCAGCAATGGAAAAATGCAGCTGCACAAAGCTGCACTGCGTCAATGGGAGCGGCGCCAACAGCTGCGATGGCGCACTCGAGTCTGCTGCGACCACTTGGCCCGCGTATGTTCTAGCCCCACGCGAGCCCCTATCCTGCGGTGTTTGATGATTCATTAGTTGCCTGTTAACGATTAACGGCATTTTTGTTTGACGCTGCGTGAAAGGTGCGATTTGAACGAGTGCTTCGACTATATACACGCATTGCTCAAATGTTCCACTTTGATGTAACAATTGAACGATTTTTTCCCTTTTGATTTGTTTTTGGCTTTCGACAGAGCGCAATGAAATCTCCTCATCCTCCCAAATAATAAAAGATCCTGTAACATGAATGCTCGCGTTACCACCCATTGACAACGGTATTACTGTAAGCGGTTGGATTACGTCTTTTTATTCTGTTGGAATGCCTGCATTATGCTTTGCATTTCATTAAGGAAATAACATTTTCGGAATCACTCTATGAGTATTCTCGCCATATAAAATTGAAATTAAACTTATACTGACTTTCATCAATAAAAAAATTTATTTAAAAAATAGTACTGACGCTAAATAAATTATTAACTTGTATTAAAAAATACAAAGCTTGCAAAATACATATGCTCAAAATATTTCAGGAACTTTGACTCATTGATTCTATTCTAAATTTATGAGATGATAAAGCAGATTAGTAGTTCAGTGTATGAATAGATACTCACTTATAGATCAGGAATATTGTTAGCTTAAATTTCCATATTTATATTATGAAATAATAATACCACGAGATATTTCATTTTCTTCAAAAGCTTATAAAATTCCAGACTTTATTTCTAGAATTGACCAGAAAATTTGAGTAATTGTATAATTAAATTTTAACCATTGATATGTTCCGTCTAAAAATTATATTATGCAATAAACATAGAATATTTAATCAATTTATACTTTCTTTTGAATAATATGAGGTCCCACGATATTTTAATATGTAAAATAATTACGATTGACAATTTTTAAAGCTTTAAGTTATTCTTAACTCGATATACATAAATGATAAAAAAAAGAATATATAGAAGGTCAGAATTTTAAGCATTGATAGGTAATACATTTTATTCATTTTCATTAATAACCAAGTAAGTCACAGTATTAGAATGATATAGGATGATAATTATTCTATGAGTCTTGCTCATGTATTTATAATCCTAGTCTTTCTGATGTGGAAGCTTTGTGTGAAGATCGAGGGGTAACTTAATACTCAGTATATAGGAACAGCTTCCACCGAGGCTTCGACCTTTCGATACTCAAAGGTGAATGATCACTGAAAGGTGTTCATCTTCTAGAGAAAGACTGCTCTATTAAAACAATAAAGCTCTGTACCCTGCATCCACGAGTGTTGTACCACTTGTGCCTATCACTATTTACCTGTCTCCTGGCTTTAATCTTTTCATCAAATGATTTCATAATAGAAATCTAATTATTTATATTTTCTTAAACTTAAATCTCATGCTTTGTAGCTGAGAATATTTTTAAACCATATATTTTCATTTTTCTGATATGCATATATATGTTTCATTACTTAAAATTACATACGTTACCTACTTATAGATTATTATAAATATTTATTGCTAAATATTTCTCCAATTCAAAATATTTTACATACAAAATTTAATGAAATGCGAATGTATTTTGTCATTTATTTATTCATAAACTTTAAAAGTATTCGAGCTTTTATTATATTCTATACCTTAAAGTGCAATAAAATTATAACATGTATTCACTGAAAGAGAGAAAGGAAAGTTTCGAAATTTGAATTATGAATATTCATTTGAAATTGCGCTAACTGTTTGCATTTTAAATTCTATAAAAATTTGACGATTTGAAAAAGAAAATGAAATTTTGAAACTGTGCAATATTCATGGTCTTTTTAATTTTATCTCTTACATTACTCAAACTGAGGAAATTCCCCTTTTCAAAAGAAATTTTTGAACTATACAATAGCTGTATATGAATAAAATGTATCATGGAATGTATCATACTTTTGAAATTGCGGGAAAAGTTCCTGTTCATGATCTTTTGATTAAGTATAAGTGTTACGGTCTATGTATAGCAGGACAAAATATACTGTAGAAGATAGTTCAATAAGTTATATGAAAATAATAAAAATATTTATGAAAATAAACTTTATTTTTTTGTATAATATTCGTCTTTGAACTAACTAACTTAACTAACTAGCCTAATTATTTTCTACCAGTGTTTCTACGTGAAGAAAATAAATAAAGAATTGAATAACATAAACTCATTTCCGTTTCTTTGTTTCAGAAATATTATTATGAATAGATTATATTTTTGACAAGATTTTTATAATTTAGACAAGTCCTTGATTTTTTTTAGTTATTTACTTGGTACTGGTATACTGATTTTAATTGATTATACCTTACATTTGTTTTTCAAAATAGCTGGTGAAACTAGCTATTTCTTAAGTATTAAAGATATGAATACCATGTGTTCTTTTTAGTAGATACTTATCTGAGTTCTGACTATATATATGTATTAATAATTGGTCTTTAGTTAACACTTGTTAAAGAATTCTTTAATTTTCTACGATGAGGCGGTTCATAAGTTTGGTTCTAATATGAATTTATTATTTTACAAGTTTAAAAGTCGTTTAAGACAAGTTGCAATTAGTTGTATATATTAGCATTACTGTTTATTGTCAAACACTTAGTGAGATACAATTTTAACGAGTTAGAAATATAAAAGTAAATTGAAAAAAGAAATTGTGTACGTACATTATGCAAATAGAATTTAAAATTTTAATTCCAAAAGCGGTTTTATTTATATTTTGAAATCTTGCGGCTCTCGGATAAAGGTTGCATTGAGTGCGACAGAGCTCAAGGGCATGTGTGTTAAATATATAAACAAACTCGATATTTGCGTCTATGCTCATAGTCTTAAAATAGCGAATATTGTTTTGTATATAATTTAATACATTATGATAACAAAAAGTTTATCAACTTTTTATTAATAAATTGTAGATCGTACTGAAGAATATATAGATATATAATACGTACATACATTATTATTTTAGCATATTTATTAGTTTTTATTTTATTTATTTTTATTTATGTAATTATTTTAAATGCAGTTGGACTATACATAGGGCGATAAAATGGTCATGTTTGTTTTATAGAGGTATTTTTATGTTGAAATAAAATTATGGAGTCTTACTTCAGCTAGATTTCTGCTTCATAATTTCGTTGTAAGACGATACCGGGTTGACAGTTTTCAGGGAGGCCGGAAAGTCTAGACATCGATTTTTAATTTAGGAAGCGTCGTTGTTTCTCATGTAACAAAGACCGAGGGGGTGAGGATCGCTGTTCCGAGAAATGCACGCGGAGAATCGGGACTCTTCGAAGGTGCCCGAAAGGACACGAACGGGTACCGCGTTCGAGGCATAAAATGGAGGTGGGAGAGCTTCTGTCTGCTGTACAGACGTTTTCGAACAGAATACCGAATCATTTTGCCAAATATTTTAAAAACATTATTCTATATATTTGAATATTATTTAAAAACTAGAATTTCCATTACGCTTCTCTTACTCCTCTTCCACTTTATTAATAGTTAATAATTGTTTATTTTATATAATTTACTGATGGATCTGTTTATATACAAACAAAAGTAAATGCTTAATTCTTGAGTTTCTACTGAAATTTTAATCGTCATAAATTAACCCTTTAAATTAATTAACTCATTTTGATTATTTTATTATTGAAAAACGAAAATTGAAAAAATTTTTTATCAAAATAAACACATAACGAGATACAGAATTTAATAGTGAACGTAATAAAAGAGATCCAGTTGATCAGTTTGTTTAAAAATCAGCCGAATCCGCTTAGTATAAATCAACGAAATTTTTCTCGTAATTTTTCATAGTAGGCTAAAAAGCATGTTGTTGCGGATGTTGAACACGCGCAGATTCGCGGCTCTGAACTCGGCCGGTGTGAAAAAGCTCTGGTAAGCCGAGCAGCGTCACGATTCGAGCTGCGGCGCGGGCGTTTTTATTGGCGCGCGGTCGGGAGGGCGAGGCGCCGGGCGCTCCGTCCCTGCAGTTTCCCGGCATTATGATCAGCAGATTCCGCGGAGCCGGGCGCGCATAATCGGGCCATAACAGCCGGGAGGTCGGATGGTAAAAACTAATTTGCGCGCAGGTTAATCCCCCGGCGGGCCGTTAAGTGTTTCAAAGTCCGCGGCGCGGCCTCGCGAGCCCCCCGCGCTCCCAGTGATTTTATTCGGCAATTCTGGAGAAGGCATTGCGGGCTTTTGAAGGCGGACGCTTGGGGCGCGATATCGGTAATCGCGTTATAGCCGGCGCGGGAGGCAAAGGGGCCGTATTTACGAGGCGCCCGCGGGCGTCGGCGCCATCCGAAACCTATAACGGCCGAATTCCCGAGCAGCTTCGGCGAATATTTATGTCGGATTTCCATCGGGTTTCTTTGCGCCGCGGGCGCTCTTCTCCGGGGATCGGCGGCGCGCCGCAAAGGAGCGCCGCCGCCGGGGGAGAGAGGGACACAACAAGCCACTCGAGAGCCCGGCTTTGCGGACAAGTGCGAGGAGGGCCGCCGGAATCCGAAAGTATACGAGCCCCTGTTTTATTTGGCCCCGCCGAGGCCCTCCCCCCCGTCCCGAATTAGGAGTCAAAGGTGGTCTCGCGCGTGACGCGTATACTGCTGAGATAGTCGCCGCCTTCGCGGATTTATTTACGCTCTCGCGGCGAGTTACGGCCCCAAGGTCTCCTGCAAAATTACTCGCTGCGGGGAGCCGCTTCTTCCGGGATAACGATTTATTATTGAAAATCGGGATTATATGGCGGCGACGCTGGCGACAGTCGCCCTGCTGGGTTACCAACTCGCTAAACACTCTTCTCCCCACTTTATTGGTTATGTATGAAACTTTACATGGCGATAGTTCTCTACTTAAGACTTTGGTAGTTTGCTCCCTAAGTAGTTCCGCGCCACCAGTTACAGCTTATCTTTAAGTATGGAAGTTTTTGTTGTTAAAGTCCGCGTGTAGGGCCGCAGCTTTTCCCTCATACGGGCGCCCTCTCGAAAAACTACGCTGGCAGTCCTAGGCAGATTCCATGATATGCGCATATTTGCGAGCACTATCAAATTCCAAAAATTGATATCCTCGATAAGAACTTTACAGCAATCAAACTTTCCTTTACGCGTCAGCAAAATTTTTTACGAGCTTTCCGAGTTTCCTCAAGTTTTTTGCAATTTTTCTCTCTACTTTAGGCAAGTTATGCAATTATATTGATAATAATTAGAGATAATTATTACTTTGATTTGAATTTTTAATAATTGATAAAAAAAGTGCTGAATAATTTAAAAAAACAATCTTGTTATAAAAAATTAAGAGGTTTTTTTAGAGATGATTAATTAAATAATAATTAATCGTATGGACAATAAAAGTAACATTTGCTCATACTTTAAATTTTTTCTGCAATTATATCATATAATAAATAGTCTCGTAAATAATTGACTACGAATAACGACTTTCAATAACTATTATTTAGTCATTTTGCAAAACTAAGATCTATAGCTAAAGAGCAATGGTCATAATAGTTATTGGTATAAAAAATTTACTTAAATCAATACAATAATCTTAATTATTATTACAATTTTCTTAATGAAATTAATTTGCTTAATGGATTGAAGACTATTATTTAGTTAATTTTAAACTAAATCTGTCTTGCTTACAGCAACTTTAAGAAAAAAAGTTAATAATTGTATAAAATTTTTATCAAGGGTATACGCTACGTTTATATATAATTCATTCTGTAGCAGAGTGCATATATTTGTGTAATCGGTAGATTAATAACAGTTAGATAAATAAAAATAAATAATAAATAAATAAATTCATTGTTATTCGTTATCGTTTACGTGCACAAAGGAAATTGATTTGTTCTTTATCATCAAATTAAACTGAAGTTGAGATAAAAGTACATCAATTTCATTATTTTCCATTGGGAGTATCAATCAATCAAAAGTGATAAATGATTTCGAGGACTACACCATTGGATTTAAATTTGCGTTATATATTTCAATGATTTCTTCGTTAATGAGAGAATTAGACAATAACGAGACTGGCCGAATTATTTAACACGAGAGAATTTATTTATGAGTAAGCATAATTTGCCAAAACTAGCGCATCCTCGTTCTCTCACCGAAGTGGAATAATTAAAAAGCCAGAGCTTTGATAGAAAAGGGCACACCTCGAATTACAGAAGGGCCAGCGGCCGAGTTCGCAGCGCTTTACCTCCAGGGTCTTCAAGAGAGAATAATAGAAGAGGAGCGGGCCTTGCTGGCTTTTTGAGCCATTCGCAGTGTGGAGCGCATCGGAAAATCCGGCGAGCAGCCGGTACATCCTCCCGAAATAATAAAACGAAATATTTGTCTAACCGCGGCGGGCGAGTAATGCCGAAAGGCAAATAGAGCCGGAGATGTGTCTTCGGGGTGGAGCGCGAGAGCGCCGCAACGAAATTAGGAAAGACAAGCGGGAAGCCGATGTTGATTTCGGTCCGCCCTCCGCTTGGTTAACGAGGTTATCGTTAATCCCCGGCGGTCCAGGCGCAACTCCCGCCGGCGGACCTCGCGCCAGTTGCGGATCAGCGCGGCCGTCTACTTCCCGGGTTTCTCTTTAACAACGAGGTTATCGTTAACCCGATAGTTAACCCCGGGCCCAACGCGATTTCCGCGCAGTCGACTCGGAGGCTCTTTGGCCGCGGCCCCCGGCTCCTCCGCCCACGATTTGTTTGGGGCGGCGGAACCGCGGGGGAGGCCGTGGAGGCCGGCTCAATGGCCCGCGTTTCCATATCTCGTATGCCCGGCCTTATCTCCGCCGGCCGGCCACGTCCCCTTGGCTCCCCTCTTTAGCGCAAATTTCAACTATCGGAATCCGCTTATTGTCGCCGCGGCCCCCGTAGATCACCGATAAAGCCCTTGGACGACCCACTTTTTCGCGGGCGCCATTGTCCGGCGAAGAACCGGCATTTGTCTCCCAAGTTTTGGGCGCGCGCGTAGCCGCGTTCCCCGCACTTGTACCCGTTGGCCGTACGTCAGGCCCGGGAGCCCAGGCCGCGGCCAACTTTCCGCGGCCGGAAGAGTGCGCCAGAGTTGTATCGAGGAGCGATGATTTGCATGCGCCCGGCCCCGGCGCTTCGCTCGCCGGCCCCGGAGGATTTATTGGATTTATAGCCTCGCGAGGCTCTGTAACGCGAGCCTCGAATTTAAAAGTGGCGCGCGTGCCGGAGGGTCATTAGCCAAATGGATCGCGGCTGCAGGTGTCCCCTCGGCCTCCTGCTTCTCCGCTCGCGGCCGATGTCATATTTATTCAATTATGCCGAGTGGCCTCGCTCGGCTTTAATTCACTTAATTCATTAATCACCGCGGCCCCGATATTACGGGAAGTGTTATTTCGATTGTTACTTAGGCCAATGTTGTGTCGCGCTCGGGTTGTTGGTATGCCGGGCGAGCGCATCGATCTCGATCGGAAATAATCCAAGGAAGGGGCCAAAAAGCACAATGACGAGCGGGAAGTGGAAAACTTTATCTCGCCCCGGTAGAGAACGTCCCGATGATGCATGAACTTCGACTCGGCAAATGCGAGGGGGAGCCACCGAAATATCCGACGATCGGTTAAGCGATCGCTTTGCCGCGGACGAGACGACGGCGCGCTGCGACGGCGAACGATTGTGGGCCCGCGAGACCGAGCTGCTACTTTCGTTTGACTTGGGTTAGTTAATTATGTGGTATGCAGATGGGGAGCCCGCACTGGGCCCGAGTATTAGTTTTCACTTTACATATTCGATGGCGCGAGTGAGACGCCCTGATGCGAGACGTACAAAACTATTCGAATATGGTCCGAATGCTTTTTGTGCGCCTGTAACAACTTTTTCCTGTCGATATTCTATATAATCAACTCGGTAACAAAAATTCAATTGAATATCCATTTTTATGCGGCATGCTTCAATTTGAGAGTTGAAATTGCACTTTAATTAAACTGGTTAAATCATATCGAAATCGTATATTTATTAAATAAATTTCATTGGCTTTTCAACTTTAATCTTGCAAATGTAAGCGAGCAATACATAATACAATATAGTTTGTATATTTACATTTAACAAAAAGCAGACTATGTTATTAGAGAGCTTTCGAGGGCAGGAGAAGTTCAAGGAACAAATGTACCCTAGAAATGAGAAAATTTAGAAGCATAGTTTGTAAGCAGATTGACTGATTATTGGTGAAGGACAAAATATTTTTATTACCGTTCATTCGGAGAATATGTTTTATATTGCTCAAATACATTAAACCTTTACACTTACGTTCGTTTAACAAATTAATGAATATGATCTTTGTTAGTGAGTCTCTGCAGAATACTTCAGCAGAATATTTCAGTTATCTATTTTTTATTTGAAGTTGACAAAATACTTGCTGAAAATGTTTTTAAAGTAAAGGAGAAAAGGACCACAATAGTTCTCTGTTCTAAAGTACACTCAACTATATCACTACCTTCATTATTAGCAGCTGCTGGTGCAGTGATCATATTAATTTGAAATAAACTCAAAGTAATGGAACTAGGATCGCACACACTTAAAATAATAATAAGAATTACTTTAATCTGGTATTTCGTTAATTCATACTAACATTTTAATGTAATTAATTTAGTTCTTGAGTAAAAAAAACATATTTATTCATGAAAATAATAAAAAATAGTCACATACATTTCACGTCAAAATTGAAACTTTTTGTTTGAATCTCTTGTGCAGATATGTTCGTTATTATTAAAAATACCAAAATTTATATATAACAAAATAGAAATTTGATAAATTTAGATTCACTAAATTTTTTAAATAATTTCAGAAATGTTGGCCGGGCATATGTATTTCAGTATACATAATAATACTCAAGACTTAAAAGTATTATTAATTTAATTGACACACTCTGCATCAATCGACATACAATCAGAGACAAATATTTATAATAAATTTAAACGATATTCTGATTCATTCTGCTATAATTTTATTTTCTATTAATCTATTTATAATTAACTGCATGATATTATATTACTTTTTATGTATACCAAATTGCTTTCACTCCTTTTGAAAAAAATTCGCTTGTGCACGAGTACATCAACATAATATAACTTTAGTTGTATATGAAGGACGTTAGTTACAATTAGTTTTGATGTTACCTTTTGTTTCTAAGAACTACGCTGAAGCGTCTGTATAGGTTGGGACATACGTGTATTGCTTGGCTGTGTTTCGGTGCATACGAGCGTGCACATGCAAAATAATGCTTGTTCGTGCGCAACGCGATGTCTCGAGAGTCTTGTGGAAGCCCAAATTCGCACCGAAAGATATGCGTTCGCCTTTACATCGACGGGAAAACTACGCGCGCGACGAACCTCAACCAGACTTGTAGAAACCACCGTTTCAGTCTTCCAGCACGTCTCGTTGAGGTTAAAGCCTATCCGCATGGATACGCGGACCGCCGATTTTGTCGTGTGGATTATCCGCTTTTCGAGAAGATCGCGGTAGAAACTTGCAGACTGGTTGCTCTATCCGAACTGTACTCAGAAACTCCCATCTTGCGTACGGAGGATCTTGATTTCAATTGGGCCGCGCCGGCGCGCCGCCGCTGCAGTATTGTTACTGCGCTCGTGCTCGAAGTGATCATTACACTCTTGCCCAAATATTCTTCCAGAATGTTGTTTGCGAAAACGAGCATGTGATGCATTCGACTATGGAGATATCGAGATACATGTCGTAAAATAGATTACCAGAGGTTTGTGTTCCGAATACTAAAATCTATGGATCGTATACTACACTCCGATTACGTTCCCGAAGTTTCTCTATATGTATCTAGATAATAACCACCAGTGAATTTCGTATTTTGATATCAATAATTGTAGAGATTTATGTCTGGGTCTCATACAGCTTGATTTATCTATTTTAAAATGACACATCTAACAAACTAGAAACAAGTGTAGTTTGTTTCCCAGTGTTTTCCCAGTGTACTTGTATTCTGAGAAAATGTATAAGATTAATCATTTAATATATTAGCTGAAGTATATTAAAATTAGCACACGAAAAAAAAATTAATTTCAATTGATAAAATATTAATTGCTTCTTTTAATTTTCTAAGTAAAAATTGATTGGCAGCGTAATGAAGAGCAATTGAAGCAGAATTATTGTACCGTGTACCCTAACATATAAAGTACGCGACACATATGTTAGTTCAGATGGCTCATGTAAGGATACTTTAACTTTGTTGAAGACTTAAGAGTACGAGTTCAGAATGATAGGGGAAATTCACAAGAGTCAGTACAGTAGTATTCGTTTAGGTGCAAGAGATGCTAAGATTTATCTATACGTCTAACTAGAAAATGTCATCTAAGTTAACTGAACTTTTTCTTATTTTATAAAATTTATCACAGGTCGAAAGTATTCGTAGCGAAAAATCTTTTCACGATATGACTGGTGGCAGTACTTTGTGTAACAACTGTATAAAACGCAAGCACGTTTTGTAAACTTTGGTTTTTATCTATTATGTATGCGTAAAAATACCAATTTATGTATGTGTATATCAGAAAAATGCAAAAAGTAGACACATTACACACATTGAAAGAAATAATACACTACATGATTAATTTCTATGTATAAATTTTTGATTTTATATAGCTTTATTACCTATGTTTTTGTAATAATTATTAAAGTAAAGATGTTTATTTTTTATTATTATATATAGTTGTGTATGTTTCAATATTAAATAAATATTGAAACGTTAGATGATATTTCATATACAGCTATAGAAGTTCCGTACAAGTCTACAGTTACATTGTAAACAATGTAGACGTACACTTATTGTGTAACTTGTGAATCATCTAATACGCAAGCGATGTTGATCTATGAAACTTTAGCTGGGTTAAATTGCACAACCAGCGAAATGATAGTTTAAGTCATATTTGGCATTTCAAAAATGATTCATTGGATTTCAGGATTAGCTTATAAAATATAATACATTTTCATGAATTCCTTAAGAATATTGATTTTTTCATATCTATGAAGTGACACTAATTTTTAAAGAATTCGGAAAATAATTATTAATACTTGATATATTGGTAATAATTATAAAATATTGTAAAACACTTACTAGGAATATCGGATTCAGTTTTTTGCATGGGCTCCGTGTCGATGTTGTTAGTCCGCCCACGTTGTCCATCGGCAATAGTCAGCAGCTCGACGCAAATGAGAAGGACGACGGTTGACACCATATTGGCCTTTTAATTTACTAAGCTCGCAGTAATCATGATCTCGCCCTCAATCAATTGGGCATAGAGTCACTATTGACTACTTCACTCGTCACTCGTTAACGTTTGCCATTTATGACATCACTGACTTGCACAAGCATCGCCTTCAGTACTTATTTTTTTTAACATCTAATTTTGATAGCACTGTTTCATTTACACATTCACAAGTAATATTTAATGAAGGTTCATCGTAATTATCCATTTGAATAACTGTTACACAACGTCAATACCGGTTATGTTGTAATAATACTGGGCTTTTATTTACCAAGGAATAATATTCTTCGGATCAAGAGGAATTCAACGGGCAGACAGAACATGGATAATCTGAAATCAGAAAATAATATTTTTTTTAATCAATATGTTTTAATTAAAAGCTTCACGTTTACAATGATTTTAGGAAATAAATTAGATTAGTTAATACCCGGCGGTATAACGGTATCGCATAAACTTTATAATTTGTAGAAGACGAAGTCTTTAAAGTACTACGGATGCATAAGCTATTACGTTGCAGTACGCGTCAAGTAACATCGTTAGCTAAGATATTTAAAGCTTCGAAATATCTCTCGGTTTAATATCTTACTAAAAAATTAATTGATGTACAACAGTAAAATATTTACAGGCAAGGATCGTCTCGTTAATAAACTATTGCAGACTATTAAAATTGGGACGAAAAGTTTCTATACGTCAAAATTCAATAATATGCGGTTTATTCTGAAAAATTAATTATGAGTCAATGAAAATGGTGAAAATTATGCATTTTTAAAAGCAAATTAAAATTAAATGAATTTATCTTCGCATCTCATTTTCTCAGTTCTTTTTTTATTAGTCTAGACTAAGTTTTAACAAACAACTGACTCATGCGATGCAACATATGCTGCTCGGACAATAAATGCGCCGAGGAAGGATGATCCTTTAAATATGTAACGTTCCTTGTACTCCTCTATATACAAGTCACAGTTAGAGTTAGTTGAGTGCACACCTCCAACGAGCAACCCGTGTTAATTATTTAAAAGATTAAAATTCAGCACAAAGCTTACATAAAAATCAAATGCATTCTTATCTTGAACGAATTCGGGAGACTGAAGCTTTGTGAAATTTCGCACCTGTACATGGGTGAAACGTTTTAATCCCTCGCCAACGCGAGTTTTTTCGTTTTCGGAGACCTCTGGGTTTTCGCACACAGTTAAAAATTCGTTGAAAATTTTTGGCGGGTTCGTCGAAGATTTTGCACGAAAAATAGTTACGCGGAATTTATTTTACGAAACCTTTGTGAAACTGAATAGTCCTGAATAAATTTTCCAATATTTGCATTTACATTCTTTGTATGTTACTTATACGTATGAGTTTCATGAGATTCCAAACAATTTGAAATTATAACGAAAGAGTAGGCGCATAATGCTGTACGCGCTTGTTTAAAAAGAGACGATATAACCCTACGTGCAGCGCGCGTTAATCTTATTAAACCGCGATAAAGTACGGCATTGTTAACATTGGCGAG
Organism: Sycophaga agraensis; assembly: GCA_018906755.1. Lineage (NCBI taxonomy): Eukaryota > Metazoa > Arthropoda > Insecta > Hymenoptera > Pteromalidae > Sycophaga > Sycophaga agraensis. Next base: position 345,479 of record JACCIE010000015.1, on the reverse strand, counting down.
AGACGCGATGTGCTGTCTCGGCGCACAAGAGAATCCAGTTACCCGATAATGATATGGGGGCGGGCGGGGCGATAGAGAGGCTGAGTGTCGATATCTCAGTTGGCCCGAGCATCCGTCGCAGAAGAGCGGCTAGGCCCTTTTTTCCGAGTCGCTCGCTCCTTATCGTTTGTTTATCGATTCCCAGGGAGGCCGCCGCCCTCGAATCAACTGCCGGGCGCCGTTCGCTCGCGCCCTTCCGCGCGTTTTACACGCGGCGACAATGCGTGGGAAATCGATCCTCGGCGCCAAAGATTTAGCCTGCGAGTTTGATTGCACGCGGCGCGAATCGGGTTTATTACGGGAACCGGAGGGGCGAGGGGCTCGCGGCGGGGGTGCAGATTCGATTGCGGGGCCGCCGAGCGGGGTGAAAAAAAATTTGCCGGCGATTAAACTTGCTTTTCCATTTGGACGCCGGGGGGTAGCGGAGAGCCGAGTCGCCTCCGCTTTTTCTTATTGCTTCTGTCTCTTTGAGACGAGAGTGGGAAAGCCACTCGACTGGATGATTCTTTTTTTCGCACCCGCGGTTGCGGCTATTGATTTGATCCACTTGCTTATTTAACCGAATAATCCTTCTTCGCGCCTTTGGTTTTATTAAGCAGAAGTTTATACTACTCGTGTGGGAGCCCGCGACGAGCTTCCCGTCCGCGCCCGCGTCTGTGCATCAGGTTGATTAAAGAATATTTATTATATTCAATAATGGCTTTTGAAGATGTCAAAAGGTATCAAATTTAATGCTTTATATCAATTAATTTTCCAATCAGTCTGTTGGCTACTGCTTTTATCTCGGAAATAAATTTTACGAACTGTCATTCATAGTGATACAATTTACCTTTTTATTTTATTTAATGAACCGACAAAGCAACGTATTATATTCTTGATGTATTTATCAACATACAGTCAACCGTTTAAAGTAATAAAAACTACTTTTACAATCAGAATCATTTGTGAAGGAAATATTTATTGATGTTTCAGCAGTCATTTTAAATTTCATTTACGACTTTCAATATTCAACAGAAAGCTTTTTTATAAATCTAAGTGGCATTATTCATCTTTGAATAATAATAAAATGAATTGAATATTTAATAAACATTAAGAGTATCTAAATATATAAGTAGCCAATCTACTCAATGACTTTACCTTTTTGTGTAACGAATATACTTCAAAGTGATATTCACAAATGTACAAGTTAATTAATTGAGATATCATATTAATTTAGTTAAATTCAAGTTCACTGAAAACACAAGATATCATAGAAATTCGCGTATATTAATTAAGATATTAGAATGGCGTAATTCTTTTTCTCAATATTACCATGATATAACTTAAAGCATTAAATACGTAAAACAACACTTGCGAGATAAAAAAACCTAAACGAAATAAATAATTTTTTACTCGCATTGGATTTATCCAAATCGTTTCAAACAGGATTGAAAATTGAAAAGCAATCAAAAAGGGAAGTTGCTCTTTGATCTGACACATTGAATAACGATTTTCTTATTAGTTTTTTTTTTCGACGCATAGTTTATCCGTGAACAGCAGAGTAGTTCAATTGGACAGTACAAATCGGTAAATCTCCCACTTAATACTGAACGGAGAATCGCTAATTCCCCGAGAATCTCACTGACAGGCATCGCGGATAATTCTTCGGGAATCGGAGAAGATAGCGCGTTCCGGAACCAAGGGAGCGTAACGCATGGGCGTTAATTCAGCGGCATCTCGACCCGACGTACACCAGTCTCGCAAAATATAAATGGACCGCGGGCGAGCGCTGCATTTCTAATCCGGAGCCGGGGCAGCCGAGCGGCGCTCCTCCTTTGATTCGCCACCTCGGAGCGATCGGGTAAATTTTAATTTCTCGGGCCGGGGCGCGGCCGTAAATCAACGTCCCGGCCGCGGGCGCGCACACATCAGCGGACCGCGATCGATCCCCGGCAAACAGGCGGCGCCCGCGCCCGCGCTCCACTCTCAATTTTCGTCGATTAAGGGCCTCCTCCGGGCCGTTGTGTTCCGCGAGATTTTCCCGGGGCCCTCGGAGGAGGCGGCACCCGGGACGACCTAATTGGGACGAGGAGGGCGCGGGGGAAGGCCGGCCTCGGCCGCGGTCCATGTCGCGGAAGCTCCCAGCGCCCCGTGCCTGATTTCACGCAGCGGCTGCGTGTGGATCCGCCAAGGTGCGCGAGTTGTGCAGTGCGCGCTACGCTGGTTCTTTGAACAAACATGCGGGACACTCGACGCGGAAAATGACGGGATTGCGCGAGGAGCCTCGCTAATTAACGCGCCGCTGCGCACCCGTGGATCCCTTGCGGAGCGCCTGCCATCGTCTAATCGCGGAATAAACTTTTGAGGAGTACAAGCGCTCTCTTTAATAAAGTGTCCAAGTCCTAACGTGATTCCCAACCTTTCCCAACTTCCTAGCCCTCCGCGCGGTTCTAATCCCCAGCCTTTCTCCCAGCGTCCCAGATTTTCCATCTCCCATCCCATTGCTTGTATTTTTTGAGCTTGCTGTGAAGTACGACTTTTGGCTTAGCTTGTGATTCCGTTGAAAAAACGGCTCTGCAACATTTAGAGGTACGGAAAGGTGCTGCCTCTACCGCCCAGTCCAAGGCAACGTAAAATATAAATTCTTTCTCCTATGCTATACCTTTTCCCCCCTATTGTTTTTTCTTTTAAAATTTACGAACTTCCCGTGCGCGCTACGGATTTCTCTATTTATGATCTATAAATGTTCACTGTAACTTTTAGGCGGAAATACTTGATTGCCTTGAGATTGAAATTGCAACTCCTTGAATCCACTTTACTTCTGCATTAATTCTTTGAAATATCAAAAGTATCATTGAAATTGAAAAAGATATTTATCACGAAAATATTATTATAATATATAATAATATAAATAAATCTTAAATTTATGTATTTCATCTCGCCATGTACAAACGATTCTAAGTTATTGTTAAACAAACCAAGACACTAATAAATTTAATTTTAAAAATATTTTATTTCTATCCGCTGAATGTAAATAAATAATAAAAATTGAAATTGAAATATTCAATCAGTAGCAAATTAAATCTACAGAATATATTTGACGTACGCTTGTCTATCTGTTAGGGAATTTTAATATAAATCGAATTGTTATGTTGAATGTTTCGTTAATTACTAAAAAGAATTTTCGCTACTCTTTCATGCATATTTTTTATTGTCTTTTCAAATATTATTGAAGAAAGGAAATTCGAATTGTTATAAAATCAATCAAAAGCGAAGTAAAATATTTATAAATAAAATGAAAGTGCATTTGTAGATTTACCTAAAACTATTTTACTATAACAATTATAATGAAATAAATTGTAATCTAATTATAATGTAGAAAATCAATAAAAATAATATGCTGGTACCTTCATGCTGTGACTCAGAATACACGAATACTATCATTTTGTACGCCAAAATGCTCAAGAAATCCAACGTTTGGTGTTAAAGTGACAAATAAATCTTAGTGATCTATGTCGTAAGACTTTTACAAACATAATTAGTACACACGCTTATGCTTTTGATTGCTATTAGTCGTAATCCACGCGAGATGTTCTGAATTGAAATTCTATCGCTATTCATTAGGATCTGCTGCCTTAGCCGACAAACGGCCAGCTCGCAATGAGGACCATCGAGGCGCCACACCACTACCGTAAATTACGTTAGAGGCGAGTACCTGCAGCACAGGGTCAAGAAGACGGACCCGTGCCTTCTTGCGCCTCCCCACGACAATGACAGCAATGCCATCATTCTCGATTGCAGCCAAGATGGAACGAATCTTGCCGACGGATACGTCGGCGTTGATATCAGAAAAGAGGACTAGAGGAAAAATGGAAGTAGGTGAGTGCGAATAAAGTGTCTTTAGTTTATAGAAAATTAGATCTGCGTTGTGATGGAGCTCTTCATGGTAGTTTAGTGGTTATTTATTAGGTATGAAATATGTTTACAATATGCGAGCCTATGGGCAATTTTTTCCTTTATTACGAGAACCCAAAATGAATATTAAAACCCCTTTATACAGGAGTTCCTATTTTACATTAACATCAAAAATACCACCATGAAAAAGAGATCATTACTAGTTTAGAACGTAGTTAACGAAGTGGATAAAACTTTGACAAGTGGCCTTTATTACAGGAAAATGTATTCCATTAGCCTGGTTTCAATATCATCACTTGTATATATACGGAAGCCAAATAGATTAAATATACGATCAATTTTTTATATTAAAATAAAAAAAGACTATTGATTCCAGGTATAACATTTGTAGCTGACAGGTGATATTAAATAATAATAATTATTAAGTAAGAATTAAAAAATCAATTAAATAAAGGCTTGAAGACAAATATTTTTTCTTATTAACATTAAAACATTAATATAAATAATAATTGTAAAATTTAACAAATGTGCTTAAAAATAATTTAAATGATCTCTTTTTGTGTTACCTTACGTAAGATAATTTTCCAACAAAATTAATTTGATTAACGTAGAAAGTATTTTTGGTTTACATTAACCATTAGAGCGCTGTAATAAATGAAGGAGTCCCTTCCGAGTCTCTAAAGCCTGTGCAGGGCTTCTTAAAGATAGGCTCGCGCTCGGGCTCGCACTCTTTTATGCCGCATTAAAAAATTTAGCGTCAAGAGGACCATTCGGCTCGTTCAGCGGAACCAAATGAAAGTTTCAAATGAACTCGACCAAATTGGTCTAATTTCAAGGATTTATACGACCTGAAATCGTTTTAATTATTGACCGTGAAATATACCAGGGAAGAATACAGTAGAAAAAGAAAGCCAAGCGAACTGATTAACGCGGTATGCGGCACTTGTAAAAATTCTCGGCATGTAACGTTCGTCCAATTGAGCGGCGTATCGCACTTTTTTACAAATGCGGCAGAGCGAAGCGAAATTAGAGGCATAAATCCAAAGGCTGCGACGTACAGAAGTCGAAAAGAAATGACGAACGTCGAGCAGCATAAAGCTACGAGCCGGGAAGCGCGAGGCCCGGGCGTTCATAAATTCGGGAACTTCCCCGGCGCCCGGGGAGGAAAAGCGGAGTTTCGGAGCGCGAACGGGCCGCCTCAAAAAGGGCGGAATGAATCGAAGCGCCGTCGATCCCGCGCTCCGACAGTCGGATATATCCGATATTTATCACGCGAGCGAATCGCTCAGTGTCAGGGTGAGGAAGGAACCCGCCGCGGCCACTCGTTAGTCCGCGAAACCGGCGCGGGCTCCCTTATCTAATTAAAAACCGCGAGGCGATCGATGCCCGCGGCCTTGACGCGGCTTATCGCTCGACGAAAATGACCTCGTGCAACCTTTCGAGGGAGGCGCCGCGCGGCCCGCGAGTGACGGAGGGTCACCCGCCCGCGACGTCTGGTCGCAGGGAAGGCACCGGCGGCGGCCCCCTCGAGCGCGATCGCTCGCGGCGCCCTTCCGGAAAACCGGCCTGCGCGCGAAAGCCTCGGGCGGTCCGGGCCGTATTTGCGTACTTCGGCCGGCTCGCCCCGGGCTCGCTTGCCAATTTGCACGAGACGCGGCCCGCGCTTCGGCCGGTCTCCGGTGAAAAAGCGCCCGCGTCCGGGAAATTAGTCCCGGCGCGCGTTTACCGCCCGCGCGCGCCGTTCTTTATGCCTCGGCGCCGTGGCCCGCGGATGCATAAAGAAGGGCATTGTCCAAGTTGGCTGAAAGCCCCGGGCTTTACCCCGCGCGGGCCGCTCAATGCAAACTCGATCGGTAAGTTTCCGCATCGATCGCGGTCGAAAAACTCCCGCCCCCCCCGGGGGGGCTTCATTAGGTCGAGGGCCACGGGCGCCGCTAATGGCCCGAGGCTTTCACGAGGCCCTTTTATACGCCTGAGCTTAATTTTTATCCGGGCATTCGGGCACTGGCGAACTGCCCCCCCGGGCGGTAGGGGAGGGGGGGCGGTAGCCCGGCACTGCACTCGGGCCCGCGGGGGGTACCTGGAGCACTGGCGCTGCGCCCGCGGCCGGGCGGTCCTCGCGGCGACGGGGTGGCGCTCGGCAAGGTCGCACCTCCGCCCCGGGAAGCGCGGTCTCGAGACCGCGCGCGCCAAAATACGCGATGGCACTGAGCGGCGCGGCGCGCCGGCCGCCCGCGCCGGACCCGGGAGCCCGCCCCCGAGCGCCACTCGGCAGTCTTCGGCGCACCTCGCCGCCGCCTGCCCCCACCCGCCGTCGCCCACCACCCCCGCGCTCGCCGCCCTCACCCCCCGCCCAACCCCCCTCCCGGACTTTTTATTTTTTTTTTTTTTTTCCGCGGAGTCGGCGCTTGACTTTCCGGGGGGAGGCGGCCGCGCGGGGGGCCAAAGGCTTCCTCTCACTTAGGCGATTAGCGCGGCCCGTCTCAAAGACCCATGCGCGGCACACCTGTTTCGCCCTGTAAATCAGCCCGCACAGCCAAATTTTTGCCCGACTCTAAAGGGCGCCTGCCAAGGGAATATTTTTTAATTCAAAGTCCATTTTCACCACGGGTTAGGGCGCGATGGCGCCTGGCTTTTTAGGGGCTGCTGCGGGAAGACCTGTTTTTACTTTCAATCTCGGGACGTAAATACCGCCCTTCGCAAAATGAATTTACGAAATACACCCTCCGAATGCATTTACCCCCCGCCCTTCTGAGGTAAAAAGTTTCACGGGAGTCTGCCTAGTTCTCCCGAGGATCTTAGCATATTGGCCGGCTTATGCGCAAAATTATTCCCGTAAACCTTACGTAATTGGTGATGCCTTTTTAACTACGCTAATATTGACGAATAAACACTTTATCATTATGACTATTTAAAAAGCTACTGGAATTATGTGAATTTATTTAATAAATGCATTATGAATTGCATGTTATAATAAATATATAAATGTATAATTACGATTCGACTCCGTATAGCCATGTGCTATTATTAATAAATTATAAGAAAATCTATATCTGTATAATGTGATAAATTTTCTCAAAATTTGAATAATGCATAAAGTATTAAATGAACATTATTTAAAGGGAGCTTACTTAAGTTACTGTGTACACCTTTATTAGAATTTAAAGCAGAAAATAATTTCGAATCGACATATAACATTAACAATCAAAAATTGTAATTATTGTTTGCCATTAAACAATTTAAATTATAGACTATAACAAAAGCCCATTTTCGATTTTTCAGAGTACGCATTACTGTATTATAAAAAATTACTATTTAATATAGAAAAGAAAGTTTAAAGAAAGAAATAATAAAAACATCTTAAATATCCTCTTACGGTTCATATATAATACGTTTAATCTATACGTTAAACCATAAATCACATATTTATAATATGAAACTGCAAATCATGATACTCAGTCATTATCATATAGCTGTCAATTAATGCAAATTTCTTTTCACTTGATCAATATTTAAAACTTACAAAAATCTTGCAACATAAAAAAAATATTTGTTAGGATACGCTTTATTTTTTGTAATATTTTCATGAAATACTTTTTATATTTTTACAAAATTTCGTGTAAAAATACTTTCAAAAGAAAATCCATTATTTCAACACATTGATTCATTATTCAATATTATCTATAATTTATTTAAATTCATTAACGAATTTGTTTAATCCATGTACTTGCATTAAACTATTAGGGCAGAATAATAAATGATAATATTAAAGTTTTTTATCAGTAGTTTTGGTCAGAGAATCTGGCTTGAATAGAATTAGCGTACTATTGCTATAGGTTAAGAGTAGAATTGTAGAAGATTCAGTGATATAGAATGCAATGAAATATGAAAAAAATGTAAAATTAGTAACTCTATTTTTGGGATTCATCCTCTACCAGTTTTCTTATCTTATACTCGTATATCAAAGATACAACATTCATTATTACGAAGCATAGCAGGTGTAGCATTTAACTTTCAGTCATGCTGTCGCAATTACATTTTCTAAAAAAATAATTCAAATCCAAAATGGAAATATATTAATTTAGTATTTTTACTAGTCAACATCAGTTTTAATAAGGTATTAAGTTATGCACCTGACAAGTGAGGCAGCACCAAAAGCTGTCCGGGGGAAAACAAAAAAGGGCAATTTCTTCGGAGCTAATGGCTCGAGGGCAGTGAACAAAGGCTCGATTTTCAGAACATAACCCGGTCGCGTCCGCCAATTCATCATCGTTCAATTATCAGCGGCGCCTCGGTCGCCGACCGACGCCGTGAAATTCGAGGAGCCGAAAAACCGCGAGCGCGCGCGTATAAAAAAGGAGGATCGATGCCTCATCCCGCGGCGCGGTAATATCGCAAAATGAATTTCCGCGGTGCTCGCGGGATTGTCGGCCCTTGAGCCGCGCAATACAGCGAGTCCTTTGCCGAATGATTAATGGCCATCTTTATAAGTGTCCCGCGCTTTCTTGTGGGCTAAGCCCCCCTTCCATTAATTACTGCGATTGCGCGCGAGGCCCGATTAACGGCGGGCCGATTAGTTTCCGAAAGGGCCCACGACGCGGCCCCTAGTGGCCACCGGAAGTCCGATCAGGGCCTCGACGAGGGCTCGCCGACTAATTGGTCTATCATCGGTCGAGCGGCCCGCCTCCCCGAGGCTGCGCCGCGCCCCTGGGAACCGGCCGCCGCGCCACGCCCCCCTGGGACCTGCGTAAATACACGCTGTTGCCGAGCTCGTATCTGCGCCGATATGGAAATTCGAGATTTCGAGCCTCGTTTTGTCATGAGATTGGATTTTGAACCGAGTCCTCGGCGCTCGCGCTCTGTATTTCTAACGTATCCGCGCAGCTCGACCTCCGCGTTGGTTTATGCATATCGCCGACCCGTGTGTTTCGCGTTCTACGCGTGTTTGTGTTTTTCCTTTTTATGGCGGATCGAGATCGAGCTCCGAAGGTTGCCCCGTTCCCACGTGTTGTATTAAGGACTGTTTATTTTCAATGACGTCCACTTTACGGTTTTTACTTGGATAATCGAGACACTGTATAACGTTCAGCCTCGTAAATTGATTTATGCAGGTTCGTTAATTATAAGTATTATTTTAATCACCATGACTTACGTTATTTACTCAAAGATCAATCAATGTCATTAAAATCATTGCATTATTGTTTATTTTACAATGCGCATGTATTAATAGTATACTTATATATTAGAATTTACTCCTAGATCTGTTATGCTTATGTACTCTAAAAACTTTACGAAATTGTAATAACCATAATATTTTCTACTTTAAAAGTTCATTACATCAAGATCCAAAGACATAGAAAAGCAGTACGGAAGCCTATGGCATCAACGGGAAACCATTCAATATTAAGTAGTACGAACCCAATATGATCAGACATAATACTTCAGTATTTTTCACGATTTTTAATTCATTTTGGCTATATTTATTCTTCTTCCAATATTAAATTAAGTATCTTATTATGAATTATAGATATGTAGTAATGCAAAATAATAATTAATTATACATAAATAATGTTATAAATAAAAAAAAAGAAAATGATTTATCTCATTCGTACATTCGACACTACAATACTCTTTTAGTAATACTAATAATTATCCATTAAAAAAAATGTGTAAACAAATTCTATTTTAGTTTCAATACGTTTTCATTGTTCCGATGTAACAATGAATTGCAATATTTAGTCTTCCTTTATGTCCTACATTTAATATTAGAGGTCTTTTACGGAAATATGATCATACTAAAAAGCTTCTTGATTCTGCTAACAAAAAAAGACATATAAGTTTTTTAAGAGTCTTTGGTGCCAATATCATTTTACTTCAGACGAGATTACGAAAAGCAAAAAAAAAACGCGTTTATACAAGGAAACTCGTGCGCGGAGAAGCTAAGAGCTATTGATTTATGCAAAAGGTTTTTAAATGGGCAGTCGACGTATTCAGCGATAATCAATTCTGAATTTTCATTTCGAATATTCTTCGTAACTCGGCATTGTCGCTGCTTATCCAACTCATGGATCTCTGACTTTTTAAAATACAATTCTCTCGAGCATTTTTTTATTGGGCCTCTCGCTTATCTCAATTGTTACGATTTCTGCTAACAGATAATAAGATATATCAATATTTGAAAAACTTGTATACACTTTTAAGATTAGATAGTTAATTCTCACCATGCGAGTAATTATGAGAGAATTGAGCATGCACTATAATATGACTGTTATACAGATAACTGGCATCCGACTTCATAAAGATTCGTATTTATTAAGAGTCAGCTCGAATAAAGAGTGAATAACTTGGGCGATACATCTTCCGTAAAACGGTTCTTGAAACGACTTTATTAAATTTACGTGAACCTTCTCGAACGCGGCGCAAATATTAAAAGAAGTGCGCGGACCTTATTGAAGTCTAGGGGTTCGACAGTGTAGCTCCGATTTAATCTGCGAGAAAATGTCGATGGCTTCACGAATGAATATTTGATGGGAATATTCGTGTTAATAAAAAAAAGCAGCAAAATATTTACAAAGAGCGCGGTGACATTTTAGTGTCTCCTCATACACACATTATTCGAGTACGGCCATTACAAGTTCGCACGTGCGGTTCGAGTGTTATGCTTTTTATCGGAGATTACTGCTTCGGACGCAAGTCCGTATTCACGCACGCTTGCTAAATATCCGCACCCGGGCAAAGGACACGCGCGAGCGAGTTAATACATCCAACTGTGCATATACTATTTTTTGTCATTCATTGATTACCATAATTAATGGTTAATGTGGGCAGATTTTTTATTAACTTCTCGGTGTATTCGTCTATTTTACACCATTGATTAATACATATGTTATATTTACTTAACTTATCTGAAAACTTGCTTGGTAATAATTTTCTTTTTCCATAGTACAGGTTATATGCATACATTTTTAAGAAGGAACATTTAGTATTTTTTTTTATAATTGTGGGATATTGGTATAAATTAAGTAATTATTAATTAAGTTAATGGCTTCAGTCACTCAAAAATACATTAAAATTACCAATAAATAAACGAATTTAATTTTATCAAATATGAAATTAATTATATAAAAAGTTTATTGTTATAAATTCAATTAAAAATTTTCATAATGTTTACAAATTTTTAATATTGATTTTATCGTATTTTATTTTATTAGAATCGAATAAAGAAATGCTAGGTATATACAATAATTTTTTTATTTAACGTGAATGAACGTCAATTACATCTAATTTCATAGTTATTTTAATTTTGCTATAATCTCGTTCTATTTATGCTTCGTAAATAACACAATGAAAAAATAGTTTATCAAATGTAATAAAATACGTATGTATGTATGCATAAATAAAACAGCTGTCGATTTTAATACGTAAAATGATAAAAACATTAGGCATTAAATGTATAGGATAATTATTAATTGTAGCGTAACATTTGTACGAAAATGATGACAAATTTCTGTTGAGTATCCAGTGACTCAAAATCTGCCTTGAAAATGCCTCTCTTGGTAAGCCACAGTAGTGCTTGAATTTGCTCTGCCAAGTACAAGCCTTAGTCGCAGACAGTCGGTGATGCGCTTGGTAATCCCGGATATTTACTCGTTAAGAATATGCTGATACGGCTTTGACTGTAAAATACATCATAACCTTTGCCTTCGCAATGCGGTGGTTCTATGCATGAGTACGTAAACAGCATCGTCTTAGAGCTGTTTGGGAGCTGGTTTTCGCCAAAAACTGACCTAGCTTCTGGCCGTAGTTACTTGGTGACAAATACTCATAAAATTGAACGTAAAATGTATGTGGCACGACATTGTTTCACCTATCCTTTCTCAGGTAGAGTATTGTGATTGTATATTATCCCAATTGACATAATATTAAATAATCATATATCTTACACTTTCATATCGCATACAATCATTCACCAAACATATGTATATATACTGTAAGTCTTAACCATTTTGCTTTTTTTATAAAATCTTTTTTAAATTATTGTTATGTTCTTGCTGATAAAAAAATTGGTTTACTGCTAGAAATTTTCATAAATTTTGAGTGTATTAAATTTTATATCAATATTTTTGTCATTTATTTATTACATTTAAAATATAATCTTTAACATGTAAAGGTTTAATAGTAGAAACTGAATAGCATATCTTTATAGAACAAGTTTATCTTTATTTACAAAATATATTTCAATTTTAGTAATCAGTTCTTCATTTGAGCCAAACCTTTTTCTCTGAACTTGAGACAAAGTGCATTATCTTAGTATTATATTATTTTTCTTACCCTTTATTTTGTGGTCATTTTTTCTTTGTTTCATAACTCAGTTTTCAGGACTTTCACCAGTTGCTTTCTACTTGGTTAAATTTTAAAAAAATTCTTAGAATTTTTTCAAGCATCTGCCGAATTCTGGAAATATGAGTATTAAATATAATTTTTGTTTATGCAGAAAATTAAGATTTTACTAGTTTTCTTAAATAATCAAATGTTTTTCATTGCATTCAAACTTTTCAATCAAACATTTGATTTCCATGAAATTTCATACATATTGTTTGAAAATTAGATCTTCCTAAAAATCACATGGTTTTGGTATGAATAGAGTCATTTATATGTTAAACTTACTTATTATATTTTGTGTTAATTTACCTGCAAATTTACAAGTTGTTTGTAATGAAATCAAGTTACTTAAATTTGTTTCGAAAGAATACTAGACTACATATTGGATTCATTATGTGAAAGATTTCAATTGTAATTTTCAAACGTCACTGTTAATTCGATTTAAATCCAATGTATTTAATACTGTTTAACATACAAATCGAAGTCCAAATTAGTCTTTAAGTTAACTAACTTTTTAAAGAGTTTTCCTTTATTTAACTTGGTGTCGTATAAAGTCGAAAATTTTTATGTAATTCATTGTTTAGAAAAATTGGAGAAATTTTTATTTATATTGAATTTATGAAAAATATCTTATTAAATAGATAAAATAAAAATCATCCCATTATTATTAATTGGTAATATATGTGTTAAGGGTCTTATCTCTTAAAGGAAAAATGATTCATATTAATCATACAATATTAGTCGATTTAAGAAAATAAAGCATAGAATTAAATGAAATGTGATCTGGTTAATACGTTCGCGTAAATACTGTCGCGGTCGTTTATCGACATAAGCGATCGAACATCACTATTGCTACTCACGAGATCCTTCGCGTCATCCAATCGACGCAAAAGCCCGAAAAGTGAAGCGTCGAGGAACTCTGTCTACCCGTGCTTTGGCACTCTCACGTCTCTCCGAAACAGACAGACCGCGAAACTTCTTTTTTGCTCTTATGATACAAGAATGGTTTAAAGGAGACGTGCAGCTACTTTTTCATACAGTATAATGGATTAAATCACTATTTCTGGTTAGATTAAGGTAAAGATAAGATGTATATCGATATCTATATTTTAAGAAACTATGATTATACCAATTCATTAAGAAACATAAATGAATATGTTTAAGAAAATTCAAAAATATAGATTCACAAAAGGGCATCAAGTGAGTAGTGTACAAAAATGAGAGTGAACTACTTTTTAAAGGAAAACGTATTCGCATATTGTTTAGGATAATTTCTAGTAGTGTCGTAACTGATGCGCGATATATAAGTGGATAGGCTATGTGACGTGGATTCTTTTCTCCGAGACAAGCGTGTCTCGGAAAGGCCCGCGGCATCAGCCACTGTTCCGTGGTGAGGCCTGCTCCGGCAGGTCCTCGCGGTCGCCCCGGAGACGATCCTCGTCGTTCGCACTGCCGAATAGGTGCGGGCGTGGAGATTCGGAGGAAAGTACCTACACCGGAGCATATTTTGAGCTTAATATTTATTCGCATTAGGGTAGACAACACCCGCACCGTCGTACTTCCATACTCTCGGTCGTGCAGCGCCCTACAATATTCGGAGGGCGGAGCTCCCGTTAGAGATCTCAGGTTCGACCCGGAGGAAGCCCGGCAGTCCCCGAAGGACCTCGACAAACTTCCCCGGGGAGTTCGCTCACTGGGGCTTCAGGGCATGGGAGACGTGAAGGGGGGAGGGATCCCGTCGCGCGGTGGCCTTCCTAGCCGACGCATATATAGTTGGGGAATCTACCTTGGACCGCGCAGGGCTGACACCTCGAGCTGGTCCCCCTCTCTCTTGATGCCGAGGGAGGGAGAAGAGCCCGGGGATACTCGGTCCGCCTCTCGACGATGTCGGAGAGAAGCGCCCGAGAGTTCTCGGTCCCCTCTGGCTTGGGCTGTCCGGGAGAGCCTGACCAGGTGGCGGTGGCCCGAGTCGTCCCTGCAAGTGGTCTCGGTGGGAAAACGGCGGCCGGCGTGTTGCGACGCCAACGCGCCCCGCAGATCAACGCGAAATCACTCGCGATAGCGTCCGGGTCGTAAGTTCGCCTGGTGCCCCGGGACAACCACTTGATAACTAATTTTAATTATAAATAGTTTGTGTATACAGGACAAATTAGTATTTGTAAGATAGAATCTATCTGTAAAGATTTTACTCACGAGCATAACAGATAGATCTAAGTCGAAAAGTAATTTTGATAATAGAACTTGGTCGAGTCAGTAATGCATAATTTGCGTATTTACAAATACGCTCTGGTGCATTATACATTCATGATCCCTAGCTAACAGATAACATCACATCGGCGATACCATGTCACGATCCAGTACAATTATCAGTAAGAATAACTTTAATAATGCAAAGTAAATTTACTATCAAATTTAAGTAAGTATCTCAGTTAAAATGATGTTTAGTAATAATACTACTTTTGAAATCAGTTTTTCTTCAAGGCAATAAAAATGAACTATATTTCTTTATTACGAGTCAACAGTAATATACTTTTAAAAGCATTTCAACTTTTTTATGTTGGTGTAGTTGATGTAAAAGAATAAGAGTATGTTGTTAAGAAAAAGTAAATCAAATTTTAAATTTATATCTCAATAAATACATATTTTCTTAGGATTGTGGGATCCAATTAAATTAAAAAACAGCTCTTAAAGCTGTTCTCTTTTTCTGCCCATCTGTAAAGATTTGCCGCGCCACTGTAAAGGATGATCAAAAAAGCTATTATTGTAAATTTGAATCAAAAATTCCTTGTATCTATATCTTTTAAGAGATAGGTGGGTAGACCTACATTAGTCAGGAATAAACTGCTCGGTAAATATTTCTCTAACGCTCGTCAACCGGGAGGTAAAAAATATTTCGCTACCTACACGCACGATTGGTCTGACAACTAGAATAACTACAGGAAAATATTTGATTATCGGCCGGCAGGGACAATATTTATCGCATACATCATGTCGCGCCTGTACGGACTTCCCACGCACTCGGGACAACATTGGCTGTTAATCCTTGCGCTAATCCGGATAGATAATCGGGGGATTTTTCGCAAGGGCTGTCGGGCCGGGGCCACAATCGGTCTGTACACCGGCGGGCCTCGGGTAGTCGACACGGGCCGCGTCGGCATTGTCTTGACCACACAAAGCGCCCCGCGTCCCTAAGGGCGCCAATCACTTATAGAGGGGCAAATTATCGTAGACGCGGGCGCTCGACGCAAACGCGGGGGACACGTGCTCGCTCGTCAGGCTGACGCGGCGCGCGTGCACTGGGAAGCGAGGCGACCCCAAGCACTTTTCCGCAAGGAGGCTCGGGGCGCATGTAAAGCACGTAAGCGGCCGTATATCGGCCCTGGGCGCGCGCCCATCTCCTCCATTTTCATCCGGGGGCGCGGGTATCGGCCCCGCGGACGAATCAATTCCTGGGCCGGCCGTGAATCAGATTTATTGGGGGCGCGCGGGGGCGCCGCGGGCACGTGCCGATAGACGGCCGCGACGCCTCGCCGCCGGTTTTTTCCCTTTTTTTTGCGGGATATCGCGGCCGCCCCCCGGGGGAGCCGCGCCACGACACTCGGCCCGATATTGATTTTTCCCATATATTTCAGGCCGCCGCCTTCGATGGGCCCCCGCGCGCTCGTAAATTACTCGAATCTGCCGGCGAAAATTAAATCCGCGCGGGCGAATCGCCCCGACGGGCCGCCTTGTTGCCGTCGGTCCGCGATCCTAATGAAATCTGTCCTCGACCCCCGGCGATCAAACGCGGATTCCTTTAGGGGGACTCGCCACTCGCGAAACACGACCTGTAACAACTTTTATCGCCCGGATGGACGCAACCCGCGCTCCTTACTGCTCAGGTCGCCCGGTATATATTTCTTTATCTGCTCTAACGTTCCCTGCCCAGGAAAGTGCGGGAGAACGATATTTTTCTAAAGAATTTAAATTCGACGCCTCCTCGGGAGGAATCAATAGAAGCCAGTGAGACTTTTTGATGCATCGTTCCATTGAGGAGGCCGCTTGCGAATCCATTTTTCGCCTCTCTTCAAATTTTCGAATTCTTATATTTTAACTTTGCAAACAAATTCGCAAACCCGAGAGCTGCTCCGTAATCTCTGGTAAACAATCGCCTAAAAGTTCCCCTATTGAACAGTGTCAATATGCGATGATAGATGTACCTGGAAAAATTTGTTTGTTCAATATTATTCAGCTCACCTAGTTCTCGAGCTCTTCAGAAGTTCTGGCATTTAAGCGATTATGGATCATTGGTAGTAAAGTGCATTTATTAATACTACAATATTTCAGTGGCCAACACTTTCTTTATTTGAAAATTTATTATATAGTACAAAAAGCTCGTTGAGCTTTCAGTCATTTTTTTATATAGTATTCCATCGCAGAAGCAGTTGTTTTTACATGTGTACAATAAAGAGCTCTGTTGATAATAATGTACATGTGAAACTTATAAAATAATTCCTATATATCAATTATATATCGGCACTTATGGATTAAAAAATAAAAAATATATACTCGGTGACATTTGTTGTTTCGTATCGGAGAAATAAAAAAATTAAAATATTTACATTCATCATGTTTTCATGTCGGAATAGTAAATATATGCTTTTCCGTATGATTTTGCAAACCCTTTGAAATTTCTAGCTGTGTAACATTATTCCGAGAAATAGTGACTATTCAAATTATACATATTATTTCTGAAAGAAGGATATCCACGAGTGTACCACACTCGCAAGTGTACTATACTTGCCGATATAAAGTCACATTTTATTAGTAGTTGACAAAATCTGACAATAAAAATAAACTTCGAACAAGAAAAAATATCGAAACATGGTAAAAACATGTCAGAATCACTAAAAAAATTAAAAAATCAATGATCATTTTATATTTATTTCAACTTGTAAAAATTCTTTTTTCAAGACAAAAATATTTAAAGACTTATTTATGTACTAAATACAACTTTAATATTTTTTAATAAATGCTCTATGGATATCAATAGTGGGCATCCTTCTTTATTTTCAATCTTACTTATTTTTATAACCAAGATTAATGTTTAATATTGTCACATTACACTACTATTTTGAAGATAATTCTTTAATGTAGTATAAAATCGCAAAAGGCTCCTAGTGAAATATAAAAAATGATTGCTTTTCACATATACTGATAGTTTAATATTTATACGTATATAATATATAATATACGTTATTTAACTTTTTCATTTATGTATATACATGTATTTATGTATATAAAATACATATATGCATTTTGTTTAATGTAACTTTATTAAATACAACATTTAAAGAGATCTATACAATTCCTCTGCACTTTACAAAACGAAATTGTTAAATAGTAATGTTGAATGACGGAATTGTATGATCCTTCTATCAATTTACGAAGTTCTATCAAATAATATGAGCTAGGTAACATTCGACCAAGCATATTGCTGACTTACTATTATGGAACAAAATGTACGTGGAATCCCGAAGGAACTTTCATGTAGATAACTCTACATTTGGCCTCATCTCTGACACTAACGCGAATAGAATTTTCGGTAGCGATAGTCTCTAGTCATGTATAAAATAGAAATGATCAATTATACTGTCTGTAATAAATTTGATTCTATCGACTGCAGAAAGTTGTAATTCTAACTGTAAAATATATCCCTATCTAATTTGACTTATAATTGACTGCTCGATCCTTTGGTATGCAAAAGTGTTATTTATCGTGATAGTTTCATTTGACAAAGGCATAGTGGATTCATTTAAAAAATATTACGATATTTTCGTATTTGAAATTATGAACTATTGAATTTTACGCACTATAGCCATTAATAAATCTAATATTATCTATCTAAAAATCATATGATACAATTATTAAGCGAACAAATATAAATATTATATTATTATATACTTGCAGCTTGAAGCTAAGATACATTGATTTTAATAAATAAAATTATATATAATAGTGCTTAAATCTCTTCAAATTTTGAATTTGAAGTATTAAGCTTTGGTAAGACTCTAATTGAATGAATTTGATATTTTTAAGTAATTAATTTTTGATGCATAAAAAAACTGCTTTCCAAATGGTTTAAGAGTAGAATTTTACCTTATAAAAATATATTTTAGAACATCTTACTCAATTGACAAATGCACTTAAAAATAATTAGGTACTTGTACAACCCCGTTTACGTACTAACATACTTTCTTTTGTTTGTGTATTTATCTTAAATTCTTAACAAACGGAAGGTCTATTTTCTGTACAAATGAAGTCTCAGTCCTCTTGAATTTAATTATGAAGATCAATGTCAACTTGCTGCAACAGATCTGGTTCTGCAACAAAATAAATTTATCGTTTATCAATGGTACCGTTTCTCGTATGAACATTGTTCTCGTGTATTAATAAATGTTAAATTAACGTTTTAATTAGTTTGAAGCCTTTTTTGTCTACAATTTGTCTGCAATTTAAAAAGAATCGCATTGTTAATAAAAATAAAGGAACACATCGATATGGTGCGTAGAGAAAAAATCTATATAAATGGATCACAAAGCTTGTTTAGATCAGATAGATTGAAGGACGTTGGAGGACGCGCACCGAAGCCCATCAAGCGGTACATTTTTTGCCCAGCGGGGCATTATAGTTTTATTTCCAAGGCCGACAACGCTTACGTTTGAGAAAAACGGCAACGCACAGTTGTTGGATTTCGGGGGTCGGCCGAGTGAAATTCAACGCAAAGTCATCCATCGGCCCGCGCCCTCTAGCCCAGCGGTCGGCGCGTTTCCAATCGTTCTTTGCCGGATGCACGATCAGCCGAACCGCATTTGGGAGCGAGTCGCTCGCGCGCGCTCTCGTTAAAATTCCCGCAAGATAGGCGCGATCGAACGCCTGCGTGCGGCGAAAAGCGCTTACGTTATATATAACTATAGAATCGATTGGATTTTTTTCCCGCACATAGGCCAGCTTCGGTCCCATCAAATTCGAGGCCGCCTGTGATAGGGCAATTACGTGACTCGTACAGCTGGATTATTGCGTAGTATTGTTTGCTTTTTTTTTTGTAAGGATAAAGTAGAAAAAAGTGTATCTTTGCGCGTGCGACTCGTTGTCAACGAGTTGTTTTTAAAGAAAATAAAACTTTTACGAATATGGACTGTGTAATGTTTCTAAAGGAACACGGTCTACAGAGGAATGTTTATTTTTCAATTCCTTTCATTCTTTTCAGTTTTCACTTTTCTTCTGAGGCTTGATCCCGAGCTCTCGCAGCGGCAATTAAAAAACGAACAGGGAAAATGCGATCATGGCACACATATCCCTTACAGAAGGCGCGCGCGTCCACGGTTGCAGACTGACGGATGCAAATGCCTCGGGGCATACGTTTAATTATTCCCGTAGCTTTATTCAAATTTGTTAATTAGGGGCGAATCGGCCAATGCGCAGGCGCGCAATGCGTGCGCTAATCCCGCAGGCTGTCCTTAATGAGGGACGTAAAACGCTAATGAAATTAAAGCGCAGAGGAGCGGTCAAAGGTCCCGGGCGCTTTAATTAAAACGCGGCATCTTGTATAAATTCGAAAGGGCGCGGAGTCCCTGGAGCCGATGGCTGGCCGTCTAATTTTTCTATTAAAAATCCGTCCCGAGCATCGGGGACAAAAAGAAGGAGACGGGGGCTCGGAGCTGGCGGGGGTCGTAAAAGGCCGATAGCTTTAGCTGCAGCTGGGAGGCGCTCACTCGGGCGCGCGAACGTCATCATCGAAAACTTGGAATTGCCCCGAGGTAGCCGTGCGGGGTCCGTCCGAGAGTGCTCCGAGGCCCGGGAGGGGCGGGTGCGGTGTCTTGGAGGGGGGCGCCGCCGCCACCTCCGCCCAGGTACGCGCGGCTATAGTTGCTTCTCATTCCGCCACTTATCTCAAGAATCGGTCACCAGTTCGAAATAGTTTTCCCAACAACAGGAATTAGATTCCGAGGTAGTTTCCCCGCGGAGGGGCGCAGGGCCGCGCGTCGCTGCTCCGGTTTTCCCCGTCGAGTGTTATCACCGCAAACTTGGGACTGCGAAAGTTACTACTCCCGGCACGCGGCGGCGGCGACGGTGGGCAGACTACTCCTCCCCCGGCTCGCTCGGCCACTCTCCGCCCCCGCTTGTTTCGCAACAGTTTCGCCGCCCGGAGTTTCCGAATGAGGAGCGAGGCGGCCCGCGCGCCTTCTCGCGGCTAATACGTGCCGAGGAATTAATCAACTGCTAATCGAAATCGCGGCCGACGCGGCGCCCCGCGATCCGCGTCAAATTCGATCTGTCGCGGCCCGCGCGAGAAAGCCCCCGCGGCGGGAAATTAATGGGGCCGCCTGATGACCCCCTCGTCCATCATTTATAAGCGAAACTAAGTGTGATTGTGTACCGCGGCCCCGTTGATCGCCCACCCTGCTTTTGATAGATTTTACAGGGGTTGAATCGAGGCTGAGGTTATAATGAGGCGGGGCCGATAGCCTTGCCGAGGCCCCCGCGATAACGGCTGAAGCCTGCTTGCGAACTCCTTCCGAAAGCTCGCCCTCTAGACCTGCGCTTGCCTTTGATGCTTGAGGTTTGAGGTTTGAGCGCACTTTCCTTTTGGGAGATCCTCGGAAAACCCGGCTCTTTGTTTCAAGTTCTTCGCGTCACTTCAACATTCCACGCTCCAACAATTTCTGGCTTACTATATCGTATTGCAAATCTGCAATACTATCAGTTTACGGCGCAATTATACACTGAGAGGAATTTCTCAGTCATTTTCACTGTTTCCACACTTTCCAGTCAAATGATCACAGACTAATAGTTAAAGAAATTATCAAACTTTCTAATCGAATTCACTATTATTATTTACGACATTGTTAGATAACTTCTTGAATTTAACCAGTCCTGTGATTATTTTAAATTGACTATGCGGTTAGGTACTATGTTTTTCTAGTTATTAGTGTAAGTATAAAACTTCAAAATGTAGTACGTGCATCTCGTATTTCTTTTATATTCTGTTAATTAAAATTTTACTAGGTAATATTTGTAGCAAGCACATTTTTTATAAGTATTGTAATAAAGCAAAATTCTTATTGTCAGTCTTGTTATTATCTTTCAAAGATGGTTTCAAAAAGGCAACTTGCACTGGGAGACTATTTTCATCGATAGGTCACTTTATTACCTTTTGATCTCGCCCAATTTGACCGTCGCGATAAGGGTATAAAAGGGCTTTTCCAGGGAAACAGAGTAGAAATATGTTCAACCTTTTCTTCTCTTTAATAACAAAGAAAGAGTTGAATTAAATTTGAGTCAATATATCTTTTTCAGTTGTTTATTCTAGTTTATTCACTATAAAGAGTTATATAAGATCTGTATTGGTAATGAGTTTACTTGTCCATGAAAGAAAAACAAGCTTGGAAGTTAAATTCAGATTCGAGGCATGCCATTCCATTGCAAAACTGTGCTCCATACGTTCGAGCATCCCTAAGGCCATCTATGCGGCGCGAAATCCTGTTATCTACGGGGTGACAGATTTAGAAGCTTTTCCCCCTACAGTCCCGGATGACAGTCATTATTAGGAAGAAGGTCCGATACAACCGGTACGGAGCGAAGTATAGTGTCATCGACGGTACTTTTACGCTCTCCCACGTTTCCCTGCCTAACAGGCAGACGTTGATGGACTGTCCGCGTATTTTTAGTTCGAGTGTCAATATATTCGCATAACGATCGACAGTAACTCGTGCTATTGTTCATGCTTCGTGCGTTTGCCATCTCAAGGGTCCTTGAGTATCTGTGCTGTGCACTCAGAACAACCAACGCAAGAGGGGTGTGCGCATACTCTGACTCTGGAGAGTTACCAGTTGTCGTAATTAACGATATTGTTTTGGGGAATAATCTGCTTTCTCAGGACGTTAAGGAACTCAATCTCAAAGGAGATGAATAGGGAAGCTGGTGTTATATAAGCAAATAGATTGTGACAAAATTGTATTGTCCCACTGTCCACTAATTGTTGATAAATTTAGCCTTGAAGTTTGTGATCTAGTTGGAAATTTTAATTAGTTTTCCCAAACCGTCTATTTAATTTTAATTTAAACCATTTTGTGTTCGAGAAAGATCGTACATTACCTCTACGAACTATTCTATTAAAAAAATGACAAAAGTTATAATGCATCCCAATTTGTACCGCTGTCCTTATCAGGCTATGATACCCTCTTCTACGGAGTTCATTCATTCGTCTCGTTTACGGCAACCGCGCTAAACTCGAATGCCCCCTAAATCACGACGTACTTGCGGCGTCTTCATTATTAACCCCTCTAATCTGGAATCGAAGTTCATCAGTCGAGGTTATACATCAACCCTGTTCGCCCCATATATACGTGTATACGGGTGTACGTCCCTCACCTACCGCTCGGTATAGACATCGAAAGACGAAACTTGGACGGCTGCGGGAACGGTTCGCCCGATGTACCGTTCAATTAACGTCGGTTAATGCTAAGCTCAATACCCGATTCTCCTTCTCCCATGCGGCTAGACATTTCTTCGGTAAATCACTTCCTTTTTTTCTACCCCGAAGACGTTATACGCGCGCTCCATCGTAAAATTAAATCAGCGATCCGATAGACTGTTACCGTATTACCTTAGTGCCTTAGCCTTCTTCAAAATCGATCTTGGGGATTTCTTTATAGGCCCATAAAATCGCGGTATCGTGTGTCCTGATCGTGGGATATCTTTCGTTTGATGGTACTAAGCGACGACGTGTAGACGTATCGCTTGTGTCCCTAGCAAAGTTGCCCGTAACAGTAGGAGTTTTCATTTTTCCTTTAAAGTTTTCTTCATTATGTATGTACATGAATGAGTAAGACATTCAATGTCCTAAAGTGTGTAGCAAATTCAGTATCTTGGGATTCAAAATAAGTAAAAATATGTAACCTTGCAGAATTTTTGTAAGTTGCTTATAAATTGCATGCACAATTTAAAATAATCAATAAAAACATGCAAAAAGTAAAAAAATGCTTAGTGAATCTATGTAAAACAAAAAATATAGATACAAGTAATTTAAGCATGAATGAAAAAAATATATAAATTAATATTTCTAGGTTTATTTTTCTTTAATGCAATACTCATTGCACTTCCATTCATCTTTAATGAAAAGTATCTTAAGGCTATTTGCCTTAGTACCATTTACAGCATAAAAGTGAAATATTTATTTAGCAAAATTACACGCGATACTCTATCTTAATCATGAAACCTGTATTAAATAATGTACTGCAATTGGACGGTATAGGTGCAGAGTAAGGAGAACATCTAATGCATATAAATGTGCTTCCTCATGCAACCGTATTTGTACATTATCAGATCGAGGACTGTTGAAGCTGTTTCAAGAGACTCGAGTCTCTTCCAAGCTCGCAATACCGTAAAAATCTTTTACACTCTATTACGTAAAGGGAAATAAATCTCTTGGCAGAACAATAAAATTTAATATGGTTTCCATTGCAGGTGAAACGAAATGCTTGTTTAATTTCGAATTTAGCACACAACTATGTGGGTATGACAACTCCCTATTATTATACCCATGCATCACGCAGTAGTTATGTTCGTTTTAGACGATGAAGGAATTTGTGCGCGAGTGCGAAGGGCTTCGGGGCACGTAGTCAGTTCATTATAAATCATTTTGAATTCATTAACCGTTTCATTAAAGTAATTCATTAAATTTGTCCTGGCTTTCCAACTACATACGGAGTCATTCTTATATTTTAATACAGTGCACGTGCGGGCATTGGCTTTGAACCCGCGAGGTATTGTCGCAAAAAGAATTTCCAAGCCAAAATAAAAATTTGCACTATTTGCTTCGGAAAATAAAAGTGTATCCCGTGTATTATAGGCAAAGCAGAAATGAAAACTAAAGCAGAAAGGCGAAAAGCACGTGTAAACACGCGAGGCGGGCTCCGAATTTTAAGCGCCAAAAATCGATTGTCGATCGTCTTTCTTCAATCCAAAAAAAATATTTATTCAATATCCTTGTAAATGAAAATGCCGCAGGTAACCAGAAAAAACAATCTCAAAAATATGTTTTGAATGTAATACGATAGGAGATTGCATATGTCAGAATACTGAATCAATGGAATCGTTTTTCTTACTCGTTCATATTTTACATCAATTTTTTCTTACTGCTGCTGTGACAGTATTACATCAGTTTTAATTCAGAAACTAAGAACTTACTTAAGTGTATTTAATAAAGACATATTATATACTGTCACTTGTTGTAAATGATATATAATATGGTTTTGAAGTTATACTTTACATTGAACACGATGAAGATTACAGATAATTGGAAGTTACAAAGTCTTAGTCTTGCAAAACTAATTAATCTTATCTATGGTAGTTAAGCCTCTTTCCATCGTTAGTTCAATTTCTGCATCTGGGCCAAAATTTTCATAGAAACATAGTGAATTAACTCGAGCAGATATCGAAAAAAGTTGTATTTAAATTTGTATCAAGCATTAAAATGTAAATGATACTACAAAGTAGTTTTTATGAAAAGATGCATTAAAAGATTGTTAGCAAGCGCGATTGAAAGCTCAAATTTTAAATGGATTGAATATTAAACCGATGAACTGCAAGCCGAGCGAACATAGATAATTCAATTACGTGGATGGAAAAGCAGAAAGCTATAGAAGTGCAGAGTGTGTGTTTTTGTTATAAATTACAAGGTCGCACATCCGGTATTTGGGTGTGGCCCTGTTTTCCTCAGCGTGCCCAATCGCACGAGCCTTGTAAAGTTACATCGTTACTTGACGGGCATACCAAGCGCGGCACGCGCAAGTTGGGCAGAGGAATCCCTTGGCGAGCCAAAACCCGGCGGCAGGAATTTTCTTTAGGGAGGACCGTTAAAATCACCGCGCGCGCGCGAAAAAATGCGGCTCGGAGCGCGGAAATCCGAGTAATCGCGACGGGAACTTTGGCCGCGCGATAAACAAGAGCGGCACTTCCTCTCCATTCGTATCGGGAAAGGGCGGAAGTGCGCCCCCGGGAAGTTTATACCCGTCTGGGCCATCCCGGCGCTCCGAACCATTTAGCTCCGGAGCGCCTCCGTTTTGTTCTCGATCACCGTGGGACAGTCGATCCGCGGAGGCAGCTAGCGTCTCCTTAAATCTCCCCCCAGGGGCCCCGTGTTTGTGCAATCAAAGCCCGCTTTCGCCTTCTAATTAATGGTCGCGGCGCGAGCCGCTCGGGAAAGCCCCTCCAGCCTCCCTAGTCCTCGGTAGGATTTGCCGCGACAGGCGAGTCCTCGGATTCCCTTTGAGGACCGCGTCACTTGGCCCCGGCGCCTTTTAAATTTCGCGATCGTCGCGTGCGCAGTTGTTGCACGAAACGACGCACGAAATTGCGGCTTTCTTCCGGCCGGTTCCTCCGTTCTGAGAAATGCTCTCACGGACTGCCAGTGCATAATGCATGCTCGAAGATATAGACAGGCGCTGCGGAAGGAGCCTCCCTCTTCGATTAGTTTTACATCTATACTCGATTGTCTTCGCGCACATTTAGTAATAGTTAGCGGTTCCTTAAATCTGTGAGGTGTATATAATTGATTAGATTTACAACTTATTAGACATGCTTTTGTACGATGTACGTTTTTTTTCTTAAAGCTTATTAATCATTTTGCTCTATTTCTTTCATTGTTTGTTTTTTTTGCGAAAAAATGTAATATTGTAAGTAACTATTATGCCATACTTTTTAAAGAATTTTAATGATGGAAGTATTTGAAAGTATTGATAATTATGTTTAATTAATTTACTGATGCGGCTTAAATTAAAATGAAGTAATTCAAACCGACAAGCAATAAGTTTGCCGGTTGAATGCTGATTGTAAATAAGGCATATTAATTAGCAGTGGGTTTGAAAAAAGACAATCTTCTCGGCTTATTATAAAGATTCAAACTCAATAACTATTGTTAAAAAGCAGAAGAGTCGTATCGCGTTTCCGACCAAGTGAAAAACAATCGATAATAATATAATGTCAGTGTTATGAAAGTGGGTCCACTTCGAACTGTCTTTATTATTGGTCCTTGTACCGACGGGGAACGTCCTCAGGGCCCCTCCAGGCTTTCCCTTAACGCGCCTGTCCCCCGAGCGCAACACTCGTTTCAGTAGCAACGGTCGCGGCAGTAATAACACGAGAAGCGCAGGAACGAGTGAGTGAACCGGGCAAATAGCTAGCAATCTCATTGGTGGGAATCGCGCGGAGGGCAAACAGCGCCCCGGAGCTGGGTAAGCGGTCGAGACTGGCGCGACCCCCCTCCTCCCGCTCTCCCGCCCCCCCTGACTCACCGTTGCGGCTCTCCTCGATGTAGAGGCTGGTGCGCTGCGGCCGACGCCTCTCCCCGCAGTAGCGTATCCGGGGCTCGACCCTCTGGGCCGGGATGTAGGTCGGCGTGGTGAAGTCGTCGAGGCCTTCTAGGGCGGGCTGCTCGGGCTCGCGGCGCCGGCAGATGGCCAGGCCTATGGCGACGCCGATGCCGACGAGCACCAGGCCCGCGGCGACTGGAAACAAATCGGAGGTCACGAGTTGCCGGCGAGCTCTTCCAAGTCTTTTTTTTTTTTATCTCGCTGGGGCTTGCTTTCGAAAGTCCAAGAGAACTTCGGGCTCGAGAGGCGGACTCGTTAAAACCAGCCCATGAGCTCTTTCGCCCTTCGATTTAGATTGAACGTGAGTTATACTTGTTTACTTCGGCCAATGGTCGACGTGCCGCTGCCTTCCGCCGCGGCGCCCGAGGCCCTACAATGCCCGCATTTGCCAACGCGTCATTCGGCTTGATTGAATTTCAACGTAATGAGATGCGCCCGCGGACGTTGATCCACGCGTGCACCGGCATTTTTCGCTCCGGGGGAAATTAACCTGCGTAATTAGTTCACCGGCCTAGTTCCGCTCCTCGAAAAGTTTCCTTTGTCCGCCCTCGGGACGAGCCTCGGCCCTCTCTCTCGCACGTCAACAAGTGGCCCTCCCTTCGGTGACGCACACGGGAAAAACCTCCTAATTAAGGCAATCGTCGCGGCTTTTACCCCGGGTGCTCGAGTTACGAGTAGCCCACCCGAGCTTCCCAGAGTTTTTCCCGCCCCGGGATACATGCCGCGCGGGCCGGCCATGAATCAATTCCGGGCGCCGCGATCGCGCCCGTCGCATGAATCTCCCGGCCCTCGATATCCAATTATCATCGGAGCGGCCGCTTGACCAAGTGACACCGAGACATTCCAATTACGATTACACGGCCAAAGCCGCGGCTGCCTCGTTTTCCATTTAAATAACAAATGAGACCGAGGGGACGACCGGGCGATATACGCGCGGCTCCTATCTCACCGATTTTTCCCCCGCGAGAGTTATCGGCCGTGCGGGCTTTCGCCCGTGCGAATCACGCAGCGCTGCGCCCAATAAAAACGGGGATTAAGATTTCGCAGCCGCTCGGGGAATCCCCGAAATATACATAGGGCCCGCGCGTACACCCGAGCTTTTGTCCAATTTGCAATTGGCGGCAACTGGCTGATTGGAGGCGGCGCGCCGAGGTAGTTGGAGCCGCATCTTCAAAATTATCAGCCGAAAGTTTAGAAGTTGCGTTGGACCAACTTGGCGCGAGCTTAGACATTCCCGGAGCGGCGAAAAGTTCGCATCGGGCTTTGAGCGAATTTTTCGGTAATATATCCTTATTACGCCAACCCGCTGGGGCTTCGCTCGCGGCCCCCGCTCTCTGTCTTATCATAATCCGTCAGTCGGCGCGAGTGAAATTTTCCCGTATACCGAGGCGCTCAGCGCGCACGCGGACGGACCGTAATTCCGCCCCTCGGCTTTGTGCCGCGCAATTCCCTCGTACTTACTTGATTTACCGGGGAAAACAGGGGTACGAGGCCGGTAGGCGCGGCTCTATTAAGTGGGCCGCGGCGCCCCGGCGGCCCCCTCTCATCTGTCCATCAGCCCGGGCTCTCCTTTTCCCGCGTTTTCCGACATCAAAATCAGCGACTCCTCGGCCGATTTGCGGGAGGAGCCCGGCGGCGTTCGGTTGCCCGCCTCTACCCGGATGAAAGTGGCGCCGTTAAAAGGCGGACTTTTATGTGCACGGCGGCGTCGGCGGCGGCGATCCGTAACGAGGACAAAAAGGAGGGCAAGGAGCGCCGATATAACGAAGGCGTCGGGCCGTTTCGGCGGGGGAAAATTGCGGGATTCCGGGGTGCGGAAGCGGAGGTCAGGCCGGAAACCGGCCCCCGGCCCCAGGTAGAGGGAAGGGCGCGGCCCGTGGAAAAAAACTCGCTGACGCCGGGTTGTATAACGCGGCGTTGCGTAACGGCTTGCGCCGCTGTTGCGGACGGGATGCTGCGGCGGCCCGTAAACATCGGCCGCGCCGTTTTCCCAACCGGGGTCTTTACTCCTCGACGGGAGAGGTTTCGATCCGCTCGGCCGTTCGAATCTAAACTCGAAACCCTTAATCTCCGGGGTGGGGGAGTGAAGCTGAAATCGCGGCGGCCGGCAAGCGCTTTTTCCCCGGCGGAAGCTCCAGCCGGAGAATAGAGAGGGCGGCTTGATTGCGTCGCCAGTAAAAATACCGGCGCAAGGAGCGCCGGTGGGCGGTGGGGCGGGGAGGTGGGAGGAGGGGGGGGGGGAGACGGATTAATCGTTAAGCGCTCCGGCTGATGACTCGCGGCTGTTGCCTGATTTGGGCCGTTTTACGAGGGCCGCCTGCTCGTTTGTTCCCTCTAATTTATGCGCACACTTAATACCGATAGGCCCGGCCGACAAAGCCTCGCGCTTTTGATTAATCGCGGAGCTCTTTCAAGGCGGCCGCTGGTGAATAATCCAGCCTTGACTCACGATGGGATAATTGCGCGCTAACGAAGACGGGGCGGAAAAGCCGATATTTAGAGGGCGCTCGGAACGCCGGGGCGGCTCGCGGTTATTGGGCCACTCGCGAAGAAAGTGGGCGCACTCGTGGCAAAGTTGCGCGCATTTGGACGGGTATAAAAGAGCCCCTGGGCCGAAAGGGCCGCGCGGCTTCGGCCGACAAGGTCCAAGGGCTCGATTTCAATTAACGGCCCAAGTTATATCCCGATGATTAATTCCGCACAAAGATTCCGCGGCTGGTCGCCATTATAATGCGGATTTATCGCGCGGCCCGTTTTCCGCAGCGCTGCGCCCGATCGCACTTTGGTTATTTAGAAGCGCGCCGAGAGGGACGGGGCTGCGCTGTATATCGACCGGTTATAACCTCCGGCGGACGGTGCAAAACGCGGGGCGAGTGACACCGTAAGGAAGAGCCGAGGGCTGCCGGGGCGAGTACAAGAGGGCGAGCCGGGGGGGAAGGCGAATTTGTCAGGGCCGATCGACTGCCGGCTCGCGTTTCCCCGGCTGTGCCGGAAAATTCATTCGGCGCGAGTCGAGCGTTATTCAGACCGGGATAGAATTCCGCCCGGGCGCGAATATTTCCCCCCGAAGGTCTCGCGCGCGCGATGACGACGCAGAAGAATCGGGAATTGAGAAAGAGAATATTCGACCGGGAAGCCGGAGTGCGCGCGGGGCTTTCCTTCCGCTGCGTGCCTCAATTAATAACTACGAGCCAGGTGCGCGCGGCCCGCGTCAACGGCCCGCCGTCTCTTTGCTACGTCGATGCCTCCGGTAGTAAGCGAGGCCGCCGCCTTTTTCCCCCCCTTTTTTGTTATATTCACCTGGAAGCGCACCAATGGTTTCGAGTGGGGATTCTTATTCAGCGCGCGGGATGTAGAGGCGGATCGGCGGGGCGCCCCATGTATGAACTATCTCCGCGCGCGCCCGATGATCGGGGTAAAGGTATACTTGTATCCGCGGTGGCTCATCGGTTGTATTTCATCAGCGCCAGGCTGGAAATCCACGGGATTTGATTAGCGCGTAAATTCCTGTGCGCGGGACCTTTTTCAAAAGCACGACGTTTCATCGCCCGATTTTAAGCGAATTTGCGCGCAAAAAGAATAAATTATTTCAATTCCCAGGCCACTTTGCGGAATTCCATTCGTCTTCGTGCCTTTTGCCAACGGCCGGCTGGAGGATTCGATTAACCGTTATTTTAGGTGGTATTTAAAGAGTCATTTTACGGTAAGAAAAATTTACGTTTCCATTCGTTTGGAATGGGAGCCGCGGTATATATTCCATATTCGAGCTTTAATGACGGCCCTTTAATATAAGCTATTTCGGATTTAAGAGTTACTTTTACGCATGCGCCAGGTGAAGCACCGCTACTTTCAATAAAGTGCATCCGACGCAAGGGCGCTAGGAAATTAAACGCCCGGATGAATTTGACGTGGCTACGTAATCTTGTGAAAAATTTAACACCATTGTCCTGCGTCTCTGCAGGGATGGGAACGGAGAATTTTCAATAACTCGGATTGAGTGATTCTGTTACAAAACGGGGAGCGCACCATGTTTCCCGGGCGCTGTTGAAAAATTCACCCGGGCGAAGAACAATGGAGAAGATGGACACACCTTCGCATGTTTGTTCCGAAAATCGGGCAATTTCGCGCGAAACCGATCAACTAATTATTCAGCTCGTGCGACCGATAAGCCTGGGGTTGTTTGTGGTTTAATTCTACCCGGACGGCGTTGTTAAGCCCTGCGCTACAAGGTAACTGCCGTGCTTTTTCCAAAGTCGGGTGCAGTGGCGCGCAAAAAAAAAGGAACCAAGGCGGCACCGCTGCCGCTTGAATTTACCGGGGGAATCGAGTCCCGCCAGGCACTCGGAATGTCTCGCTTCGCGAGCAATCTCCGAAGCCTGCTCTCGAGGAGCCGTTCGATCCCGGATACACAATCCCGGGGCGGCGGGGAATTTGTAAAAATCAGAGGCCCGGGCTATCGGCGTGCGCCCTCGATGCGCCGGCTTCCACAGCCGAAGTTATTATTGCGCGAAAAGCCCGCCAGCCGTATCGCTTATTTAAAGCGGCTCGGCTCCTGATTAGCGAAATTTCGAGCGATCCAGCGCGAAATTCGATCATTAATGTTGCAACGGGAAAGCCGCGGGTCCGTGCGCCAATTTATTAGTTCAATCTACTTGGCTTATCAGCGCTGACGTGCGAAACGATACGCGCTATAATATGGCTGCGATAACGTTTTCCCGAAAAATCTCCAGTTTAATACATTCAGTTTGCTAGCATATCATTGACCTACACTGCCGGCCCGTCTTTCTATCCGCTTGTCCGAGATTTAACGTGCGCAAACTGTAAGCGGGCATCGGGCCATTTCAGTTAGAGTACAGAGAAGTCGACGCTGCTGCTCCTGGAGAATTGGTTGTTTAATGAAGAAGAAAGCAGAAGTTTAAAACCGTGGCATTACTCATTTAATCAGCGCTCGATTTAATCCCGACATTCTCAGCCTCCGAGGCTTGCGCCCAACTCCAAAGGATAAAGAAAAAGAAAGAGATTTGGAGGTGCGCAGGGCGCGCGCGAGTCGAGAGCAGCAGCAGCAGCTTCCGCCTTTCAGCAAGCAAAAATAAAGTTCTTTACGACAGATCAGAAAAGACTTCCGAAACCTTAGGGCTTCCGGTTCATCGCGCCCTAACTTTTTACTGCGCCGACCCCGCCCTCTAGCGTCGGCCAAGGGCCACGTGATCCTCGGAGCCAATCGTAGATTCGGGCGCTATATACCCTCGCTTGGCGTTATACAATGGGCCATCCTGAGAGAGGCATAGCAGGGCACACACTCACAAAGGAGGCCGAGGACAATGACGGCGTTGTCGATGCCGCTCGCCTGGGCGACGACGCTCGGCAGCTCCCCCAGGAAGTGACTCTCAGCGACACCGCCGCCCTCCGACGCCACACGGATGTTTTCGATGAGGACCGGTTGACTGCGCCCCTGGCTATTCTCCGCGTAGACGGCGATCGTGTAGTCATAGCCAGGTACCAGACCAAACAGCTGGAAGTTTGGCTCGTCACTGCGATCCTGGAGGAGGGCCGCGGCGACCGACTCTCCCGCGGCGCCCTGGTCGCTCTGCGGGATCTGCTGCAGGAGACCAGAGCTGCTTTCCAAGGTACCCCGGACCTCGAGGACAAAGTGTTGGGGCAAACCGCCGCTCTCCCCCGGGATGCAGTTCACCTCCATGGCGCTGCTGTCGTTGCGGAGGCTGCAGTCGATCGGCTTCTCAGGCGGTTCTGCAAAATGGAGTTGTCAGTTTTAGGATTAGACGCAAGTCCGGAGATCGCTGGATTAGATTGTTTTCCGGCAATTCTCCTTTATTCAATTTAGTCTTTAGTTTGCTAAACATGCACAAGGATAATTGTATTCGCGAAGCTGCAGCCGGATGCCGAGTACCTATAATGTTCGTTGGGCGAGCAGCGCACTGCGGAGGATAAGTTGAGAAGCCTCCCAAGGGACCGATGCACCTGTCCGCCATGTAGTCCTATATATTCTCATTTGAAATTCAACAAATGACAAGTTTTTTTTGCCGTGTGCTTGTTGTCCGCTTGCGTAACGGATGGCTAGCGCAATTGCATTAACTCGGAGAATTTCGTCCGCGACCGATAAGCTGTGAGGGTTCCGTGGCACGCGAGCCACTACCCAAATAATGCCCCGCGGCTGATTAAGTATTCTAGTTTCCCCGGGGATCGATGTACCCTTTCTCTCGCACAAGTTGTGCTTACTTTCGTTTTACATATAACAAAATCATGATTGGTCCGTTGTCAGATTGTTCCGGAAGAAAGAACGAGTTTCCAGCGAGCCTTTGTTGTACTTTCATTATAGAACAAATGTTGATTCTTTGCATAAATTTAGTCTCGTAGTAAACTGCTAGGCAGCGAAAGAGAGAGAATGTGAGAGCCGAGAGAGCGCGAGTATATAGTTGCGACAAGACCACTACATGGTGAGGGATAAGAGAAGCAGCTTCCCAGGGGATCGATACACCTTTTCTCAGTGGTTGTGCTCTCCCCACTTAGGGAAGAATGAATGGCGATTCTTTTGTTAACTCTAAACGTTTTTCAGTGTTACCCAATAGATAAGCCCCTTCGGTGATCGTGAGCTTTGTCATGATCACTGTCGACAGACTCCAAGTTCAAACGATTATGCTCGCAAGGAGTAAAAAAGGAGGCAGCACCCCGAATCTCCTTTTTATCGTACGAAGAAGTAAGCATCCGAGCTTCCTACGGGACCGATTAATACAGATCCACCGAAATGTAAAGGTATCTGCTCCTTCCTACAAGTAGAGTCTTTAAATTCTTAGATTTACAGCTTCAATTTATTCGTAGCACTAAAGGGTGACTAAAAATATGAGTTTTTTTAAGAGTAGTAAGCTTAATTTATGTTAAAATCTTTTTAAACGTGCTGTTTCAGCGATAATAATATACATAGATATAACTCCGAATTAAGCAGATTTCGCTGATTAAACTTTATATAGAGAGAAAAGATCTGCTACTTTATGGTTATTTCCTCGAAACCTTTAAAATTAGTTTCATAAAATTTTATTGTTTAATCAGAAAATTTTGAATCCGACTCTCTAATAAATTAAAGAAATCTTTTATTATATGTCCATTAATATTACACCTATAAGTACTTTAAATTTCTTTTTTTGCAAAGACTTTAACATGAACCTCTTAATGGATATTTTTCTAAAAGGGTCTAAAATGTAGGTATTTAATAGTTTTTAAACCATTAATTTCATAAGTTAGTTTTACGTTAAAGATATAATTTATTTTAAAAATGACTAAGTTTAAGATGTATTTTTATTTTGAATAAAAAGAACTGAGAATTCAAAAAGGTTTTAATGCAAAAAACATCACTTAACCTAACATAAAATTTTTGTGTTGAAACTTAATTAAAAAGGAAAATATTTTTCCAAATACAATTTTTATAAAATTTGTCTAATCATGCTAAATATGTTTATCATGTGCTTAGTTAATTAATATCATTCAACGTGTCGATCGATTGATTGTATTGAATCGTATTGATCAACAGTAATAAAAACTCAGTATTATTATGCTTTTTAAAATGTATATAACTTCAGATTAAAAAGAATATAAAATCGTAAATACACTTGCTGATTCATAATCATGAGCTGTAAAAGTGGTACTTGTAAATATAAATGATATTTGCAATAAAATGAAGAAAAAATGGATTAAACGTAGCATCAGCTCTCGGTACTCCACCTTAATAACGGATTACCTCTGACATATACCAGCCGTCAAGGCTTGGAGAAAGAGTGCAATTGTTAACGCGTTAATTCAGATTAAAATCGCTTCCTTCCTCTCGTTTAAATCGCGTTTCAGCTCGAAAATTTCGCTATTGTCACTTTTCCAACGATTTCCTTGGTCGTTGGCCGCAATGCTAATTCTGCCTCCGCCTGAGGTTACGCTACGGTCTCGAGAGGGAGAGAGAGAGAGAGAGAGAGAAAGAGAAGAATACCGCATTGAAGCATTCGCGCGTGGATGCGAGGCTCTCCTTTTCCCCTTTTTTACCGTGACTCTTCATTGTTACTTAATCACCATTATTTCGCGACGTTTTACCATTCCGAAAACCGGGCTAACACGTTACTTCATTATAGCCTGATTTATCGTCCTCCTCGAAGAGATAGAGCCAAGCTGCGGCTTGAAAAACTACTTTTGCGCTTATTCATTTTTTCCCTCTTTAAATTCCTGCCCATTTATTGTTTAAAAGGGCTCTATTTTTTCATAGAGTATACTGCCTTTCATTTTTCATATTTTCGACGTAATATATCTCTGTTATAGAGCACGAGGTGTTTCAGACAACGCGCTACGTTACTTCTGTCGACGCGCGTAATTTCGTTAGAGGCATTTACGTCAAACGAGCGTAATGTATCTCGACTTCCGCGTCAACGCAGTCTGCAGCGCAGATCTATATTTTTCATAAAGCCAACGACTGTAATACATATCGCGGAACTCGATAAAGCCGGTTGGCCGAGTCGCGGGGCCTAGCGCCGCACAAATCGTATCTCAGTTAGTTTAGACTTAAAAATACCTAAGAGTGTCTTATCACAAAGAAGTGCCCCGAGCGACTGCGGCTGTATTATTTGAGCTTAATGGCGTGTAATCCTCGACGGGCATATAATTCGCGGGGGGAAGATTTAGTGGTGAAGTTTGCCGGGGGCCAACTCGGCGGAGTACGGAAAAGTAGTCGCGCACGAGGGCCTTAATGTCGGTACAATAACCGGCCCTCGCCCACTATTACGAGTCAGCTCCTCGACAATAAAGAAATATGTATTCGTTCGCTTCGTCGTTTCTCCCCTGCTCATTTAATACATATCGTATCTGACAATGAGTTTCTTGTGCAATCCGGAACACTTTAGAGAACTTATTACTTTTATATTTTTCGCTACACAGCTTTCTATTTGTCTCGTTATGCAGAATCAGACTAACTCCCAATACTGGAAGGTCCACATTTGTCATTTATCCTTTTTATAAATAATAATACCGATTGGGAGATTAGTACGAATAAGCTTAATGTTACAATGACCTCGACAGCGCTATACTCGTTTGCATATTTATTGCGATACTTGTTTAATCTCATTTGGCTTTCAGCGTGTATTTTTTAAATTACACATAAAATTTACTCGAAGCGCAGCACGTGATAATAATGATAATGATGCTCCATAAGTTATAACCATACTTAAAATTGAATATTAATAGCGAACCGTTACCCAGTGCGTGCTTTCCTCGATGTTTATAATTATTATCTGTATCATCCCCATATAATTGGCAAAATATCACTTTGCCTATCCTACCCGTCGACGGCTGCATCATATGCGTCGTTGCAGCTCGCATTCGCGCATTATTACGCAAGTCTAAAAGCGCAAATGGATCCCGTGACCCGCGGACCTAGAACGAAAGAAGCCATAAGATCGGCGAAATCATCGGGCGTAAGCGGCTTACCTCGCGATGTATATATACGCGCGTGTAATTTCGCCGGGTTCGCGGGGCCCGGCGCGTAAAAAGCATTAAAACCGAGCGCGGGAGCGGCTCGTCCACTAAAAGGGGAAAATAAAACTTGGGCGTAATTCGCCCGAGGGCCGCGCATTATGCGCGGGTTTTTACTGGGCCGCGGGCTCGATCCGCCACTTGTTCCGCGCGGTTGCGCCCGAAGGCATCGCTTCGGATTAGGCGCGCCGTCTTCGACGGCCTCGTTAGCCCTGCCGCCGGGGCTTAACGAGTGTCGTCCGGGGCTCATAATGCCGCCCGGCGTGCTTTTGAGGGCTTCCGCTCCTCGGCCCGTCTCCGCCCCCGGATGCTGCGCGCAATGAGCCTTTGAAAGCTCCGGCCGATCGATCTGCCTTCATTGCCTATGATGTTTGCGCGGCGGAATTTCAATTTCAATGCCGCGATGCTGTCGAGCGGCCCTCCAGTTATTAGATTATTACAATTGCGGTCGCGCCGCTGATTGTACGTGGTTGCGGCCCCTGCATCACCCGACTCTTGCGGTGCTTGTTAATGCGCTGCTATTGATATAATGCACGAAGATCCTTTTGTGCGCGGGTTGATTTATTTTTTTTTTTTTTGCAAAATAAAAATGTATGCGGCTTTAGTAATCGCACGCGAGCGCTCGGCTCCGCCGTTATTCCTGCTGGTAAGTTTTATCGTCGAAAGTGAAAAGTTCGGCTAAATATGGAGAACTATGGTCCCTTGCGATATTCTTGGATCCTTTCGAGTTATTCAGCGCTTCAATTATTCGAGCAAAAATCTATTCCAATTTCCTGTGAAATTCAATCAACGATTATTGTCAAACCACTGCGGCTTTGATAAATCGAGCCACGCGAGCGTTCAAATTTTACGCAGTACTCGAATAAAGTAATAAGTCGATCGCTGGACGTCAACAAAAAGCCCCTGAATGAAACATCCCGCAGAGCGACAAGAAAAATGCATGATTCATGGGCAGCGAGCAAATAATTCGCTGCCCCGGTAACATCCGGTCGCCCCGGGCTTCCCAGAGCCTTATATCGAATAATCTCGCAGGGCGGATCGGCCGAAACAGCCGAGGACGAGCGGTCGGCTTCCTGGCTCAACGTCTCCGAGTGAATAATCGATGCCGGGCGTCTTTCTTAGCCGCCCCCGCAAGTCGCCATGAATGCCTGAACGCGACCAAGTTAGCCGGAAGTGAGGGCGTAATGAGGGGACTTACTGGCCGGTAGGACGTTGAATATGCATGGGCTCTTCTGCCGTCCGACGCTGTTGCTCGCCCAGCAGGCCAGGGTCCCGAAGTCCTCCGGGCTCCTGGGCGTGTACTCGAGTGTCTCCCTGTGGGGCCAGGCGTGCGCCACCGCGGACACGTCGCCGAGGCTGCTGTTGCGCGTCCACGAGAACCGCACGCCGTCAAGCGGGTCCGCCTCGATCTCGCAGCCCAGCCGCAGCGTCTCCGCCAGGCCCGCGTACACCTCCTGCCACTCGTGGCCTACTCGACACCGGGGCACGTCTGCAACACAGTTATATTCCTCCATTTACCTTTTCTTTCCACGTCACCTGAAATAATCGGTCGAGCGCTTTTTACCGGCAGAGGCGTAAAAAAACGAAAGGTCTGCCGAAAGGAAAGGCAAAGGCGGGTCGATTTCTTTTGAGGTGGTTTTCGGCTTTTTTTTGTATCGGAACCCATATAACCATCGATCCAAAATAAACAGCCAATTGGATTTAATCGAATTTCAACGGCATTGAATTAAATGGCTTATTGAGGATTTATGAAAGCTTGAAAATTGTATGAGGCTCTTGTTTTAATAATTATAAGATCAAATGTGTAACGTTTAAATTTTATAATATAATGTGGGGTAGATAAACGATCGGTTTTCGCAATCGACGAATTAACGAAATTGAGACTTAATTTAACCGATTGTATTTAAATACTATAATAATCATCGAAGACCGCAGCTGCACGCTCAAACACGCATCAACTAATACTTTAAAATGTATACTTAATTAAGCGTAGGACAAGCTGATTTAGACTGTATACATCAAACCGAGAAGCTGGTCAAAAACCTGTTTAAATTTCTACCGGAATATAAGGTAAAATTTTATTTATAGTAATATCGGATGACTATAATCATTTTCGTTCGTTATCCGTGCAATAAAGTTAAGCCGTCGTAAACTTTGTTACGCGTACAACAAATAAGTAGACTTTGCGATATACAACGGCCATTAATTACAAGCAAGTGCGATTAAAATTTCAGTAAAATAAAGATAATTAATGCACGCATGTACAACTTGGTGATTAGCGATGGAACATTATAGGCCGCTAGAGGGCGCGCAAGATCGGAAGAATGCAAAGCCGCGGAACGGCCGGTGGGCGTCTTGAGCATGAGTCGCGCGGCCTGTCCGATAACTGCGAAGACCAAGCACGGGAGCAATACTCGTAATGGGCCATTACGCCTCCCGGGCTAATGCCCAGAGTAATTCTCGGGGCAACTTGGCAAGAGGGCCACTCGCATCGGCAATTTTGCACAACCGCGACCGCCCCCCGAGGAGGACCCATGCGCCTGCGTTAATTACGAGGACAGGACGAGGCACTTACACTTCATGCGGATGTCGAGCTGCCCGCTACGAACTTCGCCGACCGCGTTCTTCACGAGGCAGGCGTACGCCCCCGAGTGGCCCAGGTTGAGGGCACGCAGCGTCAGGCTACTCGAGGCGATGAGGACTCCTCCTTCGACGCTGTGCTCCAGCAACTCGCCCTGCAACAGGACAATCGGTCCTTCAACCTTGCCGCTGATAAATTGAAGATCTCGGGGAGGATAAATAGACCACGGAGGATACCCTTTCATCTCCTCCCGTTTCTGCTTTCGCGGACTTTTATTAAATCTGTACTTCGTCTGAATACAGAGCAAGTATCCCGTAGATCAACATTTTATAAGAAGCTAAGTGAGAGGTATAGCCAAATTTGTAGTCGGTTAATTTTATTTTCCAGGTATAAGAATGGCCGCTCAAGTAGATAATACCCGCGCATTGTCAGACCCGCTCTATATACAGTCCTGAATTATTCAACCAATTTTTTCCCTCCTTGCGGACGTTGTCGTGAAATATAAACTCAAACTTTGACCTCAAAGGTTTCCTGTTAATTTCTAAAATAGTTGACAATGGTAATCCTTGAAAGGTCCACTCGTAGCTTAGACGCTCGTTCGTTACTTTAATACTCTATACAAGTTCTCTCGCTGAACGAAGTAAATGTTTTACTCGTGATTTTCATGAATAACCCAATAAATGGATTACCACCTGAGCATTTCCAACTACAACATTGAAAAAATAGTATCAATAACAAAGGATCGCCTGTACAATTCGAGGCCGAAACCCATTGGGTCGAAATGATTAAAGATGGCGATTCCACCATTCATAAATCGTATCACAAATGAATGCCTCCTCTCACAGGCGCGTATCAGTTGAAATGCACGCTTTCACAAAAGTCGACCCATCGAATGGATGGAAGTGGGTCGATAACACAACGCGACAATTGTTCCAAGATGCCGCGGATTCAATTATTTATTACTCGCGCACTTTCAGCATCGGCACTGAAAAAGCGGCCAACGATTGGAAACGGGACAACACTCGGAGGAAATTTTAAAGCAAACTCTCCGCATATGAAGGTAAACGTCGAACTCGCCGGCTCGTTACAACGAAGCTCAGCTTCAACTTCTGAGCGATCGCCGCGTCGCCCGAAATACACCCTCTGCTCTCTTTACCGCGGGAAAAAGTAATAATTGCGCCAAAGGAGCTCGTGCAACTCGTTAAAAGCGCCCGGAGGGTCGATTGTCCGCGATGTAAAGTGGCAGGATCGATGCTTGGAAAAGGCACTCTAATTATTAATGTTTCGAGGAGTGAGTTGCGGGGCCGCTCGGCAAATTCAGTTTTAATGCGCCCCGACGGCCGGGCCATTTATTCATTACTGCCCCGATCGCCCTGCCCCCGGGCGAGCCGCACAATGCCAGCCCTCCACCGGCTGCCTTCCTTTTTTTCCACGTTCCAATGCCGTGGCGGCGCGCTTTTAAAGACTTTACCGGGTCTTTTGTGTCAGCCGCGGCCGAGCGGTACACTCGGTTATTGTTGGGAAAAGTCTGAGTTTATTAGCGCCCTCGGCCCTCGGAAGCCGGTCAACATTTTCGAGCGCCGCGACGCCGTTTCGCACTATACCACGCTGGGATATATTCCGCGAACGCTGGGCGCTCGGAAAGGAAAAACGGATGGGATCAGGCGCGTGAATGGCTAGGAGCGATCGTTTTACGTCTTATGGTCGGATAATGCGGGGGCTAAATATGTTTTCTGAAGGGGTGAGTTGTATAGTAGCCCACACGGTGTGTGCATAATTGCGGCCGATTTAAAAACGACAGTGTGCGTAACGAGAAGCAAATTCGATAATAACGTCAGTGAGATATGCATCGGATGATTATCCGCGGTACTTAGCGGAGGTAGATTCAAATGAAAACGCCCGCACGCTGAAAATAAACAGGGGGTCAATTAAAGTAATTGACGGTCACACGAGCTGCTGTATTAATCAAGTAAGGGCTTTTTATTACAAGAAAGGGTTGTTCCAACTATATTTGCCGGTGGAATTCAAGCCTGGTCCGTCCGACTGATGAACTTTAATTAAAATATTTCACCCGAAGCGATCGTTAATTGCAAAGAAAAGGGCCATAAATCTTCTTAAATGTCGATCCAAATGAGGCGCCGCGCGCGGCTCTGGCGCTCGTAAAAAAGTATAAGTGCGCCAGTTTAATCGTTAAAAGCCGGAGCACCTCGAGCCCACTACCTTCGTCACTCGGTAATTCGCCGAATTATTCGTAATCATTTTTCTTGCCCGGCGGGGCGCGCCCCGATAGGGATGGACCGGCCAAAGAGTAGTTGTATAAAGGAATCGATAAAGCAGATCGGGTTGCCCATTAGCGCGGACGTACGACTCCTCTCACTAATGAAGGGAGCCGGCCCGCGAAAAAGTCCAAAGGATCCGCGCCCTGTGTTCCGGGACGCGGCCCGTCGGCCGGGAAACAGATCGATCGCCCGGGGTACGTACCCGACGGTCGGAAAAACCTCGGGCTGCCCTCTCGGGCAATAAATATGCATGGCGCTACATCGAGCAGAAGTAGAAACTTTCATCGGCTTTATCCCCTGCTCACTTCCGTGTCTTAAAGGTTTAATTTGAGGGCGCCCGCTTTTTTTTACTCCCCTCTTCTTATGAGCCGCGTGCATAGCAGCTCCCGCGTTCCTTTAAGCGCCATGTCGTTTCTTTATTTTTCCCGCGATTTACCCATTGGATGGGTTGTACGGCTGACTGGGCGGTAGAATCTATCAAAAGTCCGCGTCTAAACTTTCCTTTCTTTCGTTCACAATCCATTACGTACAACGAAGTAAAGTCCAATGTACAAATCATATTGATATTGTAAGTCTACTAGCCCACGGCTTCATTAGCCTTACACGCGCTTACACTTTTCACTTGATTAATGGACGCCTC
Organism: Sycophaga agraensis; assembly: GCA_018906755.1. Taxonomy (NCBI): domain Eukaryota; kingdom Metazoa; phylum Arthropoda; class Insecta; order Hymenoptera; family Pteromalidae; genus Sycophaga; species Sycophaga agraensis. The sequence goes on along the minus strand of JACCIE010000015.1, from coordinate 303,731 downwards.
GCGTATCACAAGCATTTTCATTCGAGGCAGAAGTTGGATGCATCGAGTTACAGAGTTCGAGCTGGCATTACCTAATTAGCGCGGCGCATCAATCGGACCCTGGCGAAAGTGAACAATCCCCCGAATTTCAGGGCGAACACGTCATTAGACAGAATCCCGGCCGATTGAATCCGATACTCGGCTGTCCCGCGCCGATCGCGACTCGTATACGCTCGCACGTTATTTCACGTCGGACGCGCCCCCTTAAAGTATATATTCTCCCCGGTGGTGGGCGGCGGCGGCGGCCTCTTATCTGCCCGCGGGGTGCTTTTTCCCCAGCTCGTTGGCAGCACTGCGCGCCCGGGCAGGCCGCTACCCTTTATCGCTCCGTGCTGATGCATATCAAGCGTGCCCATCATCCGGCGCGCACTTCCCGCGGCTTGTTTACCACTCCCGGGGCTTTTTATTCCGTTAAAATTGCCCCGCTACTGATTACGTCCTCGGTGCGAGACAGCGCCCGGAAATTCCGAGCGTACGACCCTCCCTTGCTACCTCCGAGGCCGTCGAAGCCGCCCCGGGGGTGCCCCTTGCCGGCCCAATTTCCCGGGGCTAAGTGCGATATAAAAAGGGCGCGTTGAACATGCATAACTCGTTGGGCCCTTACGGTTCGGCCGCTTGCGCCACGGGGATAGTTTATAGTTGATAATTTGGCACTCGGCTATTTTCTGAAGCGTCGCTCCGCCTCGCTGAGGCCTTGAGCTTGCCTCATTTCACTTGCACTCGTTTCGATAGAGCCGGGTAATTATACGCTCTTTATGCCTTGCATGTTATAATCGTATGGATCACTGTGCTACGTACGTATATGGGTATACATTTTGAATCGATAGCAACTTAAAATTTTTCAGCGATCCTTGTGTGGAGTCCTACTTGCCATTCTCGATTAAAAATATTTCTTTCGAATTGAAAGCAGCGATTAAATGTATAGTTTTTGTAAGAAAATGCTTTTTATAGACAATTAAAAACCATCGCGGCTTCCGCTAAGACTTGAGCGCTTTAAAAATGAACGTTATTGACGACTTTTTAGCTATTTTTAACTCCACACCTGTTTACGAAGTTGCGGGCTAGTTTACGATCGTTGTAATATTTTACGTCCCGGGTATTACAGGTAATGTTTACCGAAGAATACCGCGCATAATGAGGGATGTTATAAATTAAAATTTTTTTATAAATAACTTAACTGCCACTTTAATGCTAATCGAAAATGTTTTCTAGGTGCACTTATCCCCTGTCATGGTTTTTGTTCTCTTGATGGGAATTTCTCATCAAGGTACATAACTCACAAATTGTCTTCGATTATAGTTTGCAATATTTAACTTTTTGTCCTACCGTGCGGGATACGATTAAAAACAAGAAATGTTTAGAATTATTTAAATACATGGTATTTGTGATAGAAAATTAATCGGTACTAATTGCATAAAAGTAATACCCTGGAATAATTGGTTTATCATTTACACATGACAACACGTTTATACATCACAATACGTTTCGTTTCGTTTTAAGTTTGCCTGCTGGACTCATTAGTAAAGCTTTCACAGCATATTTAGCTTTAGTTTGTTTTCCTTTGTAGATACTACCGATCAGTGTCAACTAGCACCATTCCATACAGTTTGTCTTTACTATACAGTTGTTAAAATTCTCGGAATTCTCTAGGCATTTGCTTGCTTTCTGTAAATACACTAATACGTAACTCTGTTAATCAAAGTTTATTAACAAATACGAATTTTTAATCTACATAAACAGCAATCAAATCCGAAACACAATGTGAAGATAAAACAACATAACACTCGCAGTATTCTTAAAGCAAATATTAGCCGGTTAATTGGATCCTGAGCTCCGCAGTGACGTTTTCGATAAGCGCAAGGTAGACGCAATGTTTTTATCCGAGCAAGAAGCTTTGATGCGCGGAAATGGCTGGCGGATTCCCTGGGCACAAGAAGAGATCGAAGCGAAGGCGTTGCATAGCGCATGTAAATGAAAATGCATCGAGGCATGCGAAAGAAATGGTTATTATTCAATCACTAGGGAAGAAGCCCACAGTGTGATCAATGGTTCACCGTGTTTATTAAAGCCTGGAGAATAATGCATTTATCATACTCGAGATATGTGCAGCCTCGGACCCGTCGCTTTCGCATCCACCCTCTCTTCTTTTTTTTTCCATCCCGGAGCCGCGAGCGTAATGCATTGATAATGGATGCGCAGAATCCACTATTTATCACGAGCGCGAGGGCCTTTGTCGGGCTTTGATGGGCTCGCCCCGGTGATGCGGCGGCCGCTTTTGCTGCACGCGGGCACACCCCCGGGAATGTTTAATTCAATTCTCAATCTTTGGGATAAGGAACGCCGCGAGGAATAGGGGGATGATTTAAAGTGGGCGGCCGATGCACGCTGGATTCCCCGTGTTTTGCCAGTGCGCTATGTAAGTACCGGCCCGCAGCGGCTAAATTGCATTCTGCCCTGGGCGCCCCTGGCTTTTCAACATTCCTTCAGAGGAATGATTCCCCAAGGGCGCAATCGGCCGATCGGAACTTGATTACTTGGCCAGGGGGTTATGGTAGTAGCGATTAAAAGGGCTCGGGCCCGTCACCCCGAGCGTCCATCCATGGATGATGATATATTACTCGAAGAATCCAAAATAAAGAAGTCAAGCTACTTCATCCGGAAGTTCCACTAACTGTTGGATTTCCCTTTGCTAAATTTAATGGATTAACTGAGTTCGCAAATAACAAGAAATAATTTCGCCAAGTTTGAGTACTTTATCAGGATTAATTTTTAAGCAGAACAGATACGATCAACTTGGCTTTTTACCTATTACCCTCATTAAGAACGCATTATCACCGTCGCTCTTCTTAACTTGATACTTTTCAGCAAATAGAGTTACTGTGCATTATCAAGCTGGAAATAATTACAAAAGAGATCGGCTGGCTAAAAACCGACGGAGATGCGATCAGAAAGACATCAGCTGCTATATACACTTACATTGTGCATCCACTCGATGCTCGTCGGCTCAGGATTGCTCCGGTAATTGCAGACGAACTTAACGTCATCGCCCTCGCGCAGGTTGTCCTCGTTGAAGCCGGTGGCGAGGGCCACGGAGGCCGTCGGCGCATCTGTAGGCAAAAAGGCCCCGGAGAGGACATTAGCGCGCCGATCTCCGGCAAACTTTTTTATTTATGCCATGAGAGTCACACGCTTCCGGTAAACAGGGCCGCGAGCCTCAGCTCTGCGCCGGAAGCGAGGCGCCCAAGGGCCGAATAAAGAAGCGGGGCCGACAGCTTCCGGGTAATCGGGCGGAAGCCGCGCGCGCGCAGGATATCGCCGCGGAGGAAGTGGCCGGCCATCGGAATGCAAACAGCCAACTGCGAGTTCGATCGGTCGGGAATCTTGGGAGCGGCGCCTAGGTTCCTCCCCCGGCCTATCCCCCCGGCACTTGGCCCGCGCGCTAAGAAACTTTCGCCCGGGGGGAGGTTATCCGGTGCACTCGAGGTCGCCAGTTGGCCGCGACCCCCGCGGACTTTATCCCTAATTACTCGCGTTGGCCCGCTCGGATGCTGGCCGTCGAGATCGATTTGAATCGGAGATACACCGTAAACCCCTAAGCCTAATGATCAATTTATTGTCCCTTACAGCGTCGCGTAACAGTGTTAGGGCAATTAACTGGCGTACGTTTGCGGTCTCGCGAGCTGAGTACTCTGTTGTCGTAATTAGAGCTTTAGAATAGCGATGGCTCGGTAATTATATTTTGCTCAGCAACGTAATTGAACTTGGATTAATATTTGACTTTGAAGGAGTAGAACCGCCAAGACAGTCACTATTCACGGATGTCCGATGCACGGGTAAACCGTTAGACGAAGCTAAGCGAAGCTTAGACAAACTCGCGAGTGAGATCGTTAACGAGCTCATTAACGCGGGCTGAGAGTCCGATCACAGTCGGAGGGGCCAGACGGTTGCGGCCAGCCGGAAAGAAAGCGATCCCGGACGATCGGGCGGCCGCAGAGGCGGCATCGGGCCAAAGGGCGAAGATGGAGAGAGACGGATGTACTCACAAAGAACCCGCAGTACTTTGGTGCGCTCGAGGACTCCGCCGGGGAACCTCGGATTTTCCGCCCGGCAGGTCAGCTCCTTGGCGTCGTCGTCCTTGTCGAGGACGAGGGCCAACTTACTCCCCGTCGAGTTGCTCTTTTGGGCGCTGGCGAGGCTCGACTCGCGGATGACGAGGCCGCCCAGCCTCCAGACGAGCCGCGCCGCCGGCCAGCTGCCCCAGGTCTCGCAGCGCGCGGTCATCGGCCGCCCGGCGTAGATCTCCCCTTCGCCGACCACGATGTTCACTATGGCTGGCTTCACTGCAATCAACCCTTGGGTCAGAATTTCCGCTCCGGCAGAGCTTTGTCGGCCCTCGGCGCCTTCCATCGTTTTTTCCGCGGCGATTCTCGACTTTGATTGCCCTTCACTCGCCGACAAAGATAAACCACTTTTTCTCTCGGTATTTAAAAGGCAAATTGGTTTCATTGACGATAACTTCTGACTTGAAAAGAAATCTTCTTGTTTACAGGCATTGAATGCATATCATGAATGCTTAGCTTTACTGTTTCCCCCCTTTAAACTACGAAACTAAAATGCGTGTTTGTTTATTCAAAAAAGAAAAAAATTCCTATTAGAAAATGATCGCGTACAACAAATTTCTATGTGCTCTGGGCACAAATATGCAGATTTTCATTTTTCTGTGGAAATTTTTAACAAAATATTGCATTTTTTAGAAAAAAGTCGCAGGCGTATTTTGTAAATCGTAGCATGGACGAAAGCCACGGTGCTTCAATTTGCTTAAAAATTTGAGAGAATGAAAAAATGCAATTATCAGTGTACAATCCCTGGAAGAAAAGCAAACTATTTGTAAGCCAGAAACTACCCAGTTTTAAACTATACTAGGTAGAAGTATTTACGTACAAGCATATCGTTTTTTGGAACCTTTGTAGGGTTTGAAGAATAGAATTATAAAAATATCGCGTTTATAGGTAGCCTAGCGAAGATTCCATAATGTTTTAAATATATACAATTTTAAAACTACACAATACGCAAGTAAACATATATGAAAAATGAATATTGCATGGGTTGAGTGGATTATATTAATTATATGATCTCTTTATCACTTTGTTATATCATTAATCAAACTGCATTTATTATTATAATTAATACAACAAATAATTTAATAAAAAGCTATTATACAAGTAATAATATAATACTCATAAATCTAATTAAAATAGTTAGCTGTCTACCAGGATATGTACGATTTTCATTTGATACAGCACCAGTAAATAGAATTTCTGACTTAAAAAAATGTCTGTACCTATGCAATGATATTAAAAAAATTATTTTATTTACTTATAATGCGTTTATTTGCACAAATTTACATGGTCGATTATGCAATAATGTTTTCCTTTCTAAATAAACAGAATTAATCATTGCCTCGAGCGAGAATGAAACTCGTTTTAATAAATGCATAAAATTAAAACAATTTTTTTTCACCAGAAGTTATTTGTCATACAATAATGGAGAGGAAATTTATCCTCGACAAAAAGGCAGTAGATGTATGTTCACGTGTACTCGCGGGCGGGCGCGGATAAGTAAATTAAGCGCGTTACATAATTCAGGGGCAAGAATTTACCGGGGAAGAAGCCGAGGAATTTCATTTGCAGCGTACAAAAGAACGGGCCGCACGCGCGCGCACAGCCGTTCAAATTCAATTTCCCCGGGCTCATGGGGTAAATCATTATTGCGCGGGGGTGCGTCCGTGAAAATAACAAGGGCCGACGCGGACCGCGCTGCCGCGCGTTTTTACCTTTTGGCACGGGCGCAGCCCCGGGGAATCAAAGGGGACGCGCGGGCCACTTTTGCCGCCGTCAAGCTGCGGGAATTCGCTTCCGCGCGGGCGAGGGTCACCGCGCGCGTCTATATTTAGATTCTCTCTTTCTTTCTTTGGGCCGCGCCAAGGAACGACGCGAGATTTACATGCGGGGACTTTATGGCTCCGAACTATGAACCGAGAGATTGAAAATCTTTTCGCCCCGATTCCCGCCCAAGGATTTCCATTGTGCGCACTCGTCGGCCCGCGCGCCTTATCCGATGCCTCGTGAAGTATATTGTTAACCTTACCCGCTACCCGGTCTTTTTAAACCCGCAATAAATCAGCTTTCCATTGTTATTAAAAAAACACCCTTCCCCCCTTTTTTTTACACCGACGGCCCTCTTTCATTAGGCGCTAAGGAGAGGCAGGTATATTAGCGTAATACATTTTAGCGCGCGGTTGCGCGACATCAAATGCAAATTCGTCGATGCATGTCAAGTGTCTTGTAAAATGTAACTCTCGGCGCGAAAACAACGGTCAGGAAAACAAGACGGCCGGATAGAGGGCCCTGGGAAGAGAATTTCCGCGAAGGTCGAAAGGTATAATGGCTTATCGAGCTCCCGAATCAGATCGGACTACGCGCGCGCGCGGTCCATTAACCACTGACAATGTGGGTCAGGGCTTTAAAATCATTAAAGCGCTCCGGCGCCGTAAATCCAATTCGGATCGCTCTCCGAGCGTTTGTAAGTTATTAAGAAACAGTCGCGGAGGGAAACGGGAGAAAGAGTATAACGGATCGACCGAGTTGCCGAGCAGCGCATAAATTCCCGAAAAATCACAATGGATCTACAGCGAGTCCTGTAAGTTCATGTATTCGTCGAGATGCAGCGATAAATATTATGTAACTGCGTAATATTGTAATGGGAACATCGGTGAACCCAAAACCCCGAGGGTCACTGACCTCGACTTTATAGTGGAAGTCAACCGGGGGAAATGAAGCGAAAACCATTGCGGACCAACGATAATTATTCGCCCGGAGGACTTGCCGCATCAGTATCAAGCGAATTGCACGTGAACCAGGATAAAACTGGGGCTCCCGAGACGGCTTGAGCGAGGGCGATGGGACTGTACTGACGCTCTTCGACTGCAAACGAATGGACTATTGCAAAAAGACACTTGTAAACTCCCTGAGTGAATAAACTAGAAACTCATTGAAATCAACAGCGTCCTCCTCTCGATCGGGAGGACGAAGGGCGGGGCGGATCGATCGGAATAAACCGCGGGCGGAAGGGCAAACACGCGTCGCGGGGGAAACGCGCGTCCGAAGTTACGTGGGCGCCCGGGCCGAAAAAAAGGAAGCGCGGGGGAGGGCCGCGGGTCATAAATAATACATGAGGGGCGGCGTTTCCGCGACTTACGATAAATGTCGAGAGGCACCTTCCTCACGACCACCTTTGATTTCTCCTGCGCTCGGGACTCGGCCCTGCACTCGAGCCTCGCCCCCCATAAAGACCTCGTAACCCGGCCGATGAATAAGCGATTCATCGTAAACTTGCTCCCAGAGCCGATCACCAGGGGCGTTTCCATGACGCTGTCCAGAAGCTGCTCCCCTTGCCACCAGGTCACCGTCGGCTTCGGCCTCCCTGCGAATCAGAACCAAAAAGGTGGCGCGTTCAGTTTCATGACCCTAGCCGAATATTCCGCGGGATTTTACGGCCTCGGATCTCGACCGACGTCTTTCACTTGATTACCTGTTTGAATTTTATTTAAACTTTTCCATCGGCCTTACACTTTGCACTTTTCTCTGCATCGAGTGGTCTGACTGAATATGCCCATTAAAAGTGCTAAAGTTCAAATTAAGTTAGATCGCGTGTATTTATAATAAAATAAAATCTTTTATTGCGCAGGCAACTAGTCATGTGCTATAAATAATCGGCCTAAAATAAAACTTACGCATGTGATTCAAAATATTTCTATTTTAGCTTATTAAAAACTATTAACACTTTGAGATTGCATTTCAATATAAATATTATTTAAATGTAAAAGATTTAAAATAGACTCTTTTGAAGTCATTCTATATTTGGCAGATATGCCATAAAGAGGCACAAATCTAGTCTTTTTAAATTTAAAAAAATTCATTGCCCAATGAATTGGCAAAGAACAATGTTTTTTATTATACAACGGGCACATGTTTTTGACATGGCGTTATTAAATTTCGAGAAAAGCACTCTAAGTGTATCGAAAAAGAGTCACTTCTACTTGGAATTTAATCCAAGTAGAGTTTTTGTCGGCATAAGAGTGAAGGAAAGTCTTGATTCTTTTCGTCTCTTCCCCTTTAAAAGCCCACATCGAATTTCGAATCTGAGAGAATAGCTCTAAAATTGTTGTTTTATTCAGCTTCAGCGCTACAGATTACGGATTCAAGTAGTCGCGAGCGCATCCCAGAGATCAGGCGCGAGAGGGACTCGCGGATCCGGCCGAATTTAATAGACTTCGTACGCTCGCCCCCCTTTCATCTCCAATTCAGCGGAGGCAATACCCGGCGGCTCGCGAGCGACGCGGGGCCTGCGAGGCGCGGCCGTAAAAACTGGAGCCGAGCGGTGGGGGGAGGCCGATGCTCCGAAGGATTCCTTTAATCAAAAAAAATTACCCGGTAATTTTCCCCGGCGCGTTTGCTTTATCGTTATTTCCCCGGGTTCTTTTTATTTCCCCTCGGCGGCGTGCGTGCGCCGAGGCCCGCGGCGATGGCCCGGCGCCCCCCCCGCTTCCTATCCCCTCCTCCAAGCAAGCAATAAAACGAACGAGCTGACGAGAGCTTTAAAGGCCTCCTTCGCGCAAGTCCATTCCCATGCTAATCCGCCCTTGTGCCCCGCCTGTACCTGTCGGCCGTCCCTTTGGCCGCGTAAACCGCCCGGCCTTATCTCCCCTAGGCTCATATGCGGGGCCCGCGGACGCCGCAATTCTTTGATCGCCCAATGGCCGCCCTTTTTATGGAAAGCGCGCGCGGCTGCGAGTGATAGCGGGGAAAACACTGCCCGGGGGGGAGGGTCTCAAGGGCCGGACGCCTTTAAGAGGACGCGCCGGGGTAAAGCGGCTCTTAGGCGCCGAGTACCGCCCCCGCCGCCGCCCCGAGCCCCGTTTGTCCGGGCTTTATCGCTCCCGGGCAGATATTAATTTTTTTCCCGCGATGAATTTCGAAGTCGCACGGCTGCGCCCGCGAGAGCTCGAATATCGCTCCTTATGAATAGTCATGCGTTATAGATGGCGCGGGGGGCTTATAATGCGCGGGCTTTCTTTGTTTATCGAGGGGCCTTAATTTATACGGGCGCTGTGAGCTCTCGAAAGAATATCTGTAACTGCGCGCCCACGATTATAATCACAAATCGGAGGGCAGTTAAAATGTAAATGGCGCAAATTGTCGACCGAACAATGATAATGTATGTAGAGTAGGGTACGGCCGTGCCCCCGCGCTCGAGAATCAATTGCCCGCCGAATTTATCGAGATACATTATCAATTAATGCAATCCGGCGAGCGTGACTTTCTGCAAAAATGTCGGAGGAAGAGTAAGGCGCTCGCAGAGGGCCATCTTGCGCTTACCCCCGGCGGCGGATTATGCCGCGGCGACAGCCGACGCCGCTTTTTCCACCGTATATATTTTCGAAAAAAATCGCCTCCCCCCACCGCGAATTTCGGCGGGAAGTTCTCAGGCGCACGCGGCCCTCATAAATATTTACCGGCGCGCGAACTTGCCGCGTCCGCGCCGGTCCGACAATGAAGCCAACCGCTCGACTAGGCGCCGCGCGAGTGTATCGCATCCGAGGCCGGTTTTTTTTTTTCTAAAAAGCTACGCTCGCGCCCCGGGCGAATTTCCTCCCGGCAGCCAGTTATTTGTACTCGGCGAGTAGGAGGCCGCGCGGCAGCTTTGTCTTCCTCGCGGCTTGTTTCTAAACGAGCCCCCGGAATTAGAGGGCCGCGAGGGGCAATTTACATCGACAAGAGTCATTTTTCCGAGTCTACGGCCGACTGCAAAAGTGCCGCCGTCGCCCCTCGTTACGCGGCCCAACTCCCCAACAATTTGATGATACCGCGCGCGAATCCTCTGATTGGCCGCGTCATTTGTCACCCGGGCTCGTCCCGCGCGCCTCGCCCGTGTACTTGCGGACGTTTTGAGGATCAAATGGCCCGTTTCAATTATTTACGGATGCGCACCTCGGTCAAGGCGATCGATCCCGCTGGCGGGTTACATTTTACTAATAATGAAGTTATTTAGTACTGTCATGTGTACCTTATCAGAAATCAAAAGTTCTAAATCCATTTCAAAATCAATACTTTACAGTATGTATAAAATAATTTGATTGTTAATAATTATATTATACCACGCGCAGAGTTGAACTGATTATCAATAACTCATCATTCTACAATAACAGATATTGTCGCATGTTGCACACACCGCCCGAATTCAACCACATGTTTGCCAAAACATGATACGTCAAATAAAATGTATTCAGATTGATACTAAATAATTCTGATGCATACTTGTTTTAATACTGAGAATAATCAATTCATTTTTCACGACACAATAAGTTCCCATTTAATATATTATTAAATTTTCACTATGCTGATGTATACATCTAAGATATTAATTATAATTAATTATCAATATTTATCTGCAATGTATTTATTTCAATTTTGTCTTTGTACGATATCTAAGTTACTTATTACATCTAAATATAATTATACGAAATTCAGTTTTTGCTTAGAAGAATAATTGCCGATTTTAATGTACTATAGACTAGATTTGAATGAGTAAATGAAACAATCTACACAAAAATATAATTTATCAAACCGCGTGTATTTAAAGTTGGCAACTTTTTGTATATTTCGACTGAAACATAAAACATGTTTTCAATAGAACGTTAAACTTGAATCTGTTAGATATATGTTTATTTTCGAAGATTTATTGACTCTATTATTACGATTTTTTGTTTGTTTTTGTTTTATGTTGGGCCGAAGAAAGCTCAGTAGATAGGCCGGAATATTAGATACGTCATTGTTTCTGAACTGATTCAATCAATTAAATCTATTATTAAAAGTATTCGAATTTAAAAATATAATATTCTTTTTTTATTTATTACAGCTTGAGGTTTTCTTTTAAGTGCGTATTTTTATGTAAGTTGTTAATAATGTTTTATCGCCATTAAAGTGAATCTGCAAGAAGCTTGATATTTCATTGATCATACGATTAAAATACATGTACATATGTTGCCAAATTTAAATTGAGGTCATTAAAGAATAATTTTTAAATGGTTCCAGTTTCAGTTTGCGTAGTATAAATTTATTTTTGACTTTACGTTTGTTGAGTGATTATTGAACTGTCGGATGATTAAATTGAATATGCTGGATCATCCGCTTTATTCGCAAAGCTTAAACAAGTTCTTAATGCGACCTCTTTTGCAAGATGGACAATTGGTCTTTTACAAATAGCCGATATCAAAGTACGTGCTTATTCTGAAAACGGAAAAGTGTACGAAAAAAATGTCGAAGTGGCCATGAAAAGGAGCCATAACTCAGGCGTAGCTAACGGCCAGAGGAGAAGAGGAGAGATAAAGAAAAATAGAAGGAAAAAAGGCATTCTGTACTCACCACCGGATACTTGACAAGTCAAGAGGAGGTCATAACCTTCAAGGAAAGGTCCGCCCACTCCCGTCACTTCCCTGCCTTGTGCATCGTAAATTACGGGCTTGGTCGGCGGCTCTGGAAAAGATATCGGGCCTCTTTATTTGGCGTAACTGACACGGCCTATATCCGTGGGTAACCCGCATTCCGGGACGTGCGGTAGGGACCTACACAGCCCTCGGCTGAGCGGTCAAGTTCGAAAGGGCCGCGGAGCGTCGGGGGAGGGCAAAGCCCGGCGGCCGATTCGGGGCAGATAGCACCGGCGGATTGCGCCGCGAGTTTCCGGGCGCCGGTTGCCCCGAGGCTACGTCGCTGCCCGGGAAGTCCGGCGGCAATTAGGACGCCGAGCGGACCGCGGAGCACCTTACCCAATATGTATCCCCGGCCTCCGGGCGGCGATCGGAGAAATCTCGAAGCGGGGCGCTCGGGAGACGGAGCGGCGCCCTCGTAAATTCGAAAATTTTCTTTTACGCGTAAGACCGGGCGCGGGCTATGACCGGCCGTTAAAAGGGGGAAAGAGCAGAAAGAACTGCGCGCATCCGCGGCCCCGGGGCCGCCCTGGCCTTTTCCGCTGCGGGTCATTACAAGCATAAAGCGGAAATATAGTTGGGACCCCTAACGCCCGAGTTACGACGCCCATTTCGCGGAGAACCTGTAAATGTCGACGCGTTACGAGGGCAAGCCGCCGCCAAGGCTCCTCCGTCTCTATCCTCTCATCCCGGGGAGCGAGCTTTTTTCGAGGCGCCCGCCCCCTTTTTTACCCGCGATACCCCGCGCGACAATTGGCCGCGCGCTCGCGTTTATTCCACGGCTTCTGCCCTCCGATGTTTTTACCGCGAGCGCCCCGGCCGAATATATCTATATGTAGGTTAAGTGACGCGGTAAACTTGAGCGCCGGGGGTAGTCGCGCTTTTTCCCCCGCCGGCCCTGCCGGCAGTTTAGATTTTGTGGGATATGCAATACGCCGGCGAGCGCACCTTTTTACTTATGGCTAATACGACGTTACAAGCTGAGCGACCGATGCCAACCGATATATTGAAGCGACCGCGGGGATTTTCCTGCTCCCGTGCGGTGCATTTTTCTCTCGGCCCGGTCGAAAGGTACTTCGACAAATTTCCGATCGACCTGATTTGGAATTCCGAGTGATAAACATTCACGCGCCCTCCCAGATGGTAGAAAAAAGTAATGGGATTTTCAGACAGTTGCGATAGCCAGATTTTGACAAGGTAAACCGTGTGACCGCTCTTGTAGCTCTGTGTACATGGTCTACACGCGTCCAGGTCAGAACAACAAAACGCAGTGACTAGAACGTATAATATATGGCAATATGAAATAAAAGAATATGTTTTTATTAATTAAAACAACTTCTTCGTTGTTGTGTCAATTCGAATATATCGTTATTTTAGCTGACAATTAAATTAATACAATACATATACAAGAAAAGAAAAATTTATCTTCAATTTATATTAAGTTATGATCAAACAAACCTTCTACACTTTTACATATTAAATTATGTGTGAAAACAAATGTTGAACATTTAAATAACTGTTTGAAACACTTGTAAAAAAATAAAACATCTATTCTGTAAATAATAAATGTATTTATAATATTAATAAAGCGAAAAAAGATTTTATTGGTAAGAATAAATGTAATAAAATAGTCCCGCTACATTTCCTATGCATAATATGGCCAATTAAAAACAAAGTTTGCCCTTGGTACACAAACTCACTGATTTCAGTAATACTTTTTATTTGAAAAATTTCCTCTGTTCCCGTGCTTCACTTCCAACCTTTGAATTATTAACCCTTAATTATCAATTTATGCATATATATATGGTAACTGAATTTAATTTAAAATATGTATCCCCGGGGAAGTTTCAAGGGAGCGAACACAAAGGAATATTGCGGTAGTAAACGAAATAGTTCAAATATATAAATACTGTTAAAAAGCGTATTCGCGTTTAACGCGTATCGTTGCACAGCGTTCAAATTAACCATTCAAAAACGCTTTCAGGAGTTCTCAATGCCTCTGTTAATTACCAAAGTTGGCCGACTGGGGCGCCGGGAAAATTTCAGGCGCGGGCGCTCTGACGCGCTCGTGCACACGCACATTCAAAAAGAGCCCTACCGCCCGAGTATTAATTCCGCCGGCAGTCTCAAAGGCCGGATTTTCCAGATCCTCGGGCGCGCGCCGCCGAGCCATCGGCAGAAACGACCGCCGGGAGCCCACCCCGGGAAAACGGCCCGGCGGGCGGTATCGGGCGACAGGTGGAAATTTACCTATTAGCGTGAGATTGACGCGGAAGTTGTAGGTGGGCGAGTTGGTGAAGTCGACCCGGCAGCGGAAGGTGCCCTGGTCCTCGCGGCTGACCGCCTTGACTCGGAGCCGGGCGGCCCCGCCCGTCCCGTCCACCTGGAAATACGTTCGATTTCCGAGGCTTCCGCTCATGGCCCAGTGGACGGCTTTGTGCAGATCCCGGCGCCTAGCGTCCAGGCTGAAAGAGAGCAAGCAGATGAGTTTTTAATTAAACTTTGAAAGACCGGCAGCGGTCTGCCGAGTCCGGGCTTTAGACCACCCCCCCGGCCCCCCAGATATCTCCCACGCCTTCCTCTCCATTTCGCCTGTCGCCCTTTGTCTTGCCTCTCTACTTCCCGCCAAAAAAAAAAAAATATCACCCCCCCCCTCTCCCAAAATCATTCCGAAATGAAGGCCCCGCGTCCCCGGCTATCTTGATTAAATCCAGATGTGACGAAAGGCTCCTGTATCGGATATCTCAGCTTTTTCCCCTCTCCGGTGAAGCGCGCGTGCTAATTAATCGCGTTATATACCCCGCGTGCCAGCCGCGTGCGCTTTCTCCGGCCAGCGGGAGACCGGGTGCACGATCAAAGTCGACCCGGCGCTCCGTCGGGGTCAGACCGCGCGAGCGCGCGCGTCTGTCGAAATAATGGGCGAGCTTAAAGGGACCGTTCGTCAGCGGAACAGAATTTTACAGCCCTTTTACCTAATTTTAAGATTCGCTCGCTCGACAAAAGCCTCGAGGGCGACCGAGTAAAAAGAATAAACCTTTAATTGTTCGGAACTTTCTCCCTATTCAAACGAGCGCGCCGGCCGGGAGAGCCGGCGCCACTAAGCGCTTTTCCACCCACTTCCCTCGCCATTTTCTTTTCGGTGTAAATAATTTCCAGGTTCTAAAGGTCATCCAAAGTCGTGGATTCCTTTCGAGAAGTTATATTGAATATTTTACGTTTGCGAGAAAAGGTGCGCGGCCAACTTCTTTCTATTCCCCGAGTGCTTTGAATCGAGTTTTATTTACTTGTAAAACCAAACTGCCAAGAATGCGCCCGGGCGAGTGCGCAAAATCGCGGGCAAAAATTTCCCCGCGAATAAAACTCAACGAGCAGATTGCGTATAAAGCGCCAAAGTTGCGAAAAAAAAAAAAAAGAAATAAAAAAAAAATACCCCCCGCCCACGGTCGAAGATCTCGCCGGTTATTTTCAAATGCGCGAGAGCGGCGTAAACTCTCCTCGCGGCTCTTAATGCGCGCGCGAAACAAATGCTCAAGCGCGTTGTTTATGCGCGGTGCAAAAGAAAAAGCGGACGCGCGGCCGAATACTCGAGGCGCCGCTGTCTTGAAGGCTCTTTAAATCACTCGAAAAATCGGCCGGGTAAATTAAAAGCGACAAGGGATCGAAAATATCATAAACACGCCGTGCGTATTCCGTTCAATTAGCGGCTCGCTCGAGGTAAAATTGATCATACTCGCGGGGCCCGGAATATCCTGATATTTTTGGCCCATTTATTAAACGTTGTTGAGATTCTGGCTGCAGCCGGGGCAAGCGGGTCGGAATGCGCGCCGGCCGGGCGCAGAGAGGCGCATATTTCCGCGGCGGGGGGGAGTTGGAGACTCGGGACGCGGAATACGATCGCGGCCCGAATGAAATTGGCAATCGCTCGAAAAAAAAAAAATAAATAAATTATAAATACCAATATATGAGTATTGGCTGTATAACCTGCTTCTACATATCGGGGTAGCTGATTCCGACGCGGGGATGTATCGAGGTCCAATTGGGCAGCGATGCGCGTTTTTTCTAAGTCGCGCGGTGGCATTGCGTCTGTTGATCAGTGCCCGGGTTATAGGCCACTTGGATCGCGGGAGAGGGGGTGGAAGGCGCGGGTTAGTTAGCGCGTTTTATCGGCCGAGCGCGTGCGCCCCGGATATTCCCCGAGCAAACGGAAGGGCGCGGGGCGGATGAAAAGGAAAAAAAAAAGGGCGCGAGGAGGGAATACCTTATGCCGGGGCAACAGCTCGAGATTACGGAGGACATAACGTAAAAATGGCGAGGGAAGTTGGAATTAGGTTCGAGCAAGCGTGATAAGATTCTGAGAGCGAGTCGACCAATCGAGGCTCTTCAGCCCGGATAGGGATCCCGGGGGAGAGGCGGGTGGGTGGGCCGTTCCCGGCGACGCCGGCTCCCGGGGCGGCGGCGGCGGCGGCTCCGGAAGCACCGGCTGATTGTTTGGACGCCGGTACAAGGCGCTGGGCGCCCGGGGTATCGCGGCCGCGCGCGAACGACGCCGCGGAAATGGAATGGCCGGCGTTCGCTTTGTTCCCCGCGGGCCGATTGAGTGCAATCGCCGGATCTACATTGGCCGCGCCCGGAATGACCCTCTTATATCAGGCCGATTAAAGACCAGACGGCGGCACCGGCCGGATGAATAAAATGCCCGGCTTCGCCGGGGCCGCCCGGGGGACGAACGTCGCCCGGTAATCCCGAGGAGTTCAGCGGAACGACGGCTCTCGCGAGATTGATTGGTCGCGCGCCGCTGTTCCCATCCCGGGCTCGGAGGCTGCGCCGGTGTAACGGGGCTGCTAATGAGCGCGCGGCGCATTCGATAAAAGTCAAGTAGCCGGGGGGATTTACGGGGCTCGTTCGCCCCGGACGGACGTCCCCCTCCCGCCTGCGCAGGGGGCCGCTCAGAGAGGGCGAGCGGCTGTCGCATCGGCTAGCAGCTCGAGACGCGCTTCGAAGTTGGGCCTGTGAGCCAACTATAGCAATCGGTGGACGGGGCTCTCGGCTGTTGTAACGAGGAGGCCGGCCGAAAGACAGTCGTCTGTTGGGTCGCCGGCCGGCCCGCCCGTCATTCTATTTGTCAGCAAACTTGACTCTGTAATCGATTCTCCGATGATTGGTAAACCGCTTTAAACCCGGGCGCACCTCCTATTAACTGGGCCCGCGGCCCGCGCCCGCGTAATCGCTTTAGAAACCTGCGTTTTTCCAACTTATTGCATTCGCGGCGAGTTAGTTTTGCGCGATTCCCGAGCGCCGGCCGCCGATCGATTTAACGCCTCGAACGCGCGCGGCACCGTAAAAGACTAGAACTTTCGCTTTCCTAATGGAATAAACGTGGACTTTGCAGTTTACGCGCCAGTTACGGCACAATGCGGATAACTCTATTGCCCAGCGTACGCCCCCGCTTACTTCCCCAGCCCCTACTTTTTACCCTAAATCCACTTTAAATATTCTATTCCATTGTCGTGTAATGAATTTCTTGGCAAACGAGTCGACCAGAATGAGAAAAATCCACGCATAACCTGGACTGCGAGATATAAGGATAAGTGTGCGTTGAACTACGTTATTCATTTGATTTGCAACTCCGTATATCATTGAGAACGGTTGTCGGGAATAAAACGTCTCAAAAAAGTTCATTATTTACTATAATAAATGCTAGCTTTTGACAATAATTTGATTAATACTAACTATAATTAAAAATAATAATATTTTATAAAAAATTATCTTCTGTCGTGGGCTCTTGAAGAAATCGTAATGAAAATGTAGATAAAACCGTAACAATTGTCCAACTGTTCCAAAAATACCCGCATTTCATACAAATCGAATTGAAACCAATGCTGAAATACATTTAAGCTACCCCTATCAGGGAATAGTAAACTTCTATTTGAAACATTTAGTAAATGTTTGATTACGCGAAATACTACTCTACATAGAAATCAATTCCCAACCAATTCAATCATTTTCTGTTATATTCATTTGTATAACACATATCACATATTTGACAATAAGTAATACAGTTCTTTCTATTCAAATCTTTAATTCTATAAATGTATTTATAGATATAGATACAAAAAAGATAAAATAGTACCACTCTTATTTTTAAATGTTCGGTATAAAGCTTGGCATGTCAATAGAAAAGTAAAATATATTTTTGTACTATATATTATTCTTTAATAAATAATATTGCAATTTATTGAATCTAATATGACATTAAGCAGCGGAAAATGTAAAAATGGTCGAGTGGCCAGCGAGTAGCTAAAGGAATGAAGCTTACATATATAGTAATACCAGCACTGTTCACTCGACCCTTGTGCCACTCGATCATTTTCGCGTGTTCCGTCGTTTATCGTCATGTTTGAGCGCATTTTCTACACGATTTTTATGACTTTATCGAAAAATTGGAAACGAACGCTCTGTAGACAAATTTCAAATTCGTCTATCTATAGAAATTTAAACATTATCATATTCTGTTCTCCTGCAAAACATCTCATATTTAAATAATGATTTATTACATAATTAACACAATAAATAAAGTATTTATAAAGATTTCTGAAAAAATAGAAAGAACGGAAGTATGCATTTTTGAACAAATAATGAATTTTGTAAATTTGGTCGATTTCTCCTTTTTTTGGAAATCTGATCATGGCTGCGATTCTAATTATTACACAGAACAATTCTAATTATTAATTTAGATTTTTGGTTTAAAAATAAGAAAAAAAATGTAAGTCTGTACCAAAAATTATCGAGTAATTGGTAAAGTTACTGCTTATGTCAACAATACAAATAATGTTACAATTGATATACTAGAAAATATATTAAAATAATCGATGTTAGAAAATATAAAATTTTATTTTTACCGTAGAAAGGTCAGGTGTTTATAATTTTTTAGAGACCTACTGCACGTGCATTGCCTTCCAACTAAATTTTATTAAAAAATTTTTCGAAGTTTTGCGACTTTGGTTCGCGTATTAACTAGTATTGCAAAAAACTTGGCTTCATATTTGCCCTTTATGACATTCCTGTGTACGGAGACGCTGGCAATTAAATTCGAAATCCGGCGCCGCGAGAGGGAGCCGCGCGCGCCTCGGCATACACGCGGCGTACGAGTGTCGTGGAAATGGCGCGACCTCGAAAAACACTCTCGAGCTCCCGGAATTCCGCGGGCAATGCCACAGAAAGCTTTCTTCATTATTCACGGCTAATCCCATCGAGGTCGGCAAAAAAAAAAATGGGCGCCGGGGTGAAAACGGTCGCGGAACAAGCGGGCAAATCCCATTTTTCCGCGGAGGAGTCTGCGGCCGGGCCCCGTTATTTATTTTGCCCCGTCCGGCCGGGCCGATGCCGCCATTATTCGCCCGGCGGCGCCAAGTGATTTTCCGTTCTGTGCAGCGCGGCTCGTAAAAAAGCGCGGAAGCCGGCTTGCGACGGCGAGGGAGGACGAAAGCCCTGGCCGGCGAGCATCGGCCCCGTTAGCGAGGATGGGGCCCCCTTTTCCGTTGCACGTACGTCCGACGATCCCGGGCGCTCGAGCGACTCTTGGCCTCGTAATGGGCGCCGGGAGTTGCCGCGCGGTCCTTTCTCTCGGCCGGTAAGGCGGGTTATTAAAACGCACCCATAAATTACGGGTACGGCTTTTTGCTTGTCAGCGGCGCGAGTCCCTCGAGGGGGCGCCGACGCGCGAATTCGCCTCCTTTGGCCGCTTTTCGTGGGCCAAGATGAAAGGAGAGGGGCGCGCTCGCAGACGCTCGCAGGCGCGCCCTCGGTCATTAGCGTTGTTCGGCAATGCGGCGGCGCTGCCTTGGTATCAATGTATATGTATATATATATATACGTATATATATATATATAAATACATCCCGCGAGCGCCTCCCAAGCTAAAAAGTTGTCGCAGCAATAAAGAGTATAAAGGGGCGCCCGGGGGCCGGGGAATCTCGGCATCCCCCCGCGGGCTTTGTGGGCTTTTCAATATCGCGGAGTGCGGCCGCGGCAGCGAGCGGCTGTTAAATGTCGCTCCCCGGCGCCAAAGCGGTCCCGCCATTGCCCCGCCCGATTATGGAGTCGCGCGCACCCGGCGAGTGCCGCCTCAGTCGCGAGGGCCCGCGGGGGAGTCCGCGCAATCAGCCCCGGGAAAAATGGGACGCGCGACAGTTTGTTCCCCGTGAAGTTACAGCGGACAAAGGGTCGCGCGGCCGCGACTCGGCGACTTTTCCTCGCATCGGCTCCTCGAGCGGAGACAATAAGCCTGGCGCCCGCTTTCCTGTATCTCCGGGGCGCAGGCGCGTCTCTTCGCGTTATTTATGGAAGGCAGACCAGCGGGAAGTTGAACTCCCGGGCCGCCCACGCCATGCGATGTTTAGCGGCTCTGTATAATTTTCCGGCTCAGCGGTGCCGGCGCGGGTCGGCCGGCCGGACACCGCCGGGATGCACTTTCAGTTTCGCGGGTCGCGCGAGGCCTAATTCTTTCGCACGCGTCCCCGTCATTAGCCGCGGGTCGAGATTAAAGGGGTCGTAATTGAGTTGGCGCCGCTGCTGGTGGGGGCCCGCCCGCGCCCTAGGCTAATAAAAAATGAATGAACCCGGGAGGAAATCCCGGGCATAAAACTGCCGGGAACTTTGCTCTCGAATCCGCCTTGATCTTAATTGCGCTCCTAATGAACGCCGGCTAATCGTAATCCATTACCCTCCAAAAATCTCGGGGTAACTTGATCGCGCCCGATTAAGAAAGTTAATAGATTAAACTTTTTTGCGCGGAGACCCCGCGGGCTCCGAACGCGGCTGCCCACCTTTTATCGTATCCAATTCTGATCGATTGTCATTCGCGTGGCGCGTGCCCTCTAGCGTCAGCAAAACATCGGTTATCGATAGTTTTGGAAAGCGGCCCTTGATGCTACCGCGTTCGGCTTACATCCAACGATAATATTTTGGTAAATGGCCTATTGGTCAGTAAGAGCACCGGCGATAACATCGTTAATCAATCTCCTGTGTATCCTCACAAAACAATACACATACACTGATTACCTGTAATCCTTTGTAATCATTATTCTGTTTTGAAAACACATTTTAAATATTTTGCGTATATAAAACAGATTTTAATCGAATTCCGCCAAATGAAGCCGAGTCCTAAAAATAAAACGATTATATTGAAAAAGATCGTCTGAATTTTGTCGCATGAAAAAGAAATAAATCTTCATTGTCAACAAGTTTATTGAGTAGAGAATTTTCATGCTACTCGATGTTCTAGCAAAATATAGATTTTCCTAGAGCAAAGGACGAACTAGTATTCCGCAAATCGTTTGGACTTGTTTAAGAATCGGCCTAATTTAGAATGCGCATCACTAAACAAAGTTGAGAAACATTCAGTTGGTATGCTGTAAGAACTTTCGTGTTCACGCAATTCGACGAGCTCGCATAAGCGCACTCCTATGCATACAGTGAACTGAGCATTGTACATGGAAACAAATAATTGGTAAAGTCAACCAACGTTAAATGCCCGAATGCTATTCCTGTTTGCAAATAATCCCAAGATTACAAGACTCGCATAAAAGTAATCCCTTCAGAAATACTCGAGAGCAGTTTGCATTTCTAATTATACAGTTATTTCTGTTTTTATTGAAATATTCTTAATGATCTTTAATTAAATTTAAGTTCCCTCAATCAATTCAGTTTGACTCAATACTAGATAAGAAAAAATAATCATGACGGCCTAACACAAAACAACGAGGCGCAATCGAGTAGCGAAACGACCCAATCCCACGGTCCCGGTTTTCCTTGCGTAACCACCTTCAGCAGCACCAAGATTTTTGCACTCCTACAACAGCTGTCCCCGGGGGATTTTTCACTCCCCTTGCGGATGCTGCGAGTCGGCGCTAGAATTAACGGACTGTCTGGCGGGGCGCGGGAGAACAGGTGAGTGCCGCGGCGTATTCTCTTAGCCGGCTAACGAGCGTCCGCGCCCAGCCCTCAGGCCGCGCTCTGGAGAAATTTGGAGGAACAACTTCGAAACAATGGCATCTCCCGCTAACAGGCATCGCCAACTTCCGTCCGCCGGAGCGCGCACTTCCTGCCCGCAGCCGGGCCAAATTCGTGCCGCACATAACGATTCCGAGGCTCTCTGCGCTTCCGCGTGGACAATTGACGGGTGACGCGCGACTCGCGCATGGGCTGGCTCGCGGGAAACGACATGGGAAAAATTAATCGCTCGTGGCTCCTGCGGTGGGTCGCTGCGTTATGCGACGGCATGCCCGATTTAATTTCAGACGGGCCGCGTCACGCGCACGCGAACGCCCTCGTTTAATTAAAAAAGCACTTTATTAAACTTTAAACGCTGCAACTCTCGCATAAGCTCGCGTACTTGAATGGGGGACAAAATCCCTTGAATGCACAAGCCGGAGGATAAGGTCCGAAAAACTGGACAAATTGGCCACGCTTTCACTCGAGCACGTACCGACCCTTTTCGAGGAATATTTTCGAGAATTGGTTCCGAGGCCGTTTCTCTGGCGCGTTCTCGCACTCGCAATATATACCAATCCTGTCCTTTGGCTCTAAATTGCCAATCCATGCCAGCTAGTGTTAACCGAGCTAGTAAAATATAATCAAAATATACCATGCAGTAAAATTGTAGTTCCAGTTTATTTGTTTCCGTGGCTTACTCACTTATACAGAGGGATGCCGGCATCATCTTTGAACCACAAGACCATGCTGACGGTGTCGTTTTCATTGCTGGGGGTCAGATTACAGGGGAGCTCTACATCCTCTCCTTCGACCGCCCAAATCTCCTCCAAGGCACCTGAAAACAATCGAGGCGTAAAATTAATTTTAATCTCACGGGCGATACACTCTAAAGGCATAAATCAAGAATGCATGGAAATTCGTATCTGATGGGGTAAACGCTACGGTCAATGTGGTCGACGTCGGGTTTACAAAATAGATGCCGAGATTATGTTTGATACATCGAGAATAACGAGATACGATCTGAATCATAATAACAGATAACCACTGCGAAACCTCGTGCTCTAGGGGTAGTATACATGGACTCGTGGCCCGGAACAAGTTTCATTTAGGTAATGTTGCAATTAAAGTTTTATCGTCCGTAATAAAGCCTTTGACTTAATGGTAGTTGTTTTGGCTTTCGATTACTCAAGAATATCGGTAAGTTTGTAGTGCGAAAGACGGAATTCGGACGGATCGATAGCCCACTTCTGGAATAATGATTCCTTCCTCACATGTAACCTTTCAGTTTATTGGGAACGCAACAGCTGCTTTATTAAGGTCTCATTAAGGCGAGAGTATCGTAGCCGGCTCTTCTCGAGCGAGGCGCAATCTTTCTCTAACAAGAGTCATCCGTGATCCCTCGCCTCGATAAAATATTGCGGGCGACATATGCCCCCCTCGCGGCCACTCTCAGCGAAGCAACTCTTAAATCCCGACCCTCTCCGGGCGAGTAGTAATTTCGAGAATGGACAGACGGCGGCGGCCCCCAGTGGACGACTCCAGCTGCAACTTACCGGACGCGGCCCCGCCGAAATTCCTATTCCCGCGCTCGGCTTTTTTCCGCCAGCTGGCGTAGCGGGACAAAAAATCCGGGGGTCGTTAGCAGAACGCAAGCCGATCGTTGCACCTGAAAACTTACGGTACCCGTGCTAATTGTTTAACAGGGCCCAACGCGGGCGGCGCGCGAGATTTAAAAAAAAAAAGAAAAAAAAAGGCACCGCGGACGGCAGGTGCACGGGGTTAATGTTAATGTATTCCGGGGGAGCCGCGCGTTAAACTCGGCCCCGAGGTGTACCGTGCGAATTATTTTAACGAAGCGAAACACGCGCGTGAAATGGAAAACTTAAGAATAAACTCGAATTTAAAACTTAATGGGAGTATTCAAGTTGGACAAGTCGTGGGATGTGTGACACTGGGCGCGCGCGAGTTAAATTCTCCGTGGGGCAAGAGTCGCGCGACTGTAGGCCGCATTAGCGGTTCGTTCGGCTCCCGGTGGGAACCCTTATAATAATTTGAAAATTCAAATTTTTAATTAAATGCGGCGTGCCCTTCCAGGTTTACGGGAGGAGTGGAAACAACGGCAGCGAATTATTCCGGTAAAGATTGAATTCATAATTTCATTTCGCTCGAATGCACCAAGGTTTCGATGGCCTATTGTCGGCCAAACATTATAGGCAGGTACTTAATTATCGCCCCTACCCGCGCTCACCATCCGTAACTGGAAGAGCATGAAAGCCGAATAAATGAAAAGGTCGGCTAACAAGTTGTATATCGAATGTCCCTGCGCCCCTCCAATCGTTGCGCAGCACCGGCAGGAATTACCTGTACCACGAGGAGGCCGTAGTGTTGCGTGGGCCAAAGTTTATAACCGGCTCGAAAATAATGCGCCGACAATCGCGGACAACATAATCAGCGATACCGGGCAAAGTTTCCTCCCTCGCCTCGCGTCTACTTAATGATTATGGCAGGGCTAATAAAAGCGGAGATCGATAAGCCGCTCGCGTCCAACTCGGCGCTAATCCCGTCATGGGCATCGCGAAAGTATGACGCTGCAGCGAGGACGAGTGTTTACCAAGTAATTAGCGCGTCCGGGGGCCTGCCTGCCGAGGGGAGATAAAAGAGCTCCGGTGCGTCCGTGGAGTTCCCTGGGCGCAAGATGGCCGGCGCTTGTTATATCGCGGGCCCGGATTTCACGCTCTGCTTTCCCCGGCGCTGTCGCCGGGTTAAAGAATGCGCCTTGCGATCCGTCCGCGCGCGTCAAAGCCAACGCCGCGTGTAAGAAGCGGCCTTAATTCCCCGTCTAATTTGAAAGTGCGCCCTCGAGGAGGCCGCGCTTCCTTCCGGCCCGTATAATACTTTGCCGGGCGCCCCGGGGACGGCCTTATCTCCGAGGCGTTTACGAGCGCCCCCGCGGCTCGCGGCCAATTCAATCGACCGATGGCCGGTCGCCCCGACTCATTACATTTGCCCGGGCGCCGGCCCCGCCCTCCTAAGATGCAGATGTTTGCGCCGCATCCTCCGTGTGCGCTCGTGGAAAACCTCCCCTGGAAAACTCGCTTTCCCGCGGAAACCCAATTAGCGGCTCGTGTTTTTCCTCGCTAGTCGGCCGAGCTGAGATCTCCAGGCGCCGCCCACTACTACTTTCTCCCTCGAGGCCCCATGATTTTTTCATTTTACTTAAAGTGTTATTGGGAGCCGACAAAAAATTACCACCTCTGCATCTCTCCTTCTCTCTTTATCTCCCTTCCTCGATGCAATTACAATGTAGTTTAAGAGGTTTATTTTTTTTTGCAAGACCGCTCAGGCGTATGATCACCTGGATTAATATAACAATCATAATACCCTGTACGCATTTTTCTTAGCATGTAGAATTTATATATTCACCATAATTTATCCAAGCACAGTATAACTTATTAAATATTAATTTTGATTTGATTCAGTTCGAGTGAATAAAAAATATATTGTTACAAAGCTTATATCTTCAATACAAGTATATGTAGTGCGTATGTTTACATGCATTTTGCACTTTCGAATATTTGCTCTGGAATAAAATATTTCAAGCGTATAAGACGCCATCTTCGTGACAAGACTAGTGCGGTACAGAAATATCTCCGAAATTCATTTTGAATGCAGCCAGCTCACCTTGAATTTTTAATAAATATTCCACGAACTTAAAGTGTTTTATTCTTGCCTTGAAGAGATGCTTCATATCCTATTATATGTCTAAAATGTCTGTGCTGTATCACTTTCATATTAATGCGTACTACTGTAAATTGCTCGCTGTTTTATTATTCATTTTATTCCCTGTTTATTAAGACGATTTTAATGATTTAGAAGCTCATAAACTTTGTCAGTCTAGAAAAATAGCACAATCTACTTAATCGCATTATTCTGTACAGGATTATTTTACTCGGAATCCGTATTATGCAATCGGTGCATATATATGTACACATATATTTAAAGGAAAATCCTTGCTTCAGGTAAAAGAGAAAAAATAAAACAAACTAGAAAACCTATCCGATCCTTTAGTGCGCGAGAAGACCTTTGATCGAAAGAAATTTGACTTTCCTACTAGTGGATAAAGTTAAAAAGATCTATCAAAGTTCCGGGGAAACGAATGTCTTACTAAACTGGGTCCGCATCTACTTCCACCCGTTTAGCGTTGGCCCGAACCTTTATCGGCTCCTTATTGAATATTCCCATATGCAGGCTATGTAGGTCGATTTGTTTTCAAATCAAAGACCTTTCCGGACTCCTTTTGATGAATGATTTGCAGGTTTTTCCGGAAAAGCGAAAAAGTCCGAGGAAGGCGCGTATGACCCCCCATTAAAGCGAGCTTTGGAAAATATCAAAGTTTTTCCAGACAACTAGTTTGGCCCGCGTAATTGAATAAGGTCAGGAGTAATACACAAAAGCGATTGTTGGGCAAAGCGGCAAACGGCTTTGTCCCGTCGGGGACTTAACTTGTTCGGAACAAATTTACATACGCTTCCAATTATCAAGCTCTTGTCGCCCACGGGCCGGCGAGTGCGCCCCAAGTTTTACGCGCCAAGTGGCGAAGCCAGGCGGGCCTCGCGCGGAGTAAAAAGCGCGAGGCACATAACCTACGGCGTGACGAGGCCGCCGGGTATTTCTCGGGGGACGGCCGCCGCGCGATCGCCCGATCGAGACTACACCGCGGATTACCCGGCCGGGCATATTTCTCGGGTAATGGCCGCCGTCGCCCACCTAAATCCCGAGTCAACTTGTTTTCAATTCGGTCTTAATGGGTCGGCATCCAGGATTACACGCGGGATCCCGACCGCGCGCGTCCTCGAAAGTCGCGCCGGCCTCGCGCTATACGGCGCTGCGGCCCGGCCGGGAATCGGCGTCGCCCGGGGAGCGTAATTCACTCCGGCCGGGGAGGGGAGGGGGCGATAAATTCTCCGGGGGCCGCTGCAGCCGCCGGCGATTTTTCGCCCCGAGATGAACTGCGGCCGCGTCTCGAGGGCGGCGCCGGCTTTTTGGCTCGCTAAACAATTTGTTCCGCGGAGGGCGGCCCCTATCGGCCCCGATATCACGGCCTTCTAACGCGATGTTAAAGGTCCCTCGTTACTCGCGCAGTAAGCCACCTTATTACTTTTCGACTTTGCCGGTGCAATTTATTTTCCGCGGCGGGCCTCTCGAAACTCGAGTCGAGCGACTCTCGACTTTTCAAATAGACAAACTTGGCCCGAGTTGGCGGACGAGACCCGCGAGCCGCCCCCACTCCACCCTAAAATCCGGGTAAGCGATGCGAATCAATGAGGAACGAGCGGTCCTCCCGCTCCCGCGAAAAATCCCACCCTCTTGTCCCGAGGACCGCAGCAGCGCCTCCTCCTCTGGCCCGTGGTTGTTTGTCCAACCGCGGCTCTACCGGCTTGCTCGCCCAGCCGCCCACTGATAGCCGCCCGAACAATGACGACTTTAATGTCCTGTCATAATAGCCCGAGCGTGTATTAATTATAGCCGAAAGTGACGTTGACGACCCACCTCCGGCCTGCACTGACACCGCACCTCCCGCGACCGAGCGTATCCCCTCATGTAATTACTCCGTTATCGACGTCCTCGAATCATCACCAATAATTATGACGAGAACGTGTAGCTATTCGCAGATTTAACGGCCATCCATTTTTCTCCGTTGTTTAAATATCTACAATGCTCAAATAATCTCACGAACATCATGAAAAATCTCCCCAGCCACCAGTCAGCCGTCGACAATTTCTGGCAAATATATATATGAATTTGGAAATTTTAAAACTTAGAAATTATAAAAATAAAATATGCGATGTTTCAAAAGAAATACCATGAGTACTAAATTCGTTTTATAGAAAAATCGAACCTTAGGTTGGATAGTTTAACTTGTAAAAATCCATTACTATTCTAAAAGAAATTCATAGAGTACTTTAAATTTTGTACCTTTGATTACGAAGAATCTATATTAGATCTATAAAACCATCGGGTTGACGACTTGAATCAAGAGAGAATTGCAAATATAGACGAGCGTTAAAAAATTTCGCTTACAGTAACCAACAAATTTTTATTGTCACCTTTACTTAGTGACATTTCTATCAGTTCTGACTATATAAACTCTGCATAAACTTTAAAACTCGCTCTAAAATAACATATATTTATATATATGTATATATGACTCATATATCGTGTTACTCATTGTTTGACGCATACAAAAATGCCAAAGCCTCTTTAAATAACCTAGTAGATACTCTCCAACATTCTGGTTGATCACATAATATTTCTGACAGAGTAATCAAATGCATCAGATACCTACGAAAATGTAAAATAACCTTCTGGTTTTCTGCGGTACGTAAGAAGCTTTATTTCGATTCCTACGAGTATTTGGTTAAATCTGTAAGCCGAAAGACAAATTCCATTACAGACTGCAGTGTATTATACAAGTCTCAAAAGTCAGGGGACTCGATTCATTACAATAAATTTGAATACATAAACAGTATACAAAATCTTGCCATCGTTGATTTCTCCTATAGAAGGAAAAATCAATAGGAGATACTCGGCAATCCGCACAGAGTGCACGTATGGCAATAAAATATTCAAAGTAGCTGTAAAGGCAAAAAAGGGCCGGAGTTCCGGGGGCGAGAGAGGATGACAAAGCCCGGGGGCGGCCCGCGTTCGTCAAAGGATTCGAGGCGTCCCGAGCTGGCGCCGAGTGTTACAGTCCCCGCGCCGACTAAGAAAGTCGTAAAAAATGAAAGTGCACCCGCGAGTGGAATGTCCGGCGGGCCAGCGCTCGGACAGACATCACGAGGATCCAGTCCGGAGCTTTTAGGTGGTGGGCGAATTGGGCAGGGAAGCACCGCGGCAATCGCGTGGGCGGCGGCGTTACCGGTAAGCGGATGCCGTCGGTCCCCCGCGGCGACCCTCGATCGCTCGAATAACGATTCTCGATAACAGTTGGCCCGCGTAAAAGTAACGGTTCTCATAATAACGACCGGTATAACCTTCAAGGCCTGACTCGGACGTGCGCTCAGACCCGTGTGCAGTGTACGAGTGTGACTATGTGTGCGTGCGTGCGTGCGTGCGCGCGCGCGTGTGTGTCGGAAGGGGCGCGAAATCGATGCCGTCCGAATGCCCGCGACGATGAGTTCGAGTTAAGTTTCAAGGCAGGCCGCGCGGGAGAGTCTATTTCGCGGCAACTTTCCCAGCGATAGGAATTAAACTTTCCGCTCTGGGCGACTCGTTGCAGGAGACGACTCGTTACGTCGAGGAGCGCACGGCAGGTCCTTTGCTCGCGCGACCCGCTTCATCGACTCGCGTCGATCGATCTTTTTCAAACGAGCCCGCGCCCCTCCCCCCCTTCCAACGCTAGAGGGCGCTACTCCAGTCCCACTTTGTCGCCCTATTCGAAGACCAATTTAAGTGCTGATTGCCGGCGGGAGGAGAGTCTGCAGAAGAAGTAAAACGGCCCCGGGCTCTTTGTTGTTTCAAGGTTA
Source organism: Sycophaga agraensis (assembly GCA_018906755.1). Classification (NCBI taxonomy): domain Eukaryota; kingdom Metazoa; phylum Arthropoda; class Insecta; order Hymenoptera; family Pteromalidae; genus Sycophaga; species Sycophaga agraensis. The sequence goes on along the minus strand of JACCIE010000015.1, from coordinate 274,628 downwards.
TCTCTTATGCGAACTAGTCAAACTCGACCCATAAATCTCGCAATGTCAGAACTAAGTGTTATTAATATATTCTTTTTTGTTGAATCCCGATTAGTCGCTTGTTCAATAGCCTAGATCTCAATCTAAAATTTGATTAATTAAGTGTCAAGAATTTACGTTTAAAAACCTACTGTTGTCATTTTTTCCCTAAAAACATGAAATACATCAATTAATATTTCAAAAATATGTAATGATGGAAGGTAACTGATCACACTAGTTAATGGACCTATTGAAATTTTTATAGAATCAATAATGTACACAAAAAAATATACATTCAGTTTTCGACAGACACACAACATTTACCTACATTAAGAGCATTTTTAAAAATTGATTCTGTGAAATCCATTACGTATATAATCACATTAAGCATTACTGATTAAATTACTTGTAAGCTTATTGTGAATATGTTTAGCGAATGTATAAACAAAGCTTTATATAATTTGTTGAATTAAAATTTCAGATTTTATTATTTACATTAATATGTGCTTGTCATTATAATTTTAAATAAACAATTTAAAACATAATTATATGTATATATATTATATTAATATTGTTCATTTCCAGTATATACAAATTAGCTTTAACTGCCAAATGTTAGTTTAAAATTTTACATCAAGCTGCGCATCGTTAGTGAAACGAAAATTTGAAGTAAGGTGTGTATAGTACTGAAGCACTCAAGTTCAAAGGTAAAAATCTTGGAAAAATTCACGAGAAACGCAGAGGTTTATGAAAATCTTTTACTGCACAGAAGAAGTAAATAAGCTCTTCAGAATTAGGAAAAAAAGACAATAACTCTCCCCTTACCGAGACTAAAAGCAACTATTTATACACTTTGTATAATCTCCAAGGAAATCCGAAATAATTCAAAATAGACTCTCTCCGAGAGGAGCGTCATTCTGCACAGTCGAGCCGAGCCGAATTCGAAGCGACTGGGCGAATCGTCGTAAGCAGCTTATCCGAATTATATCAAGTACAGACTTCTGCAGGGCTCCTTCACTAGGAGCTCGGCGAGTAGAGTGGAGCTCTTCATCAGCTGTACAGCCTCTCGGCGCGACTCTCCCACGCCGAGCGTCGTTCACCGACAATTAAGAGGGAAATTTTCAGAGAGGCTGCCAAGGGAATTCCGGGAAAGTAAGGGGCGGAGGTGTTCCGCGCGCCGTATGTCAAAAGGCGGAGAAGCCCGCGGAGGCCCCGGCTTCTTTAATCGGCCGCACGCCAGCGCCCCGCCCGGGGATTTAAGACCGGGCGATCCCGAGCGCCGGGCAGATAAGAGAGACTGGACGTGAGCGAGAAGACGAATTAAAAAGGAAGACGACCGGTCGATCGCTCTTCCCAGTCACTTCGCGCACGCGATTCCTATGCCGCCAATTGTTCCCGGGCGCTTGTTGCTAAGCCGCCGGATTGGAGCGTCCGACTCGCGCGCGCTCGTTTGTCCCGGGGCGAATTATCCCGAACTGCTGCTACGGGGGAAAAGTGGAGCGCGAGCGGAAAGATAAAAGAATAACAGGGGGCAAGTCGGTCTAGTCTCGGGCGCTGCTACTTTCCGGCGATCTATGGCCGGCACGCGCGTTACACCTGCCTGATGGCGCGAGCCGCGTGATGTAAGTGCGGAACGAGTCGCCGGGCTGTGCGCACCCGGAGACGCCCGGCTTTTCTCTCGGGCGTACGTTGCGCAGTGGGACGTAGCGCCGCGTGAGTCGCATATACCCGCGCCATTGCCGCCCACGGAATACAATCACTCGTAAGATTTCCTCAGAAGAAACGGTCCGAGGATGCAGATAGCACGAGTGATAGGATCAAGCTACTACTCGTGAATACCTCGGGAATGGGGAACATTTCTCATCATCAGTCTTCTCGGATGTTCGTGATAAATAGGTCTTGGGAACAAAGTTACCGTTGGTGTATGAATTTAATTCGGATTAACGATTGCTCTTTTTATCTAGGTTTTTACTGTGTATCGGATGTGAAACTGATTAAAGTATAAACTATCGATAATGGAATTATTTCAACAGCTGAATTATACATATAGCTAAGCTGTTCGTGTGATACTCGTAAGGTGTACGTAACTTGAATTCTTTTTAGTTTGGAATTAACAAGATCAATCTATTGTTTCTTTGTGCCTTAATACTATTCATAAAACAAAATTTTTATTTACCGTTAGCAGTATCAAATATCAAACAAAACGTAAAAAGCAATAGACATAACGTTTTGTAATACATGAGCCTTGGTATGAACAGTTATAATACCTGCTGTAATGAGCACAGAACAAAACTAAAACTTACTGCAATGAAAGCAAAAGATACACAAAAACCTTCAAATTTAGTTTGCTAGTCACAACAAGAAATGACTATCAGCCTAGCAATTAAAATAAACAATTAAAGTGGAACAATAAGCTAAAGTTGACGACAATGTAATCTTCTTTCTGCTTAAAATCCAAATCCAAAATGTAATATCTTATTGAATAAAGTATTACTTTTTAATCTATTTAATATTGGATTAAAATTTCGTATTTTTATAAACCTTATATAATTAATGCAAATTTAATATAATGTCTTATTTTATTAGATGGTTAGTGAATCAGATTGGAAATTTCTTAACAGTTCTTTTAGTGTAAAGTATTTGATGCGTTGTAACTTTTCTTTCTTACCGTTAAAAGCTTCAACTTTTTTCCATTCTTCTTGAATTGAGAAACTTTTAAGCAAAAACTAACATTTTAGGTTTAAGAACTTTAAGTGTTAGTTCCTAAGGTTCCTATAAATTACCATTCTTTTAATTGCAACTATTGAAGGAAACCAAATTATTAGAAACATTAATAACTTATCGTTTAAAGTAGTACTGACAATCGCAATATGTTCAGTCTGCGTCAATTTCTAAAATTCAATATATTTTTTCACAATTTAAACATAATTTTATTCAATTGTAAAATTTTCCATAATTTCCATATAAAAACATTTTTATAATTTACTGCAGTCTCTCATAATACATATTTTTCAGTCTAATAAAAAGTAAATTCTCGTTCAATAATGATGTGTGGAATAAATTTAAAAATAATCGCTTACGAAGGTTTTCCCGACTTGTTCATTATTCTCATAAATCTGATTTTGATGCACTGATCTGTGAAAGAGGGATGAAATTGTTCCATTAGAGAGATGAGAACGTTTACATTATATTGATGTACTTAAGGGTAGAGTAATTTCTTGAAAGTTGGAAGACTGCTTATGTCAAGAAATTTTCCAATTGTTGAGCAAGTTCGTTTATCTTATTCCTAAGATTAATAACTGAAAAATGAAGTTGTTATTTCAAAATATTTTGCTGTAGTTTTATTTTTTACGGCATTCTCTTGAAAATTGCATTTTTCTGAGCGTATTCTATTAATCTTAAAAAATTTTTACTATACAGCTGCTGTACATACAGATACTATACATTTTTCGACTTAATTTATCTAATCCTTTATAGTTGGTTATTCTTTTAAGTTGTTTTTTATTCTTTAACAATAAAACTATGATTTTTAATTAATAAACGAATTATTGTTTCACTTGATCTTAGCAAATACTTGCAGTACAATTTGTACAGTGTAATGATTCTATAAATCATTATAAACAATGCAGAAATAAGGCGATTGGCAAGTTCTGCATAGTTCGCAGAAGTACTACGTGAAATTTCGATATCTGTGGTCTATACTATCTAGATGTAACCCGCACGGTTATCTGAAGCTCATTCTCCAGTACAGTGGTTTACTTACACAATACAGCGGCTGCAACAACAATCGAGTTTATTTGATTTAGAAACTCGCGGTCCGACTGTTTACGCTCTCAATGCAACCCTTGATATATGTCCATTCCTCCAGTCTGTTACTTTTCATTTGCGCAAAGCTGCGCATTGAGTGGTTTATACAAAGAAGCCTCACTTTTCGTTTTGAATTAAACATTTCGTGGATTTTTCACGAATTTCTCTCATACAAATTCCGGTTTATTTTTTTCAATAACCGGTGATGCCGAAATCACACTGCCAGTATACGCGGGCATATCGTGAGCAGGTATGCTTTTTTCACGAAATCCGGCATGAATTCGGTGCGCGGAGGCGTATTCTCATTTTCGACGTTATTTGCCATCGAAAAAAATACCGTTCGTTCAAGTGCTCGACCGAAAGATCAGCTAGAATGAACAAGGTTAAAGAATTGAAAAGCGCCAGCATTTCTCGATATGGATTATGATAAGCGCGCGAAAAGAAAGACTCGCTCGGCTATTAAAATCCCTCGAAAGTGATTCGCGGGCATTTCAGAGTCCCCGAAATGGCTGAGCGAAATGAAGAAAGTTTTTGGGAGAAATTAAATACGCGGCAAGAAAGATAAAGCCCCGACGCCTGCAAAGGGATAATAACAAGACAAGGGAAGCTGGAGACTGGGAATAGTCTCAGTTACAAAGCACACATTCACCGGTAAGCCCCGTGGCACATTAGCGTGCAATTTTCCTCCTCCTGATATTGCGTTTCGGCCGGCGTATTGTTCCATTTTGAGCCTTGGGTCTTTTTCCCTCCGACTTCTCACGCGGAGCCCTTTTTGGCGCTCCCCCGTGCTATTTACCGGAGATCCGTGAGGAGAGAGACAGCAGCGCGGGAAAGAAAGAGACGCGCGCATTTTGTCTCAACGTCTCCGAAGTTCATCTGCCCCCGCGAGATAAATAAGTGAAGCGCAAAGAGGAAGCCGGAGAAGTGAGCCTAGATTTGTCAGGGGCTTGGCCGCGCGGAAGCCCGGCCACCTAATGCAGCCTTCGTGCGAGCACACTTGGATGTTGCGCGGCCTCCAGTGATAACTGAAATAGATGAGGCAAACTTATAAATTAATTTTCCTTTGTTTTCTCCCCCGCCCGGCCGAGATCTTTGTCCATTGTTCGGCGCTTAGTGCTATCGGTTATTCAGCAACATTTTTTTTCCGGTGGCGCGAAGGTGAAAAACGAGGCTCATTGTGAAAAAAACTGGCGGCTGGTTTTTTGAACGGGAGATGAAGCCATGGTGAAACAGTCGTTTGGTTTGGTTTTTGTAAAGTTGCGCCAGTATAAATTAAACAAATCGAAAAGAAGGCTCTCTTGTTTGCCTACCTTATATACATTAGTAGAGAGCACATTTTTATGATAGGAATTTAATAACGATTTTTTTCTTTGTGAAAGTATACCTTTCTTCATTAAACTTGCGCGGGTGCGCACTTGCAAAAGAAATCTTACCTAAATAAATTTTATATAATCATATTTTTTGTATATTAAAAGAATACGTTATATGGCTAATGCAAATGAGGGCAAAGAGAAATTGAATAATTAACTACATCTGTAGGGAAATGTAAGTGAAAATGTGGAATAGTAATTGCTACTCTCTTTTTTATTACTTAGCAATAAAGTCTTCTTTAATTTTGCGAAATAAAATCTTGAATTTTCATCCTTTATAAGGACATACACTTTTTATTTATACAGAAAGTTTACTGTATAAGAAACAGATTTCAAGTTTTAAAATAATGTATTTACGTTTCTTCGGGACCTTACTTCAACTTTTCATGCGTTCCTTCAGTTTTTCGGCTTATATCGCTCCAATTTTAAATCGAGCAAAGTTAGATTAGTCATAAAAAGCGCGCCGAATAAAAATTATCCCCCTCCCGCTCCGAAGAGAGAAAAATCTTAATAACTCGAAACTCGGCGTATACTCACCGCTGGAGTTTACGCCCTCGTAAAAAGCTCATTATTCCGCCGTAGGTGCCCGGGCCTCAAAAGAGCCTAGGGGGCCCCCGTACAAGCGGAAGCCGCATACGATCTAAGAATCGGCGATTGCGCGGCGCCGGGGGATAACAGGGCCGAAACCCAATCCGGGGGCCGAGCTTGCGACCGAGGCGCATCCATCGCGGGGGTCGAATTTCAAAGCGGAGAGCGACCGCACCTTAGTTGTCTCGGGCCGGGCGTCTCGAGTGTCGGCGGATCGAAGACGCCGCCCGATTATATTCTTCTACCCCGCGGGCGCCTTCCGCCTCGCATCCTCCCCCGGCCGCCGAGGCAGCAAAGCACGCGCTGGGGACGGATGCGTCCGCGCGCAATTTCACCTCCAAGAGGCTGTGTGTAGGCCGAGTCCTTCCGAGCGATTTGAACAGCGGAGGCAGCGATACCCCGCGGAGGTAATCCGCCCTGTGAGCGCCACAAGGGGTGAGAGTTTACGAGCAGAGTGGCCGCGGTGCAATTGAATGGGGCGATATGTGCGGCCGAAGTCTCGGGCGCGTTAGTCGGAAAATGGGAAAGGCCGTGCACGGATTGACGTACATTCATAGGGGAGTCGATTCCACCGACGCCCGAGAAAATTGGAACTGTAGCCCCTTATACGCGGAACGGGGACGAAACTCGGGACCCGAGTGCGTTATGAGTAATCGATGCCTAAATGAATAATAAATCCGCCGGGAAAGCTTCCCAATCCGCGGCGGCATCCGGCCATATAGTTGACGAAAAGGGCGGAGACGCGGCTTTTCCGGGGTCGGGCGCGGGCCGATGCACCGCGACAACACCGGCAGAAACGTCGGACTCGTCAAACAAAAAAAACCGATGGTAAAGTTGGCGCGGGAGGCCACGGCTCTTACATAAAACTGGGGCGGCCGGCAGGGGGCGGCAAAAAGGCCGAATCCCCGAATGGGGTGGCGGCCCTGCGCCGGGCCCTTCAGCCCGCGCGCCTACCCGCGCTCTATTGAATTCCAAATTTATGACTTTAATAGGATCCCGAGTTTTCTTTGGAGCTCGTAATTCACGGGGCTATACGGCCCCGCGGCTCGTCGGCCTGAGCAGTATCCGCGGGAGGTTCATAACTCGAAACGCGCCGCGCACTCCGCCGCTTATACCTTCGGAGCCGACAATGGCGCCCGGGGTTTCCTCCTCGAGCTCCTCGGCCGGTGACGTCCGAGGACACGCCTCCCGGGCATGAATTTAATAATCGGGCCGCCGGCTCGTGTTTGCCGCGCGCGTCCGAGCCGCGGGGCCCGCTGATCGACGAGGATACAGGCCTGGATGATATCCGCGTCCGCGAGTCGGCGACGAGTGTGATTTACACGTTTTATCTTCGTGGCGCTCGATGGGTCGCGGCTTTATGAGAAACTTGCCATTGGGCATCGCTGTTTATGAACTATAGGCGCTTCCGCGAGTTTCTTCGTCGGCGCGGTGCGTTCGCTGGCTGGTCAGTGCGAGATGAATGGAATCGGGATGCCCCGTACGCCGTGTAGATAAATTCGTTACCCCTGCCAATCGGTACGGCAAACTTAAAATAATTTATATTTCAAAATTACCCGGACTCGCGTGCATCCTGCTGGAATTTATGACTCGGAGAGTAATTTTGAAAGCTCTACCTAATTTATGACAATTTCGCACAATGAGTTTGGGGCACATCCTATATAGCATGTCCTACAAATGTAAAATTATCAGTATCTTTAAAGCACTCATGCCAAGTATATATTCACGGCGCATACAGGTAAACTGGCCGGCGCCAGGCAGCATTTTCACAAACACGCGTCCCGCCCACGTTTGCGGCACGGCTACGAGAAACTTTCAAAAATCGATCAAAAATAAAATCCAACGGCTAGCCTCGATAAGTGCTCCTCGCCAGCTGCAACACGCACGGCATCGCCAAACAAAACGTCGCGATTCGGAGCAGCGCGGTTTAAAGCATATCTCGCGAGCGCGCCGAAATGGGAGCTCGAGCGAAGCTGCAAAATGGAGAAATTGCGGGCGGCACGCGAATTTAGCGGCGGCCGTCCTCCCGCGGGAAGTTCGTTACGCGCCCTCGCGGGCCCTTTGGCCGCGCGGGATCGATTAAGCGCGCTCGATCATTATTTCGAATATTCGGGGCCGCGCGCCACCCAGTCATTATTCCTCGCCCGACTTTGTGCCGGCGCGCGCTTCATTTTCGACCCGCCGAGGGACGGACGCCGCCGATGTGATGCCGCGCCCTGTCCATTAGAGCCATTTTAACGCGTCGGCCGAGTTAATTATCGCCCTCCCTCGCGATTGAATTATCGGCCAATTGTAATGCTCTTGGATAGAGGGCCTTTCGAAGGAATTGCCGCGCGCCTCTGCCTGGTTATAATTTCGCTCAACGAAACCCTGTATGGCTCTGTTATTTTCACAGCTCGAGGAAGCAGAAAAATCGCTCTCGCGTCACGCGTCCCCCGCGTCACGGGACTATGTGCGCGGATATGCCGCGGCTGCGCGCGACCGATGCGTTGCACCGTGTTTGAAAAAGCAGGAAAATATTATTCTCTTTTTTTTTTTTATTAAAATTGCCGCGAGAAATATGGCGGGACTCGCGGACGCTTGGAAATGCGATGAACAATGTCGTGTTATTATGTTATTATATAACATCATCCGCCTTTCCTTTAATTTCATTTAATACTTGTCCATGGCAAATTATTTGAATACACGCAAAAATGACTCGGAATAATTTTTTTCGCATTTTTCTGTTTTTTCGATTGTTATTAACACGCGAAAATTCAGTTGTACCCCATTTTCTCCCGGCTCCCATCTAATCCAATCTCGTCAACTAAATTTGATACTGAAAGCTCGTATTATTATGCCATAACCCTATTTTTATCTTTATTTTTATCTCTTGAAAGCCGTTAACTTAATAATTGAAAAGAGCTCGGACGGACTACTGAGAATCGCAAGGAATTTACTCGCATTATTATTCCATTCTCGAGTTTATTATTTAAGTGTACTTCTTGTAATCTCTATTAGCAATATGCTACTAATGTTTTAAATTTACATCAACAAACATTTGCATTTCATAGATGTTTTTGATAGTTTTTTGTATTGCATCTGTTGAGAATTATTAATTCTTCTCGTATTTAAAAATTCAATAGCTGTATTATAATTTTAGGAAGTGTTGATGTTTCATTCAATAATGCACATTTATTTTTATTTTTTTAATTGCAAATTACTTTATTATTATATGAATGATTATTGATTTTCTTAAGATATAGGTGTAAAGAAAACGTAAAATGTAATAAATTATGAAAGCTAATTCTAAAAATATGCGCGAATGACCTCATCCTTAACTAGTCTTAACGTGAACTAACAGGCCTTCAAAGCTGAAATTATAACTTAATGTGTGCGCACGATTTTGTTCCTTTTATATGTTTTATTATCAGAACTTTCGTACAGAATGAATTCAAATTCCTTATTTTTATTTTAAAACTTACTACATGATTCGCAAAAAATCAAAATTGTATTTATAATATGCTTAAAAAATAAAATATTTTGATAGACAAATGCATTTAAATTACAACAAAGTAGATGCTTATCATATCGAGGCTTACATACTAGAGATATAGAATTGATTATATGCATAAATGATACGATACTGAGTCTGTAACTCGAATGCAGTGGGTCACAAGTTTTTAATACGTATATAGAACGCATGTGGTTCTGATTTTCACCTTGACTGTGATTTACGCAATAATTTGCGGTACATAAATACGTATACTCGTATACATATACACAGTCTATTGTAAATGTGAAACTCGAAAAGTGCATCTACCTCATGAATTCGAATAATTGTACTTACACTAATTGATTTAAACAGACGACCGTTTGAATCAGCTCGTTTGTAATTGTCGATCCGAAAGCAAAATAGAATATAAGTGGCTTCCGATTACTTTTCGAGTGTGCGTTTCCTCGTGTACATGCGCATACCAATCCTGCCTGTTTTGTTCGGGTGCAGTATTGAGATGACGGTGCAGTTTTTGAAATTGAAATTTACAACCGTTATCGAAGCAAAAAAATTTTACTTTATGATTTCAGTTTATGAGATATATTGCAGATTCGGCTACTTTTACCAAATTTATATGCCAATTGCATTATGTCTTTATATTCATTGATTCAATCATTATTATACTTTTATTTATGCGATTTAATGGTTGTTTGAATGATTTTATTACAAAAGTACTCAAAATATTTATATATTACTATAGCTTTTTTTGATGAATATTTATTTATTTATACAAAATACTATTTTTAAAAAATTTTATACAATATTGATGGAAAATGATTTTATAGCTTAATTCATCAGAATTTGTAGTTATTGATATCTACAGTCTGAGAGATTATATAAAATGAATTTTTAACTAATATGTCTAAAAATAAAGTTACAATATGTAAAGGATTAGAATATCTATCTCAATAAAAATATATATTTCTTCTTTTATTATTGAACAATTCCTACTTAATTATCGTAATTATTTAACTGTTATATTATATTAGATCAAAAAAGCGTACGAATTCTGTACATAATTTGACACTATTACTGTTTCGTGTAAATAACACAACAAAAATTTGTAATTAAATAATTCATATGTTCCATAGTTTCATAGGTAAACCAACGAAATACAGCCAACTTTGCTTTGCGGTACTGTAAATACCAGGTGACTCTCGTCACGAATAATGGGTACAATGCATGCAACCAAGTCAAGTCTCTTGTTGATAGGGTTTTCGAGTCCCACGAACACGGGCTGATTGACATTATTCAGGATAAAATCGAGTTGCGCGAGCGATTATTGTCGTATGCCAAGCTACATCGCAATTTTAAGCCTGAAAACACGACAGATAAAAGACGGCGAGAAAGGGGTGAAGTACATTAAATGTACGCAAGGGCGACCATCCGCAAAACAAAGTTTCGCACATAAGTAGGGCGGATAAATGAGATTATATTCTAAATTTAAAGCAATTTTTTAAAATGTAAAATTGCAATCTGGTATGACGAATGATGTCATATACGTCATTAAAGTTTGATTTGGTTGTTAACTCTACTGTTCTATCTTTATACCAAGAAATAGCAGAAACATTAATCTCAAGTTAATCCTAATAAACTTCTATTTTATCTTGAAATTTTTATTTATTTTGTTAAATTGGAACATGTAATATAAAAAATGAAATTGGTATTATTATATACAAGGTTTATTCTTTTGAATTCATGTTTCTATGTAGCATTAATCGCAAATAAGTTTGATCTCATCAGTTCAAAGCGTTCGCAAATATAAATACGAGTAATCATGTAAGCGTGAAATTTCGCATCAGCTTAATCCAGTTCGCAGCTCATGACTTTTAATTTGCGACTCGCTATCAGTTCGATTCCCGCTTCTTCTCTTTTCGCCCTCCCTCTTTCGTCCCGTTTTTTTAAATTTCATTCGACGGTTACAATTCCAATTCGGTAGCCAATTTAGCTCGTGTGCGCACTCCGGTGTCGATCCACTCAAAAATTGTTTGAATATGTATGAGGTTGGCATGAATAATCCGGTTCACCCAAAGTCGATAAATCGCAAGGAAAAAATATGGCCTCGAACATAGCGGACGTTACATGAAATATGGGTACATCCGCTTGCAATTTTTAAGTGCATGCGCGCAAGTTGAGGGCAAAAGAAGCTTTGACTTTTTAATCCATTACTTCTAGTGCGCGACATCCAAAGAAATTAAAATTCCCCGGACCAAAGATGAAGGAGATGAAAAGAGTGAATCGAGGACGGAATCATACGATACTGGAGACGATACTGCATCAGATGGAAAACAGAGGATATTTTGTTAGGCAAAAGGAATTTCTGATAACATTTGCGCATCTTTTTGAATAATAATAGTTATTCTAGCTTGACAGGTTTATAAAAACTGCATTGAGGAAAATATTTATCAAACAAAGAACTATTTTTATCTTGTTCGCGTAGGTTAAAAAGTTTGTTACAGATGCAAAAAATAGAAGATGAAGAATTGAGGAAATCGAAAAAGAAAATTGCTTTTCTATTGTTATAGGAAAAAACAATTTAACTTTTTAGAATAAAGTCTTTCTATTTCAATATATCGCAACACTAAGCATTTAGTTTATTTTATATGAGTATTTTTTATGTTATATAAGGTTTCCATGTACATTTTTTTGATATTTAATTAGTCTTTTCATCGTTTTCAATGAATCATAATTATTATAAATAGTATATGTTAACTTTCCTAATCAAATAATTTAATAAAATAGTCAATACTGACATAATCACGTATATTATTAAGTGTTAATTCTTATATTATATCCGCATATACCTAACGATTTAATTTTAATATCTTCTTTATTACTGAAAAATCGTAAACACGCCTCGTATTCAGAACTAAAGTCTTAACACTTAAATGAATAGATACTGAAGACTTTATGATGAGTTACTAAGCTAGAATCCATTTTGTAATCAGACTTCAGAAACTATTGATTGTATAATAGCCTTTTAACGATGATCAATGTTACTGTATTTAATAAATGAATAAAAACTTTTTTTAGTTAAGTAATTTTTTTGATAAATTGTCGTAGACCGAGGTGTATGTCTCATACAATTATACTTAGTCCATAAGGACCAAATATCGTAAACGTGTATGAATGAACAAAGGTACAAACAATTATTAAATCCGACAGGTTTGTTCAATGACTACTTGTAGAGTAACCTACGACCTAATAGTAATTCTTTTCGAGTAAAATATTTCTCTTTTCATAAAGGTGAAAAAATAAATTAATTTATAAAGGTTAGCAAATTTCGATATGACCCAGTAAAGAAACTAACCTATAAGGTATGCTAAACTTTGATGTATCTCAAATTCACACTTTTATATTTAGGTCTATGTGGACACAATCTCAAGAATAAGCAGCGATTCCATTAGGACTCTAATCGTAAAAAGTTCTAGTTAGCGACGTGAAAGAAAATCAGAATTCAGTCGGTTCAAGCGAAAATCTGCAGCTTTACATAATCATCTCGCGCAGGCTTAAGATTTCCACAGCGCGACGGGCTCGCAGCTGTATATCTGTACAATGAGCAATTATTAAAAAGCCCAGAATCTAATTAAACTAGCGCGACCGGCAAACAAGTGGGAACGCCGGTCTGCACGTGGAGGAGCCATAATTGGAGGACGGCGGCGGTACAAGTGCGCCTACTCACTGGGCCGATGATTATACGCGCGCGGGCGGGAAACGAGTCACGGGAACAAAAGGCCTCGGGGTCCTCCCTTTCGGCCCCGTCGTTTATCAAATCAACGAGGGCGTCGTCGGCGCCCCCCCCCCTCCCCTTCCCCTAATTCTCATTTCCGCGCCGGGCTCGCTCCGGATAATGTACAGCAGGAGGGAGAGGGCCTCTCCCCGGGGCGAGATTGGACTCGAGCACGTGGGGCCGTGGGCTCGCGAGTCCCTCCGCGCGGCTTTCTTTGTATGCAGACCGGCCCGATATTTCGCGCTGCGCCGGGACTTTCTTCGGCCTCTTGGTGTTTCGCGCGCCCGCGCGCCGGGACATGACCCGAGTGTCGGATTCAAGTTTTGCGCGGAGAGAGCGAGAATATGACAGAAACGGCCTCCCCGCGTCGACGGGTGTACGCGCGGCCTCGAAAGCGGGCGCGCCAGCTGCCCCTATAAATATAAGCTGTATGGAGCCTTTGAGGAAGGACGCCGCCGCGGCGGCTCTTCCCTCTCCCGCCCCCCCCCCCTTCCTCCTCCACCCACCCAGAGTCTTGTATTTAAAGCGGGCCGAATTCTTTTCACAAAGTGCACGGGCAAAGTTGCTCGCCGCCGGGTGCGAAATCGGATTTCCCTACTTCGTTTCTAATATAAGCCTAGAAGCGACCCGTTGTACACTGGTAAAGTGTACGCTCGAGCCGTGCACCGCGCTGCAAAGTTAGGTTTCGCCCCCGCAATCGGCTTTGTGTACCCCGCTTAGAAAAAAGGGGCCCGACATGTCTGCATAACTCACTCGACCAACGTCTACACTCGCGCGCACTCTTTAATTCAAGTTTCAGTACAATCCTGGTCAAATTATATTTTATCTATTTGCTGCCCATGCGTAGAAAACAAACAATTTTCAGTTAACAATGTTATCGAGGATAACAATATCTATAATTGCTTTTGCAATTGCATTTGTCAATCCAATAATGTAACATTTATTTTACTGTTTGACATATTATATTACAATTTGAATCATGTTCAAGCTGATTATTTCATGGAATCCACCATAACTACTATTACGATTGAGATACTCGCATTAAGAAGAAAATATTGCTTTATATTGATATTTATTTATACATTAAATAATTTAAATACATATTTATTCATTTAATACCCAGAGATCTGCACACATAATATGCATTGTCATAGCTTATATTAAATTCTCTTATTATTTAAATTTACATATCATCATCAATAGAAAAAAACTTTGATACAATTTAACTTAATATTATATTAACTTACTTTATATTATAAAATATGTATCATTATAACAATCATCTTTATATCTATTAATTACTCTAAGAAATTGAATATATGTTCATTCAATGCACTATGAACAAAAACACTTATTAATAATTTGAAAATTATATAGTTAGTTGTAATATGTAATACCCCTTTGCATTTGCATAGATTGAAAATAAGCAATAATGCTCAAATACATAATACATTACACATAATTTTCAAAATAACGTTTCCAATGTTAAATAGCCTGTACGTAGCAAATTGAAAGCAGTTGCCGAAACATTAATGTGTTCTAATACAGATTTTCGAATTCTGATTCAATGCTATGAATTGTCTATTCTATATTCTGCAACACATATTATACTAGCATCGATGCTCATATGTATTTAATAAGAAAATTTATAACTTAGGCGTTTAACAGGTTCGCACGAGGAGTAGCATCCTTTACATGTGACCTATTTGCACCTTTAATTTTCTCATGTACATAATACATTGCCGTACATCAGGCTTCAATGTTTCGTGGAATTTCAGCCATTTGAACGTAGATTACTGTCAATAACTAAACAACCAGGATTGAACATTTGATTCCTTTTGCGTTTGAGCGCGTGCGAATGTAGATATAGGAGTGATTATTGATGTTCAACGGTAAAAGCAATATCATGTAACAATAAATAAAGATCGAAAATGTCAAAATGTTATTGTTATCGTCATACTTCCAATGCTCTATACATCATAAACATTCTGAAGAAGACAGAATTCGCCTTATTGTGAAGATGTACGATTGAAGCCATCCGTCTACATTTACACTGTATAATAACGGATAAAATTATTACGAGAATCATCTGTAATACCATACAATACTGTTTTATTAATAAAATATCACATATCAATTCGTCCTTGTTGGTCAATATTTCAAATAACATTACCAATGGGTCGTTAGCTGAAATAATGGACTGCTCTTAGATTTCGCATATTGTAACAAGAGCGTATGATCAAGTTAAAACGAGTAAGATTAAACAGTCAGTTTGGGGCGGTATAATTACGAAAATCGAAAGTTTATTCCGTAAGCTGCTTTGGCCGCGGGCCGCGCAATAGTCGAAGCCCCAGATTAATAGGGAACAGCGGGCCTATAATACTCTGGAATCCCCCGCAAAGTCGAGGCCGCGTGTCGATGGAAAAGCGTCAAATAAACTTAAGCACCGGGGGGTCCGCCCCGGTGCAAAGAAGGCCCGGAGTGGGAGGCTTTGGCTGAGAAATTGCAATTAGCATGAATGACGCGTAAATAGAATCGGGCGGAGAAGCCAGGCCGCGCGGGCAGCGACACAAAGGTACAATGCAGGGCCGGCCGCCGGGAGATCTCCATTTCAATTCCGCAATCAGCATTAGTCCAAGGAGGGTGGGTAAAGAGGGGGCGGGGACCCCGCGAATTCGCCAGGTAATCGCGGGCCTCCGGCCAGCGGGACAATGGCGCCCCCGGCGGAACGCGCCCCGGAGATTAGGGAATATATTCGGGAGCCGAGGGTCCGGCGGCGCCCAGGTGCCCCTCGAGCCCTTCGCCGCCCCGGCAACGAGTGACGCTCGTGGCTCACGGGCGCGCTAATCGCGATAACCGCCCGCGATTATGTCCCGCGCGTAAACAAAGCCCCGGGCCGGGGATCCGCGGCCCTGGGCCGGCCTTTGTCTTGGACAATGTCGAGTCGTCGCTTGGTCTATCGGATTGCCGCCCGGGAAAAACGCCGCTTTCTGCCGGGCTGAACATCGCGTGACCGCGGCGCCGATTGGCCCGATTACCCGGGAATCCGGTATTAGGCAGATGCGCAGGGGGGGCCTCGAGTTACGCGGATGCGGTCCGCGGCCGAGTTGGCAGCCATGAGACGGCGCCCGGACTAAATCGGGCCGCCGCGCGAGCGCTTCTTTTTTTTTTTTTATTTCCGAGGCTCTCGCAATTTGCCGGGGCGCGCGCCGCGGGGAATCCCCTTCGAGCCCCCTTCGTTGCAGTGTAGGCCCTTGACGGAAAAACTCCGTAATGGACTTTGACCGTAATACGTTACGTCGCTGAAACTCACTTGGTAAATTGTGTTGCTCGGCCCGCGCTTCTATTCGCAACACTCGAGTGTTTAAACAAGTAATTAGCGTCCCGCTCACATAAGCTTTTAAAGTGTAAGGCGATGCAAATCGCCCGCGTTTCCCGATAAAATCGATGAGGAATGCTTTCGGCTGCTTGGCAATTTGCTGAAATTTGGCGGCTGCGCGCTCGTGTATGCATGGCTTTGAATAGACTGGGATATTATATTGCATAGCATATAGTAATAGCGTCAATTATGATAATATAATAGAAAGAAATATTGGAATGAACAGCTTTTGTATTGTAATGAAACCTAATAAATTATTATTCTATGACCAAAGTAACGCAATGCTCATTTTTTAAATAGAAAGAAAACTTTTTGTTGCAGAATAATGTATTCGTACCAAAGTAATACAAACAGAGATCTGTAAAGGTTTACTAAACAATATTTAATCATCTGGAGAATGAAATTTCAATAATTATTTTATACTGTTAATCATATTGATACTTAAAGATTATGTGTTATTTTAATAACTAAAATTTTTATTCGCTAGAACAAAATCTTTTTTTCAAATTTTAACGTATTTATCTAACTTTAATTTAAAAGTATTGTTGATTATGATCACTACATTATTTAAAAGCTATTGTAATATTTTTTCTTACTTTAAAATTTATGCACTACATTCTCTTTGACAGCAGTGTAAGCGGATAGAAGGTTACTTATCCTGACTTTTCTCGTGTACTATAGTGACGTGTAAAGAATTTACTGAATTAATCATCAATATACTGTAATATTATGTTCATTCGAGTGCTTATTAAAATGAATACGATGCATAAAGTGAAATATTTAATTTAAATTGTTGTAATTTTCATATAGAGCATATTGAAGCGTAAGTATAATATTGTAATTTTGCTGAAACGAAGTGAACGCTTGTCCATAATAACATGTTTGATAATATTCATCGCCCGCGGCACTTTATGACAAAGTGTATGTAAACCACGCGTATAATTAAGCAGGTGTTGCTCGGCTGTGCAATCTTACATAGAAACATAGTACCGCGCTCGGCACCATGCGCTACACGCCTACGCGCCAAGATGAATTGCCGAAATACCGAGATGCACGTGTTTCAAGTATCAATTTTTAGTTCGTTAAAGTGATTACAATCCGTTGGAATATATCAAGATACGGTAACAAGCCCCCGAGACCCGTGTAAACGATTGCGCATAAATCATTATATCCACTCCTTGCAGGAGTACTAATTGGTCATTTATCACGCGTCCCTCGGCCGAACGCGAGCCGCGCACCGCGCAAAGTCGAAAAAGGCAGCGACGGCCCAGATGGAGTGTCGAGGGCAGCGAGCGGCTCGGGTAATCTGCGATCGATCCTTCCCGAAAAGCGGCTTTTATTCCCCCGCGGCGGCGGCGCCGATGGCCCCGGCTTATCTCGCAGGGACTTTCATTAACCGGCCGCCGCAATCTCGGGCGCCGAGGCGATCGGCGCGGCCGCTCCAGGGCTTTATCGATAAATCGCGGGCCGCGATCGCCGGGGTCAATTAAGGCCGCTAAATGCAAAGCGCCCGCGCCGGAGAAAGGCCCCCACCCCGTAAAGTCGGCCGGGCCCGCGGGGACGGGCCGAGTCAATCGGCCGCTAAACGAGCCCCGGGATAATGGATACCGGGAGGAGCCGCCGATAAAAATTAGCATAGAAAACGGTCAATCCGGGAGCCTCGGCGCCCTCGCGGGATATCTGCGCGATAGCACGCGCCGCTGAGCCCCGCGCGATAAGGGACCCCGGGCCCCGCGGCCCCTCCCGCGCTCTCGAGCTCCCGAGGACCCGCCCTAATTAATCACGAAGATTAGGCACCTACCCTCGCACCTACGCTTATTTACCTCGCCTTTATCCGAGGCCCGGGCGCGAGTTTTTCCCCGGTTATCCCCTAACTTTCTCCGAGATGAACTTGGGATCTTGCGAGTGGCTCTTTTTCGTCAAACACCGTTAATTAGGCCAAGGGAGAAAGCGGACCTTTGTCATCCAAATTAACGGCTTTGCGAGATTTTGTGCGAATAACGCGAATGTATTTTCAATCTTAATTTGCAATTTACATCATTGTTATAAATATTCGCTAAGCAAAAGGCAAATACAAAATAATTGTAATTCCTTTATTTATGAGCGATATTCATTTAGTACTGGTTTCAGAATATCCTTAACTAATCGCGTTAAATTTAATACTAAAATTTATTGATCTTTTTTTGATTCATAATATATCTATAGTTAATGATGTTTATATTCATAATGATATTGATATTTTTTGTTTATAAATATTTGAATATGCATTATATTTGAATATTTTATAAGTTTTTAATCACCCATTACCTTGACTATTCGTTATTCTTTCGCAATATATATGTTTGCATAAAATATATGTAAATAAAATAGACTTGATTAATTGTTTATTATATGTTCTATCAAGCAAGAAAAGATTGGAAAATAAAATTATTCTCATCTAAAAATTAATATTGTAATTTCTGTTAATTTTGTGTGTAAATAAGAGTTCCTAGGTTCTGCTGGCTGACGCGATTCCATTAAATGTACCGTCAAAATTAGATTTCTCTCTTCCTTTGACAATCAGTTAATTCCTAAATGAAATTACAATAGTACATACTTGTGATCAAAGCCCGAGTGGGCGGAATTTTCAAAATAGCGCGCTTTGGGGAAAGCACGTGGAGACGCGTCGAGGGATGTGTGAAACTCCCTGCCCCTCGTCTCCCTCCCCGTGCCTCTGTTTCTGCGGATACCGTCATGTCCGGCGCTCTGCAACTTGAAACACATTCCGATGTTCCGGTATATAGCGGCGCGTGTACCGCCCTTCGATGTTACGACGTGGAAGAGATAGCGATAATTCAGTAGCAACCCCGCGAGAGAGCGAGATGGCAAGTGTAAACAAGAATTTTTACGGGCCTGCGCGAGATTTTTTTTTCCGGCGTGTACTCCTACGGCGAGAGCCGTCGGGCGAGGAAGAATTTATCTGCCATTGCCCGACACAGAGATAAGACTGTTCCGCGGCCCCTGCCTCCGGTTGCGATTTATACTTTTCGCGATTGTCCGATTCCCGGTCGAATTGTTTACGACGCCTTGACGAGTTCATGCTGTCATAACTGCCGGCCATAAACTAGTAAATTTATTCATCGCTAAGTGATTATGCAGGGATTATCGTTTCATACACGCTGTTGCGACTGCTTGCTAAACTATTTCTGGAATGGTTAATTTAAAATAGGAAGTGCACTAAATTCTACATTCGATTATAGGTGAAAGGAAAATCAGCTGTTTATTGATTGAAATATACGTGTTACTAGATTCGTGCTTAATCCGTGTTTTCAATTGAGTTTATTAGCCGGAGATTTTTATAACTCGTAAGTAAAAAAATATTGCTAGTACGCAGGATTTAATGTTTATATCGTATGAAGCCTGAAATGCTGTAAACTAAAAAAAATAAAAATGTTTTGACAGGATTATTTCTAGACATCTTGAATGGAACTGACTTTTTCCCGATAGCTATAAATTTTTCTGTTTAAAGTAAAGCCCAGATGTAAGCAGTGTATTGGTTGCATTGCAAAATTGAATATTTTATCAACACAAAAGCAATAGGTAAGAGTAAATCATCGACCGAACGGATTTTATATGCGCTTGTATTTCTTTTGACCTTTCCAAAAATTTGATTGGCAGTGGGAAAAAATATTAAGCTCGTGTTTGCATAAATGTAAAAAAATCCTTAAACCAGCGGATTATGCCCTTCAAGCGACGGAAATGTGTACACATCCCGGACTTTTAATGTTGCACGTGGTCGGGGCAAAAAAAAGTAAGTCCGCATTGACTAACTCCCTTTTCGACGAATCGCTGGCCGGCCGATTTCAAAATACACGTCAGTCCCCCCAAATACGTTTTTACGCAACAAGTTCAATCTATTTTCTCGCCCGTTAAAAAAAGAAACTTCCTAGGGCGATTTGGAATAGAAGGTGGACGACAGTGCGTCTATTAATATTCAATAACAGCTCGCGGGAGAAATGATCAGAATTCGGCCGGATTTCTGCAGGCCGCGCGTGTTTCCCGAGCGCTCCTCGATATCGCCCGGTGAATTAGCACTTTTCGATGCCGTGTAGATCTATCGCTGGGATGCGAGAAATCTGGAGCGCGACGGAAAGAGCCTCATTCGTCACACGCTCTTTGCTCTTAACATTCCTCTTGCTCTGTTTGTGTGCCTATGAAATATTTAGCGTCGTACTTTTGTCAAGAATTCACATAGGCACGCGGACCTAAATTTAGCCGGAACCTCATGCGTCCGCGACTACGTTTCGCTCCTCCTATTTCCAGCTTACGACTTTCGGCCATAGATAAATATACGAAGAGCCGTGCGAATGCTATACCCAACTCGTTCCAATATCCGACGTTTTACGACCGCTTATCATAATAATTATACCTATCCTTGACGCACTGTTTCCATTGATAAAGATTCAATATTATACGGCTGTATTCGATTTAAAAAGCACGTGGCATGTAGACACCATTGATAATAGGTTTTCTGCCATTCTGAAGTAATCTTATTCCGTATAAAATTACCATGTTTTCAACTGAATAGATGGCGATAACAATCAGGCTCAAAACATTTACAATGATCAATTCATATTTTAAATGGTAATGGATAAACAAATGAACGATATATTTTATTATATGAACTTTTTGCAACCTTTCTATAAAATATTAATATTATCGACTCGTATTATTAGTAATACATCTGTAATTTGTAAAAATATGATTTAAAATTCAACACATACAACCAGTAAATGTCATGCTATGTACCGAGAATTCAATACAGACCCGAATATTTTGAAAATATTAATACATTTAAAATTAAATAATTTGCAAATGAAATAATTGAAAAACAAAATGAAAAGACATTGAATTTAGTTACTAAATAAAAATATTAAAAAAAATACTTTTACACTTTCTATTAATGCTTCTTATTTATGGATAATCAAATAACTATATACAAGTGAAAAGCTATTTAAAAGTTTTAATTACTGAATAAACGGCCCTTCACGTAATTAATGCAAACATAGAAAAGAGATAAACATAAATAGAAGCAAATTGGAAACGTGACGCAGAGGCCGAAAGGTTGCGTAAGAAATCATCGCTGGAAAGTGGGGAAGGGCACAGAGAGAAAATGTAACGAACGGGAGGAAAATTGCAAGAGCGCCGTGGACAGTTGGAAGTGGCTCTGGCAATCGCGCTGCACGAGTCCGGTGAGCTCGCGACACGGTGACGCGACGCCGCAGCCGCGGTCCGGATCAAAGCGAGTCAATCAATTGACGCCGGCGCCGATGTAATCGCGCCGGCGCACTTGGCTACTAGATTTAACGTTTCCGCGCGCTGCCGAGGCATTCCGGCCGAGTCCATCTGCATAAATCAGCGGGACTCTTTGTCTTGCCGTCCGGCTTTTCAGGCCCGCGGATCGACAAATCGCGGGGAAAAAACCCGCGGGGCCGCGCGACGGTTAATCAAACTAATGGCCATTTTTCTCCTCTGCGCGCGGAGCCCTCTTTTCCCGAAACTTGCTGCGAGTTCGCGCGGCCAGCGGCGAAATTGAAAGTAGCACTCCGCTTGATTACCGAACTCATAATCAATGGCCCTGATTGATTCGACAAAGGACCGGCTCCTCCCGCCTCGCGCCAAGGAGAAAACAAAGCGCGCGCGCGCGCGCGTTTTTTTGCCAGGGTGCGGCTCGTTTTTTTTTTCTTTTTCAACCTCTCCGTTCGCTCTTTTTTTTTTTTTGTTTTTTTTTGCCCCTCTGGCCCAGGCCGAGTGAAAACTCGAGGAAGCGCCGGCGAATATACATCAGTGATTGCGCGCGACAACGCGCTCGGGTCTTGATTTAGTAACGATGATGAGCGAGCCTCGGAAAGCGCGCCGCCCGCGCGCGGATAAAGAATATTGAAATTGTCCGTATGCGGAGAGGGAATAAGAGTTTCTGCTTTACAGCTCCCTGGGCGAGCGGCTAAGCGAATTGAAGAGGGGGTGCTATTGGTATCGCGTTACGTCTCTTGCCATGCAATCTCGCCAATGGCATACTAAAGCTGCGTAAAATGTTATTCCTGCTTTTTTCATTGCTTTTTCCCCTCGCAAATTGCCCGTAGTAACGAATCGCTGGGCATTTGTTTTTCATTGTCCCGCTCTTCATACTCGGCTCGTCCGATGGGCTTTTCCAACACGCACTAAAATACTTTGATTGGACGAGTCTTCATGTTTACCCTCATCTTCTTCTTAGTATTTCCTGTTGCTTCTTTCATTTACGAGTAAAATGAATGGATCCGTGTAAAATCAATTTTAACGTAATTAAATTATAAATTGCTCTAAAAATAATCAAAATCAAATTGAAAATTCATATTCTATTTTGTTAAAAAATACTGATTTTTAAAAATCATCTCATAATAATTTAAGTACTCAAACCGTAAAAATATATTTGTAATACTGATTATATTTTTATTGATTGCTTAACAATAATTATTTACCTACAGAAAATAAAAATGTATTAATTTATTCGTTATTTTTCTTTTATGTTAAACGCATAAATAAAACGGAAATGAATTGTAATACAAATGAAATACATAGTTATTTTCATCAAAATCATTAAAAACTATCGGTACATTAATTATCTATAAAAAAGATATTATGAATAAGTATATTGTACTTGATATTCAATACAGCTCGTATGCTTTAATATTTTTTTTCATTTTATGCCGCAATTGTTATGATGCAGATGTTATGAAAATGTTGTCCATTCATTAAATTGCACTGCTTGTATTTACAGTATAATATAATTCCTTTCATAATCAATATTTGTAAAGCAGCATGTAATGTTATTATACAATTAAAAGCATTGCTTAATTAAAAATAATATTTAATAATCGAATATCTGACAGGCAGTATTGAGAAGAAACAAATTTGGAAGAACTTAATGTGTTTGTTAAAGTAACACTATATGATCGTAAGTGTCGATGCGAGTAGCAAAAAATGAAATTTCTCACGCCTATTTAAGGAACTATAAACCACATCTTGCAGTGAATCATTAAAAAGAGTCAACATTTTTATAGGCTCAAACCCTTCACAACAAGGGGATTTTTTCACGCGCCTAATAAATGTGTGCCGGGAATGTTTCTCTTTTCCTTTCTAGTGCGCGTGCGCGTTCCTTGAATCTGTACAGCATTTGGTGTCAGTGGACTATTAAGGCGTAAAGAATGGGGGTGGAGTCACGAAATACTGAGGGGTTTGAATGATCGAGTGTTCCTGAGGGTACCCAAGTAAAACAGCATGCTTTAAGTGTTGCGGTCTGGATTGCTCAAACGCGGTGTTTACGCGGCTTCAAAATAATTACCCCGAAAATAAACCCCTATTTGTTACCCATGTTTTTATTTGATCCCGTTCGCTAGCTTCGCCTTAGCGTGGAGGACAGTTGCCTTTTCATTATTCCTGTGACAGTAATGAATTTAGGTAAGCACGTAGCTGAACTTTTACCTAACCGAATAAAAGCTAAGATGATACACCGCCCGCTAAGAGCGGCCATATGCACCGAACTTGAAAAGTACGTTATACGTGCACTTTGACAATTCAACTGAACACAATGGCATCAATCAGTCGCTAAATCCAATTACCTATGGCCTATCTACTCACTTATCAATCTGTTATTACTTTATTCAGCGCACTCGAGCACAATAATGCATACGCGAGTATTTAGTCGGGATAGGTTCCCAGGCAGTGCAGACTGAAATCCAGGGCAAAAAGAGGCACTTGAGCCAGCGGAAGATTAATAAAAGCTGCGCGGGGAGAGGCCGCTCGTAATCGAGTGATGATCGATTCGGCCCGGTGCGTAAACTGGATTGCGAGCTGCACTGCGGGGCTCGGGACGCCTGGGCGAGCGCCTGGCCGTATCGTCCGTCGAACTATTCCGGAATAATCCCATAACGGCGAGGGCAGGACCGGCGACGCGGGCGTCCCCCCGCGAGCCGGCTAATTTGCCCCGGGCGCCGGGGCCGAGCGCCTCGGGCGGTGACGAGCCGCGCCTCGGATTCCCCGCAGCTTGCCAGTGACGGCCGCGCCGCCGCAGACCCATTATCGGCGGGCCCGCGGGGGAGGCGGGAGGGGGGGGGGCCGGCGGGGCGGAAGGAGGCGGCGGCGCTAATGGCTCACCTTTGTGCTGGCTGTTGTCGCGGGCCCCGGCGCCAGACAGCAGCGCCAGCAGCGTCGGCAGGGCCGCGAGGAGGTGCCACCGCGAGGCGCGCCGCATCTTCTCCGCGGCCTCGGGCTCCCGTCATCGGTCGCCCCCGGGAGGCGCTCCCCTGTCCCGGCTTCCCGGCTTCCCGGTCGCACTGGGCTCACTTGACGCGGTCACTGGGCCGGCGGCGCCACGCGGGGCATCGGTTTGTCGCGCGGCCGACTCCCTGGCGCACGGCTCGCACCTGGGGAACGCGCGCACCCGCGCACTTGCAGTCACGAGGGCACCCGGGGCACGGCGGATCGCGCGACTCTCGGGGATGCCGTGTGCGCCGTCCCGGGCGGCTAGCGCCAAACTAACCAAAAGCCCAAATCCGAAGACACGCGCTTCCTCCACTCGTCCCCACCGGGTGCGTGCCACCGCCTGGCGCCGTGTGCGTGCGCGCTCACGCGCCTACACGCGGAGCCCGGGCCGAGAGGTTGAAAATACGCCCGCGCTCCCGTGCCGTTGGTGGTGGTGGTGGTGGTGGTGGTGCCCGGCTTGGCGCCTCCTTATTGCCGGCTTTCTATGTATCCCGACCGCGGCCCGAGTCTCTCCGGCGTGACCCGTCCCCCACCCGGCGCCCGGCGCTCTCCTTTCCCTCCCCCTGTGCCCCCTGCGTGCACGCGGCCAGCGGTCTATGCGACCCCCCCCTCGCCCCCGCCGCGCACCCCGCCACCTCGCTCCCCAATCTATTTCTCGCGGCACCGCCGCCGCACCGCCGGCCGACGTGCCGTACGACGCTCGCGTGTGCGTCAACTGCACCGCCGCCTCGGCTCGAGGGGCAGGACGCGCCCAAGCCGCCCGGCAGTGTGTCATTTTCTCCCCCGCCCCCCCGCTCAATCGGCTTTTTATCCTTCCATAACAAATTATATTGTCTAGTGAACGGGAAATACCACTAATCATGCCCCTCTATTCAAATATACCGTGAGTAACCCATGCGTCAGTCTTAAGAAAAAGTTTGTTCGATTGTTGTGCAGGGCTGGGGTACCCTTCTAACGGACTCTTGAGGTTTCATTCAATTTCCTAAACGTTCTATAAAACATACTATCCTTTTTAATGCATACCGTTGATCTCCAAGGCATTTCAGTTTGATGGTATCTATTTTCTTTTTAATATCAATTACAATTTAGCTTCAAAGGTGCAGTTCGCCTTTGTATACTGCAAACGCGAAATAAAATCTAATCAATGTAATCTTACTCCACTCACCGCTTGAACCGATTTTTCGCTGCCTCTGTGCATTATTCTGCGAGCATGGTTTCAACGTGCTTGATTTCCTTCTTGTAAAATTGTTGAGCAATATTTCAGGCAATTTAATATCATTACTGACGCTCGGTTTACTCCACTCGCAGTGTAAGCCGCTCGCGATGCGTCTAGCTAGCGCACATCACCCAATGAGCGCACGCGTGACAGCCGGTGCGCGTATATTCATGAAGGGCGGAGAGGCAGGACTCGGGGCGCGGGAGAAAGCACGGGGCCGTCACGGGCTGCGGGGAAAAATGCTTTCGGCATATCATCCTATACGCCGGCTTGGGCGCCCTCGCATGCAGGAGCTTTCCCTTGAAATATAGATATGCAGACTGATGCGCGGTGTACACGTGGGTGCTGCACACGATAGCTTATCCACCGGCCTGCCGGGCTGTATACGTGCGCGCGCTCGGGGTCGAATCAACGAAATCACTCTTCGGCGGGCGCCATAACCTCCTTCTCTCTCTATCGCCCGCTCTCACCCAGTTCTGCCTCGGCGGTGTGGGCGTCCATGTGCGCGGTATAACGGGCGGAAGCCGGGGAGCCGCCATCGTCCGCGCGTCTTGAGCGACGGGAAAACTTTGAGCGGATGGCGAGCGGGGAATTTCGACGTTTTTCGATTTGCCATGGCTTCGGGACGAACGAGCGAGTTTTAAAGGAGTTTTTCCCGTATTCGCCGCGCCGCCGGGGCAACTGCTTCTCCACTAGTTCTATCTTCCCCTACCCGAAATGGCTCTTCCTTCGTGTTGTCTCTATACGTCTCCTGCCTGTACTTCTCCCCAGGATCGGAGACACGACTGTTGCCGTCTTCCCCGATTTCCTGCTTTTTCTTTTATTTTGATCGAGTGTTTAATATGGAATGGCAGATTTAGTGTGAATGCGCGATGAAGAAGGAATCAAGATCAAAATATCTGTCCACATAACGTTTCTTCTCTTTTCCGATAAACGAAATAGCATTTTCTAAGTTAGCTAGCACATTTACCAATATTCTTATGCGTAATATGCGATGAAAATTTCAAGTTTTTCTCTATGGATTTCAATTGTTTATAATCAATAGAAATTTTAAATAATTATTTTGTAAAGTCAATTTAACTAGTACAATAAAGTATGTAATATATTACTGATAATAAACAAAAACGTACCAGTAATCGTTAATTTATAATCGTAAATTAAAGGTTTGTCTAATTTAACCAAATGATCTTATAATATACTGCATGTAGAATAAGTACAAAGCACTGTCCCAGGAGATCGATGGACCTACAATCTCTTAGAGTTACTAAATGGACGTTACTTTCTAGCAGAAGTGTTCATTCTTTTCATGTCCTTCTTTTAATACTACACAATGAATCTCAATTAAACCTCGAGTAGATTATGTTAAACTTGTTAATTTAAATTGAATATAGTACATTAAATTTACATTATACAATCTAGGTAACAATATAGTAATGACAGTATAAGTACATCATGCTTCAAAGTTATCACTGAACAAGTATATATTAATTTATAATAAAACATTTTCGTGTACTAATTGATTTAATACTTAAATTCTGCCATCGATTACTTGGTCCATAAAACAATTGAATCCCATCATCTGTGACCTGGTTCGTGAAGATATTTTATACTTACGGTAAAAATGTAGTTCGACATCGACAAATGCACATAGTCTAGATTATACCGCAGACTACCCTATACTTTATAAAATCACAAATTCCAACATATTCTATAGATTTACTGTGTTTTATTTTTTCGAATTTCGAACAGTATATACGCTATATTGGAATTAACCTCAACTGTGTTAATTAACAGTTTTAATACAATTATATTATTATATAATTGGAAATTTTAGTTATTATAGAAAAGAATAAGCTTTACTACATCTTAAATAACGACGCTGATACTTAAGCTTGGACTCCATATTATATTCCGGATCAAACTCCAAGTTACCCATTAGCTATCTTGTGCTGCTTCGATAAGTAGTTTCATCTATATATCTATAGATATTGATGTAGAATTCAAATAATAAATGCCTTCCACTATCATCTAATAAACAGTATAGCAACTAAACTTGTCTGAAGAATATTGAAGAATCACGTAAAATTGTGGTGTTATCTAATAGAATCTTATTATCGAAGTAGAGTATTTCTTGAATTTCGATCGGGGATGAAAACTTCAGTTGTAATTTGATGTTACTTGTCACAGGTAGTAATTATATCATTTTTGTATATGTTCTAATAAAATATGTAAGACTAATAATAGTATATAATAAATTTGCCCTATTAATATAATAGCTACATTGATTTAGATTTTATATTTCAAACGTTTCTTAAGCAGCCGCTGACAGTTAAAAAGTCTTTCGAGGGAACCCTCAGGCAAGCCTGCTATAAGCCTAGGTATCTGCCGCTGATGAACAAAGTTCGACTGCCGATTGCGATTAAGCATTAGATTTTTCCAGAAAACGCATGACAATGTCTGTCCGCACGCTGCTTATAGGTGGCTGCCGACGGACAAAAAGACCACCAAGAGCGCCATTAGGACACCAGGTAAAGGGACGCCAGGAGTGGGACGAGCGGACGGATAATTAGTCGCAGTTTTTACAGTCGCGATGGGATTACTTTCTCGCTTGCGAGCGATATATATTACATGAATACGAGCATGAGTAATGTCATCGATCATATTAACAAAGTGCTTCATTGACTATTCTTTTTATGAAAATTCTAACTTTCTCGCGACTCATCACTTTGTACAATGTAAATATTTTATTAAATTCAAAAGACAGTAATCGAAAAATTGCTGGCGCAGCAATTTAAAGAACCTTGGACGATTAGGAATAAAAGCACATACAGCGTGTACGTGACGTACATAACTTAGGGAATCGATTAAGGGGCCTCGTGGATGAATACGAGAGCGAAAGTCGATAATTCTCCAATACTTCACATGCGAACAGCGGGGTGAGAAAGAGCGAGCGAGGGAGAAAGAGATAGGTGCGAGCAAGCTGCGCGCAATGCCTGGCAATTCCAAGGCGGCGAGAGGGACTTAACGAAGGATTAGAAGCGCGACGTGCGCAGAGGGGGGTGGGGGCAAGGGGGATGGGGATGCAGAGAGAGAGAAAGAGAACGCGCAAGGCACAGACTGCTCACGCCCACCCACGTATGCCCCCTCCCCCGAGTTGGGGGTAGTGCCATACCACCGCGAACCCGCTCCACTTTCAGAAATTGGGTTAGTTAAACCGGCAAGCGCAGTTTCGCCGTATCGCTCGAGAGAACAAGGTGACGCATGCTGAAATATTCATAACCCCGAGGATCATTCTTAACCCGTTAATTAATATTCCCTCGCATTAGGATCGGGCCGCTGACACCGGGGAGGTCCGCAACCAACAGGTGTATCGTCTTCGGGGACGAAGCCAACCGATTCTCATTCTGCAAACATTATGAATTCGGAAGTCTTGATTATTACTTCTCCTACGATGATGGCACGGTGTTTAGAATTAGAAGAGCATAAAGCACGAGTTTGAAATTTATCATCAGATTCTTAGCTTCACAGTACGATACTTAGCCTCGTACATACCGTAGGTTTGGTAATGAAAATCATTTGTCATGAATCTAGTAATCACGCATAGTTTGACGAAGTTTACGACTTTATTTACGAATACAGGTCATAAGGGGATAGGGATAGAGGATAGCAATAGCGTGAAGCCTACGGCTATTTCAAAGCAACTATTGTAAGTTAGATGACAAACCTATCATCCTTATCTAACGATCGCACGACGCATCAAGCCAGTAGTATAGGATACACCATGAACTTCGAGATACATATAGAATCACGATGACAATTACCTCTCTAGAACTGAGATAATACTACGGATTTTCCACAAGGATTATCGCCTGAAACCCTACGATACATCTATTCCATTTTAGACTCAATGAAAATGTTTGAATTCCTATTGGAAATTTAATAACTTATAATTAAAATGTTTCTAATTTTATAGTCTTCATAATTTGGTTGTGAACTACAGGATTACAATTAATATTATTCAAATTGTATAAAAGTTTTTAAATTAATATTAACAATTTGTATAAAGTCTTGAAAATGTTAAAATCATAGCGAAATAAATTCGAGAGAAATGATTTCCGGTTTTATTAACATGCATGAAGCCCATGTGACAGCTTCATTCCACGTTGAAACGCTTACAGTGTACAATAATCTATTTACCCATTATTTTGCATTCAATCATGGTATTGGCTGTCTTTCGTCGAACAGGAAATTCAAGGCGACTGCAAAGGAACAATTCCATTTTGAATTTACAATCGGAATACATGCAATGCAATATTGAATCGGAAACAATGGCCGTGGATCTTACACAGACGCAGAGGAGCGATGCTCTGAACCAGAATTTCAATAAGGCTTCCTTGGCGCCAGCCCTTTCATCAATCGGATCGTTATAAGGCACTTTTTTAACCCCGGGACGTGCAATTTAACGAGGTGAATTACAATCGTCGCGCCCGTTTCATTAGGAGGGCTATAATTAGCGGGCGCGGCGGGATCGCTCCGCAGCTGTCACAAAATGCCCCCGAAGGCTCGGCTCGGCTGCAGCCCTACGCCCGGGCGACGTTAGATTAAAACGTCCCGATAGGCGCCGCACACAAAGGCGCTCGCAATCTCGCGGGCTTGTTTATAATCGGGCGCGGGTCGGCGCCGGATTCCCGGCCGGGCCATTAATTAGAGTGGCTAAGCGCCGCGGGATCCCCGGCGATTCCCGCCGCCCCGAAGGAAGTCGCCCCGCGCAGCGTGAATCATATTGAGCCCCACGCGAGATCACCATAAAAATAATAGGGCGCGTGACGCCGCGCGCACGTGACTCACCGGGGGCGCAGCCTAGACCCGCCGCCGCCAGCTCGATTTAACGGGGAAAAAAAAAGGCGGGGGCGGGCGCCTGACGTCAGGACGATCGAGCCGATGGAGCGGAGCCGCCGTCCCGCGGGCTGTCCGCAGGAGCCTCCGCGCAACCCCGACGTCTGTATGCGCGATACCAGCTTGAGCGCCGTCAAACGCTCTTGTATATGTATATAGCGCGCCTAGTGAATTGCGAATTGTTTTTCTTGGAGACGACTGGGAAGCGATACATCACCCTGTATACCCTCCCGTGCCCTCATCAAAATTTCTTGGCTGAGTCATCGTTTAATGCCTCGCCCGCGCCAAAGTGTACGTCCACGTGGGCGTACCTTTTGCCGAGGAAGCAGATAACGCTTTTAATGGGACTAGCGATTATTTCGTTACACCCTCCACTAACAAATCCCTGAATCATTAATTTAAATGATTAAATAAATGTAATGTATACGAACTTATTCAGTTGTAAGAATCTGTTTCATTTTTGAGCCAATTCTCGAAGCTTTATAGTCTGCCTTTGATTGTCATAATTTTTAATGAAATAGTATGACCGTGTTCAAATATTATGCTTACAAATTCAACAACGCACATGTACTAACTAAACAACAGTGTAAAGTAATTCAAATTAATTACGAAATGAGCCTTAAAGTTACTTAAATTATTTATGTTGATTAGACGAACTGCAAGAGGAAATGTCTAATATAGTTAGACTTACATATAAATTCCACTATACTAATTTACATTTTGGTAATTGTACTCGAAGAGAAAAAGATGTTTTATTTGCTTTAGCGTATCAAAAGATCGCTTAAATGTTGTATCTCTAAAATATTACATTTATATAACAGGTACATTCATAAAATCGTTAGAATTCGCGCTGACGTAAATTTCTTCAGCTGGTTATGTATATCCTTCTTCACGATAATCATTTTCAAAATACACAGCATGCGAGATAAATTACATAAACTTATTAAATAACAAATTGTTGTAAAGACAATGTATACTTTCCTGTACAAACCTGCAAAATATTCTAAACTAAAAAGCAGTATTTTAAATCTATTATACAACTAATTTAGCAGGATTATATAACTTTAATTCACGTGGAACATTAATGTATCACAGTTACGTGATAATTTACAAACATTATTGTTCTCTATTGTATGAAGCATGTCACACAAAATAAATTGATACGAAATACAAATAAATTACTTTTTGTTATTTTCTAATGTAAATAAAAAAGAAAATTTTATATATATGTATAGATTTATTTTAATTATTTTACATGATTAAATTAGTTAAAATATTGATGCGATCTGTAAATAGAAATGTGATAAATCATTTCGACCGCGTAAATTTCTTTTATGAAAATTTGGAAATCGTGCTGAATCGCACTGAGATTTATCATAATATAAAATTTTCTCAAAATTCAAGTGATAATTTTATATATTTTTAAGTAATATCTATTTAAGATATACTAAATTTGTTCTCTAAGTGTATTTACACATGCAGTCATATTAAGTGTTATAAATATATACGTAGATAACTATTTCAAATCATTTACATGCTGGCACATATATATTATTAAAGAATAAATGATTTCAATGCTTTGTAATAATAAGCACCGTTTATAATATCAAGTAGTTTCACTAATTAATAGCTTCATCCAATTTAGTCTCTAAAAAATAATAATCGAATACTCGTGACTAATTTGAACGCATGATTTAATAACGAAACGATGACCAGGTAAATTCCAGTCTCAATTTTCAATTAAAATAACAGAGTGGAGCCTAACGCAATAACTAGAAATCGATAGTTGAACTAATGCGAAGTAAGTGCACAGACATAAAACCACAAAGCGAGCGCTCGATCAGAAGCAGGACCGGGTGAAATGGGAAATATTCGGCAGGCACCGGCAGGGTCCGCGCGCTCAAGATACAATTTTTCTCGAGGAAAATTGTCGAATCCTTTAAATAAGATTGAAAATCTTCCTGCGAGTCGGTCGGGAGGAAGAGAAAAAGAAGCCGGAGGCGCGCGGAGGCCGCGGCGCTCGTCGCGTTTTCATAACCGGGGCCGGGCCGCTTATACCCTAACGCAGGGCAATATATCCGACTGGCGCCTTATAAATCGAGGGAAGTGCGCGCAGGAGCCGCGCGCAGACAGGGCCGCGGCGGAGGATGGAGGGCCTCAATAACGCCTCATCCCCGGCATTTGTCAGAGCATATCGCCTAACAGGCCCGCGGTCCATGCATCACCTACGGCCTCGGGGCCGGCCGCTAATAAGCCGTGCGGGGAGGCCTTTTTTTTCCCGGGGAGGCCATGAAAGCCGATTGCCGAGCTTACGCGGGCGGGCGCAATAGATTGCGCGCGGCCACCCGGGAGTTTACGGCCGCCGCGGGATTTCACGGCCCGGCGAGCCCCGCCCATTTGGCGAATTAGCCGATTACGGCCCCGCGGGCAGGCCCGGCTAGGGCCCGCGCAGTCTGGAGGCGCCCCGGCATCCGCGTACTCGGCGCCGTACGAGCCACCGCCGCCGCCGCCGCCCCCGCGTGCAAATGGCTTCTGAAAACGATGTCGGAAATGACTCGGTATATCGCCCGCGCGGAAATCTCGCCCCGAGCGCGCCGCACACACGCCTGCGCGGCCTAGAAATAGATCCCGGCGAAGCCACTCGCTCCTCCGCTCGCGCATCCGGGCGGAGCCGGGAGGGAGAGAGGGCCCGGGAGAGAGACGCAGCCTCCGCGCCTCTGTCGGCGTTGCACGCCCCGGGAGCTCGCGAGAGCGCGAATCTTGATATTCTCCCGCCGCGCGCGCCGGAGCTGTAGATTGTAGTGTATAGGGGCGCCGCTCCTCTCAGCGGAAGGGGGAGACTCCACCGCCGACCGGGGAAAAATGCCCCGGTGAGAAGGGGCGAGATGGAGATTAAACGCGCGGATAAAGATTTACTAATGACTCGCGCTCCTGCCGCCCAAGTGTCAGCGTGGCGGCGGGGAGGCGCTTTTTAACAAATGCTCGCTGCTTCGAGTGCGCCTGCGAAAGGTGATGCTAGCGCCTCTGGCGCTAAACTGCATTTTTACCCGGAAATAACTATGTAATATTAAGACTCTCTGTATTTCACCTTTAATGTTCAGTCGCAATATCGTATGAGTTACATAATATTATTCAACATGTATCTATTTTCGAATACGCTTGTATATTTATGTTATTATCGCACAAGCACCTATCCCAATTATTTTAAATCTTAACGCGGCTTTGAAAATACTACAAGTAACTTTTAAATTATCGTTGAAGCCTACAATGCTTTCTTGAAGCCTCACATTTTTATTTCACCCTTCAAGTGTGTAATTATACAGTCACACTAGTTTCAGTGCAGATTACCTAATTGGAATTTGCAATTAAAATCAAATCAAATAATGATCAAGCTAAGTGGATATACATGTTTTCCACCGAATGAGGCATCGCGATCGGATTTAATGTAATTTAATGCATTTCCCACTGACAAACACGTCAGAATAAAGAGTTTTATGGATTTTCAACCAAGTTAATAAAACTCATTCTATCGCACTAAAAATATAAAAAAAGTGTTATTATGTTGACTTAAATTATAGTTACAAGTAACGAATGTGACGAGTGGTCATTCTCCTGGAAAATATACATGTAAATTAAAAAAAAAATTCATTAAGATTTATTGAATTGATACCTTCTTATTCCATTCTTGGTTTGTCCTTGAACTAGTTAATCTAAAAAAATAAGTTTCTTTAAAAAAAACTTATTCATTATAAATAATTAATATTTAGTATTTATTATTCTTACTTGCTTTATCCTATAGTGGATTGGCTACTGGATGTTGTAAGAGTATAGTTGAACCTGTAAACATAAATAAGTATAAGTCAAGTATTCGACTGGCTGTTATAATATAACTTATTTTCATCAAAAATCGTTATTTATTTATTATTCAAAATTTAAATTTAAGTTATATACACATGTAGAAGATACTTTTGCAATATGAGAGAACAAGAGTGGAGTGAAAAGGGAAATCAGGATAAAAGTTATACTTAAAAATATGTGAAATATAGCAGTTATAAGTACATATAGGTTTTTTAGCTAAACAATGTTAATTAATTAAAGAATGTATTTAGAATTTATACAGGCAAGAATATATTCATTTTGTAATAATTATGAAAAGAAATCAAGTGAAAAAGTTGATTAAATTGCAAGTTATAGTATAAAATCAATTTTTGATGAGTTGTGTACATTACAAGTGTATGTAAACTAACTGCACAATAATGCATTTTTTATCATGAATAGCAATATTAAAATTAAGTAGTAGAAAAATAGCTATAGTAGAATGCTTGAAGATTATTAATAAATAGGAGAGTTTGATGAGTATATGTTAATTATTGTTTAAACATTTATAAGAAGTGAATATGTATATTATGCATGGTTAATAGTTAGATTGTTAGAATAATTATTAAAATGATTTGTGCATCCGGTGACGAGCATGATAGGGAATTGACCAATGGGAAATTATCTTTGGCTCACCAAGAGGCAAATAGCAATCATCTCCAACAACGTTATGCTAACATGTATCGAGATATTGAGATATAGAGATTACCTTGTCTTCTGCGTTGAGATATATTGAATATAGTCTGTAATAGATATACAGTGTGTATTTACTATTCATCCCTACGTCAAATCATTATTAATTGAACTTAGATGTTCATTGGTGTTTAATTGAATATTTTTGGGATTTATTATGTATTTTAAATGAGATACATAATAATTTTGTTATCAAATTTTATATTGTTGCGTGGCTGGAAAATAGATTTAAACGTCCTTTTTTCCAAAAATTAGTAAATTTGCTGGTAATTTAGTATATCCTTGTTCTA
Organism: Sycophaga agraensis; assembly: GCA_018906755.1. Lineage (NCBI taxonomy): Eukaryota > Metazoa > Arthropoda > Insecta > Hymenoptera > Pteromalidae > Sycophaga > Sycophaga agraensis. The sequence continues at coordinate 238,950 of JACCIE010000015.1, read as the reverse complement.
TATGAGACAAGGATGACACTATAAAAGAGCGTGTTCAATCAAGAAAGAAGATGGATTCGCGAGGGAAAATAGAGTTCTGGACTTACAAGCAGGAGGCACACGAGCTCATTCGTCGCCCGATTCATCACTGAAGCAAGTCGAAATTTCATGTAAGGCAAACGCCATTTTTTTGACGATTTAGAAAGTAGAAATTGGATAGAGAAGGTGAGAATTTAATTTTTTATTTGATTATTATTCATTAATTGTGGAATTGCTGGTAAGTTGTTAAATAGCATTGTATTGTTTTCTCTCTCTCTCCCCCAAATTTTTCTATTCGTTCAAATCTTGATTCGCTTTAATATTTTGAGATTCGTAATTTTTGATATTTTGATTAATAAATCACTTGTAGATGTTAAATAAGTTTTAGTTAATGTATCTGCAATTTCCTATCTTAAATAAATAGTCATTTAAATGAAATCTAAATTTGATTGTATTAATAACTATTTGTAGTTTGGATTTCCCTGTTTATGAAATCGCAATTGTACGTATTGCGCAAAGGATATAGAGCGAAGGGAAATTGATTAAATTTAAGGTTCAAATTTTTTGATTATTAAATTTAAATAATTTTGTGATTTCCACGTTACACATTTCACAACAAGATTTGTAAATTGCTGAGTTCTTAGTCGAGGGTACTTCAGTGAACTCCTCTTCAAACCCTTCATACCTTGAATTAGATTTATTTTATATTTTATTTCCTCGTTGATATATAGTTCAGCATATTAATCCAATGCTTACATAAACAAAATGTACATTGGTTAACTGCTGCTTACTGTGGGGTACGTTTAACCTAAAACTTTTGGAAAAAGCAGTACAGTTTTTTTATGTCATAGAATAACTCGCTAATAATACACTGTATACAAAGCAGAAATACAAGTTAATAGCTTTAGTGATTAAATTTTTATATTTAAAATTATATGATTAAAGTGCTACTGCACTACAAAAACAAATTGGGCAAAAAATTAAAAGAATAGTCTGATAACTTTTGTCGATTAACCAATGAATTAAAGTGGAAATTGAATAATACGGCCTCATAAAATAACGTAAAGTTTGCAAAATATCTGATTGGGAAACTTTCCATTTCCTTCAATTTTGGAATAGTTAAAAAATTCCCACTGCCTTTTGATCGAATTTTCTCAGATTTTCTCTGCAAATTCTTTTTCTATCGATTACTATATAATCTGCAACAGCAACGTAGCGACTATAAAAAAAAGAGCTTAAATCGGCAAGTTGTCTTAACAAAAAGTCTTACTATACACCCGCTCTTTCGAAATAAACGGTGCGAAATTCGCTAGACAACAATGGCATAAAAAGTGAATGTTTAAAAATAAAACCGTGTAATAGAATGCTCAAAATCGCAGGTACTTCGAAAGCCGTTACGGAGTCTTGTATACTCGATACGGCAAATGGAGGGGAAATATTAAGGAGGGCAGCCGAATCATTAGGTAGCCTCGATAACTTCCCATGGACCTATTACCGCGTGCGCGCGAGAGGGAAGTAAAACATCGGGGTCGTTTAGCACTCCAAGTGACGAGGTCGAGGGGCCCGGGGGATCAAAGCCGGCCCGGGCCATTATCCGGAAAAGTACTCGAAGAATCCCTCAGCCTCGGCGCCCTGCAGATGTATCCGTAAACAAACGCGTGCTCGCGTGCGGGCCGGCCCCGCCCTTGCAATATTTAAACCCGGGAGCACTCGAGGCCCTTAACTTCTCGGGCAGCCCTCGAGGGCCCCCCACAACGCGTCTGAGGTGCGAGCGAGTTTTAAAGGGTCGGAAGTCCGAGAGGGGGGACCGGTTGAACTTCGGGGCGGCGGCGCGGGTGAGAAGAAAAAAAATAAAAAAGAGCGCCCGCTGCTTGGTGCATTTAAACGCGCGCGGCACGGTTTTATCCTCTTTGGCTGTGGCGTAATGCTCGGGGCCAACGCCTGCGTTCGGCGCATTATCTTCTTGCTGGCTCTTTTTGCGTCCGGGAGGCAGCGGACGAGGCGCGGGGACGGACTCGCGCCGCTTCCTTTTTTTCACGCAATTATTCTTGGCTATTTTGGCGGGGGCGCGTGCCAAGGGAGAACGTGACTGCGCGCGGACTCGGCGAAAAACCGAACCCTTATCTCCTTGTCGGCCTCGTTGCGTGTATATTTAATGCTTTAATAGATCGCCCGGTTTATTGCGCAGCTGAGCCGCGCGCTTGTTAAAACTTTGGCTTTTACCCTACTGGCTTATCGCTGCAAAATTATTGTGTTTTTCGCACAAATTATAATGCACTCCGAGACAAATAGTTCAATTTATTGTGCATCACGTGCCGGTGCCCAGTGGAATTATGCACTGTATTACGCCTAAAAACGTGGTTCATTTGAATCATTGCAGTATATATCCAGGATTTATTTGAAAAGCCAGGAATGAACAAATGTACCTCTTTTCGGGTCGGGTATAACGCATCGTACTATAAGCTCTAAAGTGTAGCTTTTAAGTTTTAAATTTGTTGATTTTTCGCAAAGCTAAGCTCAACCAAGATGCTTCATATAAATATAAAAGGTTAGAATATTATACTGGCTGATAGGGTTCACGAATAAGAAACGGCAGCAGATAGGCATGGTGATGAGATATATCCCTTGTGACTTTCATAAAGGGAAGAAGGAGAAAGTTTTATATAATTTTAGAAACATTTTAGCGTAAAAGCTGAAACAACAAGAAAAATAGAAAATAAACTATGTCAGTGTATGAATTACATAAACTTGCAGGTCAATTTGAAATAACTTAATTAATATTTACCTAGTGTTTACAGTAACCTTCGATAAAGTATTACATATAGACGAGGTTTTAAGTGTACAACCTTCAACAATTTTTACACGAGTAAATTGATTTTAACGAAACCCATTCAGTTGTAAAATATAAATCACCCACGCAGAAGTTTACGATTAAAGTAAAATGCAATTATCAAAAGATGATCCGAGTAAGCCATTATCAATTTGTCACAAGAGGGTCAACCGGCATCACGTATCGTTGGAAGAGCCGAGAATCGAGCTGAATCAAGCCAAGCGCGGGAGATGTTGCCTTGACGGTAAAAAAAGCCAGCGCTCGTTTTCTTTCGCTAGAAATTCTCACCGGGTTACGCCCCATCATCGCGGCGCGTCGTGCACGCTTCCGCTGTCCTCGAGAAAGGAGTCGTAATCAAGGCGACTTGGCGACAATGCGCAGCGAGAAACACTGCTGATCAACGCGGCGAGTCGAATGAAGTTGCGCCGCTCGTGCCCCCTGAACCGTGCCGGGTGAAGCGCCATCCGCCTCGTCGCGAGAGATATATCTCGAAGTCGGGCAGGATGAACCGTTCTTGTTATCCCTCACGAACTCGCGTCCACGGAGGACAGCCCGGATCCCGCGCTATTTCCAATAGGCTGACCGTCGACGCATCGGCAGAATGGCTCGGGAAAGAGAGGCTGAGCTTAAAGCTTACCACCGGTGAGCTTTTCTTTCGACATGATGTAACATTCATCTTATTCCAAGTCATGCAAAATGCACACTCTCAAATAATTTATTGTATTGTACATCGCAGTTATATAATGGTGCTTCTTTTGTATCGCCTTCGTTCATCGGTTGACAATTTATCAATAATTCAGTAAATCAACAATCGCATTGCAAGAATGCATAACATATATTTAATTTTGTAAAAGCGAAACTGCGACTTTTATTATAAAATTTCAATGCATGAGTAGGTGTCCTTTTTTGAATCATTAATGTATTGCTTATTCTCCAATTCACTATCTAAATGACATTATTATCATAAGTGAACTAAAATTTATTATCGTTGAAGTAAAAAAGATTTAAATCTATCTTTAATCTCCTTTTGTCACGTAAACGTTATAAAATCAAAAAAACATTACAGAATAGGGCTTGCACGTGGGGCGGAGAGCCTCACGACCGGGAGCTCGCGAGACTACACTTTGTAAATTAAACACATTGATCCACAGGGACGAGGTTGGAAGCGGCGCCCACCGCTTCGCAATCGAAAGCCGCAGACCCTGAAACGCCGTAAAAAAAAATCGGGAAAACAAAGGGCGAGGCCACGGCGCCGGCGGCGAACAGTTTTCCCGCCGACAAAGCAAATCTTCGTTTTCGGGGGGATCGATCGCCCCCCGGCAATCCCGGGCCGCGAGCGCCCGTAAAAAAGGGGGCGCGGCGGGCGCCTAGGCGTTATCGGCCGGCCAAGTGCAGGCCGCGCGGGTCCGTCGAGTGGGCGTCCGGCACGCGGATTTTCAATCGAACGCCCCGATTTATTACGGCTCGGCGGACGTTTTAAAAAAAAAAAATATTACTCGCGGCACTCTGGAAGCTGGGTGGCATACGCGTGTAACCGTTTCCGAGCGCGGCTCGCAGCTTTTTTGCGGCGGCGAGCGACGCGCCCGGGGCGTCCAATCGGCGTCGCCGGCGATTAGAGCGGGGATTTTTCGCGGGGCAAGAAGCCCCGATGAAAAAGGAGGCGCCTTAATGTATTCCGCCCGCTGTCGCCTCGTCGATTTCACTCAGCCCGCTAATTGCCATTATCGGCCGGGGCGCATTTAATGGAGGAAACGAGTTAAACGTGCCCCCGGGGGAATTACACTTTGTAAAATCGGATTTTTCTCCCAGGGCTTTATCGGCCGCGGACGTCCCTCGCGATGCACCCGAGGACCGCGCCCCTCTCGCTTAATGGAAGAAGCATCAATGGCAAAGCCTTTGAGAGATAAAATTCTTCGCGGTTCGTTTTCCCGATAAATTCCTTCTGTTTGATATTTAAAGTAGGGGACGGCCGCCCGTCTGCTTCAAATTAATTTGAAATCAGAATTTTCTTTCTCTCCTTCGCAGCTCGCTTTCCTTCCAGCCCTTTAGTTCTCTATGAAGATCTTTAAAAAATACTAATTGTATCTTATAACGACAGCTGTTATTTGTATAATTATTGTTACTACTTGCAGATGAGCTTTAGAACAAAGAAATTTAAAGCTAATTTTGATAATGCTATAAAGCGATTAATGCAAAATATGATAATTATACAATTACCAATGTAGTTATGATACAAACCAGTTTTTACGGCCAGAAACAGTATTTTATGGTCAATCTATTAATCAAATCAGACATACAATAATTAAATGTCTAGCTTTTTTATTAAATTGATAGTAGACATCTAAAAGCCTTACTAAGACCAATAAATTTAGCCATGAACTGGACAAAAACTAGTTTAAATTTATATCAAGGAATGCTGAATAATAGTCGTTCTGGTATTATATTACACGTTTACGTTGCTGTAAGCTTTTATATTCAGCAAAGAAAGTGCTAATAATAGATTTCTATTCGCTGACAAAAGTTTTTAAACCGTGCGGGCCATCGAGATTCTGTTGACACTTATCGAGAAGCGTTCGCTTTCAAATAGAGAGATGCGTCGAGTGGAAAGATGCGGCTGCACTGTAGCCCTGAAAACGCTATTTTCCAAGAGAGGCACTATATGTAAATTCACGCTGAAAAGGTCGGCTCTTTGTTGCACGTTTTACTACACGAGTTCCCTGAAAAATGCGTCGAACGCGTTTTTTAAATTTTCCTATTATTTTTTATTCCCTTTGTACAATCAGTTTGCAGCTTTAACGTTTCCAAGTCGCCACTTGTATTATTGAAGATTTTGTAAACAATGTAGATTGATTTGTTATCTCTTTCTGCCATTTCACAGTGACAGTTGCTCGGACAGTTGAAATTTGCATTTTTATGACAAAGGTAACGTTTGTAAGCCATATTTCATTTTAATTGAAATTTTGAAGTAGAATCCTTATGATAAAATACGAATTACTCTTGTTTATAAAAGCGACCTCATAATTATTAAACTTTACATCCGCAGTTTTCGAAAATTTTGAAAATTTGTACAAACTTCTGGACTGGCATAATTCGAAGAAAATCCAGGACAAAAAGATTGTTTGCGGCTCATTAGCATATTACACGTAAAAGTAGATGCATATAGCTTGGAGAGAAGTACAGTGACGGCTTATACGGCCTCCTTAATATATTTAAGGTGCGAAAGTTTGAAAATAAGCTTCTTACCAAATCCTCTGAAAGTTGGGATATTTGGCATGAAACAGTTCCGGTCATTAGCGTGAAACACTCGAAAGAAATAAAGCAAAAAATTACCATATCGAAGGAAGCTATATAGCGATCGATATTAAAGGAAGCAGAAATGGAAGTAGTTGCAAAAGTAAATATAAATCTGCTATTATGCTCTGCAATAACTCGTTAAAATTGCATGGGAAGTTTGCATGTAATCGCTACTTTTTAATATTGAACGCGGAGGCATTTGTAAAACACAATGCGCCGGAAAAATAAAGGATAAACTAAAAACGATTCTTAAAAAAATACCGAGGCACTAAAAGTACAAGTATAACTAAGTTATGATAAATTCAGCATCATTTCAAACAATGAAGTACGCCGGCATGAAGTTTACCGAGGCTTACAACTGGTATAAAAGTGAAATATACACCGTAACCATAAATCTCATTAAGTGCATTTCCGGAAAAAAGTCACGTCTCGTTACACGTTCTCTTCACTTTTTACTTCTAAACAGAGCAGTATTTCCAGGCCGCTCGAAATAACACTCGCGGCCGAACCTTGAAGAGCCATCGCGAGGTTATGTTTGTGTTGCAACCAAAATATACTCCGCGCGCACTCGGCAAACTCCCGCGCGCGCACGCGGAATATGCGTTCCGCTCGACTCGAAGAGCAGTGCACTTTCACGAGTCACCGCCACCGTTATAAACGAGCCCTCAATTACACGAGCCCAAGACCAATATCTCGGGGCCTATCGCGATAAAACTAATAGCCGTGCGGCCCCTTAAAAAAAACTGCCGGCTACATCATCCCCGGGACGGATGGACGGGGGGGCCGCGCCCCTAAGCCCGACTAATCGCACGTACATATTGAGGCGGGTCCGGATACGGCCAAGTAAGAGGTCACAGTGTACGCACACAGAGACAGGGGTAGAGGAGGCAAAGCGCTGCCCGGGATAGATAAGGAGACAATAGGCGCCGATAGCTTTTAGCTCGGGGTCGTTAGACGCTTATATACCGGGGAATCCCATTTCGCGGGGAGTTTTTCCGCCGCGGTAAATAAATCGGGGAAACGGCGACTCGCGGCCCCTGGCCAGCGCTCGGTACCCCCACCCCCCACCCCCTCGACGACCAATGCGGCTCTGCACCCAATGGCAAATAGTTATAAGGGGGACCGGGACTTCGCCGCAGCCGCCGCGCAGTAAAACACGCGATTTTACGCACGCCAAGTGCACGCACGCGGCGGCTGTGTATATATGCGCATGTATGTGTGTGACGCGGCGAATTATAAAACGCGGCGGGCGGGAGCTGGGGGGCCGCGGCCGGAGGACGGAAAAGACGCGCATTGTGCGCGCCGAGTGCGTGCGCCGAAAGCACATACGGACGCCCCTTTCAGGCGCGAGCGGGAGGCAAGTCGCGCACCGGACTGCCAAAAGAATCCCGCACAATAGTATTGTGTACGCGAGTGCATCCCGAGCTGCTGCCGCTTCACCGCGAGCGAACACTTGAAAAAAACACCTAGCCCGATCATAATGACCAGCCATACATGTGCACGAGTACTTATTGTAGCCGGGGTGTGTGTCCTGGTCTCGTTAATAATCACCGCTGGTAGGTGTGTGGACCTTGTTGCGAATGCCGCGTCAAAAGCAGATGAGACGGCGTATGTCGTATACCAGTTGAATAATGGAATTCATGGCCATAACGAAGCTTTGAAATAAGCATCTTTCAAGTATACATATAAGAATTGCGTTTTTGCCACTTGGTTTATGTAATTATTTGGATAAAGCTGGCGACTAAAAAAATATAATCGGCCTCCGCCATTAATGTATAAAATATACTTGATAAATTAATGATGGGTTGGGTTAGGTTACATGATTATAACATCAATATGGTTCAAGAAATATCGTAGAAAATTCTGAAACTTAAATACATAAAAGCCGCATTTATAAAACTTTTATAGAAATTTGAAATTTAATATTCAATCTTAGAATTTTTTAAATTTACGAATTTTCAATAACAAGTGATGTATTTTATGCTTCAAGAAATCTAATTTTTTTTTTGTAAAATACATAAAATCAATTTTAAAGCATATGGGGATTTCAGAAGTATAAAAATTTATTGAAAACATTAATAATCGCAAAAAGAATATTCACTTAACAATGACTATTCACTTAACCAAGTTAAATTCAATCATCAGATTTTAGGTATGATTTCAGAGAATTCAGTACTCTTTAAAGCTGATTCCTTTAAATACATAAGCTTCTTATTATGCATTAGAATGAATAAAATACTAATAGGGTACTGCAGTAAAAAGAATCCTTAGTAGAATTTACTATACATGTGCTGTTACTTTAATAAGTTCAGATAAATGTGATTAACGAATTTAAATAGAATTAATTGGATTATTCCACCAAATGTACATTTAAACCTACTGATGTGATTACCTAAGTCGCTGAAAAAACCTTTTATCACATAGTTTATTCAATATATACTATATTAAAAATATTCCATATGTACATAAATCGTCCAATATTTTGATTTTTTGGCTTTTGAAAATGTAGGCTTAGCGTGGAGATAAAGAAAACAATAAAAACAAACAGTAGTACAAGAAAATAAAAAGAAACAATACTTACTTGGTTGGAACTCTGAAAAGTTTTTGACACTGTACATTTTTCTCATCAGTCAGGTTAAATTAGTTGATATATGAGTTTCATATGGATGTGAGAAGTAGATGTTAGAAAAAAATTTGATTAAATACTGAAAGTCCTGAGTAATAAGTATATTTATTTTTATAAGTATATTTTTCTGTTTCAGTTTCAAGCAATATGTTTATTAGGTTATAACTAATATTATTAAGAAAATAATAGAATACTGCACTTATGAGTCTATTCCGAACCTATTGCGATGGCGAATGTGCCTCCCCGAAATGAAGTCTCGACAAAAGTCAAGAAGCTAGTGAGGGAAACTTGGCAAGCAGAACTAATAGAATGAACGGAAATTCGGAGAGGTCTTTATTTCACGTTCTATGCGTGCGTGAACTGCAAATGCCGCAAATAAGGTGAGAGAAAAGGCAGCGCTATACGAGTAAATCAACGGAAACCGACTGTTCCAATATCAGACGAATACCTGTATACATTTTGTACCGCGAACAAGTGTTTCAACCTTCTTTAATGAATACATATCTATATGTAGATATGGGGAGACAAACTTGAAAAGGAATTCGAAAATTGATGCCATAAAAGTGGATAGACAAATTTCGAATATATCTTCGGGTGTTCCAGATATGTGCATGTATGTATTGTTGTTATTTTGATAAATGGTCTTCCTGTTTGTTATTTCTTGCAAAAAAAATTGTTTTTTTGAATGAAAAATTTCATGGCTTTAATTTTTTTATATTTTTTTGGTAGTTTATATACGAATGAAATATCTAAGTCACATCTATTGAAAAAATTGTATTTTGAACAAAAATATGAAAAATAAAATGTTTCAATACTTTTTTTATAGGTGTATAAGTCGTTTTATCCAATTCTCTTCATTTGCTACCGAATATCAGTAGATATAACCTCTTTGTCTAGTATTATACATTATTGCTTGAAAATATAATGGTAACAATATATAACGATTGGCGGATGAAGTAAACTATAGGAAGGTTTCATAATATGATCATAATTTACTTAGTTTTGAATGAGATTAGTAATGATGCGTTACTAATCAATACCGGTAACTCATGTATCAATCATCGACAAATGTTTCAAGATTTGCAAGTCACATACAAATAAATTTTAGAATACGACAGGGTTCAACTTGAGCAAGATTTAGATTTTCGTTCAGTTTTAATAAATCATCAATAATTTTATAAGAACTTGAATCTTGATATAACATTAGTTTCCTTAAAGTTTCCGAGGAGTAGTTATAATTTAATAATGTACGAATACAGTCTTACTGTACAGTTTCGTTTGAATCTATTTTTGTTAAAATTTAATCTTTTGCCCTGGCTATTATTTATTATTAAACCTTAAAGTATATATTTTATTCGAAATAATATGGATATCGAAATTTTTTATAAAATATTTCAAGAGAGATCGGCAAATGATTAACGCACAACGATTATATAATTTGCACTTGAATCGAAAAGCTGCATGATTCAAATAAGTTATTCGACTCACTTGTTCTCGAATCATTAATCCGAGTGATTTTCCTAAATCGGACAACAATTTCGAATGCTCGGTCCTCTTTAAGAAGAAGTTATGAAATATGCCCGGTGGACTTTCAATACTCGCTTTATCACTTAAAATGTGACTCGATTCATATTGCGCGGCATTGAATAATTTTCCTCTTTAGCATGCGTTGACGTGTCGCGGGACAAAAACCGGGCATTATTTATTCGGACCGGATTATTTATACGACAGTCGCCTCGGTGCGCGCGCGACTCCTTTCCCGCAGACTTCGTTACGGCCGCGGGAGCGAGACGGCGCGGCGGGCGCCGAGTGCACCGCCTCGAGAAAGGAACATATCATCTCGCCGGGCGCATGCACGCACGCGATATATTGGAAGAGAAGAGAACTTATCGACGAGTCCTTTCCCCCCCCCCTTTTTTTTTATATTTCGCGACGTAACTCTCGCGAGGATGGAAATGCAGCGCTCGGCGGCTTTGTACACCGGGGGGGAGGCGCTTGCGCGCCGGCGACAGGCTAAGCCGGGCGCATTTGAAACGCAGATTTTTCTCATGCATCCGCGCGCGCGGGGGAGGCGAGCCTCGGGTCTAATACGCCGAGCATTAAAGGGCGCGAGGAGCCGCGCACTTCAGAGAGCTAAATTTTCCCCGGGGCGGATATTTCGCCGGCCGAAATAGCGGTCTGCACCTGTCTTGAGGAAAAGGGACGATCGCGTATAAATAGCCCGAGCGCTCGGGCTGCTCCCTTTTCGCCGCGGCTCTTCGCTTTAGCGAGTCGGCTCCCCTTGACCCACGCCCCCGCGGTCCGCCCCCTCCCCCAAAGCCGCTTTCCAGAAGCTCTGATTACGGATACGCGAGTGTCCTGTATTTATAGCCTCGCAGGCCGGCCGCGTGCTCTTAAATCTTTATGTACGCGCATTCCTCCTCCCTCGCGACATCCGGTGCAGTGCACTCCTCGTACCTGTGCCCTGCATGCTGCACCTCCTTTTTGGCTTTAACGACCGCTTGCACACGTGTCGTACCTCATCGCGTCGCTTACCGCGCTTTCGCCGAACCTTAAAAGAGCTTTCCGCGATCGATGAAGCAAAGCACCCGGATTCTTTGGCGTAGTCTCTATTTATATGAAGTATGTGTGAGGTTACGGTGAATTTACTTCGTCCAGATCAATTCGCATTGGATATTTGATATTTCTTATTAAACTGTACAGTAGCAGCTACTCTCAATGAACTCTCACGGTTTGAGTACTTTCTTTTAAGTTTCTTTACAGTGCAATGCACAAATTCAAATTACGTTTACCGTGTTTACGTTTACCGTTACGTTTACGTTTACCGTGCCCGGTATCTTCGACAGTTTCGTTCACGATACAGGGGAGCCAAGGCATTGTTACAACAAAACGTGCAAGTTCCACAGGCAAGCCTTTTCAATTTACTTTCAATTCTGGATTGCTCGGACATACTGTAAGAATAAAAACAAAATCGATCCTCGATAGCACTTTATAAATTGAAATCGCTTGGCTCCCTATAAATCTAGGCATTTGTCCAAATTTTCTGGATTTACAAGTCGTCTTTTCGCCGAAAATTCCGGACTATAGTTCCAAGCCTGGCAGATAGCGTAATCGGCGCGTCAAGGTCGGAAAAAGACAACGTGGAGAGAGACGCGCGGGCTTTAAGGGCTTATCGTCTATCTGCAGTCTACTGATCGTCGCGCTCCCTTGCCACGCGACAACTGCGGCGCCGCCAGTCTATTTACGGTCCTATACACCAGAAGGAGGAGGGGGAGAATTTGCCCGGCGAGACGAGCCCTCGGTGAGATTCCCAAGCAAAAAGAGAAAAGTGATTCCAAGGTTAACCGTATCTTTCAGATAATACTTTCACCTCGGGGGAGGAACAGGTCTCATGGATTGAGAAGACTTGGCTCCCCAGAATGCGACGATTGACGCGGACGTTATTTATAGCTTCCCCATTCGCGCTCAATTCTTTACCGAATGCTGCAGTCTTCGGTTTTGTAATCTGATTTCAGTAAAAAGATTTATTTTGCCGTATCCGCCTCTTCTACTTACTTTACGATTGAAATTGAAGTTGGTAATGTCTGTTTTAGACGCTTGTTGTATGCATTATAACTGGAAATTGTAATTCGCGGTCATATAAAAATGTTCAATTTTGACAGAGCAAAATTGACAGAATGGATTTTTCTATTTCCTAGAAATAGATTTCCAAAAGCAGAAGCGATAGTAATGTGAAATATGTTACTACGAATCAAATCCAATCCGCATTCGATATACACTTGATAAATATCAGGTCGTAGCAATTTGGTTATTTTCGAATTGACGAAAAAATATTTAGTTCTATTTAGGTGTAGAAATAATCTATTGATATCATTATTAGATTATGGAGCAAACATTGTTTTTATAGAGTGTACTGAAAGAACATACTGATAAGTTCTAATATAGTGCGAACGAGATTAATGATACTGTACATAACTGCTGGCAAGCCGAATTTCCTGATTTCTCACGATCAATTAACTATTTAATTGCTGCTCCATTGCACAGCACACAATGTTACCGGTATGCTCGTGCCCTTTCCGCATTCTGTTCTCATGCCAGACACAACAACGATCCATTTCACTGCTCATTCGATCAAGGTGGAACTCATCTTCCTATTTTTTATAAATTCTGATTCAAGATTACATTTCAAATAACCCCGAAATGCAATGGTCCATTAATTTTCTTCGTCATGGAATGAACAATCGTATGTATAAAAGTTTGTTACTTTCCATTTAAAGCTAATTTATTTAATTAGCTTCATAATCATAAGACAGAGTAATTGACTTTAAAAATATGAATATAATAATTATTATCCTGATAGAAATCATAATTCTATTTGTACTATAGTATTACTAAATATACATAACATTTAAGTTGGTACTTATCAACAATATACTTGCAAGTAATTATAAAGTTCAATAGAAAACCAATGTTTAAAATTATAAATTAAAATCACGATATAGAAATTTGCAGAAAAACATTAATTCAGAGTTATTATTAATACTGATATTGCGTGAATTTTAACTTAAAGTATAAAGTTTTTATTTAAATAACCTATATCTGGCTGCGAAAGCTAAGGATTTCGCAATGACAGATTATTTTATTTTCAAACAATATTCTTCACTTCTAATTTCGTCTCTCAATAATTCATAACCAGTAGATAACTTGTTATTAAAGATTAAAACTGTATATTCTTCTTCTATAAGCTACATATTTTTAACTAATCGACTTTATCATAAGTGCGTGTAATTTATTTTACTACAAAGTATTAAAAAAAATATAATAAAATAATATAATAATTATAAAGCATAAATTTTTCATTAATATGCATCATTTTATAACCTTCATTCACGTCGCTTTATATCAAATTATTTTTTATATATTAGACAATGTTTAATGAATGAACATTGTTGGCACGACACTTAATATCTTTTTGTTGGTTTTGTATCTTTATCATATAGCTATGAAAAGACATGACAGAAGAGACTCATGACAGAATTATTAATTTCTCTAAAAGTATAAAAATGGAAAAGTACTTGCATCAAGAATTCTTTATTTATGCAGAATCAATATCAACTTATGTATCAAGTCTCATAATGTAAATACGATTGTAACAATCAATTAGGTCAATTTCTTTTTTATTTTTCAACTTCGAAAGCCTTACTAGTCGGAATTGCACGCACTTCTAAGAAACCGCTTCAGAGACAACACAAGACAAATGTTCATTAAAGCCTTGGCGAATGCAACGCAGTGGCCTCGACATTTGCAAGATGAAAAAAAGAAATTGAGAAGATGGCAAAAAGCGCGGGAAGCGGGTGCGGCTATTTTAAACGTGCAAAGCTCTACAGGGCGCAGGCTACTCTCTCGCAACTTCACACAAACTGATTTCTTCGCCGAATTATTATGAGTAATCGCCTGGATCCAGCGATTTTTCCAAATCGTTGCCCCGTCAAAAATACCTATCTGTTTCAGTATATTTGTATATATATATATATGACGTAGACTCAGCGCTTTGTCAAAAAATATTAGGCTTTTGATCGAGCAATCGGTTCCTACGAAACTCCCTTCTTCCTCGGGCGTCCACATCCGTTCGCTGCGCTTTATATCCCGAAACGCGTAGGGAACTAAAAATAGAGCACGTCAACAGTCGGCACACGTTGGCCGGATGCTGTTGGAGATTCTCGTTTTTTATACTTCGTCTTTTTGACTGTCTCTCTCTTTGAATAAGAAAAATATTTCTTTTTAATCAAGCGAGAATAAGTTAGATATGCCAATGCACAAGGGAATCATTATGATAATCCTTAACGCTCACACTGATTCGAAGTGAATTCTATTATACCCATAAAAATATGGTACCAGAAGTTAAGCTAAAGCGAATATAATGTAATATTATGAGTTCAATTACTCGAGTAAGTTTGTTCATTTAATTACAAAATCTTTTGCCATTCAATGTTGTTTTTGGATTAAACAATAGAACCCAGATATAAATAAAAACTATTAAAAATATAGTGCATAATCAAAATAGTTTATATCCTTGTGTTTAATCTTGATATTACTTCTAAAAGAATAATATCCTTATTCGGGGAGTGGTGCTAATCTGGCAATTTTACTACGATACTAGAATATAAGCTTGGATAGAAGTTCTACATAAGAGAAAAGTTTTGCAATAAAATTAACCAGGTTTTTTGTACAGATTATAATTGTTGTATATGTATGTAATCCAATCGATGCCAGCCCTAGCGCCATCGAAATCTGTGGTCTTATTTTACATGGATTACGTGTCTATCATAATATATTTAAACAGTCATATAAAGATAGCAGAATAAGTGGATGATCCCTCGAATATATAACAATTGGGCTAGTCTTTATAAAGATTATTTTGTGTACACAAATATATAAAAAATTTGTAAAACAGATGATGCGCAGCTACTCATCTGAATAGTTACTTCTTAATCCATCCGATTGACCTGTCAAGGGTGAATTTCAAGAATTTACTATTCCCCGTATGAGTGCCAACATTGAACTGGACTCTTTCCAGGCAAAAGAAGATCATATGTCAATAGACTATTGAAAGATTCAAATGATTTACAAATATCGTAATATTGTAAAAAAAGCTATGAATAAATTTTACCGCAATACTTTTTCATTGGTAGTTTAAAGAAATTATAATTATTAAAAGTGGAAAATATATTAAAATCTACAAATTGATTTCAAAATCCAACTTGAAGCTTTTAATGGATTTTTTTAAGTACATATAAGTACTGTTCACATCGATATTTTGAAATGCCAAAATTTTTCACTTATTTTTCCTGATGCTATGAATAATTGCTTAAATCAGTGCATATATGATTTGCCAATGATATCTCTCAAACATTTTCAAAATACTGTAAGTATAAAATGATTGTGGTAAACAAAATTACGCAATTACAATCGCATCTCTCTGAGCCGTCGTAATCGCATTGCATTGTATTATCATTACTGTTTACTTTATAACACGTCGCCATCAGTATCCGACTATGCGGGCATCTACCTATCTGTTACCCATAGTATTGATCTAGAATCAATCAGAATCAATGCATTGATACAATGCTATGGATACCCATAATTAGAATTTATCATTTGATATAATTTTCTAATTTATAGTACAGCGATTGATTGATTGATATTCAGAATTTATTAATCTTCATAAAATTGTATTAAAGTCATTTTAATCAAATTTCAAAGGTAATAAAATACTTATGATTATTTTGGAGACTG
Source organism: Sycophaga agraensis (assembly GCA_018906755.1). Classification (NCBI taxonomy): domain Eukaryota; kingdom Metazoa; phylum Arthropoda; class Insecta; order Hymenoptera; family Pteromalidae; genus Sycophaga; species Sycophaga agraensis. Next base: position 222,886 of record JACCIE010000015.1, on the reverse strand, counting down.
TTTTTCCGATAATGTTTAAAATTTTCCTATACTTTTTATCGTTTATTGAATAATAGATTAACAAAATTTTACTCATGAAGAAAAACAAAATTGAAGGTGTTGCGCAATCGGCAAGTCGGAAGAGAAAAACTTAAGGCGTAATCACCGATGAAGTTTTTCACAGCCATTCCACGACTCTGCGCCAACGAGGCCGAGGTGTCAATCAAATCAGCTTTTCTCGTCGGGCTCTCGAGTTCCCGAAAAAATTGTCTTTCAACGTTCTGCACAGAGTCGTCTCTCTAACTTCCACTGTCTTCGAAGAGAAATGCGCAGAAGGATAAGAACTGATCGCTTGACACTTGTCTTGTATATCTTGCGAAAGTCTGTAGCGTAAACCTAGAGAAAGCCATAGAGAAATAAATTAAGAAAGCAAGTTTAAAATGTTGTCCTCATTTTAAGCAGACATTATATACTATTGTATTACTTTAGAACTTTTGTATTAGGCGAAAGTTAAAAAAAAGTTAAAAGTTAAAATTTATTCCTTTACAAACATATTTTATTTCAAATCTACAATCTTTAATAATGAAATTATAAGATAAAAGTAGGTTCTGTTTTGAAAGCGATTAGTTGCTTCAACCATATGAAAATACTTTTTCGAATTACTTAACAAGTAATGATACTTTCACATTATTTTTAGATCTTATTGAATTTTTAGAAACAATTTCAAATGACAAATAGATCATTTATCTTGAAAATGGAAAAGTTTTCAAAATTATATATAATTTACTACTAAGGTACTTTCGGTACTTTAACTGTGATTTATAACTGAAATGCACATCGAATAAAAATTTTCAAAAAAAGCATTAAAATACCTGAAAACTTAATTATATGGTTTAAATTTATTATAAGTTTGAACGATTATGTGAATATTCAGGTGGCGCTTAAAAGCATATTAAAATTCACGATAAAATAAAACATTTGATACAGTTATATTATTTTATTTATGTGAACTACGTATTCTTAAACTTATTTTATCAACTAGAGTTTGGCTAAGAAGCGAAAAAAGACGGGAGGAATAAAAGTCAAACGAAACGGAGTGATAAGTGGAATGTTGTATGTGCAGTCGGGCTCCTGCCCTCAAAAAAAGGGAGCAAAACATCAGAGCGGATAGCGCGTGGTGCAGCCGCTGATTCGCCTGGGGTCTCCTTTCTTTCCGGGCCGACACGCAGACCGGCCCCCTTTTCGTCGCATTAGTCCCGCATTTGGTTTCGTACTTAAGCGCGGGCGAAAAAAAACCGAGGAGGGAGTGGGGGCCGCGTGCGCACATTATAAAGAGCCGCCGCCGCTTCGACACGCGGGCGCATATGTTGCCGCGACGACCTCCGGCCCGCATTAATTACCGACGACTGTCCTCCGCGCCTCCGTCGGATTCGGTGGAAAAGCCCCGATGGTTGCTAGAAGCTCGTTCTATAGATAGGCGGCGTTACACTTTCGGACAAAAGGCTCCGATCGGTGGGAGTATAAGTAGGGCGAGGGCCCCTTATGAAGATGAATGCCCCCCGAGAAAATCTCGAGGGACGATGACGACGATGATGGCTTTTGAAGTTTTGAGATACAATCGAGGGCCAGAGGTTTAATTATAATGGAAATTTAGTGGGTGATGGTAGTCCACTTTTTACGCGCAGATTTACGACGTTTTTATGTTTCATGCCAATCAAATAATAAACAGTGATTTGCCACTGTTGCTGTTTGATTAAAGCGTGCGACTGCAATGGCGACAAGGAAAACCATTTAGATTACGACGAAATTAATACAGTGTCGGATTTATTGGTGTAAACAAAACTCGATTTAGAAAGTTACACCATCTTTTACAAATTAGTCAGTGTCATGATTAACATACTATACGGATCTTTTGATAGCGTCGCTATTATAACTTTAAAAATTATAATTTTGTGACGTATGATTAATATAATATGTGAACTCTAAATATATAACATGTTTATCACCTTATAAAAAAAGTGCGGCTCAAGTCATGCTAAAGTTTGGCACAAGATCGACTAAGAAGTCTCTAAGAAATTCTTGTTTAAGTTTAGAGGCAACTGCTATTATAGTCTTGCTAGTATTTGAAGAGTTTACTCAATGCTTTTGATAATTAATATGTGTATCATTAGTTAGAAATTTATAATATTAAAAAATGGTTTTTCTAATTATAAGAATGAGCTTCATTTCTAAAGGTCTATTAAAATAATAATTATAAAACGAAACAATAATGAAAACAGAGCATTTTAGGTAAAAGGACCTCTTACAGGTTTGGTTGACAAAGAACAACAGATTATAAGATGTTGCTTGAAAAGGTTGTCTCCTTTACATTGGAGTCCTGCGTTTTATTGCTTTTTCCGGAAATAGGCGAGTGGGACAAACAAAAGGGCTATTCGTAGTTAACAGGCTGTGAGAACTTTGCCCTGGATCTAGTGGCGCACAGTGGTCGTAAGTTACATTTACTCATTATTTTCAGCCTTGTAAAGATAGATGGCTAGACTAGTTGATGTTTTTTGACCCTCGAGATAGTCCATTTTTAGGTAGCCCACACGTTTTACTTTCATTCAATATTCAAGTCGACAACTACTATATTGAAACAGAATGCGCATTATCGATATTATAAACAACAATATCGTATTCTTTATTACTTCTAATATGTTATCTAAATTTGATAAGATTATATAATTTTGTACTCGAATAATTGCGATGTACACTTCATCTTTAATCCTCGCTTTAATCACATATTAGCATGAGATTATTACTGATCATATCTAAGTAGTGGACTACACTTTCTTCTTTTTTTTTGAAGCGAGGTACACCTATAGCTTGTGGCACACGATAGAGATACTCCTTCCTTCCTGTTAGTGACTTACAGTTCATTTGTTTATCACGCCACTCTTCATCTTCAGAAAAAACTTTAAAATTACGACCTCTCGAGCTTGAACTTTTCAAGCCAGATTCACAGTCCTTTGTGAGGTGGTTTAAGAAAGGCAAGAAATAATTTTAGACGTTGCAAAGCAAATGTATACGTAGTCTCAAAATACAGTTTTTTCATTTAAAAATTTATAGAATGTATTGTGTAAAATGAAAAATACTGTACAATGAATTCATCGTAATGTAACAAAATATTTAAAACATTTTCCATCATTATTAAAATGATATGCAAGAGAGACATTTAAATAAAATAGCAGCACATACACAAAAGATATAAAAAGTGAATTCATTTGAATATGACCGTATAAGTGTTAGAGAAGTTATTTGTCTTACTACTACGCCATTTCTTTAATTTTCGCATCGTCAAGAATTCTACTGTATATCCCAACGAGCATAATGACCCGCGGCATCTTCCATGGCATCGATACTAAACATAACGAGCGGAAGTCCCCTAACCCCAAGCAGTGTTCGCGCAGCAAAGCCCATAGCCGGGGCCATACGTCGCGCGCAATTATATCCGCGTTCCGAGAAGGATGAAAATATAAACGGGGCGCACCTCGTCAAAGCCAATTTTGACAAACCCCGGCTGTTTTCGCGCGCTCTTTGCCGTCGGGCGTCGCGAGGGGGCGCACTCGGCACGCTTTGTCCCGGGAAATGCGCTGCGGAGGACGCGGGCCGTTATTACGCGGCGTTTATAATGCATTTGGCGGGCGCGCCGCGGCACAAAAGCCCGCGGCGGAATATTAATGGGGGCGCGGCGGGCCGATACACAGGGGCGGCCCTTGTGCGCCTTATTTATTTTCGCGCGGCCGATCCCGAGATTCGCGCAGCTGCTCGCTCCTTGGCCGAACAGCCGATTCGTTTCTTAGCAACGCGCGCCCGCGCGTCAATTACGTAAACACGACGGCTTCTGGTCTTTGAGCCGCGCGGCCATCGCTATGTCTCGCTCTCCCGGGGGACGAGAGGGTTACGAGGCTACGGCCACCGCTGGGTATACATGTGCGCGGTCCGTACTGCTGTGAGTGTAAGGGCTCGAGGCGCCCCCGCGCCTCCTCGCGCTCCACCGCTGTTTAACGTCGAGTGCTTTCGATTATTGCTTTCTCCGTGGGCTTCTCTGCCACGTTCATTCGGCCTCGCTTGCTGTAAAAACGATATTTATTGCTCAATGGATATTATTTGGAGTTGATGCTCCTTGTAAACGGAAACCGCTTATAAGATGCCGCGATCGATTTTGAAGAGCTGTCGTTTATTCATCGACTACGATGTCGCGAATTAAAATCAAGTGTTATCGTACAGACGATGGCGTTTGCGTTGACTTTGTGTTCATAGCCAATGCTAGTCAGATGATACGGTAACTTTGTCTATAAGTAGTTGTCTTTGTCTCGGATTGATTTTGATTAAATAAGATAACAAATGCAGATCGAATTTACTTAAATCTTGCATAAAATATTTTGGATTTCAACTCGAGATTGCTCGAGATATACCTTGGAAATTTTTACTGGCACAAGACTGAAATTGTATTTTACGAAAACATATCGTTTCCAAACTTTGATTTTAAGCTTATAATTATATTTATTTAATATAGTAATGACTCTAAATATAAAGGCAATTTAAATATTAAGATATAAAAATAAATTAAATTGATTTAAATTAAATTGAAAAACTGATTAATAAGATAATCGAATGAAATTATAGTAGTTTAATAATGTGGTATAGAGCTGTCAAAAAAATGTTTAATCACGCATATATTATATACCTACAATTGCTGCAGATAAGCGATGCACATCAGTAATTTTTTACAGTTTTATCTATTCATTTGTTGAAAAATTTTTTTGCAAACGATTTCTTATCAAAAGATTACATTTTTTCTTGTAGTAAATGTAAGTTTACGACAATTTTCCATAATACGATAATGCAGGGTCTTTCATTACGTATAGTATTTGTGTAGCCATTAATGACCTTTAAGTATCTATAAAGCAGAAAAGATATTACTAAAATATTGATCGGTAATATTTTTCATACTATCATATTATTACTTATCTGATAAAATTATATTTATGAATATTCGCTACGCTGATTCTTATTAGTTTGAGATGGCTTCCGAACGTAGATATAAGTATTTTCACAAAATTTTAATGAAGATATAAAACCAATACAAATACAAAGAATCATCGTAAGAATTAAGAGCTGAATATAAACTACTCCGAAGAATTAAAAATATAACAAAACAAAGTATAAACATGTATTTTGTTTTTAAATCAGAATTCATTGCAATGTAATAAATTTTTATAGTCTCATTAAGACTTTATTTTGTAAACGAGGAAAAGTTATCTTTGCTCTAGCATATTAATTACAATTTCTTACAAAGAATATCTTGTATGCTATTATCAGCGTTTATATTTACCAGAAATTTTTAGATGTTTTTTTGACTGTAGTATCAAGTTCAAATAAACATCTATTTTGATCTTATTATTATTTGACTTTCTTACATACATGCAGCAAAAATATTCATTAGATTTAATTCAAAGCTACATTTGCAGATTATGTGACAAACTTTCAAAAATAAATTTATTTAATTACGCGGGTTGGTTTATCGTAGTTTCAAATTATAATATCAAACGAAAGACTTTCCTGTAACATTATAAAAATTAAATCCGTGATTTGAAACTATCTTGATAAAAACTTTCTGACTCATATAAAAATTGAATTCACATTATATTATATATTATTACTTATAAGAGTGAAGTAAGTGACGAATTTAATTCCATGGCATGCTAAACGCTAATACTATATACATAATGAAGAAGTAAACTATCCAGATTTATTAAAAGTAAATTAGATTTTATCATGGAATTCCTATTCTCATACCAACTTCTTCTCTTTGCTGAGAGTAGCATTCGCCTCTAGTCACGTCTAAAGTCCAACTGTTGACTCAAACGGGAGAGCCAGTGATTTTATGAATCAGCGGAATTCGGCCAATGGGCAAGAAATACCAATTATGCGCAAAATGAAATTTGCCCTGATTACTTTTTCTGAATTGCCGTTCAATTCTGATATAAGCGTTGTTTTCCAGGTCTCGAATAAATCTAATGAAGAATTAAGAATCCATATAACATATGTAGACTTGTGAAACTTTTGGAAAATTTCACCGTGTTTTTGCAAGTAATACAAAAGTCAAAAGCTAACCCAAAACATTGTATAATTTTATGTGTCGGAATAACAGCCCGTGCGAGAAATCAGGTAATCATTACCGCGGAGATTGCCGACGAGTGGCTACAACGTGCGACGCACACAGAACGTACTACAATGAGAGGACAAAACATTATGCTTTTGTTTTAATTTCAGATAAACTCTTGATTCATTGAAACCAAGAAACCTTATATCGATTTTTCCCTTCGTAAAGTTCTCCTAATATATAACTCGGTAGCTACAAATAAATCTTACAAAAGAAAGAGAAAAATACAAATTATGACCTTTTTATATAGACAGCACAATAGTTTGATAATCGATGTTCTAAAGAGAGTTGAAATTTTTATCCCTACATCAAAACGAATGCCTAAAGCGGGGCAGGCTGGAAAAGAGCCATTCTTCTGTCGCTGGTTTTAAACGCTGTTCGCCCTTAAAGGAACATCTCGTTCCCTCTTCAGTCCCACCATCCCTTAAAGACAGCCCTCCTGGAATTCAACGTAATTCTACAAAAGCTTACTAAGGAGCGTGTACCGGGGGTTACAGGACAACGCCGGCTGCCGCGGCGGTCTAGTTTCCTCGTTCTTTTTTAGCCTTTCTCTTGTCCACTGGGGCCAAGGAAACATAGCACACCGAGAGCCGCTGTAAGTAGAATCGCCTGGCATTCATCTTGGACTTAAGGAAAACTGCTGAATAAAGCAAGCCGATGCAGTGCGCACCTTCGCCTCGCGGCAAGTCGATTTCCCGTGCAACCCTCACGAAAGTGCGCGCGCACACATGGAAGGGAGAAACAACTCGCGGGAATGGACAAAGTCCCGGCTCGTTGTTAGCGGAAAAATCCGCGCCGTGTCGAGCTGAAAATACCCAAAGCGACTTTGCATCTCAATGCGTAATCCGCCCATAAAAAAACGTAGGGGAACGAAGAAATGCGCGCGTGTGGGTTCTGAAGTCCGGGCGCAACTGTTTGCTCTTTCACAGCTTCTGCATTTCGATTTATAATCCGATAGGTTCCAAAGGGTAAAAATAGGGACTACTCGTTATAATCGATAGCCTCTACTAGAGCTTATATGAACTCAGTATTTAAATTATTTACAAAGCATATATGCACTCCAAAGTACTTAAAACATAAAATAAAACAGTTTTTAGGGGAAAATTATACCGTTACTTGATTTAACTAATAATGACTATTCTAACGGTGGTTTTTTTAATATTTGTAACTTTATTGCTTTACCTGTACGAATAATGATCAGAAAATGGTTCTGGGTGAAATCGTTATAAATAATTTTGTTGGCGATAACGTTTCAAAATATGACCAAAGGTTTGTATTTGACCAAAATGTATTCATTTGTAAAATAAAAGTTTGCTTTTAGATATAATTGAATTTGTTTAATTGTTAAAGCTTTTGTATACATTAATCCTATTCATTAATTAAACAAAATAAATAAGTTATAACTCAAATCGACTTTATAATATACCCGTATTATATGATAATATTAATAAAATATTTAATTTTAAATGTTCTGATCCTCAAAATGGAAAGATGGCTGTCCCATTAACTTCAAATTTACGATAATTTCAAATAATAAAAAGTAAAATATGCAACAATTGAAGTAAATATTATTCAGAATGTAATAATTTTCCATTAAATTTTCTCATATTTCTAATAATAAATGTCAGTTACAAAATATAATATGCAAAGAAAAATTTTTCAATGTAAGTTTCTATAATCATGGTAGAAATTTAACGAGCCCAGGCATCTCAAAGATATGTGTGCGAGCAAAGAGATAATTCGCTGTATATTCCAATTTTACTATCAAGGTGAAAATACAAGCCAGATAACAGAAAATATGAAAAATGTTTATAGTTCACCTACTATAGAATCCAATCACATAAATGTGTGGTTTTATCAATTACATCTACAATCAATTTATCAATTACAGTTCCAAATGCATACATAAGGTTAGTCGAAGTATAATTACTTCATTTATGAATTTATACGCTTGAAAATGAAAGTGAAAATTGTAGTCAAAAGCAAAATCAATATACAATTTTTTTAACACAGCTACGCAAGTGTCGCTGCAAACAATATTCTACCGCAAACTACTTTAAACCACTATTTAGATGACGTAGAGCAGATATTTGATATATGCAATATAATAATATATCAGCTAACCTAGTTTGAGTATATCTACTAAATAAAACCAAAACCAAACATTTAAATATTAATGCCAGGTAGGAATTTGACGTGTTTTCTGTCCATATATTGTATCTAGGCGATGATAAGTATCAAGAATATTCTTAGAATATTGAACTTATTTCTCGACAGATTTAGTAATATGCTTAATTTATAAATAGGTGGGACATATTTCCAAGCATTTCTGAAAGCATCTGCTTCAAAAGATATCAGTACAATAAATAACATGGATTTGCATGAATTCTTTGAAAATGTTATGTATCCTTCTATCACTACAGTTATACATGAAAATAATTTAGAAAACAATCAGCAAGCTGACATGATCACCAAGTACTCATTATAACTAATATGCATTTATTCATCGAATCACAATCTAATTCACATGAAAAATAAGGAAAGTATCTCAATGGAAAAAAGAAAGGAAAATTGATACGACTCCTATTACCACTATGCTTGACAATTAAACGGGATATTTTCAAACACGTTCGATAGACTGGCAAAAATCAAACATCGAACTCAGACGACTCTCAAACAGTTAAACAAAAAATAAGAAATGGTAAAATTGAAGTAAATAATAAAATATCAAATGAATAATGCAGCACAGAAAACTCAAGAGGACGAAATAGGCAAAAACTTCTATAAAAGATTATTTAAATAGTGCAAATAGCCTACTTAATTAAGTACATCTGAAAAGTCTATTACAAAATGCATAGGGCGACAAAAAGCCTGTTGAAATAATCCTATATTATACCATCTATTTAAAGACTTTTGTAAACTTTATTAAAAATAATGTATATGTATATTTAAGACATAGCAGTATTAAACGTAAGCGCACTGAACTAGTTAGTAACATAAACAATTAAGCAAAGACTGAACATTATAAGCTACTCCTTTGAACTTGGACTCGAATAAATAATACATACCCTGTATTCAATATGATAATAGCAAAGTTATTACTACGAAATATAACAGAATAAAAAACCAAAAGAAACAACTACAAGAATTTACGAGTATGTTAAGATAAAAACTAGTAATCCTGTACCTCCAATAAATTAATTTAAAAGAAAACCAGACAATTCACATAAAAAAATTCTATAGCTACAATAAAATTTGAAACTGTTTAGCAGCCAATGGAAGCACTGGTACAATAATTAAAAATAATTTATTTATTTAAGAAATACAATTAAATAAAACAATTGAGACAATAGCTGCTAGTACAGTGCTAAACGATAATATTAACATTACTTGTAATGTACGTCTAAGCAATGAATACAAATGTAATATCAATGATATGAACAACCTTGTATCACAGCTACCCGATATGCAAATATTAATGATTACATAGAAAGCAATGATACAACCAAAAATTGATTATAATTGTGTAGTATATGATTTGATGAAATATACGAGTACTACACTAGCCAAATAAAGTATGAGCATTACCCTTAGGTGCATATGTAATTATTTCAACACTAAATATAAATAGCGATATCCCCAAGCCTTAGTCGTGAAATAGTTACAGCAAAATACGTAAGTCACAGTAAAATTCTAAATTTTCCAAAAAATCAAGCATATACACTAATATAACTAACCATAACTAAAGGATAAATACTATTCTACCAAATTTAATTTCTACTTTGGAACAAAATTTCTATACCTTTCTATACCTTAATTCGCATTATATTCCATTTTCAATTTTTACCTCCATAATCCAAGCCAAACATGTCATAAGTTATTTATAGAAAATGCGATTCTGAGTACAAGAACAAAAAATACAGGAAGCGCACAATTAAAAAAGAAATTTTTCTATTCTATGAATATAGAATAAACTGAAATATGGATGAAAGAAGCAGAAGTTAACTTAAGAAAATAATAACTAAAGTATTCATGCCAAATAAATCAAGGAAAGTCAATAAAAAGAAACTAGTAATAATATAAAAAATTAGAATTGGCCACACAACATATACAAATACATACTTAATGAGCAAAGAAAATAGCCTGAATATGAAGTCTGTAAAATTCCTACCACCATAAAACATATACTTACTAACTGCCAAAAATACCACAGTTAATGCACTAGACAATATTCAATGAAACTTGACAGAATTACTAAATAACTATAAAAAATACTCAAAATTTAAGTTCATCCAAGATCTACGCATTACAACATAATTGCGGTATTATAATTATAATTGTGCTATATATAGTGATGTATTAAGCACTATGTAAATAGCGTGTATGTAAAATCAGAGAAAGAACATATAGTATTACTTATACCTTCAAGAGACGCAACTTTAAATAAATGAAAAAAAAAGATTCATCACATTGTAGAATATTGATTGTTCAAAATATCATTAAATCTGACCACTTGGAACCGATAGACTCAATCACAGAAAAAAAATTTAATTTCTGAAGCGGATTTTGATTGATAGTAAAATTTTTAATTCGCAGCTGTACGGTCAACAATCCAACTTATCAAATACAAGGTTTATTTCGAAGATGATTGTTCTATCCTATGAGATTGACTATAAACCGAACCATATGGTGGAATTATAAATACAAAAAATTGAAGATACTTAGACTTGTAGTTTCCTTGTCTTTTAGTAAAACGATGGTTAATAATGGGTAACTATCATATTTGATCCTTATAAGCTACAGAGCTGAACAACAACTATATGCCCTATGCGTTATTCATTTCAATAATTTACGAATTGTTGGTAAAAGTCTTGGACACCTCGAGCACTATCTATACAGACCATAATACTTCCATCTGCAGTGAAACGAACTCACTCGGGAGCGATGGTCAATTCTAGTGACACTTTAATACACTCAACTGAAAAAAATGACCAAGTAAACGGAATAAGCTGTCTTGCAGCGCACATAATGATCGAAGCAGTAGAGTCGGCGAGGCAGAGGCAGCTCGTGAAATGTTGGCCGTGCCTCTTGCTCGTGTCAAAGTTTCATCCACTCATTAAGAGCTTAATCTGGGACTAGGGCAGATAACGAGGCCGACCTTGCTGTGTGCAGGCAAAGCCAGGGAATCGATAACTTTGGACGCGCAGTGCATAATGCGAGGCCTTAATAATTATTGGAAAACGAATTGCGTGGAGAACGTGCGTGCATGCGGGCGCTATGCGCGCGGCGGGGACGTTCACTCCGCGTAATCGGGCGCATTAGGGTAGAGGGGGAAGGCGTTGGTGCGCGGCTGGCTCAGTGTCGATAGATAACACGCGTCATCGGGCGAGACACTCGGGGGGCGCTTGCGGCGCGGCCGATTTTCGATGGCGCGTTTAATCTTGGAAATGTTCGCAGGCGCCGCCCGCGCAGGAGACTAACTTTTCTAATTCCGAGTGACGCGAACATCGTAAATCAGATTAGGAGATAGGCGCTTTGGATCTCGGCTGATTATAAGACTGATTATCCCCCGCGCGAGGAGAGAGGGGCGGAGTCCGAGGAAAGGGCCGCGCCTCCAAACGGATTACTTCTCTCGGCTCCTGCCGCGCCTCCCGCGCACTCCTTTTTTCCCTCTCCCTACAGATTAAACAGTGATTGCGAGTCAGTTCTAAAAGGGTTTTGGCCGCGGCTCAGCCTGCTCTTCTTCTCATTTGTTTTCGTCTCCGCTTGTTTATCCGACTTTCCTTTTCGGCCTTTATCCCGCACTGTCCTTTTCGTTTTACAGAGTGGGAGGCACTGCAGGTGGGGTTGGAGCCGGCTGGTGTTGTTGTTATCGGGGGAGCGGACAGACGGGCCAGAGACGCATCACGTTCTGGCTCTTAGTTACGTTGAAGAGTCGAAGGATATTGTCTTAACTTAATTGCAAGACCCCCGGCGGATTGTGCGAAAGAACGTGAGGCACATTCATATCTTCAATTATCATGCGCGTCCACTTGTTCCTAGTTTGTTTAATCCGTCGCAGCTGACGCTTTAATTTAAAGCGATCTTTGCAATGGAAGTTATAACTCAATATCTCGTATAATGGGATAGATAGAACTGAGTTATACTGTGTTTAACAGATAAATTTGTCTATTTATGTAATAATTTAATACTTGCAATGGTATTCTTTGATATAAACCGATGAGTTTTAGATAAAAATATTGTAATTTTTATATTTTACAGAATTTTTAACAGTTACTACTAATTGACAGTTATAAGTTTATGTTGTTAAAATTATTTTTTATCTAAATTTAAGTTTATTAAATTCTTTTAAAACAGTATTAAGTGCATAACCGTAGATAAATTACAGATTAATTATCACTTAAACCGTGCGGATCGTGTAATAAGTATTTTAAAAGTGGCTAGATTAACTGACTTGATTTGCTACGAAAAAATTTCTCTTTTTCCGGATTACATGGATCAGTATACTTTGTACAATCATGTTATCTTGCTAAGGTAGCTACAGTTGATTTATCATTAGAACCCTTTTAAAAATAGTGTATCCCTTGTGTACGTCTAAGGAGTATTGAAAAAATAAAGTTGTGTAATACTACGTATTAGATACTCTCTATATTTCTCGAGATAAAATGATACAATTTAATGCGATTCTCAAAATTATTGCAGCATTTGCCGAGGTGCTTTGTGATAAAGATTAGTTGAACTCGCAGGCGAATATGCAGACCAGCCTGGAGGCATTAGTGATGCAAATCTTGATGCAATCCAATCACTCAATCGACAGTGCGGCCTCGGCGCCCATATCCAAATAGGCAGAGCGATTAAAAGTACGATAAAAGGAATATCCAAAGTGGCGTAAGCTGCCCTCGAGTGCGAAATAAACGCCGGACAACTGCGCGCCATTCGGGCGGCAGGGTGGCGAGGCTGGGGGGAGGGTGGCGAGGCGGGGTGAGGAGCAGACGGTCGCTCGTGCAAGTGCCCATCGGAACGCGCGCGCGAGACGCTCAGGGGGGAAAAAAATTCGTAATCTGCTAAAAATCTCGACGGCAAAAGTATCGCGTCGCGAAACTTTACGAGGGAGATTTAGCCCCCGACAATTTCCGGGCGCGGGCCGATTCCGATTCCGGCGCCGCCCGTCTCGGGGCTCGGGCGTGCATGCGCGATTCGATTTTGCATGGCTGCGAGCCGTCGCGCGCCGTTGTTCCAAATGGAAAAGTTGCCGAAACGACGCACTTGCCCCTGTCGCCCCGGCGACGCGGCAGCCTCGCCTCCCCGCGGGATCGATTTCACGCATGTGTATCTCCGCGGGCGCTTAAGGCCGCATTAATCCCATTCAAAGTTGCGCTCTGCCCGGCGCTCGGTCAAAGTTATTAATGGCTGTTCTCGGGGCTTCCCTCCCAGGGCTCTGCATTATGCCCCGGGAATGTAGTCCGCCGCCGCGTGCGCCGACGTCGCGCAGCGTTCTATGCCGCAGTCGCGCGTTCGCGAATTTTTACTCGGGGCCAGAGGAGCGCCGGGATTAACGAAGATTACGGGGACTTTTGTTAGCCGATTAAATCCTCGCGCAGGCGCCCCGGGAACTATGGCTCGCTTGATGGAGCCGCGCGCGCGCCGATCGATTTGCCCCGCGCCGGTCATATATTTGTTTTGAGCTCCTTCCTGCCAGCGACGTTTTTACGATTATACAATTCTTTTTTATGCACTCCCAAGTTCGTTGCTATTCGTACTTCGATGACTCTATGGCCATTTTATTGGCAAAGTTTTTAGGTCTGAATTCCACCTGGAAGTAGTAACAGTTGTAAGGGAGTAATTGATCATTTATCTCGGATTCGTCGTTACTCTTATTTAGCTTCTTCGCACCTTTTATTCGGTTGTTATGTCTACAAGTTTCAGAACAGTTATAAGGTTTCTAGAAAAAAATTTCAGAAGATACAAAATAGTTTTAAAGAAGCTACAAACTAAATACCTTTTACAAAATTATGTCGCGTATAAAGTTTTATGCCTACAGTCATGTAAACATTTTGATGTAATGTAATGCACAGGAGAGGATCGCGAGATATTCGCATGAATATACATAAATATTAAAATTGAATAGGTCTTGGATGTTAATTTAGTATACGCGTTTAATTTAGAAGTTTGCTTGCCTTATATAGGCAAACAATGACTTAGATACTCAAGTATATGTAATTCATTCGTTGCACTTGAATTTTTATGACACTTTACTGTCAATCATTTTACTGTATTGGACTATCCAGACCTTTATGCGATAGTAATACAATTAGAATATAAGGTCATTATAAAAATGCAATCGTACAAAAATCTTATTAAGGACGTTGATTAAAAGAATTACTATGAATAACATTGTTTGAAATTTAAATCATATATTTTTGACAATTTTTTTAGTAGTGGTTAAAATTTAAAAGATTTTAATTAACTATTTTTGAAATATGGATGTTGAAAGGGTAAAAGTTTCACATGCAATGGATAAAAACTCGAGGCTTTTAAAAGTAATATTTTTCTGCAATTGTTAAAAAATAAGCTTGTAGAATGTCTAGAAAAACTAATAGGTGATAAACAATGATATAACAAATATTATATAAAAATTTAGAGGATTCTCACCATACCTTTGTTTGAAAAATGTATAAACTTATGAATTTTTTGTTTATATCCTAGATAGATTGAGACTTTTAACGGTTGCTTCATTTGTTTTGCTTGCATTATATATCTATACTTATCAAGTGTATTGTATTTGAGGGACCAATAATCTTGAATAAAATTTATTAAGTAACCTATTTTGTTTTGTATATTACGAGATAAAGACTAATTCCCAAACAATTGAAGTAGCTAGTTTATAAAAACACGTTAGTTACACAACTCTTACAGAATACATTTCCGCGTAATTGTTTCCAGAGATTTTAATCAAAATATTGAATACCGTGACATCTCTTTTCTTAACGCTTATTTTTTGTGATTTATTCGAACATTTGTTGTTGAATTTAAAAAAAATAATATAAAGTGTTTGAAAAGATAAGCTCATCAGTTGGTATCTACAATCTATATGAAAGTACCAAATAAAATAGTAATAAAATACTATAAATACAAAATATACACATCATTAATAAAAAATTCTAAATAAGTAAAGGTGTGATACTCTTATGTAATTTAATGACATGAGTAAAACGAGTAGGCTACTGATGCGGGGCTGTACTACAATCTATATCCAAAAAAGGATGTTAATATGTCAATTTCACAGAAATAGTGAGAGGCACAAGCCGTCAAGTGCGAAGGATACGATGAAAAGCGAGAGAGAGATGAGCGAGGAGATGAGCTCTTTCCACTCGGGACCGGCATGGGAGCAACAACGTTCGCTTTGGTTAAACATACTTCAGCTGCGAGGAAGATCCTGGTTAGAGCCACGTCGTCGAGGAGTCATACACCTTTCGAATCTCGCTTACTAATCAGCAGTAACTCGGTTACTGGGAGGAGACTAGCCAAGAAACCACACAGCCAAGCGTCCGCCCAAGCGAAGGAGCCGCTTCTACCCGACAGCCGCTCAGACTGTGTACGAGAAGACGTTGGGCAAGGAATTGTCTCTAATCGACAGTTGCTCGACCGATACACACGAAGTACCTCACGAGTCATGAATCGTGGTTTACGAAACTCCATTTTTAACTGTTTTCGACTGTTGAGTACTGTCTTGGAATTTAATAGTTGTAATTAAACTTTTATTTGGATTGGAAAACGTAGGCGATATAAAAATCAACGACTATAATTAAAACGGCTGCATTGAATAAAACAAATGACGATTCATACAATAATATAGTTAAATTATATTACCCAGTTGTCACCCATCCCGTTCTCATACCATAGTATCTTAGAATTTCATAATACAAATTCAACAAAAGCGAGAAACAAAAGAATAAAGTTGCAGATCACCGTTTTTTTAAATTTCAAATAGGTTTTTGAGGCCGCTTTTGTAGCATTGTAGCTATTTTCATATTTTCATATATATATATGTATGTATATATAACATGAAAATATCGTAGATATATTATTCGTATAACAACGTATCTTATGCCATATGTTGTCACCGTACAGGTTACATTAACTGTATCTTATGCCATATGTTGTAACCATAAAGGTTAATATAACTTATAAAGGGTAATTTTCTACGCTTGGTGTCCTTTTCCCGTGGATCATGTCGCATCTTTGTGAAAGTGATCTTAGGATCTGGACATCATTTACAGGGAGTACATAGCTCTTTTGTTATAGATATTTTAAGAATTAATTTAAGAATTATTTAATAATATGGGTATTATAACAAAATTTGATTTACAATAAGAGAAAGTATTTTATATTTTACATATGGATATAACCTTATATGTACCTAATCGATTTTCGATTACCTATACATAAGCAGCTACCATCAATTTTGAGATTTGTGTTCTTGGTATTAAAATAAATAAAGTATACTATCAAAATTCATAGAAAACCCATACTATCCAAAAATGTTAACTTGTATAAAACCTCCCTGATATTGAATCACGTGATTGCGTCTTACGTAGTCTCGTATACAAGCTGCCCTGCAGTATGCGGTCGGCGTGTAAATTATTCAGACGAGTAAGGGCGAATCCCTGCATCTCTGTACATCGATTGCCCCTCTGATTTGTGGCGAGGGGTTTAAGTACATTGCGTATTGCAAGCCAAGAGGCTATAATAGTGAAAATATTCATAAATAGTAAAAGTTATTCAATTCTGCCAAACATTAATTTTCGACATCACATATTTTAAGAAAGTAAATAGGTTTTTATAGATATATCCGTCGCAGAAAAATTAGAAATATATGAGTATACGATTTTCGAAGTCAAAAGCTCCAGCTCATTTTTCTTCAGTGAAAGTACCGGCTGAAAAATATCGAGGATATGTGCATAGAGCATTAATCATTTTCTAACAATTTTGAAGGTTTCACATTTATGTAATACTATAAAATAATAATAATGATTTTATTTGTAGTAAAAATCTAACTATATAGATAACATATTTATATGTAGCTTATGACTCAATTCATGTAACAAATTGTGCTAGTAAATAAATTATTTTAGAAGCAAGTTTCCATTTGAATTTCTGCATGTACATTGTATTTAATTAGTAAGTAAAAATCGATCATATAAATACTAATTAAGCTAATCAAATATACTTACTCAAAATGCATTAAAAATTATACTAACTATTATTGTTATATTATACTAAACTATACAAATTAAATATCAATGCTTATCTGTCTAAAAATATCTTTACCTTCCTATGGTATCTCGCAGGTTATCGGTGAATATAAACCATACATAACTTTAAGGTTATCATGGTCTCTCTTACTATCTCAGCGAAAACCATCTATATTTATCATATTAATCGAGTACTGATAAGAGAAATAATTAAAGAGAAAGGGGTCAGGAAACTGAAAGGGAGAGTAGTACGAGTAAATAAATAATTAATTTATTTAATGTTAATAAAATTAACAATGTAATTCATACAAGGCCTCAAAACGAGTATGATTCGAACATAGTATAAATTACAAATCAAAATGTTAACATTTTGTGCTAGATTCAACCAACTTAGAGAAAACTGCAAACGTTTACTCTAGCTATTATAATATAAACGAGTTTAAACCATTACATGTATATTCTATAAAATCAGAAAAAAATCATTTATTGATGAATCTGATTATTGACATAACTGTCGCGCAATTTAACATACTGACACCTACTTTGGATTGATGTTGAATTGTATAACTTGCAACGGAATTGTGTACAGTGCTCTATCCGCGATACACAGAACTGTACTAGCTTCGGTCAATATGAACAGAAAAATATCTATCTTATTTGTCAGAAACAATAGATGAATCACACAAAATCAAAATCAAATACTTTAGCTTATAAGATCAGTATACTTTACAATAAACATAAAAATAACACATTTCTTCATTTTGCTTTATTTTTGAAATTTACTTTCCACAAGCAATTCGTCTCAATCTTCACAATCAAAGCATTCAAAGTCTTCAATTCAAAATAACCATCTGAGAGTAATTTATTTTAATTTTTAATATATTTTTTATAATTATAAATATAATTCATTTATTACACAAATGAGATGAAAGAAAAAAGCCCTGCATGGATCTTCCTAATGTAAATATAGGAAATGTGTATTTTGAAAAAAATATAATTTAACGCATTTTTAAAATATTTTTCAGAATTTAAACATATACTTTAAATTAGTAAAATTGCTCGATTTTATAAAAATTTATATTTTTTTCAGTTGAATGAGTTCAAATTATGATCATTGTACATGAGTAATGACGTTAAACTAAGTTTGTTAGCTAACATTAACTGAGAACGTTTTCATTTTTAGATATTTTGTAGCTTATAATGTGTTAGAATAAACTAATTCCATGAATACTTAGATAAAAATTTGTTAAAAAGTTTCAAACTATACAACTTGTCTTTTAATTACTTGTCTCCAGCTATATCACAGGATAGCTGAGGCAGTTCTAAATATTTTTTTTGTAATCTGATAGCAAAACTATCAGATGCACCACCGCGAAGATACAGGTGTTTAAAAAATGGTAAAATTCTAGCCCCCGCGGTCGAAAAGTCTGTCCTACTCACCGCAGCGCAGCTAATGAGAGTAGATGAAATAGTTAATGGGAGAGAGTAGGGTGGAGCTATTATGGCCGGAAGGCAAGTCGTGGGCCTGGCCCCGTTCTCCAGACTTAGACGCTTGCCGATTCGTCGGCTGCCGAAATTGTCAAAAAAAAAACGTCGAGCCCCAGTTGACCGTCAGCAATGTGTATGTGACCAACCAGCCTTGGGGGACCTGCAACAGGGGTCCGGCCAACGGCGGAGCGAAACAACTGCAAACTCCAATCGTCCGCGACGGGACTTTCATGCGATGTCTCAGGCGCGTCGAGCGCCTATCCGTGCAATCGACCTCACGACTCATCCATTGGGCGAGTGAGGCAAGGCTACCGAGATAACGGCTACATTGTTGCTCAGATGGGCCGCCGGAGTCGGTCTGTGTTACATTATACATTTTTTCCTTATTTATTTCGTGGATTTTTGAGCATTTGCTTACACATCCTGTCTCCTAGCTTCTCCCCTTAGAGTAAGCCTCGCGTATGCACGTCCCGGTGCGAAATCGAATCGGCGAGTTGCCCTTGTGTCTCGGCGCGCCTAGCAAGTCGCTTAACGGCTGCACGACCGAAGCCTTCAGTTACTCCAAGTCTCATTTCGCGCGAAGCAGCCGCATACTTGCCTGCGATAGCATATTTCAATTTATTCTTGACTCGGCAGGCCGAAGTTTGTAGAACGGGTGGAAAACTCTACATTACATTGCATAGCGATGATCTCCAGCGTAAAAATTAAGCGCCAAGTTCGCTGATGCATGTGCGAAGTCTGAATTACGCGCTGTGTTAACTCTACGGAGTAAGATCCTCGACTGCACGCGCCGTCTTAATTCGCGGCAGTATAACGCGTGCGGCTCGCTTAGACTCGCTCTTAGTACTCCTGGCTACATGACGTCATACCTCGTAAACGTTTTACGTCTAACAAGCACTCCTAGCCCCCAACCCTTTGGTTTCTACGTATACTCAGCAATATGCACGCCACGACCCAGCCACCTACCGCCCTCTTTGAAAATGTCAAGCGAGCTTCCCCCTAGCTAATAGTTTTATACGGATTTAATAATTAGACGCGTTCCTAACGAGTGTCTATGTTTCGGAAACATGTCTGCATCATACCGGATAAAAAATCGGTAGCAATAATAACCCTTGATATAATATATTCATCCATTGAATATTAAATCTAATAATGCTTTGATAAATTCAGTAAGTATAATTATATTGAGGGTTATTAATTTCAGATTTCACTTATTCGTATGGACATTCGTAGAGAGAATAATAAGTTAAAGCGTTCAATTAAAGTTTTTACTCGCCATTTTACTGTACTGTCTTATTCAAGTTTTAACAAGTTATAAATAGTTATGGATATTTTTTTTTAAAAATTCATTGGTTTTTATTACTTTAAAATTTGAAAGAATGTGACTATCTTTATAATAGGAAAAATTATATATATATATATATATAAAGTAAATAGTAGTATAAAAATTAAGTTATTTCAAAAATGCAATTATGTACATTTATTTGTATACAGTATTATACAATTAAAAGTGCGAATAAAGTAGAAAAGCAAGACAAACAGCTCAAGATCCGAAGAATGATAATTATTTCTTATTTGTACATAGAGTATTCTGTATATATATAAGCATGTCTATAATATAATACTATGTAACAGTTAATGATTAATCTACAACTTGAATAAACTACTAGGCATTACAAAATGAACTTATTTTTCACTGTTTGAATAATTTCAAACTGATTAAGTATCACTGTATTCTATTGAATTTAATTTTGCTTCTATTTCCGACGATAGATTATAACTATTGCATATATTTTCGAAATAATACTACATCATTTTAAAAGGAAATGGTACGGTAACAATAGGGAGCTTTCTCATAAAATCGTCTCGTCTAGGTAACTTGTGAATTATTCCCTATCTCGCTCGACCTGATGATAAATGTTGTAACTCGCCCTGGGATACAGAGGCTCTTAACCGACCGCATTGATCTTTCCAATTTAAGTTGCGGTTTCTAAAGGTAGCAGCGCCAACGGAAAGTTTTGTGTTTCATCAAACTGGGCGAATCTAGAACTGCGAGGTTAAGCGAACTCGCCCAGGGAACGCCGGGCGCGCATTAAACAGCAATACTCCTGATGATACATTCCCAATTAAAAGGTGTTTTATTTTACCCGGGAGCCGCGCTGGCCGGGCAAACGAAGGGGGGCGCGAGCGTTGAAAATTTGAAAAGGCGCGCTAGAGCCAGGGCCGCGTGGAGAGTGCCGATACCCCCTCTTTGCAATTTAAATGCTCCCGGGCAAACTTACGAGGACGAAGATGGAAATTTGTTTCCGTCATCGCGTTCGCCCGCTTTTATTTTCACCTCGGCCGGGCCAAGGGACCGGGCACCCATACTTAATCCGTCGATTTAAATAGCGCCGCGGAATTTATTCCGTCCGCATTAGTGCATCCCCCGCGGAGATCCAAATCCCGCATAAACGCCCGTGAAACAAAAACCATTTATCGGGCTCTTCATTCGCGCGGGTCGATATATCGGCCGTTGATCAATCACACTCTGTCGAGCTCGCGGGGCCGGCGGCCGAATATTCTTCGAATCAATTATACTATCGCTCGTTACTCCTCTTTATCAGGACCCGTCCGTGGCCCATCCGTCACAACTTTGCGGATGCATCTTACCAGCAACTTTGACGCGAGGATCTTGAAATGCGCAGGTCCAAAATTGCACATATGCGCGTCCCAGTTTCCCTCCTAAGCCAGGAGTTAAAAAAATCGGCAGACTACCTTTCTTCGGGGCAGGCTGCCACTAATTATTTCCCACTTAACGAGATCTCGCGGCGCGGTGTCGCGGGGCCGTCGTCAGACATAGGCCGCACCCTTTACCTTATTTCCCCTACTTACTCCTGTAAAATCCAGCGATCCCCCGAGCTCGCGGAATTACCGGCGATTACGCGGCTGCTTTGAGCACTTGAGGTCTGCTCTGCGGTTTCCCCCGGCAACTGGCTCCCCTCTTTTTTATCCCGCAAGCGCCACTTTTCCGCGTTTCGGGCTATCTCTGCGCGGTGGCGGTGGCTCCTTTTTTTTTATCAATTTGTCGACCCTTTGCGCGCCGTCTCGCTTTTCGACGGTTTTATTTGAAAGTGACGCTTTTGGTCAATCGTTCGGTGAAAAAAAAGCCAATGTCTAGTTGCTACTCGCTGCAAGGGTTTTCATTGCGTATCCCTGGAATCAAAAACACTTATGTACTTGCAGCTAAGAGTGGCGATCAGAAAATGCGATTAATTTATTGTACCTTTGCGTGATCGATATTATGTAAGAATATAACGTTTTTTTACTAGGATTTTTGCATGCAACTGCTTTTAACCGTTATTTTGAATAATGGCGGGTATTTCACTTATGTAAACAAAATGCGTTCAATATGCAAACGTATTCCGATAAATACTATCTCATTTGAAAGTCTTATGTAATAGAGTTGTGTCGTAAAAGAAGAAAATACTGTTATAAAATATATTAAAACATATAATAACAAAGTTGTTTTTGCAATTCTTAGGTATTTATAAGAATTCCTTTCGGAATTTCACAGATTAAGTATAAATTCTTTTCGTAGACACAATAGCTGTAGAAACTCATTGTAATAATGATTAATCTTGCATTTGCAATCTTATTTGGTATAAGCGCGTAAGAGATCTAGGAAGATGAAATAATTAGATGGGGGATCTTTTATAACGCCGTAATTAAAATTTTATTATCGATTGTGTCACGTGGAATGATAATAGACGGCGATTATAATGGCGCTTCATTATTCCTTACATAATAATTATATTTATGCACTGCGATACTGATTATTCAAGCAGTCTGGAATAATTAGAGCATCTGAATATTTATGAATTACGTTGTTATCGATAGCTGTCCTTGGAACGGTATCCTTCTCTTTCAACAATACACTTTGCTCGTCCACTCGAATACCGCCAAGGATCAAGTGCTTTGCGAACTTCGTCCTTAAAACATTTCTAGGAACAACGAGGGCGGCTAGGTCCGCTCGATCGGTAACCGCCTCGCATTCCTCGCGATGTTAACTAGGTCCGCGCGGAATTTCCCAAAGCGATAAAAGGCTCCGCGGGCGAAATTTGATAAGCCGCCCCTCCGGCCCAACCCTATTCACTCGGAGCTCTCATTCGGGCTCAGTCGCAGTCGCGGCTGGCGCGAGGTGGCAATTAAAAACGGACTTGATTCCCCCATTGATATGGCGCGGGCCTCGCGCGCACAATGCGAGCGTAATTACGTTACGTTAATTAATCCGCTTTTCCGGCCATTGCTCGGGGTCGGGGCGGAGGGACTCCCTCGCCGGAAATGAGTTACCTCGCTTCCGCCAGTCGAAGATTTCACGGGGAATTTGCGCCCCTCGGGTTTGCCGAGCGGCCGGCTTCTTTCCCCGGGGCCCCCCCCCTGTTAATTCTCCCCGGCGCGTTTGGTTTCGGCCCAAGGAGATCGCGCCCTTTGGCCGCCGCGGCCTTTCGCCTTCCTCCCGGGCTTATAAGTTTTTTGCGCCCCGCGCCGTTTCTTCCGCGGGCGGGGAGACACACAAAGAAAAGCCCGGGCGGGGCCGACCCTTTTAGTACTTAATTCCGCGCGGGGCTCTTTGATGCGCCCGCGCTTTTACCCCCGCGGAACTTGGGCCCGCGAGCTCCTTTCAGCCGGGCGCTTGTTTAGCGCCCCTCGGCCGCCGCTTAAGCGCCGCCTCGCCCGCTTTTCCGCGGAAAAACCCCGCGCTTTTAAATTATTCGCGGGGGGCCGACGGAGGAGTCGGCCGCCGCGCCCGGGTAAACATGGCCCCGCCCTCTCTTAAGTAAACATCGCCCGGGGATCCGCGAGCTGACGCGACCAAATACATATACATACACACACATATATATATACACGCTGTTGGGACAGACGTGGGAAAGAGGGTTTTCCACGCCAGTCCGGCGGGGGGGGGGGTGTCTCATTGACAGACCGATGGCTGTTATCGGAGAACTGATATAGGAGCAATGCTCACGGAGGAGAGCGAGTAATTGAGTGTGTACGTGCGCGGCCGCGGGATGGGCGCGACTCGCCAGGAGCTCCAGTTTTTCCAGGAGGTAAATATTTATCGCGTTGTTCCGGCAGATTATGCGCCCGGGGAAGAAGCACTCGAGATAAATAGGACGTGGCCGCTCCCTCTGGTTTGAGTAAATAATTTACAAGACGCGCGAGATGCAGATGCTGCGACCGCGTGACGTGGGGCGCGCGCGCCGGCCGCGCGAGCCCTGCGGCCAAACTTTTTTATTTATAGCCACTGCAAATTATGAACTTTTAATGCAGCCGCAATTCGCCTATCGGACAACACTGGCCGGGCGTGTATGTCGCTCGAATGAAAAAAAAGAAAAAGAAGGCCCGCGAAGGAGGCGAGCTGCGTCGTGTTCTCTGGCAGCGTGTGTGTAAGCACGAGTGTGCGGCGCGTGCCGCGCGCCGAGCCGAAAACGAGAAGCCGATGGCCCACGACTGCGCGGCCTTTAAAATATTTCGAATTCCCGAGACAGTAGCCCGTTATTCTAAATAAGCGCTTTGAAAAATAAAAGGGCGCCGCGCGCTCCTAATTAAGCCGGGCGTATAATGAAAAAACACGTGCCACGGGCATGTCGTAGTTTGCACAATTAAGTGGTTGTAATTCATGGGAACTTAATGTCTCGCGCCCCCTGAAACCCGAGTAAAATGAAAATTAGTCCGTTCGGGCAAATATTAAGCGGCTTATTCAAACAAGCCGGGATACATATTAGTACATATGCAGAATAATACAGGTTAAATGCGCAAGGGCCGCCGGCGCTTACATTCATTTACATATTACGCCTGGGCTGCGAGGCACCTAACCTCGTCAGCCTGCCTCTTTCTTTCTAATTAAGTTTGCCGACCGCGATCCACGAGCCTTTTCGACCCCGCGGGGGCGAGTCATCCCCCTTTAAGAGGAACGGGATTTCCTTATCGCGAGAACAAAGCGGCCCCGCTACCTGCCCCCCCCCCCCTGAATAATCCCGGGCACGCGTTTCATTTGGCGCACACATCGGCACTCGAGATAAATGTGTTTACCCCCGATAAATCAATCGGACCGGCGGACGAGCGGGACGAGCGCGCCGCGCCTAAAAGAGCCCGCCCCAGAGCGCGGCTGTACCCCTTTTAATTAAGCGTCGCGAATAAAAAAAAAAAAGTAGGGGCAGTAATTGAAAAATTACACGGGGGGGCAATAATTCCGCGGCGCAGACACCCTTGTTACTTGACTACCGGGGCGAAACCGCGGCGGGGCTTTGAGTCCTTTTTGGCCCGAGGGGCGCGCGGATCGTTCCGGTCTATTGGGTTGTACCGCGGGGTGAGTGTATTGATTGGGGGGCCGCCGAGAGACGACGCGCGGTGATAAATGCTATTAGCATGTAAAGCGACTCGCGGAATTCAGCCGGGCGGGGGGCTATTGCTCGCGGCGCTGATTCGCCATCGGCGCGAGGGGGGGTGACGGGCGGGGGGGGGGGGGGGTTGGCGCGACGCGGCCCGCGCGTTCCGCGGTCCGCCCGCGCGACGGCTCTTCAACTTCGCCGGCGCATTTATGATTTTTAGGAAGCTAATTTAAATCTCGAGTGTACTGCCTGTTGGTCTTAATCCGAACTTTTCCCAGATTAATTTTAACAGAGGGAAGTTTAAAGCAAACTTGCCGGGGGAAATTAATTAAAAGTGCACGAGTCGAGAATGTAAATTTCTAATTGTGTAACGTTCGCGGAACTTGTGCGATTCGTGGACCTTCATAATTTTCGGACATATTTCCTTCTGATATATGTACACTGCCCGCCAGTTTTTAAGTACGCTGTTAATCATCGTTTGCCTATTGTCACTCTTTTTACTCCATTTTATAATAATTTTTTCGCTGTTTAAAACTCTGTATATTTTTTTTCTTTTTAAATACAGTTTCTCTGTAACCAATTAATGAGTTGTAATTTTATCCATGCTGCAATCAAAGTATTTAAATATTTTGCTGTATTTTTATATGCTCTATACCGTAATAGGACGATTGATCAATTTCATGAATTTTAGTCTGAAAGGTTTTTTAATTTTCCATTTTATATTTCCGCAACTTTTATGTCCTCAATTTCAAAAATGCTAGATAGAATACCGATAAGCTGATATAATTTTACTGATATATATTGTCAGTAAATTGTATACAGTAAATAGTATGCGAATTGGATATAAGTTATTTTCCAATATGTTATGAATGTTCTTATATTATTTAATATTATACAGACCTTATTTTTTATTTTTTTCTAAAACGTCTGGTATTTGAAATATTTCAGTTTATTTTACCAAAATTCTAATTACTTGCAAATATTATATATAACGTTTGAAAATTAATGTATTTAAAATTACAATGTAATTATCATGATATGAATATAACATAAATTTGCTAACAATTATTATGTACTAACGATTATTTTGGACTTTGGTTGACTACAACAAGGCATAATTTTTCAATAATTTTATCATGCATAAATTCGTTAAAATATTGTCCAGAATTAATTCCGATCTTGTTTCGATGCTTAAACAATATATGATTATTTTTCCTTGGCAGGTTGATAGATATAGCAATGAAGAGCATGAAAATGAATATATACAAAAGCTTGTTTATCGGAGGGAAAAAGAAAACATCCACCATACCGCACACACTCATTCTCCGTAAGCTTGATCCTCCACCAGTTTATGAATATAGGCCATATCGAATGCATAGTACATTATAAAATATAAATGAGGACGTAACGTCCGCAATAAAAAAATATTAGCCATTAAACTTATTAAGAACTTAAAACCAACTGCCAAGCATCCTAGAGAAAATATTTTCGACTTGCCAATAAAACTTTCCCTATGCCCCACTATTCCGATAATCTCGAAAATTCAGCTCGGCACTAAAAAGCAGCGTTCGCCAAGTCGCGCGCCCTCCCGGCGCTGAATCCTCCTCAGCGTCTCAGGGCATTCACTGACCGGCGGAGCTTGCCCTGCAGCCCTCACCGCGGCAACTTTGCCTCCCGTATACTTTTCGAATTAGTGCACATCCCAGTGCGGGGACTCCCGGGCATTCAAACTGGGCGCGCGGGGCCGGTCACAAAGGGACGCTGCATGCGGCCTACGGGCCGAGCTCTCGACAATGTTGTCCCATGACGATAACGATAATGCCACGCGCGGCCCCGGTGTAATGCAATAATACGCGAGGTCCGACCGCTCCCGCGTGTAATGTACAATCATAATCGCAGCTGGAATAATAACCATTCATTCCGGTCCTTATTAAGCGTGCCCTCGACAGTCGCTCGCGCTGAAAATGATGCCGGCGCATTACAGGTGATGCGCGAACCTTCGATGGAATTACACACCGAGCCGGTCGCGCGCACGGAGAGCACATCTGCGCGCTCGCGGCTTTGAACGCGCTGAACGGACCGGTTAATGAGCCGTTGAATTTTCCGCGCGCTCACCCGACTTTTCGCGGTTTTGAGCCCCGGGCTAAAGTGAATCATTTTAATTAGCGCGCCCTTAGCCGTAGCAAAACAATTACTATTGACTGGATTAAGAATTTGAATGGCTATACAGTTTTGTGCCAAAGAGTCGGGTTTTCACTAGTGCTTGGATATTTTGTTTTAACTTTTCCCTTTTCAAAAACTTTTTAAGTTTATTTAACTTTAAAATTTATACCGACAGTATATTTAATAAAAAAATAAGTGTTAATCAATTATTTAGTAACTGTGTAACAAAAAAATATTCATTAATGTGTTCATTTTTCCTACTATTTTCTTATATGGACTGCATCTAATAGTTATTAACAATAATAAAGGTTTTTGAGAATTTCAAAAGTTATTCAAATGAATTTTTATCATTTTAACTCATATTTTATAAAAACGAATATATTGCTAACAATCAATAGTTTATTGATCTACTAAAGATTCATTTGGTAATCATTTGTTAAATATACAGTTCCTTATTCCTCTTCAGTTGGTATAGAGTGTACCTATTATATTACATGTCCAACATTGTAGGTACCTAACTTATCTACCGTCACTATATTTGATAATTCAAGTATCGTACGATGATTAACAATCCTTGACAAATTAGATTCAATCTTTCGAAAACTTAAAATATTTATGATTTAAGTGGTATTTTTATTTATATAAAAATGTTGTTGTTACTCAAAAAATGTATGTTTTTCTTTAGAATTTTTAAAAATTTTTAACCATTCTTGATAAATTTTAAAATAAATTAAAATAGGAATTAATAACGATAATATCTCACGTCCAACAATTTGGATTTATTTTAGAATTCGAATATTTAAGAGTTATGAAATAGTCTTGTGTCTTAGACCTTGTCAGTACATTAAGATACTAAAGTTCATCCACTTCCTAACAAGGAAATAGAACGAATCACTATAGCACGCGACCGCCAACATAACTATATTGACGCTAACCTATTTATTAAATAAAAATTGATTAGCTATACATTTTAGTTCAAATATTTTCTTAATAAGACATGTATGTGCTAAGTTGTATGTAATAAGCGATATAAAATGAGGTCGTGCTCTAATTTTTTTAACATAACTTTTTTATATTAGCAGTAAAAAATATTAGATAAGATAGATATTATAGAGTCTTAATTATTATTACCGATTAAATATTCCAAAAAATTGTAAATTGTAAATTGCATTCCAAAGAATCGTACAAAAAACGTATACATTAATACTACTTATTAAAATAACAAAAAAATTAAGTCATTTCAATAAATAAACAATTAATAGTTATGTTTTTCAAATAATTTTAAATAGGTTCTGTAATGATTTGTTTAAGAAATTTGTTGCAGTTTATACATTAATATAATGTAGGAATTAAAAAAGTAAACAGTTTACGTAAAAATGTTTACGTTATTGTTAGAATTCTTTTAATATTTACATATGAATGCAGCATACCGTTGTTTTAAATTTATAAATTAAATATTATAAGTACTCAACTATAAGGTCTGAAGAAAATAAGTTATAATAAAATATTGAGAAATTTCTATTGACAATAACAACTATAGGATTATCCTGCTGCTTATGTAAAGTATAATTTATTGTTTTAACGTTTTATCATGAAAAAACATCTGCGATGAATATCATGCGAATGGCGACATACACATCTATAGTCTTATGTAGTCTTATACGATGCGTTCAGTAAAATGAAACGGCAAATATTTAAAGCCTATCGAAACGTATGATGTAGTAGACGATAATCATTCCTGTAAATATTATGGCGGTATGGAGATGGTGCGCAAAGCGCAATCAACCACTATGCGTGCAGTCAAAGGCCAAAGTGAGTGTATCATAATTTTCAAGTATTTTCCTCAAGCGCATTTATGTTCTTGACGCAAGCTGCATTTTCAAGGTTTACTATTAGCCGTTTCGTATATCGTACGTTCACCGACTGGATAGTATTAAAAAGTGCATCTAATCGCACCCCCAAGGTGCTGAAGGTGCTAAATCTCGCGGTTAATATTGTCGCAAGAATCATTAAATGAAAGAAAAAGATACATATGACTACATCGAAAGCGGAACTGCCTCCCTGACAAACGAGTTAGCGACGTTTATAGAATATTAACAGAAGTCGTTTACGTCTGCACGCATAGAATCCTTAATGATTTTTATTTATGCGCCACTCTCAGTTAATGTTTAAGCGTAAACTTTGTTTTTCTTCATGGGGTTTACCGTTGAACCATTCTGGCAATCTATATTTTATTTTCTACGCCATGGTAGAGCCACTGACCTGAAATTCGTTATATTTTCAACGAATACCTTTAGCAAAATTACTAGTTGGAAAAACGCCCAATACGCTAACCCTGTTGTACAATAAATAAAGTTCTATCAATAAGAAATCGTTTATTGTGCCCCACGTTCAAAGCCGTTGAAAATGCACCTCAAAGCTCTTATTGCATGATAATGACACCCCTACTCCTATGCACATCTTGACTTACATCAACGGATTGTAGACATTAGATAAGAAACGCATTGGAGCTGCAGAACAATTGATCGCCTTTTTACCTATACGCATTCCGAACTGAGGTCAACTTATTCTTATTATTGAGCTAACGATCCAAGAAGTATGCATAACTCTGAAGGTAGGCGTGCAAATTAATCATACTAACCGAATTTGAATGAAAATATTAATATTTGCATGGTGTCTGTTCTTAAAATTAGTTATGAAATATCCATGAGAACAATACAATGTTTTTTGTTTCTGGAATATAAAGTTTATTTTAACTATGGCATTATAAGATCTTAAAATTTTTTACAGATTATTTTGTTCTATATAATATGAGTATTTCCTTGGTTTATAATAATAAGAGTTTATATTCAAATCCTAATATACCTTACTTTTAATGTTGCAGCCTCCATTGAATGAACAGAACTATTCAGATGATCCAACAACTTATTGACTAATAAAACTCCTTTATTACTAACAAATTATTATATATACTTATTTTTTTTAAATAACTTTATTTGTAATTTTAAAAAAGTTGAATTAGAAATTACAAAAGTATACAAATTACGTTGAAAAGTATTATTAATGCTTATTACTAATTAATTAACTAATGCTTTTGAATTATATGAAAAATAATTCTTATAACACAGAGGCCAAAAAAAGATTAACAATAAATCTTTATACTAAACTACAAATTTTACTTTTAAATTACATTGGCATTATTTGTACTACTATTCGATAGCGATGAAGATTATTCTTAGCTAAAATATAATAGTTTTATTCCAGCTTATGCATCCCTACTCAATTACAATAGAATGGATTAAATAAATGTATTGTGTAGTTATTTTACTGAAGAATTCATAAATTACTTTAAGAATTAGTTTAATATTTTTTGTAAATTTAAAAATTAATCGTATCTAATTGAAGCGAATCAAATTTAGATAATGAATTTATTAAAAGAAGGCAATGTCTTTCTATATTTTAGTTTTCTTTACAGTAATACAATAATGTAATGCATTGATAAGTAAATACATTGTAAATTTTTTGCAAAAAATATTTTGATATCTTTTAACTTTAGTACAAACTATTATAATCATTAAAAGCATCTACATCTTAAAATTTAACAATTGATAAAATAATTTTTCATTTTTTATATCTTTTTATAAAGTTTTGAAGACTATTTTGTCTAAACAATAACATAAAAAATTATCTATAAAATCATGAAATTATTATTTGGCGGAGGATTCTTTAAATTTAATTAATATTTATCCTCGCAAAAAATGGCATCCCTTTTACAAAACTATACGAGATTATCAAATTCGTTTTATCATGTATTACAAAATGGACTTATATTCACATTATAGATCCGATAACTGTAGATTACATAGAAAATAAGAATCATGAGGAAATAACGAACAGAAATGGTCACTGAACTCATCTGATATGAAAGTAAAAGAAAATAAAATTCTGAAGTCAAGGAAATCAACGCACGTTCTTTGTCAAGGACGGTTACTTTTAATAACAAGGTTAAAGAAAATGTTACTTTATTTGGAGTTATACTTCTTTCTTTTATGATGCCATTTTAAACCACTAAAAAACATGTAAATCAAGTAACAAGTGATATTTATAGACTGAATAATAAAAATTAAAAGTCTTTATCATGTAAAAAAAATTATTTTGATGTTGCAAATATTTTAATGCAACATCATGCTTAGTGTAGATTCGAAAGAAATGTTTGCAATCTATAAATAGCGTTAATACATTAACTTTCAGAAAGCAGCTTAAAGAATTAACGTCTATACTCATTCATTCGAATATTTAACGAATGATGTATGAAATAAATTTGAGAAATTATATTGTGTAGTACAACAATTACATAAAAATAAAATTAGATTTTCTGAAAATATAATCTGTTATTACAAAGACACCATATATGTAGTTAGATCTTAGACTAAAAGTAAGGCCTACATTATAGCTTCTTATGTACTTATAGTGCATAAAATGAACGTTATAACTGACGTTAGAAGTAAAACAATGATATTATTCTTAACAATACTTTACAGTTATAATAATTCTGATATACTTTTTCGAAACTCAGAAGGAATTCATCCATAACTGACTAATAAACGTAAGAACAAATTTGAGCAGGTAATGTAATAATAGACCGCGAAGGTGACATATTATTATTTTACATTAGACGTACACAATACCAAATAATTTTTCTTTGTTGAGAGTTTATATATTTGAAGCAAAGTATTTCTTTGTGCAAAAAATCACCATTTATATGCTTTTAACCTTCGGTATAAAAACCATGGATAAACAGCATCTTATAATCTGACATAACATTACAATCTAAAAGAATAAATTTATACAAAAAGGAATTTGAAAAATAAAAAATTAAATGAAATAAAATAAAAATTAAATAAAAAATTATAATATACTTAGAATTAATAAAAATACGAAGCTAGATCTAATTGTAAAAAATGCCTACGTTTTATACTTCAAATTTTTTTAATTCATTAAGTAGGTCAAACTGAACTGATTAAACCAAACGTTTTAAAAAATTAATATATCTGAGTTTTTAAGTAAATGTCTAAGATTTTATAGTAATCCTAATTCAACGACATTTTCCTGTAGTAAAATATGTATAATTTTTAATAGCAACAATTTGTTTGTTACTGTTATATTTAAAGTTAATGGCGGCAATTAGAATCGTAAAAGGGAGAAAGATTTGTGAGCTCGGCCTATTAATCTAGGTAATAAAAAGTTTAATATGAATTTTTTTACGATTGAATTAAATTAATACTGAAAAATACTCAAAATTAGGTTATAATTCATATCATAATATTTTAAATAGATTTGAATTTTTAATGGGAAGTGATTTTTTCAATTTTAAAACACAAAAATAAATTTGAAAAATCTGTCGTGTTGTTTTTAAATAATAATATTTTATAAAAAAATTTGTTTATCCAATATCCATGTTTTTAATAGAGTTTTAGCATTTTCACTGCATATAATTATTACGTAACAAAAAAGGCATAAATATTTAAATGAATAGAATTAATTCTGTAAACTATATAGAAAGTTCTTCAAAAATAATGTATTAGACTTTTATGTTGTTGAAATTAGGTTACATTAACAGGCACGTGCTTCTCTTAGCAGACGGTATTTGCTGCGGGACCAAATGCTTAGGGTGATTCATCGAATAAGTGATTTCTTAGAATATCGCTGGAATTCTGGAATCACCTTAAGTTACGCAGGAGATATGATATACACTATTATGCATAAAAGTATATCAAAATTTTTCTTTTTGTATGTAGTAAATGCAGTAATAAATGAAAGTCTCTATAAATGAAGGATTATGGTGTTAAAAATGAAACAAACTTTTTATTGGACAATACTGATCCGTAAAAGTTTAACATTCTGAAAACCTTACGATTTATCATTGAAGTATAAGTTCTAATTTTAAATATTTTCTTACACATAAATTATATTATCTAATCGTCTTTTTTGCTCGGGTCAGTCTGATTCATATTAGCTTAGGGTTGACAGATATTTCATATATCTATGAAGATCGTCAAACACTCAGAAAACCAGAACAATAAATTTCAAAAAATTTTTATTTGTAAAAAAAATTATTTTGAGTTATTTGTGCTGTTAATTACAGAAAACTGTCTGCAATTAATATTTAAGCAATTAAAAATTTATAGCTACAACGTTTAACGCAAATTATTAATTATAGTTCTTTTTATTTAAAACTTTGGAAAATAAAAAGGAACCTTGGTCTTTAGTTTCCGTAATTTTGTTCTTTGCCTTTGTTTAAACGGTCATCTTTGATAAAATAAATATACTTTATACGCGATATTTGACTTAAAAGTCTAGTTACCAAGCTACAGTCGCAGACAAAAAGTAATAAAGCTTGTTCGATAAATAATTCAAGTAAAAATTGTACATAGTAGTGCAATATTTATCTTTGCAAATGAATTAAAGATCATATAACTAAATATTTGTTTAAATTTTACGTACTGGTAAAATAGTAAAATTGAATACAATAGCTGTAAAATAATGGTTTTGAAAGTTGATATCAGTGTTACATTTTTTACTTACTGCATATTACAATAATAGGAGAATAAATTAATAAATAGCTTTATTTTAAATAGAAAATTCGTATTTAAAAGTAATAATGGGACAATAATAGGAACATTTTATATAATTGTTACTATAATTTAAGAGTTTATTTTTACATATTTGATTTAATATATTATAATTAATTTATTTCATTCTTAATTAACTTGTATAACATATCGCTATTTATATGTACATAGAATCAAGCTATAATGAGGGTTATCATTTAATTCGATTTATACGCTGCGAGACATCCAGTGCGTGAATTCGTGAGCGCGTAATATTCTTATATACGTGCGCGATGTTCTACATGTATATAGTTACAAAGATAAAATACATTGTGTCAAATGAAGGAATAATCTTCTCCTTTGCTACATTTGTCACACGAATTCTGAGCTCGTGGCGTTTTCTTAAAACCCAAGCAATATTTAGTGGGTGTATTGAACCCGAGACAGGCCAATACAAGGAGGCAGGCATGTTTCCCGTGCCCGCTGGCTCGTTAATTCCCAAACACGCATCGTCACCTTGTGCCGGAGATAAAGCTCAGGGCGCTTGGGCCCGAGGCAGGAGGAGAGACGCGCAGAGGAGGCTGCCCCCGGCGTCAGGTGGGAAAACGGGTGCGCGCGCGCGCGCGCGCCGGGCATTCCTCGGCAACGCGCGCACTCGTCTCGATTAATGCAGATTCCCGGGGCTTAGAGCGCTTGGCGCTGAAATCGCCGATTGGTATTCGCGGCCACGTCCCTGACGTCCGATCCCGCGGGCCCGGGCATACAAAGCGCCCGGCGATGTCGTACCTCCGGGCGACAACAATATCGCGCCGGGGACAAGGCGCGCGTCGGGCAGCTCGCGATGCGCCGTCACGCGCGCCCCTTGTCCGAGGCAGCCGCGGCTCTCCCGATTCCGGAAGGATCGGCCGCCCCGCTCCCTCGACCTTCTCCGCCGGCGGGAGAAAGAGCGAAAAAGAGCCGCGCGCCGATCCCCACGCGGCCGCCCGGCTTTCGTATATACGCGCCGGCGGGGGCCCCGGAGCCCCAGTCAGCCGCGCGAGCCCGAGCAGCCCGCACGCCCCAGCACGACCTCAGGATGTCCCAAGCTTCGCTCCTGGTCTTGGCGGCCCTCCTGGCCCTCGCCGCGGCCACCAGCGTCAACGAGTGCGGCAGCGGTGAGTAAAGACCTGCCCCGCCGGACCGGCTCTCCACTTTAATCCAATTGATCGCGTGCACACGCGTGGGATTGTATCGCGCGGACGGGGCTTCCTTCGCGCGGCCGGCTCTAATTAGGTCGCTGTACCGTAAGCCGCGCGGATGATTCGTCCGGGCTTTCGGCAGATGTAAGCAAAGGTTTGAAACTGCGCCGGGGCGCGCGCGCGCGCTACGTCGAGCGCTGTTCCCTCGCTCGTGCGCCGTTTGCGCCTCGCGCCCACGCGCGCTCGATGATAAAAATAATTAGCGACCGCCGGTAATTGTGGCTTTTATTTTTGCGATTTGTATTAGCAGTTTAGGATTGCGCCACCCGCTTAACAGCACTCGGGTCAAACGAGCCGGATTAATTCGTGTATTGAGGTAAACTGTTGTTGAGGTACTGTGTGTATTGTTGAGCTTCCATTTTCGAACTATAAAAGCATCGCTTTGTCGGATAATGTTAGGAAGATTCTTAATAATAAACTCCATTTCGTCTCCGTTTTCACGTTCTACCATATGAGATATGTTAAGACGACAGCTAAAGTTATCGGCTTTAATAATTTTTTTCACTCAATTGCATAATAATATACTGCTGCTTTGCATTTTTAATCATTTTGATTATAGTTTATCTATTGCATGTATTATTTTAACACTTGGTCGTTGAACCTTTAAGCGCCCGTGACAATTTTTTAAATAATTTTATCGGAATCTTCACTTAAATAAAAGTATTTAATGATTTATTGAATGCTGAAAAACACATTTCAAAGTTGCATAAGTTGATCAATTTATTTTAATATGTATCTCAAAATAAGCCTGACAAAGTTTTTATAAATGCACTTTATTGAACCAACGTTTCATTTTCACTTATTCGCGTGAATGTTTCTCAAAACTATTTAAGCGAATTAAATTCCGCACACTTCTACCTCAACATTCAGAACATCTCAAGGAGCAACTCTTTTATGGAGCTCGTTTAGTGTAAGAGTAAAAACAGGCAGACGCTTTACAAGAGATATTCAACAATAAATTTGTACATGCACTCAAGAGAATATCTTTATAACAGGGGAACTTTGAACCAAGTATCTATAGATTGTGTCTCCTTGTATACAAAATGATCAGTCCAAATAATACTTATTATTATAACTCTCGTTATAAAACATTTAAAAATTTTATTGTCAAGGTGAGGTACAGATTCGTTTATTATATGTATATTGTACATAAACAACATTTTTATTTTAAACTACGATATTCAAAAAACTCAAACTATATTAAATTTAAATTTGTATTTTAATTTTCTAGATTTTCTATCTAACTGATATCTAACAAGTTGTAAGATACATCATCATTAAATTTGTAAATCAAAAATTTCGTAAAATGTCAGTTGAGTACAAATCATAAATAAAATCAAAATAATAGTTAACTAAGATTTTTAATTCAAGTTTTTTGTAAGTAAAGTAGGTAATAAAGATTAACTTTACTTGGTCTATAAAATTATTATTATTATTAGCCTGTTTTGATGATATCAATTCATGTTATAAATATACTTTACTATGCAGATAACTTACGCGATGGGAAACGATAATATAAACGTAGTAGCTAGTTTACATACAATACTTTATAGGAAGTCGTTGAGAAATATTTGTAATTGTCATCTAGAATTTCCTTATTCTAATGTTCCTCAATAAAGGTTTTGAGACTTAAAATATGCATTCTACAATAAGGTCAGATGTTCCAAAAATCGATGCTCTGTATATATAAATATATAGAACATCATCTTGTTTCATTAGAGTACATTATTTTGCTTAATAAACACAACAATTTTTATATTTACATTTTCAAACATTTAAATATACTTTCTTTCTTAAAAATTGAAGTTTCCTAAGCTTTCTAAGCATAATTTAAAATAAATAGTTGAATAACAGGAAACGAAATTATCGTTACTGAGAGTTACAGCTGAAAATTTTTTCGGCCTACTATCGGTACATAATTCGTTAGCGATACATAAACTTTTTGTTTTGGAGCAAAATCAATAACAGTCACGTCACAAAATTGAGCGAGCAACGTACACTGAACGCACATTCCTACTCGGTGAATTTTTTTGATTGCTTCTCGCCGTTTCGGTTGACTACAGCTTTCGCAAAAAGAAGGAATTACTGAAACGGGATAGAAGCATCCTCTCGTCATACATGTATAAGGTACGCGAACGGTCCGCTACAGCAAAACCGCCTCCTCATTACGTAAATAACTTTGAAAGCACTATCTCGTAACGTTTTTCTCAACTAGTGGCTAATGAACCCCTGGTGCTCGTTTCTCTTCTCAGGTAAAGCGATGGACGACTCGACGAAGGTCCAGATCACCAACTGCGATGCGCCGCCCTGCAAGTTGAAAAAGCGCACCAAGGTTGCAATCCAGCAGCGGTTTACGCCCACTCGTGATGTCAGTAGCCTCAAGACGGCCGTTCACGCCACAATCCTCGGCATCCCGCTGCCATTCGTCGGGGTCGATGGAACCGATGCCTGCGGCAAGATTTTCAGCGCGACCGACAACAAGCCGGTTGCATGCCCTCTCAAACAGGGTGTCGAGTACATCTACAGGAACGAGTTCCCCATACTTCCTATTTACCCAACGGTTAGTATATTGATGCAGATTCTTATAATAATTTAATAAAAAAGGCGTGTAAACCTGTTATTCGATTCAGTACAGGCGGAAACATTTTAAAGGAGGACTGATTACTTAATATGCAAACTTGGTGCTTGAGAGAACTGCTTTGAATATGTAGTTCAGAAAAAAGCAATGTAGATTTAAATATATTTTAAAACTTGATGGTTTGTGGGGCGGAAATGAATGATGGTATTCCGATTTTTCTTTCCGATAGTTTATATCGCAGAAAATGCGATAACACGTCACGCATACATGTAAATTGTATCAGTTATATGCACATGGCTGTAATAAGAGATACAAGGATATTATTCTTGAATTCGGAAATATTCTTTCCACCTGTTTCAGTTAAAATAATTTATAATAGTGTGATATATGTTGTATGTTAATGTTTTATACAAAAAAGAATCTAATGGATTACATAAAATATTTTTGTATTTACTCGAATGATTCTAGGTCAGTAAGAAGCTCATACTAAAAATAACTTGTGCAAAACAAAATGTTTTAGCGGAATTGAATAATTTCATTAAAATACAATATTTACGAAAATGATCATATGTTTTTTCTAATTAAAGGTTAACAATTATATTTACTTAAGTTTAACTTCAATCTAAATTAGAGTTAGTGTATTTGTAAATTACTTAATATCGTTAAAAAAATATTAACTATTGCTATGTATTTGTTTTATTTTATAAATATTTTTTAGAAAGTAAAAGTTTATGCACTTGAAATGCTCGCAATATTGCTTTGAGAGTTGCGAAGTATAAAAATTAATATGCAATTACAAAAAATAGCAATTAGTAAGTCAACTATATGCCTGACGTGTTTAAGCATTCATCATTAACTCAAAAAAAATTTTAATCGATGATCGGTGTTTAAATTTCCATACGAATACTACTTTTTCTAGCATTTGTATCTAGAATAATTAACAAAAATCTTTGTATTTATATGATCAAAGATATAACTACACATAAAGTAGCAAAGCATATATACAGCGGAAAAAGTAATAATACTGCATTGTTTTTCAATATTGCAATTTATACAGTCTGAAGCCTTCATTTTCATTCATGAATAGCTATTGATTCATTTGGAAAACACTCACTTAGAGTAATATTTTACAATTTTATTTATAATGGCACTATTTTTTTACTTTACTATCGCATCATGCTGATTTAAATTTCTGCACATGCATTTGAACTTTAATTGGATTGCAAATGTACTAGTATTAGACATTGTTATTTACGAACTAGTATTTTACATTGTTATTAATGTCATCTTTATAATTTTGCAAGAAATATTGCATCTATATCCATTTAATGTTTCGATCATAAAAATTATATGCGCGTTGTAATGACTGACATTCAGTTATTACAGTTTTTAAAGGTTTTTTATAAATGATTAGTAGATAGGGTTACAAGTTTATTTAATTATTTGTCTTTATTTAATTTATTAATTTATAGAAATTAAAATTCATTGTTTTTTAAATATATTATAGAATGAGTATTTATTTTTGAAATGATTTAATATAAAAAAAATATAAACATAAAATCAATGATTTCTTAAAATTTTATTATTAACAATATTTAACTAAATATATAAAAATTATTTTTTACAGGTGGCACTAACTGTGTATTGGGCTCTTCAAGAAAACAATAAAAACGTAGCATGTTTCGAAGTGCCTTCGAGAATAATTTAATCAATGATTATTTATTAATAAAAAATTAAATAAAATCAGGCGTATTTTTTTATAAATTCCAACATAAATTATAAGAATAAGAAGCCATAGTTTTAAGCGACGAATGAAGATGAAAGACATTTAACTGTGTGAAAGCGCGTGAACAATGATGTTTTCAACATTTATCTGCGAATATTTGAACTAAATAAATTATTATTATATTTCATTTTTATAATAATTATTGTTTTTATTGTTACCAAACTATGATTTACACATATTTTTATTACGCTCCAATCCATCTTTATCTTCTATATAAAATATCCAAAAGAATTATGCACTCGAGTGTTCATTTCGTGAAGTTTTTATATTGAATTGAGACTAGTTTTAAACTTGTTTATAAAGAGTCATTATCTATTACGTTAAATTAAGCTCTTTGCAAATCATACATGCTAATTTTCAATACACTAAAGATACAAAATTTTTTAAAAATAAGTTTTTTTATCAATATTTGACATGAATTTTTAATGATGAATTTGAATAAACTTTTTGCATTACACTATTTATTATTTTATTCTCTCCAAATTATATGCACAAAAGAAATCGCTTTTAAATATTATGTATAAAATCTACTGTAATTGTCAAGATTATTTTAAATAGCCTAAAGCAGAAATATTTACAAAAATTAAAATATATAATTGTTTATTCAAAAATAAAATCTTTTTAATATTTCATTATAAGTACTTAATATGTTAA
Organism: Sycophaga agraensis; assembly: GCA_018906755.1. Classification (NCBI taxonomy): domain Eukaryota; kingdom Metazoa; phylum Arthropoda; class Insecta; order Hymenoptera; family Pteromalidae; genus Sycophaga; species Sycophaga agraensis. The sequence goes on along the minus strand of JACCIE010000015.1, from coordinate 182,552 downwards.
AAAGAGGATTTAGAATTTATCTAATTTTAATATTATATTTTTAGCATGAAATTGTCTTTTATGTTAGGAAATTAAATGGGTCAAAATAAAGTTAAAGCGAAATTTAATATCTTTAATAAACTATTAAACAACAAAGTTTTTTAACAAGCTTGTGAAACTAAGCAGTGTCATTTATTAGAAATATTAACTCGTGTATTAAAAAATTATTGTCATCACAGAACAGATTAAGGGTGCAATACTATCTTAACTAGTATGATAATCATTTTTAACATTAATTTAGTATTTCATCAGTTCAAGCTCGTATTAAAACTAATATACCACTAGAGAAAAGAAAACAAAATTGCATCTTTTATATTACATTAATGGATTAAATGGTTTGTATAATAACAAAGTAGATTACAAATAAAACGGTCATCTTTTATACATATATTTAAAACATTTAATTAACGGTGTAGTTATAAAATCCATTACAAAATAAATACCTTTAAATTTAATTAAAGTATCTATTGAAAGCACTTGGCGTTACAGTGTATAGATGCATGCATGACCTTCATTCAACGTTGCAGCAATTTTCAAGTTGACGTGTTTGCAACTGAATGAGGCTAGCCGACTGTAGCCCTTACGGTGCACTTGAGTGTTTGAATTTATGATCATTGTTGAATGTTTGTATATTTTTAAAAAAATTAAATCATTTAAATAATTAAAAAAAATTATTTTGTGTACAAGCTTCATATTATACCATAAACATAAATCGTTTTCTTAAAATTGCCTATTATAAAATTTTAAAATTACTATGTAACATATTGTAGTCAATTTTAAAATGCTTTGCAGTTTCCTATAACTTACACTATGTATTCCTTGAATTTAAATAATTGCAGCTGAATATCTAATGTGCAAAAAATAATTACTATAACACAGATATATAACAAATAATTTTGTATTCAAGTGTGTTACATTCATGTCAAAGATACTTGTTTTAGTTTAAAAATAATTTTTTAAAAAATTTAGGTTTAAAAATTATTAATTCGTATTGTGATGTTTAATTTAAGATTATAGAAGACTATTTGGCTAGATTTATAATAAAAACAAGATGGCTTAGAGATCTCCACAATGTTTGTAACGTCCGGAACCTGCTGACATTACATCTAAATCATATCAACTGTTATGCCATCGGCCCAGATATGATTATCGCAAACTTTTTTCTATTGATGGTAGTTGTATCATTTATACCGACTATCAAGATAGTAGATTCCTGAGCTCAAGAGGTAAATCCTTTGAAAATTATCTACAAATTTTATAATAATAATAAAATAGTCATATTTCGGAAGCACAGTTATCAAATTAGTGTTTTATTTATAAATCGTCGCGAAAAATGTTAATTATCCCTTATAAAGAAATAGTAATATTATTGTTATCGACCAAGCAATAGATATCGGACTCTAGAAGTTTTTTAATGACAGGTAGATGTCGTACAAAGCAGCTATGTAAAATTTCTATTTTTGTTTATCTATTATTCTAATAGTTTACATAAAATCAATAAAAGATCAAAGATATTAAAATTTATAATAATCTCATAATAGAAGTTTTTTGATGTGAGGTAGATGTCTTACAAAGCAGTTATGTAAAATTTTTATTTTTGTTTATCTATTATTCTAATAGTTTATATAAAATCAATAAAAGATCAAAGATATTAAAATTTATAATAATCTCATAAATGTATTTTTATTTTCGTAAAATTTGTACACTATTTTTAAGAGATACTAAAAAAGAATTTGTTTAAATAAATTACAACAATATTTTAAATTAAACATTTAATTAATAATATAAGTTTAAGCAATGGAAGCAGACTAGATAGTTCATGAAGTCTTGTTTTTACATTTGCGTATATTTTAGACCTTCAAGCGCAGAAATATTTTTTATTATTAGAATAAAAATTCTATTATTATTCATTCTTACACGTCATACTAAGTTCGCTCCTTTATCCTAGTAATAGAATTTGTGTATATTCAATGAGCAGTCAAAAAGTATGAAACTTGTTTTTAAAGCATTTGAAAATCGAAACCGTAGTTCAGTTTATAGAGGGGTGACTAATTCATGAATGAGGCGAATCTTATATCTCTTGAGACGCTTGGCAATTACGCAAAGGGGTACCTAAAGCTTGAACACCCTCGCGTACTCTTACTTTCCCCGACAAAGTTGCGATGTAAATGAGCAGCTGAGCCCTGCATCAATCACGAGCGGTCGCAGAAAAGAATTTAGCCCCCAGGCGGTCACACGGGGGTGCGTCTCTGCGCGCGCGCGCTATCGTGGGGTGGCTCGTCGCGGTGGTGGCGCCGGCACCACTCGCCAGTATGAGGTCCGACCTCGGTGAAGGACCACGTGTGCGCGCGCGCTTTTTCCCCGGGGTCTACTTGCAGCTCGAGAGCACCAGTTACGTCGTTACAACCTATGCGAAGCACGTGGCGCAGCTGGGGAGGAAAGAGCCGCCGGTGGAGAACTGCATCAATGAGTGTAGTTGTTCGCAAACTTGGTGGTCCCCCAGTTTTTTTGTGCCGGATGTGCTTTTCGTGCAGTGCGAGTATGTGAATCTATTAGCGCGGGATGCGTCAGGTGTATCTAGACGATCTGTAGGGAGCATGGGTGACGATCGGTCAGCGTAGCTAAGGATAGACCGATTAAAATTAGAGTACTTACCAGAGAGAATATTCGATCGGTGATTTCTGGTGTGCAGACGATACCGGGCGAGCGTTCGCCAAAGTGCCGGTTCGTGCTTTCGTGGTGGAATTATAGTGGAACAAATGATTAGTGTCGAATTTTAATCCGGTGCTTCGGAACATTTGGTTCGTGTCCCTGTGTAGTGCCACAATGTTCAGAGTAGTGATGATGTGGTGTTTAGTGCTTTTGTTGGGAACATCAGAGGCCATCATTCGTGGGTCTGGTCGTAAGAATAAATCTGCCGAGGCATTAGGTATGTTTCACGAGAAATCTTTGTTTTATTCCTGCGACTGATCTTCGGAATTATTATTCTCATGAATTGTTATGATGTACTGTGGAAATTGCGGGGGTTTATTTTAGTACATAGATTATAAATAATATTGTTGATAAACATTTTTTATTTTTTGATGGTATAAAAGTTTTAAAATAAATATTTTTATTTATCTTAATAATGTATTGTATAAATGACTTTTTGGTTATATTACCAAATAAGTTGTGTGCTTTTAATCAGCTTTCTTTTTGAGTTTAATGAAAAATCTATCACCTTCAAATTCTCATTAATATTTCTCTTAATTTATCAATAATTTAGTTTCTTGTTATAACAAATTTAATGAATCATTTGCTTCATATTATAATCGTAACAAATCATTATTGGAGCAAGACAAAATACAATGAAGGCATGGTTCTTATAATTCGTATCTGATCCTCAAATACATTGCAATATCGATGATAGTATTTTTTTCTCTATTTCGGCTTCTTATTGATTTAAAGCGGCAAGATGATGACTTCCCCTAATGACTTCCGTGTCTAAGCTTTGTGAGAGCTGAAGATTCCATATGCATATTTTATTTGTAGCCACAGAACTTCCTGTATCCTATTTACACTTGTGCCCTTCTGTGAAAGGTTGCCTTGGAAAATTCAGGACACGTCAAAAGTGTCGCAGGTGAATTCGTAATACCCTTCTATTTCAATCTCAAAATCTGGCCACAAATAAATGTAAACATATAATATTAATGTCAAATAAGTTAAGTTTCGAATTATATTTTAAACAAAATTATTAGTTGTTTGAAATGTACAATTTCAATATCCTGTTTTATATTTACTCGAACATTATGTTTAATTTCAGCATGACCACTGCCTTATTATCGTTCAATAGACTTTTTTGATCCCCAAACAAGCTTTGCATTAATTAAAATTAATCATCTCGAGTTTCAGCAACTGCTATGCAAGTTAATTTTGTTCGGTATGGTATCTTATTTAGCAGTAAAGCGCTAACTCGTGAAATTTGGAGTGCCAATTCCGACTTAACTCGTTTTCACCACAAAATATTAATCGTATACCTAATTATGATAATCCGTGACAGAAGCGAAATTCGTAACTTCAAGATAAATTATCCAATCGTGCAGAGAATAAATTGCAAATAACTCAACTCAGATGGCGTGCACGTCTCAATTGATTTTAAGCTGATGCATACGATCATTCATTATTGCCAGGTCGTATGCTACGCAAATGAGAGGCAAAAAAGTAGCATCGCACATACACCAGAATATGTACATATAACGAAGGGAATTTTGAGGAAGGAGGACTGAGAGATGGGGTCGACGTTGGGGGGCATGTGCCCATTCGACGAGGCCGAGCGTTTTTGAAAAGGTGCGAACACGTCGTGTTCACGACTCAGCTCGGTGATCCCATAAAAATTCACGAGGGCTCACTCTCTCGTCCCAACTCGTTCATCGGCCTTTCTCGCAAGCTCTTACACCCCTTTATTGGCATGTGGGGGTGAGGGTAGGTAGTCTACCGAGCTGGGCATTCTTTTTTTCTTTGCAGGCTGTATTCTTCCACTTCCGTAGCCATACAGCATAGCCTCCAGCGTTTTTCCCCTTTGCTTCCCTCTTCTTTTCACTGCTTTTACCACTGCCACTCTTCTTCATAGTCCTCATGCTCCTTTTTTTGTTAAGACGTGCAAATGATCGTGAAAATGCTTAAGAAATGAGAGCAATCGTTGTTACAATAATGGACTAAAGCTGTAGTGCATTAGTAGATGTAAGCTCGTTTTTATAATTTTTTTAAAGAAAGGAAGAAAATAAATTTTGACAAAAAATATTTTTAGAGAATCTTCGAATGATTCTTTTAAATTTAGTGACAATTGGATGTTATGATATAAAATTATTTTCTAATAATTTTTTTTGTCATGATTTACATTCCAAAATATTTTTCTAAATTCAATTTGATATTATTGTGTTATCACCTATTCCATGCGCACATAAAAGTGACGATGATAAATTTCCGAAGAATAAGAAACATTCATCATAGAGGCTTCGAGAAAAGAGTTGCTGGCGATTATTCCGCACTCGTAATCCGGAACGTCTCAACTGGGAATAGTAGGTAGTACAAATATCCGAGAAATTCATTTTGTAAATGTTAATGCGCACATTAGACGATTCGTGAAGGGAAAAAAGTCAGCTTGTCAGCTTAATTGGTTACGCTCCCATGGGACGACACAAAATCTAGAACGTGTAATTTCAGTCGCTAAATCGCACTACAAACAGTCGAAAATTGATCTTAAAAATTGTCATTCCAATTTTGGTTTCGTCAAATGACATAAATGGAGAGTAAGAAAATTATGCTCTATCGTTTGTACAAAAGAAAAAATTTTCATCAGCGTTTTATTATCTTTTTCTTCCACGAATTTTTACTTCAGTTAGAATAACATATAGCTATAAAATTATTCTGCGATTATTTTTCAAAAATAGCATTTTTACTCTTCCTTTATTAATTAATGAATTGTAAATAAATTTGAAATATTTCTCAATGTGCTTTAGAAGATTTCTTTTGAACAGCTGAGGAGACTTTTTTTATATCATAAGCGCATAGATGTAAAAACAAAAAAGTGAAAATCCAGCACACTCGAGCCAAAATGCAATTATTTTTGAGGACAAGCAAAGAGAGGAATCGTCATTTGTGTGAGTTAATGAATTGTGATAGAAGTTTCGGCTCTCCAGCCGATTTGCCTTGATTAATACGGCCCCAGCATTGCTATTATTTCTTGGTTACGTTTCCCCTCCCCCTTCCCCTTTGCATTGCTAATTTCTCTGCTTTCAAATAGTTGAGCAGCTTTAATTCCGCTCTAACCAAAGAATATAACAAATATTCTAATTTTTATTACTTCGATTAAGAAGTCCTTGTTCTTGCTTTTTTGTAAGTCATGGGCGTATGAGATTTAGCGTTTAAAGCCAATAAAACAAAGCAGGAGAATGTAAAAGAAATTAAAATCTACATTTATTTAATAGATGAAAGCGTGATATATATTGGATTATTTGTTATAAATATACTGCTAGCATTTTATTTTGTCATCTATAACAATATTTTATTTTCTTATTATAGAATTAAAATTAAACTGAAAATCAAATGTACATGGACTTTGAAACAAAGGTGTGAGAACAGTGGAATTTCAATTCCTTCAACGCACAGAGACTAAGCGTGATTGCAAGATACTTGTATGTATAATTCTGTGTTTAATTTGAACGCTGAAGATTTGAAATTTAATTAGACCCTTTTTTTAATACCTAGAATGTTTCTTGTGCTCATGAAAACGATTACCAATTGTCAAGTTTCATTAACTTTTAAATGTTTTCAAACTAAATATATATTTAATTGCTATACATTTAAAACGACGTTTAGATAAATCGTACTAGTTTGCATCCATTAAATAATTATAGTCAATAAAACTGATCAACATAAATTAGTATAAATTATACATTAAACTATTCTAAATTGGAGGTGTGGAATAATTGTTATATTCAGTTCTTAATCATTTTTCATATAAGTTAATTAGTCGTTCCTCATTAAAAGAAAAATAATTATATGAAGATTTAAAAAAATTAAATAAAAGTGATTCAATAGTTAGATCGGTGTCCATTCGGTTCAAGCTCAGAGAATTATTTAAATAGTATTTGATTTATGGAGTATGGACTTATTAATCGATTCAAATGTAAGTATTACTGTAAGATGATTGATTACACATGAATGAGTGCATTAGAACTTTTTGAGAGGAACAGAGCGAAGAGACATTTCGAAAAACGAGTCTGCATATCTCATGAGTAACGTGGACCTTTTCGCTTGTTCACACTTTGACACCTCATCTTTTAACGCACTTAACTGTTAAAGTGCAGATAAAAGGAAACGAAATACTCAGCTCTCCTCAATGTATAATATTCTGCGCTAACTTTTCCTGTTATGACTAGCTTCTTAGACAGCCTGCTCTCATATTTTTCCTATAGGCGTAAGAAAAGTTAAATTTGTTTCGTGCCTAGTGAATACTTGTGATAACTTCAGCATGTAATCATTAACAATGCATCAAATATTGTACGATTATATCTTTTTCTTATCCGCTTTTTCATTTCCGTCACGAAGTTCTCTTCTGCTTTTTTTAACTTCCCATTAGTTACCTTTGCTATATTAATATAGTATGTTATAGTACAGCATCACGTTGTATTTGTAAGAGTTGCGAAGAACCTCGCTGGTACTTATTCATTTAACGACTATTTTAAATATACAAATTTCGCATTCAAACGTTATTGGTACAGTTTCCGATGTATTAGAATATTTATAATGTATAAAACTTCCCTTCTTGCAAGAAGTTATAAGCAAATACATATTGTACTAATATATCTCTTACTAATGTTTAAAATACTTCCAATTTGACTTCCAATTTTAACTCTGTCAAATAATCATTTAATTTCTTGGTATAATAGATTGTTTTAAAAAAATTCAAACGATAGATCTTTATAATTTGATGCACTATCATTCGAAATCTTTTATTAATTAATCGAATAACTTAAAGAAATTATTGTTGAAGACAAAGATTTTAATGTTTTATCAAGAACTGAAAATTCTGTAGGACAGTTTGATTATTTTATATTCAAGGGTCGAAGGAAGTTTCTAACCTGTTTCTTTCTTTTGAAATGGGATCTTTAATCTGTCAAGGGGTAAAGTTAAAGTTGCCTTGGCGATATCAAATTTTCGAGTTCTATCTAAGAATAGAATGAATTTACTCTTTTTCAGTTATGATGCAAATTTTATTTGAACCCTTTCATTGGATACTTTTTAATTAATATAATACATAGTTTATCTTAGACAATGACGTGAACAAGCACGCAGTTTATTAATGACCGAGTCTGGAAATACACTTTTCAAGATGGTGAACTCGATAAATTCATCATATATTTTTGTTTTATATTATTATTTTGTAAAAACTCTAATTTTTCAGTAAAGTCTGAGAAATTTAGATATTGTAACAAATAGTATATATAAAAGTCATTGCACGCATGGTACAATGATTTTCATAAAATATGTAGAAGTAAAGAAAAATCAATCTAATCTTGTTAAACCGAAAACAATAAAATTTGATAGAACTGATCTCTTAATTTTATAAGGACGTACATAGATTACACATATTTTTGATAAGACATAGGTACAAGGCTTTAAAAAGGTTAGAGAATAAACCCTAATAAATTTTATTGTTTCCTGTTTACCAAGTCTGTTCAGTAATCGTTACGAAATTTTTCTCTTGTAGTGTACATAGAAATCTGTGAATATCGAACGGGAATAATAATAGTATTTATTACAGTATACGTTAAATGACATAAAATATAGCTGAAAATAGTCTAAAATAGTTGTTGACTTCGTTTTAGGAACGGTCCTCTTTGTGATTTTACACTATCTGTTTTCGAACTCTGCTCGGAACATTAATTACAAAGCGGGATTTTTGTCTCCGGGGAAAGAGACCAATTTAATCAATTTCGGGAAGGCTAATAGCCCAACTCGACTCTTTACTTGAACACTTTGTAAAAGTCGACCACGCATCGAGGCCGGACGAGGCGGTTCTCTATAGGGCCCGTTGTTTCGCGCAAGTGCCCACTTAAAAACTTTTAATCGTCACAGGAAAGCCTCCACTCATTATCCCCTTTCATCGTCTCATCTTCACCTCCTCCTATCCAAATGTGTTCCAGCAAACGAGGCTGAGCGATACGCCCATGCATTTCTGATGAGGGGCGAAAAGGACTATTAGCCCCCGCGAGTTGGTCGCAGTTCGTTCTCCCATTCCAGTGTTCGATTCCCTTGCTTTCTGCGAGTGACATGTGTGCACGGGACGACCTATTGAATATCAAAAGAGGCTTGATTAGCCACCTCACGTGTACGAAAGCGCTCCTGGATTTCTCTAGGATGCTCTGCGATTCCGCAGTTGAGCATGTCATGCGATCGCGGCAATAATGTGGCTGCAAAAGTCGACCCTCCTGCCTAGTGATCTTTTTCTAGTAACTCAGAATTCACACGTAATAGTTACGTACTTTTTATACATAAATTCTGAGTATAGGTGAGATGTTTTTCTTGATGATTTTAAATTTATTCATTGTTTCCAGATTTATAAAATAATTCTATGTACCTTTAATTATAGGAGATAATAACTCTGGAAAAAAGTCGTGCATCGCTATACGGGATTGAACTCGGATCCCACGGTTTCAAAGTCGGACGTGCTGACCATTCCAGTACTATACGCTGCGCGATCCATCGTTGCGTCGCTGCGAGCGATCTGGCCAACTCGTGGCACAGAGCCGTGACAGCGTATAATTTGTTTTCTAAACTTTGATTAAATAAAATAAGTTAGGAACACAAAGAAACGGCTAAAACTGTTGAAAGCGAAAGAGTGTAGGGGAAAATAATTTCTTATATCGACAATTTGTACAGAAACAAAAGCTACTGGAGATCGAATCTACAATTTTCGATGAAATTATTCTAGCAATCATTTTTTGACAAATCGCGAAACAATTTAGGCTTCAATCAAAATCAACATGTTTCTATCTTTTGATCTGGATGATTGCAGGGGAATATTATCGAGTAAATTTTCTTGGCATATACTGACTTGTATTACAATTTACAAAGGCTCTTCAAATATTTATTCAAGTCATCTTCTGAGTCGGAACGGATGCATCTATATATTCAGGATTCTCATAATAAAACAAAGAATAAAATAATTTAATAGTTTGAACATCACTACAATATACTCTTATTACGAGTAAATGTTTAATCAGGTCGTTTTAAATTATATCAAACAATTGGTTGAAAATAACTGGGAGTTCGACCTTTTTCCTGAACACTCATTGCTAAAATTTGATCAAGTTTTTATGCGTCCAGATGAACCATACCAAAAGCAATATGTAACATTAATTACGAATGCAATTGAAAAATAGGATCTCCTTTTTTTTAATTAGCCGTGTACCGAGTATACGATGCTGACGCAGCCCACTTTTGGTCGGATTTGCAAGCTCGCAACCATTCGGGCGGGGAGCATAAGGGTCGGGCGCGTAAAAAGGAGCAGAATCCACGAGGTCGCTTGCGCACCAAGTGGCGGCAGGCCAACTTGCCGATTACTAGACTCGCGCGGAGAACGAACAGCCGAAAAGAAAGAAAAACAAAACATAAGCTGGCGCAAAGAGGACATGGGCTGTACTCGGGGCGGCTTGAAAAGCGCTCGCGACTCCGGCAGGAGGGCCCTTGGGCGAGGTCACCGGCGGGCCTTGTTTCAAGGTCGTTGCCGCGGCATGGAGGCCGCTCCTCCTTAATGCCATTACTTTTACCGTCGCGCTATCTCGGTCGGTTCTTCAGGGCTTTACGGCCCCGGCGGAATCTACTTTGCGCGATGGCTCTCGGGAGTAGAGCCGGGCGCGCTAATGTCTCTTCTTTACCGCGCGGGCTCTTTGGCTCCTTTTAAAGCACGCGCCCGGCCCTTTGGAGTCCGACCCGCGGGCGCGCGGCGACCTTCCTCGACTGCGCCTGCCCGCGGTACAACTGCCGTTTAACCGTTTATGAGTTGGCCGCCGAGAAGCCGGCCATACAAGGCGCTCCTTCCTTATTCCCCGGGATATCCCCGCGACTATGCTTTATTCATGGAGCACGGGTAAGATATGGGCTGCGAGCGTTATGCAAATACACCGTGGCGTTAGGGGCCATCGATACAAATGACCTGTTGCAAAGCCGCGGGCTAAGGCCCGGCGCAGTAAAACGTTTACAGCGCGTTTCCCCGGGCGGCGCGCTAAACTCCGGGGGAAAAATCGGCCGTCCATCACGGGCGATCGATGGCAAGGGCTGCCAAGGGGTCGCCGAGGCGTCGGGCCGCGCGTCCCTCCGCATTAGCCTGCATAATGCATGTCGCCGGCGGATGATATCGACGCGGACATTGTGCGGGACGGGGCGCTTTGTCGGAGGGCCGCGGCGACGAGTGCCCGGCCGGCGCCCCGGCCGCCCGCGATTACCAAGGCCGACGCCCCGCCGCGTAATCCGCCCCCGCCCGCGCCCCAGATATTGAGTGTTTCGGATAAACAGATTACGCTCCCGGGGCCACCGCGAGCCCCGCCCCGCGCTGACGGACAAAGCTCCCGGCAGTCCGCGAGCTTTGCCCGGGATTTCTGCCGCACCCGTCCCTCGGGCGACGCGCGCCCCAGCGGCTCCCTTGCGCCTCGGCCCCCGAATCATCCTGCTACATCTGCGATTTCACCGGCAGTTTTGATCTTTCGCTTCTGCTTTTCCTCCAGCTGTACGCTGTCCGTGCATTTAATGTCGGCTCCAAATTGTATCGTTTTTATTCTTCGTTTTTACACTGTACTTAAAAAGAACAATTTTTAATTTAACGCACTGTAATTACACATCATTTACGGCATTTACAGTACTTTGTGCAGTCAACATCCGCATAGCATATTTTCTATTTTGTCAGTAAACCAAATTTAACTAAAATGACCGTTATTATTTTATGTAGTATAAAACTAAATGATTGTTAATATTATCAATCGCGTATATAATACATTGATGAATGTCTGCATAAATAAATATAATTAGATTATGATCATTATCACCGTTGGATTAGTTGAGACATTCTTCCTACATTATCTAGAATGAGTAAATCTTATAATAAACGCGTTCGACATGGGACATGAATTGCAAATCGAGCCTTAATTTACATAGATCGTTTCTTGTCCATCGGTAACCAAACAACAACAAAAGTTGAAATTATTTTCGATTGCAGACCTCGGTGTATGTAGATGCAAGCACAATAAGCGCTCATCGCCCACATTATATTGCAAGTCAGTTGCAGCGGTTGTCCTCACACCGCTTTTCAATTAAACGTGACGCCGGTGCATCGCTCATTTACATTGCAGAATCGATCATGAAAAGGGTTAACCAGATGCTCGGGCCGTTTACTAATTGCCGCCAACTACGCAGGTTACGCAATTGCTGTTTGCGAATGAAAAGAGGATATAAACTGACTCGCTAGTGGTCGAACAGTTACCTAGTTTATGCGACAAACCGCAATCCTACTGAGTCGATGAAACGTACGGGTCCAATACAGTGAGTGAACGAAATAGAGTAAGAAGAAAACTCGATGGACTGAAAATCGACCACTGTAATCTCGAAAAAGCTCGGTACTTCGCCTTAGAGAAGGAGCATTCGAGACAACATTTCCTCCCTACTTCACATATGGGTTTCTTTCCAGTCACTATATGTTTCTTGTTTTTTATTGAAGCTGAATTTAATCGGGCTTTGTGAGTAACATTGAATTTGAGAACAAAATAGTAAGAATGTTTTTCGAATCGAGTAATGTTACTTGTTGTTACAACTTATTTAAAATTTTAGTCTCTATATATCTGTGCCAAAAACTAAATACCAATGTAAGTTTGAAAATTTATAATGCACGATAATTAAATAATGTTATTACAATAATAAAATATAATGTAAATATAACGACATTATATAATATATAGTTGATTTTATAAACACCCGAATATTTGTTTTATATGAACATTTGTATTTTAATTTTTATTATTAATTATTCTATGTTATCATTTAGATCTTGAACATGCAGGTTTATCACCTCAATCTAAAGATTAGTAAAACAGAATTGTATCTACGAAACATTTTGTGCGGCTTAATTTTTATTATAAATATATCTAAATGTACATAAATAGAAAAAGAAATATTATAACTAAATTATATTCTGCGAAAATAATCTATTACAGAGTTGACATTTCAATTTATTTTAAAATATGAATCTCTTGAAACATAGTCTTCTACAATAATAACAAAGATTCTTTTAATTGATTTTTTAAATTTCATCTCAAAAACATATTTATAGTAAAATAGAACGGAATTAAAATAACCTCGTATACAACGTATAATATAAATCTTTAAACTATACTTTAATTACATTATAGAACTTAACAACACTAAAGGGCTTTAGTCTAAAATAAATAGACTCAATATAATAAAAAATTCGGAGACCATATTCGTATGAAAATTTATCATTTTTACATTTCGGTAAAATCTAAAGTCATTATAATTTAAGAATATTTCGAAATCAAAATATTACTAGTACAATAGAGCCATCAGAAATAATAATTATAGCTATGCTTAAAACAACATCATGTTTGTAATTTGACTAAAATAACGGTAAAAAGATATTTTCTATATCTACTTTTTTTGAACAAATATACAAACTGTTAGATCTTTAAAAAGTATAGTTTTGTAGTAAGGTAAAAGTATTTTGAAGTATACAGTGTTAAAATGTGTAGGACGCATAAGAGAAAAAAAGGACAGAGGAGATTTTATAGCAAGAGGAACTAACTGATTTCCGACAGATATGTTTCTGCAATAAAACGTCACATCGTCGAGCTGTGCCGCGCCCGCACAGGCGAGTGGTTGTATATAAACTTTACTGTCAAACTTGATTATTAAGTTCATGTAAAACAATGTAACGTACTTGTCACTTTAATGCCATTAATTATTCAAGACTTTAATGCTATTCTGAATTTTGTAATAAAATTTGAAAGTGGTTTGTTAAAATGTACAAGTTGATTAAAATTACAAAAAACAAATGTTACTAACAAAAACAGTCTTTCAAGAATTTTATAAACATACATTTTTACATTTAGTTATAATAGTAATAATATAGTAATTTTCATTTGTTTATATGAGTGTAGCATTAATGTTTATGTTTGATTGTTTAAATGTGCATCATCAATTAATATAAAAATTATATATTTTGATTTTGTAGGTAATTATTTCTATTAATGATATAAACATATTTATTTATTTGACAGAACGTATAATTAAATGTATAATTATAATTCACATTCAAAAATATGTGTAAACGACGCAGGGCAATCACCGCCGGAGCGCAGCGAGTGTTGCTCAGGTACGTGCGCGAAAATTCGGACAGCGATATGGCGGGAAAACGGGCTAACAAGCGCGACTTTTGGACAAGGAACCTTCGCGGGTGGGGCGATTGTGCACCTTAGCCTGGGGGTCGCCGGTGGGTAGGGGCGAGAAATCGTCCCTGGGCCGTAGGGTCTGATAGGAGGGCTTGCCTTTGGTGTTACACGGAGGGCAAGCTCTTGGCTTAAATAGATCCCGCCGGCAGGAGGTGGGCCTCTTCGGCACCTCTACACCGGGGCGAAGGGAGGCATGTGTCGTGGCCTGCCCGACATACGAAGGGCGCGAGTGGGGGTATGCGGGTCGGCATATATTTTCCGACGCTGTTGCCTTTTCGTCGTTCCCGCCAAATCGACGAGTGTTCGGCTGTGACGATAGGGTCAAGGAGAGCCCTGATAGTGGGGATTGACCGCGGCAATCACCTTCGCCAACAAGTGCGCAGCATTCTGTTTTTGTACGCTGATCCGAGCAGAGCAAGAAAGCTTCATTTTGTACCTGCCAACTACACAACTAAAATTAACTCACACAACACAATAGCAGTATCATTTACACTTGGACTGCATCTCCTCCTTACATTCCTCGTCTACAATATGATGAAACCAATTATTGAAAATGATTCGACTAATTGTGCCACTTGATCCTTGGTAGAAATAGATGTTCAGGTTGAAGTTGGATTTCCGATCATCTTTTAGCCTCAATTAAAAACAGCTCATTACGAAAAACAAATAAATGTTTTGAACTGCCCTAATCCCTAATTAAATACAAATTTTAGATGTCGAAATACATACATGGTTAGTTACTAATTTCATTGATAAAGGCTTCATAACACATTTACTATAAAAATTGGACAATCTTATTTCTTTACGATTACATACGTGTACATTGCAGGAGAATCCAATGCGTTAATGGATTTGAGGTAAATCACAACGGAAAATGCATTGATTTTCGGTATCTTATGTGGTTTCAACGTTCTCGTACTATAAAGAGCGATACGCACGAAACAATAAATATAATTCATATCCAATTTATCACTGACATGCACAACTGTCATGGTACACGTAAATGCAAACGATAAATATTATTTTAATTACTGCGTGCTCGTTTAACTGACCACAGAACAATACTAATGGTAGCGTACTAAGGTATACGAATGGACCTATTGCGAATACATTTTTATGATTGACTTCACTATTTTTCATAAACTTTTACTGATTTATTTGACGTCACTACAATTTAATTAGTTACCCATACCATTTATATAATAAATTCTTATACGTGTATAAGATTACGTTAGATTACTATTTGTTAGTAAAAAGTAGATTACTATACAAGGGACTGGCAGTATCTTTAAAACGTCGGATTCACGAGCGGGCGCAAATACGGTATATTTCAACAATACAAATTTTTCAATTATACAAATATTTCTTTATTATCTGTTTAAAATATATAATATGAATATGAACAGTGATAGCCTTCACTTTAAATAACGGGCACCCAATTTCATATAAATAATAACATACTTATAATACGAATTTATAGGCAGTATAACGAAAGTGATTGAGCGTTTTAGCGCTGTAATTTTAGTGTATATACTTTTGATTAAGAGCTTTAGCAATTCACACATTGTTACATAAAGTAACTTATTTTTTCAAATAATATAATGATTTATCTGCTTATAATTTTATTTCAGCAAATATAAAAATAAATATTATAATTAACCCAAATTTTAAATATTTACAATTAAATCTGCGTGTTATTTGGACACAAAATACGAAAAGTGGGCTCAAGGGCTTCGAGACTGTGGCGTGAATGTAAGGGTTGTTACAAAGTCTAGACGAGTTGTAATAGTTCCAGAGGGGATTGTAAGAGGGAAGTCTCTTACCGCTAAAGCGAGAACTCTATTCGATACAGTCAATATCCCTCGATTATTCCTGAAGTTGGGTTTAGATGCCCGAGTTTCATCGAGGTAATTTTCTTATAATAGAAATCATAATATGTAATAATTTTTGTACTATATAATGTTAATAGTTACATATTATTTTTGTTTTATTTACAATATTTTGAAAGTAATGTTGTATGTTTCAAATAAATTTAAGAATTTCATAAGAAAAAGAAAAGAAAACTTGAAAAGAGAATCGGATGATTTTCGAAGCTAAAAAGATTGTCTGATGTAAGTCCTCTTTAATATTTAATATTCATATTTAAATTGTAAAGTAGCAATCTTATTGTAATTGCAAATTCTATTTTAGAAATAAATCTCTTCGTTGGCTCACTCCCTGTTTTCTTGCATTTTGATTTCCAATTGTATCAGAAAAATTTTACTACGTTTTATACATATAACAATTGCTACGTTAATAAGTGTGTTACATTTAATATATAAACATTTTTAATTATATTTGCATAGAAGTTTTTGGTTGAATCACATATTCTTGGTAGAATTACATATTACATATTATAAATGTTTTCGAGTACAATATGTTATACATATTTTTAAACAATAACGCATTATAATCTTGGTGTAACTATTCGACTAGAGAAATTATTTTTTTATAATTATTCAGCAGAACTTTATATTTCACAAAATATGTATAGAAAATACAGAAATTTCAGAGCTAATTTTTCTACTTTTAGATTTATAGTGAAAACATAGCTCGATGTAGCAGATAAACAATGTGCAGTTTAAGCTCCAGCATTTATTTAACTAATCAAGTGCCAACCTAACCTACACATATCAAAATAATCCTATTGTACCTACGAAAAAGAGATCTATCGCGTTCTACTCACTAACTCGAAATATCTAAGCATAATTTACTTGACCATCGAATTATTTAAGCTTAATTTAGTAGAATACCACTCATAGAGACAGTTTCGCTCGAATGTCGGCAGCGAGGGATTAGCTCTAATGAAACTTGCCGAAGAAACGTGGCTCTGCAGGAGGCAGTGCATGGGCCTGTGAATCCGGGGCAAATGGCAGATCGGTTTAAGATGAGGGTGTCCTCGAGGGACAGGGCGCCTCGAGATGCCAGAGAGGAGGGAAGGGGGTGGAGAGAGGACTCGAAAAGAAAAATACGGGAGAGCAGCGCATGCACCTGCAGAAGCGGCAATGGCGCACGTCTCTTCGGACAGTGTTCCGAGCGTGAAATTAGCAAACACAATGGGATCTTACGAACCTTAGCTCTTGATCGTGAGTTCTCTGCGCCATTCTCCTATTATTCCATTTCCCCAGGAACTGTGCTTCCACCTCTTCTCCCTCTCACTCTGTTTTATTTCGTATTTTGAATTCTTCCTCGTTCCATTCTCTTTTATACTTTCCTCACATAGAGACACCTTGCACGTGTCTTAATTACTTTTATTATATTTGTCTTTTGTTTATTTTTCAATTCAGATTATAATTATTTCTACCATTATAATATTCTACCATTCTATTCTCACGGTATATAATAAAGTAAATATAATAAAGTTGATTATATAAATCTTTTTATTAATAGATAGGTTTCGATTGTATTGAAACTTGCACACTTCAGTTCGGAAAATTTAATGCGACTTTGTACAAATTAACTCTTTAGTAGAGCCGATGATATCATACTCGGTATGACTAATGTTGTATATAATGAACCAATTATAACATTAAATGCTACCTTAGAAAATAAGCGACTCTAAAGAGGGAGTACGAGTTTTGTGGGGTCGAGAGTTTTTTTAATTCTCGACAGCTCTGAGTAAATCATCGAACTTCATCTCAGGAAGGAGTTCCGCAGGTGACTTCATTCTTTCAAGGCGTTATTGAGCTTAAGTTGAAAGTCCAGTTACACCTTGACCACGAGCTCATAGCCGTTAGAGAAATCGACATTTTACTGGTCAACGCGAATAAGTCAACGATACGTGTACATGTAAGAAATCTCGAAGTGATGATATTGATGATAATAATTATATTCCGTAGAATTTGAGTATTATTGGTAGGTTTGTCTAGATTCAATTAGTTTGATTCAAGTAATTAATTATAACTTATTGCACTATGTTCCAAGATTACGCAAAGTATTATATGTTACAAATTAACAGAAAAACTATTCCGTAGATGTTGTACTTGGAAGTAATTAGTAATTCTGCTGCATTAGACGAATTACAAAGTTTAAAATCGAAGTTGCGTCAGTGTCTTTTATCCTTTGGTATAGCGATAACATTTAAACTATCTAAAAACCACATTTAGTATTTTTCTCGCTATTTTTCTCAGCACATCTAAAATTCATCTCATACACTACTTAGTGCATCGCAATGTCAAGTTCCAATGCGAATACTTAATCACTTCATGAATATCGAAGCAACTCCCAGTCACAAAATCGATCATCAACTTTTCCCGCGAAGTAGATTTAACATCCATCCTTGCGTTAAAAAAAACTCTATTTGACCACGGATTAATACCAGCAGTGTAATAACAGGATAAGATGGGTAAGGGTCGAATCAAGGCGCACGCGGGGCCGTGTAATCACTATTATAATAATTGCTGTAAGATGCAAGCCGGCGCACAGCCGGGTAATCCGACACAGGGGGCGCCACCGCGACGGCGCAACAGCCGGGCGCTCGTTCATTAATTAAAAGACCGAGCGGGCCGCCGGCTAGCGCGCGCACTCTCGCGAGATGTACCTAAGTGAGCCAACCCCACCCCTTGGCCCTGGGTAACCTGCATTCGCTCTTTTTTTTCCACCTACTACTCGTTTCGTTTTCCAGCGGCTTTTATTAAAGCGCGGGCGCGCTCGGCGGGGTCGGGAGTGGCTTAGCCGAATGAAAAAGTAAACTACTCTGCGCGCGTTGCCCTCGGTTCGGCCCAGTCCTCCGCTAGTCTGCCCGGATCAACTTTCTTAGTGCGAGCACGTAGCCCTTCAATAATTATTGTTCGCTTGTTTGTTTTTCCCACTCTGTGGCGAACTTGCGAACTACAAATTTCGAATTGCATAATTTAGATTTGGTATCTTTGGATTCTAGGGCGCTGTTACGGCATCGCACGGCTTGGAAGAATTCTTTTTCTCAAATTGCAATTTGGAAAATTGTCTGAGGTTCAAATTGGCACTGGCTGCAAATAAAATATTAACCAAATATATCCAACTTTTGAATTCTTATTTTGAGAAAATATTTAAGCATTTTGCTTATTTAAAGCTGACAGTCAAAAAGGAAATTGAGGCAGTCTAGTACAATTCAATATTAGAGTTGTCGGGATCTTCAAGATCGCGCATCCCTTCTACTTTTAAAACAGATTTACTCACAATAGCGTTTGAAACTATTCAAAACTTTGTTTGATAAAAGAACTTTTTTTTAATTACGTAGTCGTTAACCTTAACAAATCCCATACACGCACAATCAAACTTTATTTATCTCTTGTAATTTTCCCTTACCGTGTATTCAGCGTCTTAAGTTTTGAATAGTTTTACTCTTTACCGCATCGTGAAAATTGAATCTTCGATTTGGCTATCAAACTTATGACTCCCTCTACATTTAAGATCCTACTAAAATTTATAGACATCTAAGAAACAAATTCAGTTTCTTTTTCATGATATCCCATTTTCTTTATATTATCGTAAACTGTATGTCAACTTCGAGTTAAAAATATCAATTATTTCACAAATAATAGCAATTAATGGCATTAAGATTATTACTTATCAACCTAACATAGGCATAATAAGAATAAGTTTGAAATTAAATATCTTAATTGGTACACTAATTTCATTTATGCTTATTTTAAAACACTCATCAAAAGTATTTAAATGTATTTTTTATACGATATGTTTATACATTAACATTGCAAATTTAAAAGCTTGGATTGAAATAAAGTGTAGTATATTGGTTTAATTAAACTTTAATTGATCAGCTACTGCTTTTTATTTCAATTTGTCACTTATTCTTTAAAAACTCAGCAGCAACATATTATTTTCATACATAATATTCCATTTTCATTAATGTACCATTGGAAATCATAGATAGAAACAAGTGTGCTGATAAAACATAAAATAACCGTACATATTGAGAACAATAACACATGATAGATTGAAATGTTTTAAATGTTGTATACTAGTATATTCTAGGATGGACAAAAAACTAAAGCAGTAAATGATTGTTAACAACGGGTTATTAAGTCATTATGGAAGTCATGCTGACATGCGATACAGTGCGAAGTTGTACTTGTCAGACAGTTGAGTAACATGGAAACGGTGAATAGAGTAAATTTAGTAGTGCACAAATATTTAAATATTTACTTGATATTTCGCTATCGCACTTCTTTGTGTGAATCGGATAATATTTTATGAGTGTAAAAAATGTAGTACACCTGAAGATCTTTTATTCGACTAAAATTAAAATATAACAATTAAATGAAAAGTAAAAAGTAAAGGCGACTAATTCTCGTTTTTATTATAAACGAGAATGATATTGGCGCGGAGAAAGCTTAGGGAAAAGAGATGTAGGGAAACCAATAATTGAAACTAAAAAATAAAATAAAATAAAATAACGGATACATGACTTTGTTACTTAAATTGTCCTGAAATCAGGGGCAATACGGTAGGAAAGGAATGGTTTCCACGTTTATGCAGTGCACGTACGCAGATTCCTATTATATAGACTATCGGCGATAGCTTGACGCGCCTCAGGCCTGCCACTACAGAGCCTTAGGGTCCCGATAACTCCCTACCCATAAAAGGCGGATGCGCCAGCAGCGAGGAGGCGGGCATTGCATCTTCCTTATACCAGCCGCGCGAGGTAGAGACGAAGGTCGCGGAGGGAAAGATACGCCGTGCGAGAATGGAGCCCGAGCAAGGCAGCCTCGCCCCAAAAGGAAATACGGCTATATCGGAATACACGTAATCCGCGCGGACGCCAGAATGTTATGAGTTACTCGCGCACAGCGTATACTTTTAATCCAACTAATGCGTTCCCACCGCAGCGGCGTTTCCCCGCCGCATCGATAATTTGTGTTCCTCGATTCCGCAAGCGCCGGCGGCCTGCGACAGAGCAACGGAGCCGCGGCCGCGAGCCGATCCGCGACTCGAACGCCGCGAGGCGCCAAACTTCCAAGTGGCCTCGAGCCTTCCGGCGCAAAAAAAAAAGGAACAGCCCCAGCCAAGCATGTACGCGTACGCACACAGAGCGGAAAGTTCCGCGGTCGAAATCCGACGTTGGCGAATATGCCTTGCGAATCAGCGGATTATTTGCCGGGCCGATAATCCGGGCTAAATCATGCCCCCCCCCCCCCAGCCGCGGGTTGTTTGGCCCCGCGCGGATTTCGCAGTTTACCCCGGCGCTCCCGATGACACGCACACTACCCCGGGAGCGATCGGCCGCGCGGGCCAATTAACTTTCGACCGATGGGCCGGCGCCTGGCAACCGGCCCATAGCCCACCGCCGCGCGAGATGTATATATATTTACTCGCGCACTTTATTCGGCTCGATTTTCGCCGAGCCGCCATGGAAATTAGCGGGACGCGCGCGCGTGCAACACGGGATCGCCCGGACCGCAAGTGCCCTGTCACGCGTGTCGACAACTTTTTAATTATCCAGCGCTGCGGGCTTTTTACCCGCCGCGAGGTCGGTCGACTGAAACACGAATATACACCTCGTCGGCGGTGGCTGTTTGCTTAGCCCGCGTGCCGCACGTTACTCCGTTTACTGGCCGCGCGAGCTCGCCGCTGACGGCCGGTTGGAAAAGTTGCCCTTGCGCGCGTTCTCTAAGCGAAAGTACGTTAAACGCAGAGGCTGCGACTGTTTCAAGCGATTTCTTTTGAGTCTTTGAAAATTAACGAGAAAAAAGTCAACTAAAAGTTTGTGAAAGGCAACTAATTGATCGAGTTTGGGAGGCGACACTGCTTTTTCGGTGAATCTCATTAACGTTTGAGTGAATTTATCAGTAATCCGCCGGGGATCTGATTTTTCCTAAACTTTAATGGATTTTCACTCGTTCATTTTCAGAGAGTTGGAGATGGTAACTCTTTTGTGAAAAGGCGTGAGCGCCTGGGACTGTGGGTACTCGACCGCTTTTACTTGGCGCGAACCACCGGCTTTTGCGGGCCGGGCGGTATTTTATAACTTGGAATATAGAATTTGAGAGTGCTTTAAGTAAATCGAGTTACAAGATGGAAATGTGCAATAAATGAAAAATAAAAGCTTTTCCGCTTTAAAGTTAGTTTTTGCCATTTGGCAATTTCCAGACACCTCAAAGTTCCGCTCGCGAGCTTGCTATTGGCTTTTCAAATTTATTCATTTGACCATAAAACTTACATTCGAGTTCAATTTACAGCACTTTTTCCCGGTATAATGGCGAGGCCTTAACATTGTCAAAACTGCCGTTCACGTATACCAACTTTTTTTTTTCTCTTTTTTTAATTTTTAATGAATTTTTATTTGCAGCGCGGACCGATGCCGACTGCGCACAATAATAACCCAACAACTTGCTACGCGAAGTTCAAGCTGCTGCGATGCATAAAAATCAACCCGCGCCGAGAGATTAATACCCCTGAACGTCCTTCCGCGAGCGCGCAGCCCTCGGCCCTTGGACCCGCGCACTATAACTCCGATAAGCATCGAAGGCCGTACAGAAATGTATATACAAAGCATTATCCCCGCTGCTTTTACGGTTTGAAGCACCGGGGCACGGGGGCGCCACGGTCGTTATTATACGACCCGAGCGGATTTTCCGGGCGACACTCCCGTCCGCTTTCTCCGGGGGGAGCCCGCGAGTGGCCCGTATACGTCAATTGCCCTCCGACGTTGCATTATCGTTGTAAGGAGGTTAGCCGAAATACGCCGATTGAAAAGGTAAACGCGGGCCTAACGAAGCGCCGCCTGTCTTTCCTCGGACTCGGCCGTGTGCTTCAGCCGCTCTTAGACGTTTCGATACCAGGGGCCTATTTAATATGCATAGGCTCCCGGGCCGCAGTGCGACGCTGTCGGGACTTGCCCCCTCGGCCCAAATAAATCCCCGCTCTCGGGGCGCCTAAGAAGACGCGGGGCCGCCCTCATGCATAGAGCAGTGCTGCAGCTCCCGGGCACGGCGTGCTTTCAAGTTCAGAGGCGACGCTCCGGCTGCTTTTCCGAGGTACGCGCGTAGACGGGGATTACCAAGTTGGTTCACCGCGCAAGAAACGGAGAGACGACGCTGCACCCTTCTCTTTATCTGTATACAATTTACATTTCCTAGGCGCCGTGTATGTTGCGTAATCAATATTTCAAGTTGCAATCATTTAATGTACCTATTTTTAAATAATTTCAATTTTCAAATCAATGTCATGATGATTGGAATGCATCGTTACTACAGATACAAGTGAATAATATTGAATAATGCTTTACTTTTCCGCTGTATATTTTATCCGAGTTAGTTAAACTGATTGTTATGTAATACATTCATCACGATGATACATTTGATTATTATTGTTTGAAAAAAAAATTAATTACGCGAGCTTTATAATTTTAATAATATTTCGAAGAGTAATAGTACTTTTTACTTATCGTCTTTACATAATCTTACAAACTACAAGTATAACAAAGTTGTTGAACCCTTGGAAAAAAATTTAAGTTAAAAAGAATAATTCACTTTATGAGAAAAAAATAGAAGGCTATGGGGAAAGCGTAACTTAGGTCTCGACATCTGTGTATATGTATGTACATATCTTATAAACAGGGCGGCACGTTATCCGTGGACGATACACACACGAAGGGGAAGGGGGTAAAATGCTTTGAGGTTACTGCCAATAAAATGAAAACGCGGGTGTTTGCTCGGCAAACAGCACGAGCTGTAGAACATGTCCTCCGGGACTAACAGAGAAAGAATCGCTTGAAGCGTTAGAGGAGAGTTACGCGCCTCCAGTCGACGCGGCCAAGGTTTTTTTGCAGCCTTTATTCCTCCTTTCTCTTTGTCTTCATTTATGTGTTTATTACATTTTAGTTTAGTATCGCAGACGTTGGAAGCATTGCCAACTATAAAAAATAATATTTCACAACTGGAATAAAATCTTGGGTACACGCGTAGGTCTCCGTGAGAGGTGAGACTGGCAAAGGTATAAGTGAAGAGTATACTATACCTTTTCCACCGAATATCGTTCTTGAATTTAACGCCTGTCTATATAGCTATAGCTATACTGTTTATGGCCATAGTAAGAGTATGGTATATGCTTTTATTACGCGGCCTGATTAAAATTAAAACATTCCTGGAAAGTTTTTCGTCTATTTTTTTGGTTCATAGCTTAATTTAAATAACAAAAAAGTGTTATCATTCAAAAAATTTAGTGTGAAACAAATAATAATGATATAGTTTAAGGCTTTACTAATTTTATATTGTAAGGACAAAGGAGTACACCAGTAAGTGGACTGGAAATAGGCGTTTAAAGTAGGTGTTCTAAGATACATACAGGAAGAATTACAGGAAAAGCTTTTGCCATTCATAGCAGAATTGATTGCACGACATATTATAAAAAATTTAAATTACAGAGAAAGATGATTGCACAGAAGACGATCATGTATAAAATTTCTTAATCAACAGATCCAAGGTTAAAAGATAAGTTATATTCGCATGTGGCTGCAGATATCAAGAGTTCGTGAATCGTGAATAGTTAAATTATTCACGGGGTAACGAAAGAAAAGATTGTTCTCCCACTTCCTGGAGAATGCATCTGTCTTAGATTGCTCCGAACATTCGATTTTTAATAAAGCTCAAGGATAGATATATACTTTCTACTATTTTCAAGCTTTATTATCAATAAGAAAAGTTCTTATTTGATAAGATTAAATTCATTTCTCTTCTGTTAATTTTATAAATATAGAACAATAGGGATGCTTTGAATTCGGAGGGAACTTTCTTAATCAACATGTCATTGAATATTATTTCGATATCGATCTGTGCGTCAATGCCACGTGATTGGTACAAATAAGTTTAAGAAAATGAATAAATTTAAAAGTTCCTGATCAACTTCGGGCGGGAGTTTTCTCCTTATTATCAAAGCCATCTTGACTTTTGGGGGTCGGGCTAACTCTATAAATACTGCCTTTATTTGTTCAAATGATATACAAAAGTTTACACTACGAGCAATCTTCTTATATCCTTTAAGTTATTAATTTTAAGCTATATATCATTATTCTATATAATATAGAATTTAGTACAGTTTATATTTATAAATTTATACACAATATGATTAATTTTAAAATAAAAATATATTACGATAATAATATACTACCTATGAAATGATGCACTTATAAAGTAAATTATAAAAAAAAAACATTATAATAAATTATTATTCTTATAAATCAGATTTTGTAACTAATCTTTTAATCCAGTTCATTTTTCAACCTAACCATTTCCTGAACCATTTTAAAAAGTTTTTAAATTATGGGTGAATAATATATCTACTGTTCTGACTCTTTAATATACTCATTATTATAAGTTCATACTTATCTGAACTACTTGTAAGATATATACTTTTTTGAACATAACAACGGTTTTATTCTAGTAATATAATAATTCTTTTTATTTAAATATTATTCATCTATTTTCTGAAATACCATATCCCACTTCAAAGATGAATAGGCATCCTGATGTTCTGAGCAAGTGTGACCGAGAAGCGGCAACCAAATATGATAAATTCCTATTATCTTTTAGGAGGAGGTAAATGAGATCCAGTTTAACCTCGTATACCAGTCTATGTGCACGTAGGTTTCGCACTGGCGCTTACTGCCATTCTTCCGCCTCTACTACACATAAGCGTCTGTCGTTAGCTTCTTGATTTTCCTTATCTCTTTGAAGTAAGGACGGATATAAAGAGTAGGAAACTTTTACCCTACAAACCTTTTATTTCTTGGAGACAAGCCATACGGATTTCGTTGTCTACTCAGTGACGACCCTCATCTGTACATTTAAATGAATCGTAAACTTAATACGCGAGGTTATATTACATCACCGAAAGTTTGTGTTGTAAGAAAAACAAAGATTAAATAAATTCTAGTAGAAATAAGATTAGATTTTCTATACAGATCATTAGCAACCTAAAATTGAGCAAATGCTAACTGGATTTTAATCAGTAAGTTGATTACTGCACAAGCTGTATGTGAATTAAAAAGTGTGATTAACTACAGTTAAAATTGATTGATTGTTAATTGATTGTAGCAAAGGAATATGACCCCATATGACTCAAATGACATAACTTGTATTATTACAATATTAGTTTTAAATAATTCGATCAGTTAACAAAAATTATAAATGATGAATATCTACAGTTGTGAACAATAGAAAGTGTAATAAATTAGCAGTAAGATTTAAACAAATTTTGAAGTCGATTAATCTGTAGGATATATTATAATAATTTAAAATTTTGTCTTTAAACTCTAAGTAGAAACATGCACTAATGTACAACAATCAATTCAATATTTACAATCCCGTTTGAACAGAATTTCATATAAATAATGTTTTTAAAATATTTTCAGATGTACTTTATTTAAATCAAATTTAGGCATATCTAGTACATAATAAGTAAATAATAATAATAAGCATATATAAGTATATAATAGTAAATTAAATTTTCTATTATTCTGTTTTTGGAGTTGCATACATTAAGAGCGAGAGAAAAGAAAGAAAAAATATAGATTAATGACGTTGATGACCGTTTCCTGACATTTGTTGTAATGCAATTATATCCCTATCGCAAATGCAAATGAATTTTACTTCCAAGATTCCAATCAGTGTGCAATGGGATTAGTATGTGTGTCGACGTGAACTTCATTAGAAAATCACTCTGGTAGAAAATAAAGATCGTGTTACTAAAGGTTAAATTAGGCTTTAGTTATATTCAACAGTTAAGTTTTAACTATCCATATGCTGGCTTTCGGTAGCCAAGACAATTTTAAGATTTCGAGACTACATCAAAATGCGGGAAAATATACCAAAGGAGTTAGCTGCCAAACATACCAAAGATATAGCTGCACAGTTGTATTGTATATTTCTATATATTATCTAAATATAGTTGTAAATTTAAAAACTTATAATTCTAATTCAAGTATTGCTGTGAAATAAGATGTATTGTGGTTTCATTTTATAGTACTCTTATATACACTGTAAAAAATGTCTTGAAATTTCAATCAATTTCAATTATTATCGGTACATGAAAATTTAGTTATAGATAACAGTTTTATATATATATATATGTATGTATATATGTATATATGTCTTTATAAATGTTTTTATAATATATATGTGGGACTTCAAATAAATTATTTTTGACATAAATTAGAATTAATGTTTTCATTTCTATCATCCAATCAAATATTTTGAATCACAAAATCACTTGAAATTTCATACAAATATATGAATTTTCGAGTATACCGTCATGAATTTTCAATACCTTCCAGTACAATTATTGAAAATTCAATTACAGTGTAGGATGTTTTTGAATAAATTCCGCTCTCGATTCCTTTTCTTTTAGAAGAATATAGTTTATGACATTTCGAACAGAACATTGTATTCCAATTTTTAATTCGTTGATTTTTCACAAAAGGAGGATTAATCAATCTTACCCAGAAATAAAGAAAATTAGAACACATTAGAATGCAGTAGATAAACTAAGTATAGCTAATTGGTGTGTGAAGTTGACGGATCAGAGGCAACGCCTGGTGAATGGAGGGGTCTTGCGTATCTTGATGGATCATGAAAAAGAGAAAATGCGTTGCTATTTGGTTTGAATCGTCTAGGATTTTTTCAAACTACAAAAGTTTTATGTATTTATTTAACATTTATTATAAACAATTTGTATAAGAAAATTATATGAAATTTACGTATAAGTAGTAATAACTACTAAGGTAAAATATGCTATTCATGCCTTATTGATCAAATTAATTAGATAATTAATTTATAAATACCTATATATATATGATACATAAAATCTCCATTCAATTCTATATGTAACAAGCAATTTTAATTGATATACACAAATTCATTAATAGAAAAAAATAGATGTTACTCTCTGTCTTTTTATGGAAACGCTTGTGTGAAATGTTTATGATTTGAAAAACTCCGATGATTTATTACCAAACCATTGCTTAAGTTGACAATATTATCAATAGCGGAATATACTTAGTCTGAATTATCTCTTCTAAATGTTTCATGCAGAATCAACTTGATCTATTTAATTAAAATCTGCGAGGTAAAATGACTAACTATTTACCTGAATAGCAAATCAAACCGATAAAGAGTTTGAGCTAATTCATCAAGTAATGTTTAACTTTAGACGTCAGGTTTAGTTAAGCAACTAAAATCATGCAATAATGATTTAGAAAACGGATGCAATAGTAGTTTTTTTAAACTATATGTATTTTATAAGTGTACTTCATAAATAGTAAAAAACATAACCTTTAAATTAGAATTCACGACCCTGATAAATTTCGTAAATAGAAATTTATAGTGGAACCTTATGAGTATATAACCTTAACAGGCTTCTAAATAATAGAAAGTTAGCGAAAATTTACAATCTATACAATATTATGTTTTACGAAAATAAAATTTTATGTAAGGCTTGCATTAGTTGTTGGAGCTCATTTGACTCTGGCATAGAGTGATCGGCAGTGCAACCATATAAATCCCTTTTGGATTATCGTCACGTCCGAGGGTCCAAGTACGCCTCTGCAACCGCAGACTTATGAATAAATTTCCGCTGCTTGCACGCGGGAGTCCCTCGATACATGTATGTGTAGTTGGGAATATGAGCGAGGATAAACATAAATTGGGGGGCACATTTTGCCGAATTACTGGGTCCGCAATCGCTAATCGGCATAATTTAAGCATATGATTAACTGCACTCATGATTTGCCGGGACTCTACCGTCGTTGCTGGTAGCCTGAACAAATTCGACTACTGTAGCGCGAGTGCAAAGGTTGACTCAATCATAATGCATCTGATTGCAAGGAATTCACTTATAATAGATTTTCATGATCAGGGTGGTAAAATGTACATGTGCAAGTGGAATGTTTAGTTTGATCAGACAAACATAACATTATGATCAAGCGCTTTGATATGGAAATTCGACTGACATTTATGTGAAATACGTGAATAATAAAGATTATTACTTACAATGTAGAATATCAATGTACAATTTTTGTAAAATCATTGTATTACGTTGACTAATGTAAGTATTTATAAAAATGTCTAAATTATAAATATGTATTAAAATGAAAAAGTAGCTAAAATAAATCTCCTTAAAATGCCATATTGTTTTCTTCTTCCTAGGAAACTTCTAAAACTATTCTCTGAACTTTTTAAAGGTAAAAAAACACTTTTGATACCAATTGGAATGACATACAAGAAGCATTGAACAATAAAGTTCATAATATAATAGTTGGGAAAACTTTCTATTATTGCTTTTAGATGAAATGAGTCAAATACTTTTGAATTTACTAAACTATTCCTGACTACATCGAGCCGAAGCAATATTTCATGATGGTGATATTGTCGCATGTGCCCCGTTCATACAAGAGGCGCATATTGATACTTTAGGAATCAATCATACCAAACTCAGGATTATTCATAAAAATGAAGCATCAAGGTGATTAGACAGCTGTTTTCATTTTTTTCTTAAATAGTCATTTGTAGGCTCATACACAAGTTTGCAATGTAAGAGGAACAAATTTATGACGAATCAGGATCTAGTGACGAAGCGGCAAGTGATTGGCTGCTCACTACTCCATCCCATGATATACCTTGTTCAGAATTTGATCATTTTTCTTTAAAGAAGGACTATTTTATAAGAAACAAGAATTTTCAATTTTTATTGAATTGTACGAGGACTCGCTAGATTTGAATATTCAAACTATATATGAAATTTAGAATACATGAAGTTATATTATGATTATTTAAATTGTTTATTATTATTAAAATAAAGTAATAACATTATAAATAAAATAAAAAATTAATACACTTTAAATTAAATCAGCACACTAATTTACTATTGAGGTTGATTAGTTATTGATTCTTTAAAAATACTGATATTTCAATTTTTTCAGTAACCGATATCTCGATAACCTATTTTACAGATTTTTATAGGAAATAGTCATAATTAAATAACAATAATGAGTTAAATATGTACTTATTTAGTGTCTCTGAAATCAGTCCAACAGTATATTATTATTTACCTGCTTATTTTCAATGTATTTCAATAAAGGTGATATCCTCATCATTGAGCTTTAATTAAAGCAGTAGATGAATCAAATTAAATTTTAGATGCTGGTTAACTGCGTGCAAATATAAATATACCTTTGAAAACATTGAACAGAAAATGTATATTGATTTTACGGCATGTTCCTATGATTATTTTATTATAATATTATTATTAAGTAATTGCTGAATCAATTAACTTTATGATTTACATTGTTATTTTTATTATTATTCTTTGTGAATAGTCATAGGTAAATCATTATAAATCGCTGTTTTATAATATAATAAACATAGTTCTGTACTGTGAGATTAAAACATTTCCTCGATTGTTAAATTACTATTATTAAAAAATAATAATACTTTAAATACATCGGCATTTGATTATAAAACTCGATTTTTTCTAAATTAAATCTACTTACATGTATTATAATTTTTCATTCATGCTCGCACATTTGAAATTAAGAGAAGATTAAATACAATGAATCCATTGAAATCTAACGACTAATTCAAAAACGATATCAATATTTGATCAAAGAGTTACGGTGATATAAATCTGGCTGTTCTTTTAACCCCAAACAAAGGTAAACAGATATGGAATCGAATGCAGAGAAATTTGTTTGCCAGGAAATTAAATAAGTTACGGATTGGAGAAGGTCAATTGCGGCTCCATTGGGCATCAGTGCAGTTGCGCATCGGATTTAAACATTGAATCCTCGCACACGTTATCGATGCTCACAGTCTGATAGTAGCTGATGGGACCATTTCACCTGGAAAAATAGAAGCGAGGTTTCGCGCCTCACTTATATAAAAGCTGCTTTTATATAACCACGAACGTTGCACTTCTGACGGATTATTAACGATGGCCACACAATATCATTGTTTCAAATTCTTCATTTTTATCAAGTGAAGGGAGATTAAGTTTGCAACTATAGTTTACTATAAAATCCAATAATATACACAAATAATCAATATTACATTTTTCTTGCTACCTTCTCCTCTCTTTCGCATAGCAAACAAATATGCATTTTGGAAGTGAACTTTCAGCATAGAATCTATTCTAAAACTTTGTGAAATAGCTGAAATTTTAGAAGTAATTGAAATTATAATTCAGCTAAAAACCATTCAAAATCCATACATATATGTAAAGAATTCTCGCAGAACGCGCAAACTAATTCCATGGTTCAATCACATTCTAAAACGGGCCATCGTCCGTATCAATGTCCGAATGCATTTTGCATTCAAAAAGTGATTGAAACAAGGATTGAATACGTTGAATTTGATGCAGAATGATATAAATAGCAATTTCTATGTGAACATGAGCCTCGTAACCGCAAATTCAGAAAATCTGTTGCGCAAGAAATACAAATGCTTTTGACAGGAAAGACGGAGCGAAGTACCGCGATAATACATAGTATCTCCTTACAAAGAGATTCACTGTATATTCTTATTAAAATTATCTTTGTTGGTGCAAACTCGCGTGATAATATTAACCCTTTGGACATCGGATGCAAAATGTCGGAGACACCGTGCAGCGAATTAGGCTATTGAAATGTAATCCCTCCAATTGTCAGATGCTTCTTAAGCGACTAAAACAATAACCCATACGTTGATCGTCAACAATCTATCACCCTTTCGGCATATAGTGCGTGCATATATTCAAACCACTATGTGTGTAGTTTCGAGCGCGCTAGTTGCCCTCGCTTTACTAGCCCACCAGAGCGCACTGTACGCAAAACCAATACATAGTTCGCTGTATAGAGTGTTCCAGGCTCTCGCTGTAATATCTACGAGCGTTGTCGGTCAAGCCCTATTGTCACCGGACCATCTCAACCTTTACCCGGCTTCTATTCGAACTGAGAATAAATCGGACTCGCTTTACCCCGCGCAGATTTAGGTTACGCACAGGGTACGGTCACTAGAATTAGCCTTGAGTAACCTCAAAATTAGAAACCACTTCAACTGCACTAAACAAAACTATTCCCAGGACTCAACATCTTTAAATATTTTTTGAATATTTAATTTGTATTCAAGATTATGAAATCAGCATTATATTAAACATTATTACACTATATTGAATTATTATACATGATTAAAATTATATTTTCTTATGCATTGATTGTACTACGAATGACGCTATCATTAACGGTAGCGCCGCAGACATAGATACTATTCAGTCAACTTTGCGGCTCGCCTACTTTCCAGGAAGATAACAATAGCGGGCAAAGATTCGTCCACCGATCTTCACGAGACCCACATACATTGATATACACGTTACAGATCAAAAGATACACAACACACAGTTTACATCAATCACGATGTACCTACGTTTATCACGAATGCGGAATTCACCTACATAAAACTATTAAAGAGGTTTATTTATATATTTATTTATATATTTAGAGGTTTATTTAACTATTTACGCTTTCGGATTTTGCCTGTATGAGCCAATAACTTTTGAATGATTATTAGCTGAAATATAGTCTTTTATTCTTTTTTTATTTTTATTCTTAAAACAAATAAAATGCTTGGTCTTTCTGTTGCTAAGATCAAGCGACGGAACAGGTACTAGTAATTATATTGAAGATGGTATAAACAGATCTAGGGTAGGCTTGTAAAAATATGTTGAGTTGCAATTGTTAATACAAGTGTTTAAATCTCGGCTGCAGTGTGCGTGCAAGAAAGAAAATAATTTAAACTGTAGGTCAGCTGCCTCGATGGGAAAGTTATAGGGGTTCCCTTTGCGACGCGTTTCAGGTCCTAATACGAACATACGGTTCCAATGGTATTAAAGAACGCTTGGAACGTGAGCGAGCAAAGGGCAAATCCGTGGCTACATCTCAGTAGCGAGGCAGAGGATCAGGAAGCGGAGGGTATTCTCACCGTCGAACAGTAACTGGGAGAATATTCCTTTTCGTGCCGTACTGACCCAAGAATGGGAGGAATACACTATTTTAACGAAAAAATCTATAGAAACGAGTCTTGTACTTATAATTAATTTCTTACAATTAATGACATAATTAGACGCTTTTTTAATTATAATGTAGTGTATAAGAACTTTAAAATTAAGTGGAAATTTATTACGTTATAGCGCCGTTTCGTTTCGATCAGTTGACAAACTTATGAGTTGTGGAAGTTTCGAACTAATTATATTGCATAAAAAATTTCATAATGAATAATTTTAGCACCGTTAATTTTTATCTGTACCATACATTTATAAAGTTATAATGAAAAATAAGAGATAAAGTAAGACATTCGTGCTTATTTTTATAGTTTTAAATTGTTCGTGTAAACATCGAAATGGTTTTAGCTGACTAAATATATATTTATATTTTAATTTTGTATATTATTTCCAAGTAATCTATACCACTATCCAAGTTACTTCAAGGAGCAACTTGAGAGCATCTATGGCAATGTGTAAAAGTGCTTCTGAACTAAGTAGCAATATTATATTTCATAAACTGATATATAGAAAATTAAAACTTTTATATTATAAGTAAAACTGGTGCAATTTCCATTACTGTTAAGTTAATTAAAAAATTTTCTATCATATTTTTTCAATTTCTTTATCGTTATCGATTTAAATATTTTGCGAAAAGAACATATATAACTTTCTAGTAGAAATTGTTAATAACAAAATTGTTTTTGTTAATTTATATTTAAAATTAAAATCCATTAGAAATAAGGATACAAGCTTCTCCACTAGCATACTATTTCTATACCTATAAACGCTCCCCGGCGCTTAATGAAAGGAGCGGGTAAAGTCTCTGGAATCCCATTCGAATGGCATCTGTATTCAACGACACCCTTAAAACTTACCCTTTTCCGCCACCGCGAAGAGATGCAAACGAGTTAATTAAAAAACAAGGGAGGCTCACTATAAATAAGCCCCGCTTTAAGATAAAAAGGGGTGGTTTTACGCACGCACTCTTATCGGCCGCGACGGGGCGGTGAATCGCCCGTGCATCAGGGCTACCTTCGGGGCATAACGCGCCAGTGGCGACCTCCCACCCGATAGCCTATCGCCTCCGAGATCGCCAATTTCAAGTCACCTCGCGCGTGAAACTCATACCGCATTGCACCCTGACGAGAAGGAGGGAAAAGCGTTCGTAGACAGGGGGTACGTTGCGCCTTAGTGTTATACATCAAGGTCGTCCTGGAATTACGATGATCGTCGAAAGCCGTGGAATAATTTTTCTTGCTGCATCGCACCGGTCGATTTTTCACTGAGCCAGCTACTCGGGCCTTCGAAAATTTATTCGGATGAGATCGTTTAATGGATTTCGGTTCTGGCTTTACGACTATCGCTTGGCTTTTTGTCAATAGAGAGGATTTCTCTCCGCCGTGGCCTAGAGCTACAACTTCGAAGCAGTAAATTTCGTATTTTTTAATGTAGCTTTATTATGATTTCCATCTTTTTTGCTTTCATAATACCTCGGTTAAATTGCAGTATATTATTTTTTTTAATTTGGTTATTAAATCAATTAAAGAGGTATGTAATTTTGAACATGATCTCTAATTGATCACTAATGAAAATTGAAAAATCATGCATTTATTGAAACATGCTTTTTAAATTCTAGTATTATTCGAAATGAAAATCTGCTGCTCATTCTAGAAATCTTTACAAAGCTTTTGCATTAAAATTTTTCATGAATAAAGAATTTAAAAAGTATGCAATTCCTATGTAATATTGAATAGTTTATTCTGTATATCAATGGAGAGCTGCAATATATATAACATCCCTCTTATGCGTTATTCATTTATTTTTTTTCAGCATAATGCTCGGTATAATGTAGATTTTACCTATTGTTTAGTTAATTTTAACTCTACCAGTAGCTCTCGGTGGATTGTATTATTAGGCCAGCTATAAAAACTGATTTAATATATAGCACAGAAAATTTTTATTAGTCCTCAATTTTTGCGATGTATAATTGTATAAGCCTAACTTACAGGTTCTAAGGCATGCGTTATACGATTCTCGAACGATAACGATTGTATGCAGCGGCTGCAATGGAACTTTTCTACGAGCGCGAACACCCTGTCTACGGCAAAAAATTTAATAATCTACGTGGGGCAATGCTGGGCTCTAAGGTGCCCCTTTAATAGCCAGGAGTCCGAGCATCAATTACCTTAAAAACCAAAGTTTATGCGCTAATCTGAGGGGAGATCGCTTGCGCGAGGAAACCTCGGATAAATATTAGTGCCGTGGGGGGCGCGGTCTCGTAAAAGCAATTGACCGCGACTTCCGCCCAAGCACTTGCAAACTTCACCACCTAAAACTATTGTACGGCCCGCGGCTCCGCAACTTTGACTTTTAAAACGCGGATCTCCTTTTACCCGTCGATGATGGGTCAAGAACCGCATAAGTGCATGGGTCAGAGCTAAAGCTAGGTATAATCAACCAATTCACTTACATTCATGAATATGTACACAATCCGGTGATGCACTTGTAGTATTTATACTGATGTGAAAGAACTACTATACGCGCAACTAAGCATTAGTGAATCGATGCGGCGTCTCTTTTAAGATTTAGACAATTGTATTAGATAAGTCAATTCATTTCAATTCGTCTTGGAGTTGTAGAGCAGAGGACGCTTAAAAAAATTCACCATTGAATTCAAATACTTGTAATGCCCCGATGGAGTTAGCGGAGATTGCTAGATTTGCGGAATTCCCGGTGTCTCAACGTGACACGATGTGATGCTCGCCGCAATGCTCCCGCTTTCCGGCCTATGCACGTGGCAACCCAGGCAATGTCAGGGAATACCCATCGTATGTGCTCGGGATGATCGTCCACTTGACGCCAAAGTTCAGCGTATCTCCATATTGCTGCGCAATAGTGCGTGTGGAGGCTAGAGCCAAGGACTCCGTCACTAGGTGGACTGCGAGTACCGTCCCGTCAACCACGGATCCACTCTTCTCGTGCGAACTGCTGATGAGACCCTGATAGATGCTAGAACAGGGAGAGGTAGTCCCTCTTAGAATTTGGACGGCGCTTTGGAAGAAGCCATGAATACCGCGCCATCTCGATGTGCACGCGGACGTTAATATAAATGTCTCACTAGTTAAGTCCATTCTATTTTTAGAGCTTGATAAAGGCACACGTATTATACTTTGAACCTACACGTGGTCGTATAGCTTTAAAAAATGTTTAAAGAAGCTGGAGTAGATCTATGCAGAGATGAAACACTAGAATGCTATCCGCTATGAATTATCCGCACCGAGATCAGCAACTCATTTGTAATCATCAGGGGTCACTATATTTCCGCACACCCCTTACCTCATTCCGCTACTTTGTCCTCTACTATCTTTATTTTCTTGGTTAAGTTCTGTTTATAAAGTAGCCTTATCAGTCACCTGAATGTACTTCAACATTCATGAAAAGCATATAGACAGTGAAAACTACAGCCAGTAACAATTAACAATACTTATTGCAATAAAATTATTTCGAAGTTTCTATGACTGTTGCAAGTATATATTAAAAATTTTGCAAAATGTTACTCTGTTCAAAATAGTGGTTAGATTTCAGTCTAGATTAATTAGTTGAAATTTCTACTAAAATGTCTATATATAAAAATCTATGCATAGGTTATTATATACATAAAATTATTTTTAGTGACATTATACGAAAAATTTTATTATATTTATCGGTTTAATTTTATTGGCGTTAGGTTTCAATTTATAAACACATTTATAAAAGGGATCAATTTCACCAGGATTGTTTATTGTTTTCAAAATCAATTTTAGTTTTAATTTTACTTTTAAGTGTATGTTTGAAGGTTTAAAAATTACTTTATTATATGTATCATTCAAATATATACATTTAAAGATTAAAGAAGAAAGTATCAACGACTACGATTAAATATATATTAGGCATAAAACATTCTAAGTAGTTAGTGTTCATAAAGTTTTCATATATAATGTACAAGTTCTTTCACAGGTAATACTAATTATAGGATATTCCATCATGAATAAAGTTTAATTTTATAGTTGTTCTTATTGTGTTACGAATAGAATAAGTACATGTTTGAATTACATAAAAAATTAAGATAAAAAGTAAAAGTGTGAAGCTTTTAAATGAGCTAAATTAATAATCATTTTTATAAAGAGTATTGCCTTTTACATACAGTTTTATCATTAAGCAGGAGCTTCTTTATGCAAATGCTGGGTAAATCAATTAGTTTAAGCGAACAAGTATGTAATATTTAAATTATTGAAAAGAGCTTATAATGGTACTAGTAGAGCCATAAAATATGTATTAAAAAATACATTAATAATATAAATTTAATTAAAAATCATCTGTTGCATTTGCATTAAATAATTATTCTGTAAGCGATAATGAAGTATACAAGAGCTTTAAAAGAATTTGGTGGTTATAAATTTAAATAGTGCAGTTACATTAAAATACATTGAATATTTTATAGAAGGCGACATATTTTAATGTTATTATCTGCTTACTAGAGAGATCTATTTTATATTTAGGTAATAAAAAGAAAGAAAAGCTAGCCGAGTTTGTCGGAAAATTTGGATTATGAAAGATCGCTGTAGTAATTTATATTTATTTCTTAATATATAACTCGTGAAATTTGCATAATTTATATAATACTGTATTAACCTTTGATTTAAAATTTTGTTACTATTGAACACAAATTTGTAACAAAAAATTGGCAAGAAATTTGCATTTTTACTTACACGCACAGTCATTTCTGTTTGCCCTCAATTCAGTCCTCTCTCCTTATATAGTTTTCTTGCTTTCCTAGTTTACCGTCCTTTTCCTCAGACGCCTCCTCACTACGTGGGATTTAGTAATTGCTAAGACGACCAATTTGCAGTTATAGTGGCACTCTCAGCACTGCAGGTTGTCGGAGGTCAGGAGATCAGACAACAAAACGAACAAGAATCGAACCGTCGCGTCGGGACAGGACACGCGCAAGCACTCCCCGGAATTTGCAATTACTGTCGCGACTATACCAATTTTATCGAGTGCTTCCAGAATATCCTTTCCTAAGACCTTTATTTTTTCTATGAAATGTAATCAAATAATCAAATAATCAAATAATTAATGTGTAATAAATAATTTACACATGAGGCGACCCGTTAAATAGTTAAGGGGCTCAAATATAATGATGCAAGATTTGTCAAGATTCATTCATGTAGTATCCCTTGAATCAACGAGAGGGCGAAATTTGTCTATGATCTTAATTTTTTTAATGAATATAAAATCTTTCTATTCAAGTCATTATAGGTGATTTTTTAGTGAATATGAATGTTTTAATTGTATCCGGAAAATGAATAGTTTTAATCACGTTCGTGCTGTTCAGTGAGATAATAACTCAAACTATAACATCTCCATTCATTCTTTAGAAAGTCATATTTTAAAATTAATAAATTATTATACTCACTAGTGTTAACAAATTTTCGATATAATAATATGCATGTTAACCTTAATGTACCAATTATCCTTATTTAAAGTTTCTTTACCTAGTTAACCTTTCCCATGTTCTTCAAAGTTTCGTGATATTGATTTGCATGTTACACAATGTAACGAGCAACTACCCTGTATACCACCAAGCAGCAATTAATAGTGTGGCCGAAATATCAAACACAACATAGGACGTGCACATGCAATCAAATCAGCTATCTGCATAACATTACACGTTAATTCCACTTAACCGAATCTACAAACTAATAATTAAAACTCCAAATTAAGATTTTAACTAATATCGTAATTGCATTCTCCTCATTCATGAGAAGGTTCCCTCGCTCTCTCCCCTACCACGCGCATAGCAAAATACACCCTAATCCAGACACCGGCTCAGACAGCATGATAAGGCAGCTATTTTAGGACGACCCGACTAGTTTGCTCGTGTAACCATTCACCACCTGTCTTCTCGAAATTAATTTTAATAAAAACGTTAATTTATCGAGCAAGTTTCCTGGCGCATTCCTAATTCCAATGCAATTAATAGTATTATTATTTAAAATGAATTAAAATAGCATTTATCTACTGCAAATGATTGTTTTCCATCTGATTTTCTATGAATTATTTAGAAATTTATTACTTTTATTAGTATTTGTATTATTTTTTCATGAATGTAATATTTTTCTATTTTCTTCTAGGTAAGCGTCATTTGATGGCTTTTGATTATTTTTAGACTACATTGTACTACCTGTAAGTATATTTAATAACACTAATTATTATAATACAGTTTCGCGTATAGAAGTATTAAGCGTAAACAGATCATGACACAAAAAATTTGGTGTCGATACCCTATCGTCCCTAGCGAATCAATCAAAATTTTCTCGGGGGCCCTTAACTAGCTCACATTTCTGCCATTATCATATCACAGTCTAGGATCAGCTCGTATTTTAGCCCACGTCCTATATCTCAGCATGGTATATCGCGAAGAGTAAATATTCTCATGGTCCGCCTATCTCTGCACGCATACACCCAGGGTCTATACCCCGCGCCAATGATACCCTTCTCCATAGTACTTTAATACCAGACCACGTATAACTGCATAAATTCTGAGTTCAGAGTTGTCTTTGCCGTCCGCCTTTAACTCGAATGGCAAAAGTCTCGGTAGCCGCGGTGTAAAAAAAACCCTTCGTGCATCTGCGGATTCCAAGCATGCGAAGGAGTACGAAGATAAAAGCAATTGGAGCGAGTTGAAAATGAAGAAAGAGCGGGACTATACATGCAGAGCAATAGAATCGAGGGCACTATCTCGTGTCAGTAGGATGTTGGGCCAAGTCGCTTGCTCAGGTGAGAGCCGGCCGGCAGCGGCCCGACTCGACCTAGGCTGGGCTTAACAAGCGATCTTATCCGACCAGATGAATGCAGTAGCGGCGCGCTCTACCCTCCCCGCACACACTCTCGGGCCAACGTTGGCCGTCAGCGAAACGATTGTATCAGCGCACTGAGAGTCGAGGTCGGTGCCTTAGATTTCCACCTCCCTGGGATTTAGCGTCCCTTTGATTTTCACCCGTCACGCCTGCGAAAGAAGACATCGCCCTCGTGTAATTAGATATCACATCTGGGCCACGAAAAAAAAGCACGTGTACATCCCACTTGTGAGATTCAGTTAGACTACACTGGTCCGCCTCGGTAGTCCTCCGCAATTTTTCCCCGGCCTCTACCTCTGACTTTCAAACGGGTCTCAATTTAGAGGGTGCGGAACCGCGCTGAAATGACGCCAGAGGGACAGGAGCGGGTGGAGAGACGGAACATGCGAAAGCCTTTGCGCTTAAAGCGCCAAAAGAAGGAGAGCGGTAATGCATGAGCGCTGGCACCTTTTTCAAATCCAAAGCTCTAGATTTAAGTAATTGCTACACGCGGGTTGGGCTGTCGAGTTTCTTGAATCCTTGGCAGAGGATTTTTTTATACGTACGAGATGTACGGCTCGTCGGAAAATAACGAGATTTTGCCTCTGTTTTTATGTCTCGTGCGAGAATGTTTAACCCATTTTGAAGTGCTCACAGGCTTTGCACAAGGACTATTGTTGTATAACAATGAATTATAAGGTAGTACTTCAACGCTGGCTTGGTTACCAAATGTTACATTGTAAGCTTCTTATAGTTACACTATACCCTAAAGTACAATATGCAATAGTCACACAGTCGGGATCTGTCCTATCATTGAAACAAAGATTATTCTATCACTAATAATTAAAGCAAATGTCACAGTTTTTAAATCTTGTATATAGATATTAAACCGAAGTTCTGTATAAAATAAAAATAAAAATAAATATTATATCAAAAAATTAAATATCAATTTAATTTTATCCAAATTAAAACTCGTACTAAATTATTTTAATAATTTTCTTATTAAAGTAAAGAATTAAGTTAATTTTGGTTCTTTTAAGCTTGAAGGTGTCACAAGCGTCAATTAACAAAGCATTTATTTCCCTTCTTACTACAGTAAAATACATTCATCTATAGAAGTCTCCTTGATAAAGTACACCTATAGCAAAAACTTTCTACACAAACTGGGGAACACGAGTATCCTGATCCTTACCACCTCGTTATACGAAAGGAAGCTTGGCAATGAGAATCAAGACCACGAGTGAGTGACTAATGATGGTGCATTTTTTTTCGCTGTTTT
Source organism: Sycophaga agraensis (assembly GCA_018906755.1). Taxonomy (NCBI): domain Eukaryota; kingdom Metazoa; phylum Arthropoda; class Insecta; order Hymenoptera; family Pteromalidae; genus Sycophaga; species Sycophaga agraensis. The sequence continues at coordinate 141,312 of JACCIE010000015.1, read as the reverse complement.
TCATCCTTGCTAGACCACTGCCCATTAATCTCGATTGCTATACAATCTCATTACTCCGATATGTTTGTATTATTTTAAGTACAATTAAAGAAAATACAAGTAAAGAGAATAGATAATATGCAAAAATAAACCATATATTACGAATTTCTTTCTAGGTAAAACGACAGGTGAGGCCTATGTCAAAATCCAATTTAACTTATTCTAAATAAGTTTTAAATATTAGTCTCTTAATTAAACAGAAATTCTCAATTAAATTATCTACAACTAGAAATTCTAATGAATCTGTCTGCGCTGGTATGAAACAATTTTTTATGCATATTATGTTACAAAGTTTAAATTTTTATTTAATACTCTGTTTCGTCACTATGTTTACAATATAAAATATTGTGAAAGCAATGCTTCAAGTAATCAGTAATCAAAGACATAATGTATACATATGTATGTATAATAAATAAATAAAATTAATTAATTGTATTTTAAGTTTAAACATATTTTAATACACGATTTGAAGAATAATAGAAGGGTTTTATACCGTAATACAAATTTAATATATGAGAATTGAGCAAAAAAAAGAAGCCACAAAAAAAGTGAAACAAGTAGTTAATCTCAGGTGCAAAGGATCGCTTATGCTGTACGGAGCTTAGATTTTCAATCAATCTTATTTTCCTTACTACTTTTATAAAAACTTCAAAGTAAGCAGAAATAGAACGAGGTAAGAGGCTCAGAATACGTATACAATTTAACCGGTCTCGTATGCATTCAATTCAATTACTGCCTTGAACCGATGCGAAGATCAGGGTTGAGGACCGCAAGGGAAAGATGAGTATTGAGTGGCCCTCTTTCACCTCATGGGGTTACGGAAATTTTTCATCTGCGTCTGCTTGCGATGCTCTTGATACGAGATTTAGTGCTGAGTTAAGCGCATGAAGAGATTACCCCGGAGCTACCCGGTCGTTACGTCACAAGATCATCTAGCCCCCGAAGCGACCACTTACTTTATTCCACGTTGCATAATCTGTCACATGAACCTGAAAGAAAAAATTAATTTTATTACTTATAATTGTACGATCTCTTTAAATAAACAAGATAAGCTAAATTTAAAGCAATTACATAACAAAAATACTTATTCAAATCAAAATTAGTAAAGTAAAATTTTATTTCTAGTTATAAGGTCCATTATTCATGCATTATTTATGTTAACAATTATAATTGTATTATATTCTTCATAATTTTAATCGTAATTGAGTACTAACTTGTTTCATAATTTATTTACATAAAGTTTTGGTTTTTAATAAGGAAAAATGTTGGGAAAAACTGTATTCTTTGTACCGTTTCATTTTAGTTAGCCAGTAATTTTAAAACTTTTTATTTCAACTTTATTTTGTTTGTTCATTATTATTGAAAGTTATTTTAGAATTCAGATTGTTGTATAAATGTTTTGTCTATTTTCTTTTTAATTGTTAATACAATTCCATTGTTAATAGCAAATTTTTGTTTGTGGGTCTTTCTATTTTACCAGACCTTTGAATACTCGCGTTCCGCTATATAGATCTCCTACTTTTTTATCAAGATCTGTTTCATCTTGATTGTAAGACTAATATTCATGGAGTGAGATGCGTTTAATTGTTCACACAGGTGAGTTCAAAAAACATGAACGTCAGGAAAGTCAGATCGATGGAAAAATGACATTTTGCAATTGATTTATGTTGCCACTTGATATTTTATTCTTATTTCATACTTACGTATACGAGACTAACATTAAAAATTGGCCCTATAACTGTAGCTGTTGACATGCTTTGTCTAACTTATCCCTCCTCGATCGTTGCCACACTCATGGTTAATACCGTGACCTGCAGTTTTTTTAACGATGACTATAAATATTTTACCCTAGCTACTCTTATGTCTATTAAATTAGTCGATGTAGTCGATTATTCCGTTATTAATGGCTGCTGGAATATGTAAGTTGAGCGAAGTTGGACGTTTAAATTTTCACACATTTTAAAAGTCAATTTTAAAATATATTTTGTGCTGTTGTAACAGTTATACTTTTAAAATTCTAAGAAAGATGAAAGTTAAATTTAAATAATATTGATAATTTTATTATAGGTGAATTACATTATATTTTTTATACCAGAAAATATATACATAGTCATACCCGAAAATATAAACTAATTTTATTTGCTATAGATCATAATCTCAAATTCTAACATTACAGTCCAGTATTTACTTAAAGCATTTTCTTCAGTATAGTCCGTATAATATGAGAAAACGCTGTGTACTAACTGAAGCGAAAACCAACACGAATAGTCGAGCACATTTCACTCAGGAACGATCATGGGTACAATTTCGCACGCCCCTTCGGAATCTGAGGCGGAGCTGCCGCCGCCAATCGCTCCTCAGGCGCGCACGTGCACGGCGCACAAAACAATGAGCCGGGAAATGACATAACGGCCCGAGTGCAGTGTACATAGGCATGCGCACGGGAAAGTGTGCGGTGGCTTCCGAGCCGATTCTCGCATCGCCCTCGAGATTCTTTTCATGCGCACTCGCAACTCTCGCCGCCTAATCTAATTACGCGTAAAGAACGACCCTCCCTTTTTGACGCGCATTAATTAAAGCAATCGAGAGTTCGGGATCAAGTTGCAAAACTCGGGATGTATATTGGATTCCCTTTTTCTGCATGTGTACTTTCACTGTGATGGAATAAGGTCAATTTACGATGGTCCTTGTATAGCGAATATAAAGGAATAAAAATCGATTACAAATGTGGTTAATAAATGAAGCTGCTTATGCAGTTGAATACATTTAATAACAAATATATTGACTTTATGAAGGTAATGCGGCTTATTTTAATTTGAAGAAAATAAAATAACTCGATAAAAATACGAACTGACCTTTGCTTGAATTATGGTATTGACAGGATTAGTTTTAAAAGCTGGATATACAAAAAGACTTAAACTCATAACAAAGAAATCAGAGAAAATATAAAGTAGCAAATATCTTTTGTATTAATTCATTTAAACTCGTTTATTTATATTTTGTTTATTCTTATTTGAATAAAAGTGCTGAAAAGAAACATGTACACGGTAAACCAAAGAACACAATTTCATCTGAAACTAGAAATAAGTAAAACAGATACCACATACATATTCAGAAGTATTTAAAGAATATTGAAAAATTAAAAAATTTGAACTATAGTCAGGGTAATGTTCACTTGTTACCACATGGTAGCGGTTAAAATTGAAAAATAGAATAACCTGGGACTAAATTTGATACATAAAAAAGAGATGTCGACTTTTTTATGCAATAATAACACAATGATCTCAGCTAGATTGTTGTTAATTAATTTTTGTTAAGAAATGATAAATCTTACAAGTAATCTAAAAAAAGTATGCTGTATTAAATTTTTTTATAAATTAATCAACCATATCTAATTCTTCATTGCAAGCATATAAAAAATTTCTTTTAAATATTGGTTCGTATTTCAGATTCGAGTGATCGGCTCAAATCTGGAGAACTTTATTCCCTGGAAAAATATTCCCTCGGAAAAGAGGGAAAAATGATGCCTCTTCCGACCCCCTTCCATTTTAACTAATAATTTATAAAGGCTTTCGTATACCGAATAACGCACGTATGCGTTCCGCTATTATACGTAACAATTTTTTAAAAAGTTTATAGCGATTGCGGAAAGCCGATCAGGAGGGAAAAAAAGAGAACACTAGTCGACGAGGAACACTAGAGCCCCCAGGGGATTCACTGGCGAATCGAATCGCTGATCGGATGCGTCGCCGCAGGGAAAACGCACGGCGGAGGCACTGAGTCTGAGCATAAATTCGCAACAAAATTTCTGCGTTCACATACACATATTTCCAATGGCGATAAAATCTCAAGCGGATTCCATTCAAACAGGGATGCAAGAGTCGATCTCGAAGTGATGGCAATTTCCTGCTATATGCCTGTAGAGCGCAATAAATATTCTCGAGCTGCTGTCCGAGTACAGTAATTGTCTATGTGTTCTTGTTGCTTACGTTGCTTACGTTTCGAGATTTTGAAACAAATTGCCAGGACCACTACAAAACATTAATCACTGCCTCTTTCTAAAGATAATGATCTGACGTAGAATTTCTGTAAATATAATAAAAGAAATTCTGAAAATACCGCAAGAAACTGTAGAATATATAAAGTGCTTATTGAAATTCAACTATTATTATAAACGATATTTATAGATATAATGTATAAATAAAATATGATATATATTTAATAAGTTGAGCTTATTATTTTAACAGTCAGTTTGTGTTATAATATTTTTGTATAGTAATACAAACATTATCAAAAATTTCTTGCGTAATTTCATACCAATACTGAAACTAACAACTTGAATCCATTATTAACTAATTACTTTAAATACTGTAACTGATAACTGAAATCAAATTTTGCAGCATTGTTTTCTTTTATTGCAATAATTTTTAACCATGTTAATAGATATTGATACAAAATATCTTTATTAGTATTAATAAACGAAATTAATTTTTATTGAAAACTGAAATTTTATGAACCAAATTTTGATAATTTTAGTATTGTTTTCTGAATTAAATTTTCCACATAGTTTAAAAAGATGCTTAGATGAACTAGTAATTAATATAGTTTAAATTTTCAAATGTAAACTCGTACTTTTTATGCAGTAAATAATAATGTTAGATTCATTAGTTTTTCCTTGAGGAAATGTCCATTTTATATCACTTCACCATTGTCGTTCTCGTTTGTACACAGTCTCTATTAGCTGACATAGCGGATAAGTGCTAAACTATTCAAGAAGACATTTGAGGAGACATAATTTTGCACCGCATCGTTAATCTTTCTCCTGGCATGTCTCAAACTCAAGAAAGTTGTGTTTGGAGCTCTAGGAGGTTTCTTCTTTTTCAAAAACTAGCACATCTCTCAAATAATATTCAAAAAGTCTTTCATTAAAACGAATGATTTTATAATAACATATATAGTACAATTAAAATAAATAATTAAATTATATTACCATGAGAATTTGCATACATTCAGTTATCGGTACAAGACACAAAGCTATCTTAGTCTACTGTTAACTATTCAATATTTGTAAATGATAAAAATTTTATATATTTTAGGGTGGATTAGAAAAAATTCTTTTTTCATTTAATGTCTTTCGATTTATTACTTCCTCTTCCGTATTAATCAAGAATGAAACTTTGATAAAATGTGTTGCTAACACAACGCATAAGAGAATTTAGTGCTTCTTATATCAATTTATTGCCTGAGGATCGAACTCAACTATATTTGAACACAACATTTTAATGAAATGAGTTTTTGCAAACATGAGCAGTTTCTAGAAATCTGTCAAATATAGTTTTATTAGTCCGTTAGTAAAACTGCCTGTGAAGAGTAGATTTAAATGTTCAGTAGCACTTATATCTTTATCTTTATTATAAACGAAAGTTTTGTATACAAGATAGATAATCTAAATTAGCACTTCATGAGTCAGGTAGACAATAATACTGTTTGTTAAAAATGGTAGTGATACATACTATGGTCATTATGGCTCATACTTATTATGAAGATTATTATTGGCACGATGAAACTGAACGCAAGAATATCATAGTAAAAGTCTTTCAGAACCAACTATAATATAAAATATATTGTAACTGTTTATAAGACAAGTTTATAAGGATACTTAATTTATTTTATTCAAATGCATTTTCTGACTCTATTGCACCATGTACAACTAATTCAGGCAAATGCGCAGAATATCAGAAAAATATATAGCATGCATAATAAAAAATATGAGAAGAATAATAAGTTATTAAATATTAATTCTTGAAACATTGAACCAAGAACATCTGTAATGGGCACTTGCAGATATTATGCTGGCTGTTAAATAACAAGACTGCATGCACAGATGGCGTCCAACATGAGTAGGGGAAAGTAAGTGTAGAGTTGTATAGCTTAAAGTATCTACTAATTCAGTGCAAAAACACTTTCTCGACGCTGTAGAAATATTTTTTCTATCGAGATTAAAAATGATTGTGTTTTCTTCTAATATCGCTAACAATCTAGTAGAAAAATTAAGTTTCTTAACTATCTATTTGCTACCTTAGTAAAATTTAGCTACTTTTAAAGATACTGTACTATACCGTTGTAGTACCAACTTATAAACCAAGGTAAATATAGTGCCAACTAGTAACTATTTTTGACATAATTAAAATCAGAATCAAAACATTTATTTATATTTACAGTTTACTCCATATCTAAAGACTGATTAATATCTATGTTTTTATAACGTTTCTAATTTGTTGATTAGATAAGCAAGATACTTTGAACGATTTTTCTCTTTGCATTTACTACAACGTCTCAAATATTTACTCATTGTAAAATGTTATAATTTATTTAAAGTACAATTGTAAATATGTAAAACAAAGCAGAGCATCGCGAAAATGTACGATGAAACTAATGTAAGATTTAATTTAATACGAGCACAAAGATCAAAGAAATAAGTATATACTTAGATATAAGAATGCTACAGTAAAATATGTATAAGCATTACAATATGTATAATATTTGTCTGAAACAAATTGGTGTAATTTTATATAATATACATTAATCATTACATTAATTTTGCTTCAAATTATTGTTATAGAAATCTTTAGAATTCATAATTATAACTTTAATCTAACTAAATTATGATATTATACATATATATTTACGCGGATTTTAAAATAGACTCAATATCATAGCATAATTTTAGTTATTGAAAATAAATATGGCCACTTGAAGATGCCTATACTTTAGAAGGTCCACTTGGGAGAAAATGGATTAATAAGGCAGAATATCGAAAATGACCAATATGCAGGCTGAGCTGTCTGTATCTTCATACACAGTGATAAAAAGCAATGAAATTGTGTGCGAAGATCGTCGTACCAGTATTAGGACTATAGCTAAGACAGTTAATACCGATGCGTAAGAAGCGAAGTAAGAAATACTTTTCTTAGTTTGAAGATCAGTAATACGTTCTATAAAATTAAACTAAATTTCGAAAAGGTTGCTGATGTATAAAAATTGCTGATTGTATTATATTTTATTGTATGCATATATGTATATTCTACCTGGAATATTCTATAATCGAAACTTGTAAACTTTTTCGATCAATCTCTATTTTCAGTTTGTATCTGATTACTACTATAATAATATGGTTTTAAACTTCTAACTTCCTCTTATTTCAGAAACTTCTTGTAACTTAATGCATAATCAATCTGATTGTAAGATTTATACTTTCTATCAGTTTACTGTTTTTAATCTATTGATTAAAAATTTGTATTGCGTATAACATATTCTTGATTTACTAGCTAAAAAATGACAAAAAATATTGTTGTACACAGTCACATGTGAATTACTTATAATACTAAATTTGTACTTATATTTAATTGATCTTATTAGAATATAATTTTTTGTTTTTCTTATATTTCAATTAATCGTGATATGTTCCTACAGATTAATAAACTTAATTTATGGTTTTATTATAGCATAATTTCGAAATCGGAAATGCATTATTTATCTCAATTGCAACTTTTAATGTTTTATTATAATTTAAACGTACTTTACTTTGTTGCTTAAGAATACTTTTGTAGCTGAAAATATACATTCGCTAATCTAAGTGCATGTTTCCATAATATTATTTCAGTGTAACAATTGCAGATTATCTAATATCTGTTCTCATACGAAGTTGTATAATCTACATTAACCTGATGTTAAACCTGTTTCTATATTTTTTGAGGTCACTGAGAAAGATAAACGTTGTACCTGGGGCAATATATTAGATGGTTTGTTTGTGCAAGTAGTCCCTGTGAATAAAAATTTTGTTTGTTCTCTTGATTCCGTGGTTTGCATGCTAGGGGAAAAATCTACATAATAAATTTTTTAATTAAAATTTTCAAGTTTAAATTTTAAACGGCTACTGATTTTGTGAATCCAATAAGCATGTCGATAGTTTACCATTTTTTACTTCAAAAAGTTCAAAGAAGAAATACAGTAATTGTAAACGCTACATGAGAGTATTGATAAGCACAGAAATTTCAAGCTTACTATAGAGTAAATACAAAAATCGTTAAAAAGAAGTAGAATCTTCTTCAATAAATTAAAGAAACAAACAATCTAGAAAAAATAATGCGTTCAAAATGACTCTCCTGTAAAAGTAAGTAAACTTCAATTTTCCTGCTTAGTTTCTATTTTCGAAATAAAAAAGACACTCACTAATACATAATGTACAGGACGATCGGTCAATTGGTCAGTCAGGCACGATAAATCCCCTAACACACGAACAATTAAACCCGATTGATAAATTAGGAATTGTAGGTCATTGCGATAAAAACGATGGCGGACTCGCGAAAGTTAAGGGGGGGTTGCGGGTTTAAGTGAAGTCGGTGGAAGGGGCTCTCCCGTCTCGACTAGACGACGGGTAAAGCCCGCCTTAGCTTAAGATGCGACTAGCCTAATCGGCCGACTCTCCGTTTCAGTCGACAGAGAGTTATCGCTCCGGATTTGTTATCACGTTTTAGCAACCTCGCCAAGTAAAGTGTCTTACACGTAGCGGCGTAACAACTTGCATTACTCCATCGAATTCCCTGCTCCTGCTATCTACATCAGAAGTCTTATGCGTACAAATCGTTTTTATCTAATGACCCATTTTGCCGGTTCCGCGTTCCGAATCACAAACTATTGTCATTTATTTCTGTGTCATCTTTATTATTTGATTTGAATAACATTAGGAAAAAGGGTTATTTAACGTTCTGATTAATAAAATTACTAGGGTAGATATTTTATTAGTTGAGTGACTAAAAATTTATCAATATATTATTTAAGTAAAGCGTGCATGAAATTAAATTGATTAAATTGATTGAGGAGGGTTACTCAAAAATATGAAATTTTTTAGATTTACTAGAAGCAAGTAGACTCATTCACTTTTAATATATAATGATCTAATATATAATAAAATAATTAATTTAAATAATGAATACATAAATAAGAACACTCTTTTGGTTTACATATTTTAAATTAAATAAAAATAGCATTGTAAGAAAATTTTCCGATATTATAAAGATTATATCATCATATTTTTCGAATATCATTGCAAAAATATTGGTTGGGATGCAACTTTTTATGGCGATAAACTGATGATAACATAGTATCAATTCTCCATCCTTGTTAGTTAGTACGTTCATAAGACGTTCTGATATGTGTTAGTGCGCAAGCTAGTTAAGGTAGGAATGGTAGGTTTAGGACTGTCACTAGCTACCGGGTGATAACTATGCAACTGAACTAAATTACGGAAGAAAGTCATCTTAACTCAGTATTTCAAGTCTTCAGTCTATTATATGTATTACAGCGTCTGATTACTTGTTAATTCTGAAGGACTTACCTTCTTCTATGTATAACAAAACCATTGTATGTATTTAGATTTGACTGTAAATATTAGAATAAACATTAAATACTCAACGCTGCATACGTAATCTATACGAACACGTTGCTTAATGCAATTTTCATCGATAAGACGTGGTGAAAGTTTATTATCAGCTATTGGTGATATTCGTTCGTAAATTTATGGTGCTAATATGATGTCCATACTAATCGTAAGCTGATGATACAAAAATTAATTTTTATTTCAAAATTATGTCAAAAGTAAAATTTTGAAATTAAACAAAAATTTCATATTTTTATAAGTAATATATTTTTTATTATAGACAGTGTGTGTGAGCGCGCGCATATGTATGTACGAGTATGTGTAAAGCTTTTCTTTATGGAAGAAATACCTGTAAACTCTTCTTACATTATTATCTACTAGTATTTAATTTTAACGTATAGGAATCTTAATGTTAAATAGTTTATGTCGAACCTTATTTGAATTTTCATAAGTCGCACAAATTTATTTGTTTCTTTACTAAGTGTATTTTATCCATTCAAAGTTTAAATTCAATTAAAAAAATTATTTAACTCTCAGTACACCTACTTTCGTTTATTTTTATTGAAATTAATTTTGCTCAATATTTAATGCTTTACCAATAATTTTTAAATAATACAAAATATTTAAATTTTTAAAAATATATTTTTATCTCATTATATTATTAATTAATTATTGTTATCAACCACATGAATTTGTACTGTTAAATAATCTCAATAAGAATAATTATTTACATTTTAAGTGTTTAGATGATCTCATTTAATTTAATTATTACTAATTTAATTGTCGATATTTTTATAATATATATAATTGTACATTTAATTTTCAGAAAACCATTGCATAAATAAATCTTTGAATATACGTATAAATATGTGTATTTACTTTTCATTTTGTACATAATTTGCATAGATATCAGTCGTATAATTATTTAATATTTTTGGTTTAATGCATTTAATCTCTGATAATTTATTAATGAAACTTTAGGTTGCAAAAATTATGGTCTTCCTTGATGAAATCAGCTGCTCGTTCTGCCATCATTACTATCGTAGCAGCAGGATTTCCTGATACCATCTATTATAGAAAAAAAGAATGTAAAACACTATAATGTGTGTATTATATACAAAAGATTTTAAATAACTTTTCTTGATTGCAAATATCTATATGATATGTACACAAAATCGCTAATTATTTTCTAAACAAGTATAATAATAAATAAATAATTTCTAAACTATTCACAATATAAAAATATTTTGTATAATTCTTTAATTTAGTATATTAATGTTCATGGACATACCAATGGCATCGCTGATGCATCAACAACACGCAGTCCTTTGACACCATAAACACGAAAGCGTGAATCGACTACCGCCAATCTATCACTGCTTGGGCCCATTTTGCACGTTCCTGCTTGATGGTTTTCCGCTCTTGTATCTTGATGTATCGCGCAAGCCCAATACTCATCGCTCATGAACTCAAAATTAGAACAAGCAGAAATCGGCTCAGTCGTCAAAGTCAAGCCCAGTTTTTGCATCGTTGATGAGTTTGCTAAAGATAATGCCATATGGATACCCTCAATTAGAACTTGAATATCCCGAGGATCTGAGAGATCGTTGCTCACGATAATTGGATAAATCAATGGATTACTACTAGCAAGCAATAATTTTCCTGAAATATATCTACAATTTATTGATCACGAAAAAGAGTTTATATTTCGGGATACATAATAAGGATTTTTCTAATAAGAATCTACAATTATCATTCTGAATGGCAATAAACATACAAATCAAACCAAACATATTTACATACCCCTACTTTTAGCATGTAAATTAACTGGTATTAACGATATTTTTCGTGGATTAGAAAAATCTCCTAGTTTACTGTTTGCAAAGTAACCACTAAAAAACATCTGGATATCGGGATCATCAGAAGTAGTATATTTTGATGCTAGAATCCCGGTGACTTGAGCTAATCCAGTGGAAGACATTGGTCCAGTTTGATTGTATAAATAGAGTTGTAAAGGTGCGATTTCATTATTATAAATAGAATAATCATGAAACGAAAAATCTAAATTGAAAGATACGTGATTATGGAGATTTTCGCCAACACCGGGAAGATTATTCACTACTGGGATTCGTAAGCTTCTTAGATGCCGCCTTGGCCCAATGCCTGACAGTAGTAGAAGATGCGGTGAATTAACTGCTCCTCCCGATACTATAACTTCGCGTGAGGCTTCTACAGTATGTAATATGCCATCCTATATAAATTACATAAAGCATAAATAAAAATTTATTGAATATCAAAGTTCCACAAAATTCAATGATTTTTACCATAATGTACTGAACTGCTTTAGCTTTTTTTCTCTTAAAAATTATTTTTGTAGCTAGCGCATTTAATGCTACATCGAGATTAGGTTTATCTCGGTTAGGCCAAAGGTGCGATGCTGCACTGCTTACGCGAACTCCACCATTACTTATTGTTTGTGCTATTGTGAAACCGGTTATATTATCACCAACCATATCTTCAGTGACTCCAAAACCTATTTCTTTGGCAGCATCCAGAATATGCCATGCAAATTCTGGCTGCCACGGAAATCTGATTTATGATGACATTTAACGTTAATATATCTTTGTTTTTATATATTTCTTTTGTATAACTGTTATTCTCATATGTATTCTTAATATTAAAACTAACCTTTCTACTGGCATAAGCCCTCCGGTAGCATGATGTTTTGAACCAACTCTATTTATTTCTAGATTATTTTCAGATTTTAAAAAGTAAGGTAACACCTGCAGTCAATTTCGATAATATGCGAATTTCGATAATTGTATTCACTTTTTCAATATTACTATTTTAAAATTCAAATAATAATAAAAATTACCTCTTCCCAAGACCATTCTTGATTACCCATTGCCACCCATTTTTCATAATCTTTTCGATTTCCTCTATGGTATGCCATTCCATGGTGTACACTTGTTCCTCCTAAATTTTTCCCTCGAGGCCATGTACAAATACCATTTTCATTAAGGCAAGCATACTGTTCATTACTCGTTTTATAATTCCAATCGTATTCAGTTTCTAAAATTAAACAAAATTAATTATAAAATATTATGAACTACAATGAAATACTGTCTTATTTCGCAGTTTTGATATACGTCTATAGTGTTATTGACAGATACTTATGCATAACATTTTTCTAATTCACTATCAAATAATTTAGTTTATTCTTTGTGTTTAACATTGTGTGAAACTCAAAATTATGGATATTTTAAAACTAACTTTAGATTCGTTATTAAGTAGTTTTATTATATTACCAAGATACTCGGCGTAATTACTAGGTATTTCAGCAGCATTTGGTTCATCTGGACCAGCCTCCAAAAGAAGAACACGCCAACCAGGAATTTCGCTCAACCTACCAGCTACTACAGCACCTGCAGTTCCGCCTATAGTATATGACAAAAAATTAGCAGCTAATTTAAAATGATTTTTTCATTTTACCTAACCTCCTATTACTACAAAATCATAAGAATCAGATGGCTGTTTCACGGGACGTATGCGTGATTTCGATCCACTAATTTTTGTGTTATTTTGAACTATTGTATTTATTAGCGTCAAAAAAAATGCCGAATAATAAAAAACATCTCCACAATTTTGGTTCAAATAGGGCCCATTAAGAATAGGTTGTTCACAAGCAAAGTTTCTGAGTTCGTTCAACATCGACTGAAAAAAAATATTTTTGTAGAATCAAAATTTTTGAACACATATTTATACATACCATGTTGATAAACTCTGATCAGAAATACGAATCCCCTTAGATGTGCATCAGTTCACGTTTGTTGTCAGAATTCTAAGTAGTCTATTTTCTAGAGTCTTTTATACAAATTATCGTTGAGGTAATTTCCTACTTTTCAAGATAATCACATTGATTAAGATTCAATGCAGTCATTTACAATACCTTTGCAATTCGGGTTCATTAGTAATTAACAGAAATAATCGTTTTTTAAAGTTTATTTATGACGTAATTACGGAGTAGGAAAAAAATAATGACTTTGTAACTTTGCACTGATTTATTTACAATTATTACAGTTTTATATTCTAGAGGTTATAAACTAAGACATCACTTTGGTCTTATGATTAAAACAGTAAAATAATTAACATTTGTTTAATAAAAGTACAAGAAAAGAATATATATAAGAAAATATATATAAATTCAACATTTCAACACGCACACATATGTATATATATATATATATATATAAATATATATAATTGAGCACAATTACTTATCTGTACACTATATAATTGTACACATAACATTAAAAATTAAATTAAAATACCCGAGTAAATACTTTATGAAAATCAAATGAAAAAAATATATGCTACACACAAAAATACTCAATGCCTTATCCGATAGAATTTTTTAAAAATTATTATGCTGTGCACGAAAAACTGTAAAACATATTTTTTACATGAAACTGAGAATTGAAAATAGCTTTGACATGTAAAATTTATTATTGTGCAAAAATATATTTACTTGGTTTTACGTGGCTATAGTCATGAATATATTTTACTTATTGTTGTTGTAAATTAATTCAGAATAATACATATTAACAAACATCATATTTACTAATTTATACATAAAAACAGTTACGTATTTTATTCTTATCACTTTGATCTATTAGTTTTTTGATTGGCAAGATTAGTATTTAATAATTTTAACTTATTTTGTAAATTTATAATCTTACAATTTCTTTTTTAAAAAACTACTTCTTACTATTCAATTAACTATGATAAACTATTCTTTAGAATAAGCAATTCCATAAGATCAATATAAAAATAGTAGATATCTAAATTAATTTTTACTAAATGTGAGGCTAAAAAAGCTAATTTAAATTTTCTACCAGGGTATTTTAATTTATAGTAAAATCATCGTTATTTGTTTCTGTAGTTACTATTTATCATAACAATTTTTACAATTACTTCAAATAGAACCTTAGTTTAAATCGCAATGATTTTGTAACAAATGTTTTAAAAATTAGCAAGTATAATTATACATAAAATTGATATTTATTTATTTACTAATAAAATACTTTTCATTTCATGGGCTTCGACATAATCGAGAATGGCTTCTTTGCTTTGTTTAATTGTACTTATGTGATCATTTTATCCATGATAGAAATTACCAAATATCATGATTTAGATTAAGATATTTGATTCCCCAATGGAGTAGATCCAGCGAGTTTTCTTCCAACGAACAGGAACTAGAAAAATAATTAAACCGTTAATTAAAATTATTTTCAAACAATTTCTAGGCTATTTATCACTTATAATAAAAGATGTAATTAATATCTATTTCGAGTATTATTGAGTAAATTTAAAAATTGAATAATTATCGATATTGTAAAATAAAAATAACTGAATGAAAATTTTATATGGAATTTTTTAACAACAAACTATAATGAATTTTTTTTTATTTTAATTTATATTTTTTAAAGATATTTTTAATGCTATTTGGAGTAGTAACTAATATTTGAAACAAATCATTTGTATAACTGGATAAGACGTATTTTTTCGTATATATAAATGTTTTACTATAATAAATATATTTAAAATAAGTTTATATATAATACTTATTAGAATTAATAGTGGTTTGTAGAAAATAATTTAATGTAATGTATCGTTCAAATAAGTATCATACCATACGGTAGGCCTAGCGCCCCAGTCTTGTTTGATAAAAGCAGCTGCTCGTTCTCCAATCATCATAGCTGGTGCTGCTGTATTTCCTGACGTAACCTTATTAAATGGAAAAAGCCTGATTAAAATATTATACACCTACATTATTATATCTTAATAATAAACTTAATTTAAAATAATATTTTGAATATGAAGTAATAATAATTAAATTTTCTTTAATTAAATATTAATATTGCAAGTTACACGATATTCCAGTTACTAACTATAAATGAACTATTTACATTAATTAAAATATGATAAATATTTTAAATAATTCATTACCTTTGGCATGATCGAAGTATCAGCTACTCGCAAACCCTTTACTCCATATACTCGTAACTCGGGATCAACAACTGACCAAGGATCATTTGGTGGTCCCATTTTGCAAGCTCCAGCTTGATGATTCTCTGGACCCGTATCTTGCATTACAGCACAACTCCAATACTCATTGCTTCCAAATGGAAATCTTGAGCAGGCCGGAATAGGGGCATTTGATAGAGTTATATTGTATCTAGCCATCACTGTCGTATTCGCTAATGCGAGAGAAATCTGTATGCCTTGCACAAGAATAGCGACATCTAGCGGATTGGTCAGGTAATTTTGTTGAATAATCGGATATATAAATGGGTTATTACTGGCTAATCGTATCGTACCTGAAATGGTATTACTATTATTTATAAAATGTTATTATATATTGTATAATAATTTTTGTCTGCTTCTAATATTTAATATTTTAATCATATTTACAAAGATTATATTTAAACTATACACTTAACATTTTTTATAATTATAAATCTGAAAGTAGAAGTGAAATATAACAGTAATTTAATTTCTAGATATTTTCTTAAATTTATTTTTTGTGCGGTTAATGAAGAACTGAATTTTGAATCTCGTTTTTCGTTTAATTTAATAAAGTACTTTATTAAATAAAAATAACGTTTGTTTCTATATATTTCCATAATATTGTTGATGATTCGGCAGGAACGTTTTCTTTGTTGAATTTAGGCATTACAGAAAGTTTCGCCGCGACAATTGTTGAATGAGGCTGTCGCATAGGCTTCGCGAACGGCACGGCGGTCAAGCAGGATTATCCGAGACTGCGTTCAATTTTTTTACGAACGTCAGAGTCATCCGTCGATAAAAGGTGAAAGTACTTAGCAAGATGTAGGTACAGAGCGTATTTGCGGACCATGCAAAATTTTCTTCAATTGTAATTTTTATTAATTTAACCATGCTAATTTGATTTATTTAAAAAACAGATCATATTTTCCTGCCGAAGTTTTCTTTTTCTTTGGCTTAATTAATTTTTGTACTTTGAAATTACCAGTTGTAATTTATCTTAAATATTTCTTGAAAATTAAATTTGAGTTTTATAATTAATGGAAAAGAAACATATATTAATGGATAAATATAAATCGGAAACAACGTTATTTAAGTTTATAATACAAAATATTATTCGCACTTAATAATATAAAATATTGCATCGATCTGGCTTGAATTTAATTAAAATTTTACTATAAAATTTTTCTCACTGCAAATAACAAATAATAGTTACGATAATAAAAACTTAGTTTTGACAATATCCATTACCACGACTTCTCGGATGTAAATTGGTAGGTGAAATGCTGATACTGCGTCTATTGTTGTCAAGAAGGGCGCCGACCTCTCCAGTAGTTGCGCAAGCCGCTTGATAGCCACCGAAAAATAATTGTATATCGGGATGATCTGGCGTAGTATAAGTTGAGGGCAGTATACCCGTTATCTGAGAAAGACCAGTTGATGCCATTGGACCTTTTTGGAAAGCTATGTATTCGGTGGCTGCAGCCCAGTTAAGGTCGTATGAATTGGGTTCATTGACTGTAAAGGAAACAGTGTAAGACACATGATTCTGAAGGTTCTCCCCAACACCAGGCAGGTCTTTCACCAAGCTGACATTGACTGCGCGCAGATGTTCCTTGGGTCCAATACCCGAAAGCAGAAGTAAATGGGCAGAACCGACGGCACCGCCGGACACTACAATTTCCCTAAAATATTTTTTTTATTAATGTTTGTCTGTGCTAAGCATAATTAATTAACTTTAATTTTTAATAGTCTACCCGAGAATGAAGATAATATTAAAATTAAATCATAATCTCGATCGTGATAAGATGGGATAATTTTAAAGCTAAATTTATCGTTTTTTCAATTAACACTTTAATTAAAATAAATATTTGTGCGGATTTAGGTTAGTATTATTACATATTTGACATTCGTACTAAATTAAAATTTTAAATTAAAAATATCTATTGTAGTGAACGTTTATTTCTACCTGGTAGCCCTTGCAACTCGAAATTCACCAGACTTGTAATACTGTATACCGACTGCACGATTATTTTCGGTAAGAATTTTTGTAACAGTTGCATTTAAGACGATGTGAAGATTCCTGCGATGTCTTACTGGCTGCAAAAATGCCTTGGCGCTGCTCACCCGGACACCATCATGGTTATTGGTTTGAGCGACAGTGAAACCTACAATGTTGTCGCCATTGAGATCCTCGCTTATAGGAAAGCCTACTTCGGCTGCCGCATAGAGAATATCGGCAGTCATAGCTGGCTGCCAAGGAAACCGCTCCACCGTGAGTGGACCTCCTTGCGCGTGGTACCTGTTTCCTACTCGCGACAACTCCGTGTTATTCTCCGAACAGAGGAAGTAGGGCAGAACCTGTAGAAATCAAGGCATCTTTATTTAATTCTTTTTTATTTCAATATTAGTACATCGAATTTCTGAAGGAAATGCGGGTTAAAGATAATTGAACACATTGAACATGAAGCGTCCGTTTTATGCAACTGTACTGCTATACTAATTATGTTGATTTATATCGAACATTTACAGTTGGAAGACTTATGTCTTACGAGTTCATTAGCACCGATAAATAAATTAACAATCATTACCGGTTAGAGGCAGTATATTATATCGCACGCGTAATATTTTTAAACAGATGAAAAATGAGTTGTTACGAATCTAAAGGTTAGTATTAAATAATATATAATTAACTTTGAATAAGACTAAGTACTTGATTTTGAACTTGAAATATAATTAGTGATATAGTTTAGTAGAGTCATAAAAAGTCAATGATTTTTCTTAGTTTTAATCAGAGTTAAATTTTTATTTCACAAACTTGATATGTAAATGCCTCGACGCATGCGAATAATTACAAATTCTATTTTCCTTTATTTATATTTTTTATATCTATATATTTCATTATATTGCATGAAAAGTTAAATATTTAGATAAAGATCGAATGTCCAACAAATATTAACTTAAACTGAAAACAACATTAATATTAATATCCAAATAATTATATGATAAATATTTACTTTATCTTCTTGTATTTTATATATCTAAAAACCGATTTACCTACAGTAATAAAGAATATGATGTCATATTCATAAAATATGTCACGCTCTAACTACAAAGTTCTTAATGTTCTACTTCCTTTAAGTATTTACTTTTATAGACAAGACGACTTTTAAATAAAATCAAATTTAAATAAATCTTGCCTCTGATAAAAAATAGGTTTATACTTAACAATATTTCTAAGTTTTAACAGTCGACTAAAAGTTATATGTCAAAATAATTCAATAAATATTACAAAAAATGTTGTAAACATTTTCAAAGACAATTTTCTTGTGCTTATCATATTTGTAAAATGATTCAATATATAATAGATATAATTGTTTCTATTAATTGATAAATTTATATTTATCAATTCGATTTAAAAAAATTTTTAATTTTAAGAACTATAACATTATTTATTATAAGCAATAAGTATTATCAAGCAAGAAATTTATAATAAATTTCATTATTGCATTCAACTTTATAAAAATATCATGGCAAGTGAACAAAATAAAATCTTTCACTCTATCAAAAATATGATACATCTACTTCAAGTATATGGACTTACATCCCTCCAGGCCCAGCCATAGTTTCCGAGAGCCGCCCAGTCATCGTAGTCCTTGGCGTGTCCTCTAATGTACATCATACCGTTGTGTACACTAGTACCACCAAGGTTTTTGCCCCTTGGCCAACTGCATGAGCCTCCGGTACGTAGGCATGCGTGACTTTCGTTCACCGTTCTGTACTGCCAGTCAATTTCCGTCCCAAGGAACATGGCGACCATGCTCGGAACATCTGCGCCCGGTGGTTCATCAGGTCCGGCTTCCACCAAGAGTACCTTCCACTCTGGTACTTCGCTCAACCTTGATGCTACTACTGATCCCGCCGTACCTCCTGTAAATACGATTCAGTAGATAAAATTCTTATTACATGTGCGCGACTTATATTTTACGGGTATTCGCAAGAAATGTTTATTTATTCTAAATATTCTTATAAAGTTGGAGTCCGTCACGTATGTGACTTTTAAAAATGAACCAAATAAAACTGAATTGATTATTTAGCTAATTTTCGAATTTTAAAAAACATGAGATTTTTCAAACGGTGCATTTATTTACAAAATTGTAAATTGATTAAAAAATATCTAATTGAATTAATCCGTTTTAGCTTATTAAACTCGATTAATCAGTGAAAACATAAATTTCGAGAATTCCTTTTACACAACTATCCATCATCGTATACTTTAACTACAAAAAATATATTCGCAATTTTTTATTTTTAACGTTGAAAATTTTTATTCTATCAGAACCGAAGTTAGTCGTTAAATAACATCCGTCAAGTATGCAAAGATGTATTTTGCAAGTAATACTTAAATATCCAGTAATTCAGCTTTTAATTAATATTTATGAATTTTGTAAAATCAAGTAACTTGCTAGGCATATGATATAAATCTATTTAATTTAAATATTAGTTGTACAAATATTTATTAGCATAAATTTTGAACCAATCAATTGCAAAAACGTTTTTAAATTTACGACTTCTGAGAAACACCCTCTGAATTCAGAATCAAAATACGTAATAATTATCAAATATTTTGACAATTAAGTAATTGTACAAAGGTAGATTCATAAAATGGTATGAATTCACATATACTGAAGGACCCCGAGTCATAAGAGTAAGATTTGTACAGGTATCAAGATTTTTTAACTGTACAAGATACTAAACAAGTAAATAAGTACAAAGAGAGAAAAAACTTATTAAAGGTTACCTAACGGCCTTAGCGAAGGGCTTAATAAATTTCGCATTATAAAATTCGATAGGATTCGTTCTCAACCTTTTTAAAGATGCATCACCTAAAGTTAATGTATACTGTAATTACATAGTATATGTATTTAAGAAGGATTATTTTATGTACGTATTCAATGAATACGTTGTAGTCCTTCAAAGTTTTGGAATGAATCAGAATATTATTTTATTGTCTCGTGTTTACTAATTGCCTAATATGTCACCATTAACTAGGTATTTCTATTCGTGTATAATTAATATATGCGTGTGCGGCATAACAACATTAGAGTAAATAATATAAGGTGTTTTTGAGGAAATTTAGCTTAAGAGTCTCAAAGAGAAACCTAAAAACAAGCGAGAATTTAAACGTAGTAAGTTATATAATATGATAATTATAGATGATTGATTTCAGTCGATATTAAATGTGATTAGATATACTGTTATCAGTACAATGTACTAAATGTAAATATAAGTATAAAGTGAGAACAACGTATACATAAATCTGTATACTTGTATTTTGTTTAACAATTTCAATAGAACAAATGATTTTATACGACTTTAATATTTAATGTTATGTGTACACATGATAATAACAATATTGCATTACTTAAATAATTATTGTTATTATATTGTTATTATATTATCGAATTAAATACGTAACTAAGCATCTACCGCTACAACTCACAATAGATAAATATTTGCTGAGTCGAGAGCTTCAAAGCGCTTAACGCGTACTACAAGCTTACTTTATAGGCAAATGTGAAGCCGGAGGACTGCAGGTGTAGCGACAATTGCATTGAACGCCAGCCCATTACTTGCACCTTTCGCTGTACGAACAAGCCAGATTGGAAGTTCCCCTCTTTACGTAGCCACAAGCCATTCACGGGTCCAGCAGGGCTAAAGGGGTGCTTGGCAGTTATGCTATTTACGGCTATTAGTCGTTAGACAGTCGCGGCGATCGTGTGGCGTGCGCCGCTCCCGGTTAACGCCCCTATACGTAGGCCAGAGACGTTTTTGTGGTCCGCCTGCTGTAGCTACTATCCTAATGGGATTAGGGCCCATTTGCATTCCGCGGCTCTTCAGCTCGGTTCCCTCCGATTTCAAATCGATCCTACATGTATGTCTAAGCTTTGCTTTGTTACTGCTACCGCTAATGTAATGCGGTGTCTATAGATTCTCTCGCGCGCGCAACTCAACTGGAAAACAATAATTGGCGTGAATTGACACATGACACGTCAATCAAGCAAAAGGATTGAACCTAGCATTTTCGCGTTGTTTATTAAACCGTTTTCTATTTTTTAATGAAATGTTTTTGTACAAATATGTTATATATTGTTATGGAGCACATGTTCTGGATTAATTAAAAAGAAATGAAATATAAATAAGATTCTATTTAATGAATATATTATAAATAATGAAGTTATCGATTAAATCTGAAATAAATTTGAGTATCAATTAAAAGATAAAAGTATATACATATAAAGTATGCTATAATCGTGACTAATTTTTAGAACATACATTTGCGTCAAAATTTAAATTATGATTACATTTTTATGGAAAGATTATCATTTATTATAAATTAAAAAAAAGAAATTTATATTTTGATTCATAGATTTGAAATAATTGAGCACATTTGAAATAATTAAGGTCTTTTGCAAGATTTTGTATATATTTCGAATTGCTCTAGATTACAGTGTCAAGTCAAATCTCATTCGCGTAATTAAATTACTGCGTCCAGGAAAATAGTGCATGCAGACTTGCACATAGACTGAACATAATTTATATAGACACGAGCTATTTTTACGACTCGGCGGGACCGTAAAATGATAATTGCCAGCAATTCATTTTTCCGCGCGGCTGTTCACCCTTCCCCTCTTGAAAGAAACAAATATTCGCGTAAAGCCCGCAAACTATTTATACCTGTTTCCATAATAAACAGTTGGGTCGAAGTGAGAAAAAAATCCCAAGGAGCCGTAGTCTTTCGCCGAAGAGTTGCTCAATTACTATAATAACCGCGAGTCGTTCTATTGGGCAATAGGCGACAATCCGTGCCGCCAAAACCCGATGAGGCTCGCGAGAAA
Organism: Sycophaga agraensis; assembly: GCA_018906755.1. NCBI lineage: Eukaryota > Metazoa > Arthropoda > Insecta > Hymenoptera > Pteromalidae > Sycophaga > Sycophaga agraensis. The sequence goes on along the minus strand of JACCIE010000015.1, from coordinate 118,869 downwards.
AGGAATTGAATACATTAGAAAAGAATTTATTGAAGACTAAAGATGCAAAGTTAATCCTAGCTAGTGCACCTAAAACGTCAGATAAATCTAATAATACATAACAAATTGAACTTTAAAACTAATGATCTAAAACAAAACCATAATAAAAACTAATTATGCATTGTAAATGGATATCCGCATAATATTAGAGTGCAACAATAATCGTAAACAAAATTAAATAATTTGAAAAATATAGGAGGTGAGTGAGCCGGAGAGGGAGAGAGGAGAATTTGTGCATTGCAGAGCATGACTCGTAAACTTGCAACGGTTATCGGCTACGTTATCTCCGATGTGAAATCGGTACTACGGCAAAGCAAAAGAATGAAATGAAATTTTTTGTTTTCTTTCTCGCCTACAGGTAAATGAATTTTTCAAATTTGTTTAAGTAAGAAATCATCGTAAAGAGTTAACACCATTGAACTATACTTAGAAGACCTATTATCTATATTAAATGTATTGATAATATACATTTTGTTGCTATGTTTATTTGATCGAAACAATACTACAAGAAAATACTAAAATACTGTAGTAGTAAAATTTCGTAATTAAAGTTGATTATGTTTCGTAAAATATTACATTATAACAAATTAATATAAAAACATTTACCTAAAAATCCAAATGTAAACAAATATCTATTACATAAGAAAAAGCAGTATGGACACATTGAAAAGTTGTTATTGCATTAATTATAATTACATATATTACATAAGTTTTGTATAAGTATGCATTAGTGTGCCATTATTAAAATGCAAAGCCAGAAAAATAACAATGAGATACAATTAAATTTAATTGAATAAAACTTCAGTATAGAAATTAATTTCCATTTTCTATTACATTCATTCAAAGAAGATCGTAAAAGTTCCAATTATTTGAAATTGTTACTACAGCACTTTTACAAACTAAATAAAGTACATGTTACTCCAATTCTATTGCTATTTGAAAGTACGTACAAAGGAAGATCTTTAAAAAGAAGTTAAATTGCATAGAAATAATAAATTATTATAATTATCATTAGGAAAAACACGTTTGTAATAAGGCAATATTAATTTTAATTAATTAGATTCTGCAATATGTTTTCTGGAAAAAATATTTCACACTAAAGGAAGAAAAATCGTAAACATTGTTGCAAAATAAGGGAAGTGTGGTAAAGTAAATACAATTAGAATCAATTGCGTCATTGAATTTTCATCTTACTGAGTATGATTAACATTAGTTCTAATATTCATATTCACAACAATAATTTTAAGCAAAATTTAACCAAAATACATCCTATCTTAGTTTATATACTCAAATCAATCGTACGCGGAAGAACAGCCCTCTTAGAAGAGGCCGTGTGCGAATCCCCTCATTATTGATGGATTAGAAAATTAATCGACTGATTCACGGCTCTGTGGCTTTGAACTACTTAGCGTTACACAGAAAAAACGAAAAGGAGCGCACTACTGGCTGTGGTGAAACGAAGCATATAATGCTCACGCAGGAGCTTCCGCAAAACTCTGAGATCTTTGATTTTTAAATTTTCTCTTCTTCTTTTATTAAACTTTACATAACTAAACGTGCAATGCAATCTCAAGTTAACATCGTAAATGACTCTAATGGACTATCCTTATTATCAATAGGAAAATCATAAACAGAGAAAGATAGGTAAACTGCTATTGCTTTTTCTCTGTTTCCTCTTGCATTATCAACAAACGATCTTCTTGATTACGAGTCATACTTTCGCCTTTGAAGAGCCACCTTAACAAAAAATTACTAATCCTCGCTTCAAGGTACTGCAACTTTATGATCTTTTTACTGTCGTTACAATCCTATAAATAATTGTAAGGCATTTTTTTTCTCCTTAGCCTACAATGAAATTATAAAAACATAATTATTGTCTTAATAATATATTATAATTATTTTAAAATTTCTAGACCGTAATTATTTTATTAATAGTACAATAATTCCATTCATTGTGATGATTATTATAAATTATTATTTTTTAAATAAAACCTCTATTTTTCTTTTTTTCTAAACATAATTAGTAATAAAAACTATAATCCCAAGTAATTAGAAAAAGTTCTTGAATGCAAGACTCTAATACTTTATCAAAAATATAATAAATAAAATTTACTGATATTGTTATAGGTGATTTCTAGCTATTTTTCTCCCGTGTTAACTAACATTAAAAATTTTTTGGTTATAATTTAACCAAGAAATAGTAAAGAAATAGATTTATGTATACTATGTGGCATACACATTATTAACAGTGTAACTAATAGATGACTTTAAGAGTTAATTTGTAACGCATACGAATAATTTAAAATATTAAAATATCAAATATATTTGTTTTAAAATTAAGGTAATAAATATTTTTTTATATAAAAATTTTTTTAATAACCTTTTATATAAAACGTAAAAGATTTTTTGCATCGAATAAAATTATAAATGAAAAATATACTATTTCATAAATTTTGGTACTTCGCTTGTAATACCGTCAATCTTTAAATGTTTGTAACTATTCAAAGTAACTTATAGATTTAGTTGTGAAAATTAGCTATAATCTATTAGTTCTTAAGCAGCTAACGTTTATTTAAGTACACCTTAATTTTTACAAAAGCACCCATAATAAAACGTGAGCATTAAAAATTTAATTCTCAATTCTTTAAAGTTAATGTCACGTTGCAACTTATAATTTTCAAAACAACATTTCCCATTCGTTAGATAAAAAACAAAAATTAATAGATCCAAGGAAATGCAAAAATGTCATTGCAGTTTGCACTATTCTTAATTATAGCTATAATAATCGAGACCCAGCATCCAATGATTATCGTATCGGCACGTAGTTATCGCTTGTGCGTTGCGATATAAAATTTGCGACAGCGGTATTCCACGCAATTTTCGGGCAACTGGAATACGCGCACTTTCTCTCCAAGCACACTGCACAACATTCATCAACGCGCTGGCGATTAATTACGGGGGCGTCTAAATATTTGTACGTTTCGTCCGCGCGAACGTACGTGAGAAGTAAAAGTGCGTCCGCGTCGGTCTCGTAAAACGGGCTTTTAATGCGCACGCACAGTTTCCGGCGCCCAGGAAAGAGTTGCATTTGTTGTTCGCGCCGCTGCCGCGCGGCTCTTCAACTAACCGTGGCTTTGAAATGATACGCTCGGCGAAACAGTTTCAGTGTGGTCTCGATCTTTTTATTACAATGGCATACGGTAGCTTTTCAATTTTCTACGATAGAAAGATCGACGCGTGCAAAGTAATTACTTCTGATACTTTGCGAAGTGAAGCCTTAATAGGGTATGCTAAATACAAATGAGACTGAAAATGTCTTCATTATACATTTCCAGTCGAGCGAAAGTTGTTTAGTGCAGTCAAGAGCCGTAGAATATCTCAACAGTACGGAAGCTGTGAAGGCTCCTAACTTGCTGTAGACGGGTAGTTATAACTTTATTTAATGAATTAAAGAGGGACTATAAAAGATTTATGCATCTTCAGTATATTTCAATAACTGCAGTAGAATTTTAATACTATTATAACATATATATAATTTTGACAGTGCTATTCAAGTTGAAACACAAAGTATCAAATTATTTGAAATAGATTATATTTATATTAAATAAACAGTTAATAATTTCATTATAATATTTATTTTGAAATCAACTCCCACTTCGACTAACTTTTATTTTCTATTTTCTGTTTCAGGTAATTTTATTGAGCAGTTAGAGCAGCAAGTAAAGGTATAAAATGAAATTCATTGTCGACAGAAGTCAAGCGTTTAAAAGTTATGTCTAATATATGGTGATATTATACCTGTAGACAATTAATTTTATCTTTTTTCCTAATAAACTTATGTTACAAAAGACAAACGATTTTTTTATATCAGTCATGAATTTTCTTCTTTAATTAATTAGTTAATCCTTAAATTTAATTAATAATTGAAAAATCACTAAATTTTACTTATATTGCTTATAGCATGATATTCGCTGCTTTTCATTTTGTATTTCCTGTAGCCATAAAATTTACCGATTCTTCTCGTAAAAGCTCTTCAATAATTCACTATGTATAATTCACTCATAAAAATGAAAGGAAATTAATAAGACGCGTCAAAATCACCTGTACAAAGATGAATAATGTTATTTAAGCGCTACAGTATTAATTCTCATGAATACGATTACGAAAATTGGTATGCAGCGTCATATAGCCATAAAAGTAACTATCCTGCAATCGTAGTGCCATATAGTTCAGGTAATCAAACTCTGGATAGTGCTAGTACTAGTTGGATCACTGATACCTATCCTGTAAAAGTTTATTCGATAGCAATATAAGTAATGAGACAAATCCGACGCCGGCGCCTCAATTAATTTCAAACGCTCTCGTGGTCGGATCTCGCTAATCAATTTGTTGAGGAGGTCGGAAGTGCGGCTTTCGCTTGATGTGTTCGTGTGTATTTCTGGCCCCCTTTGCCGGTCCTGTGCGTCAGCTGTACGTGATAATTGCAGCCTGAAAATTTGATGAGTCTAATGCGAATCACATCACGGGCGCTTGCCCAGCGATAATAAAAGCTGCAAGGGATGAGGCAAATGCACGAAATCCATATTAAATGCGAAATGCACTAGCATTCAGACAGCTGTTTTTTCAATATAATCCTATTTTTCTTGTATGTATTAAAAGAAAACGATATAAACATTTAATCAACATGCCTGATTATATGCAGCCATGTTTAATCAAATGAAACGCACGGGAAGTAATTATTTATGCATTTATGCGAGTAAACAAGATTTTCAGAGTTGGTGTGAAAGAGATCGGTTTATTTTCAAATTCAAAGATCCATTTAATATATTCGTTCTCGTAATTTCATTTTACAAATTGGTCTAAAGATTAGATACAAAATTCTGATGCAACACGATTTTAGTCAAATTTTATTTCTTTGCATTCAAAACATTTAATTGAAAAATATTTGAGTTTTATTTATTTATAAGCTTTATAAATCGTAACAGTTTTGTGTTAAGTGACTATGTTATATTACAATTAAGATTGATTCTAATAGAATACTAACTAATACATATCTATTTATGTATTAATTCTAGTATGTTATAAATAAATACGTTGAAAACATTATGTATAGATGTTGTAATTAATACTTGTTTAGAAAAATAAACAACAATTCTTATTAGGAGCAAAGGTATAAATATATTTTTGTATTCAGAAAACAGCTACATTACGTGCATTTATTAGAAAATCAAAATTTATCTTTTTATAGCTTTTTGAAAAAAGGACGAGTGTAACTCGAGGAGTATATTTTATAGGTATTATCGCGCACTTATTGTATTGTCATTGCTAGAAAATAATAGTTTTGTTTTGTTTTTTCATTATGTACCTGTAAAATGTCTTTGAAATTACGCTGAGGGACCTATTGCTATCATATATTTTATGACCTAATTGTTTTTATTTGTTTTTCAGTGAGCTAATAGACTAATAAAATATAAATAAAAAATATATTTAAAAGTACTGCATATAGTCAATATTTACTAACTAAAAATCAGTCCCTACTTATAATAAAGGATCTAGTCATTGACGAAATAAAAATAAAGTTTAGAAATGATTTATAAGATAAGATACCCATCTCTAGCGCATATATCGCAGATGACATTGCAGTGCAAGTGAAACTTTAACTCGTCTAAATATGACACAGGGAATTTATTATTAAAAGTAATATTTACACAAATATAAATATCTACTCCCTTGAAATTTATTTAATTATCTTGAAATGATTGAATAGCGTTTCTGAGCTTATGTAACGTTATGATGAGTAGCGACATACAATATTGTAATGCAATATACAATACTCTAGTGATAGATTTATCATTATTTTGGATATTATATAAACTTACGCACTAGTAAGACAGTTATCTTTACGAACAGACAGTAAAAAAAACGATAACTAAAAAAACAATGACTTTTCACTTTCTAAACTCAAAAGAGATTGGCGGCATTTGTCATATTAAGGTACGCGCCACGATTTACATACTAGTTTACCCGATACCGATGATAATAATACATCGTAATTTAACTAGGAGAACTCTAGTACAAGGATATAAAAAGGTACAAATATTAATACTGAATAAAAGGCAATGTTTGATCATTATAATCCGTCAGTCGGCACTTGTATAGAGTGGTATGAGATTTACTTTCCAACCAATTATAACCGCTCGAATTGCTCGTGGGGCGGCGATCTAATAATTTCATTATATCCCTTCTACGAGCGTTAAACCGAGACTTAAGCGAACGTCATGGAATGATAATAAACCTCGCAATATATACATACATATATATATATATATATATATATATATAAAACTTTAATCAAAATCGTGAAAAAAAATTTAATATAAAAAAAAATTTGCGGTGTCCTGTACCCTCTCCCTAATAAAGGTTTATTAAAGTTTTTTTCACAGCGCTTCACTCGGTGGAAGCGGAAGGGAAGGGCGGCTGTAACCGCGAAGGCAGCTCCCTCGGCACGAGCGGGAATTAGAATCGAGCGAATATAGGCCCGAAGAAAGCAAAGTCGGGCCGTTGAGTTCGGCCTCGTTAAAAAACGGCCAGTCGCTCGCTCGATCCTGCATATCGAAGGAATCGCGTCGCGCACGTAGGTAAGCGAGACAAGTGCGGGTGCGCTTGCGCGCGTGCATATACGTGCCCGCGGAACAGCACGGGGTATTTTCAATAGCCTTTCACTGCACGGAGCGTGGGTAAAAAGCCGCGGCGAAGCTATAAGTCAACGAGTAGGCCAGGATCAGGCTGGAAACCCGGGCGTCGCCGCGCGTGACACTTAGAAAGGAGCTCCGCGGGCGGGGACAGGGGGAGAGGCCCGGAGTTCCTTGGATTTTTTAATTTTTTTAACGTTGGAGAATTTTTTTTTTTTTTTTTCCTCAATTCATCTACCCGGCCGGAAGATAAAAAAGAAAGCCGGGGTGCCGGGTCCTCCGAGCCGGCTGCGTATATACTCACCGCCGACGACGATGAAGTCGTAGTAGTAGTCCGCGGGGTCCGCGGGCACCACGCGCTCGCACAGCCGTGAGATCTCGCGCTTCGCCCTGAGGAAGGTGTCGAGGATCGTCATGAAGACGAGGAACTGGCCGCCCGGGCAGGTCTGCGCGAGGCTCGGCCCGAGGTAGGGCTCGGCGCACGCGGGCGCGAAGGACACGCTGTAGGACATGGCGGGCGTCACTCGGCTCTCGGCACTCGCGCTCCCCCGGGCTGCATGGCTCCTACGGGGGCCGGCGTCGGCACTCGCGGCGCGGCCCGGACTGGACACGTGCGCTGCGGAGCCTCTCACTGCGGGCCCCGGCCGCTTTATAATCCATCTCCCACCGGCCGCGGGCCCGCCCCCACCTCCGTCCCCCGGCGCGCTCCCGGCCCCCGGCTCATCTCCCTCGCCCTTTGTCCCCCGGCTCGATTCGCTCTTTTTTATTTCTATTTTTTTTTTTATTCGAGGCCGACCGGCTCGGGGCCAGCTCGGAAAATCGTAGGAAACGGCCGTGTTCGAGTTCCGACGAAGGAGCCACCGCGGCGCCCAAGGTTCCGCGCCATCCGTTACGCAAGTCCTCTGCCGATGGGGTATATACAACGGCTTCGTAAAAAGCTAATGATAACCGGGCGGCTCACTCTGTTTAGTTAATTTGTAAAGGGGCCTTTCGGGCGAGCGGCACGCCCGCTAAATGCTTTCGCCCGGCAATTATTCATCTGCTTAAATGCTAGTTCCACTTCTGGCGCGAGCTCCGTTTCACTTTCTTCCATTATTTTCCCCTGAAATATATAGAGCGGTAAAACACTTTTAAACGTCTAATTTCTTTCCAATAGTTCGGCCACGTGTATATCCTTCTATATTGTATGTGTACATCCAATACGAGCTTACATCAATTGCAACTGACCGGTACTAAAGCAAATGAGCCCAATAAATAGACAGCCTGCGATTATCCCAATTATTATAGAAACACGCAAGAAGCCATGATTTACGTTTAATCCGGTAAATCATACGCGCGCGTTTCATCGGCAAGAAGATATCGGCCGAGCGATTATACCGCAGGACCGAGTGCAGGACGCGGTCGAAAAAAGGAAGCGATGTTAAATCACGCGGGATAGCAGCCGGCTAGGTTTTTCTCCCGATCGCCCGCGCGCGCGTGTGTATATATATATAGCGATCGAACTCTGCGCGCCGCCGCGGCAAAGTTTTTCTCGATGCTCCGTTTGGCGGGACTGCGCGAAATATATTTCATATATGAACATTTCGCAAGGCGATAAAATTAAGCGGAACGGAACAGCAATTCGCGCACCTTTTGCACTGTTACAGGCATTTGGAAAGGTCGCTCGATTTCCTCTTACCTTTTTACATAACGCAAACGCGGACGGGCGATGCATTGCGCCGAATGCGTGCGCACCGCGGCCCACCGACGGCGATCCAAGCGTGCCATGCACACCGATAATGATATTACAATGCTTTCGGAATGCGCGCGTTAAAGGTGTCGGAGCTAGGTCCGCGCGTGCCCGGCCGAAAAAGTAAGCGCTTCGTCCAATAAACCGTTTAATCCGATGCATTACATGTGTTATTTTGCAAAAACAACAAAAAAAAAGGAGGAAGAGCGGCCGGAGGCCTTCGTACGAGCTGGCTTTTTGCGCGAGGCCCGCCCGCGGGATATATACACTTTCCCGCGATCCCGCTAGCGATATACGCCCTCGCTCCACGGTATCGTGGGCCGCGGCGCACGAGACCTCCGCGTGATTCACCGGGGCGTATGCAAAACCAAAAAAAAAAATAAAAAAAATGGAGCCGGCGCGCGCTGCACATCGCTTAACTGGCTTTCGCCCGCGTGTATATATCGCCTCATTACCGCTGTACGCGCTCCGAATTTTGCGAATAATTTATCAATGGGCGAAATAACGGGGCCCGGGCCGCGGCATCCATTACCGCGTATCATTGCCGCGCTGATTGCATTATACCCTGCTCGGCTATCATTACATTATCGGAGGAGGGGGCGCGGCGCGTGCGGTGCACTTATATGTGGGTCACGACCCGCTGCACCTCGCCCTGCATCCAAAGGGGCGTGAAATCAATTTTATCCGCCTGTAATGCCTGTGAAAATGCTCGGCCGCCTGGAAGATATGCCCGATGATAAGCGAGCGCTCGGCTTCCGCGCGTGTGCGTGCCGGCGACCAATCGTTTCGCGGATCGTTTCCCCCCTTAACTTGGTCCTCGGGCTACCTGTATGAGTGCGCCGCCTGGGCACGTTCACACCTATGATTCGCTGTCCAGGATAGGAAGTGCCTCCGTTCATTCCCTAATTATACCCTGAGCAATTATGTTTTATGTTATTCGCTCGAGTATGAGGACACTCCCCATCATCCTTTTTCCTTACGATATGCCAATTACACCTTATTCCATGTTTCATTATTCTGAATTCGAAGGATAAAACTTTCCAATTAATTTAATCCGATTTATTAATTGTAGAATTTTGCTGTAAAAATACGTGCAATCGAGTACAATGTAAATAGATACTCATAATTTTCAAATAATTTTTATTTTCGGTTATTCAAAATAAAAGAATAACTCTCTGAATGTAACCGAATTCTGCCATTCTGTGTCGATAGTTTATTACAAGAATTATACAGTCACAAATGCTATACTACTATGTGTAATAAAAGTTGATATTCTGCATGTAAATGACCTCATCGTGTGAAGAAGTCCATAAATATAAAATTTAAGGTCCACAAAACAACGTACGAACATTAAATGACGCTTATGATAATAAGCTGTTTTATAAACGTCTGAGTGTTCTTTTAATATCTGTTAATAGCATTGTTTATGATAGAATAATTTAGGTGAAAATAATAAGCGTTTGTAAATTTTCCATAAAAAATTTCTAAGTTGTAAATGATCTATTTACTCTAACATGAAAATTTAGAAAGATTTCACTTAACAGTTTCAACAAAGAAAGTAGTTGCATTCCTTCTGTTTTTATTCAAACTTTTTAATACAATTATATTCTCTAACGATTTCAAGCAACTGCTATCATTATAATTGAAAAAATAATTAAATATATTAATAAAATTTAATATATATAATTTTCTACTTATTATACCTCGTTAATGTAACCTAAATATTGGTACTCATAAATCTTATAACATGAGCAAATATTTAATCACCAAATGTTTCTTGAGTTATATATGTTGCATATAAATGAATTTTTTAAGCAAACTACTTCTGCTCATTGACCGAACTTAATCGTATATCTTTCCATTACATAAATTCATTATTGTACCAACATTTTATAGCTTTGAGATAAATATAAAAATAAATAAATTACAAACTATTTATAAGACTTGTAGGTAAAACTAATCAAGATAAAATAATAATGCGTAGAATTTTCGAATTTATAACATAATGTTTGGTACAGTTTCTCGTACTTATTCAGTAAATAATGACATGTAATTAGTTGGTAGAAAACGTAATTATATTTAATTTTGGTGTTTATAGTACAATTGCATACTCTAAATATAAAAGGTGTCGTATTCAGTTAAATTATTAAATTTGATTATTTACATTAACAAAGAAAATTTAATTTGACTAATTAATTGATTTATTTTTAACAAAATATTAGCATATTCAATATGACACAATATGTTGCAACATTTACACTGTTATGGCGTTCCCACTAACTTAAAATTTTTAATTCTTATTACTGCAATACAAAAATTAAACTGTTCGTGACATTCGTAGTCACAGAAATGAACGAGCATCGTTGTTGCTTGTACATCGCTGCATCTTACACTAGGTGCTGAGTGTCGCACACCTCCTTTTCTTGCTTGAGTGCTCTTTCGTTACGCGCAGTGTTTTTTGTTCGCCAAAATAGCCCAAAGAAACACCACGTAAATGAAACATTTCTCGAGGTGCCGGTAAAAAATTAAATCGAAAAATTTATAATACAATATTTTTATGTAATCTTAAGAATTAATACAGAATCTTACAGCACTATTCGTTAAATTTTAATAACATTTTTTGAAGAATCGTCATTTTATTAAAAATAAAAGCTAGAGCAATTTGTATTATACAATCTATGGACATTTGTATGATTTATTGAGTATTTCCCAATTTACTAGAAACATGGATGCTATATCTACTGTCAGAAAGGTCGTCTCCTGTATCTAGTCCTTTTTGGCTCCGGTGGATTCAAGTAGTAGTGACACTGTTAGACTAATATTACAGATCCCATTCCGAGAGGTCCTATCCGACCCGGCTGTTGTATGTTATGAGATCGTATAAAATAGAACATGAACTGAAAAATAGTTTGTTCATTTAGTGGAACCATATGGTTTCGCAGATTTGAAAAATAAAATACGAACCCTAAAATAAAGGAGAAGTCGCAAAGGAATGGAAAGCAGATAAGTACATATTTACGAAAATCTCATTTACTTTACCATAAATATTATCTCTTTCTTCCCCTTCTTCTCATTTGTAGTTATTTATATTTACGCATATATGCATAATATAGATGTTATACAGATACTTTATACATTCGCATACAAAATTTTTTTTATTTCTAAATATGTGATTTTAGCAATACCAAACAATAGCATATTAACCTCATTAAAACAGTTGGTCTAGATATAAATAAATTAATTCTAATAAATTTGATTATATATTTTTAATAATTGACGGAGTTGTGATAGTTTTCAGATAGTTTCTGGAAATATATTATATGTTATAGTAATTAATAATTTTTTTATCAAGCTTTGGATCTACTATAAATTGCATTATATTAGCATAAAAATAATAACACATTTGTCAGAAACTTTTCTATGTTTCAGTTAAATATGTCAAAACTTTTCAATATTAGTTGATAAACGGTTCCCTTGTAGCTCTTAATCACTTTAAAACAGTTAAAGTATTACTGATATATGAGATCGATTGTGGTTTCCGCGCAATGTGTTTCCGCCGGTATGAATAAATCTGTACATATGCATAGTTCAGAATTGTTATATGCAATTATCTAAATACAATTATGTATGTATATGTATATGTAATTTAAAATATTATTATTACACTTTTTAATAGAGAAAGATATACCAAACTATTAGACAAGAATAGGTTTAACGAAAACAAATATTTTTTCTAAAAAGTATAAGTCATAATATTAGTATTTATTCCTATTAAAAAGAACGTAGCTATTTAAGTGTTTATTTAAAAAATTTAAACTTCCATTCTACTTTTCGCAATTTCTTATGACTTTAGTAGAATAAAATTTCATTGTTTAATTGACCCGTGCGTGTAAGAATTTAATAACCACGTGTATAGAGCATAACCATTAGCATATTTATTGAAAATTAACAAAAGGGTAAAACACATAATTCTTCGGTATAATCAACCGTATAGCTTTACAGGAGCTAATGAATTTTCCAGTCGTATCGACGATGACTTATGTATCTTACACTCGCGTTATTAGCATTGCGAATGCTTTATGAGCTACGCGTATTTTCATATAAAACAAAGGATATTGATCGTAGAGGAATAAAAACGTCCCATCCTCGTGACTGCCCATATACACCTGATCAACAAGACAGCTGAAACTGCTACTATTATTGTTTACAACGTATAAGTAATTCAAATGTAGTTTTTATATAGTGCTTCAGTAGATTGTTCATGCAAAACAAAAAAAGTATAAGTCAAACTTTTCACACATTTCATAATAATAACCCACACAGTTATTTAAATTAATACGAGAAACGGTTGATCTATATCGTATGTAAATCTATATCTCCAATCATTCATAAGACTAACCAAAAGTCCTTTATTTACCCGGACTTTTTTGTTTATTCATTCCCCTTTGGGACGTAATGTGCAATTACGCGTTTGCGTGGTAAAGAAGGTACCACCATGGGATTTTATTCATGAGCTCAGCACGTGGTGTGCACGCGTGCCGCCAACTGCCGTGTTATTACGAGTGTATATAAACGAAAACTTCCGGCGCGCGTTCAAGCGTTATTAAACCGAAGCCGAAGGTTCATACCTTCGGGCCTCACGGGACTTTCGCGTTGGCGTTTTTGCCAATATGTACGCGGCAGTAACTTAGAGCGCGCTCGGCGACACCGTTATGGACCGAGTCACGGTCCACGGTCACTTCACCCGTCTCCTCCCGCACGGCAGCAACAGCAGCGCCATCGAGCGAGGATCTCGGTACGCACCGCAGCCACCCCTCGGAGGAATTCATTCGTGGGATTTGGCAAGGGGCTCGAGCCGCGCCGCGACGGATAATCGAAGTATTAAGCGAGAGTCCGGGATGATGGCCCAATGACGCTTGAAATTGATATCGCTCGCTGGCTCCTCCCGGCGCGATAATAAAGTTAATCCAAGCTGCGGAATATCCGGGGGGACATTATTGAGCATGAAATTCCCGAGGATCGATGGGCTCGTCCGCGGCAGAAGTTGCCGTAACCGCACTGGGAATCCCGCGCGCCTTTGCGTCCGACCGGTGAAACATATACACGCGCACGCATCCCCTGCGGCATTCAAAGCGCACGGTGCGATTGCGCTCGGCTTCGGCTTACGTTAACGTTCAAACAAAAAAAAAGAATCAGAAGCGCACGCGCTTCGCGGCAAAGTGCACCCTGCCTCCGACCCGGGGGTACGTATACACGCGCGAGGCCGGACAAACGGCGAGAAAGGCGGTTGTTCCCCGCGAGCGGTGGCAGAGCGCTGCCCGGCCGGGGGATAATCTCGAGCGCAACGAGCTATTCCGAATCGGCCGCCGCGGCGCCAAATCCGTTTCCCTCCCGGGGGAGGGGAAATCTCGAACGGGCGCGGACGTGAGGCCGCGGGAGGCTGCGCGGGTCCGCAGCGGGGAGATGGAGCACGCCCGCCTCGTATTTTTCTTCGTTTTACCGCCCCGCGTCGGGCATTAAGGGTCTCATGAGTCGGCTGCCGTATAAAAACGCCCGCGCAACGCTCCTTCTTTCCCTCGGCCTCGACCTCGCCCCCCTTCCTTTCCCTAGACCCGCGCTCGGAGATATACACACCCGGAATCCTCCTCAGCTTCCCTTCTCGCTGCAGTCGCCCGGCTTCTCTCTCCTCTTTCTTTTTTTACCGTCCACTTTTAGAGTTTACCCAACGCCGCGCAGGCACGACAATGCGCATGCATTCTCTCTCTCTCTCTTTGGACGCGTTAACTGCGTTCGCGCCGCGGACGCTAAATATACGATTGTTAAGGTGCTATTAGACCGTTGGGCTCCAAACGCTATCGCGGAACCATAGTTATTACGAGTTGCTCCAGTGGGTAACGCGTATAGGGCGGCCGAGTAAGAGGCAAATGTGCCCAAATTATGCCTGGGTTTTTATTGCCTTCGTGCCGCGTGCTGTTTCATTATTTTGAGGATCGTTGGGCCCGGAGAAACATTTACTCTGGATCCTTATTCAACTTATACGATTCGGAATTATTGCTTGCATTTTATGAATTAGCGCTCTGTTGCAAGTGCATAATATTAGTACAAATCTACAAGAAATTGAGATGAATTTCTCGTTGATTCAAGTTAATCCACGAGTACGCCGTAAGCGCAGAAAGGGAAAGGACTAGAGTGCATATCGGATGAAGGTTCGTTTAGTCACAAAGATCCTGACTGCTAAGAATATTAAATGAAAAAATACAAGTGTCTATTGCTTTAGAAACGTACTTTATGCAATGTCTAGTAGACTTACACGCCCTGTAAAAGTTTCTCAAGAGTACATAGCTTGAGAGCGATGTCTGATAAGTAAAAGTCGATTGTTCCCTTTGCACTCGATATTTTCTTCAAATTATACAACGCGCAATAAAAAAAGCGAGGCAAAAAGCGCGAAATTCCACCGAGAAATTCGAATCATAAACTCTTTACTTATCAATTGTCGAAATATTTATATTTCGAGTAGAGATTCCTTACTAAAAAAACAGTTAGGTTTTCGCGAACAGCCGCTTGCGCAATGGTACTCGGGTGTCTGGCAGGGATTGCGAAATCGGCGCTCGAGTCACCAGGCAGTTATGCGCCGTGCGTTTCAGCGCGCGACCACTTGCAAATTATCTCCCCCGTAAGAGTTGCACCGATTCCGGGCAAAGAAAAAAAAAAAGTGTTGCAGGTGTCGTGCGTGCGCGCCAACGAAAACGCCCGGCAACGTCGGCTGGGCGGTTGTCATCTGCCGCGAGAATCGTCATCGCCCGCCCGGGGCTCAAAGCCGCCTAATGCGGACGATCGAACAGCGAGCCGCGCGCGCATTTTCGCGTGGCACTATATGCTAATGAACTTCGCGGAAAACGGCATGATTTAATTAACGCAGTGGCTTATAAACTTGCAGCTCTCCCTCACCTTCACTCTCGGGTCGTACGTAGATAGTAAAGTGGGAGCTCGTGTGTCCTTGATTGCTCGCAAGGTAACGGCGCTCATGTAATTAGGAACTTAAAAAAAAGAGAATTACGAAACTCTGCCTTGCCGCGCTTGAGGCTAATGGTTTAGGCAAAAAGCGCGGGTTTGCACGGCTGTTCTCCACGCTTTTTAGCTTATTAGCAGTCGATCGCTAGTTTCATTTTTATTGATTCAAGTAAACGCGCCCACATATGCCTGGTTATGTAAACTGTATATAAACAAGCCCAAAAGCTAAATACATTTTTTTATTATAAAAAATTAGTGTATTATTTTTTTATTTACATGACAGTATAAATGCTGCCTTATTAGAAATAATTATTCACGTATTATTACATGAACAATCTACTTTTTAACAATAATTTATTTGCTGTACACATAATATAAGAATATAGTTATATATCGGCTCAATTACTTAAGATTGTTCCTATACGAGTTTGGCTTAGTCATAAAGTACACAGTAAGCTCTTGATTATCTGCGCAATGCATTTTAATTTTTGCAAGATTTATCACAGCAACGTAAAAGTGTAGTAATGAGATTGCAATATTGCAAGCGAATGTCTGCATCATCAATCGTCATTACCGCTGATCAATTCCCGGAGAAAATTTTATTGAAAGGTCTTTAAACTATTATGCTAATTAAGTAATTCACTATCAGTGCCAATTGAAATCACACTGTAGTTTAGAAATTCAGCACCTTTCATGTACTGATTTAATCGCACCGCGTTGCAGAGTATTGATTTAAGTAACGGATCCATGCAATCACGAAAATAACACCATGTCTGATAAAATATTACAAAAAATGTAAGATATACTCAAGATGATGAAGGCTAAGCTAGACTCTAAGCTCGAAGACTTTCTCATATATCTCGAAGAAAGATACATGAATCAACCCTCAAGAATACTATGTGTGCCACACTGTACCCGAATTCCTATCGCTGTTCTATCTCTACATAACATACTCCTTTTTCATACTATTTAAGAGCTATATACGTCATACTCCTACATAAGTGTGCCTGCACGTAGTTTTACAGCTGTATTTATAGACGTCAATAAACCGCAAAAGAAAAGTTCGGTCCTGAAACACACCAAATAACTGAAGAGATATGGATTGTATAGGGTTTTAATACATAACACACTTTCAGGAGTCTTTTATTTGAAATCTGTAGTAGAATCAAAACATTGTTTGTTTCAACTTTTATTATTCTTTTTTCAAAAATTTAAATTAATTTGACTAAACAACAATGTAATTCGAACCAATATCAGTTAATTAGTTAAACATACGCTTCAAATTTTTCCTTATCAAAGCACATAAGCTTTTTTATTTTTTATATATATATTACCTGCCAAACATGTTTATACTCCAAAAGTTTACATTTTTTATGTTATGTTTCTCTCTCTATGTATTTACTCCATACATACATATTAATTATGTTAAAATGATGTGATTTTAATTTCATAATAGTTGTTTCCTTAATTTACTACAGAGATAAGTGTGAAAAGTAAAGTTTTTAATTCAAAAATGTATGTAAATGTTTGCAGATCAACGTAATTGTATTCTCGCAATTATTATAAGACTATCTACTTAAAATTTGTATTTTACGTATCTATTTGGATCAACTAAAATTAACATACCTTTTCTGTAGAAAATAAACGATATACGTATAACGACAAATATAATTATTTTCCTATAACGTACAATTGCTTTTTAATTTCATATTTAGACATTTAACTTCCATTTCTATTTAGTCATAAAAGCTTTTACTTCAAGTGATCTATAAAAGCTTATAATAAACCGGCATTTATACTGCATATCAAAGTTTATATTTTTATTGAAATTCTTATTTAAATAGCCAATGAACTTTATCAAGTAGTTGCAGAAATTAGAAAAATACTGTTAAGAATTTATTTGCGTGTCTAAATACTTAATATGCAATGTTCGGCACTTACATCAAAATATTATAGATAGTATAGGAGCACAGAAAACTGGATTATTGGTATTTAACTTGTTTAAAAATTAAACACTTTAAAATAACAAGAATAAATTGATTTCAATAATAATACTTTATAAACAAAATTTACAAAATTTCTTCAAAAAATGAGCTATGAACACATAACACCTTGATTTACACGAGTTGTGTACTCGATCTTGAAGAAATATCCTGGAACGATGGATTCAAGGTGCATCGAATGCATCAACATTGACCATGTACAATACGGGCAACCTCATCTGGGTCGTCCGCTTTTTGAAGTGCAATGGGGCGAAGTAAACCGCACTTTCTCCTGCGGCCACGCGGTCCATGTGGCGCGGTGCCTGGCTTGCTGCTCAGCTGAGAATTTACGATAGTAGTCCTCATAGAGGCGGCGGGGCTCTTCCTGACTGTGACTGATCTCGATCTGTAAGGGGAAAGGAATCTCCCATAACCTAATTAAGTCAGCTGGTTCTTCGATAAAGATCTTTAATGGTCTAAAGGTCACACGCTCGCTTTTTTGCACGCGCACCTACCTCCTGGCTCCGGTGGCCCGACCGCACAACGGTACGCGGTTCCGCAGCCCAAGGGTTGGGACATCACCTGGCGCGCTATAGATCGGCAATGCACGACACTGACCGTTTGTGGACATTGATCCGTGGGCTCGGTGCTTGAGATACACGGCACTCACACCAACACTCCACTTTCTGTGGCGGGCCAAGGTTTCACTGCTACGAAAGTCCCGCAGAACTGCGTGCGGGAACTTGCTAAATTCATCGTCCCAAGGGCCGGGAAGAAACTGTCTAAAATCTGCAATTACTCGCATGCACAAAGTCCCAGAGGCCTCTTCTCTGCCTCTCCCAGCGGGCTCCTATCCGCGTGTTTACATCGCGTGAATCGGCGATGCTGACCTTTGTGAGTTAACACTGTTGCGTGCTGTAACGCGGCTTTCTACCAATATTACAATTTAAACAAATAAAAAAGTGTTTCATTATTCTTACTAATTGCCAAAATACATCCACGAATGTGATTTTAATAATCTTCTAATCAATTGTTATCATTTTATAGATAGATCTTTAGTCTTAGATGTTATAATTATACACTGAGAGAATTCGAAAAATAAAGAGCTTATCGTTTATCTGATTTGGTACTAAACTCGCTAATTTATGGATTCGTTTTTTACATTTAGTCGTCAATATTAGTTATTTATTAACTATTATGCGCACTAGCCTGTTATTATTAAAATGTCGTTGAAAATAAATAAATGCGGCCTTTATTGAATTTTCTGTTATTTTTTTATTTTCGTTTATGATAAAAACTGTCAAAAACTTTAATTTTAACCTAAATTTTTAATATATCAACTACATAAATCAACAATTACTTCTTCATTAACCCAAAATACACGTATTTATGGGCTTGGAATTATAAGATCAGAAAATATTCTTTAATTTAGTTGCATAGGAAACATGCATAAATAATAAAATAAAGGATTATCTTGTTTATTATATTTTATTAAACTTTTTTTATGAAACCGAATGAAATTCGTAGTTTTGTTTTGACCGCGTGTGAAAGCGAGTACGTCCGTGGATTTAAAAAAAAATTGAAAAATAGCAGTTTCGGTCGGTGACTCGATTTTTTCCAATTTTTCGAAATATAATCTCGTAGCTAAATTAAACAGCACAGCGACTGTCAAAAATTAGTTTAACGAATTTCAGTGTTGTCGCACATCATTTTTTGATGAGCTATGCCCAGCTATTTTGAAAATGGCTACCTTGGATGATAACGTGAAAAAAATCTACGATCTCGTATTAAAGACTGCCGGTTAAAGGTACATAAGATAGCTGAGACTAGGTATCTCAAAAGATATCGTGCATGATATCCTACATGAAATCTTGAGCATGAGAAAGTTGCCGGCACGATAGGTACGGAATTTGCTCAATCTGAACAACAAGTGTAATTGTATATCTTCGACAAAATATGGATCCACTGATACGTATCAGAGACCAAGAAACAATCGAAACAGTGAACAGCGCCCAACGAATCTGCTTCGAAAAAGGCGAAGGCTGTCCTAATGACCTTAAAGGTAATGACCACCGTTTTCTGGAATTTACAGGACTGTACTACGAAGAATGTTTGGGCCCATTCGAATTGCACAAAAACGGCCCTATTTGATGAATAAAACTGCTCTTCCACCATGACAAAGCACTGTTTTACACCTCCGTCATCGCTATGGCCAAATTGGTTGAATTATGCTACGAACTGCTGCTGCATCCACGACATTCATTATATTTAGCCCCATGCGTCTTTTTTTTGCTTCCAAATTTGAAAAAGTCACTCGCCTGGCAGAAATTTCAGTCGAATGAAGATACATTGTGAAAACGTATTTTTGAAACAGTTTAAAGTAGTTGGAGCATAGCTGGATAAATGTATTAAACTAAAATGAGTCTATTTTGAAAAAAAATTTGCCACTTTTCCTAAATTTTCATTTTTCTTTTGTAGGCTAAGTACTTATCGGACAACCATCGTATATATACACTGCAACAAAAAGTTTATACATTTACACTTTTTTGTATAAAATAACTTGTATACTTTCTTCATAATTAATTTACTCATGTAATATAAAAAAATTTAAAAGCTCTAATAAATTGTCTGCTTCAAAGTTGCTCTTAAAATATTTAGTCCCTAAGCCTAAAGGGTTATCATAATTCAGGATAGGCGAGTATCATTAGTAATTTATTGCCAGGCATGTACATTGCACGATTGATGACTGTCAACAAATCATCGTGCCTTTCAAAAGTGAGGACAAGGTGACCCGTAAGCTGATTTGACAAGCGCTGTGCGCAGCAGTAAAAATTGCAATTTATTACCAGACAAATTCAAGCTTCTGAATTTAGCGCTTTACTCCTACTCTCTACGAGGGCCGCCTACAAACGAGGATGCGCGCAAACATCCGCCCCTTCCCAACCGGAAAGGGGTTGGGCGAAGTAAAATTTCCTTATCGCCCATGAAAAGAGGGGAAATACGCCCAGAGCTCAAGAGCTGTTTTCTCACACAATATTTAGACTGGGTGGTATTATAACAGCACCTGAGTTATAGCTCTAGGATTCGCACGTTTCGGGGATTCGCGCGTCGTAAGTCTGAGAAGAAAAATACGTATCCGGTACCCAAATGCATGACAGAGGATTCATAAAAGAATGTAGATTAGCCGATGAACTCTGGATTACTTGTAAATGCCAAATGGCTCTTGCTAGTCAAAGGCGCGAAGAAAATGGGGTCGTTAAGTTTGTGAAAAATAGCAGGCGGCCGGAGCGTTCGCCCCGGGAAAATTCGATTGTTCGCGGAGGTAAGATAGAGGGAAGCAGTGACCGGAAAGTTTCTGGGATAGGTGCAGCGCGGTACGCCGGTCCGATGTACCTCTTTCTCCTTAAGTGTTTAACGTGGATGTGTGTACCAATAAGCTCACCACATGACCGATAATATCTTTAAACACAATTCTTGATAAGAAGTTATTGATGGCTTCATTCATCCAATAAGCATGTATTTTTATGTATCTTCCCAACATTTAACTACTCCCTTACTTGCCTTTCATTTTTTGCTTATCAATTAGTAGTACCCCATGCATTTTCCTGTAAAATTTCAAAATAAAACTATCAGGGAACCTTGACCTAACTCAGCACCTCTACAAGGAGCTGTAATTGTAAGGAATTTCAAAGATTATAAATTTTTACTTAATTATTTTAAAAAATCGCAGTAAAACTATTTTTAATAATCAACGAGAAAAAGGACGAATCATTTATATATACATAAATATAAAACTTGTAATACAAGACTACGAAATAAGTATATTCTTCTGATGTATTTTAATTTTCATCACAAGTTATATCAATGACTAGCATATTTTATTCTTTTATCGTACTTCACAATCCCTGAAGTTTTTTCTTTACGTACCCCAATCATGCGGCAGATTTTAACATTACATATACTAACTAAAATCTGAATATGAATTGCACATTTAACTTCTTGTCGTAAAAACGTATGTCATAGCAGGTCTGAAATATCAGTTTTTTAAAAATCTTTTAATTTCGCTAATATTAATATTTATAAGAAACTGATCAACTATTTCTACAACCTGGTTACCTATTTTTACCTATATTTAACTCTCCCCGCTAAAAATTTTTAATCGATTAAAACATTGACTGAAATTAATATTTTAATTAGCAATTTATGAGAATAATTGGATCTTTTTAACAAGAACTATAAATAATTCCATTGATGTAGCAAATTATCAAAAGGTTACAAATAAATTTAGACTTCGTAGAAGACCCAAATGCAATTTACGATACTGATTCTGACATAAAATTCAAAAAAATTGTATTTAAAAAGTAGAATATGGTTGTACAGCCCTATAGCCAACAGTAAAAAAAGAATAAGAAAATAATCGAATATATATATTATATTTTACAAAAGATTTGAAGAAGGAAATTTTAATTATGATCATATTTCATTTTATAAAGAAGTATATATTTATTAAAATTAAGAAGATATATAGGGGAATTAATGTAAAAAATATTAAATAAGGAAACTTGAAGATGTGTTATTATTGAACGTATGCGTACGAATGGTATGCATAAATACCTAATCGAATATAATGTATATTTATACAACGCATACGTACATTCAAATTAAAATGATACCTATTCGTGACAAATTCATAAACAAGCTTATAACCTATCTCTACTTATAAAATTTTTTACTCTTGATTCACTTTATTTTTCAACAATCTACCTCTGAAAAAGCATTGAATAATTCTTAAATCATACTTATTTAAAACGTTTAAAATTGTTAAAAAATGATAACAATACGGTTGTAAAATGAATAGTTTTCGAAAACTGTACATGTAAATTCCTTATTCATATTTTAAGTAAGATTAGAATTTAGGAAAAGTATAAAAAGATTAGTTATTATTTATTTTATTTATATTAAGGATCTTATGGGATAGGAAGTGCAGGCATCATACTAGCTCATTTAACGCTTAAATGTACTTATATATGTTATGTGGAATCGTTTAGTTATATTAGCTAAATTGGATTTTGTTCCGAAACTGTTTATCCAACTCATCAATAAGCATTTAACAAGCAGAGTCTATTTTAGACGTGTTACCGTAAAATTGTGTGCGCGCCAATTACTAATAATACTATTATACTAATGCTATTATTTACTTGTCTATCAGTAGCTATAGCCGCCCGAAGGTTTCGGCTACTACATCTTGTCACAACCGATTTTGACGGTATCACTATATTGCGGTATTTAAAACTACCATAAATATTTGTGAATGCCTTTCCAGTTGATAAGCAATACGTTTTCATTCGGTGCGTGAGAAATAATATAATTCCACCTTTTTATATCACATTTGTCAGTATTCTTAAGATTCTCTGCAATGCAATATTTTTGTCAGAATCGAGATTAGACATGCACTGTAAAAAATTTCTTGAATTTTTAATCACTCTCAGTTATTAACAGTACATGAAAATTCAGTTTTAGATAACTAAATACAAAAAATATTATTCATGTACTCGTGATTGAAAAAACAGAAAAATTTTATCAATTTTTAATTCAGTTAAACATGTAATATATATAAAAATTAATAGTCCATATAGTTATGAATATAAATATGGTAAACATTATGAAAAATAATAATAAGAAATTATATATTGTGTCCTGAAAGAAATCGTATTTATTGATTTACGAGTCATTCGAAAAGTAATAAATCAGAATAATTTTGTCACTCAATAATAAATTTTTTACAGTGTGTGATATTATGCGAGTAATAGTGAAAATATGTTTATATACGTATATTATTTATAAATAGTATTAATAGTTAAATTTTTTTATGAATGCTTTAGAAAATCAAAAATTTTTTTAAGATGTCCCAGAAATAATACATCTCTGCGATCAAATTGGTGTGCTTATGGTGTGCTTGGTATTGTATATGATCCATCCTTTCTGTCCATCATCAGTTAGAATACGGAATAGAAAATTCATCATTATTCACTCGATTCGGGCGGTAACCGATACCGGTTCCCGCCTCCAACGCCGACAAAACGACTAGAAATCAGAAAAAAGTCAGTCAGGAGGCGATCATCGACGAAGTCGGCCAAAAGGGTTTGTTAGTTAGGAAGTTCGACCCCCTTTTCTTCCATGACACCACCAAGTACTTTGATTTAAATTCATAATAATCGCACTATTTTACTTATCCTATCTTTGTCTAGCAATCCACAAAACGTATATACTTTAATTGAATTATGTTTTTAGATATAGTATGAATTTATTTATATTCATTGTGTTTTTTGCCTCTATCTATTCATTTGATCTGAAAAAATGAGATGATTAGCATCTAAAATATATTATTCAAAATAAATCAATAATATTAAATGGAAAGCAATTATTATGTATAACAAAATATGAAACCCATTAAATTTAATATTGTGTATAATACTATTATTATGTGTATAATAAGTATTATTGTGTACATTGATACTTTGTATTTTCATCAATAAATGCCATTGATTAAATTATATACAAGTAGCTGATATACAGATATAAAGTATATTGCAAGTTCCAGGGATTTTTTAAATACATATTTCACTAGTAATACATTCTGTTTTAAGATTTTTACAAAGATATGTTTCATTTTTAAGTATCCTGAGTAATTTTAAAACTTAATTTTAGTTTTGATCTACCTTTTGTGTTATATCCTTAGAATTGAAAATTATCGTATATTACAATAATTACTGACAATATAACTTGAATATGCACTGAAGAGTGATTAATAAATTATAATGTTAGTATAGCGATTTCGTAATTTAAAATCAATCACAGGGAAAAGTTTAAATAGACTACGAGAACTTTTTGCTACTATTACTTTTTTCCTACTCCTTTCAGCGTACTGTGCACCTCGTTCCCGTTGAATACCAGGCCTCCTCATCATTTGTTATTTCAGGATAATTTCTGTCCCTATTGCGTCGTATAATTTGAAGCTGATGACGGCATCGTCCTGATTTGAATCGAAACTTTATAAGCTGAAAATGGAATTTCCCTCGCTTATTAAGACCCTTGACAGAAAGGAAGCCTCGATAGAATATTGCGGAGGGGCACAAGGCGCCGAAAGATGGCATGAGGCGCTCGAAGGACCGAGAATACCAGCGCTGAGAGGGCTTGCGATTATGAAGGGGGCGCGTGGAAGCAAATGAAAAAAAAGTGGGAGTGCCTGTGGACGACAAAACGGATAAGAAGAGAGGATGGGGCGGAAGAAGGTTCTTCTTCTCGCCCTTTTCATAAAAAGCGAAATAGCGCGCGAAGACGACAGACCGACCCTTCACAAAGGTGCGCGCAGCTCTCCAGAATTTGAAAATAAGAGGAGTTGATTGAAGCGACGTGGGAAGGAAAGGGGGTCGCGTTGGAAGGCAGAAAGGACCTCGAGAGAAGGGGTTAGGTTAGAGCCAGTGAGGGAGGAGAGGAAAAAGTAATAGAAAGCTTGGTCCACTGTTGACCAGGCTGTGTACTTGGCTAGCTAAGCTTTTGGAAAATCGTTAAAGTAGCCCCTGAAGAAAACATCACCGCCGAGCGTCTTCCGAGTTGTGCTTCTCTTTAACCTCATAGATCAAACGTGTGTCAAAGCGCCTCGGGCCTAAAACCAATTCTTTAGGTGAAGACCACTTCCAAATTGGAGACTAATAATAGGTAGCTGTTTCCAAGCTCATGACTGCAGACTGTTCACATATAATATACTACTACTTCTTTATCGTATCGCAAGAAATTCAATTGGATTTCTGAAAAAACATCCTATTAATTACATTGCCGTTATTATGATCATTAATGTAGAGCTCGGGAAAATCTTACGACAGCTGTACACCAACATCCGCTTTTTTATAGTTCCGTATGCATTCGACAATTTAGTGGCAAGTTGTTGCAACGACTCCTGCGGAAATACTAGGCGATGTTTCATTCTACACCTTGGACGGCCCTGTTATCGGAATAGTGTGCACAATATACCTTTGAAGTGCAACTGCCGAAGAATAATTACACGGTTCGCTTAACTGTGCGTGTGAGAATTTTTAGTGTAAGATAATATTTTGTCCGGCGCTAGAAATGAATAATGTTTTGAGGGTTCGACTTCCTTATCGAGCAATACGCCGAATTCTAAAATTGTCGTATTTTCGTAATTGACTAAGACGTAAAAAGAGTACGTGGATTATCTTTTTGAAATCTTACAACAAACATTTTTTTCCGTTGATTTAGCTCCGTGATTTGTTATCTTGAAGCAGATTTGAACTGAAAATCACAATTTCACATAAATGCAAATTAAAAGATATTAAACTGCATGTACTAGCGAGAATAAAAATAAATTGGTACTATTCTTTTGTCGTTAGTTTATTCAAGGTAAATATTTTATTTATAATTTAATTATATTTCTTATAAACTAAAGCTATTGTTATATCATATTTAAGTGAAAATTAACTATATTCAGTTTAAAACTTGAACTGTATTTATAGCACCCATATAATATGATCTTTCTTTATTATAAGGTGATTAAATAATTTAATACATTTCTCATACTAATAACTTAAAACTTTTTCTTTGAATTTATTTTTTGATATACAATTCTTTGGTATTGAACGAACTAATTTCATTTACCAATATTTATCGAAAGTGAAACTTACTTATATAACTTCATTCAAAATAATTCATGTAGTTTGAGATTATTCTATGTACATAGATAGCGTAATTTTAAAGTTCACTTTGATTAACTATCTACTTTTGACTTCTACGTATGTTGCCACCTGTTTTACTTCATCTGTATATAAGCTTTATAACATTAGATCAAATCGTTCTTTATAAATATCAATGAATTTTATAATATGATAGGGTCAATTATTCCGCATTTAATCTAATGGATATAATATTTCTATTATATCTTACTTCTATTATCTGTTTTTTATATGTATTATAAATTAGTATATTGATAAGTTTCAATCACGACAGTCTAGTGACTAAACATAAATATAATTTTAATATGTCTATTAAATAAACTATAAAAATATAATTGTACTTAACTTTTAATAGATAAATTAAAAATGATATGTCCAAACATCAGTGTCATCGATCTAAATGAATTGAAATGTGCATGGTAAACAATAGATCAGTGAAAAACAGAGAGAGGGAGGGGGAAGAAGGACTATCTGCTTGAAAGGAAAAACAAATGGGTTGTCCGTAATTCCCCGCCTGCTCCCGTGAAATAAAATCATAAAACTCCTTTGCACACATTTCGTGCCCCAATCTCTCCCTTGCGGAACTTTAACTAGGCGCCGGGAACACTATGTACAAGTGCGCAATTAAACAAGCCGTAAAAAAGCTGTTTCCTTGGAAAAGGAAATCCCGGTCCAGGGCTGCTGCAGCTCGTTAGCTCTCGCAACGGTATTTAAAATCCTTGCGACCAAAAGAAAAGTAGGGACGGATGGAAAGGAGATACATCGCACGATGCTGAAACTAAAAAGCGGTAGGCTTGCTAAGAACAGATGAAAAAATGTGGCAGAATAAAGGAAGGAAGGAAAGGGGAGATGGAGTCAGTACTGTAAAACTTGTTGAGCCGGTTAATGGATCTGCAAGCATTGGGAAAGTTTCTCTGACGATTTTTCACTCGACCAAGTCCCCAAAACTTCATTCGATTCCAGATTGTGAGACTTGTTCCAAGTTTGTCGCGGCATACGGGAATGAGTGGAACTGCGTGTGTCTTATACTTGGCATATAACCACAAAACGAGAGGATGAAAACCGGCCCCACGATGCTCTACCACGGATGAGCGGTTTCCATTCACAAGAAAAGTAACAGGAACATATTCTTTAATGAAAACTTTGTTTAAAGATACTTTTATTCCCGCAGCAGTTTTTTCGTTCTCCTCGTTTTTCTTTTCTTTCCGTCAGCAGATGCAACTTGACTGAAAGTTAGACCAGTAAAAGAAACTAAAATTTATCATATTTTAAAGCTAGGGTGGAAAATCAGAGGCAAGTTTTTTATAAACAGTGACACTATAATGTAAAAGAGGATAACCGTTGTGGTATGCATTCAAAGTTTATATAGATTAATAAATTATTATACACATGCTGGTGCGTGAATAATCTCATACTTTATGGATTTGGTGATTTTGGGTAATGCATTTGTTTAATTACATGACAGAAATTGTAAAAATAAAAAACTGAAAAGATCTACATGTAAATGAGGCAAAATAAAAATTTATTTATAATTCTGATAGGCGCATTCCGTTTATTTTACGATTATTGTATTTTATGATAATTCGTAAATGAATTTATTTATTTTCATTCGTAAAATGTTATTCTCTAATTTTAAATTTTATCATTCATATTTTATAAATTAAGTATATATCAATTTAACAAAATTTTATTATGAATGGTTTTATGTATGTGTAATATTTGCTCTTATTATTCTCTTAATAATATTGCCGATAATAGCTAGGTCGAATAAACACGTACGTTTTGTTGCTTTAGAAAATTTTTTGTTGAAAATTAGTTGTTTCTAAATTTCTCGAAAAACTAATATAGTATGTGAAAACTAAGAAGATAAAACCTATTCAGTTCCTGCTTCATAAATATTAGTACATTATATTTAATATTTTCATACTTAAAAGAGGTAATGCATTCTTGTGAACTATGTTTTATTCATAATTATTGTTGTAAATGTCGAAGAAACGTGAGAAAAAATATGAATATTAAAAACTTTCCAATTGCTTCTATAAGAAAATTAGAAATACTTTATTTATTTATATAGGTAATCAAAAATAATTTTAATAGCAGGTGCAGTTTAAAATAAAATACTTAGAAGCCTTTTAACATTTCTTCTATAAATTCAAATGAATTCAAAAAATGCTTTCAGTAAAAAACCACAAAGGTTACCGATGAAAAATTTTAAATTCTCTCAGATAGTACGACGAGCCGACTAAAACAAGCTCAATCAAAACAATTCCACGACACTTCCCACGTTGGCAAGTACGTACAACTAGTCTGCGCAACTTTGTGGAGTTTCTTCCGCAAAAGTTGAAAGTAACGCAGACGACGCGCCCACACGAGGACAACGTCGGAGAGTCGGTTCGCCAGGAAGACAGAAGGCTACCAGACCAGTAGCCGGATGAAAGCATTAAGGAATTTCTTAGCGGTCTGGGGCTCACTGCTTGCGGAAGTTGGGATAAATTAGAGGCAATCGTTCTCGGCTTAACTGATGGGAGATTTAAACGGTTTTGCAGGGACCTCGACGGTGCGCGCTGTGCCTCCTTCATCGTTCCTGGAGACGTAAGATCGATCAGAGATGCGAGCACGGGATGCCCCGAGGAATCCCCTGGCTGTAGTAAAAAGGAGTTCCGCTAATGACACGTACCTTTCTTAGTTTGTGAGGCCAAGGAGAATTTCATCGATCCCGCTCTATAGCGAGTGTAGGTGATTTGGGGTTTTAAAATTCAATTTTCCGCCATGCGACAGACAAGCCATTAGTCCATGTAGCTCAAACGATCCAGGATCTACATTAATTTTTGTTTAGCAACGGTTCAACTTGCCTACATTGAATCGGTTATTATATTCAAATATATGCAAATAACGGATTTCTATTTCAAAATCGCTGTGGTTTGAGATTCGAAACGTACGGTTAAATTTCCGATTTTTTCATCCACGGTCATGCTTAGAAGCTAATCTAAATTGAAATTTTGATAATGCGGTTTCAAAGCTGCGGATGATTGTGTTCGAGGTTTCAATTAGATAGGAAAGTAATACCGATATTATTAGTGCATATTAAATGTCTATACATGCTGGTGAATGCGTCAAAATGCAAATAGAGTAATTTGGTAGTGAGGCATGAATAAATTGAAATGCAACATTCAATTTATATTCTATAATTTATTATTGCGTTGAATTCGGCCTAAAAATATTGGAATTGTGCG
The DNA here is from genome assembly GCA_018906755.1 of Sycophaga agraensis. Taxonomy (NCBI): domain Eukaryota; kingdom Metazoa; phylum Arthropoda; class Insecta; order Hymenoptera; family Pteromalidae; genus Sycophaga; species Sycophaga agraensis. The sequence goes on along the minus strand of JACCIE010000015.1, from coordinate 89,436 downwards.
AATACATTACAGAACGTGCTTAAGTACAGACATTATTATAAAGCAACTATATGTTCACTTTATAAACTTTTATATTTAACAGAATGGTCGCAGGAATAATTGGAGTAATGTAAACGGCTCGCGTAAATACAATGCGCATTCGAATGCACGCTTTAAAACGCGTTTTCATGCATATATAGGCATTTGCTTTGAAATTTAAGCAAAACTATAGTAAATAAAACGAGTATAGCACGATCGTATCGCCGATAAAAAGCACATAATACTCCGGAGCAATTTGGACGAGGGGCGCGATATCAGAGCGCCTTTTATTCAAATCAATACGACCGCGAGCCGTCGGGCATGAAACGTCGGGGCCAGCAGTCGCGCACCGCAAGCGCGCTCCTTTAAACTTTGCGCATCTTGCCGGGGCGACATTGTCCCGGCTATCGCTCGCCGTATCGTAAAAACTACCATCGCGCACGCGCGCACCCACGCAGAAAGGAAATAATTGGCACTGCAGGCCGCGAGACAAGAGGGCCGGGGATAAAAGGACGGACGATGGGCGCGCCCTTGTAATTGTGCCCCACGCGAGCGGCAATATCGCGGGAAAGCCCGGCGTAATCGTCCCCGCGGTCGAAGGTCCGCCGAGCGAAAGCGACGCGCGCACGCCTGTGTGTGCTCGGAGGAAGAAAACGCGGCCGCCGATGCTTGCCCGGAGGTTACGCGGGAGGAGGCTAACCGCGTTTGACATTGCCCGGGAATTAATGCCGCGTGCGCGGCAGCGCTTTGATGCGCGAAAGAAGTTTATTATCAATCAGGATCGCAGTTTCGTTTTTTTTTTTTCGTTATCCGGCCATTTTTATAGCCAGTGAAAGGAAGCGGCACGCGGCCGGCAAAAAGGTTTAATGTTGCTAATGATACGGTTTATCCTGCGGAGGAAAGCGAGCGCTCGACTTTGCACACAGGTTGCATTTTTAATATGCCGGCACCAAGGTGAAGATTGCCATAATTGCGTCTGGTTTCCGTTTCGTAAACGGCCTTTTTACCGATTAATGAATACAGTAACCAATATGATTGAAAATCCTATTGCGTCTTACAATTTTTTACCCGCCAGCCTCATTTTGTACGAAAAAAACACCAGCTTATGGTCACTATCTAGTTGTAATGAATGCTTTGGTGCAGTTACGTCGCTTAATTCGTTTTACTACTACGGTATTTCTGTAAATAACGAATGCATCTGTTCAGCTGCGCGCTCACGCGGTTTCCCATCTCGAAAACGCGCTGCGGGCTTTTTCCGCTGTAAACTTTCATCATTAACAATGTACGCGTATACAAGTCAAAGTTCGAAAAAAAAAAGGAAAAAACAGTAATGTCGCTCCTCTCGCAATTATACGTTCGGCGCGCGGACACGGGAATTATCGCGGCGGTTAATGAAAACATTCGTCGGCCGAGCGCCCGTTAACGAACTACTTCCCAGATTGTAAAAAAAAAATGTTTATTTTATTGCGAATGCATTTGCGTGCAAGCTGAGGGCGCCGCGAGGAAACTTCTAGGACAATATTATTCGCGGCTCGTGCATTATTCATGAAGCCGCGCAGGGGGTCGCGCAATAAAGCGTAGAGAGCGCGGTAAACAAGGGGCGACGCTAGGCGCGCACTCCTCGATGCCGTCGGGCTCCTCGCGCGGTCCAAAGGAACCCTTTATCGCAGCCGCCCGCCGCGGGATAAGAAAAACAGATGGCGCTGAGCGCCGGGCATTAGCGCGCCCGCGCCTGCCGGCCGCCGGTAATTCGCCTTGATTGCCCGGGCAACTCGACACTCGGCCCGATGATTGTACCTCGCGATGCAATATCGGGGGCTCCTTGACCCCCGATAAACCGGGCGATATTTCAGGGCCGCTCGCGCCGCCTGGGTATTATATTAATCGGCGCCGGGGACGCGCCGGGCGCCCGGCGTATTTAACTTTCAAATGAGCGGGCGCGCCGGGCGTGTTTACTCACCAAGTTACGTGGCCCTCGGTTCTTCTGCCGGGTTTTTTTTTTTGCCGGGCCAACTTTTTCGCCGGGCGGGGCCACCGCGAACGAGGGCCGCGGTCGGAAGGCAGTTGGCCCGGCTCCTCCTCTAGCGCGCCGGCTTTACCCCCAAAACAGGCGCCAACTTTTTGCCCGGGGGACGCGCCAGTGGTATATAGTTTCCTTTTATCTGCGCCCCGAGCACGCGAGCGTATTATGCGCGCGGAAAACTGCGCGGGGCTAAAATCGATCTACCCCCAAATCGACGGCGTGCGGGGAGGCTGCGATGTCTGCCCCCCGGATTACGCGCGCTCGCCCCGGAAATGAACTGTGCGCTCGACGGCCAATCGAGCTTCATTTCACTTACAACTTTTACCGGTTCTTGCCTCGCTTTGGCCAATCCGCCATGCAAATGTTTTTCGTGTCGTTTTTAAACGCAGTATGTACTTGGGAAGCGAGGGAGGAAATACCTTTCCTCGGACCCGGCCGTTTATACTTCAAAATTTATTCACGCAATAAAGAATTTTCATTTTCTATACACTTGTTTCTCTTCCGCACTATCTATTATATATTCTTTTTAATTATCTAACCAGTTGGCTAATATGGCTCGTTATAAGCTCTTGTTGTGTTGATCGCGACTAAACTTTTTCCCAAACGTTATTTGTCGTGTTAAATTTACTCGCGGGACGTTTTTTTCATGTAGATTGAACCCGTGTAAATGAAAAACAGTAACTATTTTACTCCTTTCTCCATTACTTTTTCTTTCCGCATACAAATATTATCGGTCAAAAATATATTAGCACCTAGATGATATTGTAACTACTTTTAAACTTTCTAGAAACAAATCAATTCAGGACTTAAACATTTATAATGTAGAATGTAGATAAATAATTAAGAATAATTATAAAGTAGCTTGCTCTAAGGCTCATGTAACATATCATATCTGTATAGGAATAAATTCTCCTCAGATTTATTTTCTTTATTTATTAGAGGAACGAAAAACATAGTAAATGAGTACCTACACCGGGCTAAATAAACAGGGGACAATAACATTTGATAGCACTCATTCTCTAACTTTTTAGAGACTAATTACCTAACTTCTATGAAAACTAAATGTATACTGAGATAAATGTTGCAATAATTACTCTACTATAAATTACTGTACGTATAATAATTTTTAAAACACTCCATTTTTGTCGATAGCAATCTTGAATAAAAAAATCATAATTTTTGCTGTAAAGAATAATTTTGTTTTGGTTTCACAAATCTTTCACCAATTTATTCAGAAGTACAGTAAAAATTCTTATTATAATTGTCCCCATATAGTTAATCAGAAGTTCAGTGGATACCATTAGAATTTTTTTCTTTGAATGCACAATACTTCATAAATTTATTTAATCTCCAACTGCTATATACGAGTACCTCGTCCTTTTAGGGATGCTTATCATGAGTTGCCCATTCCTCATATGTGAACCAATATGGATTTTTTTTTCGTTTTATGTTCAGAGAGCGCATATCTGGAATGAACTATCAGAACATATTCGACATCCTCATTTCCTTCTTTCACGATTCAAGCCTACCTGTAGGATACTGATAACGTGAGCGACTATTAGATATTACGATAACTTCATCACATATATGTCAAAAACTTAATGCTCGAATAGAGAGCAATCCTCGCATATTTTATTTATAATATATGAAATATATTCATATATTATTTATAATTATTTATAATATATGAATTATATGATATTCATATAATTCAGAAAGTGTAGTCTTAGAATATTGCGCTTAGCTAATTTTAGGCACATAATTGAATCGACCGTTCAAGTTTGTTGATCTTTTTGGTCAATTTTATCTTTCGCCTGCGCGCGAGAAAAGCAAGAAAAATAGGGAAAGAAATTCCAGTCTACGTAAAATTTGAATATGCGCAGAGCTCTTATACGAACAACGGCTAGGATATTTTCGTCCATTTTAAAAGTACATCGTTTTCAGTGTACCGTAAAAATTTATTTTCGTTTTAGGAGTCATGCCGATGCGAGTTCGTTCCGTGATATGTACTCTAGCGCGCATTAATGGATATTTTGTTAATTGAAGCTACAAGACTAGGATATCTTGGGAAACGCTTCTGACAACTATAAATTTATCCTAGGAGGCTTAAGAGCCGTTTCTTTAATCACTTGATTGAAACGTGGTTTCGCCCATAAAGGGTCTGAAAAGTTAACGGTCCGAAGCTGAGCAAGAAAAACCTTAAAAGTATAATAACTACTTTCAATAATATACGTAATTACGTAATTATAAATTATGAGAAATTCTCGGGCGGTGGAATCGGGAACAAGCCGCTAATTTGCAAAGGTGCGGTAATTACAGTTTTTCAATGCACCCAATGGAAGTGGGGGAGAGAAAGACAGAAACTGCTGTTGTTACGTTTCAAACGTGAAATACCAAATTGACACGCTCGTGTCGGTGAACTAACAAGCACTGATAAATCAGTCTGAAATAAATCGCGATGATATACGTACCGAGCGTTAATGGAATTAATTATTGGAGAATAACCTATAGATCAATTATTTACGGTTTTAATTGGGGCACGAGAGTTGAAAGCATGTACGACGAAATATCAGGCATAATCGATTCAAACCAATGCACACAATTTCGAGCATAATAATTTCCAATTTTCATCCCTTTTCGTAAACGGGAGTAACACTATACAGTGATCAAATATATAAGCAGCCCTACACAACTTACATTAGATAAATAAAATTCTTACGGTCAAAGAAGATTTGCTCATATGTTCGACCAGATGTGCAAAATTGTATTTTAATTTGAAAGTGTCAATGATATTAATTTCCTGATAATAATTAAATTACAGAAAGCTATAAAAAGTGTACAGAAGAATTAGAATAAGTACCTATGGCTACTTTTACGTTATTGTATTATATACGTAACCCTTGATTCGTTTGACCTGCAGTAGATGCCCGTGTAGCTGTCGAACGCGTTCTCCTCGTATTCCACCTATTTCTTGTTCGCCGTTCGGTTCGGCGTATAATTACCGAAATTTACAGTCTTGACGGAGGAGAGCATCGGGTTCAAACGACTAGGAGGCGGGCTCTGACGATACTTTCACGAGCGACACATACGACCGTCGCCAGTGCACAGGAATTAACAAGACGATTGATAGACTCCGTATCCCGAGAATACTTCAACATTGTACAGAAATTCTATCTTTTATTCCTATATTGGTCATCTTATTTCATTTATTATTTACGTTGAATATCGTATTTTTGTTCATAAAATTTCTCTTTATAAATAGTATTCATTATAAGAATTTCTGTAGCGTCGATTTTACTGCAGCATATACTTTTCTTTAGGTTTATCAGTATACTCTCAACGTAATCAAATAGCTCCATGTTGGGAATGTTTTCATACTTGCACTTTAAAGTTATGATCAATTAATGTCGTGGTTTTTTAAAAGTTTAATAGTCCCTTGTCCATGGAATGCACAAAGAAAATCTTTTGGGACGTTTAAAAGATCGTTAAAAAATTGAGGAGAAACAAAGGCACTGAGAGAAGCATCACTCTCTCAATTATGCGCCTGCGATTATGCAAGTCCAGAAGAGCGGTACACGCGCAACCGTCACGCTCACGCGTCCACTTTTCACAAGCTCAACGTCCATTAAGCATTTGCGCACGTATAACGTAATGATGTTTCTTTGCTAATCCTCACGGGTTTCGGAATATTAAAGAAAAAATCTCAATACAGGTCACGGGTGGTAAACTGTGCAAAAGAGGAGGCCTTAACAACTCCCCAAAGCTTCAGTTTCGTTTCCGTCCATTGTATTGGCGGCTCTCCATTACGTGAGTTACTCGGGTGGGCGAGTTGGAGTCGCATCGCAAATCTCTAATTGCCGCGAGGGCGGAAACTGGATTCGCAAGCCTGTGGAGGTAACAACCTCATCCTCAGGGATGCCGGGACGTCATTACGTCTTTCTTGAAATTACTTGGTAGTCTTGTTGAGTTTACGAACATTATTTAAACTTTACTCACCCCTTCTTGCCCTACAGTGCACCGACAGCTCGTCCCTTCATCTAAGTTTCCCTAAGCGCATACCCATTCTTTAATTCTCGATTAATTTAGTTAGTCACCATCGTTCTCGAGAGTCTCGTTTCCAAGCTAAGAGAAAAATGTATTCAAAGTAGCGAGTTTCAGAAATTGCGAGAGCAACTTTTAACTCACAGTTGACAAGTCTGTGTACTTGGGTGTGAGGGTGAGGTGGTAATTTAAATTGATGATGTCTCGCAGTACGAGAATTTTGAACACGTTGTTGCCTTTAGTAAAAGGTATAAAATAAATTTGAAATGTAATCAATAACATTTATTTTGTAGCTTTTATAGACCATATATATATATATATAATTCAAACTGTCAGTTTATTTATTTATTGTTACATACCATTGGTACATGTAAGGGAATTCAATTTAAAAATGTTCAAAAATGGGAACGCATGTTAAAGTTATAGAAAAATTTTTGTTAATTAAATAAATACAATATGAATGTTACTTTTAATATGAATTTTGAATATTTATTTTTATGGCGATCTCATCTTACTTATCTAAAAAACAAAAAATAAGTTTTGAAAATTTATTTAATAATTAGTCTTATTTTATAGTCAATCTATCTATTTTAAGTATTTTAGAAATAATATCTTTGACTCCAACACACGTTTGCCTTTATTAACTGCATGAAAATAAATATATATTGTTAAATTTTCGATAAAATATAAATATTAGTATTTCAAAATACAACTGTGAATCTAGAAAAAACTCTGGTTTATAACTTAATCCTCTCAGATACACGTATGTTATTTTATGGTCGTAGAAAACTAAATAAACAGAATACAGTAAAGATTCCAATAAAAAACACATTCTTAAAAATGTTCACAGAACAGTCATAGAACAAAAAAAATTACCAACTAAAAATAATCTAATATTTTATCTTATAAATCATCTTTCATTTCATCTAATCTCAATTAGGATTATAGCAATACAGTTACCAAAAAATTATCTTGAATCATAAAATACTCCAATAAAACAACAAATTTTTGTTTGAATCGTGTTGTATAGAAATTATGTAAGTGAGATACTTGCAGTTCTAATCTTAAAGGTAGAACTAGAATTATGGAAAACAATGGAAATATTTCGACCTCTACCGAGTGGGAAAGCTTCTATGAAGCAAAGGGTAGCTATCTGAAATCCTTGAATAGAGAAAAACCAACATTACGGTGAAACTAAAGGATGAATATATAAAGCAGGTATTGTTGAAAGGGAAGATTAGACATTTTAAAAAAATTTTTTAATATGAAAGAAGCGTCATATTATCTCAAAAACGAAAATCTTATTTTTCCCAAAATAATGCTTTGAAAGACTATTTAACCGCGATTGTATTGAACCTTTTCACACATATTTTATATATGCGTATCTATAGATGCATATCTATATAAGATATACGGTATGAACTATAATTATAATTATTAGTTAATGTTGATTTATTGATTCAAAAAAATTTATATTAAAAATGGTATTCACACTTCAAGAATTCAAAAAATATCGTTTTCATATTTAATCGTTGCATGAAAATAGAAAAATTACAATGAGCACTGCTATTCATAATGAATAGTGCTAAACAATTACAAAAATATATAGATTTTATAATTGTTCAGTTTCTTTGTTTAATTTTTCATTATCTATAATTCGTCTTTATCTATATAATCTAAATTGTTTCATATATATTTTTAAATTACTTAAAGTATTAATTATTACAATTAATATCGGTGGAAAAATAATAATTACAATCAAGAGAAATATCATAATGTTAATCACAAAAATACGTAAAATCGCACTAATAACAAATGACCTAAAATATTGGATTGAATACAAGAAACAGGCGCATGAAGTGGCGATAAAAAGGCAACTAAAATGTTGAATTAAGAAGCAAATACATATTATCATGATTATTGCCCTGGTAGCATAAAACGATTAGAATATGCTGAATTTTATACTGGATGACAGTTTTAATCTCTATTTTATGATAATACCTGCGACCTGGAGACATAATTATAAGCAGAAAATACTGTATTCTATGACCAAGATTATGCAAAACTTTAGATATAAAAATGTACATTTATCTATACTTTGTATCACTTTCTACGACTGTACTGTACTTCTAAATATATTATGTGGTTAATTTTTCAATTGGAACTATAATTATGTCATTATAGTTGTTATTTAAATATGTTCATTTAATTAACTTTAATAATAGAATAAATATATATTCTTGTTGTATTATTTGTTACTGCTATTTACTATATTTTATTTAGGTATGTTTTTTTATTAGGGTTATATCAGACATATTGTCAAACTTTCAGCATACTAAAGTCATAATTATACTCCGTTTTAAGGTTACGGTCATAATTATAAGCACCCACCATAAGTTATACTGTATTTTCTACCAGAGTGAATATTTAGAAATCTTTAGTACTATTATTGTCGAACTTAATTTGAATTATGATTTAATAATATTCATTTAACGGAGTTTAAGAAAAAGGTAGACACGACTCTGACAGGGGTGCAGTGGCACTTTGCGTGAAGCATTCCACTACAGCCGTACCTGTCTGTGAGATAAATAAAGGTGTAAAAGAATGGCTCGGGAACGAGCTAATAGATAAATGGAAGAGCGCCATTGGGTTCAGGTAGTTAAAGATGTTAATAGACTTCAGCCGATTGGTAGAATGTGTAACATTCCTTAATAATTTCAATAAATCAAAGCTCAGACTCGCAACGAACTGGCTGATGGACCATGTATTGTGGAAAGTTGGGCATCATCTGAAACTAAAGAGCACAGGCGACTGTAGGTGGTGCGGATCAGAAGAGGAAACGACCCTTTACGTTCTGTATCATTGCTCCCGTTTTTGTTGGAGTAAGTCAGAGAAGGACATGCAGTCTGGTATCTACCAGATAGCTGAGATTGTAAATAGAAAGTTTTAAGATGAATTTTAGGTAGACAGGGGTACGTCAATGGGACTATATGCTTAATACAATTTGATATGTCAAAATACATGTCACATAAATCACAATTAAAATTAGAATGCGTTACATTATTAAATAGTTCATTGGTTGTTATTGCAATTAATAAAGATAAATTAAGTTTATTATAGATTTTACATTTATAAATCATGTGTTAATATTTTTATAAGTGATTTACGAATTCGAAGAAATGTTATAAATAATGCGAATAAAAATAATTAGGTCTTATACTGTTGCATTAATTAATCGTGAGTACTTTATCTGGACCTATTGTTTGCATGGGCTTTCGGTAACTAATGCTAAGTTTATAACTTTAATATTAAAATATCGCATAGTTTTTACCACTTGAATATTTATTAAATACGCCTTGTACCAATGAAAATTTACCAAGAAAGGTTTAAGCTTCTTAATTGTTTAACAACAAATTCTAAATCTTTCTATTTAATTTTTAACGAAAAAATAGTAATAAATGTTATAATTTTTGTATAATTTTTTATGATGGATTTTTCTTGTAAATCCTCATATCATTTGAGACTTTACAGATACCGTCCACAAACTAAATTCCTGAAGTAATGAAAAGGAGTCATAATAACGAGTTACAAGATTGATATTAATTATGTTATTTCATCCAGTCTTTACTATAGCAGTAGCATGAAATAGGATAGGGTCACTCGAAATAGGCATGAAGGTGTATGAATCGCAAGATTTGAGATATACAAAGTAATAACAAACAAACATCTCTGAAAGTGAATTTACAAACAAACCTTACTCAAGAGTATATCAAATATATTCCGGATGAAATTTAGTGCGAATTGCATATTACTAGAATATAGGTTCGAATAATTAGTCCTTAAAAAGTAAAGAATAAGTACTATTGAATTTTATTCGGAGTCTATTTAGTATAAACCTATAAGCCTCAGCCCATAGGTAATCGTCACTAAATTTTATACATAAGAAAAAATGATATCTATGCATCAGCGATTCGATCGTGGTCCGAATGTACATGAGTCTTTTCGATGCACATAATACTATAGTTTGTTATGTTTGTCACAGAAGAAACTAGCTTAAAGTAGATATACAGTTTACCGGCCTCTGGAGATTTCTCGCTTTCAAGTGAATTTTCATCACGGCATGCAGCAATTTTTATCCCGCTCACGTCCCAAAGGAGGTTTTGCGTCCATGAAATCGAATTCACTCGCAGATCGATACTTCACTTGAGGAACGAGTGCCTCGAAGACAAAGTTCTTGAGGACGTCTGTGCGAATAGCGCTACACTACACGCAATCATTTGGGGCGCTAGAAAGGAATAACACGATCCTACAATTAAGAGCTCAGCGCCAAAGCCAGTAATTGGCTACTAAATGCAATTGGAATATCCGAAAGTGCCGCCTTACGAATTGTGCGAAATTCGACAACTCGGGCGCAAGTTGAGAGGGCCGAGGGCGGAGACGCGGCGGTTGGGGAACGCGCGCGAGGGCCGGGTACGCTGGTGGTTTGGCGACCTCGTTCGTCAGCGGCGCGTTGCCAGTACCCTCGACTAAGACCGTTTAGATGGGCACTTTGATCCTGGGCCAAAGGGCCGCGCGGTCGCCGCGCCGCGGCGGCCATTGTCCCGGCATTGTACGCAAACTACATTACAAGCGGAAGTGGCCGCCACCTCCCTTCCGCAGACCGTAATTCAGTGTCGCGCGACTCGTGGCACAATGCCACCTCTGCGCCCTTTTTCCCGCCCTTGCCTTGGAGGGGAGAAGACGCAGAGCGGCGCCACTGCCTTGCGGGGGGCCGAGCCCGCGAGAAATATTAATTAAATTACGCGCGCGTAATTTTACCTTCTCGCTTTAGCGCTGCTGCATGTGGGGCCCTGGGCTGAAAATAGAGACAGCGAAACGAACATTGCGGGGGCTTATTACCGGGATAATTCGCAAATCAGGCCTAATGGCAATTGTTTCAGGTAAGCTCAGTAACGATGCGACACTAAGTGCAGAATGGAGCAGTTTGATTATGCGGTCATTTTATTTCCTTATAAGAAGCCTCTTAATACTTATCTTCTGATTTTTGCTTAAGCAAAACATTGTTCATTGAATTTTTAATACTTTTTTTGTCAGAATTTTATAACGATAATTACAGTTTTCGAATGTTATTATTAATTAAGTAATAATTCAGTAGATAAGCCATTGTTTTTGTGACAGTTTTACAGTCTTATGTCATTATAGATAAATAATTAAATAAATTAAACGATATTTAAATCAACTGGATAAAACCCTTTAATCTTTTTATCTATTCTACAGATCTATAAAAATAAACAATAATACATAAGAGTAGCGAGAGAAAGTTTAATGTTAGACATTTTTTAGTTTGCATAAAACATATTCTTTGAAAGATTGCTTCGCATTATTTGTTTTATTTTCGACTGTTTGAAAATTTGAAGCATTTTCTAACAAAACTATAAGAATTGTTTATTATAATTAAATTCAATAGAAAGTAGTGTTTATGATATGTTTCCTGCACTCAAAAGATATTAATAATCGACGATTTAAGAAAGACTATTAACGAAACGGTAAAGCAAAACCCAATCTGGCAATGTAAATATAAGATTTTAAGATTTCTCATTATCGCTATTGAAGTCACTAGCAATTCTGGACAAGCTTCAGATACTTCAAATGTCTAATCATCCAATGCGTATAGAATAAAGTAGATATATGATGTGTATGAGAGAGTTAAATAATGTTAAACATTTATAGTTCTCTTTTCTCATTTTTAAAAAACGCAACAGTTTATTTTGAAAGAAGCTACATTGATACTAGTGAAATTTTTTTTAATATTTGAGAATGACTGTAATAAAGGAGAATATATTATTTTTCATTTAAATGTATTGAACGAATTATTATTTTGTTTCTTCGTTTAGACCATTTTTATTAATAACTTTATACGAGTAGTTCTGCACTTGGCAACTTTTAAAGGGGCAAGGTTATATATATACCTCAGGTGTGATCCACTTTCTTCTAAGAAGGATCATGTCTTCAAGATTGAAACGCAAATTTATGATTATACCCTAACTTTATTGCCAATATTCAGTTTCTTCGTAGGGTGGCATAGAACTTCGCTACCCTTGGCTTCAACAGTATCGTAAAGCGCTAATTACTACTTCTCCTTATCCTTTCATTGAAGTTACGCGAGCACTTTAGGTATTTATGTTAATGCTCGACTATTTACATAATATTAAACTGGAAGAAAATCATTGTGGCTTGCGTGAATATTGCGTTTGCCGCGCACCTGTTTTGTAGCTAGATTCGGAAGAAGATTAACTTCATTAATGTTTGCCGTAGGTATCTTGAACTTCTTTCAGAATTAATTATAGTATTATAGTATTATTTGGTGAATTTATTAATAACGAAATATGCGGAGGCATAATTCATTTATCAAAAAGAAACTATATTTGGGAAAAGGAACTTCTATTATTTGTAATTACACATGTATCTTCAGAAGTAGTTTTTAAAATAATAGCATAAATATCTTATTGTCTATTACTAGAAGCTTTTTTAACTATAAAGCTTTATTTTTTACAGAACTGTTTATTATATTTTTATATATGAGAGGCCTAGAATATATTGATTGACCATGAAACAATGATCTAAAAAATAATTACTAATTACTTACATAGTTAAAAATATATACGTTCTTATTTTATTTTCTAAGTATCGAATACAATATTAAAAAAAGATGGATTGGTTTCCATACAAATTTTTTACCTTCATTTTTTTAATTAAATTGAAGTTACATAATATACTGATATTCTACAAAATATTGTCTTGAATATTATTTTATTTAAGATATGTGTATTGTAGGGTGTATTGTATATATCAAATGTTAATAATTTAATAATTAAAACTTAGTTCTGTGGTGGTAATTACATAACTTTTATAATAATATGAAAGGTTTTCGTGTTACAAAACTTAGTATATATAACATACTACTGCGTCGATCAGAGGTATATTTCTACAGACTTGGACAAAAATCTTGAATAAGAAAATTGAATCAATCAGTTATATACGTCATTTCTTAGATTCCGTTTAATAGGACAGCCTATGATGTCACTTCTCGTTAAATTCGTTAAATGGCACAGGATAACGAAGATAGTAGCAATCACATAATTCAGCAAATAACTCATCAGCATCGACCATCATCTAACGAGGGCAGAGGTGTGGGTAAAAGCAGTTTCAATTTCCAGGTCGAATTTAGCCCTCCACTAAACGAATCATTTCCGACCCTTCTTCGATCTACAATTTTCTGAGAGTATTATGAGTGGACACTTGACTTGGGCATATTTGATATGAAGAGAGATGTTGACAAAAGTTCAAGTGTATGATTCAAGAAGATTTTTACTTCAATTTTTTATAATATTAAAATAATATTTTTTTCAGTCATTGTAAAAATATTAATCAAAACGTCACAATTTTGCTATACAAAAGTAGTTATACAAAAGTTATGTTTATTATTTTAAAGTATTTTAATTAAAATTATATTATATTCAATATTTCTAGTTTAATGATATGAAGATCACAATTACCTATATGTATGTATATTGGACATCTCATATACAAGCATCATTATTTTTTGTTCTACATCATTTAGATCTGTACAGTCTCTTTTCTGTTAAAGCAGAATCGTTGGAACCCCAAAGTTAATTCGCAATTTGTTCGGTAAATTCAGTACTTTAATCGAGACGTTCCAATTTGATGAAAATTAAATAGCTCTTTTTGCATCCGCATCGTAAAAGCTGTGCAGGAAAATGGAAAGATAGCAATATACCATATATAGACAGATATTTCCTTATCTTCTACGATTACAAAAAAATTAAATTATAATACAAAAGCTACCTTATAATTATATTATGCTAAACTACATTACACTGGATCACAGTTCATTCATTGTGTAAATCATACAGAAGAAGCGTTGAATGTTTTTAAACTAAATATAGCTGTCAGACAATACACATTTGTTCAATTCGTTCATATATTAAAAAATAACATATAATTATGCTTAATTTTTAGTGGCATTGTATCTCATTCATATTTTTAATCAAATTAATTAATCATCTATAAAAAGTGGTCAACTTGAATATATTTTAAATATTATAAAAATTAATAAAATATTGCGGCTTCGACTTCATAACCCTAAACTCTACATTGTTGGTTCTAATCTTTATGCTATTTTCTTATTTTTAACTTAATTGCAAAACCAATTTTTTCTTCAATTTTGAAAGGTGAATATGCCGTATGCGTAATTTACTAATTTTAAATATCAACTTTAAATGTGATATAAATTAACATGACATTTTATGCTTTTTTTACAGTTCCTTTGTTCAATATCAGTGTGGTAGAGGGTAGAGCTATTGAGCTTCCTTGCAATATCACAGCACCCGGGTATGACAGCCTCGACATGGTGTTCTGGTTCAAGGATGGATCGGGACCGCCTCTTTATACGTGAGTACCTTACAGCACATACTCCGTCGCAAACATTAAATTAACGTAAAATTAAATATTTCATGAACAGATTCTTGCATCGCTATATCTTGTACATGAAGTTGCAAATATGACATATTATGAACGGTACTATTTTGCCTTCTCCTTTTAGCAGTTTATTAACGCGAAATTGCGACGCTGTAACAGAAAACGCTCAACTCAGTAACCGAGACGTCTGCGCCTTTTTTCTGATCTAGAATAAATTTTCGTGTTCAGATTCGAGCAGTGCAAAGTTAATTTAATAAAACGCATCCAACCAGACCAATTCAAACGTTTTATTCAAATTCTGGAATGGATAGAATGATTAAAATTGAGTGTATTACTTCCTTACAGTCGATTTCTCAATTATTTTATACTGTTTAAATATCTTCCCCTTTATATTATTGAAATATTAAATTCTCATACTTTTGTACCGAAAACAACATTAGGCTGTGTATGATTCGTTTAATTACATTTGATGCGAGAATAACGTGAAAGACAAAAATTTATTGATATTTGAAATTAAGCTTTTTCTACGTATGGGCTTTCGAATCTAAAATTTCTTAAACTATATTTTGACAACTCAATGATTAATATTAATACGAATTAATTTTTATTCCATTCAACTAAGATACATACGAGAAAAATGATTTTGAATCTTAGAAGCATTCCAAGTAGTATTCACTATCACGTCGAAATTCGAATAAAGTATTAAAAGTAGTTTTCACATTATGAATAATTTATAATGCAATGCTGAAACAATAAATTAATGTTCAAATTCAAACTATATTCGTCAGAAGTACAAAAACTTTATCATCATACTATACCATTACTACTGCATACAACAAGAAACTTTTAACTCATGAAGTTTAGTCTACTCGATATGGTAACTTAATTTTGTTCTAGAACTATTTTTAACAATGTTTTTTTAGCACTATTTGATACGTTATTATAATATATACTTAATATATACTTTATATATATATAAATAAATTAATCTTTAGTAGAATATTAAAAACTTAAATAAGTGAAAATGATAGACGTTCAAACTTTAAAAATGCCACTTTAACTTATAGTGCAACTCTCATACTTAATCCCTTTCGACATGATAGAAATACAGTAACAAAATGACAGAAAGGAACTTTAAAGAAAATGGCAAAATGAAAGCTGCCTATTAAAAATACACTTCAAAAGCAAAGATGTAAGCTAGGAGCAAGCAATTGTCCCTAGGCTTTATGAACTCACTATGCTTCGGGTTTGTAGATCCTATGTGCAGAGGTGGCCTTATAGGCACCTCTGGCCTATCTTGGCTCAAGGACGCGGGCTCGTGCCCGGCCGATAATTCGGAGCGTAACCCTTATGCGAGTAAGCGAGAAGGCGTAATAAGCTATCCCTTCGCGCCAATCCCCCGTCGATACGTTGCGCGGTAAGGTGTGTGTGTGCGCGCGCTGCCTGGCGCCCAAAGGCTCGTGCGCGGGTTTCTCACCTCAAGCAGGTAGGAGCGCTGCAATCGAGAGCGCGAGTCGCGGATACGTCCGAAGCGTCGCGTGCAAGTTTTCCCGCCGAGCGGAAAAGGCGCGAAGAGCGTCGCGACCCTGGAGTGGGAAAAAGGCGCGAGGGCTCAATGAGACAAAGGGCCAGCGATTTTTCATTGTTTTGTCGATCGCCTAGCGAGAAGCATCGATTCTTGTAAAGATCACTCCTATATATACATCTACCCTATAATAAACTATATTACAACAAACATCAGTGCAGTATTTATTTTTTGTACTACTAAACCATCTTCTACGTCCACTCCTCGCTAATAATTATGTTTGTATAATTTAATCTATTCTTTACATATTCGTTAATTAAAAACCATTTACTGTCTATTATATTAATAAATAAAACTAAAATTATTTAGAGTCTTTGTATATAACTTAATGTAATCCTATTGGATCGAATGTATCAGAATGAAATTTAGATCTGACCTGAAGTATAGTATATTTTAATCGCGATATTGATATATGCATGTGTAAATGTCAATAAATTTCAGTGTTGCTACATTTTGATGTTTCTGGCAGCTTTATCGTCAGATAATTGATAAATGACATATTGACTTTGGCTCATTGCAAATTTTGCTGATTGAAAGGATTGTTTCAACTCTACTGATTAATGAGACGTACCTTCCCATTGTACATGAACTCAACACATTCTAAGTTTCTATTAACTTACACATTACTATTCAAAAGTAATAAATGACACTTTTTCTATATTAACAAACAATTGCAGAAATTTATCTTAAATTACATTATCGTAATATGTTGAACTGTTTTTAAGACGAATATAAAATTTGAAATGCAAAACGAAGTATAAATCTACTTTACGTATCAATAACATTAAAAATCAACATTTATTTTCATATACATAATATTATTTAGAAAACTTTTTTAAAGAAACCATATAGAACTTATTTCGGTATATTTTTGGCTTTATATTTCTTAACTAATGTTATTTTATCTAATACTATATGTATTTCATGCCGAAAACTTTAAAGAGTTGTGAACATCAGTGATAAAAAGTTGTTTCCTTGTTCTGCATAATATTGTTCATCAATTTAAATCCCGTAAATAACTTAACTATGTAAATATTTATATACGTACTAATGATACTTATAAATAATATGTCATGTAACTGCAGATCTGTGAAGCTGTAGAACTTTATATGCACACGAGCTATGGTCGGCATCGGTGCCCGGAGTTTTATCCGCTCTTGCGTCTCGTAGATGGTAACATTGAATTCATCCGTTCCATTTCTTATTGGGCTGCGTTATCATTTATGCCGAAGCACGTCATGCAAGCTTCGTTACAAGATGATAGAAGGGCACGCAGAGATTGTCGACATGCTCGACTTGATGCGCGCACCCTATCTTCTCTCACTTTCTTTCATCCTTCCACTTGCTTTTCCTTTTTGCTCTTCCTCGGATATTGCAGTACCCAACACTTCACTGTATTTTTCTTGTTAGCATTATTGTATGTCAGAGTAACGGGTACAGGAAAAATACAAAGTTTACTTGGTGTAAAACAATTTCTTTCAGTATATTAATAATAGTCTTTTCTCATTGTATTATTTAAATACACTTGAAGCGTATTTTTCACTATTGTCAAAAATTTAAATGTATAATATATGGTATGTATATGGTAATGCAATATATGTACTGGATGTTAACCGAGAGGAGTGAAAATGTGGAAATAAGGTTTTAAATATGTTACACTTCAGCATGCAATTAAATATTTTTTAATATGGGCTTTAGCAAATGCTTCGGCGTACAGTCAGAAAATAGTTCTGAGCCGCGCTCTCACCCGCCCCTGTTTTATGCATCGAGCGCCACTCCCCCTTCGGTGCCCCTCGGGTGCCTTCGGAGGGTCCGAAATCGCAGCTGCAGTTTCCAGAACGATGCACCTCCCACACGCGGCCTTTGTTTCACAGAAAACCTCGACCGTTTTAAAATATGAAATAAAAAAAAGAACGTGTTATAAATACTAAATATATAAATTTTACTCGAGAGATTTGTCAACATTCATGAAAACGACCACGCGCTTACGGAGCCTGGACGGCTCCGTAAACACCGAATCCATGGCCCAGGAAACTTCATTTCTTGTAAGCAAGCTCCCTACGAGGTAAAGTGTGGTTTCGCTTCAACACACGCAGTCAACACGCGGTTTCGCTTCAACACAAAGGGTCAAACAAAATCTTCCAGACTCTGTTCACACCAGGTCGATCGCGGTGCAAATTCTGCCCATGTTAAATTTTTAATCGGAATCAACTAATAAAAATTAAATAAAGAACACAAGACAATAAACAAATAATAAATTATTATTCAACAGCATCAGCCGCAATTTGATGTGACCACTTATTAAACCAGAACAATAATTCGCCGCGATACATTTGTTCTGATTACGCATTTTCGAAGCAAGTGCGAGTTGGTGATCTCAGCCCCTACCGCTAGGTCTACATGGCTTTAAGAGGCATAAGCACCAATGCTTAAATTTTTAAACGTTACCGTGTTTACGAAATGATACAATTTTAAATTACATATTTTTAAACACGCTTATAATTTATATTCGTACTAATAAACTTATGATTTTATTCAATACTGATGCTATATGCTAATTACTATGCTGAATATGGATTTTCACTAATTATTAGCCCTATTGCCAAATTAATTTAATTATTTTATTACTTGTAATGCAGTTCATTCAGTGTAGATAAATTGCTATTTAATTTAGATTAGGTACATCATTTAGTGGTATTTATATGCATACTGCAGCTGTTAGAAATCTAGTCTTAACTTGCAACGAAGAATACACACTAAACATAAAACTAACCACGTAATGTTCAAAAATATTTCTAATTCAATATTTAACTGTTTGAAATTAAGAATATTGTCCGAAACGATTTGCCATGAAACATACTGTAAGCAAGAATCTAATTGGCCCTCGAATTGGCCCATTGTGGCATCCGCAGCTGCACATTGCAAAGGATAAAGATAAAGAATGACCATCGGATATATCTTCTTGCCCCACATAGACGGTATACCAGTCTTATAAAGAGATTTCGTACAGCGGCGAACGAAACGAGACCATATTAGCGCAACAACCGCAGAGCCATGTATAATACGAAAGCGGTAGTCTTGAAGGTCTGTAACCCCTGCAGACCAACGGATTCTCGAGATCGCGGCAGGATTACGCGGAGGTCGTTGAAACGGCCCCACAGGTTCCAGTTGGTAAACGTGGTGGACCACGGCGGAGGCCGCCAGGTTAGTGACTCTATCCTTCCATCGATTGCCTCGCGACCAATGGGAGTCGAGCAAACATTGTGCGGCAGTCGATGCGCCGGTCATCAGCTACCAGATTTTTTCCGGCCCCACAAGTGGCTTTTGCTGTTTCATTGTATGCATGCATTCGACCAGTACTTCGGCTACTTTCGTAGTTGTGAGTTTCGTGAAAGGATCCACCCGTCAAAAGTTCTGTTAGACTGAATTGAAGAGACTTATTCTACTTATATTTTTTAAGTTCCTTTTTGATCTTATTTCCCTTGTTTGAGATACGTATTGTGATATAAACGACTGAAAAAATAAGTGCTTTTTAAATTATAGTATAAGATTATTAATTAATGTTTTGAGAAAATATAATTATAGTAGATTTGTTTTCATGAACAATACCTCTGTAGTAGAAAATTAATGAAGGCTGTTAATTCAATAATTAAAAATGAAATTTTAATCATAGACTGACTAAAAGTTCATTAAGATTTTTACCAAAGTAAAATTAATGAAAAATATTAGTTTTATAAAACTTTGCTAACTTAACTCGCAGCTCGTTTATTTTTTCTACCTTTTCCATAAATTTTTCCTTTACTGTATCCCTACCTTAGTTAAAAACTTCGCAGATATTAAATATACACTTCACAAATATTAATTAAATGTCGCACTGAAATGATGAAATAAATTTTTTGCCTTGTTTATTCTATTAACAACTTTCGGGTTATTCCAGACTTTCTATAAGTATAGGTAATAAAAATATTCTATATTCTTAAATAGTTAAATAGCTACGTAGTTGGTGTCGTTAACATTTATTTGATTGTATTTTATGTATGAAATTAATACTTAAGTATAGTATTTATTTTAAAAATAAAATGTTATAATAATAACACTGAATTCAGCATTTATGATGTTATAAGAACTTTGAGAACTGGTTTCCATTCACTTAAAAGTATAAATAGTGAATCAGTCGAGCAATTAAACTTTCTAGAAATTGCGTTGAAATTTATTATGTGTGCATAATAAGAAAACTTATTTCGAAGTTATTAAATCAACCAAAGAAACAATGAAATTTTACTTGCAATGTGACATTCACCGCGAGCATGGTGTGATTTTCTTTTAATATCGAGTGAAAGTAATTTTTAATTCGAAACACACAAATTTATCGATTATTTGATTATTTTTAAATTTTGTTATAAGTGTATCGATGCTCATGTCAATTCAATTATCGATTCAAAATAAAAAGGCGTATTACTTTCACCATAGAAGTTTAATCGCAATTACAATTGCGCACGACGACCATTCTGTCGGCATTTCTAGTTCATTAGAAAATCGAGAATTGATAATCAGAAGGACTCACTTAACCGGCGCGATAAAAAGCTTTTATTCGGCGCGTACCCACCTGTGAACGGTCGTAACTATTGACGAGTAACAAAAAGGGCACAAGAAGTGATTTGTCTGCTCCGGCAGTGCACTCGACTCTCTCGCACCCTCTCGGCCCGTGATGATATTCCAAATCGAATTACAGCTCAACGAACGATTTCATAACACGAACCTACGATGGCGCGCGCTTGCGCGAGCTTGCATGCAAGCAGCGACGCATAGGCGGCTCACCGGCGATATCTCTACCGTCCCCGTGTATTTCACGACCACAAGTGAGAGAGATACCGTTAGCGCCGCCATCCGCATTCCACAGTAAATAAGCGGTAACGACTGCTGGCCCTTCGTCGCTCTGTATGCAGTTTATTCAATCCCCGTTTCCATGCACTAAAGTTTGACTCTTAAGCTTTCATAGAGTAGTATTTTCGGCATCAGTTTGTATATTCTTAGTAAAAATGAATTATGATTTAGAAGCACGTACGCAAAAGTGCCTTTTCCGTCATTTTTCAAGTATAAGAGAACTATTCAAGTTGCGCATCATAACGCTGATATGCCATGCCTTTAAATTTTTAAATTGAAAAAATTCACTTTTATAATTTAAGCACTTTGCAAATTGTGTCAAAGTATTTTTAAGAGTCTTTGCCTCGTTCCTCGACAGATTATTGTACGGTAAGCAAGGAAGTTACACTTTTTATAAAAAACGTTGCTTCATAAGTATGAAAAAAGAAGTTTTACCTTTACTCTAAATGAGAGTTTATGGAATATGGTAAATAAAGAATATTTTTTAAAAGTATATCTAATACTTTCATTATGCAGCAAAAACTTTGTATAAAAAGGAAGTTGTTGATATAAAATGTAAACCAATTGAAAGTTGACATTGTAAATACTTTTTACACGCTGGTTTGTAACTGAAATTTCCAATAACAATTTCTATGACTGTTAAATTATAATATTCCGTTCTTTATTTTTTTTCCACAAATATCAACGAATCGGAAACAATACATAATAAGTAAATTAGATATTATCAATATCTTTTTTCTTAAAATATAACTGCATAATTATGTAAGTTTAACTTTTCAATACAATATAAATTAAAATATGAATTTTCTTTAAAACATGTTGCTAACATTTTCAATTACAAGTGTTTTTCATTAAGATCTTCTAATTTGTATTAATTTCCATGTTAAATTATTACTGCAAGAATTTCTATTAAAAATTCTTCGAGACGAGTTATTACAACCGAAAAAGAAAAATATCATAAACTGAAATGATATTGAGCTATATTTTATTAAAAGCAAATGAAATTTTTATTTACTGACCGTGAATGATTTCTTATTATACTATGATTAAAAAGATATGAGTTTCTCTTAGAAAGAATCTGTATTTCATTCAATATATACACAACAATAAAATAGTTGTTAGAAACAGCATACTCTATAACGACATTTATTTATAGTTATTGAAAAGCTGTAAATTAATCAATTAATTAATTTTAATACAACGCAAAAACTGAATCAGAATTAAATACTACTAAAGCAAAATGTGAATTTTTTTAAATATACTCCAAAATCTATTTAATGGAAACAAAAAAAAAGAGAAGAATTAAAAAGATCAGCTTTGCGTCAATATTCATACCGAGTCCAGCCACATGCAGAGTTACGCTCACCCTCGAAAAGTCCTCTGAAAAGACTACACCCCTTCCAGTCTCTAGAGATGCTTGTTTTTTCGCTGATACAGCACAGCGTGCCAGTGCATCGATAATTCCGAATTTCCCTTTGTGAGAGATGTCAAGTAAAAACACACAATTATAAACCTGTTCGCAATTACATCCAAAACAGTTTTAAACTTTTAAAAGTATTAAGCAATCTAAGCTAAAGTCTTCAACAAACCAGAATTTAAAAAAGAATAAATTAAAAAAAAATAAAATTAAAATCATAGTTTTAAAAGTTAGACTTTTAGTAGGTCTCAATCAAATCGATAATTATTATCATTTTATTAAATAATATTTTTCAATATAAAAACTCAAATATTTGATAACCATATATCTCTTTTTCACGATATTTGAAGAACAGGAGAGAATTTTTATAAAGCCCTCCTAATTGATATCAATCGCAATGATATGAACACGTCAACTTGTCAGTGAAAAGAATGATTTATCACGAATCAGTTTCAAGGACAAATGTTCGTATCGAGGTGCATTATTCATTAAAATAGGATAAAATAAACCGAAAACCGTCTAATTCTGTTTAATAGATTTGTTGTACTCTAATTAACAGTATTTTGATTTAATATATTTTGGATATAATTTATTTTTAGAAAATTTTAATTAACAATTATAATCTTAATTAAATGCAATAAAAAAAATAAATGAAACGCGTTGATATAAAACTTGATCGTTATCATATTGTTTCCATAACTCAATTTAATGGATTCCCTGTAACTTGTTGAGATTAAAGATAAGTTAACTTTTTAATTTCCTCAGCCGTCACATTTTATTAATTATAAAAAATATATAAAATTATACTTAAATATAAAAATACCCTTCATAGTAAAATAAACGGTGAAACTGCTTAGTTGATCAGTCTCTTGCCAGTGCTAACTGGTTAACCTAAAACAGAGCTGCTGCCATAAAGTTCTGCTTAATAATTTAAAATATGTTTGTACATTTATATAGACAATCGTATATATGCTGATATATATATGTTTAATAATATATATAATATGAAAAAACTGTTTCACTACTTTTCAATCCGGGGCAGTGCTTTTGGATTCAACAATGGTTAATGACTGCTAAACCCACTGTCCAAGATGTTATAAACTGAGCATCGACTGTCAAATCATATGATATTGCCGAGAGCATACATATAAAAAACACGGTATACAGTTTTAATATTACCATTTTTCATATCCGGATAGGAACTGAAAAATATTATAAAAAATATCAAATACTTTTTTTGAATCCAAATGCGAATTATTCATTAAACACAGTACCTTAAGGGCAGCAGCACTCAGGCTCAAAGTACCTTGTGCAGCAATTCGAACATAAATCCCAGGAACCAGTTCCTGCTCGGATACCAATCTGACACAGGTTGGCGAAAGTGCAACGACCGATGCATCGAAACAAGCGGCTCGCGTTTGCTCTCGCGGCGGCCTTTGGGCAGCGTATCATCGATCGGGGCCCCCACTATTTACCAACCGTGTTAGCCCGGTCACCGAGGACTCGATAAATATTCGCCGTTCTCGAGGATACGAACAAGCGGCGACGACGGCCCCCGGACAAGGCTTCTCGTAAATAATCGTGTCGCTACAACGGCAGTCACTCGCACTCTACACTGTCGCAGATTTTACAGGGATCGTTTGCTCTTTTGATTCGTATTCACCGGCTGGTGCTTTTTTTGGCTTAGCGCTGGTTTCCCTCGGGTTTTCTGCGTCCCAGATATAGTGGGATGGGCGCTACCACCTGGCACCGCCGGCGCGGATTAGCTGTTGGGATGCGACGCTTCATGCAATGACACAATAAAGACAGACATGTTGCATGCTATGTCGCTTGTTTCTTTTGTTAGTTTAGCGCGACGCAACGCAGATCTTGTTGGTTATTCGAAAGCGCATGAAATATTCCGGTAAAAAATACATATGGAACACAGTCATCGATTCACTTCTACATATGATACATAAATGCGTGCTAAATTACTTATTAATTATTGTATTAATTAGTAACATGTACAAAGTTTAACTATCCAAAAGAGTGAAATCGCGGATTGATTTTTTCAATATTGTTGTTCTTTCTAGCATTACACATCTGTATTATATTACTAACATATAGAAATATATGAAACCAGAATCAAATACTATAAACTTTGATCGATTTTCCATGAAACAATTGTTTATAATTAGACAAAAATATATCCACAGTATACAAACAATCAAATCATTTTTAATTTACAAAAGAACACGAGCTTTATACTATTATTATATTTAAAACAATTGTCAAAAGCAATTAAAACAGTTTAACTAAAAACTTTTAAGTACTTCCACATATTCTATCCATTCCACATACTTGTTCAGTCGAAGTAAGCTTTAAAAAAGTTTTCAAATCAGTAATTATATCAATGTAATTTCAAGCTTTCTTTTGTAAAATAAGTATACCATAGGGTTTCCTTGTAGATAAAATTAAAAACAATATTCTTTGACACAAGTATGCTCAGATAAATTTTTACACGTTATAAATATTTTAATTATTACATATCATTTGCAAATCGCTTTATCAATGAAATTTATGTTTATAATTAAACTCTTGTAAAATGATAGTTATTATTTAAATTATTTATTGTTTGGGAATAAAATCAACAATGCTTAAAATATTCCGATAAGTAATATGATGATAGTAATACGATTGTAGAGCACAATTCAAACCTCATTCTGCAATAGTAAACAATTAATTATCTCATTTGAAGACTAAGAACAAAGTAAATTAGATGGGCAGGTGTACAATTGACCAATGCTAAATTTTAGAGGTAGTCGTGTCAGGAACCGCTCCACGAACCTCGTATTAATTATCGCAGTTGACAGATGCGGTCATGCGTTGCAGTCTGACAGTTAATGCCACTAACGCTTTGCATTACTGGTCATGTCAGTTCGGTAACTTCTTATACATCAAGTTTATTAACATTCAAAAATCGTTAGGATTTATTGGATATTAAAAAATTGACTATCTTATTTTCGAACTTCCCCAAAGTCTTCTGCTGCAGTGACTTTATTAGCCCATAACGATTGATTTGGATGGAGTAATTTCAATGTAGTTTGCCGATTGTGTTTATTTATCTATAATGACTCAGTGAATACATCTTTAGTTTATCGGTAAAGAATAACCTTCAAATATTAGAAAAGATGACGAGATAGATTTCGCACAAAGCTATTGGGAATAAAAATGCGGTGGATGAGAATCGAAGCTGCGAACGGTAAAATATCGTTTATTTCGTTCGCAGTCTCGACTACCCCCTCGTTCATCTCCATTCCAACGGCCTTAGGCATCCCGATCTACCTATATAAGAATCGCTCGTAGATTATTCGACGAATGGAAAAAGCGCTTCGGGGATACATTATTGGGAGATTCGCAGTAGGGGCAGACTACCGCGGTACAAATACACGTGCGTTTTCCAGGTCGCGGGAGGAGGAAACGATGCTTATCCATCCCCATCTCAAAGACGCGAACTCTCACGTGTCACTGGCTCTATCTCGGGCTGCAGAAAGAGCGACGAACGAGAGGGAGGAGGGAGGGCAGGGGTCGCAACACAATGGGCGAGAGTCAGAGGGTTCGGGGGAAAAAGTCGTCATTATTCTTCGTTTGTGTCCACTTCATACGTCGGCCCGGCCGGTGGAATGGCAACTGCTTATCGCTCCTGAGCGCTTATAGGTAGGAATTCTGGAGCTTCTTACCGATAAAGTACCGAAGTTTCGCGATTATCTCGATGCTTTAAACGGAGTCGCCTTCACTGACACAGTGGCGGTAAAATGTAAAAAATTGCATTACCAAATTAAAAGGAATCATCGGAGAAACTATTATTTTAATTATTATTAAGTCGAATAATTGATGAATTTTCTAAATTTTCATCTTAAAAGAATATTATGCTTAATAGAACAAATTATAAAACGAACATTTAAGTCTTCGTTGTTTTATGTTTAGTGGCATCTAATTACCATAATATATCAGGTAAATTTATTTAAGAATATAAAGCAAAAAAATAAATTCGTGAAAATAGATTAAAAATAGTTCTTTAAAATAAAGAGGTAATGAAGCCAAATGAAAACATTTACAAATAGAAAGAACTCCTGATAACAATATTCCTTTCTCGCTTTAACACTAGCTTTGGATCACCGTCCGACATTCCCATTTATTCTTTACTATACACTATTCTACCCGAGACTATACCAATGCATGAATGCAAAACAAGAGTACAAGTTTACAGGAAAACTTTGTGGTATTTCCAATAGACCCCGATTTGTAATATTTTCAAGATATTATTGTCTTCCCAGCGAAATTTCGAGAAAAGAGGTAAAAGAATTTTGAATAGATTTTGTTGAGCTGAAATTTTCTGATATGAAATATTTAATCTCCTTAAATGAATAATCCAATTTATTGTAATGAAATTATTTTAATATTATTATGATTAAAATTATACCCAAATTATATACCTAAATTATACCTAAAAAATTAACAATATTTATTGTTATTGAGACTTCCTTTAAATTAAATTATTTTTGAATAATTATGTGCGTAGTTTTGTATCCAGTTCCTTTGCAATAAATTTTACAAACATTCATGTGATTGATCCAGAAGATTTTCTAAAAAAGCTTTTGGTAATAAAAGATAAAGAATGTTAATTATCGTTGAAGTACAATCAAATAAGCTTCGTATTATACATCCACTGCACAATCAAACTTACTAAATGTAGATTTAATATGATGTTGCAATTTGGACGATACAATTCATGAACTGAAAGATGCCCACCTAATTCGTCGTTGTACCGAATTACCCTTCCGAAGACAAAAACTTATTTAGCTATTTAACACCCAGAAGACTGCGAGGGCAAAAGAAGCGCCCTCTCTCGGCAGCATAAGCCGGTGGGTCGAGGTCCTGCGTGGGCAATGAACGGGTGGGCGGGTTCCGCGGCAGGAGCCGCAGTAATCCGAGTGTACGACGCGCCACTCAATGCAGTGCTTTTAATGGGTATCAAGCCTTTGTGCCATCGGAATCGCGCCGGGCGCCCTCCTCCTTCTTAAGGCGCGCGCCTCGCCCGGCCCCTCCGAAATTCCCACGGGGATGTTTCCGGCTTTGATGTCGACGGCTGCACCGGCCGCGTCCTCATCGCGCCCCGGGATAAAGGGGATGCGAGGAGGGGCGCTTTAGTGCGCATCGGTGGCGATTGTTCGCGGGAGAGGGACGAGAGCGGCCGAGCTCCCCGGTATCCGACTGCGATGAAATAATTGCGCCCGGGCGCTGGGGCCTTCGGATAAGAAAGGAGCTCGGTCCTCCCGCCCTCCCCTCTCTCCCTCTAGCGCAAGAAAATCCCTTTATTTCTCCTTTTTGTCATTGGCGAGAGAGAGGAAGAGAGAGTGTGTATATACTCGGTCTCGAGAGAAGCGCCGGAGGAAGAGACAAGAGGGGAGCCTCGGGAGATTAGCTCGACGCTCCTGAAATAAAAGCACGACTGCAGTGTGATCCAGGCGCTCCTACTGATCCTCTGCTTCGTCCACTCGTCCAACACCGAGCTCAACCAATTAGCCTTACAATTTTTCCTCCGAAGGGCCTGGCAGCGTGAGCTCTGACTCGCAATAAGTGTATATACAAACGAACGACGCGACATTTCAGCTTCAAGTCTAACATTCAGTTTTCTTTTCGTTTAAACAGAAAACCAGATTTTTTATGTTTGACCTCGAAAGTTATAGGTTCACAGAATTCACAAGTGCTTTTAAAGCTCTTGCTTTTAACTGTACTATGTGCACTACTTTATAAGGCTTAAGCTGGATGGCTTAAATATAGAGCTCGAAATATGACCAAGTCGCTCGCATAACATGAATTTATTAACGCACGTTCTATTGAAACGATTGGAAAGTCTTTTATGATGGACGGATCGAGGGACGGTTGCTCTCGTCTTCCGAAAGGCTCTATTTGAAATTATTAAAAAATCGACGTCTAGCGTAACTCTCAAACAGCTCGGAGCAATTTCAGTATCAATTTACCGCTCAAATTGACAAGTGCGAAGCGTAATTTCTACTCGCTCTGTATAAAAATGCGTCACTTCCTTCGAACATCATCGCTATCTCAAGGCGGCGCAGGGCGCACGTAAAATCACGAGGGCGCGCGTCCAAGTTTTCGAGCGCCCGCCCATCCCGAAGCTAATCTCGTCAGCTCGGCTTTCGCGCACTTGGCTGCACCCGGGCGAAAGCGACGTAACGAAATCACCTGCGGGCAGATTGGCCGCGTGTCTCAAAAATGCGGCGCTAATCCGGCGAGAAAAAGGCGCCTGCATCTTCTCCGAATCAAAGCCAAGGGAAAACTCGGGCTGCGCGAACTTGGCCATTGAAAGGAAGCTGATAGATTTATGGCGTATCCGCGCGCGGATTCCAATATAAAAGTATTATAGAAGCCGTCGGCAGGGCGAGCCGAAAACTGGGGTAGAGAAGCCGGCTTAGCGATCGGCCGGCTCTGGGGAATATAGCGGGGCCGAGGCGGGACTGTCACTCGGGCATGATCTATCCGCAGCCTCCTTGCACAGGCGCTCCTCCCGCCCATGTATCAAGATCTCGCGGGGGATACGGTGCCCCGGTTATCTCTTCATTCCGCCAATGCAAAGGTAGGGCAAGTGTCGATTTTCACGGGCCGTCGGCCGCTTCCTCTCTCCCGCTTTGCCTGGCGCGCTAATCCGCCATCCTCGCGCCCGCTTTGAAATATTGGAAGAAGATTAATTAAACATCCCGGCGCAGTCGGGGCGCGTTTTTTCTCCTCCAGGGGCCGTCGGCCCTCGGAGCTGTGCATATACGTACACCCCCTCCCTGCAGGTGGCGCATCTTTTTTACAGGCGGGATGAAAAGTTTTAATACGCAGGGAGGAGCGAAGGCGTGCGCGAGGTATTGGCTAGAAAAAAAAGGTACCCCCGACGGTGGCTCTTAATTTTTTTTTGCTCGCTCCCTCCGCGCCGTGGATCATGCAAATTCGCCGCTTTGTTTTTAGCCTTTGAGCGCGCGGCGCGCCGAGCCCCTGATGAAATCGCGATATGGGGATAATTGAGATTGTAAATCGTAATTCGCGATGGCTCGTCATTCAGGAACGGGCGATCGGGCAAATCGAGCCGATCGATTTTCCGGCCGCGGGAGCCGATTTAATCCCAGCAGACTGGAAAATTGACGCGGCACAGTCGTCGGGGATCCGTGTCGGAACTCGGGGATCCCGAATTATCGAGACCGCCTCGGAAGTTCTTTGGGAATACAAATCGAACTTTGCGAAGGATACGAAGTGGGGGGGTTGGGAGGCTGGGCCCGGGGAAGTCGCCTGACCGCCCCGGCGTAACAATGAAAGTTGAGGCGAAAGGAGCCCGGGCCGGCCGAGTCACGCGGTTCTCGCTCGCTCGTCAACGAGGGCCCATTAAGTGCCGGGCGCGTGCGCAAAACCGAATTGAATCAGGAAGTTTCCCCGAGCACATGTCTGGAATTTGCATTTAAACGCCGCCAACTCGCGCCTGCACCTACTGCGCCAAGGAAACTACCAACTAGGGCCATTCCGCCTCTGTGCGCCCAGCGCGCCCCTGTGTATACACTCTGTCCCGCTCCTACTCCTCCCTATTACGCGTATTTACCTATTAAAACTACCCCGGAGGGTCGAGGATAAGCCCGACGGCTCTGTTTGCTTCTTCCTAGAAATAATTATGCCCCGCGCGGAAAGGCGCGAGCAGTCGGATATATACTACCCACATTTACTCCTTTTTTTCTCCTGCCGCCTTAATGACTGTTTGACTTGGCTTATAATTCAAGCGATTTCCTCTAAATTGAATTTGCGAAGATGATCAACACTTGAACATCCGCAGATGGGCCGTCTTGCTGCAAGCCAAATACTTACTTTATTAACAATCTCATAATGAAGCTGAAATATACGTGCTCTTTACCAACTCTTTTTCGTCAAACAATCTATAGTCTGCTTGAAATATTTAACAACCATGGCGATGTATATAGCCTCAGTTCTTATTTGAATTGTTCGTTATTACGACTGATGTCGAAGTACTTTTAAAGTCAATGCACATATTTATCACGATGAAACGAAAGTAAAGAGAGCGTCGGTAATTCTACCTCGATAAAAGGAAACAAACGACCTCGATCTTGCTGATAAAACAGAGATAGAAATAGCGGCCTTATGTATTTGCGCCCATGTTTACTGACAGGACAAAGGATTTATCTCGTGAAAAGTCCGAGCGGGCATCGAGTTTCAAAAGAATGCTCCTTTTTCATGTCTCTGTGACGAGTTTCCATATACAGAAGGAGCAAAAAAAATCAACGAGCCACAAAAACACTCCACCTGCGCGAGATCTCCGACTTCGAGGAAAGCCCCGTGTAAAAGGCTCGTACGAGTGCCTGTCATCGATCCGCGCGCGCCCGCTGCGACAGTCGTGAGATTTAATTCTCGATTTTTCGGGGACGGGAGCTTCGCCGACTTAAAGTTCGCCAGCGTCTCGCGACGCTTCCTCGATGTATATATGAGCCACTCCGTCATCGCTTACGTGCCGAATCCCCGGGCAACGTTCTGTTTACGCAACGTCTTATCAATATGTGTATGTAAACTGTACGCGGGGGCATCGAGTGCATCGCGGGCACCGAGTGGCAAAGCAGTCAATAGATTTGGGCAAGGACGCCCGTTCGTAGTCTTATCTCTCGTCTTCCGGGGCCGCTCTCTACTTGCCTTACCCTCCATGAAATTGCACGCGCCGTCTAAGGGCTCGGGATCTCGACACGATTGCGCCCTGTGTAAACTGATTGCGCCCGTCACCTCGTCGCTTTCTATGGTCTTATCTCGATAAATTAATTAAACTTCACAAGGCCCGAGAGCTTGATACTCTTAGAGAATATTAAGGCTTTGTGGCACATAGATGCAAATCACACGTTAGATTGCTTACGATAATTGCACGCGTGCAATCCATCGCATGAAAAGAAGCTTTATTTTTAATCTATTTGAAACTGAAAATAATCATAACATACCTGCTTAATTATTATTTATCTAATTTTAAGATTATTAAGTTTCTAACTATAGGCCGTGTCTCTAAACATAGGAAATAATCTGAGAGAAACGAAGAAGATATCCAATGGAGGACATATTGAAAGGAAAAATCTTCTTTACAGTGTACTACATTATGATGTGTTTAGACCATTGTGAATGAGGGAAGATGCTTGCCGTGAAAAATGGAGCTGCGCGCCAAGATCGAAAATGAAACAAACAATACAGGAGAGCGTCGAAAGCGATAAAAAGGAGGATACTAGGGAGTGTATGCGACGTGACCTCAGTAAATATGTCCCAGGGTCTCCAGCTTCGAGCTATCATTTCAACGCCTTTAATCTGCCCATTTTCTCCTTTTCTTTCGCGCGCATTGTTGCCTTCGTACAATACGCGCGAGCGAGACAATATTTCAATAAAGGGCATTTACGAGCTATTCAATTGTTGACGCTCCAAGGCAGTTGTTCAATTAATCGCATCCACGTGGCGAGGGCTTTGACGTTGATTCATGAAGTAAGCATTTTTTGTTGAACTTCAATTGCGATTCGCGCGCATTGCCTTTTTCCCGAAGCTCGCGCGTCGTTGCGCCCCAGCCGATGGCCCATTTATCAGAATTAGCCGATCGCAATATAACCAGATGCCGCGTAAGGGGACAATTAAAACGGCAAACAATCTCGCCGCTAATTGCACCGCAGCGATGCCCTGCGAAACGACACCGTAAGCTCCGCGGGAAATTAGTCACACGGCTCGCTGCAAAGCGCACCGCGGGGAGCAATTGGCCCAGGCCCTTACCCGCCGGCTCATCCATCAGGATGCCGCGCGAGCAATTTGCTAATTGAAAAGTAGCCCCGGGCGAAAGAGCGCACCCGGGAGCCCCGGCAGGAGTCAGCCTCCGTCCCCTTATCTCGGCTCGCTTGGCGCGCGTAATTCGCAATCGGAGCCCTTTATCCCCCGGCTCGAGTCATTGTCGCCCTCGGGCGTCCCGGGAGCCGCGGCAAAGCTCCCCCCGGGCCGATGCGATGATTAATTCTTAACGAAGAGACGATCCCGTCAGCGCGCCATTCAGATCAGTCCGATGCATCGGGGACTCCTCCTTGAGCGAGACGGAGAGCCTCTTCTTCCTTTATCCCGAGGCTGTCCTCGCAAATGACTTTTGCCCGCAAATGTGGCTTATGACGGATGATGCTGCGGCTTGCGTTGGCGTTGCGCTTCAAACGGAGTTAGCCGTGTGTGCTTTAACATTATTAGAGCGGCTTTCGTCATTCCAGCTGAATCGTGTATTTTTTTTTCAAATATGCGCGAATTATTCCACACTCTGTTGACTCTTATGGAATTTTTATTGATATACGCTTAAATGAAGATTCCGATTTTCGCATACAGTGCTATTTCTGTTCGAATCTCGATCCGGGTGGGTGTAAATGATCTGCGATTACATTTTTAAAGGGAGTAACTGGTATAAAAGCATAGTTTGTAATTATATTCTCCTGGCAGATAATGAGCTGTCAATATTAATCAAGAGTAAGTGGTAATTCTCCGACCCCACTTTCACTCCTCATTTGCCCTAATATAATTCTGATTTTAAGATAAGTTCAGATTAACAACGTCACTTTTTGCCGAGCTTTTTTGCCCTTTTCTGTACTAGCCAAGTATATGCATTTGCAATTATGATAAACATATCACTGTCTCTTTTACAAACGTTTTCTTTACTTACAAAGTCTAAAATAACTCATAAGCTAACAAACTATTTTAGAATACATTGATGATAAATCATGACGATGATGATCAATTTTCAAGCAATCTGATATTTTATTTTTAATAAAATACTCGTACTCGTACATTAAATTAAAAACATTATTTGCAATTTTTCCTTTTCTACTAAACATGCAGTGATCAATCAAAGCTACCCAGTCATTTAGCATTATTCGTAAATAAACAATTCGTACTTTTAACAAGTCAGAACATTCGGTTGCATATTGACAGGAATGCAGAACGCAGGTCGCAATTCATGACGCAACCGTGCTTTCGAGAGTCGTACGCGCGTCACCACATTCGATATTCGCCACTCGTCGCGGCTATGCATAGCTAAAGCCCTCAATTAGCAACTCCTAACGAGTAGTAACGAGTCCTGCTATTGATAATTATACAAGCATGTAACTGTTTTGCAATTTTATTCGGGCAGTAAAGTCTCGCATTACTATTTTCCGTATCAGCTCTTTGTAATTGTTCATTCTCGTTCGTCACAAATTTCGAATTACATTTTATATAAATAAGTTATTTTTTATAATTTAATAGTATAACAAAAGTATAATTTGATATACGTATGTGTGACAATGCATTTAGTAATATTTATTAAATCAATTCAAGAGTAAAACTTACAATCCATATGAATTTCAATTCAAATGTAAAATGCTACCCACATCGTGTACTAAAGCATAATATCTATAATTGTAAATGAAATACTCAGTTAGCACAATGTTATTCATTAACGTTGATAGAAGAATGTTTGAATATAGGAAAATTAAATATTTACACTAATATGTTCAGCTGAATACTTAACTTCTGGTATTGACATCAAGTACGAATAACATTGGAATTCTGCGGAAGTGAATTGAGTGGATCAAAATAATGAAAGTTATCATGTATTCGCTGAACATGTATTGTTCCTGCATACATTTTTTACCTTTTGAATTTCTTTACTTTATTTTTCTTCAGCAATATCAAGCATTTTTTATAATTTAACGCGGAATAATGCAGCTCATTAAAATAGGCCTAAACGACAAGCTGTCATGTAGTGCCATCGCTCAGCCCAATTTCACATCTCAGCCCCTTTTCACAACTGCAAGAAGTTGTAATCAGAGCATCCCTCTGCAAAAGCCGCCTCCTGAATATGACCGCAATTCCGGTGATAATTTATCTCATAATCACATTTGAGCCTCGCGCGCCCCCTCGCAAATGGGCGGCGGCTTTTTCGCGCTCGCCGCGGCCTTCGTGGAGTTTAAATTCAGCCCGAGGGCGGCCAACTCCCGCCGCGCGGTAGTCGGTCCTCGCGTAAAGGTACCTTAGCCCGTGACGCACAGCGGGTCCGGTAGCCGTCCTTTAATTAAGAATAGCTGGGGCGTTAATTAAATTAATAATTCAGCGCTGCGGGCCGAGTCGCCTCGGCCACCACTGCAGCCGCCGCCCGTCCCCGTGTCTGAGAGCGCGGAGTCCGCGCGTTTACTCGCCTGGTCCACTCCCACCCCTCTAAAATCTATATTCGCTTATTTAATCAGTGCACTCTCTCGAAAATTGTCCCTTCCATTGACTCTACTTTACGCATCAATTCATAAACAGGCAATTTTCAAACAAGCTCGATTTATTTGTAGAATCATTTTTGAAAATAATTAGGAAATGATGGTGTTTGAAAGACTTTTTAGGATGCTTCATACATTGTAAAAGTATTCTGTAAAATAATTATTTTTACCAATTCTAATATTTTCAATGTCCAAGAGAACTTTTATCCGTGCATGAATTGTATTAATTTTATTTTTTATATTTTAAATTGCTTCTTTTAATTGCATATGCGAAAAAAGTATGAGTATATAATACATACCGCTGTTGAGTATAAAAATGCTGTTTTCTACGTTACAGAATTATTAAATGTAGTTGAAGAACTTGAATGGGTGTATACAATAGGAAATTATGGAGAATAATAAAGCAGGAAGTTAGATGATATCGTTACTGTGTTGATACGCGGCTGGTTCCAGAGTGCCCGATAGTTTGGAATTGATCGGTGATATGAAACTATGATGTTTGTCCTTCTATTTCATAAACCTAATTTCATTTCCCATATTTTTTTGATTTGCAATAAACGAAGATCGTCCTTTCTTTACGTCTAATCGTAAATAATAACCGCAAATAGTATAATAAAGTCAATAACTAAATAAATAAGAAAAATATATCATTTTATAAATTGCAAAATAACACAGCTCCAATTTGTTTAAAATCGTAAAAAGAAAGTTGTTATGAATTTTCACCGTGAAAAGACTTTAATATACGAAATGTTAACTAGAATTCCAGCAAAGAAAATTTCTTTTAGATTGACGGAAATATGAAGATATTGGTAAAAGTAGTGTTTTTAATAACCCGCAATTTTTAAACAATTTTATCGTCATTCTTTATGAGCTAAATTTGAAGAATATATAGTAAAATAAGGAGAACTTATTATACCGCAGATAATAAAAAGCAAGAAAATGGCACAAGTGCAAAATCAATAGACTATTGAATAGCTATAATACAATTTGTATCAATTATATAATAAAAGATTCACAGGGCGTCATTAAGGTGAGGAGTTATTGGTATTATTACATGTATGCGTTTTCAGCCGCAAGTGATCGATAATTTTTCCTCGGGATAATACACGGTGTTTATATCTCTTTGGGTAAAATGCATCGTTTGAGCAATAGTGAGGATAAGTACAAAAAGGAAATACAAAATAAAAGGGTGCAATTGGCAAGCAGTACAGTTGGGCGACGAGCGCGCAGTTAAAAATTCATCAGTTGCAATAAGAGCCCGGGCGGTGGGGAATAGAAGCGGCCGAGCGCCAAAAGGATCCCCTTCCGCTTGTCGGGCCATTACGCCCGGGGGCGGCTTGCGGGAAAGAATCGCGGAGCCTTGTATCATCGGGCTTCATCATCTTGCAACCGGGGCCATCGCCGCGAGGTGTCCGTGCGCTGGCCTCGGGGGCTATCGATTGGACGAGCTCACCCGCGAAGTCCGGAGGTGTAAATGATAAAGCAGCGGCGGCTGCGCCCGGGGGAGTCGGCCTGCCGGCCTCCCAGATGCCCGTCTGCAGTCGATATACGGGCTATTTATAGGACCGCGCGGGGAGGAACATCTGGGGATTGCTCCCGGCGCCGCGGCTCGCAAATCTGCGGGCCCTGTATCGGCACCGCGCGCCTCCCGCTAAATACGCGCCCGCTGGGACAGAGCACCGAGACAGAAAGACCGACCGGCAGATATAAAGTCCGAGCGCAGTACAATGGCGATAGTTCGGCCGGACGGGTAATAAGTCCCCGGGGGCCTCGGGGCCCCCTTTTGTGCGAGGACCGGATAGATATCGCCCTCGCCGTCGAAGCTCCAAGCGGCGGCCTCGGACTCTTCTCCTTTTTTTGCTCCAGCAGGAGGTCGATCCCCCTCCCCGAGGAAGAGAAACCCTGTCGCGAGGGAGCTTTCAACGTTCCGAGGGACGAATTCGCGTTTATCAACCGGGCCATCTCCGGGGGCCAGGTGGCGCTTCCTTCCGCTGCTTATTCGTCGCTGGGGCAACAAACCTCTTAGCGCCGCTCGTCCCGAACTCCCGAGATCCCTTTTTTTTTTCTTAGGCCTTAATTGGTAGAAGCAGCGCCGCACTGCGCGTTCAATAATTCAATTTTCAGGGGGGCGGGGGCTGCGGATCGATGCGGCCTTTGGGCCGGCTCCAACGCGGGCGCCCTGCGAGGAGAATGCGGTAAACCGAGTGACCCGCGGGGGATTCGCCTGCAGCTGGGGAAACAATCCGTGCTTGTCCCGAGCCTTACCTCGGGCCCGGTCGATAACAATATCCGCGAGCCCGGGTTCCCCGTATCGGCCCCAACTGATTAGGAAGTCCGACTGATCAAAGAGCTGCGATTAATACCCAGCGCGCAATTAGTTGCCTCGAGGTGCCCGGCGTACCCTGGCCCTATACACCGGCCGAAAAGCCCGACCCTTGTCGCCCGGAATGAGTGCCATCCCGCGCGGGTTTATTGAACGCTCGCCGGGGGCCCGTCGATAATCGCGATACCTCGCGTTGTAAACGATATCAGGACTGTTTCGATATATTTTACGATATCCACGCACGTGGAAGAGCGAGTTCCCGGGGCGCTCGGCGGGACGCTCAGCGCGGATCTCGGAGGATTTACCGCGTAAGTTTCGGCCCCGCATTGAGAGCGGCTCGTAATCGTGGCCTTACGCCGGGAGCTTTCGGGAGCCGTTGCCGAGCCGATTTTGATCGAGTGTTTTAATCGAGGGCCGCGCGGCGCGACGTCGCGGTTATATCGCTTGCGAAGCCCGGAAGGAAATCACGGGCATTAAAGCTCGGAGATCGCTGCGCGCGCGCGCGCGGGCTATCCTTTCGAAACTGCTCAATTTGGAATTAAGGGCAACGCCCTTAAAATACTGTTACGGGCCGCAAGTGCCGCATAACCGCATTATAACACGGGGCAATATTACATTGCGCCGGTCCTCATAATTACAGCCGCCCTCGTTATTATTTCAATTGCTTTCCAATTCCAGCGTATAAACAAACTGCGCGCTCGCCGGTTATGAAAACACGCCCACGGTGGACTCCGCCCCCGCAAGCTAATTGCAGCAATTACCCCCCGGGACTCCTAAGCGGCGAAGACGGAAAAAGGAAATAAAAATCTAGCTCGGGCGGCAGCTGGCAAACAAGAGACAACAGAGACGTGTTTCCGCGACACACGCATTGCGGTATCGAACTTGAATTACGCCGGTGCGGCCGCTTTTTTTCCGGCAGCTCGATACTTTATGCGATGCGCGCACTGCACCGGTACGTATTATATCGCGGCGTTTACCCTCATCTGGCGGCACTTGTTCTTGCCACCCGCCAACTGATCGCGCGCACGCAGATCGGCACACTTGCGCCGTGATTGATCGCGCGGCCGTGCGCTTTTCCCACCTCTGGTACCGCGCTGGCGCTTTTCCACCGCGGGTCAATCGAGATTGAAAGTAAGCATAGAGTGCCCGGTCGATCGGGGCGCGCGGCTGACCCGACGGGGGACTTGGCGGCACAAAGAAGCAACGAGCGCGCGCGCTTTTGCGGACCCGCCTCTATTTTACCTTGCATTTAATCGGAGGTCCTCGGGCGCTGCGGTACCTCGGATTCGGCCCTGCGCCGAGACGCCTTGCGCTTTCTGTCAGTTTTCCCGGCTCCTTTAAATCCACTTGTGCTTAATCCGCTTTTACGCAATGACTTAAGAAGGAGTCGTTAGTAGGTTGCATAACAAATTGAAGGACTCGCTGGGCTTTTATGTGCCGCCGGCGTATTTTCTTTAACGGACGAATCCTTATCGGGGTAGGGTATATACTTTGTAGTGCCGCTGATTCTTTGATAAAGCGGAAAAACTTGGGCGCTATCTTAAATATAGCCCGAGCATCTGACATTAAAATTGGTCGTCTTACAAAAGGAACTTTTTTAACGCCCATTATAAGTCGTACGGAATATTCCTCTTAAAAAGAAAATCGTTCCTCCATGAGGAAACGGGTAGCAAGGATGATGGGAGCAACGTAAACTCTTGCGATATAAAAATTTTAAAAATCCCCTGCGCTTTACGAGCAGTGCAGTATTAAATAAAAGCTCTATAAATCCGTTCGATTCATAAAGAGCTTTCACTTGTCAAAGGTGGTGGAAAAATACAGTTTACCTTGTACTAACCATTGATGACGCATTAACCGCCCGGTAAAAAATGAGCGGTCGGGGCACTGTAAAATGAAGATGAGTGGCAGGGAGCGAAGGCATTGAACTAGCCACGTCAAGTGGAATAAACTGAACGTCGGAGGGTGAATGTTGTATTGCACCCCTGCCACTTACCCTCCCCTCCACAGATATTATTTACAAGTCATTAAAGCGGCTCTGTAATTTTTTTCGCATAATACACTTTCCGCGTGCTTGGGAAAAAAAGTTACGGGTACTTTGCTGCATTATTGCGTGGCTGTTTCGCGCTACACCAAACCTGACGCTTCAATTGTCGTTTTTACTATCGGTTGTACGTTCATGTAGATTTGAGACCCACGGGTACAGTGGGTAATTAGCCGCGCGGAATTTTCAGAGGATTCATTGCAGTGGGCGCGACGTCGTATATTTATCGCGGTCTTATATAACGCCATAGCTTCTACTGATGAATAAATCATAAAACGTGTCCGACACTCGAATCGAAAAACCATTTTAACTTTTAGCCGGTCGCGCGCAGCAAGCGTCGAGCTGTTGTTGCAGCGAGGCGATTGCATGAGTAATCGTAGACGATTGTGCTCTGGTATGAATAATATTGTTCCGTCGTAATTCATGGAGATTTTAGGCACAATTTTCCATATTTGGCATGCTACTGTGCAGATGAAATACAAAGCACGTTCTCATCATAGATAATTTTTAAATGATTGTAACGTTGGCTCCTCAGACTTTGTCTACCCACTAATTAATTTATCAAGAACGTTTAACATTAGTGCTCTTTTGCATGTATAATATAATAATAAATTAAACAGATCACATAGGGTAGGCTTTAATATTTTAATTAATAAGGCGACTCGACAATAGTATTAATTACGTAATTATTTACGGATAAATAAACTAGACTAATGGCCATAATATAAACTTTATGAGAATTGTGCAGCAGATTTTGAATTCGACGCGATAATAAATTACAAGCGTAGTTACAGCCGATTACATCATTATTATAACTATTTGTTATTGTAATAGAATTATTTAGTCAAGCTCCAGATTATTTATGCTAAAATGAAATTATTAAAATCTAAATTCTCTTTTTATACAATTAAAATCCATGTCTTGAGTGCATGGAAAATATCAACTACATATTAATAAAAATGTATATCCTCATTGAAAAAATAGATGTCCAATAAAAAATCAAATTGTTAATTTTATACCTGACTACTTACTAATTGGATAATAGAAAACAAGACAAGCGATCGTTCTTGTGATCCTGCATGCAAAATCAATGCAATGTATCGCGTCAGTGCGCTTTCAAGTAGTAAATCCCAAGTTTGGTCGGACGACGGATGCAAGTTGCACTCTCACAGAGTTCGCCCATCCCCTTCCCGAGGCTTATAGGAGGCTCGATAGGATGTCCATGTCAACCCTCGGGTAAATTAAAGTGCCTTTTAGTTCGAACTTAATGACCCTTGCAGCAGGATTTAATCGCTGATTAAACCCAATTATCCTGGCGGCCAATCTCTCAATTTCAGACATGGCTACGTTTAAATAAAAGAATCAAAAGGTCAAAAGGCTCTCGCTTAGAAATCTCAAGAATACATATATCCGAGCTATATAATACAAGTAGCAAACACAGAATTTAGCATGCATAAACTTGCTCTCAGATAAGAAACTTAGATATTCCTACAATATTAGATAGCTATATACCTATATGCTCGGTATCGTAAAATAAACGCACCTTTTACCTTTTATCCTTGTTTTAATCAAAAATAAATTCACTGTACATGTATTCTAAATACGGTTGTTGCTCAAAATGTTTCTATATTACGCTAGATGCAGATACGACCCCTTTACACCGCCTATTCTCAAGTCTTCGGCGAAGGTATCTGCGAGATTACGTGACCCGCTAAAGGCGTATGAGCGACAATGGGAATTTCAGAGCGTAGCCATGGGAATAAAAGCGCGAGCGAGAGAAGAAGCCCGAGCTGAGTGGAATCCCGTCTCAGCAAGCAGACCGCATAAACCTCATCGAGACGAAGGAGGCCGCTGCGGGAAATGGCGCTCCTATATCGGATCCTGCGTGGAGGTTAAGCGATTGCGCGCGAGCGGCGAACGTGCGAGGCTCCTGCCTCCCTGATACGCGCTCGCAATCCCGTGTTATACCGCTGCCGTAAAAACTTCCACGCTGCTCGGGGTCTCTCTTTCTTACGGCCTTGGAAAATCATCCATCCAGCGGGTCGCTGCTTGACGACTATTTTCGATGAAACGGGAAAAGTTAATCGATTTCCCAAAGCCGAGTTGCGATTTACCTTGATTAACGCTGCGGAATTCGTACAACTGCTCAGGCAAAGAAAGAAGAAATCAATAGTTCGCCTCCGATTTTGCGAATGTTGGAAAAACTTACCCAATGAAAAAAGCCTACGATTGCGACGTAACGCTACACAAGCGAGACGCGCCTTCCGCCAATACCGTTTGAGTGCTTTCTTCATCTAGCGTTACGTAAACGAAAATCTGTCCAAGTGCCATCGTAGTCATTATCGCGCGTAATTGACGATGAGATTACAACTTACCAAGCCCGATCCCGTCTTTCTCTGTTCTACGCGATCTCGTTGCCTGGGGCACGCGTTTCCCGCTGGAGATTTCCCACTTGAATTTTTCAAGCCGCCGAGCCGGGGAATGATGAATCCGCCCTAGAAACCCTTTCCCCTTCTCCCGCTTGGTCTTCCTTTTGCACCCATTGTTCCAGTGAGAAGTCACCCTCCCTCTTCATCTCCCTCGCCCTCCTCGCCCAACCTCATGTGTTTTCGCCTGGCGCGCTAGAAAGCTTAAAGTATAATGACTCTCTTGCCGCCTTTATCCCTTGCCCTTTCGCAAAGACCCAGCACCGCTTTATTCTTGTGTTCCTTTTATGTGCCTCTACTTATGGCCGGAGCGCCTCTCGCGCGCTTCCTTTTCTCCATCCCAGCCAAGCGCGGTACTTCTGTGCATTTTGGAAATTGGCTCGCGAGCGTAACGACATTTCTGGGGAGGCCCGACAATTACACCGGAGAACCCATTGGAAGGCACCGCCTCGTTAATTCCTCTCTGACGTTCTAACTCGTACATTTTGTTAACTGGTTGTTTTTTTCAACGAGTGGACAGCCAAGGCTATGCAATCTAATCCTGAATCCCTACGTGCCCTCCTCAAACCACTCATCTACTTTTTTTTAAAACTTTTTTTCCTGTAGCTACCTCTGCAGCGAATTTTACGCCGCAACACAAATTTCACCGATCACAAATCCTTTTGAATAAGTAAGCCGTATAGTATTATCTCCAATTAAAATAATTTTTATTTTTATTCTTACATTAAATACATTAACAAAAATATATAGAGTATATATTATAATTATAAATTCAGATAAAACTCTAGCTCGAGGGTTAAGATATTTCTAATTTTCAAAATTACTAGATAGAGATATAATTATGCGAGAAATTTTCACACAAAATTTTATTATTCCATTTCATAATGATGTAGAATGATATGATGCAATATGTACAATATACTTTATTATGTTACAAGAAAATAATAAAGAAATGTAACAATTAATTAATTATTGTTAACTAATAATTTGATGATTTTATACGTAGATACATGCTTTTAAATAAATTTATTGTTAAAACGCATATGAATACATTAATGGTATACGTCATCATCGAGCAATCATTAACTATATATTAGTGATATTTAGCAAACATTCACCAAAAAAATAACTAATCATTGGTGAATAGACTAACACTTTTTTAGCTATCACTAAGTTCAATATCCTAAACTTCAATATCTGGCATTTAACAAAGTATTGAACAAAATGTCTTGTCATTTTTCTACACGTCTTTTAAAAGTTTGCACTATCCTAAAAGTGTCATATTGTTAACAATGCTTATGTAGTGCCATTTTCGCCCCATTTACATGCTGGTTTAGAAACTTAATTTTTCATAATTTATTTTAATTATATCCTGACTATATATATATATAATATTTTTCAGAATGTTTCTCGTGGAAGTATGAGGTTTCTCAATTCAATTACGAGTATTTAAAATAAAATCGTCATTACGTTGACAGAAGTAAATTAAAAAAAAACCGATACTTTATAATCGATGGAAAACTAATTTTCATTGTAAAATAAAACATATCTGAGAATAGAAAGATACACGATCCTCGCTTCATCTGAATTACGTAGACATCGGCTTGGTCGAAGGAATGCATGGGATGAAATGGAAAATCTCTCTCTTAGCATTGGTGGCTCCAAAGCGTGCAGCCCAATCTCATTAATCTTCCTCGGCGATGCGCGCATTAGTCATTCCTCCATTGCGCTTCTCTCTCACTCTCTCATCCTCTTTTTTTCTCTCTCTCTCAATCGCTCTTTCTTCGTCCATCACTTGGCCTCATCCTTTTTTTGCCCTTCTCTTTGATGCCAAATGTAATGATGCTGCTTTTCAAATTTAATAGAATTTAAGAGAGAATTGAAGTCCATGTGCACGTCATAAGAGCAAAAACCTAACAATGAGACAAAATGTTCTAAAAATAACCAAGTATACTTCCCTACTCTTTTCTTTTAATAGTAAATAAATTGGATTGAATTGATTACTTAGATTAAAAGATATAAAGTATATTATCTTGTTATTGTACACAAACTATAGTTTCTCTACAAATTAAATATGACTTTAAAGATGGTTATTACTCACTTTTAAGCTATAGCACTGTTTTTTTTATAAAATACTACATTAAAACTATATGTTCAATGAATATCAACTCTTTATAGTAGCAGAAAACGTTGTGTCTTGAAACATATTTTAATTATAAATTACAAACTTCTATATTACTGTATTAATAAGCAAATTGTCCACGAATAATGCACAATTTATTATCACGCATTATTATTGCAATGATGTATTTAAAGCACCTTACATTTTATCGTAATTTATTTATTTGTTTCCTACAAAGTGCAGTCATTTCTTACGCTCGGCGATCTACGGCTCGAAGTTTGCTGTCTTTCGTTTAGTAACCCAGTGACCACAGTCTGATATCAAAAAATGTTTGTATGCATGTTAAAAAGCATACATACATATATTTGATGAACGTAATAACGACAAATGATGCGTTTGCATATTGAACTAATAATGCTACTAAAGTTAAATCTGCTTTTGATAGGTGCCTCAGCTAATTGAGACGATTGTAGCAAGAAGGACCTTTTGTTATAAGGCAATGTTACTATACAGAATGGATGACAGAAGCATAATTACAGTTATTATGTTGCTTTATTTTGTCAAATATTTGTTCTGTGTAAGAGAAGTCAAGAAAAGTGAAATACTTTATACTGAATGAATTATTTTAGGTGGTGATTTATTTTTACCTTGATTTAATTTTATTTAAATTTTAACTTAATTAAATTTTCGTTTCTAATTTTAAATTATGTTTATATATTATTACTTTGAAAATGTTACAATGAAGGGTAAATATTTAGAAAATACTTTTGTTACTCCATGAACAAAAATTACTCGCTCAAAAACTCTAGCGGAAAGGATATAGTGTTAGCACGATTATTATATGCTGACGGAGGATCTAGATACTTTTTCTCTCGTATCCGTGAGAAGTTTTTTAACAGACCGATAAAAATAGGTAATTCAGCAATGGAATTCTT
This sequence comes from Sycophaga agraensis, assembly GCA_018906755.1. Taxonomy (NCBI): domain Eukaryota; kingdom Metazoa; phylum Arthropoda; class Insecta; order Hymenoptera; family Pteromalidae; genus Sycophaga; species Sycophaga agraensis. The sequence continues at coordinate 44,790 of JACCIE010000015.1, read as the reverse complement.
TCAAGAAAGTGAATAAGAGTTCTAGGTTGACTAACTTTATTTAAGTGTGTATTGGTCCTAGTCTTCATAATTACTGTAATAAAAGTATAAAAAATGCTTTGAGCCATAGTACTTTCTTAAGTATGTTTTTACTTAAGTATTGATTTTGATTTATTTGTTACCCTTTTATTTCGACATTCTACAGGTAACGTTAATGGAAATTACACCACGGACTCAACTTACAATTACGACTTCGTAGCATATTGTGAGTGATATAAATAAAATTGGTATTAATTAGATTGAAAATACACTCTACCAAACTATTTAAAAAATATTAAACCTATATATGTAGATAATAAAATATCACCCGCTATGAGTATTTGTATGGATCTTGAGAGTCGCCAAAATAAATGTAGTACGCGAAATTCTACCTATGCAACCAGAGAATAGTTGTGGTAAAAGAGAGTTAGAAACACTTCGAATATACTATACAGGCTCACGAGACTTATTCCAATATGTTGCTGTGCAAACTCGTTTGTGCGTACTTTTCTGTATAACAAAACTGCATAAAGTCATTAGGAGGGTGAACTTTATATAGCTCAACGATGTCACACGTGAAAAAATGTCCCCTCGCGCATCCACTACAATATACTCAGAGGTATGCGCGACGAGCTGAGCGCCTCCCCCTTAAATAATTCAAGGTCCTGTCTTCCACTACACGCTCGCACCTTGTCATGACTTCCGCGTAAACGGAACCGTTTCTGTAAGAATTAACTGCCATCATGTATGCGAGTTTGTGTATGCAAATGCTTTCCGAGTCGTTAGCAGAAAAGAAAATGCAATCACTCGGAAAATATATGACTGAACAAGGTAAATCCAAAGGAAACATCAGCTAAAAATGTTGAGTGTAGATCATATACATAAGCCAAATGATTGTGTTATTTCAAGACCATTAAAACTAGTTAAATTTCAATTTAAAAATACCATCAAGCATGATTGTTATTCTACTTTATATTAATAATGCTTCTGCATATTATTCAATCATTACAAGATAAATTTATTCATTAAACTCATTAAACTCATTAAACTAATTAATAAAACTCATTAATTTTCTTCTACGATGTTGGCAAACTATCTTTTATTTTTTATTTGTAATTATCAGCATGATTTTACTCATGCTAATAACTCAACTAACTAACTGTAATCATCTTTTACGACTCAATATTTTCAGCCTTTCCATTTTTTTCTGTTAATCTGTGTACAAAATTGTTTCATAAAACATACTTCGTGTATCTTTCACTAATTGTTGTGGATTATAATTTGTCTAGTTGAGTGAGTATTGTTTACGCTAACTATTAAAGTCAAATTCTGCTCACACTCACTCATCCGCAGAATTGCATAGTAGGATATAAAGATGAGAGGATACGGTAGATGCACTTTATTTCAAACCTAAATCCACCGGACTTTTCAAGATCTCCGATGACATAATTGGATTTGGATCTGAGTTATGCACACCGGTGCAACTTGCCACGTCGAACAGAAGCCTACTTGCCACTCGTAGGTTATGCATCTAGTGAGATTGGGACTCGCCTGGATTCCCTAAATTGGCGGAATGGAGAAAGTCCTTCGGGTTCAGCTGAATTTCGCGCGCTCTAATTCACTCCATCTACAATATCTCTCTCACTCGATTTTGCACCTCATTACTTTTATCTAGAGGAGGTCGATTGGAGCCAATGACGCGTCAGAGTCATGACTTGTCACTCTTATTATTACTGCCACGGCGCATTCCGAGGAAGTTAGATTCGCGTAATATCCTCCTATGAAACGAGGATTTCTTCGGGATTACGCGAATTCAATTCCTTATCTGTATAATATGTACATACCTTCTGAAAGAGTAGAATCCGCAAGGAGAATGCGTGTGCGTACGGGTTGAAATCTGAGAAACCAAAGAAAGATGTAGATCGCCTCCGGAAACTGTTGCTTGCACGCGAAAGAGATGGGTAGAAGGGCAACGGTCGATACCTAATTTGCTACGTCTATCAAGAAGACGTGGTGAGAGAAACTATCGTCGATTTACTGTCTAGAATATTACATTATCAAGCTAGATTCCTTCCTAGTTTGCAAGGTTTCGCTTTCTTCTTGCTCACTTATTTCAAACTAGTTCCTTCCATTTGATTATATATATCAACAAATAATGAACTAATCTTTTATTGGATTATTTCATGTATTTGAAGTCTAATTTATTCATAGCTTACGATAAATTTTTTTAATATAGAATATCAAACCGATCTGTTTTACTAAAAATACAGTTTGATGTCTTGTAACACTAAAAAATCGTAATCATACAAAACCAGTTGTAATTAAATCTGATACGGATTCCGAATAATTTAGATAACGGTTGTTTAGCTTTAAGGCATTCTCTATACAATGAGTTTTTCTTCTGTAATTCAGCGAGATCATGGAAAGATACGGAATGATGATGCAGTTTTTCAATAGCGAATTCTTTTTCTATTGGATTCGCGGCTGTTTCTATACTGGTATTTGATCCAATTAAAATCACGATCAGGAGTTTGCACACAAACTCTAAACCCTTAATTTGATATCGCACCCTTAACTGCCTTTAGTTTACGTATGCAACGGACCGCCCATTTTTCCATCGTGAACCTCCTGTCGTGACACACGTGCTTGAATAATGTAAAAAAGGCTCGTTTAGCTCGTAAATCAAAGAAGTTTACGGATCGAGTAAACTTATAGGAAAGGATCCTTACAAGAAAATCAAATAGAAATGAAAGGACCCTTAACATCCTTTGATTTTATTATTTAAAATTTAAGGAACCCTTAATACCCATACTAGCTAGTGTTGTACCTAAATGAATTTTATCTATTCATGAATATTACGTCAAAATTAAATGCTAAAAATCTAGGTTTTGAAATCTTCATTAAATATAATGTTAAATATTTATGTAGACGATATAAAGAGAAAAATATTATCTAAAAATAAAAATATATTCAAAACATTATGAGCAAATATGAACTATTTTGATGGGAAATTCGCAATAACTAATAGAAAAAGTAATATTCTACCATTTTATTGAAATTTATAAGATATATTGGGTTATATATAGCCTAGTATATATATCTATATGAATCTAATACCTATACGGCCAGAAAAAGCAAGTGGTGGCGAAATCCAGACTCGAACTAGGATCCTCTTGCTTTGAAGTCGAGTGCCGCTGACCACTGACACTGCACCGCCCGTCTAGTTACATCGAGCAATGTTGCGGGCTATGTCGCCAACTCGCATTATAGATCTGTAACAATTGATATAGATATTTAAACAAACGAAAAAATAAGAATATACTATCTTAATCTAGAAACATAAAACTTGTTCGTTTTTCTTTACCCATTATCAGCAGCGGTTGACATTCAGATATTTACTCCTTACTGATCATATTTGTGTCATACCAATATAATAAGCAGATGGTCTACTTTACGCTTATCACTTTTAATCCAGGAAATATTGATGCTCAAGATAATGCCTATATTTCATGAGTCATTCTTAATCGTTATGCGTCATTTCAATAACGAAATACAATTATCTAGTGATATAATCGTATTTTAACAACAAAAATCGCGATGTGTACAGAAAGATGGGATCCTCTCTAATAAATTTAAATTTCAGATATTTATTCTAACTATCATATGTAACTAGTAAAATTATTACATAAAGTAAAAGATATATAAAAATTACTATTTGGTTTACATGATTTTATGTTCTTATAACTACGAAGAAATTAGTCACAAAACGATTTTTCTACTTATTCATTTTTTATGGCCTGACTAATTCTAAGGGTTTTACATGATTTTAACGTCGCCTCATTCTCTACTAATTTCAATGCTATAAAGGCAACGCCGGCTTGTACCACACTTGGGCTCTAATGTAGTGTAACCGCATTGCGCCAGTAATGAGATGTGCGCCACTTGTTCATGAGGCGCGAAATTTTGAATTTGAACATTTTGCATCGCAGCACTAAAGTTACAACCTTTGTCAAGCAATAACTATATTATTCACCTAATACGACGTTATTGCATTTTTAATTATCATAGAATTTTTCCTTGTTTATCATACCGCTTCTTACAATTTAATGTCAAATTGGAAATTTTTATTAAAATCTTATATAATTATCCCTATTCACATAGGATATGGTTGGGAATCTTTGAAGAGGATCAAACTGGTAAGACGAGAACTTTACGATTACAATCAGAGAATCAATCGCCAAATTTTGATCCTTCATTTAGAATGAGCAACGCGTTTTCTGAATGCAGCCACACTACACGAGTTAATGAAGCTTCACGAGCGTCATCTCACGTTATATCCCACAAGTTATACGACATGAGAAATCACGGTAAATCCACAAAAGCCGTCGAACAAAACAGCGTTGGCCGCGCTATTACGAGGATTGTCCGAGCATAAAAAGAAAACGAGGTCGCGTCTGCCACCCTCGAAGAGCGAGCGAGAATCTGCGCTCGCAGAGCTTCTACGAAAGTAGGTGCGCACGCGGCGAGCAAGCGGACCATAAACTCGAGGGCATCCTCGTCCCCTCTATTCGATCCTTGCCCTCCGTCAGGCCCGTCTCGGAGGCTCGTCGCGAGGGTCGCGAGCTGTAAAATGGCCCGCTGTCGAGGGGAAAAACAGGCGGCCGCCGCGGAACCAATTTACTCGCTCGTGATACCCGTTTCCCGCGGCCATTTTTTTCCGCATCCCCGTGCGCGCCGGGCGGCATGGGACGCGCACGCGATACACGGGGCCGGTATCGCAGATTCGAGCGACGAGTCACGGATCCCAGCGGACAGGGGCGGATTTACAACTGCCGGCCTGCCGCGATGACGTGTTTTTATCGGCGAATCCCGCCCGGCCGCTTTGTGCGCCGGGCGCATGTTTTATCGGGGCGGCTCTCGTCCCTTTCGCGCGGCCATCTTTCTCGGCCGCTCTTTGTCGCGCGGTGTCTCTGCGTCCGTCTCGGCTCGCGCGGACGGGCCTGAATGCGAAATTCCCGGCGTCGCAAATTTCACCCGCTGTCAACTCCAGTCCGCTCGTCCTTACGCCCTTGTAAACGCTCCCGCGCGTCGCGACCTTATGCGCGCCACGCCTTCAACACCTTCGGGAGGGTCGAACTTTTACAGTCGCTCAACCTCATTCGCTTTACCCGGCGCATTGTACGAGCCACGTGAGTACTTCACTCGAGTAATGTGATACGTACATCGGCCCCTTGGACTCGCCTCGACTATCATTTGCAGCATGTACCAGCGGATATCCAGTGCGTGTGCTCTGTATAAAATTCCATGTATAGACTACACAACTGCTGTAATACTGTGTACATAAAAATTTAGCGCTTTTACTTGTTTATAGCCCTAAATTATTGACTGTGTGTAAATTTATTTTCCAATTAATCCAACCGCTTTTTTCGATCAGTGAAATAGGGACGGACGACCTGGCTCTAGACCCATAAGTAACTCCTGAAAGATTCCAGCGATACGATCGGAAGAAACGTTAATCTAAGTGACCCGCGCGATTTCAGAGCTTGGCGCTCGGACGGCGAGTACCCGGCAAAGCCATTCGACTATTGACCATTTGGAGTAGTTTCACCCTTGCTAACGCTTCCGGAGCACTGATAACTTAGATTGCCGAAATTTTTTCCTCTCCATTCCAACTTTTCTACATTCTTTTTCTTATACAATTGAATACCATATTACAGATGCTACGAGAATATATCCAGTGTAATATCACCTTTTAAATTAAAGTGTTTTATAAAACTATGTATTGCATTGACTAAACAATAGTTTAGTAATGTAATGATTGCAATAATTTTTGGTGTGATTATGTTATAGAAATTGTCACTATCGTTCAGAATATAATACCTTCTATTATTAATAATAATTTTTAAATTTTCACGCAACAGCTGCTACTTAACGCAGCTACTAGCGTATAGCAATATTTTATACCCTCATAATGATTAGGAAGTTTAATTTTAAGCTAGTGACAAGTAATGTAAACATTATAAGGCTATTATACATCATACATACCGTTCATAATCGCTATTACTTAAAAAAAGAATATTACGTGACAGAAAAATCAAGATTACAGCGAAAAATGTTGCTTTTAAACATGCGATTTCGTATAACAGTTTCAGGACACAACATCATAATATTATGTGGCTGCTATTGGTAAAAGCTTGAATTTGTTAAAATTAGCAAACTGTGTATATATTACCTTTTATGTATATATTAGATATGTATATTATTATGTATATATATATATATTTGCATGTATTTTTTGCTGTAACTTCAAACATTATTTTCTTAACTGTGTATAAGCATTTTATAATTTTAATTATACATCGTATCCTGCAAAGAAAAACACGACAATATGGTACAATAAGATAAATGAAGAAAAGATATACGGTACGCGAGTAAAAACGGTATACCAATAACTGCCCTTAATCATGCAGTAAATAAAATAAGTTTTAATCCTTAACTGGTATTAAGTACAAACTGACTAAAATCAATTTTATTTTATTGCAATAATATGAGCTCACTCAATATAGGAAATCTATATACTTGTAATAACAATGTCACAAGAATAAGATTGAAAATTACTTGAAAACGGCTTCCATTACTTTTTTTTATTAAGCATTATATTTTTCGCAGAACAGTTTGTATAAATGACGAAGAATTTTAGAGAAATAAATAGTAACGTAAATCAGAGAGTGATAGAAAATTCTTTTATAAAAAGCCATATTCTGCTTAAACGCTTTCTATAAAGTGTCTGCTTTTACATCTAATATTACCACAAGCTTGATTGCACTGAATGCGCGCAGCCAGCGACGATAGCTAATGAATCTCTCTCAATTACTTTAACACTTGACTACTCATTCCCATTAAATTTTTTTCCGACGATACTTCCTACAAATCTGTCAGGAGAAAATGGGAAAGAGAGTAAGTGACGCAATCGTCAAGTCCACCACTCCGAAGCCATTTGAAGCATATTCGATTTCGCCGCAGACGATAAATGAGGATCCGAGCCTGAAAAGAGAGCTTTTGAAACAGGCTTAATTCCCTTACCTTCAGAGCCTTTATTTTAAGAAATCGGCAGAGGAATCTTAAAAAAGTTGCAAATTTCAAATAAGTAAACAAATTTAAATATTATATATATACATAGTAAATGAATTTATATAAAATTTTATATATTTATTCAAAGTGTTCTTTTCTATTAGTTAAAATGAAATTTAGTCGTTTCAGAAATATTTATTTCATTATTTTTATCCTATATTTGAAATTGTAACTATTCAGTGAAATCATTAAAAGTAGTTTATTAATTGAAAACAATACTTTTTAAATTTTTCTTTCAATTATTCAAATACATATCATTCATACATTTAACTACACAGAGAAAAAGGATAATAAAAATTACCTACCGGAACTAATTAACCTATGTAATAAACCTAAAATGATAAGCTTCGATAGGATTTGTTCCCTAAATTTTTCAGACTGTTAACTTAACTTCTATGAATATTATACTTTAGGATAATCAGTGTCTAAAAAGTTGGAGGAGTCCTATTGAATTATATCGTTCTTGGTTTACTGATACCGGCAGGTAATCACTACTATTTTTTTCATTGTACATACATAAGGATGGAAAAAAAATAAATTCATAGTACTGAAAAATCTGGACTTTATAATAGTAATTGTAAAATAGTATTCGACTCACATAAAATCATGATCCCGAATTATCGAAGCGATATATTCTTCGCGTTCTGATTACCCGTCAACTGGTTTCATCGACGACAAATTGTAGGACGATTACTGCATTAAGGTCATTACCATCTGAGCGTGAGAAGGAAGACAAGGCGGAGGTGGCGGCACGCTCGAGCGCACTTAATTTCTCGTTCCTCGTTTCACGCATCCCGCGTCCGAGTCGCGCGGCCCGGTGCACCTCGGACCGAGCCGATCGATACCGCCCGGGCGCAGTTTAGCCAGGGTCGGCCCCGTCACCTTTGCGGGGGATAATTAATGCCCGCCGAGCCCCGGGCGCACTCACGACCCTCAGTCAAAGGCCCGTGCTTCTTTCCCCTCGCGCGAGTCTCGTTCTAGTATTCCTCGCTCAAAATTCGCAGCAGACAATTCCAATGATCGTGGAGTACGCCGGGAAGTCCCCGGCTCAGGTTCGGTTTTTAATGCACCGCTTACTTTTGGCCCTGCGCGAGTGACGATGAGCCAGCCTAACCCACGTTTATTATATAAGCCGGCGCATCGAGCCTGAATGATTTATGCGCGGGGTTTGGGTGGTTGTTTGTTCATGAGCGCTGGCGGGCGATCCACGCCACTTTGCACGCGGGCCTGGGAAACGCTTGAAACATTAATACTGCGAGCAATAAAGTGACTTTGGACTAGCTCTAACAACGCGGGTTCGCATGAGCGCGTTTTATTTTTATCGCTTTCACAAAAATAAAGCGTCGCCAAGCTGGCATTCAGCGCCGAATATGGCTTCTTTTATTACCCGCATAGTCGCTCTCTCTCACTCCATCCTCGGTTATACATCAAGAATATTAAAGTCCTAATGGACATTGACGATACTTCTCAATCCATAATTACGCGCTGACTTGTTTGGACGCCTGCGCTACTTCCCGCTCTACTGTTTATCATTTTAAAAATTGCGTGGAACCTCGAGGATATACCCATTTCAAGAATAAACCTGGATAGCCTGCCACGCCGCAGTAACATAAATTCAAATTAGCCCCTTAAACTTTGTCTATCTTGCCCCTTCCAACTTTTGCTCGAGTCAAATATAGCAGTAAGGAGCAAGCCAAATACGAAGGGAGCAATCCACGATCAAAGATGAAGCACCCGTAATAACCCTTCACTGAAATTTCATCGAGCGCGTATCATTAGGAGTATCCGCGAAGACACTTCGGTTTATGAAAAATGCACGGCGGCTGCCATCTAGCGCGAGCGGTAAATCCCACGTACACAAGCCCCGCGCGGTTGAATAATTCCGTGTGTGTAAACGTGCGCGGACGCATGGCAACAAAGGATAAGCGAGGACTTGGCTTTACCGTGGCGAGGAAAAAAACTCGGGTTGCGCATCTGCCTTGGCTAGTCCACTCTCTCGCTTTTGCGGCCCGTGGAATTTTTAACGAGGCATTTCCTGTATCCGCATGACGAAACGCGACCGTGGACGCGATGTCGACGTTGTATAAGACCGCGCGATCTGACGTGCACGTGCACTACTCCGCTTAAGCACTACATCCGTGGTAGAAGCTCGCTTGACTTTTTGTGATCTCGTACAGGTCTCATATAAAAATCAAAGAGCGTTATATACGAAGCGTTTTTTGTAACGAATTGTAAATTACATCAGGACAATCGAATTCGAAATAAATTGAAAAACTGAATAGCAGTTGTCTTTAATGTGTCAATTAGAAAATATTTTTAGCTACACAATTAGATTATAAACACTAACGTGTTTCTCTTACGCGGAATCAAATAATAGGATTAACTTAATTAGTGTTTTCTATTATAAGGTATTCAGAAGGATTGTTTTTAAATATCGACGATTTTTTCCTCATTGTAGAAGGATTTATAACTTAATCGAATAAGAAATTTTCTTGAAAGACAAAAAATAACAAATTCAAGTGTCTCAATTAAATTACATATTAATACTTTATTAAAAATTATTTAACTTACATAAAAAATAATATTTAGTTTAACATATTCTTTAAACGCTAAATGTATCACCATAGTAAAATTATTAATAATAATTATTCATGAATTATAAATATTGAATATCTCGCATTGTATATAATTAAATCATTTATAAATGAAATATGTATATTCTTTTAAGATTAATAATAGTTCTATTTCAATTTTTAACAATATTAACTTTTCCGAGCATATAAGTTTACGTTGCAGCATGTTGGCACCTACATACATTATGCATATAATATCGCTGAATGCAATTGACACTACTTAAAATTCGTTATAAATATACAATTTTCAATTTTCTCCATCCATATCGCCGTAAATACAAATACAAAATAATATTTGTTAAAACAGAGTTCACAGGCGTTGTTATTATTCTGAACTAAAATGTGCTTCTTAATAAGAATATTAAAATTGACGAACTTTAATTAAATATATCTATTATACTCGTGTTTTGAAACACCTTAATTTTCAAAATCGTACCTATTTTGGTTTTTCAAGCTTACAGCAATTGTTATTAAAGGTTGCGTCTAAATTACCAAATTTAATTTCAAACTTAAATTTCCACCATACTTAATTTTTTATTTCAAAATTTTTTACAAAATATATACACAATTAATTACACTATTTTGAAATTAAGAATGTAATCTAAATTATCATTTGGAAATATATAATCATATAATAATATACTATATATATTTTTTCCTAAACATTAAGATTTTGAATAATTTTTCAAAATCTTTTAACATTATCAAAATAATAATCTAAATGTTTAAAAATCTATCTTTATGATTAAACAACGATAAACTTGTTACTTAATATTTCTTATAGCATAGTGATATATGCATTGAAGATAAAATGCATGATCAGGTCATTTGTTTTTTATGTACTATAAAAAAGGTAAGCGGTTGATAACCTCTTACACTTACTATGCTTTTATTATAAGTTTACCTTAGTAACACTTTGATTTTTATGGCGGTATACTGCAAATATCATTTTTCATTATAATATTATTGATAATTATATTGATTTCTTGTATATAAATAAAACTTTTCACAAATATTTGGAATTAAAAATTAAATTGTAATAAAATGAAATTTTTTTAGTTATTTATCTATATATAATTGAATATGAATAATGATATTTGAATCCAGAATTGTAGTCATTGTATTGCATATGAGGCTTATGAATCCTTTAGATCCAATAACAGCATTATTCTTTAGATTTGAGTCAATTGATAATCGTGGTATATCAGATGCAAAGAAGTAATCATGAAAGTAGAGAATGCTGAATCGGAAACTAGAGATCAATCGACACTTAGCATTCAACTGTTCTTAAATGCGGAAAGCACAATTAATATTCTGTCTTGAATCCAGAAGATTTATTCAGTCGTATCAGAATCAAGGCGTTAATTTGCTTTGAAAAGGTATCATAAACCGCGACCTAAAGCAAACCGATGCTTACGATTCCTTTGACGGGTACTTTCTTTGACCATTCTTCGAATAGTTAACTCACCAATTCGATATTAATCGAATTAAAGTAGAGATATCTGTACTTTCAAGGTTCGTACGAAATATTATACATAGGACTGGACAGCACTAAAAGTCGCAGGGATATGAATTTTTAGGAAAAGTCGCGAGTAAGGGCAGGGAACGAATCAGAGCTCGAATTTTTATTCCACTCAGTCCTTGCTCTTGACTTTTTCGTAGTGGTAGAGGCTACGTGTACTCTTTAGATATATATAAGAGTGCATTGAGCGGAAGAGAGAAAGCTAAAAATACTTTGAGGGTTAGTGTGGATACTCTTACAATCCTGCAGGCGTAGAAAGGGGAGAGATAAGAAGGCGGGTGAGTGGCGATGTTTGTAGTGCATGTAGGAGGTAGAAAAAGAGTGGGGTATCTTTGGCGTTTACAATGCAGATGGTACAAGTAGTGATAAGGTTTGGGGGTAAACTTATTACTAGAGATAATAGTATTATTTTGATTTATAGATAAAGAATCTTATATGATATAAATTTATTTCCCTTTTCAATGAAAACTTGATTTATAAAATCTGTAAATTACTTTATACTGATAGTATTATTTAGAGTTTATTATCTAAAGGTGTTAAAGTGATTAATTAATTATAGTGAAAGTTATAGTAAAAATTAACATAAAAAATTTAAATATTTAAAAATCAAATAATTCATCAATACTAATAATATAAAACTACTATCATTGAAGCTTTAAATCAAAAATATATTAATTGGTTATAGCTCAAAATTACAAAAAGTAGTGATTCACTGTAATACAATGAGTCTACAGATTCTACAAACACGTCATATTCTTCAGAAAAATATTGTTAGTGAGATATTATTGTAAATCCTAAATTTATTGCTAAAGAAATACATTTTTAATTAAGTTGCTCAATTTAGTATATAAAAAATTATCAATAAGATTAAATGAAATGAAACGAATATTTTTTCAATGGAACTTTAGTAATTTTATAAAATGTTCTATTCAGACCCCGGTGAAGAGAAAAGGGCTTTAACCAGAGCAAGCGAGGGAGCACACGTGGAAGTGCGCTCATAAAATAGCGACGAGGAGTGCCCGTGCTTGAGTGCCCGCCCAAATGCATTTATTGAGCCGTGTCTCTTTTGCAATTTATTAAATTAATTATTAATTATACGTAATTATATGGTAGATAATATATTCTTATACCAAACGCAGGCTTTATAGTAACATCAAGGGAAAAAAATTTAAAAGCCAAAGCCCTCGACAATTTTTTTTGGCCTTCCTAAAACGATAAGAGCCTATAGGAGTCTGTTGAAGAAAAAAAAGACTAACATTTACCATGCACGAAAGGCTTATCGTCCAAGAAGAAGCCTAAAAAACGAGACGACAGAGTATAAGCAATAAGAAAAAACCTTGCAACTGCAGGCTGCTCTCGAATTTACGGAAAAATTCAAAAATATATTATAAAACTCGTATAAGGCGGCCGGTGCGCCTGCTGCTTTCCCCCGGCCTCAACGCCCGCAAAGCCCGGAGCGAGAGAGCGAGAGGCTGCTACCCGTCCAAGAAAGTCCGCGACAGAGGGGGAGGGCTGGAGTTGGGGCCGCTTACGAGCGGATGGCCGCCCACTCGCGTCCGGACACGTCGCAGGATGCGCGCCAATTTCCCGTGTCATTCTCGCTACTGGACCACCCAGCCTCCTCCCTGCGAACCGCCGCCCTACCCCTTCTATCGGGATGAGTTTTCCCTCCCGCGCACGACCTCCAACTTTGCGCGCGGGCAGTTTCGGGGTTGCTTAGCGAATTTCAAGGAACTTTCTGCGTCACTTGCCTGCAGCCGCTTTAACCCTGTATTTTTGCCGCGGATCGCCCATGTACAAGGGGGTTTATTTTTCTTGTGCCGTTTTTTCATCGTTCCCTCGTACTTCCTCGTCGATTGGACGATACGAGAGTACAAAAACAGGTGGTTGCTAATGATTTATGCCACTGCTCTTTCTCAATCCCCAACTCTCATGTATGCTGGTGCACCCTCTTGCCCTCTGTTTTATTTACATTGGCATCGCTCATTTTTTTGCTAAAATGTATTAAAAATATGATAGCTATTAGTATCATGTTAATTCAAGAAATATTTTTTAATCTGTAATCTTAGTAATATGTTTTAATTACAGTATTTTATGTAATTTGTATTATAGTAGTGTATGGTGAATTTAACGCAAATTGTCCTCTGACACAGTATAATGAAACACAATAGCAGTTGAAATACATTTGAAACTCATCGCATCGTGTACTTCATTGTTTCATAGTAGGATTTTAATTGCGTAATTATTTAAATACATTTTAATCTCATCTCATTTAACTGATGTTAGTTGAAAGAAGGCTTCATACTATATAACTTCATAGTATATATTTAAGCTTACTACAATGCAATCATAAACTTTTTTTCGCATTTAATAATCATAATTTTAATACCTAAATCTTAAATAACAGTTTAATTATTATAAATTAAGTATTAATTGTTTTGTTTACTTACTAAAAAATTATTCTCTGTACTGCAATACCCACAGATAGCAAGTTTAGAAAAATAACGACTATAACCTTTAGCGGCTTAATTAAAATGTAAGTGTTTATCTATCGTAAACCATATAAATTGTCGGGGACAACGAATATCTCCATTTGCTACCTAGGATTTCGATAAAGGCTCGCCTGGGATGTGCTGTGATTGTCTTTTATGTACTATATCTGATAAGTCATTAGCTGATTTTGTTTTAATTTATCGTTAGGTTTTAATTTAATTAAAAACTTTGGTACTTGCCAATAAAAATCTAAAGAAATCAGAACAACATCAATTATATTGGTTTTTGTTTACTGGTATTATATATCATGACTCTTACATCAAAATGATCAGTAAGCGAGTATATAAGTGGTTATTTTATTAAAAACTGATTATACTATTTTATGACAACACATTTATGACAAGTTCTGTTTATTAAAGTTTTACTAACGAATTTAGTAGACAGACACGGGACAAAATACAACGATTAGCTAATATCACTATAGACGAGTATAAGTAAATAATAAATATAGATACTTATGGGTCAATTGATTAACTACGGTGCATTACCTAAATCAATCTAATTTTCATACCGATTTTACACTTGTACTATACATATGCCGTAGCACATGCTAACCATACCCATGTTGGAGTTGAATTTGGGCGATAAGGGGCAAATAATGATAGATGTATCGGAGAATCAATCGGTACGATTTATCATCGATGAGATCATTACTCGCTATTAATTACTCACAATGGCTCCATTCGGATATCAATGCACTTATGATTTCGCCGTGGATTTCATGTATGTGCAGATCCCTTCGTGAATCTCCCTGGACATGGACGATAGTGGCATATGTGATTAATTGATTCTGCTTGACTCTAAACAATCATAGTGATGCCTCTACTTCGTATTTATAACTTAATGAGTACCGCAGACTAGATAAAAATTAGTATATTTCAAGTAACAATATATAAAAATTAATAATCTACGTAGCTAAAATGTATTTATATTCCCTATTTGCAAGAGAGACTAACGTTTTGTAACATGATTCTTACAACGAACAAGTAATTTATATTTTTGTTTTACAATGGACATACCTTTTATGTCGCTTTCTCTAACCATGATGGTGCTTACGTTTATGCGATAGCAACAAAATGATTAGGGTACTCATACTTTGATAAAAATAGAAGCGTCCGACATATCCTGGCGTCGGTGATGTTACGTCACACTGTGAAACTCCTACCACCTCTGGTAAAGCCATTGTACAGGCGCCGCCGAGAAACAGCAACGCCTGAGTTTCACAATACGCGCTACACACACTGGTATCAGATAGTCTCGCCCCAGTGAAAAGCACTCGACTTGCGAGACTCCCTTCGGACGTCTGTCTCAATACCTCGCTTGCGAATATTCGTCAAGCTATCGCCCAGCTGTATTATCCCTATACTCCTACAATAGTATACAATAAATATTATGTCTAAATATTACATAAATATTGCAATATAAACATAAATAATTAAAAACTGAATATAATTCGAATACTTGATTATTATAGATCTTTTTAACTTCCTATACAGTACATCGATAACCTTCCTCTTTAAATGCATCCTACTGAAACCCGTCGCTTTGCAAGGTGAACAAAGGACTAGCTTGAATCAGACGCCACTTCGCAAGGGACTCGCAGTCGCAATTAAGCTATCAAATAAAGAAGTCGCAGGCAGTTGTTAAAGAAAAGAACGCCCTCATACAGACCCCTAGTTTTATTATTACGGTCTCGCAGTAGGCCAGACATTTGTTTTGGCCCCTGTCACTGCCAGTCGCGGAGCAGGCATAACGCCGTGTAAATACGATCGTCGCACCCTTTCTACAGGGGCTTGCGAAAATGCATGAGCTTAAAAAAGATACATTTCGATCGATTGGACTGTCGGGGGGCACGTAAACTTTTCTCTTCCATGCTATCTATGTAATTCCGCAAAAAATAAAACGGTTATTTTTATAACTGGCGCGTTTTTTTATAAATAAAGATTTGTCATTAAATTTCTAAATTAATTTAACAATAAATAGACAAATATTTAGGCAAAATAATAAATTCAAAAGTAGATAAATTCAATACAGCTTTTATTGATTTATCAGAAGCAAGTAAATACGAATGTAAATTAAATGCAAACAATTGTATTCAATAATAAAAACAAAAAATCGTAGTTCTGCACGCGCGAAGGCAGTCTAGAGTAGGAGGAAACAAATGTAGAATTGGATAGTTTAAAGTGTCTACTATTCTAGTACAAAAACACGTTTTTGTCGTTGTAGTAATATTTTTTCTATAGAGGTTAGAAACGAACGTATTTTTTTCTCGAGTCGATAACAATGTGTGACAAAAAACGAGTAATAGATTAATATGAAATTTTCTTAAATTGAAAAAATATCAATTGCTATAAAACCAAATGCTACAAGTTATCGACAGTTTTCTCAACCCTTTTTTCAAGTCTGAAAGATAACCGAAGAAGACTAATGTTTAATTCTACCTGTTCTTTTTTCCACTTCGCAAATAGCGACACCTGTACTAAAAACCGCTAAATAGCTCGTGATTTTTAGTTGTCAGAGGCACTCCAAACTCGAACATGCGGTTTATTCTTCTACTTTAGCACATTGTCACCTCTTCCGATTTCTAAAGATCAAATTTGTCTTAATTGGAGACCATTTTGAGTAGATGGAATAGGTGAAGTTAAAATCGACGGAGTTCCTAAATAATCTTGAATCAACACGTCGAGCATTTCTTCGGCTAATGGAAAAAAGGTTGGAAACATGGTATATGGCGTATCATGAAGGAAAGAGAGTATATTGAAGGGTAGCATTTTTAAAATAAAATTCTTTTATGAACAATCTCGATATTTAATAATCAAGTCTCGTATTATCATATTTGTCAACAATAATCAATTTAGAAATCAGTTTGTCGATTAGTACAAATAACAATCAATACAAAATTATATAATAAAATAATATCAAATCAATATATAATCAATAATATCTAATCATATCACAATTTATACTATATTATATATTTATAATATATTATATGATTATAAGATACATTTAAAAGAGATAGTACAATGAAACGGTACGAGAGATTAGGACTAAAAACGAAGGTTATGCGTGAGATCGTGCGACGGGGTGCATGGTACTGCCTGAACAATCGCGACCCGAGCACCGCGCCTGCAGGCTTCTTTTCTTCAAACTTTGTAATTCCCAGTGGATATACCCAACTGTTTGCTTAACGCTAATTGTAACTGAACGGTTTCACACGTGTCTTCCACGTATTCGATGATTTTCGTGTTCGTGCTATCTTTCTTTCTTTCAATCTAACTGATTCTTTATATGTATATACATAAAATTTTGATTACTTTGAGTACTGTAAAAACATGTTTGTGTAACAAGAAGTAGAGAAACTGTTTTTATTCATAGTTATTTAAGACTTTTAATCGTTTTTTCAAACAAACATATCCAGTGAATACTGAAAAATAAAATTGATATTAGAATATCGAAAATAAATAAGTAAATAAATAACGTAAAAAAGAATTGAGAACAATGAAACATGAAAGCTGTGCTGAGAGAAAATGGTAAATAGCATAAATAAAAAGGAAACGGGTAATCTAATTTTTGAATGCAATAATACAAATAAAACAATTCCTATTTTATTTATTTTAAAATTGATAGATTAGACTACAACGAAGTAAAGTATATAATATGAGGTAAATCTGTTAGATCTAATAATCCTGGAAATGTATGTAAATTAAAGTCAAAATCTACCCTTTACTTCGTTATTGCTAGGTTTAGTAACAATTATACACAAAGTTTATATAGAACTGAGATTGTGAGTCGCTGCCCGACAACAGATCGAGAGAGGTGCACGGTTTCCTTTGGGATATCATTCTCCGGAGCTTACCCGCTATAAATAGAGGACGAAGCGCACAATTATACTGGGTGGTTTACGGGAATCGGACACAGCACTTGCCCTACACTTTTCTCTCACCTAGAACTCAATTAACAGAACCCCAGTTGGAGCGCCCGACTGAAGCGCGAATTGAGCGCGCGGGCAGAACTAAATTCCGCTAATAAACTTTCTCGGTTTGCCGTCCGCTTTTACCGAGCCCCGTAATCGGTCCTATACAGAGTCACAACTATTAGCTTCTAAGTTTTTGTAAATAACGTCATACTACTCAGATTTCCCTGAGCTTAAGTTTGAATCAACCTACTTGATGTACTTGTACAAATCGAAGAAATACATAAAACTTGTAATTTTTGCAAAATTCTAAGAAATCACAAATTTGATGGTTTAGCGAGATGTGTATCGGCTTTTACTCCTAATTACAAACAAAATTAAAGAAAAATGTTCTTTTATGAATGATGTAAAAATACAATTATAATTATCGTATAAGAGGGACTAAGTGTATATGTAATTTGTAAAAAAACATTACTCATATTTCCCTTAAGGAAGTATCGTCAAATAAAAGTCTCACGCTTTTATAAAATTGAACATTTTATGTGCTCGTGCATCTTTAATGATGCATTAGTGATACTTATTATATTGTTTGCTTCGTACCCTTTATTACACTAGACACCTCGCTATAGGATATAGTTACATGTACATGTGGCCTGAGGATACGAAGTGCACATAATGCATTGGGGAGGTCGAGGATTGGATGAGCTGATGTCTGAATTATATTGACGGCATTTCCTATTTACAAGACGGAAACAGTATACCTCACCACTGTACATAAGCTACCCTTGTCTATTTATGTAGTTGAAGCAATATATGGTTGAAGCAAAAATATGGTAATGGCTTTTATAACTCATATTATCAATTGATCTGGTACAACCTATGAACTGATTATTTACGATACCGTGCATTAAAGCAAAAAAGTAAGGCGTCTAAGTAAGTTTCAAGTGTTATACTGCGTACAAAAAATTGCAGTATTTCCATTTTTATACTATAAAATGGATAAATCAGAAAGATTTGTATTTAATGCAAAAATATTTGACAAAATAGAAAAATTTATATTCAATAATATTTAAGGCAATAGTCTTAAGTATAATTAAATTTAAATCACATACATATGACTGTTCGTCAGTTTATTGATAACAGATAAAGTGCTGTTTTAACTATAGAGAAAGAGAGAAAGAGAGTGAACAACAAAGTAAACAATGTTTAATCTGGACAATAAATGAATCGTGTGCAGCCTCCCAACAAATGTGTTAATAATAAAAAAAAATATTAAAAGGTATTTTTAATGGGTTTATACGTATAAAATATTTTTCTATTTATATAGGCTACTTTTCTTTTGAAGAATTTCTATCGAATGTTTTCAAATAACTGTTTCTATATTTTAGATAATAATTTATTTAGATAGATATTCTAATAATGCATGAAAAAGTATTGTTTTATATGTAGTTAAAAAGCCAAATCACACATTCTATCCAGTACTTTGCTTTATACGATAAAACAATTAAGTTTCGCAACGATAGTGTGAATATTTAAGTATCTTCATTAATTTTGAAAATAAAACGTATAATTCTAAGCTACATTTTATCAAATTATAATATTAAACTGATTTAACAGTAGACTTTCAGTAGTATTTAATCGTTGTAAATCGGATCTTAAGTGACAGATGGCAAGAACAAAACTTGTAGAAGAAAATTAGATCTCTGATGCACAGGGTTAAATTAAATTTTCGCAAAATGTTAAGGGGTTTCTGCGCAATGCCTTAGAAGTACACGAGTTTCTAACTTGAATCCTTTCTGAAACTCCTAAGATGCAGTGTAATTGTTAAGTATCTTATTTTATTAAATCATTACTTTGTGACAATCAAGCTTCATTACTGTACAAAACATAAGTAATTCAAAATTTTAGAAACCTAGTGTATACTAACGTTTCTTTAAAGTTATCATCATAAATTTCGTATTTAATGAAAGCAGTCATTAATTAAATAAAAGACACAAAATAATTTATAGATATTTTGCATTAAAAAATTCTGTATATTTAATTAAACGATCGACCGGGTACAGATAAGTGATCAAACGCAAAGCATTGATGTGGCAATTAGAAGACTGTAAAAGTGGAAAATGCGCTAGTCAAGCCTGCTGCCTCAATAAATTCAAGGTGCGTCCAACCCTTGAAGGCCCGAGGGCATTATTAGTCTCGACTCGGACCTCAACGGGATAAAGCGGCGAACACGCACTACCGCCTCGCTTGTTCATGCCTCATTAACAGCGCGCTAGTTACATCGCCCTTTAACTAACCTATGAACTAAACCGAGAACTAAACACCGTACCACGACAATACACCTTCCTCACCCTTCGATAGAGCCTTGCAGTATACCTCTCTTTACAAATAGCCTCGGTTGCTAACTGAGTGTACTTCAGCCACGCTGGCAAACGCCCTTGTTACGCTCAGGTGGGTCTTCGGGTTTTAAAGCTGCACCCGGGAATGCAATTAGGCCCATTATAAGATATCGACTTGTGCGTACAGTAGCTACAGTGGTGTATGTATCGTGTTGCAGTTTCCGCACTGTTTTACTTCAGCGTGTGCGTTTATGCTGCGTGATTTCTCATAGAGATAAGAAAAAGGGACTAACGCGCTACTTGCAAGCTTGGAAAATGTGCAGCATTAATCAGAAGCATGTATTTGATACAATCCCGTATTCAAATACCTTGCAATACGTAAAATTGGTTAAAAGGAACTTAAACTAACTACAATTGAATTAATTTAAACAGACTTTATAATGTGCGCACCCCTTTATTTGCTCATATTTCATTTCGCGCATTACAGAGATTATCAGTCTTACAATCTTGTTCGCCTTTCTCGACAATAAAGAGACCATCTCGCAGGCGAAATATTAGTCCGTGGATCAGTCAAATACTTGGCGATGCTCTCGTAACCGTTTGATGAATCAGTCTCCTACGATGAACGCCTCCGCTTAACCCTATGCACTACCTATTATGCATCATGTCAGGTGACAAATCGTCAGCATCGTAATCGCAGAAATTTTTCCTTCCCGAGATCCATCAATTTCCCCACCGAGGAAACGAGCGTGCAATATACGCGTCGCGATCTGCTGATCTATATTCAGCCCCGTGATGCGCAGGCGCCTGTTTCTACGAAAACGTATATGTACAAATAAATATTGCATATTATCAAATTCAGACAGTGCTGTGAAAAATACTGTGAGAGTAATTTTTTGAATTTGAAAGTGTTTTAAACTCTACTACTTAAACTTTCGTTTGTTATATTACAAAATTTATAATCCAAGTTGATCAAAAAGGAGTATCAATACTTCAAGAGCGTAAATTCAGAGCAGATTCACGCCGACTCATTTTCATCTGCCACCCTATCTGTGAGAATGAAAACTGTATGAAAAAAATGACCAGACCCTAGTATAATCTATTTTAAAATTGAGTTTATATAAGCAATGGAGATCAAGTGTGTTTAACTCTTAATTACACTAACAACAGTACGACCTGGCTATCTAAGAATGTATTAATATCCAAATTCTATACAGTAGGGAAATCCTCTTAAAACATTTTCAACTTTTTCTAATTATATGGTTCCTAATCTGTTTACATCAACTGTAGAAATAGGGATCTTGATCTTTGATTATAAATGCGAGTCTTTGATCGTTTGGAGATTCGTGATGGAAGAGTGCGATTGCGTCACGTCATTTTCAGAGAAAATAATGTGTACCCCGGATGCATTTTCGCAAAATGGAAAACTGCCCAATATATTTAATTGTAAACGCCGCGTTAATTGCAGATAATAAATTTGAGTGGCAGTAAATATTATTGACGTCGAGCGATAAGCCAGCAATTAAGTATTAAAAATATCCCCTCTATTGTATTGAATTTTGAGTTTAATCTCGGTGGATCGATCTCTTTACTGATGACTCAGAGTTGAAGCATATTTAAATAACCTCGGAAAACACGTTAACCGAAAGATTACAAATTGAAATATCAATTATATAGCATTGGTGTTTGGAGTGCATTTACAGCCAGAGTGATAACTTTTCGAATGTGTTCTCGGAAGGACTTGACGTACTCTGTAAATAATAAAATGTATGTGTACAGAAATAAACTTGCTTCGACAGTCATTGACAAAATCAGACTAAGATCCGACAGCCGACGTAAATTGCAACGAACGAGTACAGCACATTGACAGAGGTGCTCGAAAAGGTATTCGGCATCCAAGAAGTCCAAGAGTCTCTTAATTAAATTGTGTATATTTGCTAGCACTGCTATTCACTGGCTTGACAAACTGAAAGTTCGGATTTTCTAATACAACCGGACTGAACTAACTTTCATTCTTGATATATAATTAATTGTCATGGCTCTGTGTTATTTATCAGTTGCTCAGACTTTAAATAGATCGATGTTCATTATACGGTGTATAAGTTTTACGAAACTGCAAATTTTACATACATAGAGATTTATTACATTTAAATTAAGCTTTTTGATTTTCTTTTATTATATTATATCTATTAATTCTATTACCGCTGCAAACTAATTGTAAATAAATATATTTATATTCATTCTTGTTTTTATTTTATTTAGTAATTTAATAAAAGAATGTTTGATTTTAAAGGCGAAGGCTCCTATGTTATGAATTCACTAAGGACGCACGTGGTTCATCCGACCCTGGGGTCATATTTTTATTTAAATTCTTATCTAGAGGACTAATAATCGCAAAAGAATAATCCTTCCTAGTAGAAATAACGACAAGTCGATGTTTATAGTTTTATGTGCATAATAGATAATATTTTTATATTCTATATAGATCTAGCTTTTTTGCATCACATTTAAGCTTTATAGAAAATTTTTAATAGTAAAGATTCCTGGAATACGTTTGTAAATGTGCTCAAACCTGAAGTTTCACTTAACTTAATTAAAAGCATTGTTTTTTCGCTAATCGCTCGAATTTTATACTCTTGACATTATTTTATTTAGTAAGAATTTTTTAGAATTTAGTGTACATAAACTACTTTTTGTGTGCGTCAATAATACATCTATAAAATATTTTAAGAAAAATGTATTAGTTAATTACTCATTAGATAAAATTATTATTATCCTCAAATGTAATTGAAAGAATGCATGCAAAGATAGAAAATTTGGATTATTAGAATAAATTTTAATTTCATCAAACCTCTTATGCTGTAGGTTTTACTTTTTTATTATGAGGTAAACTAAAAATTTACTTTAAATGATTTACTAAAAAGTAAAAAAAATTAACGAGATCCGAGCTGTTTCCTGCTAAATTTCTACACTGATTGCGTACGAAAATGGGAGTAACCATCAGCGTGCCCTAATTTCATTCGAATGCATGCGAGGATGACGAGTTTTTGCGCAGAGGGATACTCTCTAGCCACATATATTCCCCATGGTAGCGCTGAAAACTTCATCGTGTTCATTTTTTTATTTTCAACAGATAGCTATGTCGACAATCGATTAACATTCTTAATAGCAATTATCAGACTGTCATAGGTGTTTATGAGCACATTTCGCACTTTAGAATCAGCTTTGTCACTATACGCTTTATTGAAAATTACTCTATTCTAAAATGAAAGCGCGCGCATGCAGAAAATAGGAGATTGTATACGTACAATTTTTTATCAAACACAATGTATGGAATAACTTTATTCGCTTTGGTGCCAACATACAGAATCAAAGTAAAATAGGTCGATAAGTATTTATTTCGTAAAATTAAGTTTCATAACAATAGCAAATACTATATAAATTTTATTTGTCAATGATTACAGAAGTTTGAAAATAAAGCATCTTACAAATGCCATTCACTTTTCTACTGGCATCTGTCATCCGCTTTTCACTGGTACCTCGTTACGAATGGAAAATACGTATAAAATTGTCGGATTGTTTTATTGACTTTTTGGAAATCGCGTTATGCTCTTTTATTTATTTACGTTTTAACCAAAAATTGTCTGAATAAGCTTAGCGCAAAATATACTAAAGGTGATCGTCACTTAAATGAGATATTAAACTCACCGTTTTTTACAGTTTTATACCGTTAAGTGCACCCTGGGTACTACCTTCTTTTATATACAGCAGTTGCTCGCAGATATCGGTCGAACTTTTACGATTTAATCCGCACGCAATATTATGATAATATTTTATGTTGCATGGTTCCATTAATAAAATTAGTTGAGCGTAATAAACTGTATTTTTCATAGTTATTTGAAATTTAAAAAATGAATCGCAAGACTATTAAATATAATTTTAGTATTTGATTTATTTAACAATTTACCGTAACAAAATAGAATATTTAAAAATCTACTGTCTAAATCCGAGTAGGTGTAGTATTAACGTATTTTGCACGACAACGAGCTTTACACTTACATGTGCATGTTAATTGAGATTTAAAAATTTGTATATTATGTTATTCGTGTCAGAAATCCCGCCACCTCGCGTCATTTTCTCGCAAGTAACTCGGCAAAAACTCCTCAAATCTGAAACCTACATTCAGTATATTTATACATACATAATATATACTCGTAGATTTACAATAGTACCAAAACTAGTTTTATTTTATAGAATATATACATAAATGTTATAAATTTAGCTTAAAATAAATATTTATTTATTCTTCTACGCATGCAGTGACTACTGAGTAGACCTGCAGTATAGACGACATAGTTTATGGTCTACAGACTGGGTCTGGTACAATTATTTAATATTTACTAAATTATATAGTTAAACATCAATATAAAGTAATAAGAGTGAAATAAGGTGTATATTAAATAAAATAAATTTATAATAACTAGCCTGTTGACCAGATATACTCATGAAATTTCTACCAGAGATAACAATAAATAATAATATATTATCTGTATATTACAGGCATATTTCTAGAGCTTGATTGTATAAAATTTTGGACTTATGAAATCCTTAATACGGATTAATCAAATTCTAGAAAACTTCTTACTTTGGATTCCAATACTGTACTCGTGCAAATGTCTGTGTCAAAACGTTCGTCAAAACGTCGTGTTCCTTAATTGCAAAATTTAATTGCAACACCATGCGATGATTATTAATATGCTTCTATTCTGAAATATAAAGCAACAACTTTGCGGAGACTTCGGCGGAGACTAAACTTCGATTGATCGATATTCTCGGACTACTATAGGATTTTTTATTGTGCACACTCGTAGTGGAACTCATGTATTGCGTGCGGAGGCTTGGTCTTGCAAGATGCATGAACCGGGACGAATGGTAATTGAAAAAAAGAGCGCGAAGCAGCGGCTGCCACAAGTTTCTAGAAAGTAGGGGTTCGAGCATGGGGAGGGAACTCAAACTTAAATTCGCTCCCCTGATCTTAAACGATTTATTTCTCGTAGTGATACAACTTTTCGGATTGCTGTTGTTCATTGACGAGTTGATTCTTATTTTGTTTCACTCGAATAAGATGAAAAAATAAAGCGTTTCTTTTGCTAGTATATTTGTAATTTAATTACATGTAATACTGCGCTGAGTCTGGATGTATGAAAAATCAATGTTATTTGTGTGTTTAAGACTCGTTATCAGAAGGGTCGCGTCGTCTAGGGCGACGAATTCTGTGAAGAAAATAGAAACTTTTTGTTTGCATACTATTTATTTACATAACTGATCATAATTCGTAGAATATTTTTATATTGAAACTATATTGTTTCTTTATAATCATTTATTATTTTTTATTATTTTATTAGTTTCTTTATTATTCGAACAAATAAATACAACATCGTCTAATTATCTGTGCAAAATGAAAATTAAAAATGCGAAAACGGATGACTGCATGCTCTAGCTTTTAAATTTACTTACACTTAAACCTTTTCGATCGTTATTTCTGTCAATCATTATTAATCTGATAATGGACGAGAGAGACTGAAAAGAAGCTATTCCTTAATATAAGAAGAGACCGGAAGGATTAACACCGTCAGTGTCTCAAACTATGCAAGGGTTTTAATTTATAACATTGGAGTCAAACAAGTTTAAAGCTAATTACAATATTTAAGTATACTCGAATGGCTCTAAAAAGTCATTTTCAATGTCAGATCATTGAAAAGTTCCCCGTCATTCGAATGAAGCTTTAATGTCTCCTTAAAGCACCATGTCGTATTGATTAAAAAAGGCATTTTCAAATTTTGATCGAAGCTGATTATGGTCTCGTAAAAGTTGGTGTGCCTATCAGAATACGCTTACAAGTTGGAAACTATACTCAGTCACGCGCGAAACTTGTTGTAAATTTTTTCGGAACAAGTTTGACGCTTCGGCTATTACAGCTGTATATGTAACACTTTTCCAACCGTCAGTGATGTAAGAGAGGTGCATTGTACATACGAAATAGCACGAACCAATTACATCAAGAGGAAATACGGCTGAACTAAAAACTATTTATCAGTTTTTATACAGTATATTTAATCAAGATTACTGATGTATTTGAATATTTCAAACTTATATTAAAATTTCCTGATAGTACTATTAAATAGTTAAAAAACTTGTTAGATAATAGTGACTTCAACTTAAAGAATTATTAACTTAAAAATAGAGATTATGTATCAGAAAAACCGAAACGAAATGGTAAAAGTTTTTCAATTTATTTAATAAGACATATTCATTTTTTTGATAGAATACTGTATTTTCATTTTAATTTTTTGGCATATCAAGGTGCACTCACTGATAGAACTCAAATTGAAGTCACGCCTATGGATATCGCCCGCTTTGTGTCGATCAACCTCTCGACCCCTTGGCTATTGCGGGACGTTGTCGGTTGTTCACCTTTTCTGTGAAACCGGTAATCGCCCGATTCCCGCATTGCAAGATGCAATTCTGACTCATATAAAAACGCTTAAATGAAAATACGAATGTGTGATACGTGGCTATTTCGTCACCCGTTCAATCACATTCGTCTTCCCCCTACACATCTCACCCGCAGGGGAATAACAAGGCCGCGAGGACACAGGCTCACCCTCGCTCACTTGCGCATACCAGATCACACAATTGATTCCCGGCATCCCTTGTACCTGATATGCAGGAGTCACGCTTACGTGACAACAGGATCGAGCGCTCCAGGGGTGCTCGAAACGGCCCCAAAACTTCTTGACACCTGGTTGAAAGCCTCGAGAAAAATTAAAGAGATATCTAATGGCTGCTCAATTCTTACCTTTGGCCCTCCCTCGATCGGTATTTATTAACCACAAAAACTGTTGTGCTCCGGTGCAATTTATTAGCTGATTGTAATATTCAATTCCCATCAAACAACCATCGAGGTTACAATATCTCTTCACATATCATTATAAAAACAATGTCGTTTAAATCAAATATCTTTCATATTGGAATAATGAAGTACATTTTTATAATTAAATGCATAGTCGCAATTCGCTTCAACGAGATAATATCCACTAATTCAATAATTAAATGTAATTAAATTATCTCCAAAAGTACTCTTAAACAAAATGAAGCCATAGGATAAGTATTCGGTTGGTTTAGAAGACAAAGTGTATGCTAATTTACCCGGATTTATTAAATTCCAAAGAAGTTACATAAAATCTAGATATTTGATGGACCTATATAATTTAGAAACAAATTTTTGAATATAATTCAATTATTCAAGAATGTAAACAATATACAACCAACTTATTATGTTTCTTTATTTACGTAAATTTAATCCAATTTTCCAAGTTATTGGGGCTGAACACATTATGTAAGCATACGTATGAATGATAACAATGAGCGAGTGCACAGTACCGAAAATTGTGATAACACTAAATTGAAAACAATAGTTTAATGGTAGCGAGAGAGAGAGGAAGAAAAAGCGGCTCAGTTGTCTCGGCAACGGGGAGTGCAGCCTCCCTAGTCCCTGCAACGCACTCGTGATCCGTGCTGGTTTACGAATGAAGAGAGAGCGGGCTAGGCAGACGCAGTAGCCGCAAGGCGGTTATAGTGAAAACGTCGCGTCAGCCACTTTAGCCTGCATCTCGACGGTGCTTTACGATGCAAAGCTGCGAATGTGTTTGCTCATCCAAATCCGAGCCTCCGCACTCAGGTTTACGAGTGCGGGAGCAAGAGTGTGCACGGTTCCCCTACATCACGTAATGCTCTTCGCCCTCCGGGACTTGCTATAGAACTACATTTGATCCTAAAACAATAAGTCCTTGCTTAATTATAGTATAAGATATATAACTGACAAAACATATGTAAAAAATTATTCAAAGTTAGTCTGTTCCAGAGAAATGATATTGTTAAAGATAAGATGATAATATATAACTATAGATACTTTCTAATCTAAAGATTTCACAAAAATTAACTTCAAAATTTTCAAATACACGCATACATATACTGGACCTATAACAGATTGATAAAAGTATTAATAAACTACTTTAGACTAATATTGTCAGATTTATAATTTGTAATGTTTAAAGAAAAGCTGTTGATCAATATGAGCATGAAAAACACAACGATGTTCAGATATAGGCAGATAATTTTTAAAATTAAAAACCAATGTTGACTGTGACATATTACAGTTAGAGTATAGAACCTTTCTGTGAATCATGAGACGCCTAAAGCAATTTGTTAAGAAACACAGGAGCTACAGACAGAAATCTCGATTAAGTACTTACCTCAATTATTTTCCTTTTAGTTCTATCAAGTTCATACTCGAGCTAGTACTTCAACATTCATTGATTGTTATAATTATAGTTCTTTTTAATTAGTGTTTTTGTCTATAAGGTTGTCGGTATCTTTTATTTTAATAAACCATTTTGAATACAATTGTTTGTTAATAATCTAATATTTTTAATAATTTACTAATTTATCTTTTTTTAAATATTTTAATTATTTAATTATTAAATTTTTTAATACTCGCCCTTCAAACCAATACTGATTCATTATTCATTAAAAAGCTTTTCTACGTTCTTTGATAAAAATTTGAAGCTTTTCCGGTTTTTAACTCGATCGCTTTTAAAATCAGAATTAAATTACAATAAATACTTTTTTTACATGCAGTGAGGGTTATGAATAAAATTGCAGCATAAATTAAATAATACAAAACTATTAAAAACATTGGAAACTCAATAATTGTTTTTTCATTTTTAATATTATATTTTTTTGTTTACACTAATCAATCTACATTGATTTTATTGATGCAATTTACTAATACATGAAAATATGTCAGTATTTATGATACAAGGAGATAGTTGAATATTTAAAAGAAACCATATATTTTTAAAAATATATCAGACATATTATTAATTACTCCTTCACCAACAGAATTCATTCGCAGAAACGTAGCCGTTCAATTTCATTTCGTTTCCTCAAAAAGCTGATCTCTCGCATCAGTAAATAATGAAATTCACGGTCGGACTGAAAAAGCTTCTCTGTGAAAAATGCGCCTCTCTTCGGCTTTCCTACGCGCACGAGCGAGCGTTAGGAATAGAATCAAATCTTGTCTCACGTGCCAGCAAGGGTGGGGAGTTGCGACGGATTTTAATACGGTGCGGTCATTCAGGCTCTATATCTTCTTTAGGCAAGCGCTGGACACCGTCCAGACTTTTCCACCTCGAAAAACTGCTAAGGGTGGACGTGTCTTCCCGTAATTCAACTATATAGGAGAGGTGGCACTCTCACTGTGCCCTCAACGACTCATGCGGTCTGGGTGCTGTGGTACTTCCAGCTTTCTGCGGCAGAACCTTTTTTGTTCCACGATTGAGTGATTGTCAAGGATGTGAGGAGTTAGTAATTATTTTTTAACAACATGAAATATAGGAATCCTCTCCCATACAACTAAACTGGGTTGGAGAGTACGAGGTAAATGGATAATGAGACCAGACGAAACAGACACTAAAATTGCATGGGTCCCGATTTTCTTTTCTAGGGAAGGCCCTCTATAAGAGCTATGGTGGGAGAGAGATGCACAATTTATAACGTTGTATAGTATTTTTCATCGGTATCCACAAGCGCTCGTGCGGCGAATTTATAATATTTAGTAGAATATACAGTTTCATATAAGTCGTAATTTTATAATATTAATATTATATAAAATGTATAATTAATTTAAGACTTTAATCTTAATTAATTCGTAGCTCTATTTTTTATATTATAATTTATTTTTATTTATTATATTTATTAAATTTATTTGTATAAGTGATATTTAATTGCTTGAGTTTCTATATGAAACCATATTGAAATAGTTGTAATGTTTTCGGAATATTTAAATGGTTGTTCATGATACATCTTAATTGAATAATAAATCAGTAATAATTTAGGAATTAAATTAAAATATTAAAGACTCTTACGGATTCCGAAGAGTCCGTAACTTCTTATTCTTATGAAGAGTTGTCAGTTTTTGCGTAAAAGAGACAGACAACGATGCAAGTGGGGGCGAGTACGGGCTGGTACTTCGTACTAAGGGGAAGGGGCAATTTCATGGACGTGAAGAAGATGGAGAGCTTCGAGTCGTAATAATTTCGAGGACCAGAATGTGTCTGTACGGAATAGGTCGACCGTGCATCCGGATATTTGCCCAACAGTATTGATTGATTAGTTTGCTTTTGTTTTTATGATATCTGTTGGTTGCTAATTATATACTCTCATTGTTAACCGCGTTACAACGTATATAATCAAGCGATTTATTTATTAAATAATATTTAATTGTCAAGATATTTTTATTTTATTATTAATTTTGTTTTATGTCAATTATTATTATTGTAATTCAATAAATAAATTAATTAATTTCAGTATAATTCTTAATAAAATATTAAAATTTAAAGATAACTTTAATACTGTAATTAAAGCAATGGAAAAGTATACACATAAGAAGGGAACGTATTTCTTATCTTTAACAGAAAATAGAAAAACATTTTCTTTTTTTATTTTTATTTAACGTCATTTTATACATGCTCTCATTAAAGAAGCCATGCGGTATGTGGTAAACAAAACACATGAGAAGATTCAGTGCTGCTTGAGTCAATCAGAAAAACTCGGATTCTAATTCGGAATCACCGAAATACGAATTCAACCCTCTACCAGATGTGTCACCGCAAGTTTCTCTTTCGAAGCGTCGAACAGTTTGTACTTCGTATATTTTTGATAAGTTTAAAAAATATCGACTACTGATACAATTTCAAATTTTGTTTTGTAATAAAAAAATGATATCCCGTGTAAATTTGATCAGCTTACAATAAATGTTCTGTTATTATACAATAGACAGACTTGCAAAACTATTACGTACACCAATAGATTATTTTCATTAACTAAGATATCGGCTTATTTAAAATGCTTTATTCCGGTAGTTAACAACGAAAAGTAATCCGAGTTCTCTCATTATTCCAGATTCTTCATGACCGGTAGAGGAAAATAAATCCACTTCGCTAGTTTATCCGGTTGGGTACGTCTCCGATTCTCGCACTTTTCACTCGCCCTCTTGCGGCCTCTTTCTCATGAGATCCCTATACATATTTTTCTCTACATTTGCCTCGAATTGAGTCACAATACTGCAAAAATACTGACGTTTCCTCTCGGCATACTCCATATAAATACAATAAAATGCTGTGAAAGATTGCAATCAATTGTATTATAATACAAATATAATTAACTCTAACAATATATTTATTACACATAAACTTTTAATCTTATAAATAAAGAACATAAGATAATATTTACTTCAAAGGGTTATTTTTTCAAAACACTTTTTTAATTGATAAATTTTCCAAATTTCTATTTTCCAAATTTCAATTTTCCAAATTGAATCTAATGAGGGACTCTCTAA
Organism: Sycophaga agraensis; assembly: GCA_018906755.1. Classification (NCBI taxonomy): domain Eukaryota; kingdom Metazoa; phylum Arthropoda; class Insecta; order Hymenoptera; family Pteromalidae; genus Sycophaga; species Sycophaga agraensis. The sequence goes on along the minus strand of JACCIE010000015.1, from coordinate 13,217 downwards.
ATTAATTGTAAATTTATCGTTATTCTAAGAAAAATATAGTTTAATTCTTCATTATCATAATATTCGCAGTATATTAGTGGGACGAGAAAAAATGTATATTAATTAGTGGAATGTAATTTAAGTAAATTGGCAATATATTGCATCATTTAACATTGCTCACTTCTTTATTTTTGATCCCGTCTTTTTCATTTCAAAAGGTTATGTAAATCTCTAAAAAGGGTTTAATTTATTCAACTTTAATGAGTGACAAGAATGTAAATTGTATAAAAAACTGTGATAATATATACTTGAGAAAAACGCTGCTAAAAAGAGGCAAAAAAACTAACTTGCTCTGCTGAAAGAAAGTCAATGAAAATTAAAAGCACGCCATTCTCCCCTTCTTTTTATTACTTTATTCATTTACCTCGATCCTTTTCCCCCAAATGGTTTCTAGGTTCTTAATTCTCTTTTACATACTTTCTTTTCCTTTGTCTACAAATAAAAGTGTACATTTGATGGAGAACCGCGAAAAATAATTCAATGGAAATTATCATGACAATAACGTACTCTCAGGTAAGCCTGTCTTATATTTGTTCGTAAACATCTATACATAAAATTTATAAGTTAGCGGACGAAAACGTAATATAGAGACTGAGAGAAGGAGAGAACAGGGGTATGCAGTAACAGTAGAGGTAAGTTAGCGCACTGTCAAGTACACCGTAGCGCATACTCTCTCCTAATAACAATGCCTGGCTTTCCACAATCTGCATAACAATGTTTAACCGTGAAAACAAAGCTCTTGTTCTATCTCACTTTATCTTCCATTCCTACTGCCCCATCCTCTTCCTTTTCCTCGCTCTGCTGAAGATGAGGGGCTGAACGACAAAAAATGATATGTCGGTATATATGACTATAATATGCACAACGGCTGAAAAGGCATGCGAGAGCTTATGGTAATGGTTTACTTTTCATTATTACCAAATAAATCAAAAGGCTTTCTCCTTCTAGTTGATTTCTTTTCTTTTACGGCGATCGTATCTGAATATTCATAAAGATTAGTGTATTTTTTATTTTAAATACTATATGTCGTTTGCATCAGCGGCGATTTTTAATTCAGGCATAATAGCATAGTGCAAATATACTTTACGATCGATTTCTTGCACAGAAACTGTTTTATTAAATAATTACTACATCTGCATTACTTCGTTTGTAACGATTAAACTAGTAAAAATCTGTATATTAATTTTTCGTAAACAATTTAGTGATAGTTTACAATGTTTAAATTAAAATTAAAGTGTTTGCAGTCGAATTAATACTAATTTTGAATTTTTCATACTTTGTTAAAGATTCCAGTATAGATAAAAAGCTGAACATTTTCAATGCGTTCGTAAGTGATTAGAAAAGGGAATAGTAGAAATGTAACCTAAATAAATGAAACAGAAACGAAACTTGTTAGTAATTAAATTTGTATAATCTACTATTATACACTTATTGTAGTTTAATTTATTAAATAAGTAAAACTATTGTAGTAATTATTAGCTTATTCTAAATTAATTTAAGACATCGTCTAACTGCAGTGGACCTTAAATTAAAGCCATGTCCGCTTTCACGTAACACTACTTTAAAATGACTACTATCGACCTCCGAAACCAAGAATTCAGATAAAGGATACTTAAGATCTCTTGCTACCAACCCAAAGATACGAAAGGATTCCTAGTTCGGCAATTGGAAAGAGTCTGTACTAAGGATATCTTCCAAAGAAACATGAAAAAATGAATAAATGAGAAAGTATCTTGCAACATGATTAATATACATTAATATACATGTTACTTTTCACCTCAAGTCGAAGAATTTTAGAGTATGAAAAAAAAGAAAAGGAAGCTCGCAGCACCTGAACGTGTAAAGAGTGTACGCTATAGTACTGCCAAGAGGCTTTTAAAGAGTAATTGCAGTCGCTAACTTTCTTACGTGAGCAAGCTTCTGAGGGGTTGATGCTTGCTCGCACTTGCACTGTTCAACGCCAGGCGCCATTTTTTAATTTTCAGCGACACCTGCATTTTTATCTCATCAATCTACCTTTTGCCTGCCATGCGCCGTCTATCTCTTTCGTCAACTACGTCCAGGGTTCCTTCAGCCTTCGCGTCCAATAATTTAACTGAATACCCTTGCGAATCGCTCCCCCATAATCGCGAGAATTACGCATCTCTGTGGGGACAATTTAGTGAATTATGAATTTATAATGAATCCATTAGTTTCATCTCTGTCTTCCTTTCAATTTTATTGTATCATTTGCAAGCGTCGCGTGATTTCACAGAATTATCGGCCATTATTTCAATTTTTACGAAACTTAAAAATTAACAATGTTGTACTCAGAGGATGCAGGAAAATTTATTCGGACTATGGTAGCCGATGGCAAAAGAACATCCAGCAATGGATGCGGTCATGTGATTGATTAATGTGATTGGAGTTGACGAGTCGACGCTCGTTCAGAGATTTCAAACCTTCATCGAATGATTGCTTCACTGAAATACAAAACAGCTCCACCTGTCATCAATAGAAGAGAGACAATGTCTAGTGATAAATTATAGAACATGAAACTGAATGGTTTGGTATATTAAACTAAGTTTCAGATATATACAGATATTGTAACAATTTTTTAAACAAATTTTTTTTTATGAATTTCTTGGGCCACATTGTATAGTTTTATTATTTCATATTGTTATAAAAAGATATATTTTTTCATGATTTATATTATTAGAAATACAAGAAGTGAAAATGTGTATTAGTAAACCTTTGAAATTTGTCGACTTTTAAAAATCCTGACATTCTTCTTAAAAATCCCTTGCAAAATAATTTTGGTTATTACTAATTATATCTTAATTTGTTCAAGTTAACCGGAAATAGAATGAAGTTTACTTAAAAACTGAAGGTAGTAGAAAATACCATTTCGTCATTTTCATACTTTTTTATTTGCATTTAAGTAAATATTATATACATCCAGTATATATACATCCAATAGTCAAGGAGATGAGTTCATCAATCTGGAAGTTATTACTTATAATGAATTTTATCGTTACTCCAATCACGTTTGTTTTATTTTTCTATAAAGTAGAATGAGATCAATCCATCGATACTTATTTTCTTATAGAGATGAAGTTTAACTTCTTTAATATGAACTCCCCCTACAAAAGGTTTATACCAATTTTTTCTGATATACTATTAGAAAATAGATTACAAAAAAATACATTGCCATTGAACATTTTTTCGGCTTCAAGTAGTTAGTAGTCATTGCTATTGTAACTTACGTATGCTACATTATTCTGAACTCAATTTAATCTATTGCTCCGTTTGGGACTTACCATATTTACATTACAACTATTATTTATTCTATTTTATTAATTATTTGAAACTTAATGTTAATAGATACATATTCGCTCAGGATGTCTCAAGCGAAACCAAAAAAACTGTTTTAATCTGAAGTGTATCAATAACACAGATATAGATCAAAGTAGTTCAACAATAAATATTGGTTTCAAAATAATTTAATATAATATCAAATAAAATAAAATATAGTCCATGCGATTTGAATATTAAGACGATTTGATTGAAATTCTCTACAGAGATATACACGGTGTCTTGACGACTAGGGTGAATGCATGCAAACTAGGAGGTACGATGCATAATCTGCTAAGCAAGATTCTGTGATCTGTCAATAATTAATACTAAAGTGAGTAGTAGATGTCTGATTCTCGAATCAAATACATATTATTTTTATTACGCATACCTCATTTATTATGATGCATATTATAATTAGCAGAATAAGCCCATTTTGCAATGCGTACGTCGCTGAAGGGCCGACGCCTATGAAGCTGGGGGCGTGTTTTACGCGCGGCTATAGACGCTCATCGATCGGTGCGTCGAGATTTAAAACAGACTTTTAAGAGAGTTAGACTAATAAAGACCGCTGTCAGTTTGTAATAACTTTAGCCACATATCGATAAAAATATGCACGTAGCCGTAAGCATAGGCATATAACGTCTTAAAACAAGGCCCAACGCAGTAAAATCACTCTGCTGCGCGAAGGGCAAGTTATTGCCTGCCGGAGTAATCATCTTTAACCCTCCCCGGACCACCCCGGCACGCTGGATCACTCAGCCTCACGCTCGCCCTTCAAGGACTCATAGCAGCGACGGGCGGATCATCTTCGGCCGAAGACATCGGTCTGATAACCTGGGGCGCACAAACATTCAACTTCGTTGCGCTCAAACCGCGACGGCATCCGCTGAGCAACTCGCAGGGAGCGCACAACGAAGCTCCTCGCGTCGTCGCAGTGTACGACCGTCCAAGCCGTGGGCTTGTTTTTTAAAGAACATAGGCACACCAGCCACCATTGGAATAATGTAAGAGAGAGAGAAAAAGAGCACGAGCGAGTGCGCGCGCGTTATAGGCCTAAGTAGAATTAAGCTTAATAGATCGTATTTAGTGACAACGTTTATTTAAATAAAATCTAGTTTTAAGTAAGTTATTATTTTGATTTTGATCCGTTATCCTTCTTCGCGGCTCAATTGACGTGAAAAATCATATTAAAATATTATACTACGGGATATAAAGTCTAACGAGACAAATGATCAAGTATCGAAACGACTAATCTGGTCTGTATTCCAAGCTGTACAGCATTTAATATATGTATTAATTAATTATATTTAACTTATATTATTTTAGTGTACAATTGATCAATCCACAGTTAATCTATAAAAAATATATTTCTCAATATATGATTATATAAAACTAGAACTAGATGAATAAATAATAGGATTACTCAATTAAATTTAAAAACGACACTATAATTACGTTTAGTAGGCTAATTTTCCCTTTGGACTTAATCTACCTATAATAAAAAATGCTTTGTAATTAAAAATTTTAATTTTTTTATAAGAGAGTGTAAGAAAAAATGTAGTTAAATGAGACTTACTGGAAAAATATGTACGGTCATGTAAATCTGATATATTAATTTACGTTTTCCATTCTAGGGTTGATGTTCGTGGTAAACCTCTAACAGAGGCTAGGCACCAGTCTACTCTGTTCGCACAAAGGGCATATTTTCGAACTTCTATTCAGGAACCGGCGGTATTGGTATTAGATGACATCAAGAGGCACGACGCTGCAGTTTATAGGTGTCGAGTTGACTTTCATCGTGGGCAATCCAGGAGCGTCCGATATAATCTCACAGTTATAGGTAAGCAAATCCGAAATAAATTTACTGTTGGGTGTACAGTAGGGGAATGGCTGAGATGAGGGAGGTAATAGACTCACATGTGAAATTATTTATCGCTCCGGAATAAGGGTTGCTAGTAAGAGCGACTTGGAAAAGACTGAAAATCGATTTCGATTAAGGGCCAAGTGCACGCGCTACATTCGAGAAAATCCTTTCATTTCTCAGACGGTTACGAAAGCTATTATGTACAAATGAGTTCTGATAAAATAAAATCAAATTACTTACTTGTTAACATTTTATAAAACTCTGGGTGGATAAAAATTTAGTAAAGTGGGAATTCAAAACTTGCGATTACATAGGTCTAATTGTAATTATATAGATCTAACAAAAAAATTATCTCCGATAAATTCTAATACTCAAATTATTTAAATTGAATATTGGGTTGCAATTTATACAAAAAAATCTGCTAGGTATAGTCACTTACAGGTATATGATATTTTTACTGCAAATATCTATTTTTATTGGTAATTGTCCTTTTAAATTACAACATGCAAATTTATTTTGAGATTTTGTAATTTCTCAGATGATTTGTATCGTAATTATTACGTCCAATGCGACTTGAGCTATACTCAGTTTAAGACTGTCCATCTGTTTCCAAATTTGGAGCCTAGACTTGCATCTAATATCTCAGGACGGCATTTAGAAAAATGAGTGGAAAGTTTATTACTTTTACGTTCGCGAAGTATATGTCCGGAGCAAAAGGCCTACGAATTTCTTTAGCAGCACCGTATATATTTTACTGAATAAAAGGAAGTAATCACTTGTATATTACCTTAATTTGTTACCTTAATTTTTTAGAATGAGTAAAAATTATATTTTTTTAAATAAATGCATTCGTGATCTAAGATATAGAAACCGAAGCTTAGTCAAAGTTGCAGATACAGTAACTGGACGATATATTGCAAGAAGGATCTTAAAAATATTAAGAGACTACAAAAAACCGATTGATTTTACATATGTATTTTAAAAATTATTTATTAGCGATTTTTAATAAACAACTTTGCCGTCAGATAATACATAAAATGCTATAATGAATAGAAGTTTGCTTTTAAATAATTTGTATTCAAAATAAACAGACTACTCATAAACTTCTTGTCTCGAAATATGTGGCAAGATAACTGAGATCGCACTGATTGTATTTTTTGATGGGTGTAAAATCGTCAGCTGAATCCTCGCGCAAATGCATACGATTATAAAAAATAGTAAAAGCATGGCGGTCACTGCGAAAATTAATCAATAAGGAGAAATGGACAGCGCCTGGAGAAAAGCGAGGGCCTAACGATTTTTGATTTGGCAATTTCTTTGAATTAAATAACAAAGATCGGCAGCTGCCTGAGTTAGACAAAATTCGAGAACAAATTTTTTACTTCGTTCTCACGAAATGGTTGTTTTTAGCTAGATATTCTTACAAAAATGTAGGCGATTAAAGAACTGCAAAACTTGACCGTTCTTCGCGTCACTATTTGTTGAATACAAGGAATACTTACTTTCTTTCTCCACCTTAATCCTTTATTTCCATCACTCTGTTAATATATTTTCTTTTTCATCTTTATCATTTTCTGTGTCTCTGTCTTTCTTTCTCTCTCTCTCTCTCTTCCACAAATTTCTATGATGTATTTCTCATAGGCCCATATTTTTTTTATTATCACCTCCATTTCTTCTATTTTAATCTTTTCTTCTCCACTAAACCTAAAGTTGTGACTTTCCGTTGCCTATCTTAAACTTGATCATTATTTGCCAATCTTTCTTGATCGTGATTTGTTTATAAATTAATTCCTTGCCTTTTTCTTCATATCTTTTATTATTATTCTGTTTTATGTATATGCTTTAGCTTTCTCTTCACAAATTTTATTCTTATCTTCTACTTTTCCTTTTTTTTTATTAATACAACTCACCCTAATTATTCGACTAGTTCATCCTGCTACTGCATTACCAACTATTATTTCAAGTTTTTCAAATAGACTCTAGCATTGTCATTTTCTCAATCATTATTCTGCAATTGAGAAAATCTATAGAAAATAGAAGGAGGAAGATAGTAGCCATGCTAACTAAAACAATCGTCGCAACGTCGCGGCTTTAAATCGGAGCAAGATTGTCGAAAAATTTGAGAGATATATTAAAGCATGTACGCATTTCTTACCGGTAAAAAAATGATAATTATAAGTGACTAAATAATTCAACCAGAATAATCATCCAAATTAATCAAATTAAATATTTCCTATTATTTCCTTATTCATTGAGCTTACATAAGTAGCGCGTGGACATGACGAGCAAAATAGAAATGTGAAAAAACGGAGGGAAGCAGTAGAATCGTATGAATTTACGAGGACATAAATTCGAAGGTCTGGGACGATTCTCGGGTCGAGCGACAATCTCCGCCCGTTTACACGCTCGAGCGACTTGGCCGTTTTGCTTAGGTCGCGCACCACGTCGGATGTTCGCGCGCGTCATAAATCTTTCCGAGTCAAAACTAACTTAACGCGAGACGGATGTTTCCATCGTACACACCATATGCATAGCTTGTGTATAATTAAAAATATTTATTATTGAAAATAATGTAGATCCAATAATATTGACCATTTCATCAACTACTCCATACATACGACCAAAAAAGCCTTATAATAAAACAAAAAAACGAGAAATGTATTTAATTTCCATAAAAAATTTTTTATTTTTTTTTGACACGATTGAATCACAGATTCATGATTGTTCCATGAATGTTCGTATACCTTTACATATATACAATGTACTAATACATCGTTAATTAGTATTATGATGATAACATAAATAGTATGACGTTAAATAAATAACAAAAAATAATTTTTACGTTTTAATACAGAGTATTATTAAATGATACAATAATTCGTTTCGTTTAAATAAATTCTTCTTAGGCTTATTATTATCCAGTTATTTTTATTATTGCAACTACCTGATTTACGAGACAGAACTAGTTGTGGGCGAACTCACGTATTCCATCCCAATGTACTATTATCACTATGTATGCTTGCTGCAGTAGTCCAACGGATATGAGGGCGCTTCGTCTCAGTCTGCCCGCTTTTAGACGAAAAGGTCGAAACGCTCGTAACCGCTGCTCGCCACAGAGAGCGTAGCTTCATTTTTCACATTATCGAAAGCTTGGGTTACTGTTCCCTGCAGAGAGAAAGGCCCGGTAGAATAAAAAAGAAACCGCAACATACATAAATTTTCCCATTGCTGGACGTAGAGAGTAAGACTGTTGTTACGTAGATACCGGAGCCATATCTATATAGTAATATATTCATAATTTATGTTAGTTCCTCATTTTTTCTCGGAACGATTACAAATTTATGAGCAAAAAAAAATTACTAGGTTTTTTAAATCAATAAAAGTCATAAATAATAAAAAAAATAACCAAAAGAGTAAAAATAATTTATAGATTTTTAAAAATACAATATAGCTTAAAACCTATTGATATTTTATTATTATATTTAAAACAGATACACTGAACAATTTTTGTGACTTAAATAATGAATCAATTATTCAGTATATAATAAAGGTGTGGCAGTTAGCGTTTTTAGCATCTAAAATGCAATAGAGTTTATCAAAAATTGAAATTATGTGGGATTATATGAAAATCTATCTACAATCAGATCAATATTCATTACATTTGTATTGAACAATTTTTAATGGTGTAACGTACGTGGATGGGTGAAAGGGAGGATGGAGTCGAACACTCGACAACGTGGGAAACTGGTGGAGTAAAACGACTTACGACTTACCTTCTTGATGGACAGTTGCACTTTTTTTGTAACACTGTAATGAGCTTGGAAAAGAGGAACGGACTAGCTTGCTATCGTCGGTGCCGCCGTGATAAACTCTCTCGACTGACTGCTTGACGAAATGACCCGATGTGTGTTATGCTCGTACTATTGACTGACCAACTCTAGAACATCGAAAAGCTCCCACTCTAACGATTTCCACCCTTTTATTGTATCCCTGTTCGAACTCAATTTAATTTCATAAGTAAAAAAGGATAATATGAAATCAATTCCTTTTTTTATGCATTGCGAATATATCTTTCGCACAACTATCTATTCCGAAAACTATTCCAGTAAACAATGAAGCTGCAGTATCATATTCTGTGTTAAGAAAAGTTAACATTTTTGATCAATCAATAGGTTCGTTTTCTGGTATTATTGCCGCATTTGCATCTCGACATCGTATTGCATTATAAGTGTCTCTTTGACCACGCTCGGAGTCGTGAGACGAACGTTTTGTTGATTTGGATGAATCAGCGATCCCATACAACTTTTCAAGCCATTGCTCCGCTTAAACGGCGTTTTTGCCAAGTAGACCCAACGTACACCAGAAAAATCAGCCATTATCGAGGACCAACCCAACTAACCCAACTAAACCCGACTTTCGCCAGGAGAAATGGCCATCTTATATGACCAACCCAACTAACCCAAATAGACCCGGCCTATACCATAGAAACAGCCAATTTTCATGACCAACCCAACTAACACAAGTAGACCCGATTTTCGCCAGTAGTAATGGCCATCTTACATGACCAAGCCAACTAACCCAACTCAACCCGACTTTCGCCAGGAGAAATGGCTGTCTTAGCATGACCAACCCAACTAACCCAACTAAACCCGACCTATACCATCAGAATCGGCCATTCTTCATGACCAACCCAACTAACCCAACTAACCTCGACCAATACCATCAGAAACGGCCATTTTTTATGACCAACCCAACTAACCCAACTAAGCCCGACCATCACCATCACAATGGGCCATTTTCCATGACCAACCAAACTAGCCCAACTAAGCCCGACCCTCACCATCAGAATCGGCCATTTTTCATGACCAACCCAACTAACCCAACTAAGACCGACCAATACCATCAGAAACGGCCATTTTTCTTGACCATCCCAACTAACCCAACTAAGCCCGAAACCACCATCACACAGGGCCATTTTTCATGACCAACCCAACTAACCCAACTAAGTCTCACATGTCCAACCAATACCCAAGTAGGAAACGACCAGTAATTTTCATGACCAACCCAACTAACCCAACTAAGCCCGACATCACCAGGAGAATGGCCATTTTTCATGACTAACCCAACTAACCCAACTCAAGCCGATTTTCGACCAGGATACCATCAGAATCGGCCATTTTTCATGACCAACCCAACTAACCCAACAAGCCTCGACCAACACCATCAGAAACGGCCATTTTTTATGACAAACCCAACTCACCCAACTAAGCCCGACCATACATCAGAATCGGCCATTTTTCATGACCAACCCAACTAACCCAACTAAGCCCGATCAACACCAATCAGGAGAATGGCCATATTCTTAGATGACCTAACCCAACTAACCCAACTAAAGCCAGACCAATACCATAGAATCGGCCATTTTTCATGACCAACACAACTAACCCAACTAAACCTCGACCAATACCATCAGAAACGGCCATTTTTTATGACCAACCCAACTAACCCAACTAAACCCGACTTTCGCCAGGAGAAATGGCCATTCTTTCATCACCAACCCAACTAACCAACCCAACTAACCCAAACTCAACCCGACCCGACCTATACCATAGAAACGCCATTCTTCATGACCAACCCAACTAACCCAAGTAGACACGATTTTCGCCAGTATGGTACATGACCCAACTAACCCAACTAACGCTATAATGCCGCCAATGTCCAACCCAACTAACCCAACTAGAGCACGATTTTCCTATCATCATCAGAATGGCCATTCTACATGACCAAGCCAACTAACCCAACTCAAGCCGCGCAGAATTATGGCCATTTGTTTATGACCAACCCAACTAACCCAACTAAGCCCGACCCATCAGAATCGGCCATTTTTCATGACCAACCCAACTAACCCAACTAAGCCGACCATCACCATCAGAAATGGGCCATTTTTCATGACCAAACCCAACTAACCCAACTAACAACCAACACTAGGAAACGATCATTTTTCATGACCAACACAACTAACCCAACAAAGACCCGACCAATCAGAATCGGCCATATTCATGACCAACCCAACTAACCCTAAACCCGACCTAGCCATAGGAGAATCGACCTTTGACCACCATGACAACCCAACAACTACAATCAGAATCGGCCATTTCTTCATGACCAACCAACCCAACGACCCCTCAGAACGGCCATTTCGGCCTGACAAACCCAACTCAGCTCAACAATCACGAGGAAACGACCATTTTTCATGACCACCCAACTAACCCAACTAAGCTGGAATCAACACCAATACACAGCCACTATTCATGACCAACCCAACTATCCCAACTAAGCTCTACCAACAACCATAGGAAACGACCATTTTCATGACCAACCCAACTAACCAAACTAACCTCGCTGGCCATTCTTCATCAATCACTAACCCAACTAAGCTCGACCAACACCATGGCTTCTTTCAGATGAACTAACCCAACTAAAGCCCTCGACCTATACACCATCAGAATCGGCCATTTATTCATGACCAACCCAACTAACCCAACTAAGCCCGACCAACACAATCATAAGCCGAACCCAACTAACCTCTACCAATACCCTAGGAAATCGATCATTTTTTATGACAAACCCAACTCACCCAACTAAGCCCCCATCAACCATACACGAGGAAACGGCCATTTTTCATGACCACCCCAACTAACCCAACTAAGCTTACCATCAGAAACGGCCATTTTTTATGACCAACCCAACTAACCCAACTAAGACCGATCAACACCATCAGAATCGACCATTTTTCATGACCAACCCAACCAACCCAACTAAGCCCGACAAACACCATAGAATCGGCCATTATTCATGACCAACCCAACTAACCCAACTAACCTTACCGCCATTTTTCTGACCAACCCAACAACCCACTAACAAAACCATCAGAATCGGCCATTTTTCATGACCAACCCAACTAACCCAACTAAGCCCGACCAACACCATCAGAACGGCCATTTTTCATGACCAACCCAACTAACCCAACTAACCCGACAACACCACAGACGGCATTTTCATGCACCCAACTACCAACTACACCAATACCATCAGAATCGGCCATTTTTCATGCACCAACCCAACTAACCCAACTAAGCCCGACCACACCATCAGAATCGGCCATTTTTCATGACCAACCCAACTAACCCAACTAAGCCGACCAAACCATCAGAGAACGATCATTTTTCATGACCAACCCAACTAACCCAACTAACCCGACCAATACCATCAGAAACGGCCATTTTATGACCAACCCAACTAACCCAACTAAGCCCGACCAACACATCAGAATCGGCCATTTTTCATGACCAACCCAACTAACCCAACTAAGCCCGACCAAACAGGTCGAACGGCCATTTTTCATGACCAAGCCCCAACTAACCCAACTAAGCCCGACCAACAGAATCAGAATCGGCCATTTTTTCATGACCAACCCAACTAACCCAACTAAGCTCGACCACACCATCAGAAATCGGCCATTTTTCATGACCAACCCAACTAACCCAACTAAGCCGACCAACACATCAGAATCGGCCATTTATTCATGACCAACCCAACTAACCCAACTAACCTCGACCAACACCATCAGAATCGGCCATTTTTCATGACCAACCCAACTAACCCAACTAAGCCCTCGACCAACACTATCAGAATCGGCCATTATTCATGACCAACCCAACTAACCCAACTAAGCTGGACCAACAACCATCAGAATCGGCCATTTTCATGACCAACCCAACTAACCCAACTAACCTCGACCAACACCATCAGAATCGGCCATTTTTCATGACCAACCCAACTAACCCAACTAAGCCGACCAACACCATCAGAATCGGCCATTTTTCATGACCAACCCAACTAACCCAACTAACTCTCGACCAACACCATCAGAATCGGCCATTTTTCATGACCAACCCAACTAACCCAACTAAGCTCG